>OZ010789.1:265507266-266876766 GCA_963932465.1 Maratus speciosus
GCTGCTTTGGGACGAGTCACAATGTGACTTTACAATGTAGTTACATTGTGACTCTCATGTGACTGTCATTTGTAGACTCAATTTCAAAGTCATCGTGAACGCTGCATTGTGATAAGTTACCAAATAATGTCATATTAAAGTAACATGATGACTTTCAGGTGTCAGAGAGACTACTGTGAAGTCACCATTGTGTTCTTTTGCGAAAAATCTCCATGTGACTATAATATGATATTATTTGGTGACTTATCATAATGCAACGTTCATGATGACTATGAAACTGAGTCTAAAAATGACAGTCACATGAGAGTCACAATTTAACTGCATTGTAAAGTCACCTGGTGACTCGTCACAAAGCAGCAGTCACATTGACTTCTCAGTGGAGTCACACATAGTGATCATTTGAGACTCATAATGAGATGTATGGAATTTCCTATTTTTTTTTGCTTCACCGTAGTGACTGTGACACTTTTGACCATGTGTGACATGAATGAGATGTTATATGGGCTAGCTGAGTTGTAGAGATAGTAATTACTCGAATTATATTATTTCCTTTTGAGTGTTCGCGTATTTGAAAATTAGCATTTTGTGACTTTTCCTTAATTTTTGATAACCAGTGTATATAAAAAATGAAGTGGAAAAGGAGATGGATATAGAAAGTTTCCCCCAGGTTTAAAAGAAGGCACTTCTTAGATTCTTAAGGGTATGTTTTAGATTCATAAGGGAATAATTTAGATTCTTAAGGAGTCTCAGGACTCTTAAAATTGGCAAAAAAAGAAAAAAACAAAAAGACCATTTTCAACATTTAATATCTTAAAATGTATATGATTTTAAAACACAATTTTTGTTGGGGTGAAAGATATAAGTATTTTCTTTCATTTCATGTATTTAAAAAATTACAAGATGCAGAATCAACATTTATAGGGGGCTCCAAACTGTCAGATCTTTGACGAGCAGAAAATGGGTATAAAAGCTTATGCGCAGGATTACGAAATAAATATTGGAACAAGAATGAAAATTTTGGTGCCTACTTATACTTCAGATTGTAATAATTGCCCTGAACCTAAATAAATTTGTATTTAAAGGATTTTTATATTTTGAATACAAAGTTGTATTTAGCTAATACAACATTTTGAAAATGTCAACAGTATAGTCACGTAAAAAAGTATTTTTTTTTTTAACAATAAAAAGGAAATTTTAGGTTCAGTTTATACAGACTAGCATGAAACATGTGTTTTGAAAATTTCATGAAAAAATATTCAGAAGTTTTTGAGATATCCTGCGCGTTATGCCTCCAAAACATCATTTGGAGAAAAATGACTTCAAAGTTTCGGCAACGTTACTTAAGCTATTGAACGGGTATAATTCTAAAAACCATAACTTCTGTTCTAATAAGAATTTCAAGAAAAAAAATTTATCAAAAATTTCAGAAAAGATACGAGTTTAACATCTAAAAGAATTAAAATTTCGGAAATTTTGAAGCTTTAAGTCTTGTTAAGGGTATGTTTTAGATTCATAAGGAATAATTTAGATTTTTAAGGGCGCTTTTTAAAAATTTCAAAGCATTTATTAGATTTTTAGAGGCATTTTTAATATTTAAAAGTCAGGACAAGCTTTTAAAGGCATGTCAATTAATCAGTTTTTACTATGAAAGTAATTTTTAATACAAAAGGCAGCAAGAGATTTTTTTTTTAACTGTTAGACAAGAATTGCCGCAATGTTGAATGAAGGGAAAGAAGGATACTATTTTTAAAATCAAAGGACAAGCAAGGTGCAAGCACTCTCCTGAAATTTTATGAGGGAAAATCTGGATACACAAGCATTGCACACATATTGCCCCGACAGTGCAAAAAAGTAATTTTTTTCTAAGCCGTTTTTTGATTGTTTTAATATAACTCAGGATTTACATTTACTGCCCCTCTGATTCATTTTTGTTTGAAGGTTTTTTAAAAGCGTTATACGAGAAAAATAAGGCTTATTCAGCTAATTTTAATTTTTTTTTCAATCATATCAATTAGATTTTTATTCGAAATCAAGCACTCTAATCATCATAATAGGTTTTACATATTTTAATCTGTGAAATGTAAAATAAAATACGTGTAAAAATATTATGATGTTATCAGCACTTCCTATGTAAATGAAAAAATTATAAATGATATAACAGAAATATCTTAAAATGTTCTCAATGAAACTTGTGTTTCTGATCTTGTATAACACATTAAAATGATTTTTAAACAGATAGGACAAGTACAAAGATACGGAAGATACAAATTCTAAGCCTAGAATGTCTAGATTCTAATGTCTAGACTTTTCTCACCAGAGTCTCTTTTCCTTTTTGAAGGGGTGGGGGGAGTGGAAGAGTTTTTTTTTTATATTTGTAAAATATCTAATAATTTTGGGAATTCGAAATTAGTGTTATATTCAGTTCCGCATTTAGACAAATTAATTTTTAAAGGTCTGTATTAATTAAAAAATATATTCAAAGATATTAAATTTAAATATATGCATTTATATGCATATAAATTTGAATTGCATATATACAATTATAGATAATAGAGTATTTGGTTATTACGATAGTTTCTGACATTCCTAATTTATAGTATGTAGATAAATAGGTGAAGACTCCATTTTTGGTATGAAAAAGTTTCGTGAAGGGTCCTTTTTTAAGACAAAGAATTTTGTAAAAAGTCCTGTTTTAAAAATATGTGAAGGGTCCTTTAAAGGACACAAATTCTTCGTAAACAGAATCCAGCTGTTAAAGTAATCAAAATATCTTAAGGGGGGGGGGGGGGAGAAAATTTTGACTTCAAAAATTGCTTCACGACTAGATAGCGTTTACCTTTTATTTCTTTGTACCTTTTCTTTTAAATTTAATTAATAAAACTTCCATACATCATTTTCTGCACCCTTCAAATGACTTCCCTCCCAGTCTCAGGCTCAAATATACAAATTTACCAGCACTTAATAGGATTAAACACTTGTTAAACTGGAGGTGTAACACATGTCGTTCTCTTTGTGAACAAACGGGAAACCAAAATTTTTTACTTTGTATTCAGATATCAATCTATCAGTCCTCAAATCAAAATTTATATATATTATCACTATTAATCAAAGTATATTATCAAATCAAATTTGTAAATATTATATTACCAATATTAATTTTAAGTCAAAAGAAATTCATCGTTTTCGCTGTATTGCTAAAACAGAGTTACAGTTGGATGATTTTTTTTTAAATTATTATTTCAGATTGCTTTATTGCTATTACGGATTTTATTAAATTATAATATTCGCCTTAAGTATCCCGCCATTAAATAAGAAGAATATTACAATTTCAAAAAATGGTAGCAATCAAACATTACGAATTAAAAAAAATAATAATAAAATAAATTCCATACAATTGGCAACACTATGTTTACTAATATTTACTATTACTATTAATAATTACTATGTTTACTATGTATACTAAAGACTAAAAATTATCGATGTAAGGGACTTTATTTTTCCATTATACAACTATCATAAATGTGTTACTGAATTTTGAACTGTACTGAAAGGGATGTTAACATTCTTTTTAATTATCAAAGTTAAATGAATTGTTTTATATTTCAATTTGAAAAATTCACATATGTAAAATTATCCTTAATAGGAACAAAAAGTTTATGTGGAGAACATTTTTAGAGACTTTTGTCCTGTGGCGTATTCAACAGATGGGCTGATAAGGCTGCAGCCCCCTCCGAAATTTATATAAAAAATTCAAGTTTAATTACGAAAGTTTAGCAAAATCTAATAAAAACTGTTAAGGTTAAATTCAAATGGTACCAAAAAAAAAAAAATAATAATAATTCCGTTTTAGACACGTTAATAAAGTGTGTTAGAAATCATTTTAGAAAGTGTGTTATTTCGCAGAGGCAATGGAATTTCAGCGACGTTTCTGTTATATACAGGCTCTCTTTACACACGTCTTATTATATAAAACATGATATGCGGTGATTAAAAGTGCATTATTTATTTTTATTTCTTGCTATTTATCGAGTTGAAAGTGTGTAATTTAAAGTTATGCATAGATTCAGATATAGGAGAGAGTGGTAATGAATGGGCCATGGTGATGAATGGGCCATTAACAAAATATGAAAAAGTATTTGCATAAAATTATTTTAGATGCCACCAATAGATGAAGCTATTTGTTCTATCAAACTCATCAAATTTTCCATTGTTTGGGAGAAGCCAATTTCCCACTACAGTAGGATGGTCAAGAATCTGACTGAAAAGTAATTTTTTTCCCTTTTCAGTAAAATAAATAAGCTAAAAGTATCTATTATTTCATTGCAGATATGTGTTATTAGCAAGTCTTTGCATATCTGTAAACTAATTTTTACGATGTATTTAGATGTTATTTGAATTTAATGTATTAAAAAAGCCTGAATATATTCCAGAAGTATAGGTGGGGCTGAATGGGCCACTATATCATGGTCATGAATGGGCCACCTTTGCCCTGATCATGAAAATATGGTTTTTCTTCCTTTTTTTTCTGATTTTCTCTTTAATATTAAACTGCCTGTCATGTATTTAGATTAAATTACTGTCTAGATAGAATAGGTTTATAGTAATGTCTAAAAAATAATTTGCACATTTTCATCCTAAGAAATATCAGTTATTTATTAGAAATATAAGTTAAATTGTATAAATGATTAAGATGAACTGTCCAGTTGTTGACAACACCTAACAATATTTTTCCATTTGATACAAAACTTGAATAATTGTTTATATTCTGAATCTGATGGGCAGAATAATAATACCAGAAATTTGCACTAAATAGTCAATTAATAGGCAGTTCCAACCCTGTTACAACCATGTCGTTTAATATTAATTTTGAAAATGTAAATTTCGTTAAATCATAATGTGTACTATGTATTATTTTTATGTATATTTTATGTTCTTTCTTTCTTATAATCTCATTATTTTGTCATTTTTCTGCTACAATTATGTGATTTAATAATATCACTTTTGATGTTCATAAATTTTGATAAGCATTGTGTATTAATTACTATTTCAGTATGCTTTGATCATATCATGTCAAGTAGCATTCATTTTGTCATATTTGGTGAATAAAAGATTAATTAAACATTTTTTCATTGAATTCATCTAGTGGCCCATTCATTACCTTCAATGGCCCATTCATTACCTTCAATGGCCCATTCAGCCCCATGGGTGGGGATGAAGGGGCCAAATTTCTATATTTTTATTTTCTATTATCATTCCTTATAGACATTTTCTAATCCAATTTTTATGACTTTTTTATATAACCAAATAAGTAAAGTAACTGAAGAGCCAATTCTGAGCCAAAAAAAAATTATTAAAAAAAAATTACAAAAATTAAAAACCAAAAATTGGCCCATTCATTACCATTCTCCCTTATTCTTAGTATGGGCTGCAAAACCTTGAACTTAAAAAAAAAAAATACTTAAATACGATAGAGTGCGAACGCTCTTAGGTAATTTTAAATTTGCTGTTTACTTCGGTTTTATTAACTATTTATTGAGATACCGTTTAGCAGACAGTTTTCAATATTCCGTTTATAAAAATGCAGTATAATCATGTAATTATACTTGCTAAGATGAAAACCTGCCTAAGATGAAAATTTTCCCAGTCTTATGCAATTTTATCTTACCAGGTTTGGTTGTATAATATATGATGCATAACCTGCTATGATAAAAACCTGCTTAAAGGGAAAATTTTCCGGTTCCTTGTGATTCCATCTTAGAAAATTTTACTGTATCTCAGCTCCCTCCGAAATGATAATTCTAGATACACCACTAAGCAAAAATCACAAAAACCCAGTGTAGCCGTAGTGTGGGCCGTAGGGGGGGGGAGGGGGGGGGGCGTGTGGGCCGTAGTCTTAACCCCTGTATTGTCCTATTTGCCTTGAGTGCTTGTGACCTTAGTGACAATTTTAATTTTAAAGGGTATACAACTGCTGACTTGAAATTCAGTTAAGGTTTCCAATTTTAATTTAGTTTGAGAACAATAAAGAGGAAATTAAAAAAATTCAAAATATCCAGAGAAGTGAAAGTTAATACTTCTTAACCCCTTCAGGACGGGTGGTACGTATGCGTCACATATAGGGTCTATATTGTTTTATTCTTTTACTACCAGGATATATTAATTAAACTTTCCTTGCCAAATCGTAGAATTCTTAGAACGCATTTTTGGAAAATAAATATAAAAATAATATACAGGATTTCTGGGATTAGAAATTTAAATGTGATTAAATGAAGCCCGTCCTAAAAGGGTTAATAACTCAAATAACCCTTTTTTTTTGCCCAAAATATTTATCAAAAATCTTATCAATATACTTTATTTGTACTTTTTTGTATACTAGTTATAAATGCAAGAATGCACAGCATTCTGACGGTTAAAATATATAGAAGTATTATTTTTACCTACCGTTTAATTATCATTTTGATATTTAATACTTTTACAAATATCAACGAAAATTTAGTATACTTAAAAAGATTGTAGAAATTGAAAACGAAATATATGTAACGACAGTTTTTTATTTTTAGTACCTACTACATTTAAAACCACAAAATTTATGTTTATCAATTTTAATAGCATGATCCAAAAAATGCATCCAAAAAATGCATCTCTAACTCATGAAATTTTAACCAAACCCCTTACACGCTAAATTTAAAGCATGTTTAAATTTAAGTAGTTAATTAATAAAAATAAATTTAACTAGTGTACGATTTTTGAATTCTTCTCTAAAATTGGCTAAAAAAAATTCATTTGTCATCAAAACATATTTACAGTAACATAAAATGTTAAAATATTGGGGCGGAACAACAATACAATAAAACTAATTTAATTGCTTTTATAGCGTATATATGAGATATTCATTGCAATAAAACATTTAATTTTTCGTTTGTTAACCACAGTGGATTGACATTAGGTCATTTAACATAAAAAGTGAAATTTCGATATTTTGTTTGTGGCGGTTGAAGTTGAAGGTTCCCTTTAGGTGTAATCCAGTTGGCAGGTTTTTATTATTATTATTATTATTATTATTATTATTATTATTATTATTATTATTATTATTATTCAGATTTCTTGATCGCTAGCACCTTTTAAAAATAGTAAAATTTGCCTTAATTATTCTGTAATTATAAATACAGCATTTATTTACTATTTTAAAAAAGTGGTAGCAATCAAAGAATCGAATAACAATTTTAAAAAAAACCTCCCAACTGGCAACACTTTTTTAAATAAACCTATGCTAAGGTAAAAAAAAAAAAAAAAAAAATGATATTAGTGACTTTATTTTCAATTTATACGATTGTCCTAAGTACATTGCTGAGTTTTGAACTGTTATCGGCGTGTATAATAAAAAAAAAAAAAAAAAAAAAAAAAAAAAAACTGATATTAGTGATTTCATTTTTGCTTTATTACAATTACCATAAGTATATCGCTGAATTTTGAATTACATCCTGTTTCAAGATGTGCGAGTGGATCCACAAAGTGATGCGGGGGGGGGGGGATTAATATGTTTTGATATTACAGTTAAAATACGAAAATACGTAGGCATTATTTACACGGTATACCTTCAACACGTCAAAAAATCGAAATTTTAATAAAATTGAATACTCAATTGTTATATTTGTTCTTAATTGGCGCTTCGTGAAATTTTTGTGCGCAACTGGCGTCATGATGCCATTTCGTCTCCAGTTAATATTACAACTTATTAAATAAATACAATTAATTTTTATTTTAAAAAAGTGGTATTTTTATATAATGAATCAGGAAATATATTACTTGTATATTTTATTAATTTTATGTCAATCTTATGGAGTAATGACGAAATTACAAGGAAAAAAATACGTGGGGACTAAATAGCATCTGAATACCAATAAAGGCCTACACTAGTCACGAAAAACACTGGGAAGCTAATGTTAAACCTATGGAAGAGTTGTTTTCAAATTTCTTACTTGCATTTCAATATTTTTAATTTAATTTAATTATTATTTGCTTTTGCATAGTATAGTCTGAGCGGGCCTTTTTTTTTAAAAATCTTTTAATTTTGACTGCTTTTTTGGCGGGGAGGGGGATACGTTATATTTCAAAACCGGTTCCAAAAGTGAAAGTGATCTCCTGAAAAAAAAAAATGAAAAAAAATCTGCAACTATTAAAATGCAAACCAGAAAATTGAAAAGAACACTCCCATAGATTTAACATTAGCTTGAGAGTGTTTTCGCGGGGCTAGCGCAGCGTCCTAAGGGTTAATATATAAATTGGAAATTGAAATCTATTTCAGTGCTGATTATTTTTATATCAAATTTATATTTCAGCCTTCTTGTATCTTAAAATTTATTACACAATAAACGAACAGATTCTAACATTTCAATTTAATTCAAAAGTTTAAAACGCTTTTAATTTCTAAATACAATTTTTGATATTGCACACAAGATTTCTCCACAATTACTTTATGAAGTGTCTTGAATATTTTCTGAAATCCTACGCATTACCCTTTTCTTATAGACAAAACTCAAATCTTTTACATAAATAGATATTTAATACTGAAATTTCCAAATTAAAAGTAAACTTTGTCTCAGAAATTGCCGCATAGTTGCTGTGAGATGTCTCTGAGACAGGGACGTACGAAAGGGGGGAGAAGCTCAGAGGGTCCAAGCCCTCCATTAGAAATAGTCTTTTTTTTTTTTTTTGATTATAGTGTTTCCTTTAAAATGAACTTCAAATTCTATTAAATAAAAAGATTCAAAAATTATTTAAAAACCATGAAAAAATGATTTAGCGCCTTTTTCTTTTATAACGAAATTGCTACCTTTTCTGAATCTGCCTTATTGTCGCAGTTTTTCAAGTAGAAGGCAAGTAATATACCTGATCGCTTTCAGAATTCTTAAAATGTTGCCAGCAATTTAGAACACACTTGTTCCAGAGGCTTTATCATTAGTTGATTTTCTCAGTATCGCAGTTATTTTGAGCATACCACGTTAGAATCTATTTGAGCCCCTCTCCTCCCCCATAATTTTTAAATTGTTACGCTACTGCTCCGACGCCCCTTAATCGAAGGATGAATAAAGACTAACTCATATAGGATATTATTTCTGTACTAAACTTTGTGTACAAGACTATTATAATTTAAACTCACACCTATTCAGAAGCCTTTAGGGATAGTTTTAGGATTGCAAACTAAACAAACTTTCACTAGTATCTATAATTAAACTGAAAGTTATAACTTAAGGGGCCGCTGCACTGAAACTCCCAGAACTCGAAATCCCATGTTACCCTATGCGGAAACTTTCAAGCGCGATTACTCATAACCTAATATAATTATTAAAATACCGTTTACACCATCAGAAAGTAGACGTCAGATGTCGATGATGTGCGTTTTTAAAAATTCTCCACATAAATTGTAAATATTTTTAAGAAGATGATAAAATTTAATCAAATGGAAATTTCAAAGTTCATAGGGATTTTTTCTTTACTTAAAATTTACGGAGATAATTTTTAAAAACGCACATCATCGACATCTGAAGCCTACTTTTTGATGGTGAAAATGGTATTTTAATAATTATATTAGGTAATGAGTCATCGCTCTTTAAAGTTTTCCCATAGGCTAACATGGGATTTCGCGATCGGGGAGTTTCAGTGCAGCGGAACCTTAAGGGGACAGTGGATTTAGCAAACATTTTTTAGTAAAAATTTTTTAGCTTTATTTTAGCAAAAAAAAAAAAAAAAAAAAAAAAAAAAAAAAAAAAAATCGACCCAAAAATCGAAAATTATTTTTGTGCATATTATTATACTCCAGTTTGTTCTGAGCCATTTGCGAAAAACCGCATGCAGATACGATTATTTTTCGCAACGTTACAAGCGTTTGAATTTTGCACACATACAATTTTTCGGCCCTTCACTATACTTTAAATCTGTTTCTCTCAAAACTGATTTTTCAACGTTTTTAGATTTTGGAAATGCTCCATGCGTCTTAATTTTTGATCAAAATTCAAGAAATTGATAAGAAAGAATCCTGATACTGTTATGCATTTTGAAATTCGACTTCATTAAGATAATCAAATTTGATTTTTAAAATTTGATTTTAACTTATTAAAAGGTAAAATTTTGATGAAAATAGATTTGGAATTCAGAAAAATAAATCTCTAAAAAATTAGCTATTCAAGGGATTAAAAAATCAATACACAGATTTATTTGTAATAGAGTTTTAAGTGATTAAAATGTAAAATAGAGGAAATATTTCAAAAATTAAGACGCATGGAGCATTTTAAAATTTCGTTTTAAAATTTTAATTTTTTTTTAAAATTTCCTTTAATGTGTTCTACCGGGTGTCCTAAAAAGGACTGACTGATTTTAAAATTCAATAACTTGCAAACGGTGACAGATATTTAAAAAATTCTTGCAGGAGGGTTATGCATGAGGTCAAAAGTTTTTTTGCAGTGATTTTCGATTTTAGTTCGATTTACAAACAACAGAGGGCGCTGCGATCAATAGACCCTAAATTCAGGCTCGATTTTTGATCTTTCGGGACTCACTTAATACATTTTAATCTCCTTTTCCGCATGAAGGAAGAGATCGGCCAAAAAATCGAGCCTGTATTTAGCGCCTATTGCTTACAGCGCCATCTATTGTTTGTAATTCAACTAAAATCGAAAATCACTGTAAAAAAAAACTTTTTACCTTATGCATAACGCTCCTGCAAGAATTTTTTAAATATCTGTCACCGTTTGCAAGTTATTTAATTTTAAAATCAGTCAATCCTTTTTAGGACACCCGGTATATACTTATGGTGAAATATATATTTCCACAAAATTTCCCATTTGTATGCCGAAAATCAAAGAAAGTCTTTTTTTTTTTACGTCCACCGCACCCTTATTAAACTGTGAAGACTTAAAAAATCCGCGGTCTGTGCAACGGCTATAAAGTTAAGAAATTGAATATTTCGGGAACATTTCAAACATTTACATGAATAACATTTTTAATTTTTAAAATATCGCTGAGATTTTAGTTCATTTTACTGACAGGAAAATTATAGAAATGCGTCCTTTTCAAAGATCATGAATAAAATAAAAAAGCACTGAAGCATAAATTTGGAATCATAATGTTTAGAATTAAACTATCATTTAATATAAAAAATGAAATTCTGATTTTTTGTCGCGTGGAAGACGACTGTTTTCTCTAGGGTTTTTTAGATTATTATTATTATCTAGATTACCTGATCGCTACCATTTTTTATAAATCGTAATGTTCGCCTTAATTATTTGCAATTAAATGCAGTGTGTGCCACTATTTCAAATAAGTAGTAGCAATCAAGCAATCTGAACAATAATAATGTAAAAAAGAAAACTGGTAACACAGTACTAAAAGGTAAATAAAAGTATGTTAGCGACTTTATTTTCAATTTATACAACTAACATATATTACGGAATTTTGAATTGCATCATAATTCAAGTAATGGGAAAAGGGTTCACAAAATTTGACAGCCGGAAAGGGCAGATTGGATGGATTAATATGCTGTGACATCACATTTAAAACGTAGGAATATAGGTAGGCATTATTTGCATGAGAAACATAAAATTTATTTTTAAAAATAAAAAATATTTTTACACGGATAAAATTAAGTATATTTCCCCTTTTTTCTTTAATTGTAACAGTTTGAAGCAAAAGCGAGCAAGATCTTAACGATTTTATGGTATTGAATTTACAGTAAAACCTTTCAATAGTGAACAGCTCTGGGCCGCGGAATCTCTCCGCTATTCGAGAGTATACATTATGGAGGTTTTACTGTATATCAATCGGTAATAGATCATTTATAACCTTTTTTTTTAACATAAAATTAACTATAAATTAATATTGACAATAAATGTGACGTCACAGTAGGAAGGAAGGGAGGGGGTAGTGTAACAACTTGTGATACGACACAGGTGGAGGGAGGAGTAAAAAAAAAAAAAAATGTGTGATATAATTGGTGAATAACATAACCACTTATACGAAGATAAAGTACCTTATAAACTTAAATAATAAATATGAAAATAATCTAAATAACGAAATAATCAACATACTCAAATATGTGCAGTTTAAAATCGGATTTTTATAGCATAAAAATTCTGATAAAGATTTATGCAGTTGTAATTAACTTTTTGAATTTAATTTTCTTGTAAGACATTTAGGAAATTTGAAAGATGTACAGAATAATTTTCAAACTCACCAAATAAAATGAAATAAAAAACTATACTGAAGAGAAAATAACTAATGTAAAATCCACATTATTAAAATATGTGAATGAAAAGAAACGTTTACGGTAGGAAATTAAAATCTTTTCTGGCTGATTTATCATTTTAAGAAAAATAAATTACTTCATCATATAAACTGGAATTCTACTCTCCCTCCCCCCTCCTCAGCTAAAAGTCTGCTTAATATTTTATTTAGTAGTATTATTTTGAGCTAACCTACACCCAGTCTTTTCCTTATTTCTTATTACTTTGAAAATATTCTGTAAATAAATCAAAAATAGTCTTTTTTTCTCTTTTTCTGGTTTATATAGCAAATATCTGAATGTAAAGAAACGTTTGCGGTAGAAAATGGAACTTGTTTTGTTTACATTTTCTTATTAGATATATTTCTATAAATATGTTATAGCCAAAGTACACGATTTTGAACTCTCTCTCCCCTCCCCCCCCCCTTTTTTTTTTTACTTCTTGTGTCAGATTAAACCCAAAAATAGCCTCCTTGATGTAATTCCGCAATTTGCATTTGAGCTATTTGCACCGGCAGCATATTAAATATATATTTTTTTTTATTTCTTCGTAGGCTGATATATAACAATGAACTCATTTTTTGCTTTCTATATAGTGTAATGTTTTCTGAAATTATTAAAGTTATGAGTGTCCGATAATGGGGTGTGCCAAAGCAGATCTTTTTAATACCCCCCCCCCCTCTTATTCCCTTTGTCTCTATTTATAATATAAAAGTACAAACCGAAAATTGACCAAGTCGATTCTGGATAAAAAGTCTTAATTTTTCATTTATTTTTCGTGATTTATTTTACATTATTTATCATTTTTATTAATTTGAATTACTGTACAAATCATGTAATTATTTATGGTAAATTTAGTTCATTGTTCATTAATTACTTTAAAAATGATCTTTTATAATTTTGCTTTTCTTCCAAGACGATAATAATAATAATAGTAATAATAATAATAATAAAATATTAAAATTATAAATTTTAGACCGGTTCCATAGTTTTTTTCATTAAAACTTTTTCAACACTGAAGTGGTTTCGACAATAAGACATGCTTCAGTAAATGATTTCTAATTCTCTCCTCCTACCCCCATCTCTTCATGTAAATATAAAAACAGAGTTGTCAAACTCGTGGGATACGACTTTTTTAATAGCAATCTTCGGCTTGTTTAATCGCTGTTATGAACAATACTGAATCCAGGCCTTTTTATCTTCGGGAGGGATTTGAGGGATTTCAGGGATGTCGGTGGGACGGGTGGGGGGGGGGGGAGATTGAGGGATGAGGAAAATCTCTTTCGGAAAGTTACTTTTTCGTAATTACGCACAAAATCGGTAACCTTTCCGAGAGGCATTTTGGTGCTAATTGCTGCTTCCTATAACAATTCATCACTATATATAAAAGTTCAAATTAAAAAATTGTACGCTTCTGTTTTTGAAAAGCGTCTTAACCCTTTCAAGGCCGGTGGTACGTTTATGATTTTAATTCCCAATTAATTGTTATAATTTTAATTCCCAAATGCCAGAATGACATCAGAATTTTTGGTATAAAATTTTTCGTTTGTTTATTTATGTAGAATATAGTATTTTCTTATTTCCAAATAAATTTGTTCGTAAATTTCCATGTCATTCCTTCATTTCAACATTTTAGCAATTGAAATGCTTTACTCCTGAAAGGGTTAACTTTTAAGCAAGTCTGCTTTGAAGCAATGCAATGAGAAACACCATTTAAACAAATATCTTATAAACTTTTCTCAGCAAGATACAAAAATTACAAAAACATGTAATATTTTAAAACTTTAGGTACCAATAACATAACTCGTACTCCCTCCTTCGTTTTTTATTTTTTGTAAATGTTGTTTAAAAATTTACAATCCTTCAAAATGATTAACCCTTTTAATTCAAGGAAAAAATTATTGGAACTCCAGTTTTGGCTATTTGGAATATTTAAAAAAAATTACAAGTAAGTGCATTGTTTCCGTGCATTTTTTATACATATATTATTGCAAAGGGATTTTCTTTTCTTTTTTAATTTTTAGATATCATCAATGTACCAATTTCTGAATTTCTCATTGCCTAAAACATTTCAAGAAAATACAAGTTAAAATTGCCATAAAAATATAACAAGTTACTCACCAAGTAATTTACTCAGGTCTGCATTGTGCATATCCGGGTTTTCGTCTGCCAATCGTTTCCTTTCACTTTTGGCCCACACCATGAAAGCATTCATTGGTCGACGGATCCTAGGTTCCACTGATGCCGCATTGTTCGCCGATTTGCCTCCGCCCGAATTCCTGCCGGATCCTCTCGATGCCGGTGCGGGCTGCGGAGACAGAGGCTCTTCGTCGCCTTCCATGGGCGGGACGCTTTCGTCACTTGTCTCTTGTGTCCATTGTTGTGCACCCTCTTCGGGGTACGATTCGTACTTGTAAGGATAGTGGGGGTACACCATACCCCAATTTTCTGAATTGTACGTCAGACTATTAAACATCACAATAATAAAATAGAAGGAATTATCTTATCGCTCATAACTTAGTTCTTTATGCGTTGATTTTCTGTGCAGCTCAAGGACGATTATAAAATATACTATGAAATAAAAGGAATGATATACGATTGTAGTCTATAATACAGAACACAATTATAAATTTTAAATATTTATCTGTATGCGTACATAGTTTTCGTTATGAATCCACCTTATTTCAAGTCACAACTTAAAAATAAAAGCTAAAAGCAAATTATATAAAATTTGTATTTATAAATTTTTTTAATGAAAATTCCCAATTTTCTTTTCAAAAATTTGTAGCAAGAAAATCCTTAGCTAAACACTTTTGATAAAATTATTTATATGTGGTGAATATACAATAAATCCAGCAGTCTAGTACATGCGATGCTGAAGCAAATTAACAAATCCAGGGAGTTTGTATGAAAAATTAGTGTATGTCAAGCCCTGAGGGGCTTCTGCAAACATATAAACAAATCGACAGACTTCTCTTACGCCATTCACACTCACAACATATGAAACGGGAATTGATGAAGCAAGAGGTAGAAATCATTCGGGAAGAAGCGGTAGGGTTACTCGCGGATGAAACCACACGAACGTCGCCAGAAGAAGCACGCCAAAGAGCGATTTTATGCCAAACGATGTTCATCTCTTGGACCTCATTTTGATGAGTTTAGAGAAAGACTCACCTTGAAATTTAACTTTGAAGATTTTGATGAAAAGATTGAGTTTAGTTGAAGTTAAAGAGGACTGAGAAGTAGTAATTCAAAAAGTTATGAAAAGGTATGAAATTGTCACTTTCAAATAATAAAAATATACGAGCAATTAAGAGTATTAAATGTTTATAAGATAAATTAACCGATCAAATTAATTATTAACACCTTTAATATAAAATCAATATTTCAATTAATTTCAAAACAATAAAATAATAATTTACCACGTAAAAGGTGTAAATACACTGTTAAAAATTTGCAGCATTCTGGCAGGTCATTTGACCGTCTTTTCCAAAAACGGTTACACAACCGTGAATTTAACACTATTCTGACCATATTATTGGCAATTTTATGGTCAGAATATAGTTAAATTATGGTTATGAAACCGTTTTTTCAAAAAACGGTCGAATGACCTGCCAGAATGCTGCAAAATTTTTAACAGTGTAGTCTTTCAAACAGCTCATGTGAAATTTAGGTGATTTTAGATAAAAAAAATGACTTTAGTTTTAATGGGGAGGGCTTGAGCCGCATGAGCCCTGCTCTTTACTACACCCATAAAAGGCGATTAATCATCTAAAAAAACTATTATTTAAACCTTAGAAATTTTAAAAGAAAATTTAATGCAATAATAAAGTTATAATATTCTTAAAACGAATTTTTTTTAAGTGGAATATTTTGTGTAGTAATGTATACTTTTAATTCGACGATATTAGTTTGGGCCGTGTTACTGTGATTTTCCTAAACCACATTTATCTCTTGTATCTTATTTTGACGAGTTTTGAAAAAACCTAACCTAGAATTTCAACTTTAGAGATTTTAGGGAAAAGATTTAATTTATCTGAACACTGTAAAAAAAAAAAAAAAAAAAAAAAAAAAAAAAAAAAAAAAAAAAAAAAAAAAAAAAACGGACTAAAAAACGGAAAAACTACTGGCAGTCCACTGTTAAAAATTTTGCAGCATTCTGGCAGGTCATTCGACCGTTTTTTGAAAAAACGGTTTCATAATCATAATTTAACTATATTCTGACCATAAAATGGCCAATAATATGGTCAGAATAGTGTTAAAATTACGGTTGTGTAACCGCTTTCGGAAAAAACGGTCAGATGACCTGCCAGAATACTGCAAATTTTTAACAGTGTAGACGCCAGTACTATTTCCGTTTTTTTACGGGAATTTTTACCCATAAATTACAGAAAATTTTCCGTTTTTAATGTCTAGATTGCCAGTAGTATTTCCGTTTTTTCGTGCGTTTTTTTTTTTACAGTGAAGATAAAGAGGACACTCTATCCTTTAACATCAACGCGATGAGTTTCTTGCACACAATTTTTAATCTTTTAGTACAAATAAATTAAAATATAAATTTTTGCTTTATTAAATTTCAGAAATTCTGTGATTAAATAAAGCGACAACTGCAATAAAAAATTATTGTTAGGGAAACTTATGATTGCAAGCAGCCTGCATGTCACGTATACGTTAAAAAGATTTTTATTCAGAACTTTGTAATTATAATTTTGCATATAAATTATAATTAATATTGTTTAAGAAATTCAACAAGAACAAATGACATTGAAATTTAAATGATTAATAAAATTTTTAAATGGTTAGTTTTAAATTATTAGTTATTTCTGCGTCGAATTTTAAGAGTTTACACCTGTGTTTTTAAAATTTGACGATTTTCATATGTTGGTTTTTCAATAATATCTACATTTAATGTGCTTTAAATAGACTATTATAGTTAGTTGCAGTATTGGTATTCTAATTTACATTTTAAATAAATCTAATGATGAATTTATCATATAATAAAAAATAAAATTTGGTAAAAGTGAAGAAATAAAAATATGTCCACATTTTCACTTTTAAAGAATTTTCATTTCAATATATTATAATGTCACTATATGAAAGTAAGTGCAGATAAAAATTAATGAATTGATACTAGCAATTATTTGATATTTCATATCATATGATATTATATTAAATTTAAAAAATAATTGATTTTGAATAGTTTAGAATGAGGAAAGACATACAGATATTTTTGAAACATCGCTGTTTTGCGGGCTTTTTAGCTTTAAAATGACCTTTTTTATCTTTATAAAATTTGCCATGCGCATATAAAAATAATAATTTTACATTCAGAAATAAATGGAATGGTAAAAAGGAAACATAACCGTTTCAGTTTGATCGTTTGTAGTTCCGTTTATAACAGATTGAATGCTTTTGCTAATTAATTTGAAATACGCAAATCCGGTCCTTTTCCGTTATACCAACACCGTGCCAAAATATATGCTAATGTGCCATTTATTTCAAACCTAATCGTGTAAAAGACTTTTTATTGCGAACCGAAATATGTAAAACATCATGCCTCATCGCCATACTTATTGGACGTGAATCTTTTACTCTTATTATTATTTAATCGTAAGTATGTAAAACATCTTATTTTGCTATTTTTCGAATGGATTTTTTAAATTAAATTTTAACCAGGGCTGCGGAGTCTGAATCGGAGTCGGACCCATTTTTGAGCAAAAGAGTCGGAATCGGAGTCTCTAAAAAACAAGCCGACTCCGACTCCAGATTTTTTGTTAGACATTTTAAAGTGAAATTAAACTAATTATATGCGATTTTAAATCTATAAAATGAATTATTATCGTTATTTATGGACTATATGAGGTTATTCAAATTAAAGATGACCGATTTACTGCTGTGTACAAAGTAGATACAGGGGTAGGCACAGGGTACTACTTACCCATGTACAGAGTAAATGAAAATTGTTTTAATTCATAACTGTAGTAGATATTTTACATTTAGTATACAAGTACTCCGACTCGTATTTTTAGGGTTTGCGGATAGAACCCGAGGTGCAAAGGTCTGGAAAATGAAGGCAATTTTTCAAACAGGCCATGTAAGTAGAATTAAGACAATTTATGCTAATGGGCCTGATCTGACTTATAAAAAATATTGAGCAGGCTGACAAGCCCAATATAACAAATTTAAAAGAATCAAACTACCCGATAAAATAGGAGCAATTTACAATAGGCAATAATAGGCATGATTGGAGTGAGAATAAATATAAAAGCACGGCGGAACGTTTTAGGGGACGGGCCTTAAAATTTCGGTTCATGCAGATAGATCTCTTACCGGAGGTAATGCGAAAATTAAAAATCTGTTCTATTTTTGGAGGCAAATGAACTAAGAACCAGGTATAGCATTGTAATAAAAGCCTCTTTCCGTTTTTTCACCCCTCAGATGTTTCCAGTTTGTATGACAAAAGTCAAAATTCTAAAATACCATTCCTTTATTTATTTACTTTTGTGCACAGGAGTCAAAATAAGATGAAATTGTATTTTTTTTTTTTTTTTTTTTTTTTTTTTCTGAATCGGCGGTACCCAAAATAACAAAAAAATAGTGAAATTTCGTTATCTTTCACCTTTTGAATTTCGGATTTTTTAAGTTTGCAGAATCCGAAATAAAGCCAAAATTGTAAACTTAATTTTAAAAAATGATTTTTATTATTATTATTATTTCATTAGAATCCACGGGATCCGAATTATTTCCAAAATAATAAAATTTTCATCTTTATTTTTCCTCCTTTCCATACAAGTTTTTCAAGTCTGGACTCTGGAGGAGCAAAATAACAACTAAATTGTAATGATTTCACATTTTCTTCTCAGTCCGCAGACCCAAAATAATAAAATTTCCATTTTGTGTTCTTTAGACTTCGATAGTTGGATTTTTCGGGTTTGCGGGCACGAAATTGTAAAATTAATAAAGCGGAAAACATAATTTTTTTTCTGTTTTATTTTTGAAGCCCTAAAAAATAATCAATGCCAAAATAGTGAGATTTTAGCTTTATTTTTCTTATATTCCATCATTATTTTAACCAACAGGCAACACTAGTACCCCAGCCCGAGTACTAGTGTTGCTAGCCCGGAGTCGGAGTCGGCCATTTTCCCGCCGACTCCGCTACCCTTGGTTTTAACTTATATTTTTCGCTGACGCTGAGATGGATTTAACCTGATAGTTACCTGATGATGAGGAAGATGCAATAAAATTGTTTCAGAGCTATGGATACATAGCTCTGAAACTACTGGTCTCCATATCCATAGCTATATGGATATATAGCTTACGCATAAAGAATTTTTTTTTTTCGCGAGATGCCGGCGTCAAACAATTCACAGTAAATCACAAATATAATTTTGTTGACCGAAACACTAGGATGTCATACCCAATTTGTTGAGAGATTATATGACATCGCAAAATGGCGCAATAAAAGCTAGCGCGGCACTATTCGTCATTATTTACAACCATTTCTCATATAGTTCATGTGACGACATCTTTATGAAAAAAATTAAATGTTTACTTCTATGCTAAGAGACATTTACAATTTCATGTCTGGAGTTTAAATTGAGTTTTATTTTATTAATTTGTTGAATAATATGAAGTTGTTCTTTTATTTTAGGTATATATTTGCATTGATATAACAAAATAGTTCGTTAACGTTCATTTAGCGCCAAATATTCCGCTTGACAAAAATGGTGTCAAAAAGTCCTACAATCAGTTTAAAGGTTTAGTAGAAGATTAAATTAAATGTAATTACGTATTGTAGCTGAAGGAACTAATATTCATACATTGGATCTTTCAAATTGATTTGTAATGGAGATTATAGTTTAAACTTCTTATGATAAAAACATATGCTTCCAATTGCAATAATCATAAAACATATAGCTTACGACATTCGCTTTATAACGGTTAAAATACTAAATTTAAATTTTTCTACGACTGTCTTCTTCTATGACTTATATTCAGTAAAACATTGCCCTACATCTAAAAAAAAGAATATTTTTTTCACCAAAACTTGCAGATTTATAATACTTAGAAAAAAAAGTTACATATAATAATTTTCACTAGAATAATCATTTTGAAATTCTTTTAAAAAATTGGATTTGACCCGAAAAAATTAAAATCCATCCTGAAAATTATCCTGACACGAGAGATCGGTCGGGTTTCGGTAAAACTGGATTACCTAACCCAATGCAAAACAACAAAACTCTCATTTAAGATTACAAACTATTAAAATATCTAGAAGGGGTGAGTTCGCGATTAGCGTGAAGCTAAAGACCCAGTATAAATATAAATAGTTATACCAAAAGTTTTTTCATTAATAATGAAAGATAGAAATTTATTTTCTTACCTTTCTGGTAAAGCAGACATACGTTGGTTTACTGGATGTGAAAACAAACTATATATTTTATTTATTTATTGGATGTGAAAAATATCTTCTTAGAATGATGGGAATGCGCTTGTACAGAAAAACTATTTAATTCACGACGATGTCTAGGTTACACGGACGAACACATACACACTAAAAAAAAAGAATAAAATAAAAGAGTTAAGTGTGGGTACTATAGAAGTAATAACATTAAAATCCAGTAGGAGATGCAAATCTTCCATTGGACTGAGAGTTAACGCACTAAAATCCCGTGCGTCTTGGCCTCACGAAATCGGGCCTAGAAGTGAGAAGTAATAGGGGCCCACAAGAGTTAAAACAAAGTAAAAGAAACTTGAAACAATACAGTCTGCTTAATAAGCAAAAAGGTTCTATTTAAAATCAGTTTATCAGGAAATTTCTGTGGTGCTGCGATCTATTGACGCCTTTTCGAAACACAAGTCTTTTACACAATCCTTCTTTAGTTTGTGACCTTACGCTGCGATGACTCACGGAAGTGTCGCCATCTTGGAACATATTTCACAACTAAAAGAGACGCGTTGCACGTATCACGAAGAAATCGTCATTTCACAAGCGAAGCGATGTTTGACATAAAATTACTTACACTGTTACGTTTTCCAACACCCCCGCTTTTTATGTCAAACCGACGAGCGTAGAATGTTTAACTTGTTTCTCAAACACTCGAAATGAGGCTTAGGCAACGGCTTGGTGAGCACGTCTGCCAGCATTAACTTCGATGGGCAATAAGTTATTTTGATTATACCATTCTGGCATAGATGTCTGATGTGGTGATACTTTACTTCCACGTGTTTAGTCCTTGTCTGTGCCTTTTCGTTTTCGGTCAATCTTATGGCTGATAAGTTATCTTCGTACAACGTTACGGGTAGTTGTTGACACAGTTCGAGGTCATTTAATAGGTCTAACAACCACGAAATCTCTTGACCTGCATTAGAGGCAGCGATATATTCAGCCTCCGTGGAGGAGAGTGCTGTGCAACTCTGCTTCCTCGATGACCATGCCAATATATTATTTCCTAATTTGAACAAGTTTCCAGTGGTGGATTTCCTGTCTATTCTGTCGTTTCCCCAATCGGCATCGCTATATGCCGTTAGGATCGGAGGTTTTGTTTTATCTATGACGAATTTAAGATCTTTGGTAGTAAGCAGATATCTAATTAATTTCTCGATAGCTTGCCAATCGACTTCCCTTGGGGATTCATTCCTTCTTCCCAGGATGTTAACGACTGATGCTATGTCGGGTCTAGTTAAAGTTGCAATGTATAGAAGCCCTCCTATAGCCTGTCTAAATTTTACGTTATCTCCCATTAGTTTCCCGTTTGGATCTAGATTAAAGTAGTTAGTATTCATGGGTGTATACGTAGGCTTACCATTTAACGAATTGAATTTTTCTGCGATTTGTATTATTTTGTGTTCCTGGTCTAACTCTAGATTACCGTTTGCCTTTTCCTTTATGTTTATGCCTAAATATTGTGTGACTTGACCCAAATTTTTGATTTCGTATTGCTTTGATAATTCAGTGTATATTTCGTGTGTGTCTGTTTTGTCTCCTGCGACTAAGATGTCATCAACATACACTATTATGTATGCGATTTTTCCATCTTGGACTCTTTTGTACAGACATTTGTCTGACGCGCATTCAACGAAATTTAGTTCTTTTAGAGATTTACTTATTTTTTGGTTCCATGCCCTAGCTGCCTGCTTAAGGCCGTAAATCGCTTTGTTTAAACTACAGACTTTATCTTCTTCCCCTTTTGTTATGTATCCCTCTGGCTGATGCATATAGACCTCCTCTTCTAAATCGCCATGTAAGAAAGCAGTTTTGACATCTAGGTGAGTTATTTTAAGATCTTTGTACACCGCTGCGTTTAAGAATGCTCGTAGGGTGGTATGCGCTACAACGGGTGCGTAGGTCTCGTCGAAATCGCTTCCATATTTTTGAGCATATCCCTTAGCGACCAATCTGGCTTTATATCGCTCTATAGACCCGTTCGCTCCCCTTTTTGCCTTAAACGTCCACCTACAACCTATGACGCGTTTTCCCGGGATAGGTTTTATTAATCTCCAAGTATTATTTTGCTTCAGAGAATCTATTTCCTCACTAGTGGCTTTTAGCCATTTATCTTTAGTTTCTGCGTCATTGATATTTTGTAGGTCTGTCCATGACTTTGGCTCCTGAATGTGACACAGGTTTGCGCTTATTCCATAACGGTTAGGTGGTACACCACGATTTTGTCTCTGCGATCTTCTCGGCTCAAGGGATGTGTCGGTCGGGGTGTTATTCTGATCATCGTCGCGCTCTTCTAGATCAATTTCAATATTATCTGCGGGAGTTTGTTCGATGTTTTGATTTTCTTTGGCGGGTATAATTTCCTCATCTTTTATACCTTCTTCGAAGAATTTTACGGTTCTAGATATTATAATTTTATTTTCACCCGTATATATCCTATAGCCCTTGCTTCTGAAATCATATCCCAACATTATTCCCTCGATGGCTTTCTCATCTAATTTATTTCTTTTAGGTTTGTCGACATAGGCAAATGCCTTACATCCGAATGTTTTGATGTTCGAGAGATCGGGTTTTCTTTTATGCCAAAGTTCATAGGGTGTCATGTTATTTTTGTTAGCCTTTGTTGGTAGACGGTTGATGAGGTAGGTGGCAGACATGACAGCTTCCCCCCAGAATTGCTTAGGTAACTTGGCGTCCGATAACATGGTTCTAGCCATTTCCACTATCGTTCTATTCTTTCTTTCTGAAACACCGTTCTGTGGGCTAGAATAGGGAACACTCAATTGACGCTCTATCCCGTTTTCTATCAGGCAGTTTTCAAATTCGTCACTGATATACTCTTTTGCGTTATCGGACCTGATTGCCTTTATCAACTTGCCAAATTTATTTTTTGTTAGCGCTATGTATTCTTTCAGTTTGATAACGGCTTCCGATTTATGCGCGATTAAGTATGTTATTGTGTACCTGCTATAATCATCCGTGAATGTTATAAAGTACCTTTTCCCTCCTATCGTTTCAGTATTCATGGGGCCACATATATCGGAATGTGCGAGGGTACCGATGTCTTTGCTTCTGTTTGTGGCTACTTTAGGGTAGGGCAGAGCGGAAAGTTTCCCTTCAATGCACTTGGTGCATCGCGTGTCATGTTTACATTTGTTAATTGTTATCCCATTGGCTAATTCATGATTAACAAGGTATTTAATATCATCAAAATTTTTGTGTCCGAGTCTTCGGTGCCACAATGAAATACAATTTGTATTGTTACAGAAAGTTTGAGTACTTATAGTATAGCCGTAATCATCTTCAGGGTTTAATACGTAGAGATTATCATTTAATTTAGCTGTCAAGATTATATTATCATCTTTGACAAATAAACATGCGTTTTTCTCGAAAATTACCTTTATATTATTTTCAGTGGCTTTCTTAACTGACAATAAATTGCCCTTTAGTTCTGGACAGTACAAGACGTTTCTTAGTGTAATGTAGTGGTTTTTGTCTGTTTTTATTTTTACGTCGCCCATACCTTCCGAATTAAGCCTTTTTCCATTAGCGATTGTTATATTCCCAAAATTCCCGGCTGTGAATGTAGCAAAATTTGTTTTTGCTGATGCAACGTGCCTGGTGCAACCCGAGTCAATGATATATGTGTTTGGATCTGTTGTTTGTGTTTGGTTAATTTTTACTGACTCAATTTCAAAATTGTTTTCCACTGGGAAGAGAGGAATGATCGATTGGTTGACCTCATCCTCTATATTTGATTTGCTGTTAAAGCAAAAATTCGAGGAGTCTGTTTTACTACCATTGTGCTGATTTTTGGGGTTTACCGAATTGGCTTTAAAGTTGGCATGGTTGTTAAATTTATTACTGTTATAATTTTCACTTCTTTGGTAATTGTTTTTCTGTTTGTTTTTCAATTTGTAACACTCTGAACGAGCGTGCCCATCTCGTTGACAGTAGCTGCAATATTTTTTGTTTCCTTTATTTATTATTTTGTATGCTGTGTCCCTTGGTCGTGTGCTGGTGTTTTTGTATTCGGTTCGATGAGAGTACTCGTCGATGAGTTTGTTTTTCACAAACTCGAGGTCTAGATCCTTTTCGTCTCTAGCCTCCATGCTCGTTATAAGAGGAGCATATGACTGAGGCAAGCTGCAAAGCATAAGAGCCACGATGTGCGAATCATTTATGAGCTCTCCAATGGCAGCGAGTTTGTCGCGGATAGTTAAAATATTGTTGATATGTAGATTTAAGTCTCCGCCCTCATTGAGCCTTTGCGAATATAGTTTCCTCAAAAGGAATAATTTGGATGATAAATTCGCCCTTTGGTGAACACCTTTTAATCTTTCCCAAATTTCTTTGGGAGATGTCAAATGTCTAATATGCACGATTTGTGTATTTTCAATGCACAAACAAATTATGGCTTTCGCCTTAGCCGCGTTTTTAGTGTATGTATCATCGGGTGTGGCAGGTGGAGATTCTGTTATATATTTAAATAAATCGTCTTTAATTAACAGATTTTCTAATTTGAAACACCAATGACTGTAATTATTATCATTTAGTTTCTCCACTGCCGTAATTTCTTTTGTGGCTGACATAGCGTGTTATTCAAGTTTTATAAATTCTTTGATAACAAATATATTTACTATAAGAAGTTTGTGACTTTCTTAAAATAATTTCTTAGAATATATTCATAAATATAAATAAAATGATCAGTTATTCACAATAATCAATCAATATTCGTTCACAATAATACTCTTTTTGCGATATTATATATATCGTTATTTATTCATGCACATTTATTTTTATTTTCATGTATATAGTTCAATATTTCATATCTCATATGTGCATCTTGTTCATCATTTTATCACAATCAGATAAACAAATTTTTATTACTGGGTTTTTTTTATTTTTTTTTTTTATTTATTTACTTTCCCCTTCAATTCATCTCTCATAATCTATTAAAATATCTAGAAGGGGTGAGTTCGCGATTAGCGTGAAGCTAAAGACCCAGTATAAATATAAATAGTTATACCAAAAGTTTTTTCATTAATAATGAAAGATAGAAATTTATTTTCTTACCTTTCTGGTAAAGCAGACATACGTTGGTTTACTGGATGTGAAAACAAACTATATATTTTATTTATTTATTGGATGTGAAAAATATCTTCTTAGAATGATGGGAATGCGCTTGTACAGAAAAACTATTTAATGCACGACGATGTCTAGGTTACACGGACGAACACATACACACTAAAAAAAAAGAATAAAATAAAAGAGTTAAGTGTGGGTACTATAGAAGTAATAACATTAAAATCCAGTAGGAGATGCAAATCTTCCATTGGACTGAGAGTTAACGCACTAAAATCCCGTGCGTCTTGGCCTCACGAAATCGGGCCTAGAAGTGAGAAGTAATAGGGGCCCACAAGAGTTAAAACAAAGTAAAAGAAACTTGAAACAATACAGTCTGCTTAATAAGCAAAAAGGTTCTATTTAAAATCAGTTTATCAGGAAATTTCTGTGGTGCTGCGATCTATTGACGCCTTTTCGAAACACAAGTCTTTTACACAATCCTTCTTTAGTTTGTGACCTTACGCTGCGATGACTCACGGAAGTGTCGCCATCTTGGAACATATTTCACAACTAAAAGAGACGCGTTGCACGTATCACGAAGAAATCGTCATTTCACAAGCGAAGCGATGTTTGACATAAAATTACTTACACTGTTACGTTTTCCAACACAAACTTATTTGAAGAAAAACACAAACTGTAACTGTATCAATAATGGACACTTTACCAACATTTTTTGCCGATTTTTAGTGCACTGTGCCTAGTTTTTGTGACTACGATACCAGTGAATCTTCAATGTCAATTAACTCTTTCTGCATCAGACTGTGTTTCCAAAAACATTGTTTTAAGCATGCTTCTGCCCCAAATCAATTTTTTTCGGAGAGCTTAAAATGCATCACTAATTGAAAACTTTCTGCTCTAGTAGTGGATACCTTTGAATCCTTGTTCAAAACGTCAAATAAAATGTAAAACGACATATTTTAGAACCTCATTACATTGATTTTCTTTTTAACGAATTAAGCAGTAGAGTCCCTAACATTACGTGACCAATTTAGAATTCCTGTTAGACTGATCGGCGTATTAACAGGTTATGAAAGCGAATACAAGCTAAGTCAGTTTTTACACTATTGAAGGCAATTGGGGAGTCTCCCACAACACTTCGCTCTCCATATTCTATAAAAAGCATTTTGTAGAGAACCTCGGTGATGCATATAAATTTCATTATGTTTCAAGTAGTGTCAAGTCATTAAAATACACTGCAAACAATTTCCTCCATAGACCATAATGTAACAAAATTATTTTGTGTGTCCCTGCAAATGACCTATAAATGCTGCACCTTCCATATTTCCCTCCGGAGAGTCCTATATTAGGTATCAATAACATATGTGAAATATGCCGTAATCTAAGAATATTTACGAAAGCCAGACTGAAAAACAGACAACAGGCGGTCAGATAGACAGGCGAAACAAAGTCATAAATACTTTCCAACTATGTTGGAAACATTTTAAAAAGGCATTATTAGGCCAAAATGCGTATCGATAAAAGAAGTATTGGACGATTTATATAATTATTAAACAGACATACATACAATAAATTTATTGTATGTATATGTCTGTTTAATATTTATGCATACCGTTAACAGCTGAATGCAGGTGTTATTTATGTGTGTTTTATTATACAATGTAGTGTGTGTGTATTTTATTGGACGATTGTTCAGTACTGACTATGGTAATATGCTGGCGTACTAGTTGTGGACATTTCAGAAGTACGGCATGTTTTGTAAAAATTCAGTTCGGCGGTTTAATTATTAAGTAATTAATAATTAAGTTTCAGTACGGCCGGGGACCGAACTTTTAATTTTTTATACCGGGCGGGGACAATACATTTAAAACTGGACGTGGCCAACAAACTTACAAGAAATAGCGATAAGACAATTACGTGTTTGCATTGTTTGATTTGAAACGACCACGCTTAGGAGCTGACGGCTTGAATGCAGCAATTATATTAAATTCAAAATTTAAACTGTCCATCACTGGTGCAGCTACCTTATTTGGGGAAGAAAAAAAAATCACAAATATTCTAAAAATATAAATAAAAAGCAACAGTGACAGGAAACGATGCTCCCTTTTAATATCAACCTCAGAGCAAAGAAATGTCTCGGGTTCATAATTAAAAGGTAATTATTTCCTTCCTTTTAATTACATTGTATCACAAAAATGCAGTCTAAAACAAATCTCGCTAAACAAAGTCGTTCTCTCAACCCTTTTACCTGCATATTTCCGTTGCCTTAGGGATTAAACGACTTCTAGCGATGTCGAAGGTGAAAAGATGAAAAAATATGTATATATAATATTGACCGATGTTTTTACTGAGGATTGATGGACTAAAAATCAGTGAAGCGTAATTCATATCTTATTTAAAATTAATGGAAAAGATTAACGAACTTTAAATGAGGTAGAAGACATGCCTCTTTACATCAAAAAGAAAATGAAAGCTGAATAATATTTCCCTACTAAATAAATAATATACACTATAAAAGGTGGGGCATTATTAACTCCGCAAATCCTTTTCTTAAAAGCTTTCTAATAGATGATTTTATATTTATAGAATTTATAGCGAAATAAAATTTGAAATGTGCATATTATTTACAGGTAGGAAAACGAATAAGAATAGTAAGCTTAGATTTCTTTCTTTCTTTATTTTTTTTCTGTGTGTGTGTGTGTGTGTGTGTCTGTGGTGGTGGTGGTGGGGGGCGGGGGATTTCGTGATTTTTGTTGTTGATGTTGTTGTTGTTGTTGCTGCTACTGCTGTTTTGTCTTGTTTTTGTAGTTTTGTTAAACAAAAGATTAATAAAGAGAAGGAGAAAAGTTTATTATTTTTAAACTTTTCTACAATGAGTTCTATCAACATGTGGTAAATAGCTGTTATTTCGTTTTTAAATTTTTTATGATAAAGGCATTTCACTTTTCCATAAAAAGTGGTATTGCTTTCGTCTAAAAGAATAATATTTTATAATGAATAAATAATAAACTCTATAGGGAAAACGAACAGGTAACAACGCTACATAGGTAAACGAACTCTATAAGAGCGTGATTATTGAACTCTTCTAAGATTACTTTCAAGATCCCAGTTAGGTTGGAACTGATTCTGTATTTTGGACGTTATCGTGATTGAAAGTTTTGCACGTTGTATTGTGTCACTGTAAACGAACTATAAAAGTTACATACTTGATTAACGAGCGCATCCAAGATATTGGCAAGATCAATACGCTATCCCAACTAGGTTCAGATTGGATCAGTATTTCCAAATTTATTGTGATGACAAGTTTAGCATGTTTTACTTTTGTATGTCCACGTAAACGAACTATTAGAGTTACATACTTGATTAACAAAGTCTTTCAAGATACTTTCAAAATCAATATATCGCCCAAAATAAGTTCGAACTAGTTCAGTATTTCGGACGTTATCGTTTTAACAAGTTTTGCATATTTTACTTTTGAGTGTTCTTGTAAACGAACTACAAGAACTATATACTTGATCAACGAACTCATGCAAGGTACTTGCATAACACCAATTAGGTTTGAATTCGTTCAGTATGTACGAAAGTATGACTTGAAAGCAGGTGTATATAATTAATATACCAACAGTATTAAACAATTAACTATAAAATTAACAATCTTAAATTTAAATTAAAAAAAAAAACTATGACAATAAAATACCCTGGTAAACTGACACAGCCTTTTTCTCACCAGTATGTGGAAAGGCATGAAAAAACTCCACCCTCCTGTACAAAAAATAGCTCCCTCCATGTTTCAAAAAGCATGCCAGTCTTGCATTCTATTCGAAACACAGAAACTTAATATTCGTTTCTGAATTAAAATATTTGCAACTTAAAAAGCAATAAAACTGAAAACCAATACTTAAAACAATATTTTTCAACTGTAAAGTAAATTATTCATTCTTCAATTTTCAAAACATAGTATGCAAGGCGACTGTCTCTCCACCTATACCCGTAGGGAAATAAGTAAGATATATTATAAGAAAAAAACTTCTTACATAACTTAAGCTTCAAAAATAGTCCATCACATCGGTGTAACTAATTCAAATTTTAATTCCAGCATTCAAAATCATAATCCAAAATTTCCATTTTCTGCCTCTTCTTTCGATTCGAACTCCCACTGCAACCCATTCTTGTAGAAGATTTTAAGGAGAAGACTTTTCTTTTATTTAATATGAAATTATATATATGTGTATTACGTGTAACTCTCTTATAAAATACTTCATAATACATTTATTTAGATATTTAACTTCATAAAATATTCACCTATAACTGGTGGCCCAGTACAAAGTAGGGCCCCGAAAATGTTGGTTTTTGCAAAGGCATATAGCAATGTATTTTTTTAAGCTTATATTTGGAAGAACCGACATGAAATTTTCAACACCTTCTGTTGAACATGATATCCTAAACATGCAAGTATGGCATGTAATTTTTTTTTCCTCATGTATTTTCTTGATGCCTATAAATCCTATAACTTCATTTTTTAATGCTTTATTCTATAATTCTTTAATATTTTCTATCAGTTCTTCCAAGTTATTATCGCAGAGGACGGTCAAATATCCCAAAGTTCAAAAATAGGTATAGCGTAGCATGGAAAAGTATTCCCATCCCCTTCTTATTCCCAGTAATTTATTTTCATATGTAAATACATGAAAGCTGCAGACATTTCCTTTCCCTTTAAATAATATATATCTTGAGTTGTTGTCAATTTTTTTCTGGTTTGTTCATAGTGTGTCATGTTATAAAAACTAATAAAACATTTATGTGCAAATCATGGGAAAGATTTTTTGCATCTATTGTAAAATCGGAAATGCAGTTATTTAATACTTGCAAATTTTATGCATTTACGAATGAAATTAATTTTATATAGATGTAAAAAAAGCCTGTTTGGATTTGAAAACAAGTTAAAAAAATATGCTATAATACTGATAACTTAAGTCTTATCTAGTGGGATATCGATAACTTAATTTTTTTAATTGCTTTAATCTATAAATTAGCTATTTTTTTTATCAGTTCTTCCATGAAAGCTGCAGACATTTCCTTTTCGTCGAATTAATCTTGAATTATTATCGATTTTTTTTCTTTTTCTGGGATCTTTCCAGAGTGCCTTGTTATAAAAACTAACGAAACATTTATGTGCAAAATATGGGAAATATTTTTTGCATTTATTGTAAAATCGAAAATGCAGGGATTTAATACCTGCAAAGTTTTATGCAATTGCGAATGAAAATAATTTTATATAAATGAAAAAAAAAAAAAAAAAAAAAAGCCTGTTCGGATTTGAAAACAAGCTTAAAAAATTATGCTATAAAATTGATAACTTCATTAAAATGTATTTTTGATATGTATTGAATTATATTTATTTAGAGAATTTTATCAAATATTGTCATAAACTGACAAAATTTTAAATGTAATAATGAAAACAGACATTTTAAATTTTCATTTAATTTATGAATAAGATATATCCTTTATTTTTTATTTTGTGGTTTTTGTCCTTTTATTTTTGTATGTATGTGTCCGAAATAACTCTCTATCTATCTATTTTATAAACGTGGCAATTATTTTGGAAATTGTAAATTTATTTCTTTTTAAATGCAGTTTTTTTTATTTAGTGCATTGTGCTACCTTTTATTATTGCTATTGCTTAATATACACTATACATATGTTATATTATTAATTCTTCTTTCGCGATATTCCTTTTTTCATACTATATTACCGTCATATTCACCAATTTCTTATTCTTTAATAATACCTATCATTAATCTTATTAAATTTTCCCTAAATTAATTATTACCTTGCTCAATTTACTTAAATATAAAGCTTTTAGTTTATTCCTAAATTATATCATGATTTCTGATCCTTTCTATTATTTTATGTGAATTCGAATGTTTTTAAAAGAGTCATTTCTTTTTTTTATTCCGAGATTATTTTCGCGCGCTGGAGTAATTTTTATTATAAAATGCGTCCGCTTCAAATTGCCAGGACTCTTTGCTTTATCACTCCCATTGGTCGTGACGTAGTCTTTACACGTATCCTTTATTCGCGCATTCACCAGAACGCGCGCTACGTCATGATTTTGTGTTTCTCCGTGCTGTAGCAAAAAGCAGATGCACGGGAGTTTTCGGCAGAATTTGTTCGACCTTTCCCGTTGTTTACAGCTCCCTGGCTGGTCATTCCAAGACATCATTCATTCTAATAGTTTATTCTAATTTTATTTTAAGATCATGTAGTGATCTCATGTCAAATCACTTACCTCCGAGATGGCAATGCCATATAAAGAATGTGTTGAACTGCTTTGATGATGATTTCATTAATAAAATCATGAAGCTCTAATTTGCCTCTTTTTTTTCATACTGAAGAAACGCCCAAAGATTTCATTTCGTTTTTTTTTCTCAGCCACTCCACGACGTGCACCAATATTTAACATGCTACAAATAAAAACCATTAAGCTAATGGTTTTCCTACATTAATTCTATGGCAAGATCAATTTTGCTACCTTAACTCTTACTGCAATTTTTCTATTTTTATGATTTTTTTTTAAAAATCTGTATGTCAGTCTAATAATGGGAAAAATGGTAAAAAAAAAATTAAATTTAAAAATTTCAGTTAAAATTTGATATTTTATGGTGTGTGCCGTATGTACACATTTAGTGTTTTAAAATACTGTATTGCTATATTTTGCAACTAAATGAACTTAAATTAATTAACTTTATCTGCTTAACACTTTGCAACTTTTATTATATTAATATTTTTAAGTATTCAGTAAAAATAATGAAAGTAAATCTTACCTTAATAGCTTGATCGAGTTTTTTTTTTTTTTTTTTTTTTTTTTTTTTTGTTTCCGAAGAGCAAATTCAAATTTTTTGTATAATGCAGCCATCTGACATGGACAAAACATGTGTATTGATTTCCATTCTTTGGATTGTTCTTGATCAGTTACAGTGATCATATTAGCGAAAGTCATGGCACATAATGAAAATTATAATGTCTTTAGGTATTGCCAGATATGGCACGTGGTGCAGTGAAGGGTCAAAATACGGCAAGGAGACGACAACCAAAGCCCAGTAGTATAATAATGCTACATTAAATGCAAGGCAGGATTCTAAAAATGTTATATTTAAATATCCCGTAGGATAAATGGAACTATGCTTCATTCTTCTTTTTATTCGATAAAAGACTACCGCTACCTACATTCTTCGTTTTTGTTACATATACATTTATTAATATTATTTGGGTTTCTTTCGTTCTTTCTTTTTTTCTTTTCTTTTTCGTTTTTGTCATTTTTTGTGCAGTTCTAGTTTACCTGTTAGTTATAGCAGAAGTCATCTCAATCGACACCTAACGAAAAGGTTTTATTTTTATAAACTAATTCATATTTTATTTATTATTTCTAAAAAAAAGAAAAAAAAAAAAAAAAAAAAAAAGGTTAACCTTATGATAATAGATTTCTCAAATCGGTTTTACCTTTTACTTTTTAAAGATATAATCACGTGAACATATACATATTCAGTACTCATCAAATGGTATAATACGAAAGTTTCGAACCGGAACCAATATAAAAGCTGAAAATCGAAAGAAACCCATCTTTCTGGTGAAACGAAAATCGAAGTTGAACTTTAATTATTTTTCAGTTCCGGAACGGAATCTAAACAAAGTTTCTTCTCCAGAACTGAATTGTAAAAATTAAAAAAAATTAAATTAAATTTACAACATTTCATGTGTTTAAAAGATAAATTAAAATATAAGTTAAAGACCTCTTTCGTGTTTATAAAAATTGGTTGGTTCTCCTATTCAGAAACTGTGTAATCGAACTGTTTTTTTCCGCTTTTCAGTAAAAACATAAAATTTTCAGAAAAAGCTGTCGAAGTTGACGTTTTGAATTGAATTTTCGGACGCGGCAGCGCAGGAATGAAAAAAGATTGCCTTCATGAGACAACAATCGTTTATAACTCGAGATCTAATTAATTTATTAGGAAGAAAAAAACTGTTCGATGAAAAATCATTTTAATAATTTTACCTGTAAGTGCCGTGCTTTTAAAGTTTAATAATTAGTCAGAATATGTGTCAAAATGCTTTGCGTTGCTGAGCGCGGTAAAATACGTTTTGAGAACCGCAGTAGCTGAACCAGAACTGTAATAGGAATCAAAGATGTTATGGTTCGAATTGGGGAGGGGGGGATTAGAAAGGGAAATGCTCATGTAGGGCTGAAGTCCTTCGAATTTAAAATGAAGGTAATTTTCTTTTAACCCAAAATTCACATAAGCTTTTCCAAAGACTTATTTTCTCATACCACCAATAATAAATATGATACCATCAATATTTATTATTGAGAATGTCGCCGTCGAAGCAATGAAACGTATGTCTAATGTGAATAAATAAAAGTAATTTTTTGCCTTGTTAAAAGCATTTTATAACTTTAAGAAAATATTAATTTAGATTGATTACTTATTGAGATTACTAATTGGGATAATGTATCGGTAATAATTGGTGATGCTAAGGTAAGATTAGTAAAGTAAAATAAAATTGGGATATTAAATTGTAATCTATCGTGTATTAAATAAACATTTCAATGTATGACTTTTGGAGAAAACTAAAGTTATAAAATCGAATACCCGATTGGCAGCTGATGCCCGCGAATTTGCAAGTGCAAGGTAAAAAAGAGAGAGTTGAAAACTGCTGCCCGATGCAATTGAATTCGAGAAAATTTTGCACTGGCATGCAAAGAAGCTTTCCGCTGATTCATCAATCATCCATGGCAATATGTGCTGTCGGGAGCATTTCTACTGATAAAAATGTGAAGCTAACTCCTGATATTAGAGAATTAACAGAGGAGATATAGAGTTGGGTTTTAAATTTTTGACTGTTTAGCCATTTATGCCCGATACCACTTCAAAGTCTCGTTAAAGAAGATGTGATATAAAATGTATTTAATACATCGATTAAAAACACAAGATGTCAGAATTTCATGAAAAATACATTACTTTGCTATGTGTAAAAACGTAGCCAATTTTATTAAGCTTTTTTTTATGCATGTTTTGTCAGCCATTTACCTAATAGTAGTATACCTAATACTAGTAAGATAGTTGCTATATTGTTTAACAATATGTAGGATAAAAAAAAATTCATACAAAAATAAATCTTACATTTATAGGTAAAAACATAATACATTATTGTTACATTTATTACTTTCTTCTATCTTCGATAGAAGAAAGTATTGTAATCGAAATTTTTTTTCGACTTCCGGTTTTCGACGGATTTACACGTTTTAGAGGTCAGAGATCACAAAAAACATGTTTATACAAAATGTCTGTCTGTCCGTGTGTCGCCATTTTACCTTCAAAAATTGTATGAAGTTATGCATAGAATTGAGCCATTTTTTTTAAAGTTTTTGGCTATGGCAAGCAGGTCCCTCATTAATCTGGAAAAAATCCGTCGGTGCGGGGCGCTGTAATAGCGATTTTTGTGCATTTTGAATATTGTACCATTAAAAAGTATATGAAGTTACGCATAGAATTGAACCAAATATTTTGTGTACGTTTTTGGCCATGGAAAGAATAGGTCCTTCCTGAATTTGGGAAAATTCCGCCGGTAGAGGGCGCTATAATATCGATTTTTGTGCTTTTTGAATATTGTACCATCGAAAAGTGTATGAAGTTATGCATAGAATTGAACCAAATTTATTGTGTATGTTTTTAGCCATGCAAGAAGGTCCTCCCTGAATTAAAAAAAATCCGCCGGTAGGGAGCGCTGTAATAGCAATTTTTGTACCATTTTCAATATTGTACCATCGAAAAGTATATGAAGTTATGCACAGAATTGAACCAATTTTTTTGTGTATGCTTTTGTCCATGGCAAGAAGGTTTACCCTGAATATTGAAAAATTCCACCGGAATGGGGCGCAGTAATAGCAATTTTTGTGCATTTTTCAATATTGTACCATCGAAAAGTGTGTGAAGTTATGCATAATTCTAATAAAAATACTAATAAAACTAATAAAAATGAATTATTGGTTTGTAACTATATTTTGAAATATTAATATACATGAGATAGAAGAAAGTTTTGGGATTGGCACATCCAACTAGTGTTATTATATGGTATAAGAGATTTCAAAAACAGTATTATACGTAAATTAATGTACTTATTGTTGTAAATAAATTACGAAAACATTCATAACTACATGCACACTTTGTACATGTTTTTCAGATTTTTTTTTTTTTTTTAATTATTATTTAAGCAAAAAAAGAAAAAAAAAAAAGATATATATTGAAAGGACTCTCGTTGTAAATTGTACTCATGAAAAAAGATTTATTTCTTTTAGGAAATATATATTTTTTAAACAAATGCATAAATCCCGAAGAAAAATTAATATTTCTTCTTTTCTGTACTCAAAAATGAAGCTGAAAAATAAGGAAAACGCATTATTCTTTCAGAAAATATATCATGTTTTAAACATGGCTAATATTTAACATTTTTTTAAAAAAATTAAATAAAAAAATTTAAAAGATTTACCTTTGTAAAGGTGTTGCGATCCAAAGCTCTCCGTAATGCTTTTAGTGTAATGTCTTCGGCTGAAATAAATCTGTTTTAAAATTTTACTTTGTAAGTGCAGTCAAATAAGTATCAGACATATGTTACATATTATTAAATATAATTTCTTGTTCTAAGTAGATTTATGTGCATTTCGGAAACTTTTTGGATCGCATCATGCATATAAATAAGCATTTCCAGAAAATAGTAAGAAGAATAAAGTAAAAAAGCATATAAATAATAAAAAAAAATGTTTTGGACCATCTCAATTGCAATTGATTTGCAGTTATAGTGTATTAACAAAAATTAATTAGCAAAAATTTCCCTTTTGCGGTAGTTAAAAGATACCACCACTTCTTTATTGAAAAAAAGTCTTACATGCACACTGCACACACACAAAGAAATTACATTAAAAATTAATTCCAATAAACTGTACAAGGTTTACTTGAAATAGTAAAAAGATTTTTCTGCTACTTTATTTTTACTTTCCTATGAAATGCATTCTGCATTTTTCATTCAAATTTGCATTTTTAGAGAAAATGAAAAGCATTGTGTAACATTTTATCACTTTTTATGACTTCCGGTTTTGTGAAGCTAATCGATTTGGCACAAGAAAGGATCGTATAATGGTCATTGTGATATTCTGAGTAGATAAAACTTCGACCCATTTCCTTCTGTTGGTATATATTTTTAAAGGATTGAATTTTTTTAAAAAATATATATATATATAATTTAATAATTTAATAAAGTTGAAAATTCGAAAGACACACTTTTCTAAAGCTTAATTACTTAATACTTAATTAATAATTAGTTTTACTCATCACGAGCTATACAATACTAAGTTTAAATACAGTTATAAATACTAAGACTTTTATAATAAATTCCTACAGCAGAAAAGAAGTTAAAAAATATTTAGAGAAAAGTTGATCATAATAAAAAATGACACCTATGAATTTCCTAAAACGGAAGGCGGTTTGCAATTACGTACTACGTTGCTACGTTGTACGTAATTTGGTTTTACAGCATCAAAACAAAGAGTAAATGTTTAAGGGGACTCGGTACCAAAAAAAAAAAAAAAAAAAAAAAATATTTTGTAATTATAACTTATATTACATTTTTAGGTTCATGTTTGAATTAAGAATAGTCACAATAGATCATAAAAAGTGTTAAATTCGAAATGTAGCAATAACTAAAAATTTTAAGAAGAAAATTAACAATTTAAAAATTACTTCTTCTTTTTCATTTTTCATATTTGGAAATAGATTTTTTTATCCTTTATTCAGAGTACTTTTTTCTATAAATCTAAATATCGGATTTTTGATTAGTCCATTAGATAAGCAGAAAAAAAAAATAGTGAATGCATATGAAAAAAACGTGGGAAAGCAGCATATTTTTAAGATCACACACACACACACACACATATATATATTTACAGATACAAACATATAAAAGATCCGATACTTAGAGATATCGTGGTGATTTTAGACCCTGTATGTGATAACACAGGGTTTTAAAATACCTTTTTAAAAAATTCAGATAATTTGCTTAATTATTGTAGAAGCCTTGGCATTTCGATTAAAATGAAAATATAAAAAATTGAGAACTGAGAAAAATGAATTTAAACATTTCATTTACACATAAATGATATTACGTATATAAATAATGATTACTTATATCTCCTTTATTATTTATAGAATCGTTCCGAAATTTGGACAGAATGTTCTAAGAATACTAAGGCATATTTTAAAATAAAAATCTGAAAGTCGACATTTTTGTCTTTTTTTTTTTTTTTTTTTAATCAAAATGACAGGTACTGAGCCACCTTAACGAGATGTGATTCTTGTAAAAAGTATTATCTGTAAAAATTAAAAATATAAATTTATTACTCAAAAATGTTTTAATAATTTTCTTAATTTAGTAAACTAGCAATGCTTTAAAAAATTTTATGTATGTTTATAAATAACCTTTAAAATAGGGATGCACAACCTGTGGCCCGCCATGGGTTAACTTGTGGCCCGCGATCACAATTTATACAATTTCTTCGTTTTTTGACACAATTTCGTCAATTTATAACTGAAAAAATTGCAATTTTTTGTCCATATGTCGCAGGAAAATTCGCGAATTTCTCCAATTTACCCCGGGAAGAAATTGCAAATTTCATCAGAGGCAATTAACAATCGCAAATTTTGTTGACCGAGTTCGGAAAAATCGCGAAATTTATCGATGAGTCGCAGAAAATTTTCAAATTTCGTTGATCAACAGGGGAAAAATCTCGAGTTTTGTCAGTTTATCGTGAATTTCGACAATTTGCCGCTGAAAAAATTGCAAATTTCGTCAGAGTCAGTTAAAAATCGTGAATTTCGTTGATCGGACGAGTTAAAAATCGCGAATTTTGTCGATTACGTAATCCTTGATCGGTTCCAGAAAAATCGCGAGTTTTGTTAGTTGATCGTGAGAAAAAACTCGGAATTTTGTCAATTTCCGTGGGAAAAATTACAAATTTCGTCAGAGTCAGTTAAGAATCGCAAATTTCGTTTATCGGGCGCGGAAAATTTTCGAATTTTGTTGATCACGAGAGGAAAAATCGCGAATTTTTTTGATGAGGTACGGAAAAATTGCAGATTTTGTTAACCGGCTGCGGAAAAATCGTGAGTTTCGTCAGTTTATCGCGAGAAAAAATGTCGAATTTCCTTAATTTGTCGCGTAAAAATTACAAATTTCTACAGAGTCCGTTAAGAATCGCGAATGTCGTTGATCGGACGCGGAAAAATTGCGAATTTTGTCGAGTAGCTGCGGAAAAATTACAAACATTCTTGATTGGCTACGGAAAAATCGCGAGTTTCATTAGCTTATTACAGGAAAAAATCGCAAATTTCGTGAATTCGCCGCGGGAAAAATTACAAATTTCATCAGAGTCAGTTAACAATCACGAATTTTGTTAATCAGGCACAGTAAAATCTTGAATTTTGTCGATGAGGTACAAAAATTGCAAATTTCGTTGATAGACTGGGGGAAAATCGCGATTGTGTCAATCTGTCGCGGAAAAAAACACGAATTTTGACAATTGATAGAAAAAATTACAAATTTTGTCAATTGGTCGCAAAAATATTGCGCAATTTGTCAATCGCTCGTGAAAAAAATCGCGAATTTCCCCAAAAATTCGCGAACTTCGTAAATAGCTCATGGAAAAAATTACAAAATTTGTGTGTCGGTCCCAAAAAATATCATCAAATAGGAAAATATTGGTCGCAGGAAAAAATCGCAAATATCATCGATTGTGCGCATAAAAGAAATTGTGATATTCGCCAATTTATTGCGCGAAAAAAATCGCAAATTACATCAATGTATATCAGGAAAAAATCACGTTTCGTCGATTGGTCGCTGGAGAAAAATTGTAAATATTGTCAATGTGTCACGGAAAATATCGCAAAATTCGCCAGTCACTCATGAAAAAAAATCGCGAATTTTGTCAATCGTTCATGGAAAAAAACTTGCAAATTTCGAAGATCGATCACAGAACAAATAAACGGTCAAGTGCGAGCATTACTCGCGCACAGATTGTTCCGTAGAATAAATATATGAATTTGTAATTGTATTATAAAAAAAAAAAAAAAAAGTTGCTAAAAGAATACTAAGACTTTGTAAAAAACTATACAACGTAGGGTTGGGTATAACTGTATATATTAGAAAAGTGTAAATGGGTATACCATGAAAGTTCAAAGACATATGGAACCTAAATAATATCAAATATAGCTATTCGTATAACTCTTTTTTTAATACTATCCTAATCTGTTTATGATGAACTTAATTTGGTACTGATAATAAAAGCAGTGCATAGTTAAACTTCATTTGGCATTTCATGAAACTAAATTAAGCGTAGTAATAACTTTTATTTCTACAGTGTAGCTAAAACAAAACCTTTGCTCAAAGTTTAAATTTGGCATCGTGCTAAGTGCGCTTCGAATTGAGGTCTCAAAGTTGCAACGCCGCCTTGGTGAGTGCCGCGTTTTTCTAGATAGGTGTTTAATTAACTTTTAAAGTCACTCGAGGCGTATTGAGAGATACAATCAATGCAAACTATCGCGAATCCCACAGTATTTATGCAATTTATTCTAATTAAATCTTTCGAGGGCGATGCCCTTAAAAAACGGACACCTAATTTTAATTCCAAAACAGACAAATGGCACCAAGAATATTTAATTAAATTTTTCCTTTTATCATGTACGTGAAAATAAGCAAGTTCGCATTTCCTAATAAATTCGTTTATAAATTCTGGTGTCAGTTCATTATTTCATAAGTTTATAAATAGAATTACTCCGTGCCGGAAAGGATTAAGTGGTCGCAGGACTCTTAAAGCTTCAAAATTTAAGAAATTTAAATTTTTTTAGATGTTTAAACTCCTATCTTTTCTGAATATTTTGATATAATTGTTTCCTTGAAATTCCCATTAGAACAGAAGTTTTGGCTTTTAGAATTATACCGGCTCAATAGCTGAAGCGGCGTTTCCGAAACTTTAAAGTCATTATTTTCCAAATGGCGTTTTTTGGCCATAACGCGCAGGATACCTCAATAACTTCTGAATATTTATTCATGAAATTTTCAAAACATATATTTTATGTTAGTCTGTATAAACTGAACCTAAAATTTCTTTTTTATTGTTCAAAAAGATATTTTTTATGTGATTTTACTGTTGAAATTTTCAAAATTCTGTATTAGCTATTAAAAATATAAAAATGCTTTAAATACAAATTTATTTAAGTTCAGGAAAATTATTACAATCTGAAGTATAAGTAAGCATCAAAATTTTCATTCTGGTTGCAATATTTATTTTGTAATCCTGCGCGTAAACTGTTATGCCAATTTTTTGTTCGACAAATGTCTAACAGTTTCGAGCCCCCTATAAATACTAATTCTGTATCTTGCAATTTTTTAAATACATGAAACGAAAGAACATACTTATATCTTTCATCCCAATTAAAATTGTGTTTTAAAATCATATACATTTCAAGACATTAAATGTTGAAAATGGTCTTCTTTTTTTTTTTCATTATTTTCACTTTTTAGAGTCCCGAGACTCCTTAAATTAATATGTTTTTAACAATTTGACGTTTATTGCTTTTATACTGTTACTGGACATTACATTACACATATATATCATTGAAATTTGTTAACTAGGCATAGAGTACGCCGCCCCTGTCCTTTGTTATGTCCAAACTGACCGTACCTTTAAGGGTTAATATCTGGGCTAATTACCGATGATTTTTTTCGAAAATCATTATCAACAATGCTTTTATTCTTCTGCAACGATAGGTATATTCAGCGATGCTCAACAATTTTTCTGAATGCCCGTATATCGAAATTTGTGTATAACAGAAAAATGCTAATTACTCAAAAACTATGTGACCTAGGGTAATCGCTATAATTTTCCGGCAAGGTTTATATTAACGTCTACTACCTCTAATTTTTTCATAATTTTAGTTTCAGTAGATTCGGAATTAGATGGGGGGGGGGGGGGGCATATTTTTGCGCTACATTTTCAACAATATCTTTGAAAATATAATACCTAAAATTAAAAGGAATGTATTTTTGAGTTCAGCGTTACAAAAGCTTTCACAGGATACCCCACATGATATACAAAGAAAAGATTTTTTTTTTCAAGTAGCATAATTAGCCCCTCTACTTTTTTACTAAATATATTTATGAATGTTTATTAATCTGAAAATATGTGGGTCAATGGTTTTTATTACTTCCCCGAATTTGAACTTTCCACGTTCCATAGTTTACGAGTAAAATGGCTGTGACAGACAGACACAGGAGTGATCTTATAATGGTTCCGTTTTTACTTTTTAAGTACGGAACCCTAAAAAGTCGCAAAATCATTCGATCGGGGGCGAAAAAAAATCGCAATTTTCGTTGAACCGTTGTGGAAAAAATATCGCGAAATTTGAAAATTTATCGCTGAAAGAAATAGCGAATTGCGTCAATTTGTCGCAAGTATCGCAAATTGGTTGTTTGAAAAGATTGCAAATTTTGCCAACTGGCTGTGGAAAATTACCGCGAAATCTGTCAATCGGTCGTTGATAAAAAATCGCAAATTTCGTCAATCAGTCGCACTTGATTGACAAAAGAAAAATAAAACGAGTTTTGTTAATAGTCTGACGAAAAAATTGCATAATTAGTCCATCATGCCTTATTATTTCAAAAATAAGTTTCCTTTTATTTTAAATGAGGTTATTCTTCAATATTTTTTTATAATTTTCAATAACGTTCAATTATTTTGAAATTTTGTGTAATTTTTTTTCTTCAAGTTACCATTTGTCAAGAAGGAACTGTTAGTCTTCATGAAGTGTTGAATGTTTTTTTATACTGATGTGAAGAAGCCCTGCATTCCTTCATACAATTATTTATTTCCGTTTGTTTATCTTTATTATAGACAAAAAATAATTACTCATCAAGAATAAAGACTTATAACCCCCCCCCCCCTTTACCTCCCCGATATAGAATTTTCTCTGTGTTACTGATGTGGCCCTCGACAACCCAAACATTTTTGTAAGTGGCCCTTCTCTTAAAAAGGTTGTGCACCCCTACTTTAAAATGTCCGTATCTTCTGAGAAAAAGTAAAATCAAGTATCAGTAAAATGTTGAAATATAAGAAAAAGATCTAATTAATAGGTTTTAAAAGACTATTCTACATTTAATACGATGATTTTCCATTTGTAACCAGTTTTAATATTCTGAGCACAAATACTTATTTTTTGTATTAAAATGTAGCTGCAGGCTAATTATTCTTTAATACTAACATCACAGTTGTCGCAGGATCTCATCTGAGAGTTGATAAAATTTGTAACAATTGGGATCTTACCCTAGTAAACTTGCAGCTCTTTAAAATTTTGGATACATGTTTCCAAAATAATGTTTAAAATGTCTGGAACTGGAGAAAGACAGAAGAAAGCAACCTAAGCAAAGACATGTGGAGCCTGGTGCATGTAAAATCCTTCGTGGGCGCAAAGTCCTCCAAGTTCCCCGTGAATTATACCTCTGGAGGTGCCTAGTCAGGTGGGTGAAGGTCCTGTGATCAAGGTTCTTAATTACGAGATCAACTCGAATCGCGAGAGACGCTCTTCGGGTGCTCGGCATGTTGCATAGGTAGCGTAAAATTAAACAAGCAAGTCCACTATAAGTAACCGGCCAACATAGAGCTAAAAGAACGTAAAACAAAGATGCCATTAAGATGGCATAAGTGCTTGTCTAGCAGACCGCCGCCATGTGGCGCTCAGGCGATTTCGTACCTTTTCCAGACACTCAACCCCATAAAACTGGATTATAGCCCAGTAGGTAGGGGCCTGACCAGCGGTGAGGGGAAAAAAAGTTATAAGCAAAAGATGTCGTTAATAAGTTTTTAAATTTTTCTAAATAATTTTTCTCTACTATAACTAGCACTATAACTAATGTACAATTTTTTAAATGTACAACTACATTTTTTTTTAAATTATGCTAATATGATTTTTTTTTTTTTTATATATAGTCAGATTTTAACCTTATCATATATTATTCTATGAAAAATAGTCGCCGCACAGTATGCAGTAAGAGCGCAGAAAATATCTTCCCACACATAACGTCAGGTCCCGGCCAAAGAGATTATAGGAATAGTTATACAGGAAGAAAGACAAATCCACTCGGTTATTGGTATCGAACACTGTTAGACCGACACTTTCGACTTATGGTTTGCCTTTTTTTTTTTTTTTTTCTAGAAAAGATAGCTGCTGCAAAATAATAGAAGAAACAAAATATTTTGATAATGAATTAAATGAGAGCGATAATGAAGTCTCTGAAGATAAACCAATAACATCGAAACCTAGAGACGCTGTGACTGCATTATGTACAGGACATTAAGTAGTTTTTATAATTTTCTATAAGAAACTCGAAAAAGATTTCGTAATAATGCTAATGAAATTAAAAAATAAATTTTAATTGATGAAAAAGGAAAAATAAGGGCTTCTTCAGAAGACTTGTTTGATTTTTTTTTTTTTTTTTTGGTTAAATTCTTATGCATTCTAATATATTTTAATAATCATATAGTTTTCCATCATATCATATAGTTTTCTATAGTTCCATCAATAAGTTTTCCATCATTTTAATCATATAGTTTATAGTTAATAATAGTCGTAAAAATAAATCTTTTGTAGCGGTGATTTTTAGATGAAATTTTCTTTTAACATTTCTTTTTACTTCAAGTGTTTAAAAATAACATCACCTCTATTATAAAGTAATATTAAACCTGTCAAGGGGAGGTTCTACTTTTTGGGCGTAAAATTTAAGCGATTTTTACTATTTTTTTTTCGGTCGCAAAGACAAAAGATATCACCTCCGGACTTTTTTAATTACATTTATTGACACTTTAATTATATATTTAAAGTTTTTCCGAAAAAGAAAAATGAATATTATATCTTGAGCGACTGTAGATGTGCGCCATGTACTTCCAATCGGGCGACCGTTTTTCTGCGGTCACAAGCATCTGAAACAAATTGGGTCCTCGTACTATGAAAGGCCATTAAATTCTCCGGAGCTTACATCAACATATATTTAAAAAGTTTATTTTTGACAAAATGGTGGTCATTTGAACAAAAAAAAAAGTCACTTGTTCGTCTTCTTTTTTTTTTTTTTTTTAACCTATTCTGCGAGCTTTAAAAAAATATTTAACCAATGAAAAATACACTTTTCGGTGATGTAAGCTCCAGCAAAAATGATTAGCATTCTTTTAAATAAAAAATGAAGGAAATCGGGTCCAGTGTCACAAACAGCGGGACAGCGGCTTCTAAATTGGGACATAAAAATTCAGTAAATCCTATGAAAACTGTACCTGTCTGTAATGGAAAATTTTCATGTTCTTTATGGAAGAAATATTATACAAATGTAGCTAATGAGACGGAAACCTGTCTAAAACGAAATATTTCTCTGATCACTTGAAATTACGTCTTAGAACCCTTTACTGTATTAATTAAACACATTAATCTAATATAATAAAATGCGTGAAAGCGGAATCGCTAGGGACCGAAAAAAAAAACTCCGTTTTGGGAAGATTTCCGATTGAGCAGTTGTAATTGTATAGTATTGATTACGCGGGGATTATGAAATTTCAGGTAGGATTCTGCATTACATAACCGTTTTCACAAGATTTTTTGTTATCAAACACATAGGTTTTTCTCATATAAAAGCAAAATAGGTAGAAACCAGAAAAATATTTCATTTTAGCAGGTATATTACGCTATTCCTACCGACGGAATCATAAAAATGTTCCTTTATAGACAGCTTTTATTTTCACATGTTTTACTGTATTAAGTTTCACTCGATATAGACTAATGAATAGCATGATACTAAAACGAATTTAGAAGAATTTATTTATCATGAAAAATCGGGATATTTAGCGTCCTGCGCGGGGGTTTCGCGGGACGGGTTTAGGACCCCCTGAAAATCGGAACATCCCATGTAAATCGGGACCCCTGGCAACACTAACTGTCACCCTGATAAAAGCGTCATAATCGTCGGGAGGTCAAAGGGTGACGGTTTGAAACAATGTTTCAATGCTAACGCCGCAGATTGGTTTAAGCTATATCAACTGATAATATATGCTAAACAAGGCTACATTTTTTTTTTTTTTTTAATCAGAATAAGATTCTTACTGTTTCTCCACTGTGCCAAAGGGCTGCTTATCTCATAAAAGCTGTTATCCATTAGCAATAATTGATAACATCGATATTCTTCAAATGTGATAGTCAGAAGATGCATGTCGCCGTAACACAGACAAGAACAAAACTGTTAGAAATCTGGACAAAGTCTTGTCCCCCAAAATTTGTCGTGTGGTTTGTTGGGAAGTTCTATCGTTCCGAACCGGTTTTTCTTTTCCATTTCAGTCGTAAAAACACTCTCTTTTAACTGTAACTGTATGCATATTTTTATTCCAGTTTGATGTACTGAATAAGTATATCTTGTATGAAACAACTCCGCGGAGTGTGAGATGATGTGATGGAAGGACGATGGTACTGGAATTTAAATTTACTCCTTATTACATGTTAATACTATGCCAATATAACCAAGTTCCCAGCAAAGGCTGGAGGTACATATATCTGTAATTATTATTTAAGTTTTCAATTCAAGCTGAATTAATAAATGAACTGTTATTTTAAATTGAACTGTTTCAACCGATGCGCCTTATACTTAACGTCACACCAAAGACCTTAAACCCTGCGTTTTCATAACTCTGCTCTATTTATATCAAAACCCGACTGAATTTGTCGAAAAAGATATTCCCAAAAAATCAATATTTTTTTTTTATATATCTGTAATGAATTCGCAAAATAATCGTAATTAAAGTCTTGCACGGAAAGGGAAAATTTTATCTAAAGTAAGTTCACAGATTGAGCCGAACCTGAAAAACAATTTTCGTTGACTTGTAACCCTACCCGGAACCAAAACATTTCAACCGGAAACGGAATCTAACCGAATGGCTTGACGTTACAAATCGGGACCGAAACCCTAATTGCCAGGGAATTATTACTATAGTAAAATGCGATTATGGAAAAAATAGTGTACAACCATATCCCTAATATAAATTTTATTTCTCCTGTAGTAAATTAAATAAATAAATATTTATTCACACTGGCGCTAATTTAAATGGTGCTTGTTAATCTAACTAAAACAACTTTTATTAAAATTTCGGTAGTAATAAATTTATCACATTTTAAATAACTGTTCCCAAATATAAGGACCAATAATTCCTACCCTTTCCTTGTCGTGGGAAGTGCGGTATTCGATGATAAATCGAATAAATTAAAATAAGAGGAGATCACTATCTACAGAATATTACTATTTTTTTCTACTATCTAACCCGAAATAAAGAAATTATTCTAGCAACAACAGCCAGAACATAGAAGTAATATACAATGTTTAATTTTAAAATAAATAAATTATCATTTTAGTGTGGAATTATTTCCGTCATTTGCATTGTTCACTGTAAAAAAAAACGGACTAAGAAACGGAAATACTACTGGCAATCTAGACGCCAGTACTATTTCCGTTTTTTTACGGGAATTTTTACCCATAAATTACAGAAAATTTTCCGTTTTTCTGATTAAAACCGGAAATTTTTGTGTAATTTATGGGTAGTAAAAATTCCCGTAAAAAAACGGAAATAGTACTGGCGTCTAGATTGCCAGTAGTATTTCCGTTTTTTAGCCCGTTTTTTTTTTTTTTTTTTTTTTTTACAGCGTTGGCTCATAATTTTTGTTATAATAATTAGAACCTATGAATTAGCCTAGTAATCAGTCGAAACAAAATTTTCAAGCCAAAGCCAAATTTCGATATTTTTTCCAGTTTCAACCGAAACCGAAACTATCAGAAAGAAATTTTAAGCTATGAATTATACATATTATACAAAAATATTACTTATTAATTATCTAAAAATACATGTACCTATCTACACTCATGTTTATGTTGAAAATTGCAACACCATGAAGAAATTATAATTAAATGAAATTTAATACCCACACCCGACTGGTATTGGTACAAACAAATGATTACATTTTCAAAGAAAAAACAATATTAAGTGTCCGAAATTAGTATCTGGTGTAGCCACCACGCGCTGCAATAAGTGCTGCTATACGACGTGGCATGGACTCGAACAGATTTTGAATGTCTGCCTGGGGAAGAGCATTCCTTATTGTTTGTATGCGTACCCAAAGTTCATCTGTATAAGGTGTAGGACGGGGATCATGAGCAAGACGCCGATCAACGAAATCCCACACATTTTCAATAGGCGACATATCCAGCGAACATGCAACCCACGGAAGAGCTGTATGATGAACATCTTTTACAACATATGGGCGTGCATTATCCAGTGGTGTAGTCGTACAAAAAGCAGAGGGCATACGCTCTAAGCAGAGAGTATACGCTCAAGTCAGAGAGTGTACCCTACAGTGTATATACTATAGCTTTTTTGAGAAACAGAGGGTATACGGTGTTCTGTAAAAAAATCCAGAAGGTATACGGCGTATACCACCGTATACCCTCCACTACATCTCTGGCATTATCCTGTTGAAAGATAGATCCAGGAATGCCTTGAAGGAAAGGAACGACTTCGGGCTCCAGCACTTCACTCATGCACCTGTTGCTCTTCAGAATATCCAAAATTCGTAGCAGCTGGGATCATCCATGATATGCAGTCGCACACCAGACCACAACTCCGGGTGTTTGTCCTCTATGACGTTCTATAATGCGCCCCGGAAGATGGCGTTTACCGGCTTAGCATCTAACACGAATGCGGCTATCATGTTATTACAAATTAAAGCGGGATTCGTCAGAAAAGACCACATGTTGCCGATCTGCACGCCAGTCTCTATCAGCCAGTTCATGAGCCCATTGCACCCGCAGGCGTTGTTGATTTTGAGTGAGGGGATCTTGTATAAAGAATTTCTTGCACGCAGTCCACGGTGCAGCAGACGTCGACGAAGACATCGAAGAATTGACACTGATACACCTGTAGTAGTTGTCCGATATGCTGCCAACTGTCTAGATGAAGCTGTATGGCTCGTCAGCGACCTGCGAACCATGTGTCTATCATCGCGCGTTGACGTCACCTTTCGGGGTCCACTCCCATATTTCCGAGTTGTCCGATCTCATCGGTCCACTGCTTCCAAACTCGGTTCACTCTGCTGCTGTTACGCTGCACGCGAGATGCTATTGCACGATTGGAAAATCCTTCTTCACGAAGGCCGACGGTTCTCTCTCGTTCAAACTCCGTCAGTTGTTGAAATATCACCCTCTTTCATGAAAGAGGCGTAGTTACATTTCACCTAACGTTTACCACTAGCAGATAACCATAGACAAATTTCAACTTCCCGCTACAGCCCTCTGTTTATACGGTTTCAGCAGCAGTCCAGAGGGTGCTGCTCAGCCCACGCATACGTGGTGACTCTGAAATTGTAATCATTTGCATAACATTTTATAGTTTGCATTCTCTGAAATTTTCAGCTCAATCGCGTCATTCCTTCATTGTGTTGCAATTTGCACAAACATGAGTGTACAAAGGCACTTATTAGGATGCGGGTACGTGCATGTTTCGACTTACATTTGTTTGAAATAAAAGCTATAACATTATTCCGAATTTTTTTTATTGTCTTATAAACAATAATACATAGAAGTAATTTAAGAAAAATAAAAGTATAAAAAAAAAATCTCCGATTATTTAATGTAGTAACTGTGTATTCTTACGTATGAGAAAATATTAGCCATTTTTAATGCACAGACCTCTTTCTTCAATACAAGTTAAGAGAACGTATATAAAACTTGAGGATAAATAATAGCGACGCATAAATGAGAGGATTTATTAAAAGATCAAAATATGTTTAAAACGTAATCTTATGCATAATAAATTTTATATGTGATGATGGTACTTCTAGCATTTTCAATTACCTATCTAAAAAGTCCTTCCGGCCAGAGCCGGGAGGAAGAGGTAGCTTTCATATTCCTTATTTTTAAAAAGCTAGCTTATATTATTCAAACACACGAAGCTCAATTTAGTGGAAACCGATTATAGAAGATTCAATACTAATTTTTATCAAGACTAAATCATTATGAATGAGAATTTTGCGATATTAGTCAGCTTTATCCAATCTGATTTTATTTAAAGTAACTTACATTTGGTTTCCAAATTCGGCGATATCTTGAAGTGCCTGTCCTTTTAAGACAACGTGGTGGATGAGGCTAACCAGTGAACTTGGTCGAGACCTTAGTAATTCCTGTGCACATGCTCACTCACATAGGAATCGTTGATATATACGAGTGCTGTCGCAGGCAAAAAATGAGATTTTTCAAAATGTCACCCACATAAACAAATTCAAACTGCTATATCTGAGCCATTTTTTAAGATAAAGACAAAACAAAAAATGCTCCGGAATCCTTATATCAAGGTTAAATACTTAAGAAAGAAACCTTTTTCAATTTCTAATTTTTTGCACCTCACTTTAAATATAATTCTTTTTTAATTTAATGGCCGCCATTTTGAAACAAGATGGCGGATGAAGCTGACTAGTGAACTTGGTCGAGACATTGCTATATATTATCCACATGCCTTTTTAAAACCAAATAGGTTAATAAATACGTGTGCTATCGCGTGACAAATATCAGATCGTTTCAAAATGTCAGCCATGCTAGAAATTCAAAGTGCTATAACTCAACCATTTTTTAAGATATAGACGAAACAAAAACTGCCCCGGAATCTTTGTATCAAGGTCAAACACATAAAAAAAACCTTTTTCATTTTCCAATTTTTTGATACCTCACTTTAAATTTTAAATTAAAAATGTTTTTAAATGTTCCCTTTTGAAACAAGATGGCGAATGAAGCTTGCCTACGAACTCGGTCGAGACATTGGTATGTACTATGCTCACACCAAGTTACATCCAAATCGGTTCATAAATACGACTGTTATCGCGTGTCAAAAATTAGGTCGTTTCAAAATGTCAGCCACAATAGAAATTCAAAATACTATAACTCAACCCATTTTTTAGATATAGACTAAACAAAAACTGTTCCGAAATCTTTGTATCAAGGTCAAACACATAAGAAAAAAATCTTTTTCATTTTCCAATTTTTTGATACCTCATTTTAAATTTAAAATTTAAAAATTTTTTTTAAATGGCCGCCATTTTGAAACAAGATGGCGAATGAAGCTGGCCAACGAACTCGGTCAAGACATTGGTATGTACTTTGTACACACCAAGGTACATCCATATAGGTACATGAATACGCCTGTTATCGCGTGACAAAAATTAGGACGTTTCAAAATGTCAGCCACGCTAGAAATTCAAAGTACTATAACTCAGCCATTTTTTAAGATATAGACGAAACAAAAACTGCTCCGGAATCTTTGTATCAAGGTCAAACACATAAGAAAAAAATATTTTTCAATTTTCAATATTTTGGTACCACATTTCAAATTAAAATTTGTTTTAAAAAATTTAAATGGCCGCAATTTTGAAACAAGATGGCGAATGAAGCTGGCCAACGAACTCGGTCAAGACATTGGTATGTACTTTGTACACACCAAGGTACATCCATATAGGTACATGAATACGCCTGTTATCGCGTGACAAAAATTAGGACGTTTCAAAATGTCAGCCACGCTAGAAATTCAAAGTACTATAACTCAGCCATTTTTTAAGATATAGACGAAACAAAAACTGCTCCGGAATCTTTGTATCAAGGTCAAACACATAAGAAAAAAATATTTTTCAATTTTCAATATTTTGGTACCACATTTCAAATTAAAATTTGTTTTAAAAAATTTAAATGGCCGCAATTTTGAAACAAGATGGCGGATGAATCTGGCCAACGAACTCGGTCCAGACATTGGTATGTAATATGTACACACCGAGTTTCATACAAATCGGTTAATGAATACGCCTGTTATCGCGTGACAAATATCAGGACGTTTCAAAATGTCAGCCGTGCTAGAAATTCAAAGTGCTATAACTCAGCCATTTTTTAATATATAGACGAAACAAAAACTGCTCCGGAATCTTTGTATCAAGATCAAACACATAAGAAAAAAATATTTTTCAATTTTCAATTTTTTGGTACCACATTTCAAATTTTAAATTTTTTTAAAATTTTTCAAATGGCCGCCATTTTGAAACAAGATGGCGGATGAAGCTGGCCAACAAACTCGGTTGAGACATTGGTATGTACTATGTACGCACCGAGTTTCATCCAAATCGGTTCATAAATACGAGAGTTACAGTGTGACAAAGATCAGATATATATATATATATATATATCAACTTTTGAACGAAGGGTGGTTTCGGGGTCTGGGGGTCATGATCGATGAAAATATACCAAAATTTTTTGAAATCGCTTTCCTCCGAACGGCTGCAATAGGTAGCTTTTTGTAATGAAAGCTACCTAATATGTGTCTCGTACATAATACATAAAGGCGCATATGTCAGAAATATAAAACCATATTTCCTTTTCTCTTTTGTTGAGACATTGAAAAAAAAACTGCATGTGACTGAGAGACTGCTATAATATATATAGAGAGGCGCATATGTCAGAATATATGGAACAATATTTTCTCATCTCTGTTGTTGCGACGAAAATAGCTGCATATGATTGAGAAATTCTTAAAAATGCATACATAGTGGTACTTATTTCAGAATATATAAACAATATTTTCCCTTCTATTTTGCTGAGACATTGAAAAGATCTATATATGACCGAGAGACGCGTATAATACATACGTAGAGGCGCATATATCAGAAGATATAGAACAATATTTTTCGTTCTCTTTTGCTGAAGCATTGAAAAAAAAATTGCCTATGACTGAGAGACACGTATAAGTACATACATAGAGTTGAATATGTCAGAATATGTAAAATAATATTTTCTCCTTTGTTTTGTTGAGGCATTGAAAAAAACTGCATATAATACATACACAGAAGCGCATGTATCAGAATATATAGAACAATATTTTCTCTTCTCTTTTGTTAAGACATTGGAAAAAAAACTGCATATGGCTGAGAGACACGTATAATACATTCATAGAGGCGCATATATTAGAATATATAGAACAATATTTTTCCTTCACTTTTGTTGAGGCATTGAAAAAAATCCGCATATGTCTGAGAGACTCGTATAATATTACATAGAGGCACATATATCAGAATATATAAAACAATATTTTCTCTTCTCTTTTGTTGAGAAATTGGAAAAAAAAACTGCATATAGCTGAGAGACGCGTATAATACATTCATAGAGGCACATATATTACAATATATAGAACAATATTTTTCCTTCACTTTTGCTGGGACATAGAAAAAAAACTGCATTTGACTGAGAGACGCGTAATAATACTTTCATAGAGGCGCATATGTCAGAAATATAAAACAATATTTTCGCTTTTTTATTGTCGACACATTGAGAAAAAGGCATATGAATGAGACCAATAATAATACAAGTATGGCGCATATGTTAAAATATAAAACAGCATTTTCTCTTCTCTTTCGGTGAGACATTGGAAAAGACTGCATTTGATTCAGAGACGCGTAATAATACATTCATAGTGGCGCATGTGTTAAAATATAAAACAACATTTTATCTTCTCTTTTGATGAGACATTGGAAAAAAATGCATATGACTCAGAGACGCGTAATAATTCATTTATACAGGCTCATATGGCATAAATATAAAACAATATTTTCCCTTCTCTATTGTCGACAAATTGAAAAAAAAAGGCATATGACTGAGACCAGTAATAATACATTCATAGTGGTGCATATGTTAAAATGTAAAACAATATTTTTTCTTCTGTTTTGCTGAAACATTGAAAAAAAAAAACTGCATTTGACTGAGAGACGTTTAATAATACACTCATAGAAGCACATATGTCAGAAATACAAAGTAATATTTTCTCTTTTTATTGTTGAGACATCAGAAAAACTGCATATGATTGAGACACGCGAATAATCGAGAGATACTTTGATGAGCGGTCACAGTACCATCAAAATGTAAATTAATCTAGAGAAATTCATAACAGATGTTATTTTAAATTCTGTCAATAACATTAGCGTAAATATTAAAAATACAGCTCACCGAGCTTATTACTTGAAACAAACTGAAATCGCTTTTATCAAAAAATTTTGTGGAACACAAATAAATAGCAGCATAAATGTGATTATAAGCGATTGATTATAAACAATAATCGAGTAGACTATTCAACAGAGAAAGCTGTTTTAGCGAAAAATGTGTTATCAATGTATCTACCTTGCGCATGAGACAGAAAAACGTTTTGCAGGAATATTCATTGCAAACAAAAAATTTCTTCTTGCAATAATAACAAATGCCAATATAAAAAAAATTATAGATAAATAAAATAATAATAATAAACGCAACCCGATTTTCTGGCATTCATATCAAGCACAACTTTAGGATTTGTCTGGATGTAGTTTAGTGTTTAGTCATGCATACTTTGTTTTAATGTTTATTATTACAAACAATAAAAGTTATTGTTATTATTAAGCATTTTATTGTCTTTCATGCTGTACAAGTCTTCGGACAATAATAGCATAAATGGAAAACTCCCAAAGGCATTATGAGTTACGCATGGGGTTTTCTGTGGCTACATTATGAGAGCCAGTTGCTTCGGTATGTGCCGAATTTCGTCTGTTTTTTCGACGAAGCTTGCATTTTGAATCGAAACTGCCGAAAATGAAAATGAAATGTAATCTTCAATCGGGCTCTAACTTCTGATAACTTTAGTTTTAAAAATCATGATGTGTTGCCGGAAACTTGTCAAATCCATAGTGTATAGCTGATCCAAAAATGACGAGAAACAATAACAGTATAGTCAGATTTCAAATTTACTAAATTAAAAAATTTAGTATGTGAAGTAAAATCGATAAATAAATAAATAATAGTGATATGGGCATAAAAATCTGAACGCATTTTAAAACTAAATAAATATTTCAAAATGTTTATTGTACGGGGTTATTCACTGAGAGAGATCTTATAATGGTAAAATACAAATTACGAAATTATTTAGCTATCAGAATAATAAATTTAAACGAGTAAGAGCAAATATTTTGCAAAATATCACAATACATACTTATGTTCCTTAGTTTATTGCTAAAATTATCACATGAATACTACAAGTTCAAACGAACAACTAATTCCAAATTATCCCCAAATTCAAAAATCTATTATTTGCATTAGAGCATTTTCAATTTATTTTAAAAGAGAACTATTCAACGCTTAAATTGGAAAGTGGAATGTTTATAAGGAATTAATTAATATATTTTTAGTACATTTTTATGGAAAAGTCTTCAAAATATTGATTCCAAAATATTGATTCTACTTCTGCGTCGCTAAATGTTTTGCATTTTTCCCAATCATATTAACGAATGATTTTAACATACTAAATTTCTCAAAAGCGATCTCGCTCCTTGAACGCTAAAACAGAAATTAATGCTCTGCATTACAAGCTTCAGCTATTTACATAAAAATTCATGAAATTAACTGTTCCGCTCGGAACACTGAAATTTAAAATCTGGACGTCTGACAATCCTGAACACTGCCTTGAGTTAAATCAGAGGTTATTTTCACTGCTGTTTTATGTGCTGTACATTACAAGCCTGAAATATTTATATGAAAATTCGTGAAAGTAACTGTTCTGCTTAACATATTGAAATTTATCTTAACAATATGGACGCCTGACAATGCTGAACACTGCCTTAAGTTAAATCAAAATTAAATTTTGCTCTAAGTTAAATTTCGTTTTCACAGCGGTTTTATGTGATTTACATTGCAAACCTGAACTATTTATACGAAAATTCGTGAAATTAGCTACATATAACCCGGGATATTAAAATTTAGCCTAAAATTCAGGACGTCTGATAATCCTAAACACTGCCTTGAGATACATCAGAGGTTTCATTTACACAGCTATCCTTCTTAACTTAGTAGTATTTACAGAATATTAACAGTTCTATTGCTTCCTGCAACAAGTTGCCCAATGCCTACTCTTCTATTAAATAAATCTGATAAAGTTGTTCTCTAATTTTTCACTAATCGTTTCCGAGGCCACTTATCACTTTTAGCTGAAAATCTAGCCAGCCCAATCGTTAAGGATGTATCATTTAGTTGGCTCTTTAGCTATTCATTTTGTCGGTCTTTTTGCTTTTAGACAGCAGTTCTCAAGAAAATGACTCCAGGGGAGTATAAATCTTGCTCATCTGGAATCATTACTAAAAGGCAGCTCAGAAGTCATTAAGCATTTATCATAAAATTTGAAGACTGACGACGTTCAGATAATAAATCGATAAAGGAAAATTCGATAACTTCAACACCCAAAATCTTGAATTATTGTCATCGACATTTTGCTGATGCCATTTTAAGCATGTCGATTTTTGGATGCTGTATACTGGCAGTTGTTTTAACAATTTACTTTATATAAAAATTTTAATGTAAACAATTACCTTTTAGTTTACTAAACATAAATGTGGATAATTCAGTTATATCTGCAAGCATTAAAATTATATCTTTCATTTAGATAATCGAAAATTTTGAACTTTTTGTCATAAAATATTTAGATTTTAAATATTAAAAATACTTCCTTTTTTTTTTTTTACTAGATGTAAAAGAAAATATTAAACATATATGGGGTAAAAGCACCAATAGTCGGCCACTTAAGCGCTTTCTTTTAGTATATACACTGGTTATCAAAAATTAAGGAAAAGTCACAAAATGCTAATTTTCAAATACGCGAAGGAAATAATGTAATTCGAGTAATTACTATCTCTACAACACAGCTAGCCCATATAACATCTCATTCATGTCACACATGGTCACAAGTGTAACAGTCACTAAGGTGAAGCTAAAAAATAGGAAATTTCATACATTTCATTATGAGTCTCAAATGATCACTATATGTGACTCCACTGAGAAGTCAATGTGATTGCTGGTTTGAGACGAGCCATCAGGTGACTTTACAATGTAGTTAAATTGTGACTCTCATGTGACTAACATTTTGAGACTCAATTTCATAGTCATCATGAATGTTGTATTATGATAAGTCACCAAATAATAACATATTATAGTCACATGGAGACTTTTCTCTAAAGAGCACAATGGTGATTCACAGTAGTCTCTCTGTCACCTGAAAGTCATCATGTGACTTTAATGTGACATTATTTGGTAACTTATCACAATGCAGCGTTCACGATGACTTTGAAATTGAGTCTACAAATGACAGTCACATGAGAGTCACAATGTAACTACATTGTAAAGTCACACGTTGACTCGTCCCAAAGCAGCAGTCACAGTGACGTCTCAGTGGAGTCACATATAGGGATCATTTGAGACTCATAATGAGATGTATGGAATTTCCTATTTTTTTGCTACACCGTAGTGACTGTGGCATTTGTGACCATGTGTGACATGAATGAGATGTTATATGAACTAGCTGTGTTGTAGAGATAGTAATTACTTGAATTATATTATTTCCTTTTGAGTGTTCGCGTATTTGAAAATTAGCATTTTGTGACTTTTCCTTAATTTTTGATAACCAGTGTAGCTCAAAGCAAAATTTTAAAAAGCAGTACAACATTTTTAACAGTGACACATGTTTATGTATACTTTTATTTTACTGTTTCAGCAATTGTTTTTTAAAAAACTGATTATAGTTTTTATTTACAAAAAGTTAAACTTAAAAGTGGCAAAGTCGCTAGTAAGTCGGCCACTCAGTTCTAGTGTTCGTTCATCACTGGACCAGTTGCCGGACACTTAAATACTTTGTTATTGTGAATAACTTAAAGTTTAATTTTTATAAACAGAACAACATTTTAACAATAAAATGTGTTAATTTATACTTTTCTTATAATGATTCAGTAATAATTTAAAATATTATAATAGTTTTTAACACTTTCCGACATAGTTTAAAAGTGTTTGTGAATTTGGATTGTTTCCAATCTGTGCGAGCTCTAACACTCGTAAATATGCTCGAATCTCCCTGATTTTTTTGTATGTTATTGACGTTAACAATAGCACGAACGCTATTGAAAATAAAGTGTATAGAATTTATAGTTCATATACAAGGATAGTCAAAAGTATTTCGATGTATTACGCTCAATGCGAAAAAAATGCTTCAAGTTTATTTTAATGACGTTGGTCATTTCAAACGCAATAAAATTGATATGCATTTATGAAGTGCACTAAACTATGAATTCTGGACAATATAGGTTCAAAGTACTTTTTATTCATTTATAGGGCCACGCAAAAGAATTCCTTTAGATAATAGTGTCAGAAGAAAAACGGTTTGCAGCGTATTTTAGTTCTGTTACACTATTTCAAATATGATGAAACTGTTATACATTATACTTGTTGTATAACATGCTATTCATAGCATTTATTGTTGATTTACAGGGACACACAAAAAAATTCGGATACAGTACTGTATCTTTCTATCAACGATAATTGCTGAGAGTGTGATTTCGTCTATGACATGCGTTTTTAAGTTTAATTAAATCTGTGCTTAGTATGCGGACTTTATAACTGACATAGATCATATACAAGGCTACACAAAAGTGTGTGTAAGCTTTGCGGAGCCAGTGTGAATGGCTTAAAGGATGTTTTTAATTGAGTATCTTTCTATGAACGATAATTGCTGGAAGTGTGATTTTGTTTATGACATGCGTTTTTAAGTTTAATTAAATCTGTGCTTAATATGCGGACTTTAAATCATATACAAGGCTACACAAAAGTGTGTATAAGCTTTGCGGAGCCAGTATGAATGGCTTAAAGGATGTTTTTAATTGAGTTATGCTCTTTCAAGCTGAACTTTATTTAGAATACTAAAAGATGTTTGTATAATATAAATAAATTTTCATGTATTTCATGTACTTTCAAAATGTTTGGGAGATTTTGGATGCATTCGCGAGGTAGCTTGTAATTTAAAATATACTGCGCAAAAGGCATATCAGGGAAATAACGCCATCCACTAGCGTTATTACCCCCGTTTTATTCTTTTCTGTGGCAGAACTACATTTTTTATTTGATTTTTTTAAATTTTATACACGGGAGACCATTATTGTCAATGCTGAAAACTAAAAAAGATAAACAGAAATTTGCTTTATGCTGTTTTAAATGCTGTTATTTTTTCCATGTCAGAAGAATGAAATATCATATGATTATTTACTGCATCCTGATATCGCAATTAATGGTAAGTAAAAGCAGTTTGTCAATTTCTAAAGCTGTAGAGTTTGTATCTTTAGAATTGGACAATTTACATGCCATTATTCCATCTTATTTTATAGTTTTGTTTGCATGGCGTTATTACCCACCAGGTGGGTAATAACGCCAAATAGCACTGGTCAAGAAATCACGCCACTACATTTTATGAATAGATATCTACTAAAATAGCCTTTCTTGTATGCATAATCAATAAGTTGCTGTATGAAATCCTATATTTGCTTGGGAAAAAATCTAAAAATAAGCCGTAAAAATTGGCAGAACCTTAACGTGGCGTTATTACCCCAGGACACCTTATATATAGTGTACACAAAATAAAATGCAAGTAAAAGGCTATATAAATCTCAAATTTCGAAAATCAAATTACGAAAAAAATCAAATTATTAAAAATAGACTCAAAAAAGTGAAATGAGCTTTTAGCCAGTAGCCAACCGGGGTGGCCGATTACTGAACATGTAAGTAAATATAATACCCAATAGTTGGCCACATTAAAATTAATTAATACAAACACACTTATTTAATTTTTGTACTGAAAAACATTAGTTTATTAAACTTTTTAATAGTACAGTCTTATAATTTTAGGAAAAAAAAATTATACTAGTCTTTTAAAAATTTTGTCATTGGTATACAAAATAATAGCAAAAACGGTTATTTGACCGCAACCAAATAAAAAATAGCTAATTACTAATGCAATAAAAATACCCACAATTCTTTGTAGATGGCCTATGACGTATAAAGGATTGCTACATATAGGGGGATTGTAATATTTCATTTGAAACCAAAAATAAGCTAGTCATAACGTATTTTATCTCAAAGTGGCCGACTACTGGGGGGTGGCCGACTATTGGTGCACTTACTCTATATAAGTATTTTTACTAGTTAAATCTTAATTTTCATAAATCTTTGACATTTTTAAATGCATGCAAAATCGCAGTTTTCGACTTCTCTGTAATTCAACAGACTTTTAAGAGAGAGATTCTTTGAAAATGGGCTTTAACATTTTTTATATAGGTTTCCACATACTTTGTATGTGGAAAAATTTAAGATTGTGCGGTAATAATAAAAAAAATCAATTTTGTGGAGGGACCTATAACTCTCCCTTTAATTTTCTCAGCGAGTGTATTCATTGAAATGTAATATTATATTCATCAGTCAGATTTAATTTTATAGTTTATTTATTTATTATTATTACTATTATTTACTATTACTAGATTTTTCGTAAGATATATGTGTTTTTAAAACCACATTTTGTTATCAAAATATAAGCATATATATAGTAAAATTGTCTGTACAGTGCAAAAATATAACCAAGAACGAAAATATACAATAACCTCTTCCGAGTTACTCACAATTCCGAAAAGCATTCTTTATCATTAAAAACCTCAAAAACCAATATATTTTCGAGTTTTAAGGGGGCTCAGGGCTTGAAAACTTTTCAAAAAATTGATTTTTTTAAGTATCTATTTTGATTATTCAATTATTTCTGAACACAGTGCGAAAAACCGCATAAAAATATTTGCATTTTTAACGGAGTTATAAGCATTTATGTAACAATCACTTTCAAAGCCGCACCCATTTAATTGAAACTTTAAGTCGCGTTTTCTCAAAACTTGATTTTTGACGACTATCCGTAAGATTAAAAAAAATCTATTTGATGGAATGGCTTAAAATTTTTTTTGCATGCATATAACATCATTATTTATAGAATGAATTAATATATTTTAGATAGCTTGATATTTTGAGTATTTTTAAGGGAAAAAAAACTTGTTTTTTTCGGGTTTTATAAATTTTCAAATTTGAGAGCTTTTTTAATAAGGTTTCCTTTGGGTGATAGTTATATCCTTAATTCATTCTATAGAGTAAAGTTTCCTGATCATTTTAAAGCAAAAATGAGGTTCTTATGTCAATTCAACGTTAAAATATCTTACAGATGGTGATAGGACACCTAATTTTTTTTTAGAAAATTGTGTTCTATAAATTTTGCTATATTTTTTATTTTATTAAATTGAAGTACTTCATTTTATAATTTTATAAGACTACAGACATACCTTAAAAATATCAGAAAGTTTAAATTAGTTGCATTGAATACTTCTGTTTTTATAGGGATTCGAAGCGAGAGCTCTGTTTACATGTTTTTCGGTATCGATCAAGCCCTGAGCCCCCTTAAAGAATCAGTTATATATAAAAAAGTTCCTTTTGATGCCACTGTTTTTTTTAAACGTTTTCGGGTAGTTTTTAGAGTGTATTAATCAGGTTTTTTTTTTTTTTTTTTTTTTTTTTTCAAAAACGGAAATACCGGTTTTTGTACATTATTTGGTCATTTCTCATTTAAATATCTTCAGTTGAGTAATTGAATTTATACATCCAAGTGTAACTAATTACTATTAATTTTAATGTTAATATTAACGCTCTTAATTTATTATGTTTGTCTGTAAAACCTGTTTGTTGAACATGGAAATTTTTACCTGAGAATGGATAGTATCCGAAAAATCTACATTACGGGTTGGGGAAACTGATTAATAGACCATAACAGTTACTCGGAAACGTCTCCGAAAATCAGTGGCAGCAACAGAAACTACATTTTTATAAATGCGTCTTTAAATATCGAAATTAAATTGGTTCTTGGCGTTTCTGAAGATAAAGAACGGTTTTCGGATTCGTAAGTAGCTCAGAAGAGGGATAGTTCATATTTTTGCTTGTGACTGTGTTATATTTTCCTAGATTCAGTAACCATCTGTCTTTTTAGGTGCGTTCGTAATTATATAAATACGTAGCACCTATTGTCGTCGTTCGGTCTTTCTGTCCGTGCGTCTGCATACAACAGAGCAAAAACTAACCAACCGAATGGTCTGAAATTTTAACTATGTAATTGTTGCAAAATTTTGTCGAGTCATTTCAAATTTTATGAAAATCGGATGTATAGTTTAATGACAGGGACAGTCAAAAGTTTTTCATTACATTATGGCCAATGAGAAAAAAAATATTTCAAGTTCATTTTAGTGATGTTACAGCCTTTCGAACAGAATAAAATTGATATGCACTTATGAAGGGCACAAAAATATACATCCAGTACAGTATGCTGTGCAAAAAATATTTATAAGATTAGTTATAGTACGAACGCACTTCATTTGCCATATTTGATGTGCAATTTTCAACTTGTTTTGCAGTGCACTTAATTAAAGAAACCATTTAAAAATGTTAAAAAAAATTTTTTTTCGCTTAATCCATTTGTTCCGAGACTTATTCATTGACTTTGCATTTTAAGCATAGAAGCATTTCCTTTCTATGTTGCCCCACCAGTGGCTGAGAGGTTCTGCTCTCGAAGCTGGTAGACGGGAGGTGCTGGGTTCGATCCCAATCGCGCCTGTCGGCCTAATCGTTCGGAGTTTTCGTGGTTTTCTTCGAACCTTGGATTTCCAAGCGTTAATACGGGTTAGGTTCCCTTAGAAAGACCCCCACGAAGGGCACTCCTCCCCTGGGCCTATATCCCTCGTGCAGATAATTGGCCGTCATAAATACAACCAACCAACCAACCAACCTTTCTATGTTATTAGTGCCTGAGTAGATATTTGGCATTTTGTAGTGGAGTTATAGTTAGTTTTTGTCTGACAAGAAAACCTATTAATATGAAGCCCATAGTTTCGATCCTACCAATTTTATTTTTTTTTTTTTTTGCTTTTTTTTTTAAATCCTCAAAGCAAATAACCATATTTTAAACCAGAAATGGAATAGCCGATTAAGCATGGACTTTCAAAAATTTCCCTGTTGTTTTTCTCAGATGTGGCAACCCATCTAGTAAATTTCTACTATTAACACCATATAAATAAATATATTTTATGAGATAAAAATGTTTTCTAGTTTTATTAAAGCCAAATTTCTCAAAAACTACTGCACCAAATTTCATGCCTTTGACATAGATTATAGAGATACCAGAGACACATAACTGGAAATTTTTGTATAATTTTATGTTAATAAAATCATGTGATATAACAATAATATTTTTTTTTTATCTTATATTCAATCACCATTGTTTTGTTTAAAATCATTTATGTATGCCGTAAAATATCTACAAATTCTGAAATTTGGTAATGGGTGCAACTTACCAATATTTACAAATAAATGTGTAAAAATGCATAAAAATCGCTTGAATGAAGTATTTGGGCAGATCTACACAAATTCGACATCGGAAGAATGTTTTTAGTTTTCATGGCAAAAATAACCTTATACATTGTTGTCTCTAACTCCAACGATAATTTTCGATATTGAAGCAGTATCGACAGCTTTGAGAATGATGCCCTATGTTTGTTTAAATCTAAAATATAGCGATTAACACGTTGTTGGCTGACTTTATTGCGAAAATTCTCCGAATGTCGAATTTGAATAGTTCCGCTCCAAATACTGCCTTCACGTGATTTTTATGTACTTTTGCCCATATATTTGTAATATTTATATGTGGTACCCACTAAAAAATTAGAAATTTACATATATTATGCGGGCATACCTGAGGAATTTTTGACAAAAGATGGTGATTTTCTTATAAATGTAAAATATTACTTTTATTTTTATTTTCTTATTGTTATTTCACATAATTATTATTAACAGAAAATTATACAAAAATTCCTAGTTATATCCCTTTAGTATTTCTATACCCTATGTTAATTGCATGAAATTCAGTGCTGTAGTTTTTGAGAAAAATGGTTTTTATGCAAATAGAAAAAACACCTTTACTCCATAAAATATCAATATTTGTAAGGTGATAATAAAAAAAAATTATTGTCAAGCAGGAAAGCACATCTGGGAAAAGATCAGAAAATTCAATTGAAATGCGTGTGATCCATACTTGCTATCCCATTTTATTTTATAAATTAACTAAAATACTACATAGTAAAAATAACACACGTTTTCCTGGTACACAAATCAGGGGTCGATCTAGGCAAAATTTAGGGCCCACCTAGGGCCCCTTCACAAAAATCCATTCAAATAAACAGGCCCCTTCACAAAATTCCTTTTAATAAAACAGGCCCCCTTCACAAAATTCCTTTCAACAAAAAGGCCTCTTCACAAAATTCTATTCTTTAAAAAAGTACTCTTCATTAATTATTTTTATTTGTTGGGTTTTAAAATGTGTAAACTGCAAAGAAAACAAATTCACCAGAAAGTTAAACTTTAGCAGAAAGATTTAAAGAAGTTATTAATAAATGCTTGGTTTAGATTGCAGTAACTGAATTTCATATTTCGTTACAAAATGTTACTTTTCACAAAAATAAAAATAAATTTCACAAAAATAACTTTTACTTTTCACAAAATGCGTCCCAAGAAAAAATCCCTGCATCGACCCCTGCAAATTTTGATTTGTAAACACTTCTTATAAAGCAGACATATTTCGTACGTGAAATTTTATCTAAAAAACGTTTTCAATGGAACGACGTAAGTATAGTGTTGTGGATTACACTAGTTTACAGTACATCTGTTGCCGAAAAAATTTTAGCTGTTGCTGACTACATATGATATGCTATTTTCAAAATTATAATTAGAATATTTTAATCAGCTCTAGTTTCTGAGTTTCAGCTATGTAGGTATTAAACAGAAAAAAACATGTATTTACTAAGAAAAACTTTACTACAAAAATAATTAATCATTGAGTTCTAAAAAACTTCGTTTTAAAGCTCTTCTCCGATGTGCAGACTTTGGAAAATGACGTATCAGAGACCAACAATAGTCAGACATCATATTCGTATCCCAGAAACCCTGATAGCGCTCTTCCATGACGCGTAAGTCCTGATGCATACGCTCTTCCTGCTCTTCGCTCATATCTCCTAAATTTTCCGGAAACCTGTCCAGGTGACTATGGAGGGAGTGGAGTTTTATGCTCATATTGCAACCCATATTATTTAATTGTAGCAGAAGGTCTTCTACAAGTTCAATATAATTTTCAGATTTTTTATTTTCGAGAAAATTCTGCATCACAGAGACGAAAGCTGTCCAAGCCTTTAGTTCTAACTTAGTCATAGAATTTATAAATTGAGTATCTTTCGTAAGTTGTCTGATTTGGTGGCCATCAAAAATACCGGCTTTAATCTTTTCCATAGTGAGCTGAGGAAATTTTTGGCAAATGTAAGAAAAGCAGTTCCCGTCTTTATCTAGTGATTTTACAAACTGTTTCATGATGCCCAGTTTTATATGTGATGGTGGAAGGATAATTTTGTCACGAGCTACTAATGAATTGTGGACTATATTGTGTTTTCTTGGCTCCATATTTTCTCTCAAGGGTCAGTTTTTTCTTACCCAATGCTCTTGTTTAGCTCTACTGTCCCAAATACACATAAAACAGGGAAACTTGGTATAACCACTTTATTGACCAAGAAGAATGTTTACCGTTTTTAAATCGACACAAATTTGCCACTTATGGTCATTGTATTTTATTTTGTTCAAGACTAGCGAAATGTTACAATATTCTTCCTTTAACTTTGTACTGTGGGCAATAGGTACCCCACCGTATTTTTTACCATTACGTAATAGAATACATTTTAGGCTACGTTTTGAGCTGTCAATGAATAAACGCCAGTCGTTTGGTTCGTATTGTTTCAAGCCCATTTCTATCAACAAGTTTTTGATATCTGAACAAAAGGTATTACCGTTTTCTTCTGAAAAATAGCGCCGTAATTCTGTATCTCTTTCACGATAAAAACTTATTTTAGTATCTGAGGAAAGCAAAATTTTTTTCTTTTAGTTTTGATGCTAACAATTCTGAAGCTTGCTTAGAAAGATTTAAATCTCTTACAAGATCATCTAACTCATTTTGGGAAAAGCATTTTGGCTCATTTGACATACCTTCAAAATCAGCATCATTTTGTGATGAGCTTGGTCCTTCAGTGTTTTGTTCTAATGGTTCAGATATATTTTTAGGCTCTGAAGAGTCAGGTGAACGCTGCACTGGATGTTGAACACAACTAGTACTTGGGTACTGCCATTTAGCTCGATTTTTAGTGTTTAAACCGTTTACGTTCACGCTACAAAAATAACAGTCTTCGAGATGATATCGTGGTTCTCGCCAAATAGTCGGTGTTCCAAATTTAAAGGCACTTCTTTTACCACTTTTCCATAATCTTAAATATTCCACACACGATTTACAAACGCAATTGGGAGCCCAAGACTTCTCATTTTTATCCAAGAGCATCCCAAAATATTCAAAATAGGTATTTTTCACCAACTCTGATATAACTTTTCTACATTTGTTAAACACATATTCTCCGCATATACAGCAAAAATGATCTGGATTATTTAAACAACGTCTCCTTGAACTACTCATGACGCAAAAACTTGAGAAATTAATCTTAACACAGTAAAATACGCCTGTTATCGATTAATATACAGTGACCTCTCACTTATACGACTTTCAAGGGACCGTGGAAAAAAGTCGTATAACTGAGAGAGTCGTATAAGTGAGAGATCGCCTTATTATACATGTTCCAAACTTTATAGGCATTAATTGTTTTACCTATACTAAAAACGATAAGTTTTGAGTACTAAGAACATATTTTAACAAAATTTGTAAAATGTATTAAAAAATTAAACATAAAATATGTTTAAAAAGTTCACAAAATTGTTCATTTACCACTATGTTTAATTTAAAAATTTACAGATCAGATTTTCTCAAAAAGTGAAGTGATATTAGTTTTTTTCTGTCGTAGATGGAAATAGAAAATGTCTTTCTCTAAGTCTAATAAAGCTTTTAAGCTGGTTTGGGAATAATCATTTTGATGGACATAATTCTTTAATTTATTTAAAGCGGTACTTGGTTTTGAAAAAATTACAACAGCAGGAACATTGCTCTTATCTTGGTCATCCTCCTTGCTCACGTCTTCATTATTTATATCCTCAAAGATTTCTTCAGTTTTCATTTCTACTTCTCAGTAAGAGTGCGAACCTTTTCTTTTAAAATCACACCATCTATCGGTAAATTTGAAGCTCGCATTTGGTTAAACCACGCGATTAATGCTGATGTCAATTTTTTAAATCTGCCACATTGTATTCTGGATCTCTTTGAATCGACATTTTTTGATGCATTTATAATGACATTTTTATTTTCCAGAATTCCTTTTAGTGTTGATTCTGGCAGATTGAAGAGAGCAGCTAATGCCTTCTTTGATTGCAGTAAATTTTTGTCATATTCCTTAATGGTTTCAACTTTGAATTTTATGCTTAATGCTTTACGTTTTGACATTTTCAGTTTAGGTATCGATATGCAGCAAACTGAAAAAATTACAGCGAAATGAATAACCTTTCACGCGTCTAGTACGGAAGCTTGTAGCGATTTGCTTTGACGTACGCGTTTTTTCCCCTTCGCTGTGCGGGTGTACGCGCATAGGTCTTTTGGCATTAATATACCTTGGGATGTGCTTCCGATATGTTCTCGCTTTAGTATTTTTTTCTAGTGATGTTCAAGAACTGCCATTTTCGATTTGTTAAGTTTAAAATAAAAGTCTATTTTTCTTAAAACAACCTCATTCCTAAAAGACGACGCATTTCCTTAAAGCTGTTAAAATTTTCCAGGAAAGTGCATTTTGCAAAAACCCTGATTTCTCCACCAGTGCCATACAGAGACATGATCTGCAGGTAGTCATTTGGCTTTTGTTAAATGACAGACACAAGAGAATTCCATACAATCACCCTCCCGCCATAGATTTCATCGTTAATAATAAACGAAGGTAGATAAGAAATGTTATTCATTATTCATAAACACTTTAACAATAATGAAAGGATAAATGTAAGAAAACGTGAATGATTTGTACTTTAAAGATTATAAAAATTAATTCTAGAGTGAGAAATGTAAAATCACCTGAACCGTTTAAAGCGTCGTATAAGTGAGAGAAGCAGTCGTATAACTGAGAGAAGTTTAGCACTATTTCCCATAAAGCGTGGACGGGACCGAGAGAATTCGGCGTATAACTGAGAGAGTCGTATAACTGAGAGTCGTATAAGTGAGAGGTCACTGTATATGCTTAAATGATAAAAATCAAAAACAAAGTAACTCGAGCTGCTCAAAAAATTTTCCAGTTAGATTTGACAAAAACAAGTCATAAGTGAACATTATCAAGCACAGAATTCGCGGCAACAGACAAAAAGTTTAATTTTGTAAACTAGTGTTACCTATTTGCGGAGCAACTTAACTGCAAGTTTATAGGTAGTTCAACTTGGTGAGTCATTAGGGAGCCATGAAATAAAAGTGTTTAGGTGTGGTTACACCACATAAAAATTTAAAAAAAGTAGAATTTAGGACTAAAATAGAAATGAGTGTATAATTAAGATACTTAAAATTTAGCAATATAACAAGAGAGAAAAAACTAGAAAACAGGAATTCTGCTTTTTCAAAAATTAGTGTCTCCCCCGATGAAAAAAAAAATTATATGTATTTAAATATAGATAGAGTAGAGTCCCGATTATCCGAGTTAATATGGACCAAGCTGACCTCGGATAAGTAAAAAAACTCGGATAAACAGGATTTACACAAATCGGGACCAACTAAGGAGATGAAATATATAATTTGCATTTAATTCATTAATCAGTTAATAGTTTTTTTTCAATCGAACTTATAACTTTGGAATGGATCATTTTCTTCTGATGGACTGATGGTTTCCATTATTATGAAACAGCTATTACAAATTAAGTGTTAGGTGAAGATAAAAGAGCAGCCGTAAAAAAAAAAAAGAAAGAAAAAAAATGGACATTTCCCCCTTCCCCCTATTCTGACCAGAAAATTAAGTTTTTTACGACTGCTCTTTCATCTTCACCTAACACTTGATTTATAATAGCTGTTTCATAATAATGGAAACCATCAGTCCATCAGAAGAAAATAACTCGGTTAAGCAGGACTCTACTGTATAGTACAAAACATATTTCAGCATTAAGACTTAAAACACAAGCTTTTATGTTATATAAAATTGTGTCATTCGCATCCAGAGGAATAATTCATCATTTACGATCCAGTATTAAACAACATTTACAGTTACGTACACATATGACTTCACTATCGCTTAATAATACCACGGTCAGCATCGAGTTTGGCTGTGATAATACACAAATCCAAAAAAAGAGACATCGTAATTCAAGAAATACGACCCCCCCCCCCCCCCAAAAAAAAAAAAAGAAAGAAAAAAAATCGGCTATCTAAAGATTTATATGTCTTCATGTGTTTGTATAGATACTTAAAATTAAATTTAGTTTATAATAGCTCTATGTTTTATCAGAAATCATTCATTTATATTTTTTCAAAATAGCACGTGTTTTAAGTACATTTCTTTCAGTTTTTATGGGAAAATGGCAGCAAAAAGATATAATTGCTATTTTCAATTATTTTTCCTTTACTCTCTCAGAAATGGAGTACTTGACATCCCAAAATTAAACAAATGATACTAAAAATTACAAAAAAATTAATATCTCAAAAATAAATGGAGATGCAGTTTTCAAACAAATTGCATTTAAAAGTACTTTTTTTCCCCAATAACGACGGTATAAAAATTGAAAATGTGCCATGCTTAGAAGTTAAAAAAATTGCAGTAGACTATTTAAGCGTACAATGATACATCTGCTTTGTTTTACGACTGCCTTATACAACGGAACGTTATTTTTTGGAGACGACATTTTATTTGATGGGAGAAAGAAATAGCATATCGGGGGCTAATACATGCAAAGAACTGAATGTATATAGCCATCTATGGATGATAATTTCTGGAAGTGTGATTACAGTAGTTTAGGCGTAATTTAACCTGAATTACATTTTAGCTTAATATGTGGCATGTATAAAAATATGTAAGTAACAAACAGGACTGCATAAAACAATTCAAATAAGAATTCCTTTTATTGGTAGACATTGCTGAATGTGAAAATTTCATCCTATTATCGTTTTATAAATAAAAAACAAACGTTTAAACCACCAAAACACTTTATTTCTTGTTGCAAACTAATTTCGGTAGCCATAGCGTAACGTCATCAGTGCAAAATATGATTGCTCAGAAAAGAAAATTGATGAAATATATGTTGGAGAAGCGGATTTAATGATAAAGTTTATTGGCCAATAAAATTACAGGAAATTTTAGGAAACAGCCAATGTAAGAGAAGTGGATTCAAAGATATAAAGTTTATTAGCCAATAGAATTACGATAGGAAATTTTGGGAAACGGACCATAAAATCGGATTCAAAGATCAAGTTTATTGGCCAATAGAATTTCAGAAAAATTTAGAGAACAGTCAATAAGATATAATAAATGGCATTAATAATAAATGTAATTTGAAAACATGCAAGTGGAATTTTTGAACAAGAGATTTTCATATAATTTTTCCAGCAATCTGACAACGGTGGAATAGCAAAATCACAATTAACAATATCTTAAAGATTTTTATAAATATGGAATGCTTCAAGAAAGTCAAGTTCATGAATGGAAGTGGGTTTTGAGATAATTTTTGCGGCGCTAAGTCAAAAATGTGATTCATTTTCCAGCAATGTTTAGCAATGGCAGATTTGTTAATTTCTTCTTTCTGAACATATTGCTTGTGCGCTTTCGAAACTCTAAACTGCGCTTGGTTTGTACAATATTTAGACTAATATTTTACTCTTACATTGGCTGTTTCCTAAAATTTCCTTTAATTTTATTGGCTAATAAACTTTATCATTGAATCCGCTTCTCCTACATATATTTTTGCAATTTTCTATTCTGAGCAATCATATTTTGCACTGATGACGATACTCTGTGACTACCGAAACTAGTTTGCAACAAAAAATAAAGTGTGTCAGGTTCTGATGAACATATACTATTTAGAGCTCTTGTTATATATTATTTTCTTGCTTATGTATTGTGGGAGTTTTAAAATAACATTTTTTACTTATCTGGAATTTAATCCGAGTAGTTTGAGTGACATGGCTTTAGTTGAAGGAATGTAGCGAATCAATGGAGTGAGGTTTTCCCTGTCATTCAAAGTGCATACCTGAGCAAGTCAGAGAAAGGAATTTCACTCATCTATCTAGCGAGACAACGGACATCGTGGGAAAGTACGGTTGGAGGGGACAAGGACCTGCTGACAGATTGAGTATCCCCGTAGACAGTGTTGGGAGAAGGCTGATACAGCAGAGGTTTTCAGTCTATGCGTGGAGCTCGAAGTGTGTGGACACATTTCGGCCCTGAATAGTCTTCGGACAGTGTACGTATTGAGATATACGGGCGAGAGCGCAGGCTCTTGGCGTATACAGTGAGTGTAACTGGAGATCAAGAATCATCTCCAATAAATCTGTTTTAACGAACGTAATGTGAGAGGAATATAGAATATTTTAATAAGCGGACCAGTACACAGAGAGTATTTACTGTATTTAATTTAATATTGGACCGGATCATCTATATCCGAAATCTTAATTGTAAATATTGTCTTGTTCTCTGTAAATAATGCGTAAATAAATTATTAGTTAAGTTTAATTGAAAGAGTTGGTATTCCTTTCAGCAATCCTCTCATAGCGTGACCGATATCACGTAATCATATCGGTGGTGGCAGCATATAAAAAGTAAAGGAACATTCTTCAAAGTTGTGTGGACTTAGAGGAAATCCGACAAAGTGTTTTGATGCTCTAAACGTTGTTTTTTATTTATATTATACTGCGACAAGTAATTTCTTATTATAACCTATTATCGTTTTCTTACTAAACTAAATTTTAGGATATTATTTAGAATATATACAATATATATTTATATATACAATATATATTTAGAATATATAGATCAAAAACAGGGCTGCAGAAAATAATTCGAGTACTTTTTCGGCTGTGATGGACGGTACTTGTTGTAATCTGGTTTTCAAATGTGTTATGCGTTTTCTAAAATATTTACTTAAGTATCTCATTAACCTTATTAAACAGCGAAGTTTTGTTAAAGCATTCTGGAAGTGTTGAAGAGTGTTTCATAATCTATGCTTGACGCATGATTTTTATTTCTTGTTACATAATACATCCTCAGGTCATGGAATGCAGAATAACAATATCAAGGATCAGACAATTACATGCATCAAATCTCATTAAAAAGTCGTAATGCAATTTAGAAATGAAAGAAAAGTCTGCCTTTAACTCAAGGAAATATTAACATAATTTTAAAAGGAGAAAAAGGTTAATTTTACAAAATATTTCCCTGTACTGTAATTCATTAAGTGGTCTCGGGACTCTTAAAATTAGAGAAAAGGAAAAAAAGACTATTTTCAACATTTAATATCTTAAAATGTATACGATTTAGAAATACAATTTTTATCGCTATGAAAGATATAAGTATGTTCTTTCATTTCACGTATTTAAAAAATTGCAAGATGCAGAATTAGCTTTTATAGGGTTCTCCAAACTGTCCGATATTTGACGAGCAGGAAATTGGTATAACAGCTTACGCGCACGATTACAAAATAAATATTGCAAGTAGAATGAAAATTTTGGTACCTAAGATTATAATAATGACCCTGAAACTAAATAAATTTGTATCTAAAGCATTTTTATACTTTTAATATAACGTTGTATTTAGCTAATACAAATTTTTGAAAATTTCAACAGTATAATTACCTAAAAAAATATTTTTTTGAACAATAAAAAGAAAATTTTAGGTCCAATTTATACAGACTAACATGAAACATATGTTTTGAAAATTTCCTGAAAAAATATTCAGAAGTTTTTGATATATCCTACGCGTTATGCCCAAAAACGTCATTTGGAGAAAAATGACTTCAAAGTTACGGAAACGCCGCTTCAGCTATTGAGCGGGTATAATTCTAAAAGCCATAACTTCTGCTCTTGTGGGAATTTTAAGTAAACAATTGTATGAAAATGTTCAGAAAAGATAGGAGTTTAACATCTTTAAAAATTAAAATTTCGAATATTTTTAAGCTTTTTAAGAGTCCTTAGACCCCTTAAACCCAAATAAATTTCTAAAAAATTTTTTAAACAAATGTACAAAATCTATTATTTTTACACACACACACACAAAAGAGCCAGCACAATATAGTCATGAAAGAAAACCAGACTCGGGCCAGCTCCACACTGTAAAAAAAAAATCTGTAGTTCTACAGATGTAAAGTTATATGCTTACTAAACTTTTATCTGTAACTGTACAAAAAAAGCTGCAAATCTACAAAACTAGTTTTTGTAAAGCTACAGAAATCTGTAACTTTACAAATGAATCTGCTAAAATTTCAGTAATCTTACTAAAATTTTATCTGTAACCATGGTTGTAGTTACATGAAAAGTTCTAGGCATCCCAGTTTCCTAAACAATTCTTAGTAACCTTACAGATTTTTTGATTTTCGGTGCAAAACTGTGTCTGTTACATGAATTTTTGTTGTTGCCGTTACATAAAATGTTCTAGGAATCCCAGTTTCCTAGAAACACTTTAGTAACTTTACAGATTTTTTTTTACAGTGCAGTCTGCAGAAAAATGTAACCCAGTGGCTTCCCGACCAGCGCAGAATAAATTTTTCCAGACTTTGGTGGAAAAAAAAAAGAAATTAACCCTTTGTTCTCCTCTGGCGCCACTGTTGTGGCATTCGAGATTCTTCATCACAAATTTGCAGGCGCCACTGCGGCGATGTAGAAAAGTTAACAGGTTTTTTAATGTAGTTCTATTTAAAATATAATAAAAGGAAAAGAGTTCATAAATTTTAAGTCTTTGCTTTTTTACGGTTTTTTTTGTGACATTTTTAATAGTGTAACCGCAAGCTAATCGTAAAAAACGTGGTTTAGAATACATAAGGATAGTAAACAATTCAGCAATAAAAAGGAAAAAACCATAATCTGCTCTACTACAGCAAAAAAGTATTAAAAAATGACAACAAATAATAAATGAAAAATGTTTTTAATTGTAATTCTAAATTATTTTAAATAAAATATTTTAAAAATACATTTGACAAACGGATGGAAAAATAGTATCTTATCCAGTAGTTTCTAATATTCTAAAGATTTTTTTTTTTTTTCAGTTATAAAAATCTAAATTAGTAAATTATAACGTAAAATGTTTAAAAATACCAATATTAGTAAATTATAGTGTAAAATGTTTAAAATTTAAAAGTTTTTTCCCATTGTTTAGATTTCTTAGTAATTACTCAAAAATACCATAGCCTGACACAGTATACTCAAACTTAAAAAAGCTGGAAATTATTATGATAATTTTTTTAAATTTTTTTTATTGCTAATCATATCTCAGACTAATCTTAAAACATCATTTTGGTTACCAGTAAAAGATATTATATGGTAATTTTCAAAGTTGATCCGGGACAAAAAGTTTTACCCTTTGTTATTTATAAATATTTTTTTGCTCTTTTTTTCTTGAAATGTAAGTTTAAAAATATGTATTTTTCAAATGTAAACTCTTATTAAAAATTTGTTTTTTTAAGAGACATATATATTTTTATAACTTTTAGACGTTTTTAAAATTTGATTCATCTGAAAAAATAATACAAATATACTTCCGACAAAATTTCATGTATTTTTTTATTATTCATTTTTGAATGCAGAAAAAAATAATTTGTCTTTATGATTTTTTTTCTTCATGAGTATTACTGTAATATTATTGATTATTACTGAAATATTTCTTGTTAAATTTGAAGAATCTTGTTAATTTTGCAAGTGTTTAAATCTGTTTACATTATGGCGAATCTTAGACATCGAAGCATATCATTCTGAGATTTAAAAAAAAAAAAAAAAAAAAATAGCAATTATGAGCAACTGGAGTATAATTATTAAAACGGGAATGAGGTCAACATATGTGGACCCACGGAATGAAGAGGTTATACTTTATATTTTCAGTTTATAATTTTACTTTATTTACTTACAAGTCAGCATTTATGTGACTTTTTAAAATGTTATCTTCGTTTTGGCGCAGCATTACCATGTGTAGACTTTGCACCATAAACCTTAAACCAACCAATCTACCAATCAATAAATCTATTTTTTACTCGCTTCCTTATACTCTAAAATTATAAAAATTATGTACACAGGTTTGTTTCCGATGCTAATACAGCATTTTTTAGAACTTAATTATAAATTATTAAATTAAATTTAAGGAATCTTTTCATTAACCGGCCACAGGTGATAGTTCCGCCAAATAACCGTTGTGGTTAGAGCTGTTTATGAGTTACAAAAACAACGGAATTAATCATGCGCCAAACCAGTCTCACCAAAAGATGCCAACTGGCTGTGAACCCGCAAAAACGAAATATTTTAAACCCTAAAAAGTAGAAAATATAAATAAGAAAATAAGAAGCGTAATATTAAAAAATGTATACTTTTTATCAATTAATAGTTTATTATTAAATCCTGACTATACGTTGAGAAATCAATTTACAAATCCAGAAAAGATAATTCAAATAATCCTTTTTTTTTCTTTCCTGTTTGTTGCCACATCTTCGAAAAGAAATAAAGCAAAAATTAAAAGAGGCTTAATAAATGTAGTTTGTGCTTTTTATCAAGTGTAAATAAAAGCTGTGAATTTTCAGTAATTGCAGCTCGCGCCGAATTAACGTATTGTAACGAAAATTTTAGGAAATACATGAATGTCTGTGATGAAATTAAATTAATTTTGATACACTAAACAGACTTGACTACATTAAAATAGAGAATTTAAGCTAAAAAGATTTAATTTAAAACAAAAATATACAAAAATAGACGTTTCGCTGTGCAACGAACCGCCTCATCAGTACAAACATCAGCAATAACAGAATATCGAGCGTGTAAGGGCGTTGCAATTATTTTTCAAAATCAATGAATTTTTGAAGGATGGTATGTGGTCAGTTTAAAAGGCATGCTGTACTAATTTAGAGTTTAATTGTCCATTTTTAAAAGCGCCGACATGCAAGTCTGATTTCAATCTATCTACCAGATTGACCTATATATACGTTGTCATAGTCGCTAATTCGCTATATGGAATCATATAAACAACTCCGGTTAAGTTTGTTATGTCATATTTATATTGTGATGAAATTAGGCGTGATTTTTAAGATAAACATTGAATGCTTATTAAAAGTCTTTTTTTCTTTTTCTTTTTACTTTTATTTTAGTCTTACTCAACTTACACTGGCTTTTCAAAATGTGTATCAAACATCAACTCTAAACTCATACAAAATGAGTCAGCCAAACCCACGAATTTCAACCCAGTGATTTCCAATGGCGGATCTAGGGGGGGGGGGGGGGAGGGGGGGGGGGGGAGCAAAAAAAGGGTTTGCAAAACGGCATTATGCATCCTCACGGGAAATGACCTGGGGCGAAGCTTGAGCCCGGCGCTATCCGACCCGGGTCGCGCCAGTTTAATTCCACGAGACTCGGCATGGGTACGATCTTCTCTCGTTTAGAGCCCGGACGTGCTCTGATCTTAAATTTTTCTGCAAATTCGGCTCGGGTCAGACTTCTTTTTCTTCCAAGTCGAGCCTGGCCTGGCCTGACCTGGACTTCATTCTTCCTAGTCTGGCCAAAATTTCCAGGTCGGGGCTCGTATTGGAATAAAAGCTAAAAGTTCGGTCTGTGTCAGCCCGTATATTAGTACCCAGTATTAGCCCGACCGCGACCCGTGCACTTCTCTAAATTCTTCTCCCCGAGCTCAAGTTGGTCTGGCATCTTACTTATCCGTAAAAGTTAAATTTATGTCGTACATTTGTTTAGCAAAATCTTTAAAAAATTAATTTGATCTGATAAGTTACAGAGATGCATTTTAAAAAATCTACTTTTTTTCTTTGTAGAGCTTTAAAACTGTGATTTTCTTTTATCGTCCGTTTCTTTCATTCTAATCTGATTTTCTTACTGGATTTTCTTTTGAATATATTTATCTAAGTAATGATTTTTACGTAGTGTTTATGTACATGATTGCCTAAATAGTCATTAATATTAATGTTTTTCTGTATTCATGAATTTCGAACGTAATCTAAAATAAAATATGAGCATAAGTAAGTGTGCTTTATGACTAATTTTAATTGCAAAATGCAGGATGAGCTGGAGTCGATGTTTTAGCTTTTATATCGGGTCAGGCCAATAATTTTTTTTGCACGGGTTGGACCTGGAAATTTCAACCCGGGTAAACCTCTAACTGACATATCGAAGCCAGCTTTAATATATATTTTTTAAAGCTTCTTTCAGCCATCATCCCATAGCTACTGAATATATCGGGTGTCCTAAAATGGACTGACCGATTTTAAATACAATTCAATAACTTGCAAATGGCAAGAGCTGTTAAAAAAATACTTGAAGGAAGATTATGTAAGATCTCAGGAGCAGGGGTGATTCTGTTCCGAATTTTCCGAAAATTTAACCCTCTTGCTGCGCATTTCGCGATTTCCACGGCCAACTAAAAGGACAAAATTTGCGGAACCCGCAATTTCCACAGCAAATCTTTTTTATGATCTAATTCTATTCAAAAAAGAAACTTTTTCACAAAGATTTTGGAAATATTTAAACTCTAAGATATATGCAGATTTCAAATATGTAATAAAATAAAAGCGCAGTTTTTGAACCTATTTTCACAACACATATATATATAAGGCAAGGTTAAGGCATTCGGTTCCAAAAAATTAAAAAATTCATCAATCCGAAAATTCGGACATAAAAATAATCGCGAGTTTTGACAAATAGTCGCCATAAAAAATCTATTTCGCCAATCGTTCGCAGAAAATAACTTCATTTTCGGCAAAGATTCGCGGAAAAAACGCGAATTTGGTCAAAAGGCCACGGAAAAAACGCGAAATTCTGCAAATGATCACGGAAAATGCGAATTTCGTCAAAAGATCGCGGAGAAAACGTCAATTTTGTCAAATAACCGCGAAAAAACGTGAATTTCGTCAAAAGATCGCGAAAAAATGCAAATTGTATCAAAGAATCGCGAAAGAAACGCGAAGTACATCAAAGGATCGCGAAAAAATGCGAATTTCGTCAAAAGGTCGCGAAAAATTTCAAATTTCGTCAAAGGATCGCGGAGAAAACGCGAATTTCTTTAAAGAATATTGAAAATAAATATTTATTGTAGCCTAAATTTTAACAGAAATCAATTTCTGGAAGCTTCAAATATGCAAACCTAAAATTACAGCTCACACAGCCAAGAAACTTTTGAAGTAATGTTTAGAAAACTCATGCATTCGAGTTTCTTTTGCAACCGGTAAAATGGAATTTAACAGTTGAAAATTCTACATCAACATAATTATTTAACTCCTTGACCAAGTGGCATCCGTTTTGAATCTAAAGGTAAAATTTACCGAAAAAAACAAATATGATGTCAAAATTAGGTTTTCGTGTGGGAAATTACAAAGTTTGCTACACTTTAAATATGAAGACAATCCTTTAAACTTATGTTTAGCATTATAAGACATAATTCTCAATTTAATCGTTATTTTCGTTTTTCTAGGTAACTTTTGGTGAGAAAATAGTATGGTGGTTTCTTATTTTTTTTTGGCCGACTGCGACCAAAAAAAAAAATGTTCTATTAAAGTAGTCATCTACCTATCTGTATGTCTGTCTATCCATCTATCAATCTGTCTATGATCTATATATCCGTATCCCTTTCCTTTCTTAAACTTTCTTAATTTTTTTTTCTTCCGCCATAAACTTTATTCTTTATTGATACTCTGTCTTTGAAATTAAATTTTTTCAGTTGATCTTAAATTATTTCGCAGTTTCGCTTAGTACTTAGTTGTTTCAAAACGTTTTCAGTTTTTTGCTGCGACTTCCGCATTCCCACACGATACGATATCGATCCTATATGGTTCGAGTGGAGCGAATTCACAGATAACTTATCATATGATCTCTGTTCTTTTATTTATCTATATAAATTTTTGAAAGTGACTTTCCCCTAAATTTGATTTTATAATGTTTCGTAGAATAAAGGAGGCTAATAATAATAATAATAATAATAATAATAATAAATATATATATATATATATATATATATATATGCATGTAAGTATGTAACACATGCAGTCTCTTTTGAGATCGAATTCGAAATATTGGTTTACTTGAACTTAGCCTTATTACCCTTAAAAGCTGTATTAAAAAACATTAAAAATCTTATATTATTTAACTTTTCGAACTGCTTATTTGAATAATTCGATTATCTTGAGCTCCTATGTGTTATGCAATTATACTACATACCTTATTTTTGCGTGTATGTCACGGGGTCATACATGAAATTTTGAGAGAATATTCGCTCTGAGTGCAGTAAAAGTGTCCAAAGAGCCATACCTCTAAAACGCATAGTTTTCGAGAAAAATGCAAAAGTAAAAAATATGACGTCACGACTGGAGTACCAAAAATAAGCTTTACTGACCCTCACGAAATTGCAAAGCGGATGAGAAACAACATTTTATAAAAATAAATACTTTAAAACATGAAAATTGTACCCCATAGACTTCTGAATGGGGGGGGGGGGGCAATTTTAAAAAAGATGGACGGTAGGTGTGTGTCAAATATGTAAATTGTGCTGTAGTCGTTAAAAATCAGAGGATATTCGCTATAAGCAGAGCTGTACATTAGAGAGTATACGCTATAGCTTTATTTGAGAAACAGAAGGTATACGGAGTTCATTTTTAAAATCCAGAAGGTATACAGCATACACCATCCTACACCCTCCACTACATCCCTGTATGCAAATGAACAGGCACCGTTCGGCTCATTTTAAAAGGTGACAGTCTGACTGAAACTACCCATAATCTTCGCATAGAGATTAAGTATTCCGTTCGTGGGTATTGTGATATTTACTTTACTTTCGGTCAGTGCATCGTAAAAAAACGGGCCAAAAAACGGAGATTCTGCTGGCAGTCGAGGCGCCAGTACTATTTCCGTATTTTAACGGAAAATTTACCCTATAAATTCCATAAAAACGGAAAATTTTCTGTAATTTATGGGGGAAAATTTCCGTAAAATACGGATTTCTGGTATTTATGATGGGGAGATTTCCGTTAAAATACGGAAATAGTACTGGCGTCTCGATTGCCAGTAGAACCTCCGTTTTTATTCCATTTGTTTTTTTAACAGTGAGTTGTAGTAGTACATTACAATAGGTTGTCTTTATAAGCACATGTGACATACACAGGGCGCATGCCCCGACTGTGCTCAGACAGAAGTTTTTGTCCAGTGTATGACAAAAGTACATTCCAGAACAGAACGATTAGCTATGCCATACTGACAGTGACACCAAGATGCATGGCGATTCGTATTTAACAAAAATCGTCTCAACCAATCAAATTTTTATCCTGTATGTCGTCATTCTCATACAGTGGTACCCTGCATCATAAAATAGTAGTAGAAAACGAGATTTCTGAGACAGCCGCAGGTGTTCAGGAGCACAGTGCCCCCTCCGGCACCCAGGGGCGCCATTTGAGGGGGGCTGGGGGGGCATGCCCGCCCCCCCCCCAAGGAATTTGATATTTTATAAAATTTATCTGTCACCGCAGGTCAGACTCAAAAGAATTAAAAAAATTACTCAAAACCTAAAATAGCTTGTCAAATTTTATTACAATAAAAACATGTATAAGTTAACACTTTAGGTACATAAACTAATAATTATTAAAAAGAATTTCTAATTTGCCAATTTATCTATTTTTACAAGTCTAATTTGCAAATTTCGCAATTTTTTTCTACGGTCAATTGACGAATCGATTTTGCGTCGCTGTGCAAAAAAAATAAGCAAATAAATAAATAAAATAGCATGGTCTTCCCTTGAAAATTAAACAAGAGAGAAAAATCATGCGTCAAGCATAGATTATGAAACACTTTCCAACACATCAAGAATGCTTTAGCAAAACTTTGCCTTTCAATAAGGTAAATAATATATTTAATTAAACATTTTATAAAAGATAAGGACTTTTTTCTAGAAATCCGCACAAACTTTGCAATTATGTAAAATAGCAAAGGAAACCGAATCAGGTGAAATTTGCGCGTGAAGTGTTGTGCTATGGTATATAAGAACATGGCCATTAGCCAAGAGATCATTAAATAATCTGTGTTTTCCAAGAATAGAGCCACAAGAGGAGTGTCTATGTATTATTGCGTACAAGTTTTATGAAAGCAATATTCATCAAGGAGCAAGTCCATCGTGAACTATTTATTTTCCGAAAATATCACCAAACGAACTACATACGATGTTCTAGAAAGTTACTAGGAGGGACTCTCGGCCAAAAAAGAACTGGGATCGGGTAGGAAGGCAAAAAAAAAAAAAAAAAAAAAAAAAAATCTCCAAGCCAGAGTTAGAGCAGTTGAAAGGACTGTTTGACGAAAACGACCGAGTATTAGTGTTTCACCTAACCACCAACAAAAGACAATTACTAAGAACCTGAACATCAAATATTACCGATAGGGGGGAAACATACTTAAATTCTTTTGTACAGCCCTGTATATGACATACAGATTTTAATACACGACACATAATAGAGCTGAAATTTAATTCAAGCAATGCTTAAGCTACTTAAATTACGCTTCCATGAGTTAATATCCATAGGCGATTATATATCCAGTTCTTTGCATAGTCCTGTATATGATTTTATTTATATGCAGCAAACTTACCTTAGTATATTATACTAAATGTAGTTGAGCTTGAAAGACAACTTGAAGCTGCATAACTCAAATTAAAAATAACATCTTTAAGCAATTCCTGCTCTTTCTCAATAATGCTTACGAATTTTTCTGAGTGTCTTACGAATTTAAAAATTGCTCTGTATATGTTCTATAGAATTTATGCACACCATGTAGTATTCAAAAATTTAGTTAAACTAAAAAACCACACCGTAAGTGAAAACGGACTTTCAGCAATCATTCCTAATAGCCAAACTTCGCATACAGATTTGTTCCCGAAATCTTTTATGTATCCCTGTAAATGAATGATAAATGCAATTCCCATCCTATTTTACTGCAAGCATTTTGTTGTTAGCTTCAGTAATGTATATCAGTTTCATCATGCTTGAAATAGTGCAACATAATTGAAATACGCTGCGAACAGTTTTTACCCGTAGACCATCATATAATCGTGCATAACCTTGTAAATGAGTGATGAATGCTTCGCACCCCATATTCTACAGAAAGTATGTATTAGCACTAGAGATGAGACGGACTTAACCCGGACCTGACAGGGGTTTGATTTTTATACCAGCCTTCGGGCTCGAGCCCATTCTTTCTCAAATTGGCAATTTTATTTATTCTCGTATAGAAACAAAAAATAACTTTTTTACCCCTTAAAAATTAATTATCCCATTGCAAGTCTTTTTAATGCTATTTTGATCAGGAGGAAAGAGAAATAGATTTTCTTTTTCTTTTTTTCTTTTTTTTTTTTTTTTTTTTAGTATTTGTCGAACATTATTTTGAAAGAAAACTTGTGATATTTGATGATTTATGTCTGTAGTTTAACGCGAGTAACGACCTGTTGATGTTGGCGGCAATCAGTATATGGCACCATTAGGATACTGTTTAATTGGAATGTTTATTTATTATTACTTTTTTCAGAGATCTAACGCGAAATAAATATTTTCTTTTAAGTCAATCAGCATTAGCCTAAGATTTGCAAATTTTTAGTCTCCTATTGTCTGCGATTGTAATCGCTCTTTATATGAAAATAACGTTGGTGATTTTATTCATGCTTCTTCTTGAAATCTGCTCATTCTGTGGCTCTGTTCTTCATATTCGTAAAATCACTTTCATACGTAAGTAGATAAAATTGGCATGTGTTGTTATTCCCGATTGAAAGCAATCAAGCAGCGTTTCCTCTTTTTCTATAAAAGCATCGGATCTCTTCGGTAACGGTGTCTAATTTATAATTTAAACTGATTTTCAAAGCCATGATAAATGCAAAAGATGTGCACCTTTTATAGGAAACAGAAAACGCTGTTCGATTCTTCGTCATATAAATCATAATTTCTGCAAATTTCATTAATTTATAAATAAAATGCTCTTCGTTATTGTGTCTATCAGAGATACCTACTTGTTGCGGGAGAAAAATTTAAAAATCTTTTTAGGGAAGTATATTTCTATTTGACACTAAACGTCTCTTTTGATAAGATTTAACGTAAATTTCATAAAATTAATTATGTGCCAGAGATTAACATTTGTTAAAAAATGAGATCTATTACATTTAGAATAGCTTTTAAATATGTATTTTCGTTAAACCTTTTTTTTCCGTGCATTCTTTCGGTATCGGAATCGGGCTCTGATGGCACAAACTTTTTCGGATTCGGATTTAAAATTGTTGGCCCCAGGCTCTGAAAAATGAGCCCGAACTCATCTCTAATTAGCACATCTCAGAAATTTTTATCAATTTCATTATGTTTGTAACGGAGTAACATTATTGAAATACGTCACAAATATTCTTTCTTCATAGACTATAATATAACGAAATACTTGTGAGTTCTCCTGGACGCGAACTGTAAGTGCTAAACATAGCATTACATGTAGTAGTCATCTTTTAGTACACCCCAATAATGTATATAAATGTTATTATGTTTAAATACTGTAATACAACAATATTAAAATATATCGCAAATGATTTTACCCGATAGACCATAATCTAACGGAATACTTTTGAGTCCTCCTGTAAATGAACTATGAATGATACACACTTCATTTTGAATACCGAACATTCCATTGTAAACATTAATAATATATATCAATTACGCGTTAATCGGAGTATATTTACGTTAGTTAGAGAGAGACCAGACGGGCAGACAGACCCAATTCACTTTTCAACTGCGTTGGAAAGTGTTAAAAATATTTCTTGAAGAATCCCGAGCTTATGAAAATATTAAGAATGGCATGCTATTTCAAACCCTTCCCCTCAAACAAAATCTTGCCTCCTCTCCCCACTCTAATAAACTTATTAAATGGCTCCCTGTCCTGTCCGTAAAGCCTGCAAAGTCAAAAGAAAAAAAAATCTCAAGCAAGTATAATTATATAGTGCTTTCTTCATAGAAACTTAATTTTTTTTTCCGTTTGCGAAACAATTCTTTTTTTGACAGGTTTCATATTCGCAAGTTTTACAATAAATGTAATATACCTATACTCTTCAGAGGTATACTATAGAAAGGATGTTTTAAATGCCTTTAAGAATACTTGTAAAAAGGGAAACTGTCTATAATAGAATACTGTCTTAAACGGAAAAAATGTTAGTCACTATCTTGAAATTATACCTGCCAAAGTGAAAAAAAAACCTGCTTAAAACGGAATTTTAATAGGTTTTCGTTTTGATGGGAGAGAGTACAGGCTCCCCCCCCTCGCCGCAGAACCCCACACCACCCTTGGCTATGCCACTGTCCTCAAAGACAGCTTTGCCCCCCCCCCCAAGAAAATTCTGAAATGGCGCCCCTGCCGGCACCCCATCCTGCATCCGATACCGCACCCCTCCTGCACACCCTACGACACCACCTCTGGTACCCCTCCGCCACCACAGCACCGCCCCCTAGCGGAAAAAAATAAATTTCTGCTCTAACATGAAGGGTGAACGTTAGATCCATTAGATTATCATACTATAAGATGAAGATTAAATTTTGTCGGAAATAGTTCAAAATGTGTTTCGACTTTTCGTTTTGTGAAATATGCGGCAGGTGGCGACACTTCACGGACAAACTTCAAACAATTCTTATAGACCGGACAATTACGCATAGTAATCCAGTCTTCATTTACGTCAGCTGCCTGTGATAATGCAACTGCTTAATATTCCTGTAGATGGCAGCACCACAAATAAACTTTGAAAGACTATGAAAGCAGAACTGTTTTGCTAGACTTTGATACACGCCATTCCAGCAATGATCAGCAGATTTCCATTGTGAAATGAGTGTTCGATCAAGAGCCCTTGCTTCTACTAAAGAAACCCTTTCATCTCAGTCTGGGGCGTATCTCTTGAGTGACAAGGACATATGTTTCTGTCTGTCACTTCATGCATTCGCTTTTCGGGAAGCTAACTTTGGCTCTCAAGAATGCAGTACATATTAACCTATTAATCAAGAAATGTAGAGTGCATTAATAATTGTATTTTATTAAAAATAATAATCTCGTTTAAAGTCAAAAGCCTGGATTACTGTGATTACATAAACACACTCACTAACGTTTAAATAAAAATACCTTTTTCAGAGTTAAAATAGGATAAAGTGGATGCAGAAACTTCCGTGATACTCTGAAGATCCAGCGCTCTCACCTATACAGGTAAGAAGAATTATTTTCTCTTACAAACATTCTGCATTTCAAATTGACTTTCAATTAAAATAATTTAGAAAAATATTAAATGAAAGAACAGCCTTTATTGTAATATGAATTCACGCCTTTGAAAACTTATAGATTATGACACTGGAAAAGTGAGAAAAAGAAAAGGCTGTAAAGTAATTGATTGTTATTGTTGAAAATAATACTACTGAAATGCATATTGATTATATTGAATATAATAAATAATATTGATCAATATTGAAAAATTGAAAATATATAAAAACGAAAAAAAAATTCTTGAATATATTATATATATAAAGTGATACAATATTGAGTATATATATACGAAAAAATTTTTTTTCTTGAATATATTATATAAATATAAATGACCTGTTGATAAGAAATATTTCAAGTATATAAAGAACCATTATATAGACAGTAATATTACATTGTGTATGATAGTGTGGCATTAATAAGAAAATACATATACATACAATCCGCATAAAATATAGACATTGATATTTTACTAATATTATGTGTGATAGTGTAATATTGGTGAACAAATATACATAAACAATACGCACAAAAATATAAATAATTAAAAAAAAAATAGGGTAGAATCTAACGATAAGCCATGGCAATTTCTGCAGCAAAGGAAATATCCCTGGTAGAGAAACTTTCAAATAGCAATTATGATCTTTGGGCCTTTCGCCTAGAAATGCTGCTAACCAGAGAGGATCTCTTTAGTTACGTCATCGACACGCCCCCACTCACTCCAGACGATGCTTGGCGAAAAAAAGACGCCAAAACCCGTGCCACAATAAATTTATTCATAGATGACTCTCAGATTGTCCACATTCGGCATTTAAAAACTGCCAAGGAAATCTGGGATACCCTTAAGCGAGTCCACCAGAGATCCACCTTATCCTCTAAGTTGTTTCTGTTGAGGAGACTCTATTCAAAAAAGTTATGCGACGGTGGAAATATGAACCAACATATCAACGATATATTAACTTTACGCGACAAATTATACGCCATTGGGGAAGAAATACCCGAGACTCACATTGTTGCACTTTTATTGTGCAGTCTACCTAAATCCTATGACCCCTTAATTATAGGTCTTGAAGCTCGAAACGAAAGTGATTTAACTTTAGAATTCGTAAAGAATAAATTATCTGACGAATACAGACACAGGGGTGAGAATCAGGGAACAAATTATCACGCGCGTGAAACCGCATATAAAGTAACAAACAAAAACAAAACTAAAAAATACTGCGGCTACTGCAAAAAGCAGGGGCATGCAATAAATGAGTGTTATCACCTGAAAAATAAAAACCAGCATAATAATTACGCAAGAAATGACTGGAACAGGAGCAAAGCATTCAACAATCCGAACAACTATAGAAATAACACGAATAGTTACAAAAATACCCAAAATAACCCCAAGGAAACCTCGAATTTTTGCTTTGGAAGCAAGGCTGAAGATAGTGATAATGAAAAAAATTTGATTCCCCCCAATGATAACAAATCCTCAGAAGAAAAAATTCCTGAAAACGAACAAGTGACCGCGAACAGAGCACAAACCTCGGTGGAAGATACTTTTATAATTGACTCTGGATGCACAAGGCATGTTGTAGCTACGAAACACAACTTACAAAACTTTATGCCAGGAAACTTTGGCGAAATAACCATAGCGAACGGAAAGCGGTTATGTTCACAGGGTCTGGGAGACGTGAATATAAATACAGACTCACAAAATTCCATAACTCTTAAAAATGTACTGTATTGTCCCGAATTGCAAAGTAACCTATTACCTGTCAAAAGAGCCACAGAGAATGATATTAAGGTAATATTTGAAAAACAGAAATGCTCATTTGTAAAGGATAGCCAAACAATTTTAACGGCAAAATTAAATGATAATTTATATGAGTTAGAACCCAAAAATGACTACGGATATAACGCGCAGACACAAACATCTTGTGACAATAAAAATTGCATATCCATTTGGCACAAAAGGCTAGGACATAAAAATTTCGAAGCGATAAAATATCTCACAAAACACAAACTAGCCGAGGGTATAGAGATACACAATTGTAAACATGAAACTGTTTGTAAAGAATGTATTGAGGGCAAACTATCAATCGCACCCTACCCCAAATCCGCCACTAACAGATCAAAGGAAACATTAAATTTAATTCATTCAGATTTATGCGGGCCGATGCGATCGCCAACATTCAGTGGGGAAAGATATTTCATAACCTTTACCGATGACTATAGCCGATTTACAATGATATATTTAATTTCGCATAAGTCAGAAGCCATAACAAAACTTAAAGAATTTGTAGCCCTGACGAAGAACAAATTCGGAAAAACTATAAAAGCGATCAGATCCGATAACGCGAAGGAGTATCTGGGAGATAGTTTTGAAAGTTACCTGACAGAAAACGGCATAGAACATCAGTTAAGCGTACCATATTGTAGCCAGCAGAACGGCGTTGCCGAACGTAAAAACAGAACTATAGTCGAAATGGCGCGCACCATGTTATCTGACGCGAATTTACAAAACCACTTTTGGGGCGAAGCCGTACTTACAGCGACATACCTCATAAATCGGTTGCCCACCAAGGCAAACGAAAACAATAGAACGCCTTACGAGCTGTGGAATAACAGAAAACCTAATTTATCGAATATACGGACCTTCGGATGTAAGGCATATGCCTATGTCGAGGAATCGAAGAGATCCAAATTTGACAAAAAGGCCGTTCAAGGTATTCTGTTAGGATACGATAACCGAAGCAAAGGGTACAGAATACACACAGGGGGAAACAACGTAATAATATCGCGAACAGTAAAATTCTTTGAGAACGGAGTAAATGAAGATGACGAAAACGAAAATGACGCGAAGACACCTACTGAAATAGTAGAGATTGAGCTAGATAATGACGAACAAAATCAAAACAATACTCCGCAGCAAAACACCGCTGAACCGCGGAGATCACTGAGAAATAACAGAGGTGTCCCCCCTAACAGGGATAAGTGCGAATGTCTGTAAAGTACAAGACCCGAAAGACTGGGAAGACGTAAACAACATCAGAGACGCTAAAATTAAAAACAAATGGATTGAGGCCGCGAATGAGGAAATAAAGTCATTAAAGAAAAATAATACTTGGGAACTGGTGAACCCCACACCAGGAAAACGCACCATAGGGTGCAAATGGACATTTAAGACAAAATATAATGCACGCGGAGAAGTAGAGAGGTACAAGGCGCGACTCGTCGCGAAGGGTTACTCTCAAAAGTACGGAAGCGACTACGATGAAACATACGCACCAGTGGTAGCGCACACCACAATCAGAAGCTTCCTAAATGCCGCCGTGTATAAAAATTTAAAAGTTACTCACCTGGATGTAAAGACAGCGTTCTTACACGGAGATTTAGACGAGGAAGTCCTAATGACGCAACCCGAGGGATATGTAGTCAAGGGGGAGGAAGAGAAAGTATGCAAACTGAGAAAAGCAATATATGGCCTCAAACAAGCCGCAAGGGCTTGGTACATAAAAATCAATAAGTCGTTAAGAAATTTAAATTTTAGAGAGTGTGATTCAGATCAGTGCTTGTATAAAAGGAATGAAAATGGGGACATTTCCTATATAATCGTATATGTAGACGACATTTTAGTCGCCGCAAGCGAAGAAAACACACGCAAAATACACGCAGAGTTATCTAAGGAATACGAAATAAAAAATCTTGGGGAGGTATCACAATTTCTTGGGATAAATATTAAAAGGCTAGACAACGGAAACCTTGAGCTAGACCAAGAAAATAAAATCGATAAAATAGCGGAAAAATTTAAATTGTCAAACTCTAAACCAACATACACACCCATGAGCACGGATTATTTCAATACAGACGCACACAGCGAACCGCTAAATGATAACAAACAGTATAGGCAGGCAGTGGGAGCACTCCTGTACGTAGCCACGTTGACCAGACCAGACATTGCTGCTACGGTGAACATTCTGGGAAGGAAAAACGAAACTCCTAGAAAGGCTGACTGGGACGCTGTGGAAAAAGTAATAAGATATCTGCGAACCACAAAGTACTTACGACTAGTTATAGACAAAGAAAAGCCACCCATACTAACAGTCTATTGTGACTCTGACTGGGCAGGAGATCGAGAAGACAGGAAGTCCACAACCGGGAACGTATTAAAATTAGGAAACAATCTCCTGTCCTGGACATCACGAAAACAAAACTGCGTGGCTTTGTCCACCGCAGAGGCAGAATACATATCCGTTTCAAACGCGACTCAAGAAATTCAATGGATAATCAATCTACTAAAAGATTTGGAACTACACCAGACTTTACCGATTACCATCTACGAGGACAATACCGCCTGTATAAAGCTGAGCGATAATGAAAAACATCAATCTAGAGTGAAACATGTGTCTATCAAATACCATAATGTGAGACACTTGAAAGAAAACGGTGTCATTACACTAGTGTACTGTCCTTCAAAGAGAATGGTCGCCGATGCCCTTACCAAACCAATCCCCAAACCTCACTTCGAACACCTAAGGAATCAACTCCAACTTCTCCCACCACAAGACTCAGTCGAAAAGGGGGAATGTCGGAAATAGTTCAAAATGTGTTTCGACTTTTCGTTTTGTGAAATATGCGGCAGGTGGCGACACTTCACGGACAAACTTCAAACAATTCTTATAGACCGGACAATTACGCATAGTAATCCAGTCTTCATTTACGTCAGCTGCCTGTGATAATGCAACTGCTTAATATTCCTGTAGATGGCAGCACCACAAATAAACTTTGAAAGACTATGAAAGCAGAACTGTTTTGCTAGACTTTGATACACGCCATTCCAGCAATGATCAGCAGATTTCCATTGTGAAATGAGTGTTCGATCAAGAGCCCTTGCTTCTACTAAAGAAACCCTTTCATCTCAGTCTAGGGCGTATCTCTTGAGTGACAAGGACATATGTTTCTGTCTGTCACTTCATGCATTCGCTTTTCGGGAAGCTAACTTTGGCTCTCAAGAATGCAGTACATATTAACCTATTAATCAAGAAATGTAGAGTGCATTAATAATTGTATTTTATTAAAAATAATAATCTCGTTTAAAGTCAAAAGCCTGGATTACTGTGATTACATAAACACACTCACTAACGTTTAAATAAAAATACCTTTTTCAGAGTTAAAATAGGATAAAGTGGATGCAGAAACTTCCGTGATACTCTGAAGATCCAGCGCTCTCACCTATACAGGTAAGAAGAATTATTTTCTCTTACAAACATTCTGCATTTCAAATTAACTTTCAATTAAAATAATTTAGAAAAATATTAAATGAAAGAACAGCCTTTATTGTAATATGAATTCACGCCTTTGAAAACTTATAAATTTATACTTGAATTTTGAACAAACTTTACCTTAATGAGTATTATTAATTAAACAAAACAATGGAAAATAACAATTTTTAAGAAAAAAGCTGGTTTCTTAGATTTTCTTTCAACTGGAAGATCAGTATATTAACTTAAATGGGGAAAGTTAAACATATATTTGAATTTTGAATGATTAATATCTTAATGAGCATTATTAATTAAGAAAAATAACAAAAATATAAATTTTTAATGGAAAAAAGTAGATTTGTTAGGATTTTTTTCTACTATAAGATCAGAATATCAACTTAAAAGATAAAAGTGAATCATATATATTTAATTTTGGACAACCTTTACCTTAATGAGTATTATTAATTAGGCAAAACAACGGAAAATATCAATTTTTAATGAAAAAAACGCAGATACCTTTAGAGTTTTTTTTTCCCAACTATAAGAGAGAGATATCATCTTAAAAGGAAAATTTAGACATATAATTTAGTTTTTGACCAACCATTACCTTAATAAATTTTGATAATTAAGCAAATAACAAAGAATAATACCGAATTTTTAAAGAAAAAGACTAATTTTATTAATCCAATAATGATTTTTACATTTTTATATAATACTTCGAACCCATTCAAAGTTCTTATTCGTTATTGGCTTTTAATTTTATCATTTTCATATAAAATTTCGAGTTTTCAAACCAATTACTTAATTTTACTATATTTTAAATGTGGATATTCCAGGTAAATAACCAATTTTATCTTATACTTAGTAATTTTATACCAACATAATTGATTTTACCATGTTTTAGACCACTGTAGGATTATGATTCAACATCACAGTTCTTCTAAAAGTAAATATAACCAGATTTCCACCCACCCGCCCTTTCATGAAATACATCTACGCTCTCTTCAAACTCATAAGAAAATCCTCCGTTTCTCCCCCTCCCCCCTTGAAGGGAGGAGGATACAATAGCGTTACGTCACTTGTTTGCAAAATATCGATATGTTGACGATTTGATCTTTTTCAAAATCTATAAAAGGAAGTATCAATATTTTTACATTGTTACAAGTATAATTTTTACAGTTTAATGAATAATTATTTATTTGTTATTGGATACTCAATTTTATCAACAGATGAATTAACTATACCTGTGCTTAAACTACACTTCACATATTTAGACACACTTTAAGAATTTTCACTTCAATATGTAAATATTATGTGCATTTTTAACATACACATGCTTTTCAACACTAGTTCCTACACGAGAATTTTGTTTATTAAATAGTATGTATTCCCTTTCAAATTGCTTTCACTTGAAATTATATGAACCTTTTAAACAGAAAATTTGTTTAACCACAGAACGAATTGTATTTAACACGTTCACCACCAATATCAATAATTAAACAAAACAATGGAAAATATCAATTTTTAAGTTTAAATGAGGAACGTTAAACATATATTTTAGCTTTTGATCAACCATTACCTTAATGAATTTTAATAATTGAACAAATAACAAAAGGAAAATATGATTTTTAATGAAAAAGTTGAATTTAAACGAATTTGATTAACTTTTATACAAGTTTGAGATTTTATCATTTTTTTAGATGCTAGCTGTGTAGAATTTTAACCTCTCAACAAGACACACTTCAAGAAATACTCATTGCTAAACAAAAATAAATTAATTTTAATCTAATCAATAAGTGAAAATTTCACATTTAAAAAATATTTTCATGAATGTACATAAAAATATGAGTTTACAAATTAATATCCTTATTTATATTACATTTAACTGGATTTTTTTACATTCGAGCTTAATTTTTATCCACAAAGTATTATTTAATCAAATCCAGTACTTTCAGATTTAACGAAATTCAGCGATTTTTCACTTTTCAAACCAATCCTATGAATTAAAAAACAACAGCGCCTCGTATAATTTTATAGCTTTGAGTGAAACGAGTCGAATTTTTCATACTGTTTGCTGTTTTCATTATATGAAGACGTCAGCTTATATTCTCTATTTTAACTAAAATGATTAATATGCAAGAAATGTCTTTAGCAGAGGAAGATTCAAGTCAATCTTAGTTAAAGGATATGAAATCAGCTATACCCAGCCAAGAAGCACATGCTTCGAACATTGAAATAATACCCCCTTCACCAGAACAACTAAAACCACCTTTTACTTGCAATCAATGCGAGAAATCCTATTCCAAAACGAATGCATTAAACATACATCAAATATCCCATTTGGAGAAAAAACCCTTTGAATGTGCTCATGCAATGTGCTCAATGAAATATGCTCAAAGACATTCATTCAAAGCAGTGATTTAAAACGACATAGTGTAACTCATTTCAGGACATCTACTACATATAAATGCGATCAATGTGGGAAAGATTATTTACAAAAGTTTCTGTTAAGAATTCACAAGAGATCTCATAAGAAGTTTTATGATTGTGATAAATGTTCCAACTCTTTTTTAACAAAGTCTGCTTTAAGTAAACATAAAAAAGTTCATCCCAAGGAATATGATTGTAAACACTGCAATATTAAACTGTATGACGAGGTTGAGTTTTTACATCATAAAAAAGTTCACCCTAAGAAATATAGTTGTAAACACTGTAAAATTATCTTTTATCTCCAGAGCGAGATTATTCATCATCTGATCGTCATGCATAAGTGAAAAAATGCAAACTTTGTTAAGTCATAAACTTGATTTGAATATCTGTATATTTTTAAAATGTATATGTCTTCCTATAACTATTGAAAATGATGAATAAATATTGTTTAACTAAAAAAGCTTTTGTCGTTTATTTTTGCTATATCAACTTGTGATTTTTCCAGATTTTTCCAGATTTTGCAACAAGATGAATCAAAACAGCAGCAATCCTCTTTATCAGAAATGAATGATCTGAATGACTCGCCCTTAGCACATGAAGAGTTAAAGATTAATAAATAAGTGAGTACGTATATATGAAATACTATACTTCATATATGAAACGTAATTAGAGTAAATTTAAAATAAATATTTTTTGTTTATACAGTAGAGTGCCGATTATCCGAACAAGTCGGGACCGACCCTAGTTCGGATAAGCAAAAGTTCGGATAAATGGACAGACAATTTAAGGAATGTTCCTGACAATATTAAAATCTTTACATTTTATCCACGCTTCTGACTGACAGCACTAGTTAATTCTGGCATGTTTAAAAATTAATTTTTGTCTTTTTATTTTATTTTTTTTTTACTTTTTTATATCATTTGCTGAACTTCAGATACTATGACTTAAGCAACAAAGCGCATGCTTCAAAGAAGACATTGCTTTCAATGTTGCCCTGTCTCGAATTTCTCTTATTACTTGAATAGGATCAGCGTTCTTCTGCCGTTCGAGCCATTTTATAGCTATTTCCAATCATTCAAAGGCTTTGGTATGTGATGGACCTGGGACATTTTCAGAGCATTCGTTTTCATTTTCTACAATTTATTTTTCGTCTTGAAACTCATCCACAATCTCATCATCATTTAAAATCTGATATCCAGGTCTAATAGGGTGTTTTGATAATTGGAATTTCGTTAAAAAAATTTTTTTTGAGAGAAATATGCTGTTCGGATAATTGGAAAATTCGGTTAAAAATTTTTTTGAGAGAAATTGGCTGTTCGGATAATTGGAAGTTCGGTTAATTGGAGTTCCGATAATCGGCGCTCTACTGTACTTTAACAACTGTTTTTATCTATATCGATGAAGAAAATTCTAATTGTTTACATTTATTTCTCTTACAGGTGTGTTCTATTTGCTACAAAATTTTTTTAAGTAAATCGAATTTAAAAGAACATATACAGATCCATGCAGATAAAAAAGCCTATACTTGCGATGATTGCCAAAAACGGTTTACAAGAAAACATGAATCTGAAATGCCTACTACATCATATAGTGTATCACCAGTTGTATGTAAACTTTGTGAAGATATTCAAAAAATAACCAGACGTTTGAAGAATTTAACAATCAAGGAAGTGATTTAGACTATGTACCAAACCTAATTGCATAAGATTTACTACAATATCCCAAAATTAAAATTTGGAAGGCATAAACACTGTATGTAAAGAAATGTTTGTTATCCGTGATTCTTCTAACAAACATGAATGTAGATATTATTCACAATGTATTCCTTACATGGTCATAATAAATATTTTTTTATCTACGCATATCAACGTGTTTATTTTTCTACACTCCATTTCATTATTGGAAAATATCTCTTAAAATTTTAAACGAAAAAACGCTTTCTAATCATAAAAAATTTAATAAGAAGAGACAAAAATTAACAGATGAATGAAAAATATACAAGTTTACAAAATAATTTCAAAGTTTTCTAGATATATTTACAAAATAAAAAATTTTCAAAAGTAAAAAGAAAAAATCCCAAATGTAAAAAAAAAAAAAAAAATTACAACATAAGTTTTTTTTTTCCAAATGTGATTTTTTAGAAAAGTGAAAAAAAAATTTACAACTAAATTTTTTATCAAAACTGAAAAAAATATTTTTACATTTTTTTTTTCGAAAGCGAAAAAAAAAATTTTACATTTTTTTTTTTTTACAAATGTGAAAAAAAAAATTACAACATAAAAAAATAATAAAAAAATTACAAAAAAATTGCAAAAAAAATTGCAAAAAAAATTGCAAAAAAAATTGCAAGATGTTTGAAAAAATGTACAAAAAAGTTGTGAAAAAGTTTTTTAAAAAATAGTATTTTAAATAGCATTATAATGGTTGCCAACCATTATGCCCTATATTTAAAATACTATTTTTTTTAAAACTTTTTCACAACTTTTTTGTATATTTTTTCAAACATTTTGCAATTTTTTTGTAATTTTTTTATTATTTTTTTTATGTTGTAAATTTTTTTTTCACATTTGTAAAAAAAAAAAAAAAAAAAATTGTAAAAAAAATTTTTCACTTTTGAAACAAAAAAATTTTGTAAAAATATTTTTTTCAGTTTTGAAAAAAAAAATCTAGTTGTAATTTTTTTTTCACTTTTCTAAAAAATCACATTTGGAAAAAAAAGAAAACCTTTGTTGTATTTATTTATTTTTTTTTTTTTTTTACATTTGGGATTTTTTCTTTTTACTTTTGAAATTTTTTTATTTTATAAATATATCTAGAAAACTTTGAAATTATTTTGTAAACTTGTATATTTTTCATTCATCTGTTAATTTTTCTGTCTTCTTATGAAATTTTTTAAGATGAGAAAGCGTTTTTTCGTTTAAAATGTTAGGAGATATATTCCAATAATGAAATGGAGTGTATAAAAATAAACACGTTGATATGTGTAGATAAAAAAATATTTATTATGACCATGTAAGGAATACTTTGTGAATAATATCTACATTCATGTTAGTTAGAAGAATCACGGATAACAAACATTTCTTTACATACAGTGTTTATGCCTTCCAAATTTTAATTTTGGGATATTGTAGTAAATCTTATGCAATTAGGTTTGGTACATAGTCTAAATCTCTTCCTTGATTGTTAAATTCTTCAAACGTCTGGTTATTTTCTGAATATCTTCACAAAGTTTACATACAACTGGTGATACACTATATGATGTAGTAGGCATTCCAGATTCATCTTTTCTTGAAAACGGTTTTTGGCAGTCATCGCAAGTATAGGCTTTTTTATCTGTATGGATCTGTATATGTTCTTTTAAATTCCATTTACTTAAAAATTGTTTGTAGCAAATATAACACATCTGTAAGAGAAATAAATGTAAACAATTAGAATTTTCTTCATCGATATAGATAAAAAAACACTTGTTAAAGTATAAACAACAAAATATTTTATTTTGAATTTACTCTAATTATGTTTCATATATGAATTATAGTATTTCATATATAAGTACTCACATATTTATTATTCTTTAATTCTTCATGTGCTAAGGGCGAATCATTCAGATATTCATTTCTGATAAAGAGGATTGCTGCTGTTTTGATTCATCTTGTTGCAACATCTGTACAATAAAAGAAATATATTTATATACTTAGGAAAGGTTTAATACATAAATAATCATTTATTTATTGTTTATTTTTATTGTTATATATTGCAATGATATACGTAAACTTACTTTATTCACTAACAAAGAAATCGATTCCCCACTTGAATTAAAATCTGAAAATTTATCAGAGTTGTGCACTAAAGTTACCTTCTCCCTCAAGTCTAACAGTTGAAATGAGAAATGCTGCGCTGCTTTTCGAAAATTTATATTATTCTCAAGCGTTTTGATCACGTGACAACTCACGCATGCATACAAATCAGTAGTATAATAAATGTTATCAAGAAATTCTGTTATAGCAAACCATAGATTATCATATTCTGCGAAGAGTTAGTGGTAATGACATTTAAGGTGGGAGTTAAACTTGCAACTTTTAAAAGCTTTTTTTTTTTATTATTATTAAATTTTAAATAACATGTATTTTTTTTTTTTTTTTTTTTTTTTTTTTTTTTACTTTTATAAATTTTATTTTGTTAATTTACATGTTTTTCATTCATCAGTTGAAGTTTTATGTGTAATAGATGGTATTTTATGCAATAGTTAATTATTTTAATTGATTATTAGTATTTTCCTTCTGTGATACTTTTCGTGTATGAGGTTTTAACATATATATATATATATATATGTGTGTATATATAATACATTTTCTTTACTTATTCATATGGTAGTAATATTTCTGAGGAATACATATCTGATAATTATTAGAAAAGCGTGAAGCATAAATCATTCTGTGATATTGAAAAGTGATGTAGTAAAACTTCATATAGTTTGGTTTTGAAAATAGGTTATTTGAAATATGAAATGTTAAAATTAAAGATTGCATTCATGTATGCTATGTATCATTAGAACTATAAACATAGTATTAATATTTTAAACAAATTGAGAGATGATAATTCAGAAATCTTCGAAGTGTAAGATGAAACACATGATAATTTGATTAATAATATGGACTGAATAACTCAGACTAGTTTTAATATGTCAAATGATTGTAGCAATAAGAAATGTCATGTAGGACCAATTCATATAAGCCGAAAATTGAGTGTAATCAATTTTTAACTCTATTGCTGTCCTAAGTCTATATCTATCTTAATTGCGTAATATGAAAATATACAGGGAAAGAATCAAGTCCGATGTAGATAAATATTGGGGTATTGGTTTAAAAACTGAAAAATCATCGAATTTCACTGAATCAGAAAGTATAAAATTAGATTAAATAATGTTTTGAGTATAAAAATTAAGTTCGAATATGATAAATTATTGAAATTAGTTTGTAAACTCTTATTTTTATATGTACAATCATGAAAGAAAAAGAAACATTAATGTGAAATTGCCAGTTAAATAGCAATGTTTGCTAATAAGAAGGGTTTATAGAATTTAATTGGGTATATAAAATTTAGACGGAACATAATAAAATTATATGGAAAACTTTAGATTTTTAATATAATATTAATAAAAGATAGTTAACTCATGTTTCATTCGATAAGAAATTTAAAAATGGAATTATAAACTTAAAAAAAATCTATATGTATTTTAAAATTTTAGTAAAATCGTTTTGACTTGATGGGATAGAGTAAAAAAAAAATCACAAGTTGATATAGCAAAAATAAACGACAAAAGCTTTTTCAGTTAAACAATATTTATTCATCATTTTCAATAGTTATAGGAAGACATATACATTTTTAAAATATACAAATCAAGTTTATGACTTAACAAAATTTGCATTTTTTCACTTATGCATGTTGATCAGATGATGAATAAACTCGCTCTGGAGATAAAAGATAATTTTACAGTGTTTACAACTATATTTCTTATGGTGAACTTTTTTATGATGTAAAAACTCAACCTTGTCTTACAATTTAATGTTGCAGTGTTTACATTCATATTCCTTGGGATGAACTTTTTTATGTTTACTTAAAGCAGACTTTGTTAAAAAAGAGTTGGAACATTTATCACAATCATAAAACTTCTTATGAGATCTCTTGTGAATTCTTAACAGAAACTTTTGTAAATAATCTTTCCCACATTGATCGCATTTATATGTAGTAGATGTCCTGGAATGAGTTACACTATGTCGTTTTAAATTACTGCTTTGAATGTGTCTTTGAGCATATTTCACATTCAAAGGGTTTTTCTCCAAATGGGATATTTGATGTCTGTTTAATGCATTCTTTTTGGAATAGGATTTCTCGCATTGATTACAAGTAAAAGGTGGTTATAGTTGTTCTCATGAAAAGGGTTTTATTTCAATGTTCGAAGCATGTGCTTCTTGGCTGGGTATAGCTGATTTCATATCCTTTAACTAAGATTTACTTGAATCTTCCTCTGCTAAAGACATTTCTTGCATATTACTCATTTTAGTTAAACTACAGAATATAAGCTGACGTCTTCATATAACGAAAACAGCAAACAGTATGAAAAATTCCACTCGTTTCACTGAACGCTATAAAATTATAGGAGGCGCTGTTGTTTTTTAACTCATAGGATTGTTTTGAAAAGCGAAAAATCGCTGAATTTCGTTAAATCTGAAAGTACTTTATTTGATTAAATAATACTTTGTGGATAAAAATTAAGCTCGAATGTAGAAAAATCCAGTTAAATGTAATATAAATAAGGATATTAATTTGTAAACTCATATTCATGAAAATATTTTTTAAATGTGAAAATTTCAGTTATTGATTAGATTAAAATTAATTTATTTTTGTTTAGTAATGAGTATTTCTTGAAGTGTGTCTTGTTGAAAGGTTAAAATTCTACACAGCTAGCATCTAAAAAGATGATAAAATCTCAAACTAGTGTAAAAGTTAATCAAATTCGTTTAAATTCATCTTTTTCATTAAAAATCATATTTTCCTTTTGTTATTTGTTCAATTATTAAAATTCATTAAGGTAATGGTTGTTCAAAAACTAAAATATATGTTTAACGTTCCTCATTTAAGCTTAAAAATTGATATTTTCCATTGTTTTGTTTAATTATTTATACTGGTGTTGAACGTGTTAAACACAATTCGTTCTGTGGTTAAACGAATTTTCTGTTTAAAAGGTTCATATAATTTCAAGTGAAAGCAATTTGAAAGTGAATACATACTATTTAATAAACAAAATTCTCGTGTAGGAATTAGCGTTGAAAAACATGTGTTATGTTAAAAATGCACTTAATATTTATATATTGAAGTGAAAATTCTTAAAGTGTGTCTAAATATGTGAAATGTAGTTTAAGCACAGGTATAATTAATTCATCTGTTGATAAAATTGGGAATCCAATAACAAATAAATAATTATTCATTAAACTGTAAAAATTATACTTGTAATAATGTAAAAATATTGATACTTCCTTTTATAGATCTTGAAAAAGATCATATCGTCAACATATCGATATTTTGTAAACAAGTGACGTACCGGTATTGTATCCTCCACCCTTCAAGGGGGGAGGGTGAGAAACGGAGGATTTTCTTATGAGTTTGAAGAGAGAGTAGATGTATTTCCTGAAACGGGGGGTGGAAATCTGGTTATATTTACTTTTGGAAGAACTGTGATGTTGAATCATAATCCTACAGCGGTCTAAACATGGTAAATCAATTAGGTTGGTGTAAAATTACTAAGTGTAAGATAAAATTGGTTATTTACCTGCAATATCCACATTTAAAATGTAGTAAAATTAAGTAATTGGTTTGAAAACTCGAAATTTTATATGAAAATGATAAAATTTAAAGCCAATAACGAATAAAAACGTTGAATGGGTTCGAAGTATTATATAAAAATGTAAAAATCATTATTGGATTAATAAAATTAGTCTTTTTCTTTAAAAATTCGGCATTATTCTTTGTTATTTTTTTAATTATCAAAATTCATTAAGGTAATGGTTGGTCAAAAACTAAATTATATGTTTAAATTTTCCTTTTAAGATGATATCTCTATCTTATAGTTGGAAAAAAAAACCTCTAAAGGTATCTGCGTTTTTTTTCATTAAAAATTGATATTTTCCATTGTTTTGCCTAATTAATAATACTCATTAAGGTAAAGGTTGTCCAAAATTAAATATATATGATTCACTTTTATCTTTTAAGTTGATATTCTGATCTTATAGTAGAAAAAAATTCTAAGAAATCTACTTTTTTCCAATAAAAATTGATATTTTTGTTATTGAATTTTTGTTATTTTGTTTAATTAATAATGCTCATTAGGATATTAATCATTCAAAATTCAAATATATGTTTAACTTTCTCCATTTAAGTTGATATACTGATCTTGCAGTTGAAAGAAAATCTACAGAAATCAGCTTTTTTCCTTAAAAATTGTTATTTTCCACTGTTTTGTTTAATTAATAATACGCATTAAGGTACAGGTTGTTCAAAATTCAAGTATAAATTTAATCTTCATCTTATAGTATGATAATCTAATCGATCTAATGTTCACCCTTCATGTTAGAGCAGATATTTATTTTTTCCCGCGAGGGGGCGGTTCTGTGGTGGCGGAGGGGCTACCAGAGGCGGTGTCGGAGGGTGCGCAGGAGGGGGTACGGTAGCGGGTGCGGGACGGCGTGCCGGAGGGGGACCGCAGGGGATACGGTGCCCCCTGTACCACCTGCAGCTGTCCCAGAACTCTCGTTTTCCTACTACTTAAACTGCTGGGGAGTGCTTTTTCTATTACATTTTTTCCCGAAAACTATGCGTCTGCCGTCGATGTATAGTCTTTGAACAACATTTATGTATACTCATTGCGAGGTTTCTCGTCCTGCAGATGCTTTGGTATCCGAACGCGTATATAACCATTAGTCAATGCATAAAATCTTCAGATGACAATTTTATATTTAAATTTACGAAATCATGAAGCAATACATTATGAATACTGAGAAATTCTAATAATAACTGTTAGATTTCAATAGATAAAAGTTTATTTGGAGTGTTTTTTTTTTTTGTTGTTGTTTTGTTTTTTTTCCACAAATGGGATATTAAAAGTTAGGGTGTGCGGCGGCGCATATTACACAAGAGCGCGGTCTACACGAAAACATGGAAATTTTCGCAATGCCAAATTTCTTATGCTGTGAAGAGATATTGTTAAGTAGCTGCTTATTATTTGTTTCTATGTAAATTTCTAGAGCAAATAGCAGCAATAACTTAAATTACTGAAAGAAAATGAGCATTTTCTAAACTATATAAAAATAAAATAAAGCTACGCTCATCGGTTACTAAAAGCGAATATTGAGAGTATACAGGGTAAACAAAGTCAACGGTTTACATTTAAATTTATGCTTTAAATAAATGAATTTTTATAAATTTTATTTTTTAAAATAAATGTTTTTTTTTTTTTTTGGTTCAGTTCTGGAGCAGCAAAATAACTTTCGGTCAGCTCCGAATTAAAAAAACAATTGAGGATCAGTTCCGATTTCCGTTCCATCAGAAATACAGTAGAGTCCCTCCTACGCTTAACCGAGTTTCTGCTTTAACCGGGTTATTTTCTTCTGATAGACTGATGGCTTCCATTATTATGAAATAGCCATTATAAATGAAGTGTTAGGTGAAAATGAAAGAGCAGAATGGGAAAAAAATGGCCATAGTTTTTTTTCAGCCGTAAAAAGTTAGAACTCTGATTTTCTAGTCAGAATCGAGAAAAAAAATGGCTCAAAAATTATGGCCATTTTTTTTCTCATTCCGACCAGAAAATCAGAGTTCTAACTTTTTACGGCTGCTCTTTCATCTTCACCTAACACTTCATTTATAATGGCTGTTTCATAATAATGGAAGACATCAGTCTATCAGAAGAAAATGATCCATTCCAAAGGTATAAGTTCGACTGAAAAAAAAAATTGTTTAATACTTTGAGCAGGGAGAAGAGGCTACACTTGCAATTTTTATGACACTAATAGAATCACGTAGCAGCCAATTTGTAGGGTTTTGTTACCTCTAAAATTTAATACAAATTTTTGCCATATTTAATCGTTGACAATTGTTATTCGGCAATTGAATTAGGCAACATTTACTGGCAAGTTTTAGTGTAAGGAAATATCTTAGAAATTGGTAGCTATAACAGTAGCGAAATATAGCAGAATAATAATAATAATAATAATAATAATAATAATAATAAAAAGAAGGCAGCAAAATTGACATTCAGTAAACAAAGAACTATCAAGGGCTTTTTCAAATAAACAATTTCATTCGCCGTTTTTCTTATAAGTAACGAAAATGTACATTTAAGAAATGTTGCTTGTACCATAAAAATGAATAAATTAGTGGAAATTTATATTTCATCTTCTTAGTTGGTAACGATTTGTGTAAATATGGTTTATCCGAGTTTTTTGCTTATCCGAGGTGAGCTTAGTCAAAGCCGCCTCAAGACTACAAGCCAAACACAAGGTTTCGTGACGTCACGACGCGGGGCTTAGATTAGCCGTGGAGAGCACATGCGTTATTTAAAACATAACCTCCATAGTTCAACTTATTATCACAGCATATGGGGAAAAAAATAAAAACTTATAGTTTAAAGACGCTAATTAAGTGCTTTTTAATCAATTTCAATCACTCGAAACAATAATAACGATAACACAAAAACAATATTTATGAAATAATATCACTGTGTCAATGGAAATGTGCATCAGAATTAAAGATACATTAAAGAAAATTCGTTCGTTAATGAAAAAAAAATCCCAAGTATTAAATTTATTTTAGTAGACAGTTTTTATTATTTATTCTACTTTGAAATTTAGAAACAATATCAATTATCTATTTGGTATATATTCAAAAACAAGACATTATACATTATTACATACATACATATATATATATATAAATTTGCAGTGTAAACACATAAATTGAATTATTTTGCTTTCAATTATTTCAAAATAAATAAATAACAATAAGTGTGCCAATCAAAACCCACATTTAAAAATTAAATTAAAGTGGAAGAAAAGTGAATGTTAAATGAAAACAAATTCAAGTTGTGTTCTATTTTTATTTGGGCTTGAAATTATACAGTAAATATCCTATTAAATATTAAGTGATTTAAAACCTGCATATAATAAATAGCAAAATTAAAGTATACATGAAATTAAGTATTCTTATAAATAAATTTTCGTACTGTAAACTTTACTTATCAGAAAAGGGTAATTTTCACATAAAATCCATTAAATTACAAAACATAAAACTGTCATAATACTAAAACAACGCAAGTTCATGAAACAGAAAATTATTATTTAGTTTTGTATTAGTTTGATATATTATGCAAGGTACAAGCAATAGATTTTTTAAAAAATGCATTGACATATGAAGAGAAAAATAAAAGAAAGAAAGAAAAGACTTTCATGAATTGGAATTAAAGTATTCCTAATTTATGTTCATTTTCCTCGAATGTTTAGGTAATAGCTGATAAAAAAAAACATCGAAAAACACAAAAACCTTCCACGAAAATATTTCATTTCCAAAATAATGTTGTGTGGGTTCTTAAATGTTTGATCACATTTTTTAAGCTTAAAATAATCAATTTTTATGAGATGAAAAGTATTTCCTGACTAGATCTAAAAGTAAATTTATAATTATAGAATAATAATTTTATTTATTGTTATTTTTAATTAAACATTAAAATGTATATGAAAACACATAGGATTTTTGCGAAGAAGGTGTGTGTGTGTGTGTGTGGGGGGGGGGACTACTGTTTTGCATAAGGGTACTAACAACCCTTCCTCTAGTCTTGTAAATAAATTGTTTACAGTTGTGGCAAAAATAGAGAGATTCAAAAACATTATCCCCATAGCTCTATTTACACAGTACATAAGCATTTATAATTTAACAAAAAATTATAAAAAGAATTTTTATTAAGATAGTAAACGTTTAAGATTAAAAAACAACAATAAATTGATGCAAGTATATCGATCGGGGTTTGCTTTAAAAGAAGTAAACAAGATAAAAATGCTATGTATTCGCAGTGACTTTTATGAAAATTTCTAGAATATTTAAATTTTTAAGTATGAATATATATATATATATATATATATATATATATATTTTATTTCAAAATTAATGATAAATTACTGCATGAATGGCGCTACAGCAGCAGCAGCACATATCAAATGCAATAAAACATATTACATCATTTCAAAATGCTAAAACACCATAACTTCAAAAGGAAGGTGTATATCTGCAGAAATTTTTTTAACTATAAAATATTTATAAAAACAAGAAAGACAGGTAAAAAAACAAAAACAGTCTGTTCTTCATCAGTGGGAGGACAGACAGAAAACTAACTCCACCCCCCACTTTTAAAATTTGCAGATTTCTGAACACATGTTCACCCCGCATTCAATACTGAAAAACTATTGCCATTTTATTAATCTAATTCCATAAACAACTAAAACAACTCAAATTAAAAACTAACAAACATAATATTAACCATACAAAAACAAAAAACTTTAATAAAAAGGTCTTTTAGAGGAATCCTTAAATTATCATTAAACTAAAAACAAAAGAAAAAATAAGAAAACAAGCATGAATGCAGAATAAACATGCGTCCCCCCCAAACCCGCAAAATGAAATTTCTCAAAACATGAATACCTGTATAATGTTTCCTACCCGTCAACTATAAACAAATAATTTTTTTTTTCTCAAAACATGAATACCTGTATAATGTTTCCTACCCGTCAACTATAAACAAATAAATTTTTCTTCCAAATCCATTATCAAAAACCAGAAATTCCAGGTCTGCAACTTTCTTTCGTTTCAATTCATCAATAGACACCCGTTCTTTTAACAAGACTTTAGGATGCCCATTTCATACAGAAAGATCCAGAAAGCTGCCATCACATGTTCATGCCGCCAGGCCACATCGTTGCCATTCACTTTTTAGAACTGTCTTTAAATAATATTTCAAAAACTTAATGGGGTAATTATTATTGTAAAATAAATTAGCCAATAACTTAAAGATCTGTTTATAAAAATTATTGTCTCTGCCACAAATTTTATTGAAACGTATCAATTGATTAATGATTATATTTATGTAAATTTTTTTATGCAAATTTGAAAACCAATGTGGCATGCTTCTAGTAAAAAAATTAAAACTATTTCTTTTATCGTACAAATCCAAAATCAAATTATTATCAATAATTTTGAATAAAATATCCAAAAATTCTGCATTATAATCATCACTGTTTGCTCTATTCAATTTTAAACAATTTGGATATATAATATCATATTCATTAGAAAATTCAAAATCCAAAATCAAAATATCATCAATATATCTAAAGACCTTTAAAATACCTAAAGACCTTTTTTTATTTTATTATGAATTTAAATATACTATGAAATATAATAAGTCTTTAAAGGTCTTTAGGTATATTGATGATATTTTGATTTTGAATTTTGAATTTTCTAATGAATATGATATTATATATCCAAATTGTTTAAAATTGAATAGAGCAAACAGTGATGATTATAATGCAGAATTTTTGGATATTTTATTCAAAATTATTGATAATAATTTGATTTTGGATTTGTACGATAAAAGAAATAGTTTTAATTTTTTTACTAGAAGCATGCCACATTGGTTTTCAAATTTGCATAAAAAAAAATTTACATAAATATAATCATTAATCAATTGATACGTTTCAATAAAATTTGTGGCAGAGACAATAATTTTTATAAACAGATCTTTAAGTTATTGGCTAATTTATTTTACAATAATAATTACCCCATTAAGTTTTTGAAATATTATTTAAAGACAGTTCTAAAAAGTGAATGGCAACGATGTGGCCTGGCGGCATGAACATGTGATGGCAGCTTTCTGGATCTTTCTGTATGAAATGGGCATCCTAAAGTCTTGTTAAAAGAACGGGTGTCTATTGATGAATTGAAACGAAAGAAAGTTGCAGACCTGGAATTTCTGGTTTTTGATAATGGATTTGGAAGAAAAATTTATTTGTTTATAGTTGACGGGTAGGAAACATTATACAGGTATTCATGTTTTGAGAAATTTCATTTTGCGGGTTTGGGGGGGCGCATGTTTATTCTGCATTCATGCTTGTTTTCTTATTTTTTCTTTTGTTTTTAGTTTAATGATAATTTAAGGATTCCTCTAAAAGACCTTTTTATTAAAGTTTTTTGTTTTTGTATGGTTAATATTATGTTTGTTAGTTTTTAATTTGAGTTGTTTTAGTTTTTTATGGAATTAGATTAATAAAATGACAATAGTTTTTCAGTATTGAATGCGGGGTGAACATGTGTTCAGAAACCTGCAAATTTTAAAAGTGGGGGGTGGAGTTAGTTTTCTGTCTGTCCTCCCACTGATGAAGAACAGACTGTTTTTGTTTTTTTACCTGTCTTTCTTGTTTTTATAAATATTTTATAGTTAAAAAAATTTCTGCAGATATACACCTTCCTTTTGAAGTTATGGTGTTTTAGCATTTTGAAATGATGTAATATATATATATATATATATATATATACATAAATTTGTTGTCAAATTAAAGTCCAACTAATTCTGGATACAAAATAACCCGAGTTACTATTCACACGACAAGTGTCTTTTAATAAATGGGCGTTAATTAAAGGCACTCTAATGAATTAGAGAAAACAGAACAAATTATAAGAGAGAGGATGGTGTGACAAGATACAAATTAAATGATATAAGTCTTGACACGATTTAGGGATGTTTGCCATTTTAAATTATTGCTCTATGTGGAAAGAAACAGAACTACAATAATATCGTTTCGTTTTGAGATACGGTATTATTGATAGAATCGTACTAGGATTTGCTAGTTAATTTATTTCAAAGAAATTAAAAATAAAAGATTTTGAACACAAGAAATATAACTTGTGCTGATAGCATATAAATATAATTTGAAAATAAAACTTACCTTGGAAAAAATATGTTATTAGGCTAAGTAAAACGCACGTGCACGTAAAATAGGAAGATACAAAATTCAAATGTTCGGGGCTGGCGCGTTGGCAGTTAGCCAGCCCCGGGCTGTGACGTCACATGTGGGGGGGATGAAGGGCGTGTCTGGCTTGTAGTCTTGAGGCGGCTTTGGCTTAGTCCATATTAATTCGGATCGTCGGGGCTCTACTGTAACGCTTATTTCCGGTTTCCGGTTCGATTTCGGTTCAAATTTCTGTGCAAAACAGCTGGATATTCCTTAAAATTTAGCTTTACTCATTGGTTTTTCTTCAGAAAATTCTTAATAATAATTATTAAATAATTCTCAAATCCGGTTATAAAAATTCGCCACAAATAATTCTTTTAAAATAATTTCGGTTCAGTTCGGAATTTATAAAACAAAATTGAGGTTCAGTTTCGATTTTCGTTCGATCAGAAATAACATTTCTTTCTAAGTTTCGGTTCGATTCCTTTTCAAAGTTCTATAGAAAACAGGCAAATATTCTTAAAAATTTAATTTTTTTCATTAGTTTCTTTTCGGAAAATCCTGGATAATCCAGTAAAGAATTCTCTGTTCATTTCCGTTATAATAATTCCCCTAAAATAATAGAACACACAAACAACTTTTCGTCTCTATGATTTGGAAAATACCTTACAAACAATCAGAAAAGGAGGGCGTTGTCTTTTCAAGTTCATTCCACCAAAAAACATTTTCCTTCCCGTACCATCGTCCATCCTTATCATTTACGCATATCTCAGACTAAAAAAGAACACTACCAAAACGCGCAATTTCATTTGCATAAACAATCATCACGGCAAAGGACCACTGAATAGTTATCTAATTTCTATCCGGCTCTGGAGAACCAGGCGCGGCACCCCGAAATTGAAATAATATTAAAATAAAAAAACATAAACAAAACAAAAACGGGTGTTTTTCGATGCACGTATGGTTATGTGCAAAATAAATGTACAAATGGAAAGAAATAACAGGGGTGAAGTAACAGTAATGAGTGGAACGTGTAAGTTATTTGTAATTCTATTATAGTCACCCCCCTCTCACCGTAAAATAACCACGTGTTGAACTGTAATTTACCTGCGGTCAAATAAAAAGACATTAATCACCCATAGATGAGGGGACTAGGTAAAAACTAAAATGATATCTGGATGAAGAACGGGAACATCAATGCCGTAGAAATTTTGATTCAACAGTTTGATTATCAACAATTAATGATATTTATGAGACTAAATTATTAGCTAAAACTTATTATTAATACCATTATCACAAAATCAATCTATATTTCACTTATTTAAGATAGAAAATTTTAAAACCGAATTATATGGAGTTCGATTATCGAATAATTGAGACATCGGGGGTGGATGGGGCCTCAGAGAGGCTCTGCCTTCTGATAAAATGAAAGTTTTCACAAAAAACAAAGAGTCCTGAGGCATGTAATCGTTTTTTGTATTAGAATTCGATTAAACGTTATTATAAATAAAGGATTTCATATACTGAATTCTAACGATTATCAAACTAATCCGACAACTCGGTTTCAGGGGCGAGTGCCCGTGAAATTAAAACTATTTGATACATTAAAAAATGTTTAAAAACAATAAACAGTTCTGTTGCATCGTGCAACCATATTTCATGTTAGAGATCGTAAGAATTGCACCTTCTGAAACTACCTAACCCCTTGAGGGGCGGTGGGATATATTATACCCCACCTAATTTTGATGAATATTCGCACCAGAAGCTTTGAATGAAATTTTACTTTTATAACTTTGGTGAAAAAAAGTTGTAAAATTGCATTTCTTTATTTTCAAAAGAACTTTTTTCAAAAATTCCGGTGTAAATTCGACATTGCAGAAAGACAATTAGTTGCCCCTGAAAGTGTTAAAATATTACTTGCAGAAGTACTAATATGAAAAAAATTAAACTTCTGTTAGACAATTGACATATTAAATAAAATGGGTTAAGAATAAAAAATGCGATTTTATAGCTCAGTTTGAGGTCTTATATGAAGATTTACTAGTTAGAAATAAAATCAATATTTATAATGCTCTTTTTTATGTACAGAGTTGTTAGGTTTTTTTTTTTTATTTCAGAGACGAATTACCGAATACTGAAGTCCAAAAATAATACTGTATAGAACAATTCATATGACTTAAATTGTCTTCCTTTGAAAGAAGTGACCTTGCGCCCTGTAATCCCTTCCTTTTAATATGCTCCTGCAGAGCATGTTCGAAAGAGATGAAAACATCAAAATTTAAATAAAATTAGCGAAATAGTGACAGTTCATTTATCAATTGGAGTTTGCTTTAACTTATTAACTTACCATATTTTAAAAAGCGCAGCCAATGTGGCTTCAAGAAGGGTCCATAGTTGGGATGATTGATTACTCATTGTATTATCAATAAAATCGAATGTTAACTATAACCATAACCAATTATACCATTTATCCCATTATGAACCACTCGATGCTAACATTTCTCTTCCATTTCTATGTTTTGAGGCAAGTCAACGTGCAGGCGTATATTGGTTGTTTTGATGCAGCTGAAGTTTTATTCTATTATTAATTTATAAGTTCCGTGTGCTGGCATAGCATATGTATGTATCTCTACAAATTCCTACATCGTAGTGTAAGGCGCACTTTCCAACTTTATCACCAATCTTAACTTGTCCTCCTACTACAGTTTTGATTTTCATTCCACACGACATGTTTCTATTATCATTTGCTCCTCTTTACTGCCACTTTCATCTCTTTTAAAGCTAATTTCAAAATTTGGGTATATTTAGGTGCCTAATTTAAAAATTTATCAAGAATATGTCATTAAGGTAACTTAAAATAAATTCCAATCATCTGTTTTACATCTTGTGAAGTTAGTGTCATCTTTAAAAAGTTCAACGTCTTGCTACCAGTCTGTGACTATTTTTTTGGGCGGCTTAAAAACAATTTGACTTTTGAGACTGGAATAAAATAGTCTCTCTTTCCTTGTAACGGTCTTTTATGATAGCACGAAATTTGTGCCTCTTGTGAGTATTTTGATACTCTTTAGTGTTAACGGCTACAGTGATTTGAAACCATCAGTTACGGAGCAAGGTGATTTCAGCTCAAACAATTCGAAAATGCATTAATCTTATTCTTGCAGTTTGAAATAAAGTATGCTATTTTTTAATTTTTACTTTCTTCTATTAGAAGAAAGTATTGTAATGGAAATTTTTTTTGACTTCCAGTTTTCGACGGATTTACATGTTTTAGAGGTCAACAGAGATCACAAAAAACATGTTTATACAAAATGTCTGTCTGCCAGTCTGTGTGTCCGTATGTCCGTGTGTCGCCATTGTGCCATCAAAAATTGTATGAAGTTATGCATAGAATTGAACCAAATTTTTTTGGCTATGGCAAGCAGGTCCTCCATTAATTTGGAAGACATCCGCCGGTAGAGGGCGCTGTAATAGCGATTTTTATGCGATTTTTGTGCATTTTGAATATTGTACCATCGAAAAGTGTATGAAGTTATGCATAGAATTCAACCAAATTTTTTGTGTATGTTTGTGGCCATGACAAGAAGGTCCTCCCTGTATTTGGAAAAATTCCGCCGGTACGGGGCGCTGTAATAGCGATTTTTGTGCATTTTGAATATTGTACCATCAAAACGTGTATGAAGTTATGAATAGAATTGAACCAATTTTTTTGTGTATGATTTTGGCCATAGCAAGAAAGACCTCCTGAATTTTGAAATAATCCACCGGTAGGGGGCGCTGTAATAACGATTTTTGTGCATTTTGAATATTGCACCATCAAAAAGTGTATGAAGTTATGCATAGAATTGAACCAAATTTTTTGTGTATGTTTTTGACCATGGCAAGATGGTCCTCCCTGAATTTGGAAAAATTCCGCTGGAAGGGGGCGTTGTGATAGCGATTTTTGTGCAATTTTCAATATTGTACCATCGAAGAGCGCATGAAGTTATGCTTAATTTCAATAAAAATACTAATAAAACTAATTATAATGAAATATTGACATGAGATAGAAGAAAGTTTTGGAATTGGCACATCCAACTAATGTTTGTGACTATATGTTTCAGCAGTTGCTTTCTACACATTGTTTTATTGTGACTAAAATTGGTATGCAAAATTAACTTATCGTATCTATTTGTAAATTTTGCATCAGCTTAATGAATTTCTTACAGGTTTTCAGCATTGGTACAAGATATATCACCGTAACAAGTAGTGGATTCTAATGGCGATGGAGTTGTTGCGAACAGAGTGCGACAACCGACTTAACTGGATGAATAGAACTTATTTTGTGGATAACCGACTGGGGCGAAAATTGTTTAATGTATTTTTGAAAAGGAATCCGACTATTCTGCCTCGAGTAGCTCAGAATTTAACAGTAATAAGAGCTGTATAAATGAAGAAAAACTGCTCAAATGGTTCGAGGAGGTCCGTAGCTAATTGTAAGAAAATAACCTTCATTTGGCCTATACTTGAAGGTTCAAGCAGAGTGTTTAACGATAATCAGACAGCATTTTGTTTAAATCCTGAAACCAGTAAAGTTCGCTGCTGAAAAGGGGGCAAATCTATTTACTGAAGTTTACTATTTCCTAATAGTAATCTTAGGCTTAATGATTTACCAAGAAACTTCAGCGTTGAAAAAATACATTTCATCTTTAAAAATGCAAAATACCATGAATTTGATATTTTTTAATGCTACAGAGTTAGTCAAAATGCGTAGAAGGACACAAATTCATTTTTGCTGGCATTATTCTTCACCTGCTTAAATATTATTGAAGATTTCTTATTAATCACTCTGTATAAATAATCTTTGCAAATATAAATGAATTTTTAATTTTTTTAAACCAAATTTTTAATTTGAATGTTGCTTCATCTCTTGGGATTAACTATAGAGTTCATGATTTAATAATCAACTTCAGCGTTAAAAAATTAAATTTTAACTTTAAAAATGCAAAATACTATGAATATGATTTATTTGGAATTCTAGAGTTAATTAAAATGTCTAGAAGGACATAAAGTCATTTTTACTGGCAAAAAGTCAGAGTTCTTTGCTGAAATATATAATTGGAACCTTGGAGTAAACCAGGAAATGCCTGTACCATGTACGACTGCAGAAAACACAAACAGGTAGGGCAAATTTGGAATCCAGACCTTTCTACATGGGCTGAACTTTCGCAAACTATAAGGAAATATGTATTTTTTCATTTTTAGATTCTGTTTCCATTTCTAATTAAAAAGTAAATTATTGTTTTTCTTTGGATTGGACTGCATTCATAAAATAATTACTTTTCAAGGTCGTTCATTCCTAAAATACTATTATATAAATATTTTCTAGTTTATTTGATTGTTTATATTGACCTCACAAAGGAGGGGTATCTCAGTTAGACACGTGCGTACAAACATACTATATGGAAACAAACAAATAATATTTGTTTTACATGATAGATTGACTTTATGTTTTTTATTCTTCATGTATTTTCATAAAGCAGTTCAGCTGTGTTCGGCGTGTTCAGTGTGGCGCAATATATAACTGAGCTGCAAGAGTGCCTCAGGTGTGTCGAAATAATTTTACATTTGTTTAGTAATACCAGTAAAGATAAGTGCCCAATTGAAATTTCATTTACTTTTACCATGGGCCAACTGAAGACAAAGTTATATATATTTATAGGTGGATTTTAGAGAAAAATAAAGAAATAAAAATAAGAATCATAAACAAATACGAAAACAAAACAAACATAATTTCAGAAACATACAAAATGATAACGTCATCGAGTCCTTTTAAGTCTATCTTCCTTACTGCTACAGCTGGGGTCCTCAGAGTGGCATCTGTTTATAGAAGGGCAAAACACAGGGGTTTGTTGAAAAATTAAAATATTAAATATCCTACTTCTACTCTTACAAGAAACTTGCAAATGGTCAAATATTTCAATTAGGTGGCATTTACAGCCCCTATTTTTAGATGTCTACAAAGATAAATTGAGCACATACATGCTAGCATCTAACCATGTTATATAGATTTTTATCGTTAAGTATTTTAACATATTTATTTGTTATTTTTTATCTAATAAATAAAAATATGAGTCAAATGAGGCGATTTTAACTTTTAAAATACTGATTTCTCGTCTAGATTCTAATTAATTCAAAGTGTGCCGCTAATTATAAAAGGTTTGAGATATACTGTCTTAGAACTTAGTGCAAAACTTCTGTAACGTTTGTTAAAACATGTATTTTGGCTTATACAATCATCTCTTAAGAATTAACTTTGATTCTACAATATATTTAATATGTTTTGCATCCAGTTGTGTGCAAAACAATTTTATTCAAAACTTGCTGTTCACAAAAAAAAAAAAAAAAAAAAAAAAAAAAAAAAATATATATATATATATATATATATACTTGGAAAAGATACAGTGACTTGTAAAAATATAGCTACCAAAACAAATAAATAAAGATATAAGTTGAATATTTATTAAAAACCTTCGATCAATTTAAAGTTTTTTTCTGGTATTACTTTCTTTCAAAGCAAAAAATTATTAGATGTTAAGACAAGAGTTATAAAAATGACTAGATGTTATCCGTCAAAACTTGACGGTACTACAGACTTGGCTGGTAGTACAGACTAATAGTACTGTACTACAGAAGGTTCTACAGAAAACAAAATATTCATGACATCATTAAGATGTCAGAAATTCTTATACAATAGTTGTTAGCAATAGGTAAAGGAAATAACACTCCTTCCCCTCATACACATACGCCCTTTTATAACCGGCAGCATATTAACTCTCTTTACACACATACAGATAATAGGACATTCAGAGCATTCAGTTTTCAGATTTTTTAAAAAAGGAACCCCAAGTTTTCCTTTCTTAAAAATTTTGTAAATAAAAAAAAATTTCAAAAAATTTTATTAGTTTTCTCAATTATAAATATTTAACTTATATTACAATACCAATAAATGGTACCAAAACTTTTATATAAATGTTTTTCCTGATTTTTTTTTTTTTTAACAGAAAATAATTATTATTTACTTTTATTTAATATACCAAGTGAGACAAAAGTTCGTTAAAACTTTAAAAATTCATAAAAAAGGAAGAAATTATGATAAAGCAGTGCGGTTTGCAAAAACGGGCTTACAAGATAGTAGGATTTTTTTTTTTAGCTGAAAAAAAAAATAGTTAAAAAATCACATGTGGAGGGCGCTGACGACCCGAAACACAATGAACAGGTACTAAGACACAGCCTGATTGAGTCATAGAATGTTCTGAAGATCATGTTGAACATGTGTTATTGGAAGAACAAATGAATGGAACGTATTTCTGTCTTGTTCATTGTGTATCGGGTCGTCAGCGCCCTCTACATATGATTTTTTAACTCATTTTTTTTCTACTAAAAAAATCCGACTACCTTGTGAGCCCTTTCTTGCAAACCTCACTCCTTTATCATAATTTCTTCCCTTTTTATGAGTTTTTAAAGTTTTAAAGGACTTTTGGCTCACTCGGTACATGTTTTAACGATCAAATACAATAAAAATATAAAAAATTATAGATAATTTTAATTTTCTTTAGTTGTTAATTACATGCCAAAGCTTTTAATTTAAAAATTTAAATACAAAACAGTCAATTAAAAAATATATTTTGGGTGTAAATTTTCCTTCATAATAATGAAAAAAAAAAAAAAAGGAAATTCTGTAACTTTTCGTCGTGAAATAAAATAGAATAATTTATATTGTTGGCCTGAGTTATCAGAATTCAAACAACACCAGGGAAACATCTTATGCCAAGAGCGGGAGATTTAGTTAAAAAATGTGTGATCGAACTGTTTCTTTCGCTTTTCGATAAAGACAAAAGATTTTTCGGAAATTTCTGTCAAAGTGTGCGCTTTGAACGGAAATTCTGGGCGCGACAGATCAAAATGAAAACTTTCATCCTGAGAAAATCTTTGCTTATAACTCAAGATATAATTCATTATTAGAAAAAAAAAACTGTTCGATTACACATCATTTCAATAACCATGTCTGAGGTAATCATGTCTTTATATGTTTAGAAATACATCAAAAAATTCCTCAGAAAATTTCGCGTTGTTGAACATGGAAAAATATTTTTTTGAGAACCGCCTTAACTAATATCACCCTGAATTTATATAAGTTGGCTTTGCAGTTTTTTTTTTTTTTTTTTTTTTTACCTTGTTGCACATAACATTTATAATAACATTGTTATTTCCATTTTGATTTTTTTATATAATTATGTTCATGTTAACTTTGATATATTATTTATTAGCTAAAGCAATAAAATGATTTTTTTAAATGCGATTAGAAATACGAAATACATGATTTTATGAAATGTTGTGTAATTTTTGCACCATGTTGAAATCATTTATATAATAACTGCGCTTCAATCAAACGTTTTAAAGTTAAGAAAATTTTACTTTTTATCTGATTGTTTGAGAATATTTTATCTTTCATTTCCTAAATATCATTTTTCATTTCATTAGAAAGTATGTCCCCAAGTCTTATTAAAAGGAAACATTTTTAGCTATGCACAATGGCCAATTTTTCCGTATTCGTGATCAAAACTAGAGTAACTTTCTCATTTTTCGAATTTTCTCCAAAATAAATAAATAAATAAAAATAAAAAAGCTTTTAGTCAGAGTGGAGAATGGTGTCGTTAAATTGTAATAGATCAATATTTTATGAAGGATAGATCTCACGAGGTACAAAGCTACAGTCAAGCAAATACCCCCTACTAACTCTGCAACTAAATATAATAGAAGAATGTTACTGGTACCAAAGGATTGGAAATAAAGTCTACTTTAAATGATGTATATAAAATTTGCTTAGGGGGAAATCTACAGATCAAAATCAGGCCACACTTTGTTTTTTTCAATGGCCAAGCCCAATTTTGACAATGTATTTTAAATCTTCGGTTCAAATTTAATATACCAGGTGAGCCAAAAGTTCGTTAAAACTTTAAAAATTCATAAAAAAGGAAGAACTTATGATAAGGCAGTGCGGTTTGCAAAAACGGGTTCACAAGATAGTCGGATTTTTTTAGCCGAAAAAAAAAGTTAAAAAATCACATGTAGAGGGCGCTGACGACCCGAAACACAATGGACAGGTACTAACACACAACCTGGTTGAGTCATAGAATGTTCTGAAGATCATGTTAAACATGTGTTATTGGAAGAACAAATGAATGGAACGTATTCATTGTGTACCGGGTAGTCAGCGCCCTCTATATGTGATATTTTAACTAATTATTTTTCTAATAAAACAATCCGACTACCTTGTGAGCCCTTTCTTGCAAACCGCACTCCTTTATCATAATTTCTTCCTCTTTTATGAGTTTTTAAAGTTTTAACGGACTTTTGGCTCACCCGGTATATGTTTTAACGATCAATTACAATAAAAAATATAAAAAAATTATTGATAATTTTAATTTTCTTTAGTTGTTAATTACATGCTAAAGCTTTTAGTTTAAAAATTTAAATATGAAACAATCAATTAAAAAATACATTTTGGGTGTAAATTTTCCTTGATAATAATGAAAAAAAAAAAAAAAAAAAAAAAAGAAAAAGAAAAAAGAAATTCTGTAACTTTTCGTCGTGAAATAAAATAGAATAATTTATATTGTTTGCCTGAGTTATTAGAATACAAACAACACCGGGAAACATCTTATGCCAAGAGCGGGAGATTTAGTTAAAAAATGTGTGATCGAACTGTTTCTTTCGCTTTTCGATAAAGGCAAAAGTTTTTTCAGAAATTTCTGTCAAAGTGGACGCTTTGAACGGAAATTCTGGGCGCGACAGATCAAGAAAGGTAAAATGAAAACTTTCATCCTGAGGAAATCTTTGCTTATAACGCAAATATAATTCATTATGAGAAAAAAAAAACTGTTCGATTACACATCATTTCAATAACCATGTTTGAGGGTAATCATGATTTATGTTTAGAAATACATCAAAAAATGTCTCAGAAAATTTTGCGTTGTTGAGCATGGAAAAATATTTTTTTGAAAACTTTTTAACTAATAACATCCATTTATATACAGGGTGCAATATGTTATCTATCGCCGACCTTTAATTTCTCAACCGTTGGTCATAGACATATAGTTCCAATTACAAAAACGTTTCAAATTAGGTAAATTTTCATGTTGTAGCATTATTTAAAGTAAAAAATCAATTTTATAAAAATTACGAAAACTAACTTTTTATACGGTCCCCCAGTCCCTATAGTTATTTCTAGTAAAAATTTACACATATCATAACAGATATGACACAAAAAGTTTGACATCTGTACTACAAAAATTGACACAGTTATTAAATTTCAAAGTTTGAGATTTTCGCACATGATTGTGTCTTTCATTGAGGGATGAGTTAAAAGATGAATTAAAGTAATTCGAGATCAAAATCAGGGTGCAATGTCCTTTTTATGGCGAAACCACCTTTAGCTGGTAGATTTATTTTTATTATGTCCTGCTTCATGCAAATTCTCAATTTCAAATTTTCATTAAAAGTAATTTTTGAATTATGATTAACAAGCATCAGAATGATGATTTAAGGGGCCGTTTATGATGAGCCGAAAAGCATAATTTAAAAAATGTATATTTTACTGACTTTATTAAAACATTTGGGCTGGAAATAGTCGGAACATATTAAGCGAGTGAAATAGTACTATGGGCAAGAAATAATACATTAATAGGAGTGATATATTCATTCTCTAGCATTTCAACAATAGAATATGGAAATTCAATCTGGATACAACTCCTAAAATGTGCCCATTTTAAAATAATTAATTTCTCTGAAACTACTCGTACAAATTTAATGAAAATTTGGATTTAGGCTAATTGAAGGGTGTAGAATTCATTTATGGTGTCAAACTTGTGTATTGTTATTGAAAGAAACAAAGTTTTGGTTAGCTTTGAGATGTTAGATGGGCTCCCTAAGCAAATTTTATATACATCATTTAAAAGTAGACTTTATTTCTAATCATTTAGTACCAGTAATTTACTTCTACAATAATTTGTTGCAGAGTTAGTAGGGTGTGTTTACTTTTTTTTTTTTTTTGCCCCAACTGTACATTTAAGTGAAACTTTAGGAACCTCGGTATAAAATTAAAGTAGTTTTGTACTTTTCTTTGGTGAAATATTAAATAATAAAACTGCATTGAAAAAAAAAAATGACTTTTAAAAGATGGTAAAATTACTAAGTTTTGTAAAGCGATTATTAAATTTTTTTGGCGCATGCATTATTTCTACCGACCGTGGTAGAATTTCAATTTTTTTTAAAGAAACATTAAACTTCGTTGGAAACTTAGTCATTCTTTGAAAGTATTTTTTTATTTTTTATTTTTACGTACTTACAATTAAACTACTACTGATATTGCCTTCTTGAAACATAGTTAATTTTGAAATACCTAAAAAGATCTATCTCTCTATTATATTTGTTTCTGCATGACACTCTGAATGTATATAAAACGAATTTTCTATGATTTTAATAGAATAAAAAGAATTAGATACTTATTCAAATGTATTGCGCTCTCTTGAGTTCCATCAGTTTTTAGAACAAAAATGGCGAATATTTAGTCAATGTCCAAATCTTTTCCTTATAGAGGATCTCTAGTAAGAATGTTCTTCAATGAGGAACTGTGAGTAATGATTACTAATTTAAACAAGTTAGAAATTGCACGTCAAGCGTGGCAAATGAGGTGTGTTCGTACTATAACTAGTTTTATAAATATTTTTTGCACCGCATATTATACTGAATGTATACTTTATGCACTTCATAAGTGCATATCAATTTCATTCTGTTCGAAAGGCTGTAACATCATTAAAATGCCTTTGAAATAATTTTTTTCCCATTGGCAGTAATGTAACAGAAAACTTTTGACTATCCCTGACATTAAACTATACATTCGATTTTCATAAAATTTGAAATGACTCATCAAAATTATGCAACAATTATATATTTTAAATTTGAAACGATTCGGTTGGTTAGTTTTTGCGCTGTTATATGCGGGCAGACGGACAGACAGAAGGACTGAAACGACGACTATAGATGCTACGTATTTATATAATTACTAGCAAACCCCGCGGCTTTGCTTGCGTAATAGTTGAAATATGCCAAGTGATATTTGCATGACTATTTTTTATTAGAAGAACACTTTTTGAAATAATTCAAAAATTACAAATTAAGCCACAGTTTGACTAAACTTCATTATAAAAGTGCAATAGGCAGATATGAGATTTTAATTAATAAGAAGAACTAAACCTAATTCCAAATAAATGATAATTTACAAAGTATTTTGAGACTTTTATGCTGATTTCATACGCTCATTCCACTATTCATTTGAAGTTTTGATTTTTTTAGAAACCATCTTAACAAATTTACATCTTAAAACTAACCATCATGTCAAATTCCAAGCTTCTTGTCTAACAATCTACCACCTCTCTGGTGTTAGTGGCACCAACATAAAATGCCGAAACAGAGTTGAAATAGAATGTCTCGAAAAATAATGAAACAGAGATTGTCACCATTAATTTGCCAACATTAACCTTGGAATCGGTTGGTATTTCCTAATATTCTATAGAAAACGGAATTTAAATGTATTTAACCCCTTGAGGAGCAAGCAATTGCGTTTGTAAAATCCTGAATACCCACCGGAAAGTTTGAAAAAAATTATTTCTAAATAAGGAAAAGCAATAATTCGACGATTTCCCCTCAAAGTTATAAAAGTAAAACGTAGTTAAAAGTTTCTGGTGTAAATCTTTATTAAACTTAGGTGGGATAAAATATATCCCACCGCCCCTCAAGGGGTTAAAGGCTTTCTTGTTGTTCCTGCCAGTCAGGTGGTAGTGACACCAGCATAAAATATAGCCCGTAAAGGATCAGGGACTACCACTCTTGATTCGCAACCAATAACTTCTGTAATCGGTTTATTATTTCCTGAGATTCCATAGAAATCGTAATTTAGGACTCTTTTAGAATGCTATTCGCTCCTTCCCTTCGCTTCACCCCTTTTTAATTTCGAATTTATTTTCTATTGTTCTTAGAGGACATTTATATTTTATAAGTAACAACCGTGCTATATTTAAATTTTCTAGCCTCTTGAGTACCGCAGAAATAGCAATTTAGAAAGTTTTTTGATGCTGCAATCCTCGACATAAAATATAGCTTATGTTTGAGCAGGTTCTTTCACCATCAATTTGCAGCCACTATGTTTGAAATCGGTTTCGTATTTCATACGATTGCATAAAAATCGTAATTTAGAACGTTTATAGAACCAGTGTTGATTTCAGGGGGTGGGCCGGAGGGGGCATTCCCCCCTTGAGCAATGAGATGTCTATCCCGCCCGGATGATTTGAGATTTTGTGTTTTCAATGGTCAAAATGTACAATTTCCCCCCCGGAGTCACAGAAATCCCTCCCGGAGAAAAGTGTCTGAATTCAATACTGTATAGAATGCTTCTCGCTCACTTCATCCTTTTAAATTTGGAATTTTCTTTCGACAATTCTTAGAAAGCATTTGCATCTTTGGAGTATATACCATTCCAAATTTAAAATGTTAGACCCCTCAGTGACACAAAAAAAAAACGCAATTTAGAAAATTGTTTGCTCCTGTAACCTCCAGGTGATAGTGACAACAACGTAAAATATAGGATATGTTGGAGCGGGGACTGTCACCATCAATTTGTAATCATTACTTCTGAAATCGGTTTATATTTTCTGAGATTGTCTAGAAATCGCTATTTAGAACGTTTTTAGAACGCTTTTCATTCATTTACACCCCTTTTAAATTTCAAATTTTTAAGGAACTCTTCCCAGAGAGTATTTACGTCGCATAAGTAATTACCATACCAAATTCAAGATTCTAACCCCTTCAGTATCACAAAAATAACAATTTAGAACGTCTTTTAAAATGCAACCGCAAGGTGGTAGTGAGGCCGACATGAAATAGATCCTATATTGGAGCAAGGGCTGTCATCATCAATTTCCAACCATTACTTTTGAAATCGGTTGGGTACTTTCTGAGATTGCGTAGATATCGCAATTTAGAAAGTTTTATAAAACGTTTTTCGTTCATTTTCACCCTTTTAAATTTCGATTTATTTAGGAAATGTTGTTAGAGATCATTTATATCTTATAAGTAACTACCATGCCTAGTTTCAAGTTGCTAGCCCCTGCAGTATTACAAAAAACGCAATTCAGATCGTTTTTTGCTCTTTCGCCCCCTTTGGGGTAGTGGCGCCGACATGAAATGCAGTTTATGTTGGAGCGAGGTCTGTCACCATCGTTTTCACAACATTATTTTTTAAATCCGTTCGGTACTTCCTGAAATTGCGTAGAAATTGCAATTTAGAAAGTTTTTTAGAACGCTTTTCGCTCATTTTCGCCTCTTTTAAATTTCGATTTTTTAGAAAATGCTCTTAGAGATCATTCATATCTTATAAATAACTGCCCTGCCTAATTTCAGGATTCTAGGCCTTTCAGTAACACAAAAATCGCAATTTAGAACGTTTTTTGCTTCTGCAACCCCTAGGTGGTAGTGACGCCGACATGAAATAGAGCTTATGTTGGAGCAAGGGCTGTCATCATGAATTTCCAACCATTACTTTTGAAATAGGTTGGGTACTTTCTGAGATTGCGTAGAAATCGCCATTTAGAACGTTTTTTAGAACTCTTTTCGCGCATTTTCACCCCTTTTAAATTTCGAATTTTTTAAGAAATGTTCTTAGAGATCATTTATATCTTATTAGTAACTACCATTCCAAATTTCGTGTATCTGGCCCCTTAAGTAACACAAAAATCGCAATTTCGAACGTTTTTTTGCTCCTGCACCCCATTTAGGGGTAGTGGCACCGACATAAAATGTAGCCTATATTGGAGCAAGGGTTGTCACCATCATTTTGAGACCATTATTTTTTAAATTGGTTTGGTACTTCTTGAGATTGCGTAAAAATCACCATTTAGAACGTTTTTTAGAACGCTTTTTGCGCATTTTCACCCCCTTTTAAATTTCGATTTTTTTAATAAATGTTCTTAGAGATAATTTATATTTAATAAGTAACTACCATGCCAAATTCTATGTATCCGGACCCTTCAGTAATACAGAAATCACAATTTCGAACGTTTTTTGCTCCTGCACCCCCTTTAGGGGTAGTGGCACCGACATAAAATGTAGCCTATGTTGGAGCAAGGGTTGTCAACATCATTTTGACACCATTATTTTTTAAATCGGTTTGGTACTTCATGATATTGTGCGAAAATTGCCATTTAGAACGTTTTTTAGAACGCTTTTTGCGCATTTTCACCCCTTTTTAATTTTGATTTTTTTAAGAAATGTCCTTAGATATCATTAATATCTTATAAGTAACTACCATTCCAAATTTCATGTTTCTAGGTCCTTCATTAACACAAAAATCGCATTTTTAGAACTTTTTTTGCTCCTGCACCCCCTTTTGGCCAGTGGCACGGGCATAAGATATAGCCTATGTTCTAAGTTGGACTAACATCATCATTTTGATACCATTACTTTTGGAATCGGTTCGGTAGTTCCAGAGCTTACCTCCGACAAATAAACAATTTTTTCCTCTTTATAATAGGAGTATAGATATAGACTAGCAAACCCCGTGGCTTTGCTCGCGTAATATTTGAAATATGCCAAGTGATATTTATATGTCTAATTTTTATCAAAAGGTACTAACTAAATTTTTATTTTATTAAAAGGTAATATTTTATTTTATTAAAAGGTACTTATTACTTTTAGGAATAATTCAAAAATTACTATTTAAAACACAGTTTGACTAAACATCATTATCATTAGGCAGAAATGAGACTTAAATTAATAAAATGAAATTAAACTAAATAAATGATAATTTAGAAAATGTTTTGAAACTTTTATGCTCAATTAATACGCTCATTGCAGTATTCATTTGAAGTTTTGAATTTTTTAGAAACCATCTTCTTACATCTTAAAATTAACCATCATGTCGAATTCCAAGTCCTACCACCTCTCTCAAAATAAAGGGCTATGTTGAAACAGGAACAGTCACCATTAATTTGCCAACATTAATTTTGAAATCGGTTTGTTATTTCCTAATATTCCACAGAAACGTAATTTAAAAAGCTTTTAAAAGTCCTTTTTTAGAACGTTTGTTGTTCCTGTGAACCCCAGGTGGTAGAATCATCGACATAAAATATAGCCTGTGTAGGATCAGAGACTGTTACCATTGATTCGCAACTGTTACTTTTATATTTGATTTATATTCCCTGAAATTGCATAGAAATCGTAATTTAGGACTTTTTTAGAATGCTTTTTGCAACTCCCCTTCACTTCACCTCTTTTTAATTCGAATTTATTTTCGACAGTCCTTCGAGGGCATTTATATTTTATAAGAAACTACCATGCCATATTTAAAGTTTCTAGCCTTTTCAGTATCACAGAAATCGCAATTTAAAAAGTTTTTAGCTCCTGCAACCCTCTGGTGGTAGTGGCACAGACATAAAATATAGCTTATGTCTGAGCAGGTTCTATCACCAACAATTTGTCATCATTATTTTTTAATCGGTTTGGTATTTGATAAGATTACATAAAAATTGTAATTTATAACGCTTTTCGCTCAATTCATCTTTTTAAAATTGAAATTTTCTTTCGGCAGTTCTTAGAAAGCAGTTGCATCTTGTAAGTAAATACCATGTCATACTTCAAAGTGTTAGAACCTTCAGTTATGCAAAAAACGCAAATTAGAACATGTTTTGCTTTTGCAACCCTCAGATGGTAGTGACAGCAACATAAAATATAACCTATGTTATAGCAGGGACTGTCACCATTGATTTGCAACCATTACTTTTGAAATAGCTTTGGAATTTCCTGAGACTGAGTAGAAATCGCAATTTAGAACGTTTTTAGGACGCTTTTCGTGCATTTTCACCGCTTTTTAAATTTTCAATTTTTTCGAAACTGTTCTTAAAGATCATTTATAGCTAATAAATATGTACCTTGCCTAATTTTAAGTTGCTAGCCCCTACCGATCACAAAAATGGAAATTTAGAACGCTTTTTTGCTCCTGCAACGTCTTGGTGATAGTGATACCGACATAAAATAGCGTCTATGTTAGAGCAGTGGCTGTCAGCATCAATTTCCTACCATTACGTTTGAAAGCAGATTCATTCTTCCTGAGATATTGCCGACAAATCGGCATCTAGAACGTTTTTAGAACGCTTTTCGCGCATTTTGCTCCTGCATCTCCTCTGGGATAGTGGAAACAGATATAAAATATAGCCTGTCTTGGAGCAAGATCTGTCACCATCCTTTTTACACCATTATATTTGAAATCGGTTCAGTATATCCTGAGATTGCATAGAAATCGCAATTTAGAAAGTTTTTTATAGCGCTTTTTGCGCATTTTGGCCCCCTTTTAAATTTCGATTTTTTTAGGAAATGTCCTCAGAGATCATTGATATCTTATAACTAACTACCATTCCAAATTTCACGATTCTAGGCCCTTCCGTAACGCAAAAGCCGCAATTTCGAACGTTTTTTGCTCCTGCACCCCCTTTGGGGTAGTGGCACAGACATAAAACATCGCCTATGTTGGAGCAAGGGTTTTCACCATCATTTTGACGCCATTATTTTTTAGATCGGTTTAATATTTCCTGAGATTGTGTAGAAACCACCATTAGAACGTTTTTTAGAACGCTTTTCGCGCATTTTCACTCCTTTTAAATTTCGAATTGTTTAAGAACTGTTCTTAGAATTCCTTTATCTAATATATCTAATAAGTAGCTAATATTTCAAATATCATATTTCTAGGCCCTTCGGTAATGCAAAAATTGGATTTTTAGAACGTTTTTTGCTCCTGCAGCCTCTTTGGCGTAGTGGCACTGACATAAAACATAGCCTATGTTGGAGCAAGGGTTGTCACCGTCATTTTGACACCCTTATTTTGACACCATTATTTTTTAAATCGTTTTGGTATTTCCTGAGATTGTGTAGAAACCACCATTTAGAACGTTTTTTAGAACGATTTTCGCGCATTTTCACCCCTTTCAAATTTCGAATTGCTTAAGAACTGTTCTTAGAAATCCTTTATATCTAATAAGTAGCTAATATTTCAAATTTCATATTTCTAGGCCCTTCAGTAACACATAAATCGCATTTTTAGAACGTTTTTTGCTCCTGCACCCCCTTTGGGGTAGTGGCACCGACATAAAACATAGCCTATCTTGGAGCAAGCGTTGTCACCGTCATTTTGACACCAATACTTTTTAGATCGGTTTGGTATTTCCTGAGATTGTGCAGAAACTACCATTTAGAACATTTTTTAGAACGCTTTTTGTGCATTTTCACCTCTTTTAAATTTCGAATTGTTTAAGAACTTTTCTTAGACACCATTTATATCTTATAAGTAACTAATATTCAAAATTTCATATTTCTAAGGACTTCAGTAACGCTAAAATCGCATTTTTAGAACGTTTTTTGCTCCTACACCCCCTTTGGGGTAGTGGCACCGACATAAGATATATCCTATGTTCTAAGTTGGACTATCACCATCATTTTGATACCATTACTTTTGGAATCGGTCCGGTAGTTCCAGAGCTTATCTCCGACAAATAAACAATTTTTTCCTCTTTATAATAAGGAGTATAGACAAATGCATCTAAAAAGCACGCAGAATAAATAAAATTTCGATTCACTATTGTTTCTATATTTCTTTTTTTCCTTTAATTTTTTTTTTAAATGTTTCTGAGTTTTCAACAAAAATCCCCAATTTCTCCTCAAAGCAAAGATCCGTCTTAGGTTCGAGTAAATACAATAATGCTTCTCCCTCCTTACCTGTAAATCCATTTATTTTGCAGAGCTACTCTTGTTGTAGAGCAGCCATACTAAGCCTTTTTTTTCTCCCGGACAGCCAACGTATGTTTACAATGTTAAATGGGCCGCAACACACTATAACTCATATAATAATGTACAGGGTTAAACAAATGAGGTCTCCAGGTTGCCATTGACGACCAAAATATTTTAATTGGCAGGTGGAGGCATAAACATTGAATGATCTAATGATGAATCACTTGTTTTTAATGTTTATAAACCAGAGAAAACATAGATAGATGGTATTTTGGATTTAAAGAAGATGCAGGCATCCGCAAGGATATATGACAATAATTAAGATGCAAAAATTAATAAAATGCATATTGAAGAACGATGACGGAAAAAAGTGTTTGCAAAAGCTCTTATATTAAGGACCCTCTCGCTGCGCATCCCGCGATTTCGACGGTCAGCGTAAAAGCAGCAGAATTTGCGCAACCCACGATTTCCGCGATTTTTCTTTACATCTAATTCTATATTAAAAAAATAAATCTTTTACAAAATTTTTTTACATATTTTAACTCTAAAATGTATGTAGATTTGAAATATGTAATAAAAAAATGCGCAATTTTTAAAGAAAAGTTAGAAAAAAAAAAAAAAATCCGCAGCGAGAGGGTTAAGGACTTTAAAGATATCGACCAGTGGTGTGTCTTATAAGTAATTTAGCTTTTAAAATAATTTTCTTGTGAAAAAATAATGATTTTAGTAAAAAACAATTGTTTTTGTTATGATTTTGCATATGTTATTCAGTTAACTTTTATAATGTACTCATACAATTTTTTAGATTATAATTTTTGCAAGTTTCATTGAAAAACTTAATTTATATTGACTTTCTAAATTAGTTTATTAATTGAGTTGAAGAGTTAAGCCAATTCAAGATATATTATTGCTAAGCTCATGGTTATACTTTTTCACTCAATTCATAAATAGCTTTAATAATTTTCGAAAAATCCGTGATTGAATCAGAAAGTGGGCAAAAACTAACAACGGCGGGAAATGGTTAAATATTTTTTACAGGCGACCATACATTTTTGCTGGCTACCAGATTTTTTAAATTTGTAGAGCCCTTACAATGCAAATAAAAAATGTTACAATAACAAAAGAAATTAAAATAGTAACATAACAAAGTTGGTATAGCAATAAAACAAAGTTAACACAATCAGATGTCAATATTAGCTATTTAACTAGCAAAAGCGATGCTTTGTTTGGATTCGCGAAGCATTATTTAATAAGACAAATATTTGAAAGCAACTATATTTTTTATATTATTTTTGCATCTTTATTAAGCAAAAACGTTATTTTATGTTTTGGCACATTTTAATTTTAAAAATGTAAATTCAGCCAGCTAACTAAAAATTTCCTCGGAATTTTTTATTTTTGATATAACGAATTTAACAATTAATTTTATTTGTTTACAATTCTTTTGTTGCCACTGTACAAAAAAAAAAAAAAAAAAAAAAACATAATATAATTCTTTTAAAATGCGTAAGTATCGTCTGCGTAAATGATTTCACATAATAAGAATAAATTGTGTATTGAAATTTTTAACACTGAAAATACTTTTATAATTGAATGTAAATAATTGAATTTTCGCAAATTTTAATTCATTAAAAATATGTTATAATTTTCATAAAAAGGGTATTTTAAAAATTTCATAAAAGAAATCGTGAAACTATTTAATTAATCATGATTCTGTCTATAATGACTAACTCCATGATTTATTTTTTCTTTTGAAAATATATATGTTTCATTTTTTATTTGCAAAAATGCGTCCGTAATGGAAAAAAAAAATTAATTAAAATAATAATTTTTTTAAGGTTATTCTGTAAAAAAAAAAATAATAATAATAATGTTATGCAAATCTACAGATCATAATTTATTTTTATGTTTAATTTCAAGTCAAAATACTGAATAGACTTTTTGTAAAATTAGTTTTGACAAAATGTAATTTGTGTAGCCTAGTAGAGGATTCGCTTCGCTCATCCAAATAAGTATAAAACGTAATACAGCGTGTCTAAAAATTAGTTGGGCAATTTCTTAAGTCAAGAACTTCCGAAATATTAAATGAAATTAACTAGTTGAGAGTCAGATTAGTAGTAATATTGCCTAAGTTTATTCATAGATGGCGTTAGGTGTCATAACTGACGCTATCGCTTATCGGGCGGAGATCTTATTCAACGGCCACCACGATCAGAAGATCTCTCACCGCTTGATTTCTGTATATGGGGTTTTGTAAAGGATCAAGTGTGCAAACCGCCACTTCCTGCACCCATTCCCTGAACTAAAATCACGTATCTGCACTGCAATTAATTTGATCGACGGAAACATGCTGACAAATCTGTGGCAAGAAATGATTTACCGATGATACATTTCTCGAAAGGAAGTCACATCGAATGTTTGTGATAATTTTAAACTTGAACTGTTTTTCTACAACAGTACGTACTTTACTATTTTTCCATGTCATTTCCATTCAATAAACCATTCTTTTTGCCCAACTAATTTCTAGACACCCTGTATAATAGTTCCGAATTTCAAAGCTCGAAAAATATAAAACATCTTTAAGAAGTCAGACTTTTTCTGAATGCAAAAACTTAAACATTTTTAAATTTAGAAAATATGTAATGCAATTAATTTTTATTGTGTTGAAAATTTTAAAATAAAGAGGAAGTTTGGCTATGCTGGGATACCATTTACATTTTGATTTGTAAGTTAGCATAAAAAATTTGAAATGCATTAAAAATTAGTAAGGCATAAAATTTAATTCTTTCTTAAGACATCTTTAACGCATTTACAGTGGAAGACAAAAATACATATGAGTATTCAGCTTAAAAAAAAAAGTTACACTTTTTTGTAATGGCAGCCAGTCGGGTAATAAGGAATAGAGTCATAAGGAATATCAAAATTGCAAGAAAAAACACCATTTAAAAGGATAACTAAAATTATCTATTGACATTATCTATAAATGATAAGATTCTTTGAAAAATAGTTTTAATTTTTAGACTTGCCTTCAAACAGTTGTCTAGCTGATATTTCATATTACCCGAAACACCATCTTCACCCCGTCAACAAGTTAGCATACTGACTAACACAGCAATAAATACAACTGTAAAACTTTATACTGAACTTGGTTAACATCACTGACAATGATATTTTGTAATTAATACAAATTTTATAAACTTTACACAAAAAACTGCAAAAATTTAGAATAAGAGTTTATTTAACCGTTTCGCTCTAACAACAGGTATCCAAACAAAACTGAGCACAGTGAGTCATGGGGGTACTAGGAAGTCATTTGAGTGTTGTATGCTTGGCTGCAGCACCTTTACATACCAGATATTGAAGTATTCCAAATTGCCCGACCATTCCATAATACCCGCTCTTCCTCTATATAGTACAGTTGTGCAAATAGGACTATATGTAAAAAGAAAATCTAACATTTGGCATGTTTTAACACAATTTTAAATTTATTTTAAATAGTTGAGCGGATTTCGTCTATTCCATATAAGTTTATAAAGAATTTCGAATATCTTAAGCAATTTTTATGGGAAACTCTAAGTTTTGTAAATATAGATTTATGATTGTGGGCTGTACATAAAGGGGCATAGAATATGGCTGTTGTAGAGAAATACCAAGGATAATTATTGTCTCGTTTTTAAAGGTTCGAATAATTTATGTTTAAAGACAGTAAAATCTTTCCTTGGCGAAATAAAGTATAAAAATCATATTTTTTTGTTAATAAGAATTTTCATTTTCTATTGATAATTGTAGGAAAAGTTACATTTTAAGGGGGATGCTAGACTTTCAAAAAAGCAAAAATAAGGTTCTTTTTGTTTTTGGTGAAAAAATATTTTTGAAAATTTTAAAAATATCAATATATTGCCAGTCATATTCTTAAAGCTGCTAACTTTTACCCTTTTTTTGTTACTACTAAAATTTAATACAAATTTTTGCCGTATTTAAATCGCAGATTTTGATGATTAAATAAAGAAAATTTTACTGCATTAAATTTTGTGGTAAGAAAATAGAGCAAAAGTTGACAACTATGTATAGTTGGCAAAAAGTATATTTTCATGCTACTTACGACAGTAAGTAATGAAAATAACCATCCGAAAGATACCATGTTATAGCTATTATGGGAACACATCCGCGATCCTTGCCGATCACGAAATTCCATGTCAATCATAGGAAATGTTAAAAGCAGAATTATTTATTATCTAATACAATTTTCAAAATTTGGTTTTGGTAATTAAAGTTCGTGCCCGTTTTCAAAACTAGAATTACGTTTTCAAAATTCGTTTCCTTAAATTTTAAATATTATTTTAAAACAATAAATTAAAAAAAAATTTAATTTTTAATACCTCTTTAAAAATACCTAGAATTTCGGAAAAATATGTTTTGAAAACGCCTATATTGGTACTAGGTATCAACTACCAGATGGTGAAAATCAAATTTTGGAAATTATAATCCCTAATAAGTAATCCCGTAATAAAAAATAAATTTAAAAAAAAACTTCATAGGTTTGCGAACTTCAAGTGAAGTAAGCTGATATAAGAGTACGATCTCTCATTTATATGTTGTAAGACTTTAGCCATCTATCCCAGTTGGGTCAGAGATTAGTATATATCCGAATTAAAGTAGAATAGAAAATACTTTTAAAAAGAAAAACTAAAAAATTTTAGCTGCTGACTGTGGAATTTAATTGAAATAATGTATTAAGAAATATTAATGTTGTACAAGTACCATCGAAGATGAATTCATGGTAGTGGATCAGTCAAGAAATCCTTCTCTTGTGATTATAAAATATTTCCCATGAAGATTTTCTATTTTCTACATGTTTGTGAACTCAGTAAAAAATGCTACCCTTCCCTATCTCTCGTTCCATAGACAGTAGAATTAAAATATATATAGGAGGGCTTAAAATTATCACTTTCAAACAAAAGAAATAATTTAATATTAAAAAATATTAACTATTTATAAAACAAATTAATAGTTGAAATTAATTTTTAATATCGTTAAAATAAAATTAATGTTTTAATAAATTTCAAAAATAAATAAATAAATAATTTAATAGAAAATAAAACTGTTTGAAAATCGGTTCATGTAAATTTTAGGCTAAAAGATTTTAATTAAACTTACTTAATTTTGAATGGAGAGAATTTTTTGCCCCGTGAATATCTCCTTTTCTAAGCCCCCCCCCCCCCCCCCACTCTCTCTCTCTCTCTCTTCTTAGCATGTAACACCTCTCAAGAAAAAAAAAGGTGTAAATCCAATATTGATGAACATCTATATAATAAGATATCTACTTAAATGCCGGTTTTTCGAAAATTCGAATTAAAATCTGATTCATCATTTGTTACGTAACAGAATCACGATTTGCGCATATCGTCATCGGACATAAATCGTACGACAATACATTATGCTTCGATTCACCTCAAGGTTTTCAGCAAATGCTTTAACACAAATCATTGTTTCTTGCATCAGATTTTTTTTTCTTTAACTTTTTTTAAAAAATACTTCACCAAATAATATGCAGTCATACGTTTTTATTAGTAGCAGATGGTCCTTAACATTAGATGAAAATGAAAGACATTCTTTTTCTTTTTTATTCTTTTTCTAAGAGTAAAGATGGCGGCGGCGGTCAAAGTTAACAGCCCGTCACGTTCGACTATAAATACTGCTTCCGGCGTTTAAACTGCCTCAGATCTGATGTCGAATTTTGATAACCGCTTCCGGTGAAAAGATTGATTTAAAGTTTATTGAGTTTTTGTGGCCAAGAATGAGAATTTTTCTTCCATTTTTCTTTTTTTTGTTTCTGTACCCGTGCAAAAGTAACTCGAGAAGTGGTGATTTTTGTAGGTTTCTCGGAGCAGGCCTAAGAAGGGGGGATATTATCGTGTTACCAGTCTTCCCTTTCAAATAACTTTTTCATCGCTTCAGTAATTTTTTGAATCGATCCCTACGAAAATGAGACACACTCGCGGTTGTTTTAATTAAGCATTATTTTTGCACCTGTAAGACCAATGGAAGTTTTCTGATAATCGAGTGATGTCATATTGGGTGAGGCCGGTGGGGCACATGCTCAGGGCCCCAAATAGTGTTGTGCCCCGATTTACACGGAATGTCCCGACTTTCAAGGTTCCAAGAACCTTCCCTCAGAAGCAATATTTGGGACGTCAATATCGATGTTGCAGAATGAATTTTCCCCCCTCTTTATCATGCTATTCATTTATCTGCGTTAGATTGGAGTCCTGCACAGGTCCGGTTGTATCCAACCCGAACTCGAAATTCCTACTTAAAATGAACTCGAAACCCGAATCTAACCCAACAAAAAAATTTCGTCAACCCAAAGTTCGACCCGGACCCAAATACACTTGAACCAAAAACCGAACTGAACTCTAAATATTCAAATCCGAACCCGAAGTGAAAGAAAATTATCCCCATTTTGATACAATTTTGAAAAAATAGCTTACAAATTAATCGCTAATATTAATTGTATTTTTTTGTATAAAAATTAACACATATACACTCATGTCTATTCAAATAGTACAATAGAACATTCAGGATTTTATTCTGATAAATGGGGTCTATCCGAACCCGATTCGAAAGAGTCAAAACGTAACTCGAACCCTAAATATTCAGTCAATCCAATTCGACCCAGACCCATAACTAAAAAAATCAGCGTCGAACCGCGGGTCGGGTCGGGATCTGGTAAAATCTGATTACCGGATCCGATATAGCACTCTACGTTAGATTTATAAAAGGGTTTATATTTTGACAATTATAATATAACTTTTAATGACTTGATCTCCCTAGATTTTAATGTGACTGCGGAGTTTTATAAAAGTTTGATTAAGATAATGTAAGTAAAAATTAAGTGAAGTGTAGGTGAGAAGTAAGTCTAAGTGTGGTGATTTATGGGTAAAACTGCAATAACTAAGTATTACAATTTATTGTTTGTCGTTGTTGAGTTTCGCTAATTATGATGTTACTAACTGGTACCACGAGTTAAGAATAATTAAGTAGAGAGTTTCAGTTTATATAATTACTGGAACTATCAAATTAATATATTTTTAAAAGTAATATGGCAATTCAATCTATACTAATAAAAGAAAGTTTCGCTCTGTTCTGTGTGTGTGTGTGTGTGTGTCGGTGTCGCGATAGCTAGCGAAATCTACTGCGCTCAGATGTCTCAAAATTTATATGAAGAGAGTACAAAGCAAATTCTGATGCATCTGACGCTTAGATTTTTAATATTTTGATAATTAGTCGAGATATTAATTACACTCATCAAACGGCCCAATTAAAAAAGCATCCCCTCCTCCCCCCCCCCCCTCAAAAAAACCCCCGTAAACTAAATAGATTTGGACCATTCAAGCAAGGCTAATTTTGCAGAATGACAAATTTCCCTAATTGGCTAAAGTTAAGAAAATTAATCCCGACATTGATTTGAAAATTTCAGAACAAGTTTAGATTTTTTTTTTTACATTCGAATATCCAATTTTTGTAAATATCGGTCGGTAATTTTTTATAATGTTTGCAAAAAACTGACGGCGACCGCACAAATTTCATGGAATGTTTCATCTAATTTTATGCAACTTAATCGATGATTTTTAGTGTGTTCTGTAGCAAGAGTCTCATGATATCAGTTAAGAGTTTGTCAACGAGGGTTTCTCCCCCTTTATTTACATCTAAAAGTATGTTTTCTTAACTATAGGCTTCAATTATAACCATTTTAGAACATTCTTCTCTCGGGTTCTATGGGCTCAATTTCAAAGGGAATCGGTTGATTTAACTTAGTTTTAGACTTCATTTACCACCATTTTCGAACATTTACTGCGTGTTCTTATCTCGGGTTCTATGAGCCCAATTTCAACGGGGTTTGGCTCATTCAATTTGGCTTTTGATTTCCTGACTTTTTTAGTTCTACCCTCTGTTACATGTGAGAATCTTTGAAACAAAAACTTTTATAATATCCCAGACTTTTAATGACTACCTTTTTCTTTTAATTCATTTATATTACTTTCATTTCAGGGTTCTTCGATGTACGTGTATGTGCCCAACACAGAATTTCTGCGGTTGATGTTCCTACATTGGGCACGTATGTGGACTTTGCCTTATGTATCTGCATCGCCTTTTCGCGTGTTCTTCTATCATGTATCTTTCGGAAGGGAAGAGGTGTTTTTCCTCTCCCTCCATTTCTGTTATTAATTATATTTAACCAAGAAATTTATTAAATCATTTAAAAGAAAAGAAATCAGCTTTTATGATTCAACCATGCACACTATGGATTCAAAAGAAAAAAAAATTAAGCAATACATAATCCAACTTTCTATCTGCTGGACAGATAATTACACCTGTTTATTTTCTATTAAATTTATATCCAAAATTGTTAATTGGTCCAAATCATCCAAGCAACCTCATAGCAAATTGGTATATAATTTTATATACCTTAGATAAATTCAAATAATATAAGTGATCGTATATACCTAAATTCTAGTAGAAGAGCAACGCGAAGCATTAATAAAATTAAATTATAATTCGCGTCAAAATGTAATTATTAAATTTGAATAATTACGAATAAAATTAAGAGTTTGCGTTGTGAATTATTTAGACGAACTCTTCCACTTATGAATTAAACTAAAATTTAAGCTGTAAAAATAAATTGACACACCTGAAACATTATCAATTAATTAATTACAGAAACTTTTTAAAACTTGATTAAATATTTTATTTACATTGAACACAACTATATACAGAAATACATAATATTAATTCAAAAAAAAAAAAAGAAAGCAATACTTTTGTTTGCTTCTCATTATAAGTAGATTTAATCTTTAAAAAAAAAAGACAATATTTTCATATACTCTAATTATTATAATTGTTCCTTTTTGCTAAAAGAATAATTCTCTTTCATTTTTAAATTACCTTAATCTTATTTAATTATTGGTTTTGTCGGATCTCAGATTACTCTCTACCATAAAATATCAGAAAAGTATTTTCGTGATTTTCCATATGATCTTAAGTGGTAAAGGAAAAAGTTTAAAGTCGTACCTTTTTTTAATATACGGGATGGTGGCCTTTATTCATCAAATTCCGAGTTGTTGCGTTGCTTAGGATCATGGCCATGTGTCATCAGGAACACATCCTCAATTTGGCTTGATTAATCACTCCGATATGTACATCAGGAAGACATCCTCAATTTGGCTTGATTAGGCTCACTCCGATAGGTACCTCAGGAAGACATCCTCAATTAGGCTTGATTAGGCTCGATTAGGCTCGCTCCGATATGTCCATCTCGCCTGGGCATTACTTGGGCTTTCAGGATTCATTGCACGGGCTTTCAGGAGAGCTCCTGCGTCCTCTACATCTTTTTTCAGACTCTCCTTTTTTAAACCTTATTCTTCTTGCACACCACTCCTGCAGTGGGTGGAACTATTTTTGTCTAGTCCACTGTTATTGGATGTGAGAAGATTTTTTATTATACTTCGATAGGCCTATTAGCTAACAGTCTGCAAATGGCCCCTTACATATACTTTAATATTATTATCTGCCTTAAAGTTTGGGTGGTCTGAAAAGCCATAAATTTATCCCAACACTTTTATTGAGGCCATAAATTGATTCCAACGTTTTTATGATTTTACGACTTCTAATTATACACCACTTTCCATTGGCTTGTCATAAAACGACACCATGGCGTCTGGCTATTGTTGTTGTCTGAGATCCGAACTCTAATCAACATTATACATTCATTTTACAATACAACAATTTTTTTTAAAATATATATTTAATATTTAAAATTAACTTAATAATTTTTGTATGAACTTACACTCTTATTTTACTTAAATATATAAACATTATAATTTTACACTCATAATTATATTTTATAAAAAATATTTATACAAACAGAAATAACAAATTACGCAATTTTACTTTGATTTAACCAACATGGTGCGGGAACATATCATAGTTATATGTTGCCCAGCATCTCTCCCGGTGTCAGAAAAAAAAATAAATAAAAACTGATTGCTGGTTTTATTTTCTTTTTGTAAAGCTTAAAGGTATGTACGTGTCCATATGACTGTGTATCTACACAGTTTTTGAACTAAGTTTGTAAAGTTCAATTATCAATGGTTCTGGTATATTTTATAAGAAGTTCTTCTATTTTTCATAACAGAAAGTTCAACACATGATAGCATAGTTGTCTGTTGACATTCACATTTATAGAAGACCTCTGTACTGAAAATCAGACGTCTTTCTCGAAGCCTTTTTTCTTTACCACACACATGTTTAATAATTTTGTAACTTTACAGTTTAAGTGCCCAAAATACATTCAAAGCTATAATTTTGTATGAAACTAATATGCCGAAATAAACCTAATTACAAGAAAAATAATGGCATACGCATTTGACATATTATTTCATCACATACAACCTTATGACACAGGGTTTTATCTAAAACACATTTTATACTGAATAAAAGTAAATACAATGCTTGTCGTATGACATGTTATTTTTCACATAATTAATCTGATGTATTCAAATTATAATCAGAAAAATATTGTATACAAACTGGTTACATTATTTTATTTATTTGTTACTTCTAACATGTATGATATGTCAAAATATACAAGCTATTTCATCTCCTTTAATATATCATTACGCAATGCTCTCCAACTTTACCCGATACGAGAAAGAGAGAAAAAAAAAAGAAGAAGGGGGAGAGAATGAAACCAGTTTTGAACGTCCCCGATTCTTTCGAAACGAGGGGTTGGTCAAGCTACTAATCCCTTTCTGCGAGGTGATTTGTGCTGTGACAAAATTTTACGACTTCAAAAAGTAAGTATTTAAAACCATTTCATGCTTGTAATTACCTTATTAATTAGTATAATTTCTTGATATACTTTCTTCTTAACTCACTGTGCATGCCTGTATGTAATTTTAAACATAATCTATGCATAAACAGTGTATGTATTTGTATCGTATCTAATGTAAACCTTCTGCTTTTTTTTATTATTTTGCAGGGGAAAAATGGCGATTCTAGCATCTGAATTCTCCTGCCTCATACTGGAACTGAAGCGAGGGTGGCTTTTTATGCTGACAGGTTCACATCTAAACCAAATTGCCTTTCAGGATTTAAAAAAAATGCATATAATTTTCTTTAACTGATTACATTGTATATTTTTAGACCTTTCTAACAAACACAAATTTTGATTCATGATATTGTTTACTATTAAAATGTAAACAACACGGAAATATGACTTCTACAGCCTCTCAAAATGCAAAATATGCATTACGCTGACCTTAAAAATGCACCTTCATTTAATACTGTTAAATAGTGTTGTCAGAAAATGCCATTGACGAAGAAGAGAACAATTTTTTTGTCTTAAATTATTATTTATTTAGCCAACAATTCTATCTTAAAAGATTGTTAAATTTACATATTTATTTATTTACTGAATGAAATAAAAAATTATTTATTCAAAATTTTATTTATCATTAACATTCCGTATGTGAATTCTACTGTCTAAAATTTAATGATATGTTTAAAAATAAAAGATAATAAATTATTATTATTAATCCAACATTAATAATTATTATTTAATTATAAAAAAAAAATGTACTTAATACACTTGTATAATTTTAAAAATACAAAAGCAAATGATAATTACTACGTAAAATCGTCTGTAGTAACCCATGAGTACTCGGCCGAACCAAAGAATTTCTGCCAGCAGAAAAGAATCTTTGTATACTCATAAATATCTACACCCAATTGTTACAGATTAAGTTTTTTAAAAATAATTATTGTATGTACTATAAAAAAAATTCAGTAAATTAATTTATTAAGCCATACTACATATTTTAATAAAAATAAGGCCAATATATATAAATATATTTATTTATTTATTTTGTTTCCTTATGTTAAGTTGGCCAAATTATATATAAAAAAAAATTTATGAACTCACACACTCAAATTTATCAATACTATGTATATTTATATGTGTTAAATTTAGAATTGCATTTAATTCTAAGGGAAAGTAAAGAGAGAAAAAAAAATGCTTAAATTCTAAAATAACATAAATTTATAAAATATTTCATTTAAAAAAAAAAAAAATCTAATTTCTAGCTGATTTCAGCAAGATGTCATTTAATATTTATATTAAATAATTTTGCTAATACATTTTATTAATTATTAAATTTGCATATTTTTATATATACAATAAAAATATAATAGTCTTACATAAAATTTTACACTACAACAATGTTATTAATTAATTTAACTTGAATTTAAGCCTACTTTAATTCTAATTGAATACCGTTAATAAAAGTAAATTAGCTTATCAAGTCAAATATAATATAAGCTATGTTTGTCTAATGTTAATTTTGCTGAAAATTCCATAAATTTTAACTGTAAATGCTAATTGCTATACCTTTTGTTATTTATTTTGAAAACAACACGAACTTATATTTTTATTTATTATTTTTTTTTATTAAATCTAGGAACTATACACTGAGCTAGACACTCCATAAATGTGTAAAACCTAAAAATCAAAAGTTTTCCTAAATAAAACTCAAAATGCTGCTTTTTACAATATAATATTACTAATTTTATTGTTTCTGAGCATAACATCTAGTAATTATACCATACTTAATTTTTTCTTCGATTCCTTTTTCAGCCAAGAATCCTGAAGTTGATGCCTAAGTGATGACTATATATTGATGAATTGATAAATAATTTTTCTACAAATATTTTGTTGGTGTTGGTGCATACCCAGCCGTAGGCCAAAATTGCACCCTATACAGAAAGCCTTTGGTGAGAAAATTTTAATTTTACTTCAATTATTTATTTGTGTATTTTTTTTTTACTATAATTTTGTGTGCAATCATATTGAAATAACTTGCCTTGTCCATTGTTATACATATATATGTTTTTTTAAAAACCAGTGTGCTACACCAAAATCCTTTTTTTAAATTTGTTTATAACACTTTTGTTCATAAAACTTATCCCTGCTGTCTAAATTCTAGACTTTAGCATATAAGTTGTAATTGAACTACCGGAATAAATCTTAGTACTTTTTGCATATTTTATTATATTTAGGCTTATAGCTGACCGCTATCCTAATATAGAGTGCACTAATAATTTATTCCTTGTCAACCATATATTTATATAAGAAAAAAATATATATATGAGTATGCTATAAAGCTGTTCTAACTACCCTGAACCTATAGCTTACACCTACTCATTTTAAAGAGTAATTCTGAAATTCTGTCATCTAAATTGTAAGGCTATTAGCAAAGGCTACCCTTATAGAAGACAGAAAAATTTCTCTTTTTTTTTTTTTTTTTTTTTTTTTTTTTTTGAAAATTACTCCAACATTATTTACTATTAAATTAATTAAGTTTTAATGTTATTTGGCTTTGTTAAGATTTTATATTTTCTAATTCATATTCGAAAAAAAAATATATATATAACTTTTGCCTGGAGATAAATATTTCACTGCTCCAGTGAAGTTTTGTGAAGCACATTACATAATTTTATAAGTATGTTTTCGGGTGCGCCCTGCACATTTGCTCAATATTGTAACCCTGAGACAAATTGGCGTTCCCATGTTCCTATCCTTTCTTATTATTATTTTGAATTTTAAAAAGGCAAGTTATTAATTTTGTTTCAATTTTTTTTTACCTAAAAGAGAAAAATTTATTTTTAAATTTTGAAAATTTTTTAAATTTTTAAATTCGATTAATTATGTATTTTGATTTATTTTTAATACCAATTCATATCCCATGGATAATATTGGGGAGGGGGGAAAGGGTAATGATCTTGTATAACATCCCCGTATAAGTTTGTATATGGTGTATAACCATATAACGACATATTTTTATCACAATCTATTTGATACTTTAAATATGGGTCTACATTCTCAGAATATTTATTATTTTTTTTATAATACTTTATAGCACCTTTGTCACACTTTTGAATCGTATTTTTGTCTAATTTAAACCAACAATTTTCAGTTGAGTGTGATTTTCTTTGACAAATGTCACATTTATTTTTGTAATTTTTATGACCCTTAATTTTTTTTCTGAGACCCTTGTAAATTCGTAATTTCCGCCTCTGTATGACCTGTTGCACATTTCGGAGCGTACAGCTGATCCATATGTCGTTTGATCGGCTCTATTGATTTATCTGGAACATATTGTAATAAATAATTAAAGTTTCTAAACTTTTTAGTAACTTCGTAGGGTCCTTGAAATTTTGGCTCTAATGCGCCTGGTTTTCCAATACATTTTAAATATACTGTTTGACCCAAATTTAAATCCTTTACTTTTTCGTATGGCTCTTCATCTATATATTCTTGCATTATTTTCTCCTGGTTTGAATTCAAAATATTATCAAATTCCTCTAAGAAAAATATAATGTTTTTGTTCTTTTTATTGTCAAATGGTGACACTAACTTAATACGTGTATCTATATCCAGCGTCTGAGTCATTTTTAACAAATATTAGTAATCAATGTATACTTTTTCAAAATATCAATTCAAAATAGATCCTATACCTCTTAAAATAATATTTTGCATCTCATACTATTTTCTCTATATTACAACATATGTATGAAAATATTCTAAATTGCATAAATACATAAAAACAACAGCACTAAAATTAAAAAAAAAAAATTTCTTAGGAGATGAAGTTGTTTTGTAGATTATTCTTTTACACACATAAATACCCCTAAAATATTTATAATACACGTATATATAAAAAAAACAACATAATTTCATTTAACAGAAAAATATCTGTCTTTTTCTACAGAAACAACAATCTTATTTTTTTTTTTTTTTTGTAAATATTGTACTACTACTTCGTAGTACGACTCATAAATTTTCTTTCGTATCAAGGTGATACAATTTCAAAAATCATGATCTATTGACATTTCAATCATTTTTATACCAGTCATATTATCAAATTTTACTTATTATTCTTATTATTGTTATTTATACAGTATATAAAAAAATTATTTTTACAAATGTGTCATCTGTGATGTGGATGCCATTATTTCTCAATGGTAACTGCGATCCAACGAAAAGAGAAAAGAGAGAGAAAAAAAAAATTGTAATTCCTAAATTTACCTATTATAAATCCCAGAATTATTTTTTTCATTTCCTTTTTGTTTTTTGCTAACATATATTATTCATTTTATTTATATAAAATTATTATATGTGTGTCATTATTGTCACAATAATAAAATTAATTTTAATAAAATTTTAATCAATTAAACTTAAATACCTACAATATCTTTAAAATTGTGACATTAAAATAATACTTAAATTTATTTTCCTTTATTATTATTATTCTTATTATTATTTCTAATGACCTCAGATGAACGTTCCTGAGTCATAGCACCATTTTACTATGAAGGGGGGGATGCTGGACAGATAATTACACCTGTTTATTTTCTATTAAATTTATATCCAAAATTGTTAATTGGTCCAAATCATCCAAGCAACCTCATAGCAAATTGGTATATAATTTTATATACCTTAGATAAATTCAAATAATATAAGTGATCGTATTTACCTAAATTCTAGTAGAAGAGCAACGCGAAGCATTAATAAAATTAAATTATAATTCGCGTCAAAATGTAATTATTAAATTTGAATAATTACGAATAAAATTAAGAGTTTGCGTTGTGAATTATTTAGACGAACTCTTCCACTTATGAATTAAACTAAAATTTAAGCTGTAAAAATAAATTGACACACCTGAAACATTATCAATTAATTAATTACAGAAACTTTTTAAAACTTGATTAAATATTTTATTTACATTGAACGCAACTATATACAGAAATACATAATATTAATTCAAAAAAAAAAAAAAAAGAAAGCAATACTTTTGTTTGCTTCTCATTATTTTAAGTAGATTTAATCTTTAAAAAAAAAGACAATATTTTCATATACTCTAATTATTATAATTGTTTCTTTTTGCTAAAAGAATAATTCTCTTTCATTTTTAAATTACCTTAATCTTATTTAATTATTGGTTTTGTCGGATCTCAGATTACTCTCTACCATAAAATATCAGAAAAGTATTTTCGTGATTTTCCATATGATCTTAAGTGGTAAAGGAAAAAGTTTAAAGTCGTACCTTTTTTTAATATACGGGATGGTGGCCTTTATTCATCAAATTCCGAGTTGTTGCGTTGCTTAGGATCATGGCCATGTGTCATCAGGAACACATCCTCAATTTGGCTTGATTAATCACTCCGATATGTACATCAGGAAGACATCCTCAATTTGGCTTGATTAGGCTCACTCCGATAGGTACCTCAGGAAGACATCCTCAATTAGGCTTGATTAGGCTCGATTAGGCTCGATTAGGCTCGCTCCGATATGTCCATCTCGCCTGGGCATTACTTGGGCTTTCAGGATTCATTGCACGGGCTTTCAGGAGAGCTCCTGCGTCCTCTACATCTTTTTTCAGACTCTCCTTTTTTAAACCTTATTCTTCTTGCACACCACTCCTGCAGTGGGTGGAACTATTTTTGTCTAGTCCACTGTTATTGGATGTGAGAAGATTTTTTATTATACTTCGATAGGCCTATTAGCTAACAGTCTGCAAATGGCCCCTTACATATACTTTAATATTATTATCTGCCTTAAAGTTTGGGTGGTCTGAAAAGCCATAAATTTATCCCAACACTTTTATTGAGGCCATAAATTGATTCCAACGTTTTTATGATTTTACGACTTCTAATTATACACCACTTTCCATTGGCTTGTCATAAAACGACACCATGGCGTCTGGCTATTGTTGTTGTCTGAGATCCGAACTCTAATCAACATTATACATTCATTTTACAATACAACAATTTTTTTAAAAATATATATTTAATATTTAAAATTAACTTAATAATTTTTGTATGAACTTACACTCTTATTTTACTTAAATATATAAACATTATAATTTTACACTCATAATTATATTTTATAAAAAATATTTATACAAACAGAAATAACAAATTACGCAATTTTACTTTGATTTAACCAACATGGTGCGGGAACATATCATAGTTATATGTTGCCCAGCACTATCTATAAAACTATAGGTTTTTTTTACTTGAAATATGCTGAAGACTTCACTGACGAAGTTCAATCAAGGATCTGGGCGGACCCTGCGATATTCTGAGGTAAGAGAAATACCTTATCTCTTTTATCTAATTTTGAGAAAAATGATTTATTAGAATATATAATATCCTAAGAGGTCACTCCTTTATATCAGATTATGTGACTCGATTTGTCGCATTGCTACAGAGGAAAATTGGAAAATTATTGCTACTCTATTCTTTAAGAATAGTATCTGAAAATGTTTGAAATATAGAATTTGATATCATTTGAAACTTTAGAAAAATGTTTTATAATAAGTATTTTTGTTATGCCTAAAAAGCGCAAGCAACTCAACGATACTATTGAAAATTATTATTTAAAACCTTTTTATTCATATAATTTGAATATTGACATAATATTTATATATATATATAAGATTGTAGTCTATATATGAAAAATGAGTATCTTAAAGGATACTGTGATTGAAAAACTGAACGCAAGCAATTATGATGTTTGGAAGTTCAGATTAGAGATGTATTTATAGAAGGATGACCTCTATAGTGCTATCAGTCAGGACCCGCCTGATCCAATGACAGATGATTTTAGAAACAAAAATAGGAATGCGCGTGCCATTATAAATTTGTTGATCGATGATGATCAGATTATAAATGTATAGAATTTAGAAAGCGCGCGAGAGTGTTGGCTTGCTTTAAAGGAAGTACATGAACGTACTAATCTGAATTGTAAACTATTTCTTCTAAGAAGACTTTATTCCATAAAATTAAACGAAGGTGGTAATATGGTTGAGCGCCTTACCAAAATCTATCAAACTCGCGATAAACTAGCCGCCATAGGAGAAATTATAAGTGATCAACATCTTTCTGCTTTAATGCTCTGCTCTCTCCCTTCCAGTCATGACGGTCTCATTACCGCTTTGGAGGCGAGGGATGAGCGTGACCTTGGTGCTAGTTTTATTCGCACTAAATTGATATATGAACATTCGAAAAGAGTTGAAAATAACCGCGAAAGTGAGAACAGTCACTCCGCATTAAATGTGGTGAAATTCCATAAAAACAAGCAAAATAAATTCTGCCGGTACTAAAAAAAAAAAAAAAAAAAAAAAAAAAAAAAAAAAAAAAAACTCTCACAACATTGATGATTGTTGGAGCTTGAAAAATAAAAATAAAAATAATCCTAAGCAGTATCAATACCCTAATCGTTTTCCCAAACAGTCACAAAAATCGGCTATATGCTCTCAAGGCAGCGCAAATGCGAATACTAACAAAAATAGGAATTTTGAAAAGAAACATCTAATGATAGAAATGTTACATATTTTGTTGGGGATATAATGTAAAAGATCTGTGGGTGATTGATTCAGGGTCTTCAACTCATATTTGTAATAACAAAAACAAGTTTAATGATTTTCATAACAGTGTTTCTAGAGTAACAATTGCAAACGGTGAAGAGCTTTGCTCTCAGGGTTACGTGACTATAAAATTAAATACACTAATGTCGAATAATGCACACAAAACGATAACACTAAAGAATGTATTGTATGTACCCGAAATTGAAACAAATTTAATTTCTATAAAAAGGGCTACTGAAAATGGTTGTAAAGCCATATTTGAAAAAGAATCTTGCAAGATAACTCACGAAGGTGTTACGTACCTCGAGGGCTATGTAAACAATAATTTATATGAATGTAAAATAGAACAAAATATGTTTCACAATGTAAATATTATAAATGAATGTGAAAATAAAAATTGTCTATACAAGTGGCATAGGAGATTAGGCCACAGAAACGTTAATCATATTAAGGAATTAATAAATAATGATATGGCGTTAGGAATTAAAATTGACAAATGTAAACACGGTGATACATGCATAATTTCTAAACTCACTAGTGATCCATGCCCCAAAGCCGCTAGTTTTCGAGCTACAAAGCCCACAGAATTAGTGCATTCCGTTTTATGTGGGCCTATGCAAACAACGACGGTTGGCGGAAAATATTATTTTTTGACTTTTGTAGATGATTTTAGCCGGTTTACCATAACGTACTTACTGAGAACCAAAGATGAAGTTTTCCCTAAATTTAAAGAGTATGTTGCAATGACCGCGAATAAATTTGGCAGGAAGGTGCTTGCTATCCGTACCGACAATGGAGGGGAATACAAAGCGAAGGAAATTAAAAATTATTTAAAATATGAGGAAATTAACCACCAACTTACTGTTCCATATTCCGCCCCTCAAAATGGGGTTGCGGAGCGTAAGAACCGTACATTGATGGAGATGGCTCGCTGCCTACTTAAAGACAGTAATTTACCTGACTCATTCTGGGGCGAAGCCGTCTCCACCGCAACGTACATACAAAATCGTCTCCCGACTTCATCCAACGACTGCACTCCCTACAAAAAATGGACTAATCGCAAACCAGATCTTTCAAATATTAAAACCTTCGGTTGTCGCGCCTTTGCTTATGTGGAAAAGACTCATAGAAGAAAATTGGATAATACAGCCATAGAGGGGATATTCGTAGGTTACGACAATAGGAGTAAGGGCTACAGAATTTGTACGGACGGTAAGAAAATCGTAATAAGTAAAATCTTAAAATTTCTGGAGACTAAAAGTAAAAACATAATGAAAGTAGCATATCAAATAAAAACAATGAAACACCGAAATCTGAAAATACGGTTCCGAAATTACAATTAATTGAGAATAATATTGACAGCGCCGAAGATACAACGCAAAATCAAAATGCAAATTTAGATGCCACGCAAAACGTCCCGCGTAGATCAAACAGACCGAACAGGGGAGTTCCCTCCGATAGGTTTGCGTTCTTAACAAATAACGTTAAAGTAGAAGATCCGAAACGTTGGGACGATATAAAAAAGTATGCAAAACCCGATTGAAAAGGAAAAGTGGATAGAAGCAACTCTAGGGGAAATGAATTCTCTTCACGAAAATAATACGTGGGAATTAGTCGAAGTCCCACGAGGAACGAAAGTGATCGGTTGCAAGTGGGCGTTCAAATCTAAATACAATAGCCAGGGTTTGTTGGAAAAGTTTAAGGCTAGGCTGGTCGCAAAGGGTTTTTCCCAAAAATATATGGTAGATTATGATGAGACATTTGCACCAGTCGCGTCTCATATGACAGTTAGAAGTTTTTTAGTGATGGCATTGTATAAGGATCTGAACTTAAGACATGTAGATATTAAGACCGCTTTCCTTCACGGGGAATTGCAAGAAAATGTGTATATGCATCAGCCTGAAGGCTATGCAGTTCCGGGAGAGGAGCATAAGGTATGCAGACTCAAAAAGGCCATTTATGGTTTAAAGCAGGCCGCCAAAGCGTGGAACATGACATTACATAAATCATTATCTAAATTAGGTTTTCACCAAAGTAGGATCGATAAATGTTTATATAAACAAACAACCAATAATACAGCGACTTACGTAATTGTTTATGTAGATGATCTCCTCATAGCTGGGGAAGATGAGAACATTAATAAACTTGTAAACGAATTAAACAAAGAATTCCCTGTAACTGACTTAGGTGAAGCAAAATATTATATAGGGATAAATATAAATCGACCTGACAAAAATGCTATGACGCTTGATCAAATTAATAAAATTAATGATTTGATAATCAAATTTGGCTTAGAAAATTCGAAACCAACTAATATACCAATGGAACCAGGATACGTTAAATTAGCGGATAATGAAAATCTCCTTCCGAATACTACGAATTACAGACAAGCAGTAGGAGCTCTACCATACATCGCGTCTGTATCTAGGCCAGATATTAGTGCCGCCGTAAATATTTTAAGTCGCAGAAACGAGCGTCCAAGGGCTAAGGATTGGGAAGCTGTTAAGCGAACAATCAGATATCTTAAAACTACAATTGACTTAAAATTAACATAAACTAATTTAGAGAAACCTGTCTTGAGGGCATATTCTGATTCAGACTGGGCAAATGATCCTTCTGACAGAAAGTCAGTATCAGGAAATCTACTTATGATTGGAAATAACCCACTTCTGTGGGCATCAAAAAAGCAGGCTTGCATTGCCATGTCATTAGCTGAATCAGAGTACTTGGCTGCCGCTTGTGCAGCACAAGAGACAATTTGGATTCTACAACTCCTGAAGGAACTGGACCTCGCGCAAGAACTACCTATACAACTGTTTGAGGACAACATGTCCTCCAATAAACTTGCCGAAAGCGACAAGCATCATCAAAGAACCAAGCATATATCTCTTCGTTGTCATCTATTGAGAAACGTTGTCGAGGAAGGCGTAATAACCATGACTTACCTTGAAACTGCAGCAATCACAGCCGACCTGCTGACGAAACCACTGCCCAAGATTCGATTCGTGCTTCACAGGAAAAGTATATTAAACCTATAAAACTTTCTTTGTTCCGGCGATTCAGCGGGGGTCTTACGTGTGAGAATCTTTGAAACAAAAACTTTTATAATATCCCAGACTTTTAATGACTATCTTTTTCTTTTAATTCATTTCTATTACTTTCATTTCAGGGTTCTTTGATGTACGTGTATGTGCCCAACCAAGAATTTCTGCGGTTGGTGTTCCTACATTGGGCATGTATGTGGACTTTGCCCTATGTATCTCTATCGCCTTTTCGCGTGTCCTTCTATCATGTACCTTTCGGAAGGGAAGAGGTGTTTTCTTATCTCCCTCCATTTCTGTTATTAATTATATTTAACCAAGAAATTTATTAAATCATTTAAAAGAAAAGAAATCAGCTTTTATGGTTCAACCATGCACACTATGGATTCAAAAGAAAAAAAAATTAAGCAATACATAATCCAACTTTCTATCTATAACACTATAGGTTTTTTTATGTGAAATATGCTGACGACTTCACTGACGAAGTTCAATCAAGGATCTGGGCGGACCCTGCGATATTCTGAGGTAAGAGAAATACCTTATCTCTTTTATCTAATTTTGAGAAAAATGGTTTAGTAGAATATATAATATCCTAAGAGGTCACTCCTTTATATCAGATTATGTGACTCGATTTGTCGCATTGCTACAGAGGAAAATTGGAAAATTATTGCAACTTTATTCTTTAAGGATAGTATCTGAAAATGTTTGAAATATAGAATTTGATATCATTTGAAACTTTAGAAAAATGTTTTATAATAAGTATTTTTGCTATGCCTAAAAAGCGTAAGCAACTCAACGATACTATTGAAACATTATTATTTAAAACCTTTTTATTCATATAATTTGAATATTGACATAATATTTATATATATATATATATAAGATTGTAGTCTATATATGAAAAATGAGTACCTTAAAGGATACTGTGATTGAAAAACTGAACGCAAGCAATTATGATGTTTGGAAATTCAGATTAGAGATGTATTTACAGAAGGGGGACCTCTATAGTGCTATCAGTCAGGACCCGCCCGATCCAATGACAGATGATTACAGAAACAAAAATAGGAATGCGCGTGCCATTATAAATTTGTTGATCGATGATGATCAGATTATAAATGTATAGAATTTAGAAAGCGCGCGAGAGTGTTGGCTTGCTTTAAAGGAAGTACATGAACGTACTAATCTAAGTAGTAAACTATTTCTTCTAAGAAGACTTTATTCCATAAAATTAAACGAAGGTGGTAATATGGTTGAGCACCTTACCAAAATCTATCAAACTCGCGATAAACTAGCCGCCATAGGAGAAATTATAAGTGATCAACATCTTTCTGCTTTAATGCTCTGCTCTCTCCCTTCCAGTCATGACGGTCTCATTACCGCTTTGGAGGCGAGGGATGAGCGTGACCTTGGTGCTAGTTTTATTCGCACTAAATTGATATATGAACATTCGAAAAGAGTTGAAAATAACCGCGAAAGTGAGAACAGTCACTCCGCATTAAAGGTGGTGAAATTCCGTAAAAACAAACAAAATAAATTTTGCCGGTACTGAAAAAAAAAAAAATCTCTCACAACATTGATGATTGTTGGACCTTGAAAAATAAAAATAATCCTAAGCAGTATCAATAACCTAATCGTTTTCCCAACCAGTCTCAAAAATCGGCTATATGCTCTCAAGGCAGCGCAAATGCGAATACTAACAAAAATAGGAATTTTGAAAAGAAACACCTAATGATAGAAATGTTACATTTTTTGTTGGGGATATAATGTAAAAGATCTCTGGGTGATTGATTCAGGGTCTTCAACTCATATTTGTAATAACAAAAACAAGTTTAATAATTTTCATAACAGTGTTTCTAGAGTAACAATCGCAAACGGTCAAGAGCTTTGCTCTCAGGGTTACGTGACTATAAAATTAAATACACTAATGTCGAATAATGCACACAAAACGATAACACTAAAGAATGTATTGTATGTACCCGAAATTGAAACAAATTTAATTTCTATAAAAAGGGCTACTGAAAATGGTTGTAAAGCCATATTTGAAAAAGAATCTTGCAAGATAACTCACGAAGGTGTTACGTACCTCGAGGGCTATGTAAACAATAATTTATATGAATGTAAAATAGAACAAAATATGTCTCACAATGTAAATATTATAAATGAATGCGAAAATAAAAATTGTCTACACAAGTGGCATAGGAGATTAGGCCACAGAAACGTTAATCATATTAAGGAATTAGTAAATAATGATATGGCATTAGGAATTAAAATTGACAAATGTAAACACGGTGATACATGCGAAACATGCATAATTTCTAAACTCACTAGTGATCCATACCCCAAAGCCGCTAGTTTTCGAGCTACAAAGCCCACAGAATTAGTGCATTCCGATTTATGTGGGCCTATGCAAACAACGACGGTTGGCGGAAAATATTATCTTTTGACTTTTGTAGATGATTTTAGCCGGTTTACCATAACGTACTTACTGAGAACCAAATATGAAGTTTTCCCTAAATTTAAAGAGTATGTTGCAATGACCGCGAATAAATTTGGCAGAAAGGTACGTGCTAGCCGTACCGACAACGGAGGGGAATACAAAGGGAAGGAAATTAAAATTATATCACCCTCCACCGCCAGGGGGCGCATTCTTATCTCGGATTCTATAAGCCCATTTTCAACGGGGTTTGACTCATTCAACTTGTTTTTCGATTGTCTTACAATTTTTAGTAACACCTTACACCGCCAGGAATATTCTTATGTCGGAATTTGTTTTGTTTTTTTCAACTTAGCTTACGATTCTGTTCAGATTTTTCGGCTCATACGCAGTAAGCACAGGGATGCAGAAAAGAATTCCATCGCACTATGATCTATGGGGGGAAATGTTTGCGGTCCAAATTAATGATGTCATGATATTCGAAACATAATGAAATAAAATAGGATCACTGAGATGAACTACAAAATACTTTCTATAGTTTATGGAATAAGTAGTATTTATCATTTATTTACAGAGACGCACAAAATAATTTGGTTACAGGACTGACTGTGAACGATTATTGATGGATGTGTGTTTTCCGTTGTGGGATATATTTATAAACTTATCAATTTTTAGTGTATTATGTTGTGTGCATACATTCTGTAAATCATACACAGGGCTGCACGAAAGTAATCGCATACACTACCGGATGCGGAAAGCAGCTGTTCAAAATAGATTTTTACTGAATTATGTGCTTTTAAAATTGCTTATCTAGATATATCATTTCATTATATGAAAAAAAAATAATAATGAAATTCTTAATAATATCCTGTTTGTGGTGGATTCTTGATGCATGATTTTTCGTTTAAATTTAAATTTAGTATATATATATATATGTGTGTGTGTGTGTATTTCGACGAACTAATATACCTTTACTGTGAAATAAGCTTGCATAGCTCCTCTGAAGAATCTGTAAGCTATTCTTAGTTTCAGGGTTTTTGTATTTCTGTTTTCCAGTTTTATTTTTATACTTGTGATTTCATTATTATATATAAATTCTAATGTTTAGGATTGTCAATATTTTGAAATTTCCTAGAGGGTTCTATATGCCAATTAGCTTTACTTCAATATGTTTTAGTATAATGATTAACGTATAATATTATAACATGTCATCTTCATTTAGAATTTTGGTTAATATTATTATTTGAACTTGTAAGATAAATTTTGTTTCAAAGGTATTACATATATACATTCTTCCTGAACTGCTGGATTTACTTGTAAAAGTGAACCACATACAAAGCGATAAACAAAAAAATAAAAATAAAATAAAAACTCGCTCACGTGAAACCTATTTCTTTTTCTACTCTTTTAAGTATCCTTGAGTTTCTCTAAACAGTTGTAGAAAAACATCCCCAATGACCTTTCAACATATATCTGACCCCACTTTCTTTTTTTTTCCTTTTCGCACCGTGTGGTAAGCACCTTAAACAGTGAAAAAGATACACGGAAAATCAGTCGAAATTTGTTGAGGAAACATCGCCAAAAGAGACCACAGAAAAGATTTTGTAAAGGTTGACATTTATGATGTAAAGTGGGTTTCTGCCATTAAAATGCACATTAATTTTTTATTTTCATTTTTTTTTTTTGTTTTGGGAAGGTGTGTTTTTGTGTGTTCTTGTAACACTCTCAATTTGAAATGCAGGCGCAAATGCTGACGCTTTTTAAAAATCATTATTTACAAGGAAATAGTTTAAATGGCAGTAGTAATTGCTACTTTTAATGATTCAAAAATATAAACGTAAAAAAAGGAAAAGAAAAGAAAGACAGAAAAGTAAGAAATTCATGTAATACAATTTACCGTAATAGGTTTCTGAATTTTAAAGATCATTGAATAATAATTGTTACTACAGGGGAGAGCAACCGAATTTGGAACACCTCACTTATTTTCAGGTGTAACTCGCTTCATTTTTGGAATATCTACAAAATATCACTACACGTGGTCAATCTATTCATCTACGAACTAAATAAATCTTTATAACAATTTCTTTTGAAAAATCGTAAGTTCTATTTTAATTTGAAAATTTTTTTAAAAGTGGTCCAAATTCAGCGACATGTTGCCTAAGGGATTCACCAGTCTCCTTAATTAGACCAAACAATATTAGGCTATTTTAATGAGTAGTGTATATAACTAATTTTATTGAAAGCAAAGTTTGCGATTAATGGAACAATCAAACAAAACAACAGCAATGAAATATAATGAAATCAAATGTCTGAAAGTAAGAGTAATTGTTTTAAATCAAAATGTATTCAAAATATAAATGAAAGTTATAAGTAATTGAGAATAGAAATTATGGAACTAATTGCAAGTTACTTGAATATCATGTAAGAAGTGATGCAAGGCTTACACATGAGTTTCTCTTGTTCATTTTTTATTCCCGCGCACACAACATGGAACCATATTTGGCAACCTGAACACTAAAGCATTTCTGCTATTTTATTTTTCTTGCAAATTAGACAAAACTAATCTTCACTGTCTTGATTTTTCTTTTTAGATTCTGAATCATTAGGCATTTGTTTTGCAACAGAAGTTTTCTTTATCTTATGAATGTAGTCCTTTCCTTCCATCATTTTTCCCAATTGAATTACGCGTATTTTTTAAAACTTGATGCTCCAATTGCTTTTGTGCTTCGAGAGCTTCCTTTTTGTAGATTTTTTTCTTTTTTTCATTTCAAGGTTTACTTTATTTAAATTGTGTAAAGAAATTGATCCAGGATTTAAAAAAAAAAAAATACATTAAAAAATTCTAAAACTTGCATGGAGATTCATTATAAAGTATTCACTATAAAGTGAAGAGATCCATTATAAAGTATTAAAAAATAAATAAATAGTGTCCGAAGCGTAGAGCCCTTGAAATTCATTATTTACTTTTCAATTTATGATCGTATATCTGGTCTAATTTCAGCAACTCAAATTGGTCCAATTAAGGCAACTGTGCCATTTTTTAAAACAGATAATCTCAAGTCTAAGTACAAAAACGAAAGCGAAAAAATCAACGTGAAAAATATGCGCAATAAACACATGAATTTGGATATGTATATGAAAACGTAACAACTTATCCTAGTTTTAAAGTATTCTCTAACGTTTAGTAGGACAAAAATTAGATCAAAACAACTAATTTTAGTTTTCTTTTAATTGTATGAAAACAGCACGTGGAAGGCGGGTGCTTCTTCTAATCGTAAATGACGTCATTCTGGTAAGTAGGATTTCAGCGTTAGATGGCGTATCTTTCTGTAATTAATAGTAGAATTACAGCTGTCCATTTAAAGCGACCGTCCAAATATGTGGCTACTCTCCCCTATTAAATACGTACTCGACTGTGACTCTTTGATTTAAATAAAATGAGGATTCATAATTGAACAATATGTATATAGGGTGTTCCAAAATTCGACCGACAAATTAAGAGGGGTGGTAAAAGGCATGAAGAGGGTGAAAAATTACCATAGAACATGGGATCGCAAACCACGTATTTAGTCACAAATACAGGGTGCTTCATCCTAATTGAACTTGCGTTGAAGGTAATCATTTTGGGAATAAGCACAACATTACATTGAAAATGCAACGATATGTACCTTATTTTGTGTGAAATGTTATAACTGCACGAAAAACAGGGTACGCAAGAAATCGATGATACCGTATGAACTGGCAGTCGCAGTCCAAAATGTAGAGCGTCAAGTGCTTTATGCTGCTAGCGTGCATAGTGTAAACTTCTACCACTTTTTTTTTCGATATTATCACATTTACAACAAAGGTGAGAAAGTCCATTAAAAATTTTATTACAATATACTTCAGTTTTCTGAAAGTTATTGCAGACAACACAAATTGAAGTAGGGCAGAACACTCTTTATTTTTTATTAAATACGTGGTTTGCGACCTTATGTGCTATGGTGATTTTTCTTCCACTTGATGCACTTCTATCACCCCTTTTATTTTGTCGGTCGAATTTTGGAGCACCCTATATACATATTGTTCAATTATGAATCCTCGTTTTATTTAAATCAAAGAGTCACTGTCGAATATGTATTTAAACAATTATTATTCAATGATCGTTAAAATTCAGAAACCTATTACGCTAAATTGTATTACATGAATTTTTTACTTTTCTGTCTTTCTTTTCTTTTCCCCTTTTTTACGTTTATATTTTTGCATCATTAAAAGTAGCATTTTCTACTGACATTTAAGCCGTTTCCTTGTAAATAATGATTTTAAAAAAGCGTCAGCATTTGCGATTGCATTTTAAATTGAGAGTGTTACAAGCACACAAAAACACACCTTCACGTGACAAAAAATGAAAATAAAAAATTAATGTTCAGAAAACTGAAGTATATTATAATAAAACTCTTAATAGACATTCTTACCTTTGTTGTAAATGTGATAATATCGAAAAAGTGGTAGAGGTTTACTACAATACGCGCGCCAGTAGCTTAATGCACTTGACGCTCCACATTTTGGACTGCAATTGCCAGTTCATACGGTATCATCAATTGCTTGAGTACCCTGTTTTTCCTGAACTTTCCATGATGTTGTAACATTTCACGCAAATTAAGGTACATATTATTACATTTTCATTGCAATGTTTTGATTTTTCTCAAAATGATTACCATTAACGCAAGTTCAATTAGGGCGAAACACCCTTTATTTGTGACTAAATACGTGGTTTGCGATCCCATGTTCTAGGTAATTTTTCATCTTCTTGATGCACTTCTATCACGCCTCTTAATTTTTCGGTCGAATTTTGTAACACCCTGTATATCTCTAATATACAGATCGGGGGGGGGGGGGTGATTACCTCCTACTAACTCTGCTGCAAATTATCGTATAAATATGTGACTGGTACCAAACAATTTGCAATAACGTCTACTAATTCATGTTTTACCTATATTTTGCTTACATTGGTTAGAGATCGTCTACATATAGAAATATAAACAAACTTTAAAAATTTAAATTCTAATAAGTAATAACTAATTTATCTAATAACTAATATTAAACTAATAAAATCAAATTTGGATTCTTTGATAAATTTTGCCTTCGAATAACGAGAAATCACTCGGTCAAGCAGTTTAGGAATACAAGTTTAAAATTTGAACTCCTTATGCCCAGTTTTAACCGTTGCAAAACAAATTGCAATGTGAGTAGTTTTTTTTAAGCATAATTTAATTACTTGACGTAATGAGCTTTAACTTTGATTTGAAGGTTCTAAAAATAGATTTTTGTTTCAAAAATTATAGTTTACAATAGAAAAAAAAATTCGAAAATTAATTTAAAAAAAAAATATGAATTGTAATGCATGCATTTTTTAACAGAAATCGATTTCGAAAAGCTTCAGGCACACGAATATAAAATTAAAGCTTATTCCGTCAAATAGTTCTTGGGTTATGCTTAAAAAAGTACCAGCATTTCGATCTGTTTTTGCAATGATTACAAACGAATTTAGCATTAGGTGTTTCAAATGTTAAAACCTGTATAATTCCTGAATTATTTCTTTCGATTTTCTAGTGATACCGGCTAAATACTATTAAAGAAATTATTGACTTATCTAATAAGCTATCTGCATCTGTTCCTATTTAAATATTTAGAAAGAAATTTTAGATCGCTGTGAAATTCGAATGTGTTTTTGAAAGGGGTTATATTTTTCGAAAATAGTTCACAATTTCAATGCGGTAGCATAAAATCTTGAAATTTGTTCGATCTTTTATTATATAAAAAAATAAATATTGGGAATAATTCAGAATTTTAGTAATGTAACATTAAATACCAAAAATTCTTTAAAAAAAAAAATTGTTCTTTTTAACACTTTCCAACAAAGTTGAAAAGTGTTTATCCATTCGGTTTGTCTGTTCATCTGTCCACGTTCTAACTCCCGTAATCCCGTAACTCGGATTTTCATGCAATTGATAAACGTTATTTAGGGTCACCAAAGCATGTTTGGTATTGTATATGAAGTGCACTCTAAAATTGGGAGAAGTGAAAAATTCACTCTTTGAAAGAGTGACAGGCATTTTCAGTCTTTTTGGAGTGAATTTTATAGAAATTCACTCCTTAAAGAATGGAATTTTCCATTCCATACAAAGGAGTGAAATATTTTACTCCATTGTCGAGACTGAAATATGTCACTCCGTTGTCAAGAGTGAAATATCTCACTCTGCTGACGAGAGTGAAAAACTGGCATTATAAACTTTAAAAAAAATTCCGTTCAACTTTCAACCAATATATGGAGTAAAATAATGATATGCATCAAAATATGTCACTTTTTAATTTTCAAAAACTCCATTTCATAATGTAACCTTGGAAATTACGCTGATTTTGTACTAAAATGCACTCCTTTTCAGGAGTGAATAGTCACTTCTCTGAAAGAATGAATAATCACTCCTGCTTAGAGGGAATATTCACCCTAAGAAGGAGTGAGTATTGTATGTATTGGTATCACTCATCAGCCAATCAGAACAGTAAGTGTACAACGCTTTTTTTAAGATAAGATAAAGACGTCCGCCATTTTAGGATTAAAATATACGGATATTATTAAAGTGATTATTTGTGGAACGTAAAGGTAAGTCTTATTTAATTTTAATCTTTTATTCCTGCAGACTTTGTATGTTATGATTATGAGTTAAATAGTTTTATGTTATATACAAAAAGACTTAACTAGAATTGTGTTGCTGATTTCAGAAGAGATTTCTTCCTATTCCATACTGTGATGTAAAATCTGTTGTCGCTCGAAAACAAAATACTGACACAGTGGCTGATTCATGCCTCCATATTCATACTAAAATGTAAACATTAATTTGCAGTTACTTGAGAATGAAAATGTGTTGAGACAGTGATTTGAGCTGTTGGATTTTTTTCGGATTTTTACTGTTTTCTGATTACTAACACTTAAAATATTTATCGTCATTATTATTTTATATTTAAATATTATATTCGATTATTATGATATTACGAAACGGTTTCAGATTGAAAATTATCATTATACTGGGAAAATGTCTTTTTACATATTACAGTAGTGAGACATTTGAAATTTTTTTTTTTTTTTTTTTTACTAATAATACTTTAAATTATTATTTAAAATCCTAAATTTCCATACCAATGTTTTCAGATTTATCATTTACCAAATTTATAAAATAATAGAAATTTCTTATAACATATGGTAAGATTTTTGAGAAGTTGTTAAATCTAATGATGCATTTAATTCATCTATTGAAGTTTGTTGTTGTTTAATAGTATAATTAGAAAATGCTAATTATTATTTTTAGTGTTTTTCAAATTGGTATATTTATTTTTTTAGAATTGCAAGTAAGCATTTTTTTTCTGTTTATGATTTTAATCAAACATTTAATTATAGACATTCTGAATCAGTTATTAAATTTCCTTCGATTGTAAACGCATTTTCTATGTTTATGATACACGTAATTATTCGCACTAAAAAAAATTAAACATGATATTTAAGCATTGAAATAATGTGTTTTTTATGCCTGATGTTTATAGATAAAACTGCTTTAGTATATATATATTTTTTTAAGTTCTTAGTATCACTTATACATTTTAATACATTGAATACATTTTAAAGAGATAAATAACTACTTTTTACATTAAAAATGTTTTATCAAGCAATAAGAACAGTACATTTGTAGTCATTTCTTTTATTTTTATATTTCCTTCTTTTTCTATTTCCTAGATCAAGCTTTTCCTATAAAACATACGAACTCTATTTAGCTCATATTCACAAAATAAAATATGTACGGGAATCAAAAATTTAAATTAAATATGGCTTGTCATGTCGTTCCATAAATAAGCGTTGAATTAATATCAGCTTTTCCGCAATAGCGGAAGAAAATTCGAAATCATGATTAAGTTAAGGAATATGTTTAAAAGAAAAATATATGCATATTCCAGAGAATATAATATTCTAGACTCCATGGCCATATTTAATAAAGCAATGACAAATCACAACACATAAAAAAAAAACCCTTAAACATTCTTAACATTTAGATCAAGCTTAGAACTTATTAAAAAAGATATCAGTTAATAAGCATTGTTTTTAAGTGGAAAAATTAAAAATATTTTAGAAGAATAGGACTCTGCAAGATTAGATATAAATTCAATAGCAATGAATACTGAGATCTAAATATTTAAAATTTGAATTACACATTTAAAAAAAAAAAAGAACATGGTTAACGTACATCACGGGAATTATTAAAATACTAAATACAACTTAATGGGTATTTGAAAAGAAAAAATAATATTAACTGATTAAGATTTCGGTTAATTACTTGCCTTTATGGGCATTTTAAAACAATCTATTTGTAAGGCATGCAATGAAAGCAAACACAAGGGATAAGATAGGAATAAAATATTTTAGTTTATTTCTGTCAGTAATCCAATTTAATTCATATGTAACTATAACTGAGTTTTCCCTTAAAAGTTCAATTAGTGTTACAAACTATGAATTAAATGATTATTGTCAATAAAGTATTTTATTCCAATCTGTACCCGCTTGCTATTTTCATTGCATGCTCTAAGAGATGTGATTCTTTTAAAATGCCCATAAAAGCAACATATGAAAAGAATTCACTCCATAAAAAATGAACATTCATTCGTATGAAAGAGTGACTATTCACTCCTATGAAAGAGTGGCAATACACTCCTACCAGGAGTGAAAAAACGCACTCCTTTAGCAAGAATGAATAGTCACTCCTCCGAAAGAAAGATTAATTCACCCCTCTTTAGAGCGAATATTCACTTCCCAGGAGTGAGTATTCACTCTTTCAGAAAGTCAACAATTCCACTTCTGCCCAGAGTGATAAATCAGTCTAAAGAGTTTGGGCATAATTTGACTCTGCGATAGAGTGATTATTCACTCCTCCGGAAGGAGTAAATAGTCAGAACTTTAGGAGAAACTTCACTCCGGAGGAATAACTGTTCATTCCTTTTTATTTAGAGTGTATGTGGGCTTAATAGTTCATATATACAGGGGCACTCAAAAGAATCCCATTACATTATGATATATGGTAAAAAATCGTTTGCTGAGAATTTTAATGAGATTACGCTATTTCAAATATATTGAAATTGATAAAAATCACTGAATTTAACTACAAGTCGATTACGATAGACTAGGGCACTCATAGCACTTGTCGTTCATTTACAGGGACATACAAAAGAAACATATACATTGCTGCATAAAAGAATTCACGTACCATTTACCTTATTAGCAGAAATTGGTAAAGGTGGATTTTCAATTGAGATATGAGTATTTCTAAACTGAACTAAATTTGGCATGTATGTAATGAATCAGTACAAATCTATATATCATATACATGGCTGCTCAAAGAGTTCGGATAATTTTTTTTGTAGGTTGGAACAGCTGAAATTGGGTTTTCAAATGTGTTATGCGTTTCCATATGGTTGAATCAGATATCATATTTTAACTTATTAAACGGTGCAGTTTTGTTACATTATTTTGAATGTGTTATACGTTTCCATATGGTTGAATCAGACATCATATTTTATCTTATTAAACGGTGCAGTTTTGTTACATTATTTTGAATGTGTTATGCGTTTCCATATGGTTGAATCAGACATCATATTTTAACTTAGTAAACGGTGCAGTTTTGTTACATTATTTTGAATGTGTTATGCGTTTCCATATGGTTGAATCAGACATCATATTTTAACTTAGTAAACGGTGCAGTTTTGTTATATTATTTTGAATGTATTGGTAAGTGTTTCATAATCTATGCTTCACGCATGATTTTTTTTTTCCTGTTTATTATAAAAAGTGACATTATAAGTAATTTTAGAATTTCATTGATCTTGCATGAAATACTGAACATTACTTTTACCATTTTTTTTATCATAAAAAGTGACATATTAGGAATAGTTCAAAATTGTGAATGATGTATCATGGAATCCTGAAAATTATACTCTCATATTTTTATCATAAATACTGACATTTAGAAAATAATTCAGTGTTATTTATTAATTATTTGGTATCAAAATGCTGAAATTTTTCTACTCTGTGTTTTTACTATAAAGAAAACTGACATATTGAAAATAGTATCTTAATAATGTCGTATGGAAAGGAAATATTAAAAATTATCTGCTTCCTGCTTTTTAGTGACATTTACAGTTCAATATTTTTATTGTTTTGATTCGAATACTGAAATTATTTGTTCTGTTTTACATTTTAATTTTGTTTTGGGGAGTATCGAAAATTATCTGCTGTTAAAATTAATTTCAACAAATAGGCATTTAAAAAAAGCCATAATTAAGGTAAAATAAAGAAGAAAACTGTATATATACTTTTCCTGACTTTATGAAAGAGGGGGAAAAACTGCTAAATCACAAAAAAAAAAAAAAAAAAAAAAAAAAAAAATCTTATTAAATCCCTTTTTTAATCCACGATTTCCGGTTTATTATAATATGAAATTACGCGGAGAGAAATTCAATACGAGAGGAACATGTCACAATGAATACATGCCACCGCGCGAACTACTTTTGTTTTGCTGTCTCCGGTGAAAGCTTTATCAGATCTAAATTATTTAATGCGAAAAGCTACTCCGAAATCCTAATTGGATTAATGTAGCCGCAGCATTATGTCATCAGATTAATTACTACCTTACTTGTGCACGATATATGAAATGATCGACTAAAAATATGGTTTCGGAAAAGAAAGATCAAAGATTTGAATGTACTTTACATGTTGAAAACTTTTTTCCCCCCTTAGAACAGTATCTCTCAACAGCTTTTTCGATGAGCGACACATTTTGATTTTACAGTAAATGCCGCTTAATGTGATCTCAGATAATGTTATCAATCACTTAATGTTATAGTCGGGGCCGTTCGCCTCTGTTCTACACTAAAATCAATCGTGTTATGTGATCAGTTTTTTATTTATCCCATTTATGCCTAGCGTCCCATTTTTGGGACGTTTCGAATTTTAATAAATTTTTATAATTTCCTTCTTCTGTAAAACATGAAAATTGTGTGAAGTAATTGTCTATAAATGTCTTTATCTGTTACCGAGAGATGACAGCATAAGATAGATATTTAGTTGCTTAAATGAAGGCTTTTTCCGGTATTTAGAGGTTTTTCATTTTTCAAGATTGCGTAATGTAAAAAGTAAGTTTATTTGTATTTTTTCTATCAAGGATAAAAATAAATAAGTCATAATCTTAGCTCGTAGACTTCTTTGAAATACGTATTTTTTTAAATTGTGATATTATATGTTCAAGCCCAGTTTTTATGCATGTTTGTAACGTACAAAATATAGGTCGCTAGGCTCAAATTGGTATATATTTGTATTAGCCATTTAGGGTACAGTTATTTATGTAAAGTCCTTTTCAAGATGATTTTGAAATAAATTATTTTTTAGCCTCAAATACGACTATTCTTAATTTATTGTTAATAATACTTATAATGTTATTAATCTCTGTAAAGAAATAAATATATTTGTTTAATAGTTCATAAAAATACTACTTATAGTATGTAATATGCAATTTAAAAGTTTAATTTATATAACTTTAGACAAAACATATAATTATGCATTTTTCCACACATGGATATTCCCATTATTTAGTACGTTTACACTTTATCAAATACGAGGGTTACTCTGAAATTACTGAGATACGCGCAGACGAGAATTTACAAAATAAAAATAACGGTTTAATTTTAAAATACAAAGTATTTTAACACAGCAGACGATTTTTTACTGACTTACTTCAACTTGTTTAGCGTAGAATAAATTTTAAACAGAAGAAAAAATGGAGTTGACGCGAGAACATTTTCGCGCTATGATTTTCTACGATTTTAAAGCAGGATTAAATCAAGAAGAATGCGTTCAACGGTTAAATTAGCATTTGGTGATAAATCTCCAGGTTGTACTACTGTATTCAGATGGTTTAAAGAATTTAGCAGAGGTCGCAATTTTCTTCAGGATGAAGAACACACAGGAAGGCCGCCATCGGCGCAGTAATCCCGGATAATGTGTCTGCCATACGAAAAATGTTAATGGATGATAATCGCAGTACCTATCAAATGATACAGAAGGACCTTAACATTGGATCCGCAGTCATACACCAAATTATTCATGAAGAATTTCATATGAAAAAAGTAGTTTGCCGTTGGGTTCCACATAATCTAACTGAAAACCAAAAAGAGGAGCGTGTCAGAATCAGTAAAGAAACTCTTAAATTGCTAAATGATGGTGGCCACCGCATCATTTCTAAAATTGTAACAGGTGATGAAATGTACATACTGTTTTTGGACGTTGCAACACGTCAAGAAAGCAAATTATGGGTCTTTGAAGATGATCCCACGCCGACAATGGTGAAAAGACAACGCGCACTGAAAAAAGTAATGTTTGCCGTTTTCTTCAGAAGTACGGGATTGGTCAAAGCCATCAAGTTGGAAGGACAGAAGACAGTAACAGCAAACTGGTATACCACTAAATGTCTTCCAGAAATTCTACAAGAAGTGAATGTTAGGGGACTAATGCTTCACCATGACAATGCATCTTCACATACAGCCGGATTAACAGTTGAGTTTCTTAAACAAAAACGAATTAAAATGATAGAACATCCGCTGTATTCACCTGATCTAGCTATGTGTGACTTTTGGTTATTCTTTAATCTGAGAAAGAACTTACGTGGACGTCGTTTTCATTCAGAAGAAGATATTAATGTGGCTATAAATGCATTTTTTTCATCTATTCCAAGAAATGAATGGATTGAGGCATTTAATCTGTGGAAAATTCGTCTACAAAAGTGCATTGATGCTGGAGGAGACTACTTTGAACACACCTAAAATTTTGTAAGTATAACTTTAAAAACTTAGTTGTATCTCAAAAATTTCAGAGTGACCCTCGTAAATAAAAAAATAGCGTAATTTTTTTAGTATTTTTCCAGTTGATTTTGCGACATTTTAAAGTGATTGTACCAACAAGTTTGAGAAAACAAAAATTCAGGCATAAATGAGTTAATGTTATCGCTTTTTAAGCAAACCAGTTGCTGGAAGATCTGCACTTGATATAATTTATTCTGTTATGAAGTCCATTCAAAGCATGGCTTCTAAGAAAGATAGAATATAGCAACATTCAGGGTCTGGAAAAAGCCTATAGATGAGACTTCAATGGCAATCAAAATCACATTTCTGTAGCTTCGACACTTGCAGAAACGGAACATTTCCAAAACAATTGCGAATAAACATCAATTAATGATGATGTGATCCGGAAGACGACTAGAGCAAATTTCTTGAAATAATTATAATAAAAAGAAAGACTTCAATTACTTGATTTTACGTTAAAATAGCGTACATCGTATTAGCGTGTAAATTCCTCCACCATAAAAATATAGTTCTTCAACGATTTTTCGTAGTTCTGTTGTCATCGGCTGCTCGTGCAGCGACCGGAACTTCGCATCCAGCTAACCCAGTGATTCAGAAGCAGCTAACATGCAACAGAATGAGGGAAAATATTGATTTTATTGGTTTTGTTGAATTTCTTTAAAAATATTGAACCAATTTTGATGAAATTTAAATAACCTCCTCCTTTTTTCGAAGTCGGTTTAAAAAGAAGCGAAATTAGTCACTTCGGAAATGAGGAACGCGTTGAAAGTCTTGAAATGGAGTATGTAACCGGACAATTTTAAAAAGTTATATTAGCATGAACAATTCATTGTTAATTTTTTAAGGGGAAATTATAAACAAACAAAAATTATATTATTCTTACAATAAATGTTTTTTACCTTCTTTAAAAACTCTTTATTTCATCTCTAAGCTACTAGCCGATTTTAAAAGTAATGGTAGCAAAAGGATGGTGACAGTATCTGCTCAAACGTAGTCTATATTTTATTATTGCAATGGATGCGGCCTTGGGTACCAAAAAATCCCCAGTCAAAGGGGAGTAAAAGAGAATGGCAACTCAACTACGGAAGTTTGCTTCTGGTCATGAGAATATTATTCAATATTCCGTAATTGGATAATCTTTTTTAAAACAAAGCAGATCAGCGTGTTTTCAGAACCAATGGTTTTCTGAATAGGGGTTTGGAGAGCGCATAGCTCCCAAATAGTATACACACACACACACACACACGCAAAAAAAAAAAAAAAAAAAAAAAAAAAAAAAAAAAAGAAGGAAAAAATTAAATTTCCTAAATCTTGGGAGATATATGTAGATGCTAAAGAAATAGATTAAAAAAAACAACATCGGTATAAATTTAGTAAATAACATTTAAAAGAAAGCCTATTAAGATAGACTCCTTTATATTTGATTCACCTTCGTGCTTTAAATTTTTAAAGTGATATTTCACCAATGATTTCTCCGATAACGTTTGAATGCCGATACAATTAAATCAAAGAAATGGAAAACTAAATCAACACATTACGCATTCAAACTTAGAAACAATCAGAGCGTATCGCACTTAATTGCATAGTTTCTTTAATGCATTTATTTATTCATAAAACGTCATTCAGATGTTTTCTTTATCTCAAAGAGGTTAATGTAAATTTTCAAATGTTGTTATAAGAATCCTGGATAAGCAAAGGGGCGTATTCCTAAATTCATTTGAATATAATCATAGACTGAAATGCGAAGGGTAATTCATTATAATTACCCTGCATATTTGATTGTAATCACCACTGTTTACGACAAGAGTTCGCTTGGCTTACGTGAACTTTAAAAGTCTTTAGAAGTTTTCCGAAAAGACAGAAAAGCAAAAGGAAAGGGAATTATGCGCGTATTATCAAAACTCTTATTAGGAAGTATTTCTAGGAGAAGGTGCATTCGCTAAACGTGATCTATAAATAAGTAGTTTTGATGTCCCAGCCAAGTTCTCTTTAGCTTTGCGTATTTTATCGGAGATATATATTTATTTATCTTTCTTCAAATGATATTTTACATTATTACAACAAACAAATGTTTATTGTTCATCATGTGTTGATAGATTTTAAAAATGCGATCTGAAAATTATACATAGATAAAAAATAATAATAAAATTAGGTCAATTTAGTTACAGCTTTCGAACAAACTTTATTTAAAAGTATTTATTTTGTTTTATTCAACAAAATAAAAATTATGCCAAGTTTAGAAGCAAAGGTATGCCATCAAAAAGGAAGTTATACTTATAGAGCATGACGCGAGATTTGGTTAGTGTCTTTAACCAAATGTAGCGTAATAAAAATATGTATGATAATCACTTATAATGAAACAAAGCTAAAAAATGCTATAAAAGTGATATAATACCTTTATTTAGATTAACGCTGGTTCATCGCACAAACGGCGATATTTTCAAAATCATTCATGATAGAAATATTTTTGAAAACAAACTTTAAAAACAATAATTTGTAGTCTTTCAAAAAGAAGTTATTACAAAAAGAAAGAATCCTCGCCAAAATTAGGCAATCATTTACCAATTGTGATAATTGACACACTTCCCTTAATTTTACACATATATATATATGTGTGTGTGAAATTTCTGCGACACTCCTGTATATCTACGTAAAAGTAGTATACGAATCCATGCTATAAACTTTACCAACCCTCCGTCATTCATGGGAACGACAATAGTGCAGTCGTGGTAGTAAGTAGAAGGCAGAACTCAGAAAACATTGGGAAGAATTTTCCATTTAAATAAATAACAGAGGCATCAGTCTTAACGGCGTTTATTGGCAAATAAATCTCATAATAATTCCATTAGGTAATCAATCGTCTCTGGAATATTAGCTGTACCACTTCATATTAAGCTCTATGATGTTAAAGGCATTAGAAACTCACAAATTAAAAGTCATACCACCAAGTGACGGGTTGTTATTAAACAAAAGAAAAACATATAAAATCTGGTTCCCCAGCCACTGTAACGGTATAAATACTTAAAAAAAGGGATGCGAACGGTTACATTAAATAGCAATGAACCAACTCCGTGGAAAGACGGGAGAAACGGGACTGCAGAACTCGTTAACGATAGGATTAGCTCCGAGGCGAGGGCGGAGTACGCGTGACGTAGATGACCGAACTTATTACTATTGGCGGTATCTTTATAACGTAATCAGGATGCTGGCGGCAAACTTGCAAGGCATTATGGGATATGGAACAAATAGAACAAATGATATTCGAAATACATATTTCGAAAGAAAAAGGATTTAGTCTCAGAATAAAATGAAAGAAATAAAGTAATTTAGCGGTTTTTATAAGAAGTATAGTTACGAACTGATTAAAGTTTTTAGAATAATAAATAAAAGAATACGCTGGTTTAAAGGCATGGGATAAAAGACGAAAGATATTTAAGATATTATTAAATATATGTAAAAAAAGTAGCTATTATAAGAATTTGGAATAGTTTAACTAAGATAAAAGGGCGAAATTTTTTATTATTACATCCGTCTAAAAGTGATATTATAGGTTAAAATATTAGCAATTCTAAGAAATGCAATTTTTCTACTGTTATATTCGGTAATCTACAATAGATGGCAGCACTAAACATTATAACTTATGATTTTAGTCCTGAACTTATTCATATATAGACTATCTTTATTTTAATTTCATGTAGTACAGATAGATGGCAGCATTAAATAATTATTTATTTTGTTCTAATATAATAAGGTTGCTATGGACTATTATATTAGATATTGTCTCTTAATTATTAATTGTTTAATTTTAAGCAAATACTTCTTATTGTATTTTTAGTACTAATTTATTCCAGGATCATTATAATAGCATGTAATAATAATTAATGTATGGACTATATGTTAATTTTAATTGTTACATTTTAAGCTTGTGAATATTTCCTGGGGCAACCATGGGATATGCTTTTAACTGCGCAAGTTATAAGGGCGGGATTTCTGCTATGCCAAAATCTGTTAAATGTTTGTGTCATGGTCAATATGTCATGGCTGTTCTCTCCCTGGGTATGTCTTTGATATAATTTGTTTCATTTTTAAATGTTGCTCATTGTTGCGGATATGATTAATAATTTTTTTTTAATTCAATTTATTTTACATGGTTGTTTTATAATTTCTTTTGATTAGTCGATTGGGTACATAATGGAATTCAAATTTTGCTTATTGCTGGATTCCATTACAGAAATCGACTATATTTTTTGCTTATAAATGTATTTTATGTACCTTTGAAAAAGTGAAATACTTTATAAGCTTCCGGCTTCATTCTTCCATTTGATCTATTGTATGTTTATGATACGGCTTTTTCTGGTTCCACATTATTTAGCTGGATATTGTATCTTTTGTCTTTAATAGGATTTTATCAAAATTTGGATGCTTTTTCATATGTTTTATATGGATTTATCGCCCGCAATGTGCTAGTGAATTAGTGGAATTTTGCATGATTCTGTATTACTAGTTACAGGTTCCATCTTTATTTTGTATAGTGTCAGTGTTATGAATTGTAGCTAATTTATTAATTTAATTTTAGTAATTGGAACTCGATGAGTATTTGTAATTATATAATGGTTCTATATATATATATATATATATTTTGCTGCAAATGTTACTTTATATTATTACAGAAAGCAAATGTTTATTGTTACGACACTCGTTGATGTTGGTAGATTAGGAAACTACCTGCTTGTGGAAAAACAAAAAAAACATCAAATATCAGTACATTAAGTTACAGTTTTAAAGCATACTGTCTAAAAATTGAAATGGTGCGAAGTTTAGAAGTGAAGTTATAGGTAATGAAACGTAAAGCAATAGCGCATGTCGTGACATCTAGTGTTTATTAGTTTTGAGTTCAGGAAAGCTGGCAGACATCGCGATTATATTTTACAGTATAGATTATTGCATGTTTTTTCATCTTTTATTATATCTTCCGTAGAATGTCATTCTGATATATATTTTTATCTGAAGGAGATTAATGCAAATTTAAAAATGTTGTTATAAAAAATCTTAAATAAACAAACGAGTGTGATCCTAAATTCATTTGACTGTAATCATAGACTGAAATGAAGTCTAATTCATTATAATTACTCCTTACTTGTGATGAATATTTTATTGTAATCACCAGTGATTACTGCAAGTCAATATAATTTTACATTTCGAAAATGTAAAATTTTACAACTTTGAATATTTCTATAGCTCCATTGTGAAAAATAATGAATACAGTAGACTCCAAAACTAAATAAGTGCGAAGTCAAAATTACGTCCATTTCTAATCATATCATAATATTAAAATGTTTATTTGCTTAAAAGACGTTATAAAAACATATTAAAAGTAAATTTAAAACTCTTTATTTACATGTTTCAACTCATTTTCTGAGTCGTCGTCAGAATGTATAATAGAAAATTACAAATGCATAATGAAAAAGGAAACAATCATCGAAAATAAACAAGTAATCAGGTAACGCGCCCTATATTTTCGCGATTGCTCGTGTTCTCTCTATGTCGCGATGCCGTAATTTATCTAACCATTCAACCCATAAATTCGGGATACGAAAGGATAAAGTATCGTTACAAACTCTTGAACCTCTTAAATAAATTCCAATGGACTCTCTTATGAATAATTGTAAATAAAAATTAGACATGTAGATAATTTTACTCTCTTTAAAAAGTATGTTAATGTTCTCTATTTGATTTAGTCGGGATAAAGCAGTATTGCCTCTATTGTATTTTATGTCCGCTATATGTTCTTTACATCTGATATTGAATTTTCGTTGGGTTATACCTATATAATGATTTTTGATCCCTCCCTCCCTAATAAATGATATCATATAAACCCCTGAGAGGTCATCTCTATTAATCGGATCAATTTTAGTATTTAAAAGCATCTTTAATTTCGGAGATGGTTTCGCGATCAAACATAAGCCAAAATTTCTTAAATGATTTTTTATATGTTCAAAGAAACCCGGGAAATAATTTGCTACAACCCTTTTCATAGTGACTTCATTAATAGTTTTATTTTTATTTTTAGAAGTATCAAAGGAGCTCCGAATCAATTTGTTAATTAATTTTATCTGATAACCATTATCACTAGCAATACGTTTAATTTTCTCTAATTCATCCCCCAGATTTATATCAGAAGAAATCTTGAAAGCACGATTGATTAGGAACCTGAAGGTGGATAATTTGTAAGGAAATGGGGTGCATGCATCGGAAGGTATAACGTTTAAATCTGCGATAGGTTTTCGGTAAACTGAACGAATTAATTCATTCCCCTTCTCAGTAACTCAACATCTAAAAAAGGTAATTTTCCTCCTGTTTCTAGTTCAAAAGTAAACTTAATATTATTGTCGAGTTCATTTAGCTTTTGTATGAAAATCATTAATTCATCTGTATTACCTCTCCAAACAATAAAAATGTCGTCTATATAACGTAACCATACTAAAGGGACTACCTCAAAATTTTAGTAGACTCCATCAAATTCGTACATCTTGGGACCAGAGGTTGTACAGACTTTAGAGTTATGAAGATTTCTGGTCATTGCTTTGTTTACATTTTTTAAACAGTAATCTGAATGTAATAATGCAATCAAAATTATAATGAATGCTTACGATACAGTAAAATATTAAAATAATTAAGTAAAATGATAAAAATTAAGACAATTTTTAAAATGATTAAATTATTAAAAGTAAAGGTCAAGTAAATAATTAATAATCATAATTAAATATGCATGATAAAGATGAGATAATTTTTTCTTGAATTAATCTTTGAAACATGCCTCATAAACGTACGCTATTAATTTACATAAAAATCATAAAATAAGTAAGTTTTATTTCAAGCTTAACCAGACTTAATAACCAAAAATGCTTGACTAATACATATATATTTGGAAAAAAGATAGTGATATCAACAATATCTTGAATTTTTTCAGGAATAAATTTATACTTCGTTCATGAAAAAGCATGAGCTTAGTCATATTAACGAGAATTACACATTAACACATTAAAATGCATACAAAATGGTATGAAAATAAAAAAGCGTCTAATTTTTTCAATACATGTGAACTGAAAGTTTCATTGTTTACATCTGCGAAGATGTGCGGATTTTAGGATTGCGAATTTGAGGGAGTTACTGTGTATGAATCAAATATCAGCTATCAAATGATCTTAAATTGAGTCGTCTGTTATAGAAATTTTCACTTCAAGGTTGTGCTTATCTACATTTATTTATTTACTTATTCTTGCTTTTAGAGTGCTTAACAAGTCTTGTATCTGAACTAACTTCGGTGTTTGATAAAAAGTACAGTACATCAGTTTAATCTTGATTCATTAAAGATGAAGTTAGTTCCAGTGAAACGAGACTCGTAATCATTTATAAAAGTCATTTATCATAGTTAATGACTTTTGTAGTTTTTCTGAACGTTAAATATGTAACGTAAACAGTGTACGAGAATTCATTGTCTCTAAATTCCTGAAAATGAATAATTTTTATGAAAAATGTTTTTAACTTTATTCTGTTGTAATAAATGATTGAGTCAAAAATACAATTACATACTTTAATATAAAGTGAAAAATAAATATTTTCTAACAGATTTATCTGCTGGTTTTTAGTAAACAAACAGGCATTATGCGCAAGTCTCTGTCTAAATAACCTGCAGATACAATCTGTTAAACATAATGAAGCTATTAAAGAAAAACATGACAACAAAAATTTATTAATACGATTTTATCTAACTAAATGGTAGTTTTGATGTTTTTTTAAAAATGCTCTCTAGTCATTTATTGCATTTTCGTTTCCTTGTTTTGACAAAGGAAAGGAAACTTCCCTTGTCAAAAGGTATTAAAAAGCTTAACGAGGCATATAACAGCTTTGAGCAGTACTTTGGTACTGCTTTGAGTGTTCGGGAAAAAATTACTATAGAAAATAGACGATAAAAGAAACAAAGTAGTGTAAAACTGCAGTAATTCGAACTCCAGAAATCCAGTTTCGCATTAGTAAAATATTAATAATCCATATATTTAAAAGACGAGGCTGTTTATTTAGTCATCTGACCTAAGCTTTCTAATGAACCGGTTTTGATAATTATTATTTTGAATGAAAGCTCTTTATTTGTAGATGTGCCCGCACTCGCTATTTTTAAATTTATTTCCATTTTTATATTTTAATTTTAAATGTCTTTTATAAAATTTCTTCACATTGGTGGCAATCGGGTTACTTCCAACGGAGAAGAGAGAAGGGAAATAATGGGAATTACGGATCATTACGGATGCCATTTTCGTGTTACAATTCAAACTAACTTTTTGAAAACTTTTGAACAGAAAATAACGTCACGATTTAAAGTAACGCATTTTTACTCATAAAGCTGTTATATTTCAATATATTTTTTTTTCAATTCGCTGATACTGAGATTGAGACGCTAATGCCAGAGCGCTTCAGTGGGTGAAACTGATGCCATATTAAAAATTAATTGAGTATTTTCTTCGATAAAACTAAATGTTTTACTACGAATGCGTCTAAAAGTAAATTTCTGGTTTTCGCCGTTACTCAAATTCAAACCTCAAGTAAAGAGTGCGAATGTTTACATGCAAAATTGTAACTGGCAAACGTGGCATCAAGTTTGGAAAAATATTTATTAATAATCTATTGCATGTTAAAATATTTTTTAAATAGTGGATACAAATATGAAAAATAGGCATGTAAATTTTGCGAAGGTGAAAAAGATGTTATTTTTAGATTTTGTTTGAAAGCAAAAATTATAACTGTGTTATAGTGGCGCAATTTTCGTGGATTTTTTTAAATACATAATACCAAAGATCAAAGCCTCATTTAATAACTTCATAATTTCATTATCTTAATTCCATTTTACTGATAACATATAAGAATAAAGTTTAATTTTTCAATGATTTAAAAAATTTAAATTAAACTTAAGTTAAAAATAACATTTGTTTTAAGAGTTAGTCTAGCCAATATAATATTAATTAATTATTGTAATGATTTTTGTTAACTTTTTATAAATTCAGTCAATCAGCTCTTTGAAATGTTTTCATTCGTCCAAATCGACGGGTTTTGACTCGTAATAATAACAATAATCTATATATTTAAAGGACAAAGCTATTTTTTAGTCATCAGCCCTCAGCTTTCTACTGAACCAATTTTAATATATATATTTTTTTTAATGAAAGCTGTTCATTTGTAGATGTGCCCATACTAGCTAATTTTTAATTTATTTTAATTTTTATACTTTATTTTTTATTTTAAAAGTCTGTGTGAAATTTCTTGAAAATAGTGGCAACCAGTTTACTTCCATTGTTGCAGAGAAAAGAGAAAATGGAGTTTGTTTATTTTTATTGATTATAAAATCCTCATTGATGCCATTTTCTGATTACAATTAAAAATAACTTTAAAAATATGAAAATGCTGTATAAGGCTTAGATTTTGTGCAGAAAAAAAATCTATAATTTGTCAAAATGAAATATTTTTTTCTGATTTTCCATTCCGTAATACGTCGCATAGGAGACTTAATTGATAATTTCATCATATTTACTTGTCTTGATTATGTTTTACTAATTACGCATGCAAATAAAGTTTAATTTTTCAATAACTTGGAACAGTTAAAATTTTAGGAAATAGTATTTTGGTAACTTTAGATTAAAGTAATATTTGTTTTAGGAGTCAGACTAACCAATATTCGATGGATTTTTTAATGCAATTGATTTTGTAGGTTTAATATGAATCAATGTAACAGTTCTTTTTTAAACATGTTCTTTCGTCGAAATTCGACGGGTTCTACGTCATACTAATAATAGTAATAATAATTTATAACATATTTAAATTCGAAATGTGCGTATTTATTCGTATAGTTAACCTTCTGATTACGGACCAGGACTGGCGACTATTTTTATATTCAATCGTACCACAATTTACACAATAATTTCTTTGTGGTAGATTTCTCTTGAAATATCCTAAAATAAGTGTATGACAGAAATTATTTTAAAAAAGTGGTACGAATGAAATTTAAAAAATAATCGCTGGGACGACATATGTGCGAGCCCCGTAATCAAAGGGTTCGAATTGGATTTTTCGAAGTATATATTTGGATAATTTTGAGCCGGCATCTCACCAGTTTCAGAGATGCTTCATTTATTTGTTTACTTGTTTTTGCTTTTAGTGTGCTTAAGGACAGTTCGAAGGCAAATTAGCGAAAAAAATATTTTTTTTTCTAATGTTTTGAATTCTTTTTTTCCTTTGGAATGATATATATATTTTTTCGACAAGTTTTTTTTTTTTTTTTTTTTTTTTTTTTTTAAGTAATTCAGCTTGTTTGCATCATACATAAACATTGCATAAATAAACTTTAAGCTCAATTTTCTCAAAATATTATATTTTGACTTCCATGTACCTTTTTATAGAAACTACTACATATTATTGTCGGTAATCTCGCCTGAATATTTTTCACATATCCCTGATTAATCTGAAGTGAATTTCTCTAGTAACATATGTACCAAAATTTTATTAAAAAGTTTTTCTTTGGAAAAAAGAAAGATTTTTGTTATTTAAAAGTGGTTTTTATTCCGGATTTAGAAAAAAAAATAACTAAAGAATATCTGTTTATAAATTTGACTTCACTTTATTAAGAATTATTTATATTACGTGTACAAACCATTTCATGTGAATATCTTTCGTAGTTTCTGAGAAAAGGTACATTCATTTAACATGGTGGGTATAGAGGGCCTTCCAACTCCACTTAAGTCTGTTCTCAAATTCAAAAAGGTAACTTTACATTATGACATAAGTTTCAATTTATTTTTGTTCGGAAAGCATGAAACTAGCAGGTGTTGTTGTTCAGAAACTATATAATCAAACTGTGTTTTCCGCTTTTTTTTTTCTCTTTTTTGCAAATGCAATAGATCTTACAGAAAATAGTGTCAAAGTGAGCGTTTTAAACCGAATTTCCGTGCGAAAGAAGAATAACGACTCAAGGAAGGGCGAAAAACTGCTTTGTTACGTGATCAAAATCGCTTTTATCTCAACAGGTAATTTATTTATCAAAAATGGATACATAATTGAAAATTTTCAAACAAAATTGCTTTTTTATGTCTTTAATGAGATAACTGAAAAATATCTTAAATTTAAAAAATCTATCAGAGTTTTCAAAAGGAAAAAAAAAGGAATAAGAAAAGAAAAAGAAAAAAAATTGTAATTTAATAGATTACAACGACCATTTGGAATTTATTTCGTCCAAAAAGTTCCGTCGCATCCTCTTCAACAACAGATCGCAAAGATCAAATTTCAGACGACCAAAACCTTCATCGATAAACTCTCCAAGTCCCGTTTCGAGAAGAAAAATAGTTTACAAATCGAAAGCAGTTCCACCGAATCACCCACAGATCGCGACAAATTACTTACGTAGAGCTCAATTTTTCCCGGTTAGAATCGACCGATTGTAAAACGCCGTGGCTAGTGGATTGGAGCCCCTCGAGACATAGCCTTTTACTATCAATCGATTAAACATTAGATTGTTTCCTTTTTCGCGTTTGTCTTTTATTCTGAAATCGATTTTCATGGGCTACATAATCAGTTGAAGACTTCGATTTTCATGGGCTACATAATCAGTTGAAGACCTCGATTTTCATGGCCTACATAATGAGTTGACGATCTCTATTTTTGCTTTGCAAGACGATTTTCATTTCGGCGTTGCTCTTTGGCTTTGGATTTTTCCATATCTGATAATTTGCGCCTACCCATTTTGTAACTTTTTCAATTTTTAACGACGTCTTTCGATTACCTATTCAAACAATTTTTAACGATTTTATGCCTTTCTATTAGCTATTCAAATAAAAATTCTTCTAAAAGTAAAGAACATCGTTAAATTTCGTTAAAAAAAATAAAATGCGAGCATCATTTGGCCCCATCCTCGACCGAAAACAACAACCATTTCCAAATGGTTAAAAGAAATGGTTTTTACTTATGTTCTGTAACCCGGATACCCTAGTCTTTTTAAAGCATGCTTTTCAGTAAGTTCTCTGAAAAAATCACTGTTAAAATAAAAAGAAAATGCCTTTTTTCCCCCCTTCAAATAAAATAGTAGAATGAATTGAATACATTTAATAGTTTAAACGGTTTGATTTGGTTATTTGTACTTTAAAATTGATTTGCATATAATATTGTTTTTTTAAAAAGCTGCTTATCTTTTGGAAACACATGGCAAATTAGGAACTGTTAATATTAACATCTAAATTTAAAAAAACAATAATAGTTCTTTAATACCTGAATAGCAATCAATTTTATGAAAAACACATTTAACTTTATCTCGTTTCAAAATACATAATGTGAAAAATGAGCGTAAATGTTTTAAGTAATTATTATTTATCAGGGTTTTTAATAAACAAACAGATATTATGCATGCATCTTTCTCCAAATTATTCCCAGATGCAATCTGTTAAACATAATGCAGCTAGTTAAGAAAAACATGACAACAAGAATTTACTAATACGATTTTATCCAACTAAATGTTATTTTTGACGGGTTTTGAGACAAGGAGTTTAATTAAGGATGATTTGAAACGTACTCCAGGCATTTAGTATATCTTCGCTTCCTTGTTTTGACAAAAACATGAATGGTAAGTTTTATTCGCAAACTTTGAGAAAGTGATGAAGGGGAGGAACTTGTATGTCAGGCTTAATTATTTTTTTGCAGCCATTTTCCTTGTCGTGCTTGTCTTTCTCTATATACTTGGTGAAAGGGCAATAGTTTATAAAAGGTTCATAGTTCATATATGGTTTTATATTATATAATAATTTTATATTTATATCTATTTTAGAATAATACTCATAAATGTGTTCTCCAAAGAAGTTCAAAATGATATTTGTGGATAGAACTATATAACTTTTGAGTGAAAAATAATTATCTGACACCAAATTGGGAAAAACGAAAAAAAAAAAAAAAAAACATCAGAAGGATATCTTGCCAAGCTTGGACAACAATTGAACATTTGTGACAACTATGATTCTTTCTACTGCTTTATATATACAGTGAAGCCTCCCTGTGCGACCACCTCCCTGGACGACCATTTTTTCATGGAACGAAATTTATTCCCATAGGCTCAATAGTAATTTTACCTCCATTCAGAGACCATCCCAGTTGAGCTCCCTCCATGAGCGACCAATTTTTTGAGGAATATGAAACAAATTCAGTTTTTCACTGGTCGCTTGAAGAAGATTTTATTAGAAAAATAATTCCGGAGAGTGCATTATTCATCAAACTTCTAGACTAAGTTTAGAATTTTTTTTTATTTCGATAACTTTTGTTTAAATCCCTTTGTGCCTTTTTAGGCAATGAATTTAACTCTGATGACAAATTAAGAACGACGGTCAATAAACTCCTCTGCCCTATTATGTCAGGATACTCTCAAAGAAATAGATAAATTAATGAAATCATTATTTGTTCCAGTCAAAAAAAAATTGCATTTATTTACTGATCTTCGAAAGGACTTGGAAATAAAAGTGATAAAAGATAAAACCGTAAAATCAAAGCAAACGTCAATGTATTCATTTTTTAAACTCTGCTGTAATTAACTTATGTAATTAACTTTTGTTTTGATACTTAAATTTTCATATTTTTTGCTAATATGACAAAATAAATTTTAGTAACATTAATTGTTATCTTTTTTCCACAATTAAAATCTAGTTTTAACATGACCTCCATTAAGAGACCACCTCTCGGAACAAACAATTTTTATTTGAATGGAACGTGGTCGCTTTAGGGAGGTTTTGCTGTATATATGAGGACGTGATTATCAAAATTCGCCTTATCCAAAATTTAAAATGTCGTATTTTTTCTATCAATCTATTCTCTTGATAAACCTGCACCGAAAAAGCACAACAATTTGCAAAAGAACTAGTTTTATCACGTATTTCTGCCAATGTAAATTCTTGGTATGCAATGAAAACCAATGGACGCAGTTATAGTTTTTCACGATTTCCCAAAATTTTATTTTCTGGACAAGGCGAGTTTTGAAACTCGTGTCCTCATACATATTTATGTTATTGCAATTGTTAATTTGTCGTATCACAGTTACTAAATCGTTACGTGACGTCCTGATCGAATTAAAAAAAGTACAAGCTTAAAAATTATTTAAAAAATTGTCGAAAATCGGTCATTTGAGTTGCAATTTTCAATCAAAATTTATTTACAAGCATTTTTTTTTTAATTTTTTTTAATTTAGCAGAGTAAAGGCTCAAATCATATAATGCTTAGAAGCGAAGGCACATGTACTCATATCTAAAGTGATAGCCTTATAGTGTGATATGTAGTATTACTTTTGAGCTTACTTTACTAACAGACATGTTTGTACTTTATAATATAGATCAGAGTTTCTCAAATTATATGCTCCACGAAAAGTAAAGATTTTTGAATTATTGAATTAAATAATTTTTTAATTAAGGGTTTTTATTAAAGATTTTTTAATTGAAATTATTTTTTTCTTTTTTTTTTTGTGGAGACCAGTTTTACACGTTATAGAAACTATAAATGGAAAATAATATAATTGTTACATGGCTATTGTGTTTATTGTAACCACAGATAAACTCATCGTGAAGTTTCTGGCAAAATTGCTTTGTCATTTTAAAAGTGTACATCCAGAAAACAAGAATAATCCGAATAGGTTTCAGCACGGCCAAACTCGATCGAGTTTGTCCGTGGTTTTAATTTTAGTAGGAACTATACTGAACTTATAAAATTAGACAGAAAACTACAGTTACCGTTCAAAAACATCGATGAAATGTTGTAACATCTTGCCTAGTAAGTTACAGATTTTCTCAAGCTGGTGAAGCCTCTACTATCGTTTACCAAACCTTTTATAAAAGTCAGTGTTCAATGCATGTTGGGCAAAAACGTTGAGAAAGTTATGGAAGCAGTTCCAAAGCTAAAGACACAATTCAGCTACAAATCAGGGACGGACTAATCTGTAAAAGTTATTTTAATTTCATTTACAAAATCGATTAAACTTTCTCTAGAAATCTATGAATCAACCTATGTAGGATTTGAAATTTTAAAATTATTACGCTATTTTTTCAGAGATAATAGCATTTCAAGGGAAAACCGTGTCGCTGTGTACACAGATGATGCAAACGTGATAGTTGCTAAGATATCTAGCTCGTGCAATTGCAAAAACGAAATAAAAGAAGTGCAGCAGAATGACTTCTGCTGCACTCCTGTATTTCACCGTCCTGCTCTTGCAATGAAATATATGCCACTTGTATAATATAAGTTTTAAATGGGTAAACTATATGAATTATATCAGGTAAAAAACAATCGCGTTTATGGACGATTATATTGCTGTAAAAACACAACGATAATATATGGTGACCTATGCTATTTTGTGATAACCTTTTTATCATGTTTAAAGTTCAGTTTTATTTAGAAATAATTTATTTGTTATTTGCAGATCTCAAGAATGTCACCGCCGGAAGTGTACGAAACTAGTCGGTTTGTTATTAAAAGGTTTATAAATACTGTAATCGTTTTTAGCATGTATATAAAACTATATAAAACAATTCAATTAATGAATTTAATAAAATCACGATCTAAAAATTGAAAGCTCAACAAAACGTTCTGTGATGACACAGAGAGTCTCTGTACGTATTTATTTCTTAACAAAAAAGTAATGTGTGCCTGTCCTGTGGTAAAAGTGTTATGCACTTCTTTGAATTGAGGAATGGAGTCGACCCGTGCAAAAAAGCCCTCTGAGCGGTTTAGACGTATTTTTCCGTTTCCCAAAAACAACTTTAATCTGTTGTAGACAAAAATATTTTAAAGAGAATTGTATTTCAAGATGTATATCAAATAAAGGGGCACGAAGTGTATTTTAGAAGCAAACAGGGAAAGAAGATTTAATTAAGATTATTTTTATAAGCATTTTTCTGAAAATGCTGGAAAGCCCTCAAGACGCTCGGAGGGTTAAGAGAAAAGTTGGGCAACGATCGTTGACTAATCAAATTGGTAAATTGATATTTTTACAAAAAAACGACGATTAACGTCTGACATTTGAAGAAAAAAAATTGCTTTGTTTTTATATCAATGATAATGTGAAAAGATTTAAAACGAAACTAATATTGACTCTAAAGACACTTGAAAATGGAAGCCTGGGTTGTCTTAAGATGGTTCTCAAATTAACTCTTATCTCATGGTTCTCAGATCAACGTGACGAATTCGTGATGGTTCTCAGATCAACAACGCGAAACTTTCTGACTCATTTTTAAACGTAAAAGCATGAAAGTAGCAGACCTGACTATTGAAGAGATTTGGAATCCAATAACGTTTTACATTGTTCGACATGTAAGTTACTTAATGAGTTATAAGCTATTCTTGTCACGCGACGATAAGTATTTCTCCTTTCTCACACTGCCGCATCTGGAATTGGATTTAAAACGCTCTTTTTCACAGTATTCAAAAATATATTCTGCCTTTATGAAAAAATAGAAGACGCCATTCGATTATATAGTTTCTGAATAAGAACCCCTGCTGTAATATTATGCGTTTCCGAATAAAAATAAATCCAGAAATGTGTCAGAAAGTCACTCCTTTGGATTTGAGAACAGGCTATGATTTAGATAAGATCTCGAATAAGACATTACTACATAGTAGCTATTCTAAACGACTTTGTAGAAAACGTGTTATTATTTTTTTCTTGATATTTTGAACTTTTATTTTGCAAAGACATTGTAAGAAGACATTAAAAAAGAGCTTAGATTGTCAATGCATAATCTCGGTCGAAAAAATCAGCCTCTCTGACATCATAGCAATATGAATGCATTCTTGATTTGACATCAAGAATCAGGTTCCGATATAAAAGCAAAGTTTGAAAGTGATCAGTGATTCTAAGATTTTTGGTGTACACCAGGCATGTCAAACACGCGGCCCGCGGGCCACAACTGGCCCGCCGACCATTTATCTATGGCCCGCGAAGCCTTTACCATTTTACATTTATTTAATTATCCTTTGCCTAGTGCATGCCATCAGTCGAGTTTTTTCAGGGACGCATCGGCATTTGCATTATAACAAAAATCATCAGAGTGGAAATATTTTTAAAATGTATTAAAAAATGATTTCAAAAGAAGATTTTTGAATTTCAAGAAACAGATTAATCTGTTTCCCTCACCTCTAATGATTTATGTTCAAATTATTGTTCAGAATTTATTACTGCAGCTAATCAAAATTCAGCACGATTCCATATTAGCGCCATTGATACGGAGTTTCCAAATTTCTGTAATTATTCATCAATCGACTAATTTTATGAAATACAATATGCAACCTTTTGTTATTTTTCAAGTCAAAGAAAATAATTTGAACCAGGAAATATATTTAGTAAATGAAATAACAAAAGTAGCGATTATATATGACATGTTTTATTAAATAGATTTTCAGATTCAAAATATATTTATTTTTATTTTTTACTTTGAGAACACACGGAAGATTGACAGCTATTGCGATGCTAAATCAAGATTAGCGTGTGCAAGCAATTTTTAAAATAAACGCAATTTATAATATTCAATTAATTATTATTCTTTTTTTTTTTTTTGTTAATAAAAATAATTGCGAGTGTTTTTTTTTTTTTTTTTTTTGAAAAATTACAAATTTTATTCTGTGCAATGGTAATATTATTATCTTTTTTTTAATATGGCCCGCGGCTTAGTATATAATGCTTAATTTGGCCCGCGGCGGTAAATGAGTTTGACATGCCTGGTGTACACTAAAAGATGTTTCATATTTTACCCGATAAAACTGGACTTATTTTACTTTCGTAATCACTTTATTTATGAGACACATTCTGCATCTGCATAAGTTTCTACTAAAGTAAAATATAGATTACTTCTCAATGCAGAACAAGAAATTCCATTGAAACTGTCCAAACCATAGCCATTTTTTTAAGGGGTGGGAGAAATGGGGGGGAACTTTATACATTTTAAGTTACAATGGCCTTTTTTTTAAAAAATGAAAGTATATGAATTTAACTTTTCAATTTATTTCGATGGTGAAGGTTGTTCCCCTTGTTACGGCCTTAAAACGCAATCAGATATAGCATCATTATGAAAATTAAAATAATAAAACAATATCATACCTTTCTTATCGAATTCAGTTTTTCCCGAAGCCAAGTAAATGCACGCAACAAATGTAACAATGTATATAAATACTTGATTATGTGTGCAACAAATTGTCCATCTACAATATTTGCTCTGAATTCCTTCTGAAACGTTTTGTGTTACAATTTTTTCAAGATTTTTCGTTTATATGTTGTTGTTTTTTTCCTTTCGTGTGTGTAGTTTTATCTGTAATAGGATTTTGGTGGAGAAAATGAAAATTACTAGGGGAGAGTGGGGATGAAAGGGACACTCAAAATTTGAGGACGAAAATAAAATGCAGAAATTTGCAACTTTGGCTCAATCGATGGCGATACTTGTTCTGTCTTAATAATCCTTAAAACTAACGTTAGCAATTGTAGCGTTGTAGGTGGTGAAATCAAAACATATTTTTTATATAAAAAAGTAAATTTTTATCTTGCTTTTCTTTTTTTCTCTAAAAAATTAATATTGTTTTTAGCATTATAATATTTATGTTATTTAGCACTATAAAGTATGCACTTTATATGAATACCGGTATATTTTGTTAGCTAAAATATTGTCATACATAAATACATTTTTTACTAGCTAGGTGTGTATTGGGTGGAAAGGGACAGTAACTGAGAGGTTGAAAGGGACATGTCCTTTTCAACCCCTCATGTTTTATCATGGAAGACGGTAGTATTTCGAGTGACGCAGCCTTAAGCCTAAAGTCGTATCGTATCGTATCGTATCATAGAATTCGTAGATGGCGGAACTCATATATACAGCTAACTCGACATCAAAGAAAACGCGAAAAGCCGCCTTTTAATAACTCAGCAGATATATGTCTTATTGTTCTGAATTTTGTAGAACAGTCTTATATCTGCAGTCTAATCGTATACTGAAATTTTTGCATTTCTACGTGCAGTATATTTTGAGATCTAAATAGCCATTTTTAAAGTGAAAACGTTGGTATAATATCGAGGAAGTTCCTAATTTGAAAATCTCGAAAACGGTTCTAACGATTATTTTTAAATTGATACATAATATAAATGTGATTAAGGCGAGGTGAATAACACTTTTCTTTTTTCTGGGAAAACTCTCGTTCGTTAAATAATTCGATTTTTTTTTCTGTCGAAAATGACACGGGCGATTTTTTAAAAATCAAATAAATATGTTTCAGATGAACCAAATAACAATTTACTTGTTTCCAGCAAGACTCTTGTTCGTTTTATAATGCGCATGAAAAATCGGACTATATTTCTTCGCCATTCTATGGAAATTTCACCGAAAATGCATGACACTGTATTCATACACATGCTTTCTTTTTAACCACTTTTGGGGAGAAAACTTTTGTCTTCCCACTGGCTGAGTGGCTAAGGGCCATCGTTTACTGACCTTAAGATAGGTAGTTCGATACTCTGTGGTACGTGTTTTCACATGTGAATGTTTTTTTTTTTTTTTAAGTCTGCTAGTTGACCATTATTCTCAGTTCCTTTGTAATTTTTTTAATTGCTATTAAGTTAAATAAAATTACAATTATAATGACGCCAATTTGATGATGATTATTTCTTGGCAATTTTTCAACAATAAAAATATTACCATAAATTTTATAAATATATTTAATTTCAATCACTTTACAAAAAATATACATTAATAATTATTATTTGAATATAAATCACACGATCAGAAACGGAAAAAAATAATTCATTTCAGCTCTTCTTTTTATAATATCATTTTAGGTAGCTTTCTTTACAAAAAAGCTACCTATTGCAGCCGTTCGGAGGAAAGCGATTTCAAAAAATTTTGGTATATTTTCATCGATCATGACCCCCAGACCCCGAAACCACCCTCTGTTCAAAATTGATATATATATATATATATATATATATATATATATATCTGACCTATGTCACACTGTAACTCCCGTAATTATGAACCGATTTCGATGTAATTCGGTGTGTACATAGTACATACCAATGTCTCGACCGAGTTCGTTGGCCAGCTTCATCCGCCGTTTTGTTTCAAAATGGCGGCCATTTAAAATTTTTAAAAAAAATTTAAAACTTGAAATGTGGTACAAAAAAATTAAAAATGGAAAAATATTTTTTTCTTATGTATTTGACCTTTATACAAAGATTTCGGAGCAGTTTTTGTTTCGTCTATATCTTAAAAAATGACTGAGTTATAGCATTTTGAATTTCTAGCGTGGCTGACATTTTGAAACGTCCTGAATTTTGTCACGCGATAAAAGGCGTATTTATGAACCGATTTGGATGTAACTTCGTTTATACATAGTACATACCAATGTCTCGACCGGGTTCGTTGGCTAGCTTCACCCGCCTTCTTGTTTAAAAATGGCGGCCATTTAAACTTTTAAGAAAAATTTAAATTTGAAATATGGTACCAAAAATTGAAAATTGAAAAAATATTTTCTTCTTATGTGTTTGACCTTGATAAAAAGATTCGGGAGCAGTTTTTGTTTCGTCTATATCTTAAGAAATGGCTGAGTTATAGCATTTTGAATTTCTAGCGTGGCTGACATTTTGAAACGTCCTGATTTTTCTCACATAATAACAGGCGTATTTATGAACCGACTTGGATGTACCTGGGTGTGTACATAGTACATACAAATATCTCGACCGAGTTCGTTGGCCAGCTTCATCCGCCATCTTGTTTCAAAATGGCGGCCATTTAAAAAAAATTAAAAAATAAAAAAATTTAAATGAGATACCAAAAAATTGGAAAATGAAAAAGATTTTTTTTGTATGTGTTTGACCTTAATACAAAGATTCCGGAACAGTTTTTCTTTCGTCTATATCTAAAAAAAATGGCTGAGTAATAGCATTTTGAATTTCTCTTGTGGCTGACATTTTAAAACGACCTGATTTTTGTCACGCGACAACAGGCGTATTTATGAACCTATTTGGATGTAACTTGGTCTGCACATAGTACATACCAATGTCTCGACCGAGTTCGTTGGCCAGCTTCATTCGCCATCTTGTTTCAAAAGGGTTGCCATTTAAAAAAAATTAAATTTAAAATTCAAAAGGAGGTATTAAAAAATTCAAAAATGAAAAAGATTTTTTTTATGTGTTTGGCCTTAATACAAAGATTCCGGAGCAGTTTTTGTTTCTGAAAATTTGTTCTTTTGTTGATATCTTAAAAAATGGTTGAATTATAGCACTTTGAATTTCTAGCATGGCTAACATTTTGAAACGATCTTGTATTTGTCACGCGATAACACACGTATTCGCCTATTTCGATGTAAGAAGGCATGTGGATAGTATACATCAACATCTCAGCCAAATATAAGTTACTTTAAATAAAAGCAGCTTGGATAAAGCTGACCTCGACCAAGTTCGCTGGCCAGATTCATCAGCCATCTTGTTTCAAAATGGCGGCCATTAAATTAAAAAATATATATATATTTAAAGTGAGGTGCAAAAAAATTAGAAATTGAAAAAGGTTTCTTTCTTAAGTATTTGATCTTGATATAAGGATTCAGGAGCATTTTTTGTTTGTCTTTACCTTAAAAAATGGCTCAGATATAGCAGTTTCAATTTCTATTGTGGGTGACATTTTGAAAAATCTGATTTTTTGCATGCGACAGCACTACTATATATTAACCGATTCCGATGTGAGTGAGCATGTGCACAGCAATTACTAAGGTCTCGACCAAGTTCACTGCTTAGCCTCATCCACCATGTTGTCTTAAAATGACAGGCACTTTAAGAAATTGCCGAATTTGGCAGCCAAATATAAGTTACTTTAAAGAAAAGCAGCTTGGATAAAGCTGACTAATTTCGCGAAATTCTCATTCATTATATTGATAAAAATTAGTATTGAATCTCCTATATTCGGTTGCCACTAAATTGAGCTTCGTGTGTTTGCATGATATAAGTTGGCTTGTTTTAAATAAGGATTATGAAAGCTACCTCTTCCTCCCGGCACTGGCCGGAAGGACTTTTTTATTATTATGACGGTCAATCAATATATAATCACTGACATCCATAATATTATTATTATTATTATTATTATTTTCCTTGCATAAAAGCTATTGTGATGTAATAATTCTTTTATAATAAATAATTTAGTTGAAATGTTTTATTTATAAATATCAATGAAGTTTGATAACGCCGAGACAATTCTTTTTATTTAACTTTGCAATATTTACAGTTTACATAATAAGCATATCAGAATTCTGGTGTCGCCATCTTTTCACGCAATTGCGTAGTATTATAGAGAAATGTTTGATAAAAACGTTGAAGCAGACTGTTTTTAAATCGAAGAATTATTTTAAGAGATATTTAATGTTAAATCTGGATAAAATTGTCTCATTAAAAAAGTCTCATAGGAAAAAAAAATATACATGGGAATTTAATCATTTTCATTCAATTTAATCATTCAATAGAAACTCGAAGTTTGCAGAGTGCATTTATTATTCTTAACTTGTCTAATTTTTGACGGTTTATTTCAATTTTAAATTAAAATTTTCAGAATTTCTAGAGATATTTTTTACATATTTTAGAAAAGGTTATTTTAAATTGTTGCCAAATGTTAAAACAGCTCAAATAATAATATATCCTTTAAATTAAAAATTTATTCACACGTGACTATTATAAACAGAAAAAAATCCTTTTAAATTAGAATTAAATGATAACGTGTTAAAAGCAGGAAAATATTAAACATTACGTCATAAAAATTGTTTTTACACATGCTTACTTAAAATGAAAGAAAATTATAAAATAATCAATTATTTTCAAATTAGAATTAAATGATTACGCATTAAAAGAAGGAAAACATTGAAAATTACGTCATAAAAATTATATTTACACGTGAATATTAAAAGAAAAAGAAAATTTTTAAATAATAAATTCATTGATATGTGTTAAAAGTCGTAAACGGAGGAAATTACGTCATATTGGCCAAAGTGGCCAAAACAGTTTACAAAACACATTGCAAAACATATTGCAAAACAGTGTAAATTAAAAAATATATTTATATGAGAGATTTATTTCAAATTTCGAGATGATATTTTTAACTATAGTTGCTAATTTTAAGGTAGCGCAAATAATAATATTACCTTTCTAATAATAAAAATATTTTCAGTTGAATGTTACAAAGAGAAAGGAAAGTTTGGTGAAAATTATGTCAGATTTAAAACGTTACATTTAAAATCTCTTATTTAAAATCATTTTCTTATAGCGTTGTTAAAAAATACCATAAAGCAAAGACTCTGTTGACTTAGTTCCTTTTATATTTGGTAATTTTCAAATGTTTAACTAATCTTATTTAATCAAGCAGGGAAACAGCAACTAACATCAGCTGATTCGGTTTTGAAATCCCTCAGTAAAAGGGAAACCCGTTTACAGTAAGATCGCCATTGATTTTTTAATTATACAGAGCAGCCTCGATTATCCGAGCTAATTGGGACTGTTAGTAAATCGGAATCGGAAATCTCGGTTAATAGAAACTGTGTGTAAAAACTCGCCGTGCTTGCGAATTTAACATCTCTTTTAAAAAATATATATAGAACGTTTTTTAAATAATAAAAGTAAATATATGTAAAGTTCTGTTTCACAGCTTAACAAATTTAAAAAGAAAATCAACTACCAGTAGTAAATTTTAAAATGCAAATTGAAAAATTTACGAAAGTTCACACAGCCACTGGAAACAAAGCATTGTTCGCTATTGACTTCTCAGGGTCCAATGTTTCTTTGGAGTTGAGGGCTTTTGGGGGCAGAAGGGCCTGTATAGCTCGGACAGTGAGCTAAAGAGTGTGGTTATTTTTAAGGCTCATTCAAAAGGGAAAAAAAAATCAGACTTTGTTATCGGCTCGGTTAACAGAAACCTCGATTAATCGAAGCTCGGTTAATCCAGGTTCTACTATAATTCAATCTTCCGTAATCTTTTTAAAGCAGATCAAATTAATGGACTTTAGCACAAAGTCACATAGCTGATAACTGCCATGTTTGTTGGCCACTTTTTTTTCAAAAAGTTTGCTTCACCTTATTCAATTAATGAGATATCTCCGATAAAATAAGTCACATTTTTCCGTTCTAAAATACTGGTATCCAAAAATCGTAGGATGTAACTGACACTACAAGTACTCATGGAACTAGACTATTTTAAGTCTGATTTTTATTATAGACTATATAAAATTATTAAAAATATATATTATGATAGGAACTAACGGGCTTCGTCCGCTATTTACGTTACGGATATAAAAATCATGTTTTTATTAGGGAAAAAGAAATAAAAACCTATTTGACGATAGGTTTATAAAGACACATTTTGTATTTGTTATATTTCCGGGGATGAGGAGGGGGGGGGGGCTATTTTGATTAAATATCGCAATTAGTCTACATGGCAGATATAATTATGATAGACACTAGCGGGCTTCGCCACTCTATGGCGCCTTATGGGTCCAGCTTCCATAACTCAGAAACTACCTTTCGGACATCAATGCAACAGATTCCAAACGTTATAATTAACTTAATAATCACCCTATATAGCATTAAAGTAAATTTATGAGTACTGCATACTATTTTTTTATCGTAATTTCTGAAGAGAAAAAATTATTTCGGTTACATTCTTAGGTACTGGTCTGAAAAATTTTGAAAAAGGGGGGAAGGAGGGGACATGAGACTGCTGTTTGTCAAACAACACAACGGGATCTGGCTTATTCAACTTGGTTTTTGATGACTTCAATTGGAAGGTGGTTTGTTTAAAAGAGTGCGTTCCCTGCCCCATGAAAATTGGAACTATTGGTGCTACATCTATGTAAGGATTTAATAATTATAAGTTAACATTTTGGATTTATTAATTTAAGGATAAAGTGTTTTTAAAGGAATATCAAATGAAACCCTCTGTGCGATCTGCGATTATACTTACCCAGTTGTTTTTATATACAAACTGCTATAAAGAAAATTGTAATAAAATAGTAAAAATTAAATCTGCATTAAATTCCATAAGTATCTTTTTTTTAATCATTTTATCACTAACCTCAAAAAAGTAATGATATCAATGCAAAAACCCTTGACGGGTTAAAAGTTTCTGACGCAGCACTTTATCTTATGCTCTAAGAATTTTAAATATGGAACTTAAAAATACTGATATCAAATTTTGAGTGACGTTATGCTATTTCTTAAAAAATATATTTGTATTTATTTCACCATTTTATTTTTGTTTTATTTATAATCGCATGTGCAAAAGTTATGTTCAACATGAAAAGCTGCATAAAATTTTATTCGCTGTTGCTTTATCATTTATATCTCTCATAAATTCAAAATATGTGTTTTAAAAGATATGATATAAAATTTAAGTGACGCCTTGATGTGACTTTAAAAGGTTTGTTTTTTAAAATTCAATTTAAATTATTTTTGACTTGGTTAAAATATTTTTTTTACATCTACACAATACTTTCAATTTTCCAATTCACTGTTAAATATATCACTTTCATTGAATCTATACTATGCATTGAAATGTATTTATTTCAATAAATTGATTTATCTTTTGTGTCACGCTATTCAAAATTGTGAGTAAGATTTATGTAAATGGTTTATTTGCGTCAAACTATCCTTTTTCATACATTTCATGTAGTTTGGACACAATGACGCAAAGAAACCATTTACATAAATCTTACTCACAATTTTGAATAGCGTGACACAAAAGATAAATCAATTTATTGAAATAAATACATTTCAATGCATAGTATAGATTCAATGAAAGTGATATATTTAACAGTGAATTGGAAAATTGAAAGTATTGTGTAGATGTAAAAAAAATATTTTAACCAAGTCAAAAATAATTTAAATTGAATTTTAAAAAACAAACCTTTTAAAGTCACATCAAGGCGTCACTTAAATTTTATATCATATCTTTTAAAACACATATTTTGAATTTATGAGAGATATAAATGATAAAGCAACAGCGAATAAAATTTTATGCAGCTTTTCATGTTGAACATAACTTTTGCACATGCGATTATAAATAAAACAAAAATAAAATGGTGAAATAAATACAAATATATTTTTTAAGAAATAGCATAACGTCACTCAAAATTTGATATCAGTATTTTTAAGTTCCATATTTAAAATTCTTAGAGCATAAGATAAAGTGCTGCGTCAGAAACTTTTAACCCGTCAAGGGTTTTTGCATTGATTATTATTTAAACAAAATATTATTTATGTTTTGTAAAATTTAAGTTATGGTTTTAGTTTTTTATGTAGAATGAATGAGTGCATTACTATGTAGAACAAAAATATGCAAATATTACAATAATATATACCTACAATTTTGGTATTTTTTCCTTGTCCAAAAATCATCAAAAAGTCAATATGCTTCGGAAATATAAAAGGAAATTTTAGAAAAATCGAATTACTGAAGAAGAAATAATGTGTGCTGTAGCTGAAGAAGTGGACAAAGGTGTGTCTGTTAGATCAGCAGCTAAAGCCTACGCCATAGAAAAGTCCTGTTTAGAAAGAATTGTTCTAAAATGTAAGAATGCACAGGCAGATAAATTTCAGTACACCTATTTGGTAATAAAAAAAGTTTTTATTGAAGGTTAATAAAAAGGATTAGCTTCAAATTTACTCTAAGCATCTAATATGAACTATGGTTTAACAATTGTGCATATGAGTATTCAATTTCTTTGAATTATTGAAATATATCCCTGTCTTGGAACACAAAGAAGCAAGCTTGAAATGATTGGTTACAAGATTTTAATCAACAAAATTCATTACTTTCTATTACGAAAACCTATAGCCATTAGTTTAAACAGAAGTACAAGTTTCAACAAAGCTAATGTTGATATTTTTTAAACACGTTTAGTCAGTCATGAACCGCTAAAAATTCACACGGAATATAATATATAACTTTGATGAAACAGGTTTAATGGCAGAGCACAAGCCTCCAAATATAGTAGTAAAACGTGGTGAAAGCAATTTTCTGACGTAACATCAGCTGAACGTGGTCAACTTGTCACACCTTTGTTTCTGCATCAGGTAACTCTGTGAACAGTATTCATTTTCCCAAAGAAGAATTACAAAGAGTTCATGCTCAGAGCTGCCTCATCCCAAAGGCTTGGGCTGGCTCATCAAAGTTGGTGGATGACAGCAGAATTTTTTTAAAGCAATTGCGCATTAGCCTAATATTCTAGTTGTTCCAAAACTGATCCTACTCTTCTCTTATTTGATAATCATTAAAGCAATACAAATATTAAGGCAATAAAATTTGCGAAAGATACTGGAATAATTGTGGTAACATTCCTGTCGCAGTTTATGCACAAACTCCTGAAAAGCACTCGGAATGAATTCGAAGTACATTTTTTCAGAAAAAAAAGGATTAAAACTACTTTGTATTTACTGATACTATTGAAATGAATGACACGAATATCAATGATATTGTGATGAAATTACCTAAATCCGTAACTGGTGATGAGACAGGTAGAGCTAAATCTTTCTTAAAATTTTTGATTTAAAGTTGTTTTCTGTCAAGTAGACCTAAACAAGTTATTTTTCTTGTTTTTGTTTTATAATATGTTGCAATATGTTTTATTTTTGATTGTGTATTATTATCTTTTATTTTTGAATAATGTAATCTCAAAAAAAAAGGAAAAAATGTTCATACAATTGTTTATTTATGTGTATTCCTTTCAACCCAGCACAGTGTCCCTTTCATCTCCCACAATGGGGTTAAAAGGGACATTTCTCCCAATTTATAAAAATGCGTACAAATTTTAAATTACAGTATTTGAGGATAAGAGGTTTTACTAATATTAAAGCAAAGGTTTTAGACGAGAATTAGGCGCAATCATGCTAATGATATCTATTAATGTCATTATTTTATAAACTTATACAAACAAAATGTCTCTTTCATCCCCACTCTCCCCTAATAAAACTAGAAAACAGGAATTCTTCTTTTCCAGAATTTAGTGTCGCCCCGATAATATATATATACATATAGTTGTATTGTTTTTTTCAATTTCATGCCATTTGATATTATTCTGTTTTCATCTTGAAACTATTCTCTTGGTCATATTGGTTGTTTGAGTACAGGAGAAAAAAAATTTCAGCTTTTTTCTCACAGAAAACAACCGATTTGCTTATATCATTGAATTCTGTACTCTTGAAAACGTAATTCAATATATAACTTTTTCAATTATTTTTTTCAGTATCCATACTCTTCTTTTTTTCTTCCATATTAATTCTTATAATTATGTATAAGGCACTTTATTTTATACATACAGTTGTATATTATAGGTTTGTGGCATCCATTTTTATTGTCATTTCATTCACAATATTGCGGTTTTTGATAATGGACGATAATGTTTAATTAATGGTTATATATATATATATATATATATATATATATTATATATACTTACTACAAACAATGATAATACACATTGTATAAAAAATAGCTATCAACTGGTCAATATTTTAAAAAATCTTCAGTGTGTATATAATATAACGACATATGACTTCAAAGATCTTTTTAATAATATAGAGTTATTAGATTTACATAATATTATAAATGCATTATTTAAAAAGTATTATAAAAAACTGGAATTACCATCTAATATAGATATCGCTTATTTTACATCTTTAACAAACTTCATTATCTATAATAATTATATATTGCAAGATAACACATTATATTTACAGCACGTCGGTATACCACAAGGTGGTTGTACATCCAGTTTATTATCAGACTTATACTTATATCATTATGAACGTACTTTTACTAATAATAATCTACATTTATATCGTTATATTGATGACATAATTTTAATTGCCACTGATCAATCTAAAATTTCTCAATTTCCAGTTGATTATCCCACTAATTTGGAATTAACGGAAAACATCTTATCTAACAATACAATTAACTTCTTAGATCTTAAAATTACAATAAAAGACAACAAAACAATAACTGATTTATATGATAAATGTAAAGAATTTAAATTCAAAGTTAATACATTTACAAATTTTAAATCTTGTCTTCATCATTCTGTATATCGAAATATACTACTTAATCATTTATATAGAATAAAATGTTTATGTTCTTCTCATCTAATTAACAATAATATTAAAAAACTAATTTATGAAGCATTAAATCATGGTTTTCCAAAAAAATTCATATATTCATTAATATACAATTAGTACTTACATGATCTTAAACAAATTAACACATGCGTAAACAAAATTACAAAAAAATTTATAAAATAAAAAAATATTTATATAAAAAATTAAAAATTGTAAAATAATAATAAAAAATTGCTATAGGATGGTTGGGTGGGTAGATGTTAGAGTACGGAGGAGGGTGGAGTTGTCTGGATAATACGCAATGGTTAATTTAATTAAAAAAATGATGGGGCTTTTGTATTATAACTACATTTCTATTACGCATTTTATATAGATGTTGATTTGATGTTTTATATGTAATTGGTGACAGTTCTTTTTTTATTTCAATTCATATTAAATTTAGCTTATTTAATCAAATTCAAAATTAACTTGTTTTTAAATTTCAGTCTGCTCAGGACAATTTTATATTCATTAATAATAGTATACCATCTTTATAGTGATTAATATGCATATAAGTTTATTTGATATAACTAATGTTATAATGTATGTATTAAAATTGGGTAATTGGTTTTTATTATTATTCCTCTATACTTTTTAATATTGTTTTATTTTAAACTTTGTATTCCATGATTAATTATCGGTTTAATGCGTTTGATTGTCACAATCATATTTTTTAGCTTTTTTTTTTGGCTAATATGAAGATAATCCACACACTATATTTGTAATCTTTAGGCTATTGGGAATTTTAGAATCTGACAATTTCTATAAACATCCATTTTTTTCCCTGTTCATTTTATTAATTTATTATTTTTTAAATTTAATAGTATTTCTTAAAGTTTTTATATTTATATTATATATAATTTATTTTAAGTTATAGCATATAGCTATATTCTATATATTATCAATGTTATAAAATTATTTACTTTTTCAGTGTAGACTAAATGGGTTTGGTAATAGAATGTATTGAAAGCATTTTATTAACATTTAATTTATTTAATTTTTTTGAATAATGATATATAGTAGATTATTATTTATATATTAGAATTAGTGTGGTAATGCAGATGATATATTTTAATTTCATTAGCTTTTATTATTTTCTTCTTGTGTCATTTGAATAATAATAATTGTTTTTAAAATAATATAATAGATGGTAGCACTAAAAAATTTTGTCTTTTAAGTGCTTCGATTAAAGTAATAAAATCTATTAAAGTAAGCTTTAATTTTTTACGCCAGGTGGTATTAAACGCTGAATATTGGCAATATTGTAAAATTGAAATTAAACAATTTAAATGTTTTTTTAGGTATTTTAAATTATGTAATTATCTTCTATTTATATTATATTAATTGATTTTATCACGGTATTTCAAAATGAATTAACTGAATCCATATTTTTAATTTCTGTGTTAACTTAACTGTTTTATTCACCTTAATCTGATCATGCTTGGATACCATGTGCGGGAGGATATTTTGAAAATCAATTGGGTTTCTTTTAGGTATGTTGTGTAATATTTCTATTTTTTATGCTATAAATTAAATATTTAAAGGGTTGTATTGTTTTTTCCATTTCATGCCATTTGATACTGTTCTGTTTTCATCTTGAAATTATTCTTTTGATCATATTGGTTGTTTGAGTACAGGAGAAAAAAAAATTCAGCTTTTAACTTTTTTCTCACAGAAAACAACCGATTTGCTTATATCATTGAGTTCTGTACTCTTGAAAACGTAATTCAATATATATGTTTTTCAATTTTTTCGGTATCCATATTCTTCTTTTTTTTTCTTCCATATTAATTATTGTAATTATGTATAAGGCACTTTACATTATACATACAGTTTTATATTATAGGTTTGTGGTATCCATTTTTATTGTCATTTCACAATATTGCAGTGTTTGATGATGGTTGGTAATGTTTAATTAATGGTTATATATATATATATATATATATATATGCTTCATTTATTTGTAGTATTAATATAGATACTTAAAAGTAAGTTTAGTTCATAATAGCTCCGTGTTTTATCAGAAATCATTCATTTATATTTTTTCAAAATAGCACGTAGTTTAATTACTTTTTGTCACTTTTTATGAGAAAATGGAAATAAAAAGATATAATTCCTATTTTCCAACTATTTTTTGTTTACTTTCTACTGAAAGGGAGTACTTGAGTTGCCAAAATTAAACAAATGACACTAAAAACTACAAAAAAAAAAAATTAATATCTCAAAAATAATTTGAGATGCAGTTTTCAAACAAATTGCATTAAAAAATACTTTTTTCCGAATACGACGGTATAAAAATCGTAAATGTGCGATGCTTAGAAGTTAAAAAAATTGCAGTAGAGTACTTAATAATACAATGATACATCTGTTTTGTTTTACAGATGGCTTATACAGCGGAATATTATTTTTTGGAGACGACATTTTATTTGCTGGGAGAAAGAAATAGCATACCGGGGGCTAATAATAAACATTAATGTGTTGCATGCTTACATTTTGAAACTACTTTACTCCTTCAATATTATTGTCATTTTTATTTATGAAATATAGTGTGCATCTGCGAAGTTAAATTTAGTGCTCCGCCTCTGATATAAATGGTGCTTTTGATAGTTTGAAGACAAGCAGTTTAATTAAGTATGATTTGAAACATATTCAGACATTCATTATATTTTCGATTTGTATTCTGACAAAAACATGAATGAAAGTTTTATTCGCAAACATTGTGAAAGTGATGAAGGGGAGGAACTGTTATGTCAACCTTAATAATTTTTTTGCATTCTATTTCCTTGTCGTGCTTGTCTTTCTCTATCAACTTGGTGAAAGGAGACAGTTTATAAAAGGTTTCTAGTTCATAAATATTTATTTTACAATATTACTCGCAAATGTGCCGTTCTAAAAAAAGTTCAAAGCAATAATTGCTTCTACAAATAAAAGCAATTTTTTAATACACTGCTCAAAACAATTAAAGGATATTTCAGTTTTAGGTGGATTTTGTATCTCGTAAACTGTTTAGCTGATTGATACATGGTCGACAGACATAGTAGGTTATATGAGAATAAATTACACATGTTTGGCAGAAAAAAATGCATTTTATTGCGCATTTGTGTTCTAAAGGAAAAAAACACAATTTGTGCATATGAGAAAAAAAGAATAAGAAAAGGTGTTTTCTTCAAAGAAAATCATTTTCAGTAGGGGGTATGGTTTTCACGGGCGGCCAGCAACGTTGAACACCTTTGAGGCATGGACTCAATGAGGCTATTAATGACGAGTTGGGGTATTCTGCCCCACTCTTCCAGAAGAGCTCTTTCCAGTTCTTGGAGAGTTTGTGGGGGTTGTTGGCGGCCAGAAACTCGTCTTCCTAGAGCGTTCCAAACGTGCTCGATTGTATTCATGTCTGGAGAACACGCTGGCCATTCCATTCGAACGATTCCTTCCTCGAAAAGGAAATCCTCCACCAGGTTTGCACGATGTGGCCTGCAGTTATCGTCCATTAAAATGAAGTTATCTCCGATTGCTGCAGCGTAAGGGACTACAATAGGTCTGAGGATCTCATCCCTATATCGGCGACCAGTCAGAGCTCCATCTCGAATGATGTAGAGGTCAGTGCGCCCGTCAATGGAGATGCCACCATACACCAACACTCCTCCACCGCCAAATCTGACACTTTCGTGCACGAACGCAGGATTATTCCTACTGCCACGGTCCCTCCAGATGAAAATACGCCTATTATCCGGATGCACAGAAAAACGGGACTCGTCAGAAAACAGAATATTGCTCCATTCATTTCTCCTCCAGTTGACATGCTCGGTTGCCCACTCCCTGCGGTCGCGACGATGCCTTGATGTTAATCTAACACATACCATCGGTCGGCGAGCATACAGACCTACAGCATGGAGCCGGTTTCGGACAGTCTGAGTTGAAATCGTGGTGCCTGTAGCCGAGCGAAGGTGTTGTTGGAGAAGAGTAGCGTTCATGGTTCGGTGTCTCCGAGCTGTTAACGCTAAATACCGATCTTCATTGGGCGTTGTTGCCCGTCTACGACCTTGCCCTGGTCTTCGGCCTGCACATCCACTCTCCAAAAAACGGTTCCAGATCCTGGAAATGACACTTTGTGACACTCCAATGGCTTGCGCTACTTCGGCTTGAGTTTGGCCCCCTTCTAACCTACCAACAATTCTCAAAGCTTCTGAATCTGTCAAATGACTTCTCTGAGACATCGTACTCATCGAAACAAAGCAATCACTGAATGCCGATCATCCTTGTCTTCATTCTCTTTTATCCAGTTGAAAGTCAAATTTCATTCGCTGCCGCTGCAGCGACGTTTTTGACGTCGAACTCAAAATTTGCATACTCCACAGTTTGAAAACCATAAAAATTTGCATTTGTGATTCTCTTCTTCTATTTTCGGCAAAAAAAATTTCGTTTATATCTTTATTTTATATAAAACTTCAAATATCCTTTAATTGTTTTGAGCAGTGTATATAAAATGAAATGCAGTGTATTTTAACAAATGATCTATTACAAAACTATATTTAAACTAAAATCGAGCCCTTTAATTCCTTTATAAAAGCTACTGAGAGAAAAGTTTTACGAACATGATCCATCACCTTTTTTCCATGTTTTACGTGCTACTTTAAACCTTATTATTTTCCGTATTCGATGAAATCCATTAAGTATTTTAGGAAATTTTTTCTCCTTGCTATATTCTTTTTTACATAATGCCCAAAATGTTTCATCCCTCTTGTCTGAGGAACATTAGGCGCATTTTTTAGATTTTTCTATGAATTCGATGTTTTCAGATTTCAGATAACCAGTTAAATTTTTTGCATAAAGTGAAGAACCTGGCCAATATATATATATATATATATTTAACCCTTCACTGCACGATTTTTTCTATTTTTATGGAAAAAATTACTTGAAATCTATATATCGATCTAATAAAGGAAAAAATAGTAAAAAAAAATTAAATTTCAAAATTTTCAGCTAAAATTTGATATTTTTTAGTGTGCGCCATATGTACACAATTAGGGTTTTAAAATATTGTAAATTAGCTTAAAATAATTAATTTTATCTGCTTAACACTCCGAAACTTTTTTTATATTAATATTTTTAAGTATTCATAAAAAATAATTCAAGTGCTTACCTTAACCCCTTGGGGACGAGCGGCACGTATTCGTGCCGCATGAAGCGCTCAGAATCCTTGTCTTTTCTCACCAGTAAAATTTTACTGTAAAATTTGCCTTATTTAATCAGCTCATTTTCTCGATTTAACAAGGCCCAAATATCTGTTTTTAAAAAACGGTGACAAAAGATTAAAAATTTCGTAAAAGGCTCCCGTCCCGAAGGGGTTAATAGCTTGATCGAAATATTTTTTGTTTCCGACGGACAAATTCTTATTTTTGGTCAAATGAAGCCATCTGACATGGAAAAAATAAATGTTATTCCATCCTGTGGAATGTTCTTGATCAGGGGCAGAGATCATATTGGTCAAATTCATGGCATATAATGATAATCATACTGTTTTTAGGTATGTGCCAGATATGGCACGCGGTGCAGTGAAGTGTTAAGCATTTTATAATGTTTCTTAATGAAAGGAATCAAATACTTTTTGATAGACTTTTCATGAAAAATTTTAGCATTCAGAGAGATTTCACAAACAAACGGTTATGATACACACTGTCAGAAAAAAGTTGTCTTTATACACTAAATTATTCGTCATTTTTAAACAAATAATTTACGTACTTCTAAAAACATGCTTTTTCCGTTAATTCTACCCGGAAGTCTGGAAAAAGGGGAAAATTCTGTTTTTCCCTTGCACGCATGCGTATTGGGTTGTATTAATACCAAAGTTAGAATTTATTTTTTAAATGAAAAACCGAAAATTCCATAAATTAAAAATTTCTAATTTATTTTAAAACAAACAAACAAAAGAAATGCTTTCGAATTTAATAAAGTAGCAATTTTCTCATTCATTTAAACTTATTCGCAATTTATTTTTTAGAGTATTAAAAAAATATTCGCCTGTAAAATATGTTCTAAACACATTTAAAAAATATATAGTAGTTTAATCAAGTTAAGAAAATCGATTTTATTCAAAAAAGCAAACATTTGTTCTAGTATTTAATTCAAAATTTTTTATTCAGGTTTTACATCTAACAATCAAAATATGTCTTATTAAAAATATGTCTAATATGTAATAATTTTTATCCTCTATTATTCCGTAAGTGTTAAAACACCAACCATTATTTAATAACGACGAAATGTCCCTGCAATTAAATTTCCGAGCTTTCTGAACAACAAATTTAACAAGCATAAATCAAACACTTTGAGCGAATTTTAATACATAAGCTAAAATCTTTAACAACGATTTAACGCACAAATACGTACAAACACGACACGAAAAATCAAATACGATCGTTTCGGGGATTTCCGGATCCCCTTCCCCAGTGCGAGAAAGAAAAAAAAGAATTAAAACGGGTTCGAAGAACCCCTCGGTTATAGTTCTGAGTACTGACTATAATGGACTGATTGAAAAGGCGTAAAACACTGTTTATATATCTTTAAAAATGACGCAATGGACCAGAACCAACAGAAACAAGTTGGAAATTGCTCGTCAAACGTGGCAAATGAGGTGCGTTCGTACTATAACCAGTTTTATAATTATTTTTTCCACTCCATATTGTACTGAATGTATATTTTTTTGCACTTCATAAGTGCATAGTCTGTAACATTAAAATGTACTTGCAACAATTTTTTCCCCATTCCCCGTAATGTAAATGTAACGGAACACTTCTAACTGTCCCTGTAATTAAACTATACATCCGATTTTCATAAAATTTGAAATGGCTCGACAAAATTTTGCAACAATTATATATTTAAAATTTCAGACCATTCGGAAGGCTAAAACATCATTAAAATGCACTTGCAATATTTTTTTCATATTGGCCGTAATGTAACGGAAAACTTTTGACTGTTCCTGTAATTAAACTATATACATCTGATTTTCATAAAATTTGAAATGGCTCGACAAAATTTTGCAACAATCATATATTTAAAATTTCAGACCATTCGGTTGGGTAGTTTTTGCTCTGTTATATGCGGACAGACGGACGGACAGACAGACGGACTGAACGACGACTATAGATGCTACATATTTATATAATTATGAACGCACCTAAAAAGGAGTCACCGCACAGGATACCTCCACACTAGCGAGAGAAAAGGAGTGCTGGTCATATCATTCACTAAGGAAGAAGTATGTTTATGAATATAGTGAGCTTCGTAAAAGTCTAGATCCAAAACTGAATTACATTTTTGAATAATTTTAGCCTCTGGATAATTAAACTGGTGGTTGGAATTCCAACAATGTTTAGCTATTGTAGATTTCTCACATTCCTGCTTTCTAACGTAATTCTGGTGTTCTTTCAGCCTGATTCTAAGAGCACGCTTCGTCTGCTCAATGGAAGAGAGGCCGCACTCACAAAAAATTCTATAAATGCACCAGGATTATGGTTGTCAATTGGATCTTTGAGATTGTAGGAAGAAATTTTATTATTTGACGACGAAACAACTTAAAAACTAAACCTATTGAGAATACGAGAAATTTGCGTACTGATTTTAGAGAAAATAAGGTAAGACAATAACATTTTTAAATTCTGGAACAGAATCAGTGATTACCGAAGGTTTAGATAAAATACGGTTAATGATATTCAAGCTAAATCCACGATCGATGGCAACTGCTTTTATATAGTTAATTTCACTATTAAATAACTCAGAATTTGAACAAATTTTACGTTCACGGAAAATAAGAGTATTGAAAGCTGCAAGTTTTTGATGAGGGGCAAATTTACAGCAAAAGGTTTTCGGTAAACTAACGTCAAACACTCACAATCATTACGTATTACCAGAACATCCAGAAAAGCGTCAACAACGTCTAGCTTTTCTGGTAATACGTAATGATTGTAAGTTTTTGACGACAATTTACGGAAAACCTTTTGCTGTAAGTTTGCTCCCTCATTATAAATCCAGTCATTCCCCACATCAAAAACTTGCAGCTTTCAATACTCTTATTTTCCGTGCATGAAAAATTAGTTCAAATTCTGAGTTATTTAATAGTGAAATTGAATTAAAGCAGTTGATATTGATCGTGGATTTAGCTTGAATATCATTAACCGTATTTTATCTAAACCTCCCGCAATCACTGATTCTGTTCCCAGCAAATAAAGAATTTAAAAATGTTATTGTCTTACCTTATTTTCCTAAAATCAGTACACAAATTTCTCGTATTATCAATAGGTTTAGTTTCAAAGTTGTTTTCTCTCCAACTAATAAAAGTTCTTTCTCCAATTTCAAAGATCCAGTTGATGACCATAATGTTTGGGGCATTTATAGAATTTTTTGTGAGTGCGGCCTCTCTTACATTGGGCAAACGAAGAGTGCTCTTAGAATTATGCTGAAAGAACATCAGAATTACTTTAGAAAGCAGGAATGTGAGAAATCTACAATAGCTAAACATTGTTGGAATTCCAACCACCAGTTTAATTATCCAGAGGCTAAAATTATTCAAAAATGTTTTTAATCTAGACTTTTACGAAGCTTACTATATTCATAAAAATACTTCTTCCTTAGTGAATGATATGGCTAGTACCCCTTTTCTCTCGCTAGTGTGGAGGGATCCTGCGCAGTGACTCTTTTTTTGTCTGTTATTTCTGGTCCATCACGTCATTTTTAAAGATATATAAACTCTTGTTTTCGCCTTTTCAATCAGATATGCAATTATCGCGATTACCAGGCATTTAAAAATTCTCTCTGCATGGTTCCAAAAATGGAGAGTTGCAGTAAATGTAAATAAGACACAGGCAATGTTGTTTTGTAATCTTAGTAACGATAATCGTGACAAATATAAAATTAAATTTAATAATATTGAATTGCCATGGTCAACAACATGTAAATATCTTGGTATTATTCTTGACCAAAGACTCACCTTTAAACAACATACATACTACGCGCGTAACAAATTTCGAGCTGCTAAAAGTCTAATTTTTCCCCTAATTGCTCGAAATAGTGATTTAACTATTAAAAATAAATTGCTTCTCTACAGTTCCTACCTACGCCCCATCTTAACTTATGGCTGTCAAATCTGGTCATACATCGCCAAATCCCACATCAAAATTTTATTACAATCTCAAAATTCTACTATTAGACAAATTTATGACGTTCCTTACTACGTCCGTAATTATCACCTTTATAAAGAAATTGATTTTCCTAAATTAAACAATTTTATTCAGGACCTAAACATTAATTTTCACATTTCACTCCAAAACTTAGAAAACAGTGCTTTAAATACTTTACCGATGTATGACATTTTTGATTTTAATAATAGAAATAGACCACAAGTTGGTATGATTTTAAATGCTCTGCATATTTTTTAAATTGTTAAATTCTTGATTTTATCTTCCTTTTATTCTAATTGTTTTTTAACTTAAATTACCATCTTCCACCTTATTATTACTACTCTTTTTCGTTATTAATGTAAGGATTCGACGAACAACTTCGTCCAGCCAATCAAATTCATCTATTCCTTTCTAAGCTCCTCCCCGTTTCCCCTTTCTCTATAAGTAGACCTGCTCTTCGAGCAGGACGCCATTCTCTCCCTCAACCCAGTTGTGAGCAGTATTCCTAATCTCGGTGGATCCAGGGCATTTCAAAGGGTCTTTTTCAAGACCGTATTACCGCGAATGTCTGTGAAGCCGTGGTAGCCTGAACTCGCGGTGAAGCGTGAGTCAGCGCGGGAGCTGCTGTTCACTGAGCCTTTTTAGTAATTTTAACTACTTAAATATTTTATTCTGCCAATTTAAATTCTTTTTTCTTTTTTTTTTTTTACTTTTTCTTTTTGTGTGTGTGTGTGTGTGTTGAACTCAAGAACTTAAGGTCCCCCCCCCCTCCCTTTATGTTCCATTTTTTGCACTGCTGTTACGGAATCCTACCTTGTCAACTAAAAAGCTGTTCTGCTTCCGGGGATGTGGGACATAGGTCCCGGGCTCCTCGGCTCAAACCTCTTCGTATCGTCGTCGTCGTATTTTCAATCAGTCCATTAGCCAGTACTCGGGGAACCGAAGGGTTCTTCGAACCCATTTTGATTCTTTTTTTTTCCTCTCGCACTGAAGAAAGGGATCCGGGAATCCTCTAAACGATCGTATGCGATTTTTTGTGTCGTGTTTGTACGTATTTGTAAGTTAAATCGTTGTTAAATATTTTAGCATATGTATTAAATTTAACCAACCTTACCAATTCCGCATTTAAAGAAAACCGGTATTTTAAACTCGTCATCTACCAACTGCTCGCTGCCCGAGTGGTTAAGATTCTGGATTCGAAATGCGCTGTCCCAGGTTCAAAACCAATACAAGTGGATCCACGGAAGAAAGAGAAGCGTATTTAAAAAAACTCCTTTTCAGATTAATTGATTTTTCTGTCCTAGAACGAAAAAAAAAAAGAACGGAAATTTCTACAATTCTCAGATATATACCGGTAGCGGTGTTGCCAGGAATATTTTTGTGAACTGAAGAAAGTATTTCTGAGAGTGCATTTTCTGTCACATCCATGGCTTTCCAAACTAAAAACTTACTGAAAACTTTTGCTTGTGATTGATTTTATGACTATAATCAATTTTTTATTTATTTATTTTTTTTTTTTTGGGGGGGGGGGGTTAGATGCATGGAAATATTTATATACGGGTACTTATGCTGGAACCTTAGACACTTAAGTTTCATCATCTAAAATGAGAGTTTTCCTAGTTTTCTATGGACGCGTCAATACCCTAATTTTGCTCGTTTGCTCTGCTTCTCCCGTGTATTTTGGAGCAGGTAATTTTTACAATTCCTCTAGTTCCTAGTTTATATATATATACATAACGTTGATTGGGTTAAGTTAAATTTTTTAGCAGCTGCACGAGTTGAAATTGAAGGATTTTTCATAAAGAGATTCTCTACTTTGTGATCGATTTTTTATGTCAATTTAGATGGTATACGCCCTTTAAGCTATTTATTACCCGACTGAAAAGAAGGGTTATGTGTTTCCCGCGTATCTATGTATGTGCATTTCTTTATACCCTCGAAACATCCCAACGGCTGGATGGATTTTAATGAATGGGGTCTCTATCAATTCGTCTTAACGGCCCCATGTTTATAGGCTAGGTTTTGTTTTTGCAAATTCAAAATGGCGGTAGAGACGGAAAAAAAATTACGTAAGCTATTGAGTGGCATATCATTGGATAGGTCTTTCAAAATGAAGACGATGCTTCATTGACTATTTTACAGTCAGAAGCTCCGTTAAAATATTATACAACCTAGAAGTTGTGTAGGTAGGATCTCTAGTTTTACTGCAACTTTAACCATCACAAACATCTATAGACATCATCAAAACAGTGTTTATAGATAGGAACTAACAATTAAACACAACATAAAAGTCTTCAATACAAGTAAATAAAAAAATAGGTAAGTAATATAAACAAGTAATGTAAAAAAATATTTTAAGTCAATTCCTACATAGGTCAAAAAGATAATTTTTGTCCCATTCTTCTTTCCTCTTGAGTGGCGCTTAAAATGCCTTGATCAAGAAGAGGGCTCTCTCGATTACTGAAAATTAATTAATTTAGTTTAATTAATGAATTAATATTTGAAAAAAAACTGGATTAACATCAACTACAAGTTAAAAAAAAATTTTTTTTCAATAATTGGATGAATAATAAGTATTTTGTTAACGATTGAAAAATTTTAACAAGATATATATAGCGAGAATGTGAGCTAATAGTAAGAATTGAAAAAGAAAATAGTTTCACATTGATGAGAAATAATTAATTAGTTCGGAATTTTTTATTTTTTAAATTTAATTGTTTATATTCTGTTGTTTTATTTTCCTCATATTTCTTACTTATTCGATAAATAGTTATTTTGTCCTTTCTTTCATTTAGAAATTGTTTAACAGTCGTTATTTTATTTCTTCCAGCAATGTTCTCCCACCATTGGACTACAAGTTTTTTGAAAATGTTTCATTTTCTTTCCGGCTCATGACATAAATAAAAGAGAAAATACAAGAAAAGTGAATCAATAAGCTTTAATATACCTGTTAAAAAGAATGATAACTGTTAGATATAATTATTTTTATAATTACAAGATTGCAATTTTAGTAACTCCACTTATCGTTCGAACCTTAAGATACTTTCTTTAGGCGCCTTGGCGCTTTTAAAATGGCTTGCAAAGAAGGTCTCCTTACCGGACATACTTAGAATATTTTGAAAAAAAAAACAATTAAACTAATTACGTATGTAATAAAGGTTCAGTCAAATTTAGCGGCGGAATTACAGTAGAAAGTCTGTAAAAAAATAAAATGCTTTCGAGTATTTGGCGCGATAAGACGAAAGCGCCACACGATTTGGCGAGCAGTACTTTTCCTCACCAAAAGCAAACGATTTTAATGCACCTGAAAATTGCTTGTTAATTGGTTTTTAGAGTGTGTGTAAATAGTATTTAATGAATTTAAACTTAATGAGAGAGTTTAATAAATACATATTTTGTATTACATATTTATGTTGTTTGTTATTTAATTTTATTACTTTAAAAATAATTTCATATATAAAAAATATTTTCACATGTTTAGGCGTATTCCAAAATAAAGGCAAGATGAAGAATGCTGCAGTTATTCATTTCAATATCAAAAAAATCGTTGTTTCCATAGCAACAAAATTGAATCGACAGTATTCAGATGGACTTAATTTTGAGATTCAAACAATTTTAATTAATTTAAATTTTGATTTAATTCAAGAAATTTAATTGTTAACTTTCATTATAAATATATATATATGGCAAAATTATAGTTAAATCAAACTAAAACTGACAAAACTAAAGTTATTTGCATTAAATTTATTTAAACAAGTTCAATATGAAACAGTTTTATCTTAAAGAGTATTTGACATAAAAAAGTACTTTTTGAAATTTTATTCCATCACCAACCGGTGATAAATCGCCAAATATCGAAATTTTCGTTATTTTTTTTACGGACCCTCTATCGTGGTTCCGACGAAATTTTTTGTATAAACATATCTGTACTCATGAGTAGAACATCCTATAATTTTTTCAGATTTTTCGGAGTATGCCCGTATGGAGACCTTCCTTGTTAGATGCAGTTAGGGCTCAAGAAATTGAGAATGTTGCCAAATGATTATAAACATCTATGCAAACAAAATTGATTAAATACTATGCGTGTTTGTGTATGTATTATTTATTATGTGTAATTTATGCATATTAAAATTATGTATGTGCATATTAAAACGTATTATTTATTATGTGTAATTTATGCACATTAAAATATTTGACAAACTGGTGTGATGCATTAAATGGGAAATCGTCTTAATAACGAATTAACTTATAACATTAACTTAAACACTTATAAAATTAAGAAATGCACAAAATCTTAATTTTATTGTGTTATTAAGGAGGGTTTTTTTTTTCATTCAATATTTATGCATAAACACACACTGTATAAATTTAGATATTATCATCATTTCACAATCCTGCAGCTAAAATTTGTCGCTGACGTTCACAAACTGTTATGCAGAATACATTTTTCATAAACGGAAAAAATCACGGTAACGTAATTTGTAGAATGGCGCTTCTTTTCTCCTGACATAATGTTAAAAAGTAGCGTCAGTGCTTGCTGCCTTACTACTGATTTTTTGTATCGCGCTACTCGTTAAATTACATTTTTCAAAATGTACTGAGCGACACTTTGGGATCGATTTTTCATGTCTATTTAGGTGGTATACGCCCTTTAAGCTATTTATTACCCGACTGAAAAAAAAGGTATCTGCGTATCTGTGTATGTGGATTTCTTTATACCCTCGAAACATCGCAACGGCTGGATGGATTTTAATGAATGTGGTTTCTATCATTGGAGAGGTCTTTCAAAATGAAGACGATGCTTCATTGACTATTTTACAGTCAGAAGCTCCATTAAAATATTATACAACCTAGAAGTTGTGTATGTAGGATCTCTAGCTTTACTGCAACTCTAACCATCATAGACATCTATATACCTCATCAAAACAGTGTTTATAGATAGTAACTAACAATTAAAGACAACTTAAAAGTCTTCAATGCAAGTAAATAAAAAAATAGGTTAGTAATATAAACAAGTAACATAGAAAAAAAATATTTTAAGTCAATTCCTACTTAGGTCAATAAGATAATATTTTTTTCTTCCATTCTTCTTTCCTCTTGAGTGGCGCTTAAAATGCCTTGATCAAGAAGAGGGTTCTCTCGGTCTTAAAATACCTTGTTCAAGAAGAGGGCTCTCTCGATTATTGAAAATTAATTAATTTAATTTAATTAATTAATTAGTATTTGAAAAAAACTGGATTAACATTAAGTGTCATCCACTACAAATTAAAAAAATTATTTGAGCTTGATTGGATGAATAATAAGTATTTTATTAACGATTGAAAATTTGAACAAGATATATACAGCGAGAATGTGAGCTAATAGTAGGAATTAAAAAAAAAAATATTTTCACATTGATGAGAAATAATTAATTAGTTCGCTTTTTACGCAGTCGAGTTTTTTTATTTTTTAAATTTAGTTATTTATATTCTGTTGTTTTATTTTCCTCATATTTTTTACTTATTCGATAAATAGTTATTTTGTCCTTTCTTTCATTTAGGAATTGTTTAACAGTCGTTATTTTATTTCTTCCAGCAATGTTCTCCCAGTATTGGACAACAAGTTTTGAAAATGTTTCATTTTCTTTCCGGCTCATGATATAAATAAAAGAGAAAACACAAAAAAAGTGAATCAATAAGCTTTAATTTACCTGTAAAAAAGAATGATAACTGTTAGATATAATTATTTTTATAATTACAGGATTGCAATTTTAGTAACTCCACTTATCGTTCGAACCTTAAGATACTTTCTTTAGGCGTCTTGGCGCTTTTAAAATGGTTTGCAAAGAAGGTCTCCTTACCGGACATACTCAGAATATTTTGAAAAAAAAAACCAATTAAACTAATTATGTATGTAATAAAGGTTCAGTCAAATTTAGCGGCGGAATTACAGTAGAAAGTCTGTAAAAAAATAAAATGCTTTCGAGTATTTGGCGCGATAAGACGAAAGCATCTCACGAATTGGCGAGCAGTACTTTTCCTCACCAAAAGCAAACGATTTTAATGCACCTGAAAATTCCTTGTTAATTGGTTTTTAGAATGCGTGTAAATAGTATTTAATGAATTTAAACTTAATGAGAGAGTTTAATAAATGCATATTTTGTATTACGTATTTATGTTGTTTGTTATTTAATTTTATTACTTTAAAAACAATTTCATGTATAAAAAATATTTTCGCATGTTTAGGAGTATTCCAAAATAAAGGCAAGAGGAAGAATGCTGCAGTTATTCATTTCAATATCAAAGAAATCGTTGTTTCCATAGCAACAAAATTGAATCGACAGTACTCAGCTGAACTTAATTTTGAGATTGAAACAATTTTAATTAATTTAAATTTTGATTTAATTCAAAAATTTTATTGTTAACTTTCATTATAAATATATATATATGGCGAAATTATAGTTAAATCAAACTAAAACTGACAAAACTAAAGTTATTTGCATTAAATTTATTTAAACAAGTTCAATATGAAACAGTTTTATCTTAAAGAGTATTTGACATAAAAAAGTATTTTTTGAAATTTTATTCCATCACCAACCGGTGATAAATCGCCAAATATCGAAATTTTCATTATTTTTTTGCGGACGCTCTATCCCGTTTCCGACGAAATTTTTTGTATAAACATATCTATACTCATGAGTAGAACATCCTATAATTTTTTCAGATTTTTCGGAGTATGCCCGTATGGAGACCTTCCTTGTTAGATGCAGTTTGGGCTCAAGAAATTGAGAATGTTGCCAAATGATTATAAACAACTATGCAAACAAAATTGATTAAATATTATGCGTGTTTGTGTATGTATTATTTATTATGTGTAATTTAGGCATATTAAAATTATGTATGTGCATATTAAAACGTATTATTTATTATGTGTAATTTATGCATATTAAAATATTGGACAAATTGTTGTGATGCATTAAATGGAAAATCGTTTTAATAACAAATTAACTTATAACATTAACTTAAACACTTATAAAATTAAGAAATGCACAAAATCTTAATTTTATAGTGTTATTAAGGAGGGTTTTTTTTCATTCAATATTTATGCATAAACACACACTGTATACATTTAGATATAATCATCATTTCACAATGCTGCAGCTAAGATTGTTGCTGACGTTCACAAAGTGTTATGCAGAATATATTTTTCATAAACGCAAAAAATTACGGTAACGTAATTTGTAGAATGGCGCTTCTTTTCTCCTGGCATAATGTTAAAAAGTAGCGTCAGTGCTCGCTGCTTTACTACTGATTTTTTGTATCGCGCTACTCGTTAAGTTACATTTTTCAAAATGTACCGCGCCACACTACAGAATACTAGTAAAAGTAGTGACAATTGTAGTTTCACTACTACTTTTGAGCACTGTACGCCTTACAATTAATATTTCACACATTATTCAGTTATGAAACTGCCCCACTACTTTGAAACTACACCACCCTGCGTTTTCGTTTCCTTGTTTTGACAAAAATAGCAATCCAAAGTTTTATTCGCAAACTTTGAGAAAGTGATGAAAGAAACTTTTATCCCAATCTTTATTTTTATCCATCTATTTCCTGATCGTATTTGTCTTTATATATATCTGTTTGGTAAAAGGACGATAGTGAAATAAATATGAAAAATCTTTTTCAATTGATAAATATTTATTTTAGAATATCAGAAAATGATCCGTTCTAAAAAAATCACAATGCTATTTAAAGATAAAACTATCTAGTTTTCGAGCGAAAAATAATTATGCCGACACGCTTAGAATAATATTTGAATCAGGAAATGTTTAGTTCTAAAATTTTCTAAACTTAAAAATAAACAACTGAAACTAAACTGCAGTATAAAGGAAAGTTACATGAACATGCTTTTCGACATTAAGTGAATATATATATTATTTCAGAAAATAATCAGGAAATGTTTCAGTTTGAAAAAAAAAAATTGAATAAAATTAAAAGATATTGAAAAAATAGTTAACTTACACTATATGTAAACAGAAAGAAATGTCATACCTAGCGCATAAACATACTTTCAGGTATTGTACGAGGGTGTTTCAATAATTATTGTCCCGAGTGTGTATAAAATCTTTGTACTGCGATAGTTGGTGGGGAAGATTGAAGCCTAATGTCTTAGATGCCTATATATGCTTAATTTCAGAACCGTAGCTGCTATATTACCATATTTTTTTCTGTTTTAGGTGTGAGAGTTGGCACCTAGTTTGAAAGGGGAGGTTGGGGGGCAAAGGTTGGTTTGAAGCTTATGGGGCCAGACCTGAAGCAGTTCTGTGATAGATTTATGACAACGTCTCATTCTCATCCACTCTCACAGAACTGCTTCAGGTCTGGCCCCATAAGCTCCAAACCAGCCTTTCTCCCCAACCCCCCCTTTCAAATTAAGCGTCACCTCTCACACTTAAAACGAAAAGAAGTGTATGTTAATATAGCAGCTACGGTTCTGAAATTGAGCATATAGGCATCTAAGACATTAGGCTTCAATATTCTACATCAACCATCGCGGTGAAAATATTTTATGCACACTCTGGATAATAATTATTGAACCACCCTCGTACATGTCGTAGACTAAATGGGAAATCCGGCTCAATGCAAAGAGTCTAGGCTGCTTGCAAAAAGCAAGGCTAATTGGAAAATCATCTGCTTTTTTCTATCAACTTGGTATTTTTCAGGCTTATTACAAAGAGTCTTAGCTTTAGACTGACTGAAAAATGATTATTTGTCAGCCTGATAGTTTTAGGCTTATTACAAAGAACCTATATGCAGCATTAGGCTAATTCGAAAATGACCGCACATTTCTCACTCAGCATGGTTAATTTCAAAATACTTGCAATGAGCCTATACAGTATTATAGGGTACTTAAAAAAAAGACCACGTGTTTCTCCAAACAGCCTAGTTACATCCTGGCTACTGCAATAAGGCTAAGGTAGTGAATTTTTATGCGCCCTTTCAGTATAAAAATAGGAGCAGGATTTTAACATGTTTAGATAATGTGTATAAAAAACTATGTTATTGGCAAATTGACCAATTGGTATTGACCAATGAACCTAAAGTTACATAAATTCTTTGCAATAAGCCTGGAAAATATTAGGCTTATTGGAAAAGGCAGATGATTCTCCAATTAGAGTGGGTCATTAAAAAGAGACGGATTTCTCACATAACCTGCGACATATTCTATTTTCAAATGTAATCAGTAAATATTGCGTTCTAAAAAATTCAAAGATAAAAATATCACTGATCAAATGTACCCTAGACATTTTTGATATTTTTAACTCCTTGTTTTGATAAAACAAGTATAGAAAGTTTTAGGAATAGGATGGTTTTAGATTTAGGATGGAAGGAGGAAGACTCCTTTTATGTCAGTTATTTTTTGTCGTTATTTCCTTGTCGCGCTTGTCTTTGTGTATCTGTTTGGTGAAAAGGTGATAGTAAAATAAATATGTATCTAAACTATCTAGTTCATAAATATTTATTTTAGACTATAACTGGAAAACATTCCTTTCCAAAGAATTCAAACATCATATTTCAAGAGCAAACTGCCTGATGATTGAAAGAAAAATAATGAACAAATTCCAAGATGAAATGAAAAGAAAGTCATGTAGTCATACATTCGCTACTTTCCGATATTAAGAAAACATACATTTTATTTTAAAATATGACTATGAAATACTACTCCGTACTAAAAATAAAATAAAATAAATAAAAACAATGTTTAAGGGCATAGTCATATTAACTAGCTTTTGTCTGAAAATTAATTATCCCCCACCAAATTAAGAAAAATAATATTTCATGCAACGATATATATTTTTCGACATCAAGAGTCTACTTCAGTCAATCGAAAACGCTCGCTAATTCTAATCCTGTGGAAGAAATTTATAAAGATATCTCGTTTGAATTTCAATATATTTAAAAGATTTTTTTTTTCATTGGATAGGTGAGATCGATCTGTACAAAGGCCGTTTTTAACTTTTTCGATTTTCATTACAGGTATTTTTACTGATGACATTTTCATTTTCGAAACCGGTTTCAAAAGTGAAAGTATACTCAAAATAAATAAATAAATAAATAAATAAATAAATAAAAATCTGCAATCATACTTGAAAATATCCCGCATATGTCTCTGTGATAGACTCTTTGGATTTCACCATCGTTGAACATTTTAGGGATTTAAATTTTTAGCACTGTTTGGATAGCCGATTTCCTCACTATTTATTCTAGACGCATAGTTGCCAACTTGTACGGATTTTTCTTACCACTAAAATTTAAAAGAAAATTTTGCCTAATTGAATCTCCGTAACACAGCGATTTTTAACGGTTTAAGATGGCAAAAGTTTCTATTAAATTTTAGTGGTAAGAAATATCCGTACAAGTTGGCAGCTATGTAGACGCTGCACTTTAGCTACAATCAGTTAATACTATCATTATCTGTAAATAAAAGGGGAAAGAAAATAAAAGAAAGAAGAAAAGAAACAAAATAAAATAATAATACATTTTTTAATGCTTTTCCGGTCCTTAAAGAGTTAAATATATACTGAAGTTGCTTAAAAAAAATTGTCGTGCCTAGGAGAGATAGACAGAGGAAGGGTGGGGGTATAAGAATCAGAATTTAATCAGAATTTTAATCCATTTTATTGATTTGCTTTTTATAAACTATCTGGTGATATTTTGGAGATATTTCTTATCAGATAAATGGATACGCTGTTCAGGCGTCATTTTTTTAAATAGGTAAACAAATAAATGATTAATTTGAAGACTTAAAAATGTTACTTTATTTAATACAAAATATTATTCGTTTTGAACTTAGCCTTTATAATTTATCATACAAATTTACCAAGCTGCAATAGATTGTAATTAAGTTTTGGAATCATTCCTGCACGTCCAATTAGAACTTGGAACATAGCATATAATTTAAATTCGCAATCAGATAGAACATGGTTCGTTAGTTTTTTAAAAGTCGCTAAAATGCTGCATTAAACATTTTTCAACTGAGCGACCTTCTTACGGTAGAAAACAATAAAACGAGAAACAAATCTAGAGGGTAGTTGAAAAGGTTAATGATATATTTAACCGCAGAGATAGAGCAATTTTTGATTCGCAATTCACGTTTTCTTATGCAGTAATTTTCTGCAACAGCAATCCCGCACTTGCAAGTAATTACAGAAAGGACGACTTAGTGATCTCAATTAGCTGGGAATTTAATAAGTGGATAATAAATTTAAATATTAACTCCATAATTCGTTTCGTTTAATTAAATGAAAATTGCAGCAACAACTAGCAAACAGCAGGAAAGAGTTAATTTTTTAGAAAATTTCCTGTTGAATAAAATTATTTGTATTTTAAACGGACGGTAGAAAATTTGAAACTTAATTTAAACAATTTAAATTTTATAGTGCTCTAGTAAATATGTTAATTTTTTTTTGTTCAAATACCTAAAAAGTGCATGCTGTTTTTAAGTTTCACCTATAAGAGACAAAATTGAAAATACAGTAAACTCTATCTAAGGCGAAATCGATCGGGACCGAGAAATTTTTCCGTAGTAGACAATATTCCGCCTTAGACATTTTTTACTCTATGCCTATGGATTTTCAGGGACTTGATTATCTTTCCGAGTTAGACAGATTCCGTCTTACACAGAGTCCACCTTATAGAGAGTTTACTGTACTTTTAACTTTTTAAGTATGATGTTAAATTAATCGCAGTTCCTCCTTAAAACTTAAAAGATCTGTTAAATACGAAATTTGATCCGGTCCAAGCTATCAATAGATCAGGGCTATGCATTATACCTTCCAAAAATGATAATAAGGTTTTTCTTTATATAGGTATGGCAATGAGAAAATTTCGTGACAGAATAAAATAGCATGAAACAGATCTCAGATTAAAAAAATCCCATACTGCGTTAGCAAGATTATCTCAAATTCAACCTATAAAAGCAGAATTCAATTAATCCAAAATTATCTTTCGTACGTATAATTACCAAGAAACCATTATAAGAGAATTCTTTGAAATAATTTTCAATAAAAATATAGTTTGCAACGATGCATTGTCACATGACATCCATGGAGTTTGGAAAGAATTGCTGCATAGTAGATGAAGGCCTGTTTTGTTTAAATTTGAATACCTTTTCCTCTCAACTTATCTTCCATACCACCCTTAAATTACAATGGTCTCTCCTTGAAGAATAAGCGCAAAGAAAAATAAGAGCATTTAAATAACCATTAAAGATGGCCGTGTGAATTTGGCTGAAAACGCTTTGGGATTTTAATGGATTTTTAATGTATTTTAACCCCTTAACGGTCGCATTAAATTACGGTTTAAAAATTCGAATTGCTTATTGGCACCACTTTTTTGAGAAAGAAATATTCACTTTATTTAATGACAAGTAAAATGATAACATAATAAAGCCAATTACACAATTTTATAAAACTGGTGTGAATCAAACAAATCTGAATAATCTGAATAAAAGACACAGCCCGTGAATATGACGGGAGCGAGAATTAAGTGGTTAAGGTATTTTAATGCATTTTAAATAATTTTATATTACATATATGCACCTACAAGCAATTTTAGAACATTTTATTTGTGCTTTACATAAATTTTAATTATGAAAATACGTTATCTGTTTTATACCTAACATTACAAAATTACCATTTCTCATACGATAATTTTCAAATACTGCAATCCTCAATGCAGTGAACTCTCGTTAGTGCGAACTTCCAAGTGAAGCCGCTTTTCATCAGCATTAACACGTACCAAGTCTATTTTGTCTGTCTTTCCGTTTGGGCTGCAAAATAAGATTCCCGATGACGCGGCCTAAACTGAAGGTTCAGTGTCAGCCACCGGTGACTGACACGGCACTCAACATGTTAAACATACCACACCTAATTTTACATTAAATGTTGCAAATTTTTAATGTAAAATTAGGTGTGAAATAATCGCTTGCGTCTAATAAATTAAATTCAGTTTTGGCAAAAGTTTAATAGAATAGCAGTTTTATGCAAAAAGAAATAACCCTTTCTTTAATTTAGTAATTTTATTAAAAAAGCAAGTTAATGATAATTTGTTGATACAAAAGAATGAATTCTCAGGACAGAGGAAAATATGCTAATAAATTTCCGCAATTTATTAACATTTTAATTAAATATTAAAATTGAATGATAAATTAACCGGGCAGTGTTAGCGGGCAGGCTGTTAGAAAGTGTTTTGGGGTTCCCAATTCCCCGCATGCATAGTTTGGTTCATCTTTGCGCTTGAATCTGTGTAAATATTCTGGGAATGCTCCATGACCGTGTATATTTGGCTGAGTAATTTACAACTCCTTAGTCGTACATCGGATGTTCATGCAGCGACGGGCAATTCGCATCCAGCTAACGCGGCGATCCTCAAGCAGCTGATGTACAACAGAATAACGAAAAATATTGATTTTATTAAATATTATGACCGAGATTAACTCGCTTTTACTCCGATTAGTAAAATGAAGCAGACACTTAAGATGTAAATCAAAGTTAGTGTAGTATAGAAATGATAACACTGAAGGATTAACATGTGTAAAACATTTTTGAAATGTTAAAGATGAGAAAGAAGAAAGTTTTGGGATAGGCAAATCCGACTAGTTTCATATTACGAGGATCGATCCATGAATAAGGTTCCCAAAGAGCTCCAGCCGCACGGGAAGGTGCGAGGCGAAATACGACAACAGCGCTGTGCGCGGCTGTTCTCGCACTCGCGATTCCCACAGCCGCGCTTCGCTGCGCCCCTCATTCTTGGTTCAGCAGCCGTCCGAAATAGAGATTCTTCCGCTAAGTGCGATATTCGTTCCGTAATTCGCTTTTTGCACGCCAAAAGGACTCCACCTGTGGATATTCCTCGTCAGTTGACAGAAGAAGAAGTGCGAGAAGTGCATGTTCGCTCAACACGTCCGAAAGTGGTGCAGGGAGTTTAGTGCCGGCTGGAAGGAACCCAGGAACTTTTGACACAATTTTGGTGGACTACCACGACCACCACCCACCTTGCAGTCTGGACCTCGTACCCAGTGATTATCACTTGTTCTCCAAGTTGAAGGAACACTTGAGTGGCCAACGCTTTCGGAGCGACGATTACGTCAAAGAAGAGGTGAAACGCTTCCTCAACGGGTTGGTGCCGGAGTTCTACGACATTGAGATACATAAATTGGAGCAGACGTCTGAAAAAATGCGTAGAAAAAGATGGTGATTATGTAAAGAAATAGAGCAAACTTTCTTCTTTCCAACGATGTAAATTTCTATGAGAATAAACAATGTTGTCTATTTGTAAATTTGATGCGAACTTCATTTCTGGATCGACCCTCGTATGATTGGTAATATCGACGGACAGCCGTATGATTTCGTTCTTTTCATTACTATCACTAACAATTTCTCGATCTTTCAGTAACCAAAGTTATACCAAAATTGCTTTTGAAAGAATAATGTGCAAAACCAAATTCGTTTCTACCTTGTCAATGTATGAAAAATTTGTCTGCATTATGCGATAGCTTTAACATTAAATTGCAAATAAAAATTGGTGAAGGGAACGAAAATGTCTTCATTAACCCCTAAATTCTCGCTCCCGTCATATTCACGGGCTGTGTCTTTTACTCAGATTGTTTGATTCCCACCAGTTTTATAAAATAGTGAAATTGGTTATATTTTAGTATCGTTTTACCTCTCATTAAATAACACGAGTATTCCTTTTTCATAAAAGTGGTGCCAATAAGCAGTTTCAATTTTTAAACCGTAATTTAATTCGAGCGTTAAGGGGTTAATCGGAGATGTACCTTAAGCGAAGACGCGTAAACGAAAGCCCACTATAATTACAACACGGAAGTAAGGAAGATTTGGTGATTTCAGTTAGCTCGGAATTTAATAAGAGAATGAAAAGTTTTCTTACACTTTATTCTCAAATATAATGCCGAAATTAAAATTTAATTTTTGCCACTTGATATGTAAAGGGTGTCCCAAAATTCACACAAGAAGTAATTTTGATAGAAAACACGAGTTTATAATTAAAAATTGTAAATTTGTATTGATTCCTAAAGTATGCAATGTAGGATTATATACGGAATAGGATATCTGGTAGATGACCTCTTCGGCTTTGCTAAGGTCCCAAAATTCATGCAATACTTGAATTTTGCAATATTTGTGCCTAATTTTTTGTACTTAAATTGCAAGATATGGATGTGAACGACATGTGGTTTCAACAAGATGGTGCTACATGGCATACAAACCGAGAAACAATTCTATTACTGCATGAGTCATTTCCTCGTCGTGTAATGTCCCGTTTTGGTGATCAGAATTGGCCACCTAAATCATGCGATTTAACGCCGCTGGGCTTTTCTCTTTGGGATTTTTGCAGTCTAAGGTTTATGCCAACAAGTCCACGAACACTCGCGCCTTCAAGGAGAAAATTGAGCGCTTTATCAACGAAATTCAGCCACATTTATGCAAAACAGTCATAGAAATGTTCAACAAAAGATTGCGTATATGACAGGAAGGTCCTACAGGTCATTATGCTATTCCATTCCATAACCCTATACTGTATATATTTTATGAATCAATAAAAAAATTACAATTTTTAATTATAAACCTGTGTTTTCTAGCAAAATTACTTCTTGTTTGAATTTTGGGACATTCTTTAATGTATTTTTGTATCTAACTTGTCTCGTATTACTATTATGAGACATCTTGCATTTATAATAGTATAACTACTGTGCGTATAAAAAAGACACCGCCTACTCGTGTAAAAATTGCAAGACGCCCTCTGAAAGGCTAAATAATTCCAGATTTATTGGAGTCTAGTTTAATATAATTCTGCTTGTTTTTGGTGGTGTTCAATTGCGGAATTTTTTTCTATTGTTTCAAATTTCAACGAAATCACAAGAATCAAAATGTCGCATCTTTATTTATATACCGGGGTGCAAAATGATAGGATATGTTTTAATATTAATTGGAATATTATATATTTTATTTTGAAACTTCTTTTTTTTTGCATTTGCATAAAAAAAGCGAATTGATTTCATTTTTTTTAAAACCATTTTTCATTTTGCTGTACCTAACTTTACAAGATTGCCGTTCCTCATAACGGCAATTTTTAGCTAACAATCTCTCACTTTCAAGTAATTACAGAAAGGGCAACGTGGTGATCTCATTTAGCTAGTAATTTAAAAAGTTATAAAAAGTATAAATGCTAAATTCATAATCCGTTTAACCCTTTCAGGGGCAAAGAATTGCTGTTCCAAATTTTTTCGAGAAATTAATTCACACCGCAATTTATGAAAAAATTTATTTGAAATTAATCAAAATCGTTTCTTTACGCATATTATGAGATCGAAATTGCACTAAAAAATTTACTGGTGCCATTTGATAGTTTGGGCAGTAAAACTAACCGTTTGCAGACTGCAAATGGCACCCTTGGAAGGGTTGGTTGTATGGGGTTTAATGGCGCAAAGCCCCATTTGTGACATGCTGCTCCAGCACCCTTGGAAGGGTTAATGTAGTTTAAATAAAAATTGCAGAAAGATGTAGCAAATAGCAGGGAAGAGTTAATTTTTTAGAAAAATTCCGGTTCAATAAAATTATTCAGGTTGCAGAAGGATAGTAGAAATTTCAGAACTTGCTTATTTAAATTTGAAAAAAATAGTTTAACCCTTAAATGCCTGATTTTTCAAAAATCATTGTAATAATGTTTTTAGACTTTCATTTTTTAAATAAATCATGGGAAAAATACTTAAAAGATTCATATTTTGTTTTAAGTATAGTTTACGGCTAAAAAACAGTTTCTTACGATTCGGCAATACTGGTGTTTAATTGAAAAAATAATTTTCCTTGATAAAATTTTATAATATTAAACACACAATTATTTTAGGAGCTATAATAAAAAATAAATTTTACTTGCTCACTGCAGAACAAAATAAAGTATTTCGCAAGCTTCCAAACAAAGCAAAAATAACAAGTCGCAATAATTGAAAAAATAAATCTATTTTTATTCTTAAACATCTCAAGTGTTACCATCTACATGTTGAAAATCAATTTAAAAATATTTTCAGAATGTATTTTATTGGCAACATTAGGCATTATAGCTTCAATATTATTCTAATAGTATTTTAGAGCCTAAATTGGGTATGTTGCCGAAAAGCAACACCCGGCATTTAAGAGTTAAACAATTCCAGTTTTATTATAATCTAGTAAATAAAGTTATGATTAAATTTTGGTGTTCAAATGCAGATTTTTTTTCTGTATTTCTGAAGTTAAAGTTTCAACGAAATAATAAAATTGAAAATATAATTACAAAATGGACATTTCTCAAACGTCAATTTCCAGTTACAATAATCTCACATTTCAAGTAAATACAGAAAGGGCGGTTTGATGACCTCAATTTGAATTATCTCCAAATTTAATAAAGAAGAAACGATTTAAATATTAATTCCATAATGTGTTTCATGTAATTAAATGAAAAACTCATCAATAACTACACTGTTAAAAATTTTGCAGCATTCTGGCAGGTCATTCGACCGTTTTTTGAAAAAACTGTTTCATAACCATAATTTAACTATATTCTGGCCATAAAATGGCCAATAATATGGTCAGAATAGTGTTAAATTACGGTTATTTTAACCGTTTTCGAAAAAAACGGTCAAATGACCTGCCAGAATGCTGCAAATTTTTAACAGTGTATAGCAAAAAGCGGAACTCTGTTTTCCTACACACTATGACTTTTTCTAATTTAATAAAATTATCCATATTATAAAAGCACATCATTCCAACTTTAATGAAGTCCTTAAAATATAATGTTTAAATTTTAGTGTTTACTGTTGTTTTGAAGTTTCAGTTTCTATTGATATGAAACAAAAAAATCAAAGTACTCCATGTCTTTTATATTTAACATTAAAAGATTGCTGTTTCTCACACGACAAATTTCAGTTACAGCGATTGCATTTTCAAGTAATTACATAAAAGATGACGAACTGATGATCGCTGTTAACTCAGAATTTAAGAAAGAATAAAATATTTAAATATTAACCTCCATAATTCATTCTATATAGTTAAATGAAAGTTACAGCAATGATTAGCAAAACGCAAGAAAAAGATATTTTTTCAGAAATTTCCCAGTTTAATAAAATTAATCGTTTTAAAAAGGCAATAGAGATTTCAAACCTTGACTGTTTAAATTTCAGAGAATTAATTTAAACAATTCTAACATTATTAGAGTCAAGCAAATAGAATAATGCTTAAATGTTAGTCTTTAATTGCTGAGAATTTTTATGTTGTTTTGAAATTTATGTCTCATCGAAGTAACAAAATTATGTCATGAAGTAATAATCACAATGTGACGAATTGAAGAAATTATATTTTCGTCACAGCACCATTTGTAACCATTGCGGCTACACAGTGACGTCCCACGCATGGTTATACTGTCAAGGGAGTAGCAACACGGTATAGGAAATGCAGTACATTTGTCGTTACACAAAAGATATTTAATAACTTTCAGTTAAACTGGTGGTTTTACAATCTAATACAACAGAACATGGATAACATGAGCGCAGTAAAATCGAAATATCAGATAAATTGAATTTTTTCTTCCAAATTTCCTATAATTTACAACTTAAAAGAAAATTAATTATAATGAATAATTTCCATGTTTCCTCCATCTTTTTTTATAAACGGGTTTCCCTGTATTTAAAGATCTTTTGGAAACGAGCATCATGCCAAGCAAAAAATTGAATTTCATCATGAAAAACTAAAAATTGAAGCTCAATTCTAGATCTCCAATTTTGTGGAAGTCAAGATTACCCCCATGTATCCTCCTGAGAGAGTCACTTAAAATTCAAATGGGATGGTTGTAGAGGGACCTTGGAAATTTTAGTAAGCATTCTGACGGGAAATGATCAAGTAACTAGAACGAAGCCTAATGCATACAGTACAGATTCGGGTTTCAGGAGCTGAAACTGAATGCCTCGCTTCGTTAATTATTCTGACACTGATATTCCAACAACACGGTGAAACTTCAACTCCAACCTGCTATCTTATATCGTTTCGTTTCCGCTGAGATCAATATTAGGGAATGAATTGATTAATCGAGATAAAATCGCCTAAGTTTTTTTCTTTTCTTTTTTTTCTTTTCTTTTTTTTTTCTCTTTGGAGAACTTTTGGAACAACTACCTAGCCAGCTTCTATTTTATTTTTGTTTGTTCTTTGAGTAAAAATGCAAAACGAGATGGGATATTCTTTGTTAATTTCCTGCCTAGAGATATATTAAAGATTTTTTTAATTTTCTGATTTCACCACCAGGATTGATCTTCTCCTTAATCATCTCGCCCATGATTATTATTTTTTTTTTTTTTTTTCACACACCATTCTTTGAATTTACAAAACACGGTTTTCAAGATTACATCAAAAAATAATTATGCCACAAATGAGAACTGGATGTTTAAAAGACAAAGCTCAAACTGAAACTTAGTTGAAAATCATTTTTTAAATACTGATAAATTTCATCATTGAAGCCAGTGGCGTAGTGGTCAGCGCGTCTTGCTGCCACGCAACAGGTCCAGAGTTCGTCTCCGGGTCCGGATTGTGCAAGGTTCACTCAAACTTTCATTCCGTCGGAGTCCATAAAATGAGTACCAAGCTTGCTTGGGAACTAAACACCGAGGGTCTCACGTTAGGCTGACCACATGACCGGGACATATGCTTTATAGCACTTCAGGGCCCAGGAACAAGGAAACAGGCTGTTGAGCACTGTAGATCCGGTCCGGATCTTTGATGAATTGTAACGCCATGTGCTTATTTATTTATTTATTGTTAGTATTTCATCATTTAAGTTAAAGCTTCTCATCAGTCAGACCGTAATTCCCGTTCTCGGGTGTTAAATCTATGGATTTGAAATGCATCTATATTTTTCAAATTTCTCCTCCGAAAATTAGAATGTTTACCTTCTTATTCCTATATTTTCTTCTTGAAAGATGTTTCCTTCTTTTTTATTTGACAAAATATTTCTAAAATCCACTGGTAGTTTTATTTTAAGTGTTAAAATTTTATTGATAACTCATCTCTTATTTATATTTTAACACTAAAAAGATAAGACTAAGCAGATATATTTTACAAATATTTTGTCTAATAACTCCTTCTTTTTTATTTGACAAAATATTTCTAAAATTCACAGGTGATTTTATTTTAAGTGTTAAAATTTTATTGATAACGCGTCTCTTATAAATTTTAACACTAAAAAGATAAAATTAAGTAGATATATTTTAGAAATACTTTGTCAAATAAAAAAGAAAGAAAGAATCTTTAAGAAAAGCATACAGGAAAGAAAAAGTAAACATTTTAATTTTCAAAGGAGGATTTTCGAAAATTGAAATTTGGAAATTCCAAGCTCGTATGTTTGACATTAGAGATGAAGACTGATGTGATCTGAGCGGTGATAACTGTAATCAAGAGAGGTAAACAGCTCTGGATGGGGAAACAAAAGTAGTCAGGGTTCTAATTTTATTTAATATTTTCATGAAATTATGCTCTCTGTCGTCATGGATATTGGATGCGAGTCTATGATCTGTGGGGTTCTAACTTTTTTCGAATGAAAAAAAGACGTAAAAAGTCGTTAACTTGCCTTTAAAGTCGAAGAGCCTAGGTTCATGTACACCGTGTGCTTTTAAAGATATATGACTGGTCTTGCTCGCAACTTATGAATATATATCAATAGTGATTAAAAACATGATTTATTTTGTCATTCACATGCTACATTCTGCTCTTATTATGTATTTATGTTGTATCTTTGTGTGCTGTGCGGCGGCGATACAAGTCTGATATTTGCATTCATTCACGAAATCGGGATGCCAATTTATTGTAACAGGAAATTGGTAATAGTATTTTTAAATTTTCCTGTTATATATTCCTTCTTATTTAATTTTTTCTACGAGTTAATACATTGTTAAAAAAAAAAGGACTAAAATACGGAAATTGTACTGGCAATCGAGACGCCAGTACTATTTCCGTATTTTAGCGGTAATTTTTCCCCGTAAATTCCAGAAAATTTTTCGTTTTTCTGAAGTTACGTGGGAAAATCACCTTTAAAATACAGAAATAGTACAGGCATCTCGATTGCCAGTACAATTTCCGTATTTTAGTCCGTTTTTTACAGTGTATTTTCGGCTCAGATTAAACTTCCGTACGTTTATGTCGGTGAGCGAGGTTCTAAGGCCAGACCTATTAAACCTAATAGATTCTGGCTTACCGCGACGCAGAACTGCTTTTGCTATATTTCTCCTAGATCAGCAAGCACGCCTCTTTATTTTGTAATTATATCCGTAAAAAATACCCCCCTTCCCCGAAAAAAAAAACTGTGACATTTGACTATGGATTATTTCACTGAAGAATATAAATAATTTTCTATAAAATAATAATATTGATAAATACTGTGGTTATCTAAGAAAAAAGTTACTGTGGTTATCTTTTAAAAAAAAAGTCACTGTGGTTATCTTTAAAAAAAAAAAGTCACTGTGGTTATCTTTAAAAAAAAAAGTCACTGTGGTTAAAAAAAGTCACTGTGATTTTCTTTAAAAAGAAGTTACTGTGGTTTTCTTAAAATAAATAAATAAATAAATAAATAAATAAAAATTTTCCCTGTGTAACCTGTGTAATTTCTCGTGTGTAAATAATACTCTGAAACAAAGCAACGTCTATCCCCGGAGACTTGGCAGGTCTGCTAATATAAATATCAAAATACGGTTTTCACAATCGGAACATAGGATTCTGACTCCAAAGTAGTGAGTTTTTAAAAAATGCCTGCTTAAATTTTAAGTATTTTTTTTAAAAATATGATATTTGTAACAGTAGAAATTTCAAAATTTACAAGATTTCTTAAAATGCTTAAAATTTACGGAGACTTTTTAAAAAACGCACTACAACGGCATCGGACGCCTATTTCCTGAATGTGAAAACCGTATACTCATAATTATAATCGATAATGAGTAATTACCTAATTATATTTTCCAGTAGGTTAACATGAGACTTCGGGACAATGGGGCGGAAAACCTGTATCGGTGAAACGCCCCATTAAGAGAATATACCGAAATTTTTATTGAATATTAACTTCAAAAGAAATTTATTATTAGTTAAAAGTCTGATTTTCCCGATTCTACCAGTGCCCTCTATACGAAAACTAAATCACGAATAAAAATTCTTTGTTTTGAAAAATAGCTCATGTCAAGTAAAAGCATCTAATTCTAAAAAAAAAATACATGAAAAAATACGCGTGAAGATAAATTGCTTTTAAAACTTCCAAATACACCTTAACACGTTCACGCCGGCGCGGTGGGTCACACTCGACTGTCTCAGAGCTGATAAGCCTTCGGGTCAGGGGCGCCATTTCAGAACTTTCTTGGGGGGGGGGGGGGGGCAAACATTTTTTGAGGGATGCTATATAGCTAAGGGTAGGATCAAGGGGGGTGTACCCCCCCCCCCTATGAGAAACATTTACTGACTTATGCTTACAATAACAGTAAAAACTTCGAATACGGAAATTCAGAACCGATAAAATATATCGTTTTAGACAGGTTTCCGTCTTAGAAGGTAAAATTTTAATATATTGGACATGATTTTTTTTTTTTTTTTAGACAGGATTTTATTATAGACAGGTTTCATTTTTACAGGTATCCTCACTGACTGTTAAACCATCTGCTCTATAGTATAGCTCTGAAAAGAGATGTATGTATTAGAGTAAAACTTGTGACAACGAAACCTGTCTATAACAGATTTCTTTACAGAAGGAGAAAAAGTCAAATTTCGTTGAAAAAACAACATACAATTATACTTGCTAAGACGGAAACCTGTTTAAATGGAGCTTTTTTCTAGTCCCTTTCGAAGTTTTACTGAAAGGGGCGCCATTTCATGAGTTTCCTGATGATGGACAAGGAACATTTTTCTTTGAGGTACAGGGAACGTGGAAAATTGCACAACTTTCAGAACTGCACAAATCACACAGAAAGAAAATCCCGCACACTAAAACATGCTCTACGTGATTTTGTCTCCATAACCTCTTTTATAAGCATGTGATTATTCCACAATTTTTTTTAAATTTTCGTGAAAGTCAGCGATTTTTCTTTCTTTCAAAATCAATTCGTCAATGGGCCGCAGAAAAAAATAGCGAATCTTGGAAATTTTGAAAAAAAAGTCTCAAAATGGTCGCTTAAAAAATCGCTAATTTCTTCAAAGGACCGTGGAAAATATCGCTAATTTCATCAGAGATCGCGAAAAGAAATACAGATTTCGTCAAATGATCGCACAAACAGAAATCTTAAATTTCGTAAAAGGATTGCGAAAAAAACCGCGAATTTCATCAAAAGATTGCGCAAAAAATCACGAAAATTTAGTCGAACAATCGCGCAATAAAATTGAGGAGAAATTCATCAAACGATCGCGTAATAAGGTCTAAAATTTTGTCTAACTCTCGCGCAAAAAAAATCACAAATATTATTAGTCGGTGGCAGAAACAAAATCATGAATTTCAATAAGTGAAAGTGATAAGGAATCGTGAATTTTGTCAAAAAAATCACAAAAACAAATATTGAATTTCGTCAGTTGGTCGCGGAAAAATATTGTGAATTTCGGCAAGTGCTCGCGCGAAAAAAAATCTGTTTCGTATAACGCTTTCAGAAAAAAATCGTGAATTCCGTGAATCGATCGCGGAAAAAATCGCAAATTTCGGCAGATGATCGCGAAAACAAATCATGAAATTCAATCAGTCATGAGATAACCGACCAAAGAACGTCATGAATAGGTCATGAAATTTGCAAATTTTGTGATCTGTAAGTATAAGAAAATTTTCGTTAGTGATTTTCTGCAAGTGAATGTAAAGCGTTAATTTTTTCGGATTGTGTTTTCACTATTATGAAATGGTTTTATGTTAATCCGATTTTTCAAAGAAATTCTGAATATTTTTCAGATTAAAAAAAACTACATATTTGAACATTAATGAATACTACGTATATATATCTTCATTTTTCTACAGAAAAGGTAAAATTTATAATTAATATTCATATAAAAAGCACAAATAAATGCACAAGAATTACTTTCATGTGCATACATATAATTTAAAATTATTTAAAATACATTAGGAAAACCCAGAACGTTTTCAGTGATCACAAAACCGTCATCAGTGGGATTTAAATGTTATTATTTTCTTTGTGCTTATTCGAGAATTGGCTAGAAGAAAATCCTTGTGATTGTTGTGTCAATGATTTCGGCGAGTTTTCCGATGATCAATTTGCACACAGCCGAGAAGCAACTGATAAAAAAAATTCTCACATGTATTTTTAAAATTAACCAAAGTACTCATTAAAGATATGTCTCACCTTGAGGGAGTTCGAATAGTAAGGCCTTTTTTTTAATAATTATTAATGCCTATGCATAAGCATTTATTTAATGCATATGTTTTTATTGCAATAAAATCTGATAAGTTATTTTAGAGTTTGAGCAATTTTCTAATATTTGTTTGAGTCTGACATTTGATTAGGGATGGATGCGCCAAATATTCGGTATCTATTCGATATTCGGCCTATTCGGCCATGCTACCGAATATTCAGTTAGGCCGAATATCAAACTATTCGGTTTGCCGAATTCTTAAAAAACCTCTTAAAATATTTTTTTAAACGTTACACAGCTTCTACTTTTAACTGTCAATTAATAAAGATATTCAGAATAATTGGAATATTTAAATAAAAGAGAATGATTAAATTATTTATTTGTTGTTTTAAAAATGTCACTTAAAAAAATTAACCATTAATGACATGTCATTTGTTCATGGGAATTAATAAATGTGGAAATGCAAGTTACTGAGCATTGTCTGGCAAATAACCCATTTCTTGCTTTTTCGCAAACAGGGTGTTTCTAAGCTAAATGGAAGAAAATTTTAGAGGTAATAATAAGCATCAAAACAGGCAATTTTTTGTCCAGTAAATCAGGATCGCAATTCACTTATTCAGTCAGAAATACAGTGTATCCCCAAGTCAAACTATAATTTTCTTTTGTTACCTTAACAATAACGAAGGTATTGTAACTATATTGTCAACAGAGTTACTTTAATTTCTGTGAAATATGATAACATGGCGAGACGTGCTGGAAATAGCAACCATTCATATCTAAACAGCACCTGAGCTAGACATTATTTTATTAAAAATGCAGCTCACTGGCCAAAATCCAGTCTTTTCCAAGGATATCAGCACATTCTGTACAAGCAAATTAATGTGATGCAAATTCGGCTAAAATATCTTCATTTTTATACAGTTATAAACGAAAATTCTGCTACGGCTGGTACACCTTTCATTTTTGATGAAAGAAGTGGAATGATATGTTGCTTCTTGTTCAATATGAGAGAATTCTTTTCATTTGTTTGAATTAACTGACGTCATAGAATTTAAATTTTGTTATTTAAAAAATTTTTTAACCATCCTCTTCTTAAATAATAAGTCAAAACATACTTTTTTCGTACAAAATTTACTGATAAAAATAGTCTTGTTTGTCAAAATGGAAGTATCTGTGCTAAATATTATAAAAAATTGTTTAAAATTTAACTTTTTAACGTTAAACACTGAGATACAAAAGTATTTGACCAGCCGAATATTCAGTATTCGGCCGAATAGATATTATTCGGCTGGCCTAATATTCGGTATTCAGGTTAACAGTTACTATTCGGCTGGCCGAATATTCGGTATTTGGTTTACCTGCAGGCCAAATATTCGGCATTCCGTATTCAGCCCAAATCACTATTCGGTGCATCCCTATATTTGATGTTTGATAAATTTTCTGAAATATCAAATTCCTTGGGGGGGGGGCTATCGCCCCCCCCCAGCCCCCCTCAAATGGCGCCCCTGCTCCGGGTTTTTGGATACCAGTATTTTAATACAGAATATGTTGTTTTATTTAATTAGAACATTTGGGCGATTTAAAGGAACAACATTTTCTCTAAAATAACAGTGGTGTGCAAAAAGCCGGAGACTTGACAACTCTGAGACAGTGGAGTGTGACCCACCGCGCCGGCGTGAACGTGTTAAAAGAAGTTTGAAGGTCATTCGAATTTAATTACCTTAAAAGCATTAATTTAAGTTTTCTCATAACAAAAATTTAGTTGAGTCTTTTCCTAAAAACGAAATTGCTCGGCAATTATTTGAAGATCACCACTAAATTATTTTCCTTTGTATCTTTCTTAAAGTTGTATTATAATTTAAATGGTTTAATTTTATATCTGAAGGTAATCGTCTGCTTTTTGATATACTTTTAAATTTTGGGGAAATATTATGAAGTACCTTTTGCATTTCGAAATCCAGATTAAATATCAAAAGTCCTTCCGGCCAGTGCCGGGAGGAAGAGGTAGCTTTCATATTCCTTATTTTAAAAAAGCCAACTTATATTATTCAAACACACGAAGCTGAATTAAGTGGAAACCGAATGCAGGAGATTCAATACTAATTTTTATCAATACTAAATCATTATGAATGAGAATTTCGCGAAATTAGTCAGCTGTATCCAAGCTGCTTTTATTTAAAGTAACTTATATTTGGCTGCCAAATTCGGCGATTTCTTAAAGTGCCTGCCATTTTAAGACAACATGGTGGATGAGGCTAACCAGTGAACTTGGTCGAGACCTTAGTAATTGCTGTGCACATGCTCACTCACATCGGAATCGGTTGATATATACGAGTGCTGTCGCAAGCAAAAAATCAGATTTTTCAAAATGTCACCCACGTTAGAAATTGAAACTGCTATATCTGAGCCATTTTTTAAGATAAAGACAAACAAAAAATGCTCCTGAATCCTTATATCAAGGTCAAATACTTAAGAAAGAAACCTTTTTCAATTTCTAATTTTTTTGCACCTCACTTTAAATATATATATTTTTTAATTTAATGGCCGCCATTTTGAAACAAGATGGCTGATGAAGCTGGCCAGCGAACTTGTTCGAGATATTGATGTATACTATCCACATGCCTTCTTCCATCGAAGTAGACGAATACGTGTGGTATCGCGAGACAAATACAAGATCGTTTCAACGTGTTAGCCATGTTAGAAATTCAAAGTGCTATAATTCAACCACTTTTTAAGATATAAACAAAAGAACAAATTTTCAGAAACAAAAACTGCTCCAGAATCTTTGTATCAAGGCAAAACACATAAAAAAAATCTTTTTCATTTTCCAATTTTTTAATACCTCATTTTAAATTTTAAATTACATTTTTTTTTTTAAATGGCAACCCTTTTGCAACAAGATGGCGAATGAAGCTGGCCAACGAACTCGGTCGAGACATTGTTATGTACTATGTACAGACCAAGTTACATTCAAATCGGTTCATAAATACGCCTGTTATCGCGTGAATAAAATCAGGTCGTTTTAAAATGTCAGCCACAATAGAAATTCAAAATGTTATAACTCAGCCATTTTTTTAGATCTAGACGAAACAAAACCTGTTCCGGAATCTTTGTATTAAGGTCAAACACATACGAAAAAACTCTTTTTCATTTTCCAATTTTTTGGTATCTCATTTTAAATTAAATTTTTTTTAATTTTTTTTAATTGGCCGCCATTTTGAAACAATATGGCGGATGAAGCTGGCCAACGAACTCGGTTGAGTTATTTGTATGCACTATGTACACACCAAGGTACATCCAAATCGGTTCATAAATATGTCTGTTATCACGTGTCAAAAATCAGGGCGTTTCAAAATGTCAGCCACACTAGAAATTCAAAATGCTATAACTCAGCCATTTTTTAAGATATAGACGAAACAAAAACTGCTCCCGAATCTTTTTATCGAGGTCAAACACATAAGAAAAAAATATTTTTTCAATTTTCAATTTTTTGGTACACATTTCAAATTTAAGTTTTTCTTAAAATTTTAAATGGCCGCCATTTTTAAACAAAATGGCGGATGAAGCTGGCCAACGAACTCGGTCGAGACATTGGTCTGTACTATGTATAAACGAAGTTACATCCAAATCGGTTCATAAATACGCCTTTTATCGCGTGACAAAATTCAGGACGTTTCAAAATGTCAGCTTCGCTAGAAATTCAAAATGCTATAACTCAGCCATTTTTTAAGATATAGACGAAACAAAAACTGCTACGGAGTCTTTGTATAAAGGTCAAATACATAAGAAAAAAATATTTTTCCATTTTCAATTTTTTGGTACCACATTTCAAATTTTAAATTTTTTTTAAATTTTTAAATGGCCGCCATTTTGAAACAAAATGGCGGATGAAGCTGGCCAACGAACTCGGTCGAGACATTGGTATGTACTATGTACACACCGAATTACATCCAAATCGGTTCATAAATACGAGAGTTACAGTGTGACATAGGTCAGATATATATATATCAATTTTGAACGGAGGGTGGTTTCGGGGTCTGGGGGTCATGATCGATGAAAATATACCAAAATTTTTTGAAATCGCTTTCCTCCGAACGGCTGCAATAGGTAGCTTTTTGTAAAGAAAGCTACCTAAAATGCTATAACTGAGCCATTTTAGGTAGCTTTCATTACAAAAAGCTACCTATTGCAGCCGTTCGGAGGAAAGCGATTTCAAAAATTTTTGGTATATTTTCATCGATCATGACCCCCAGACCCCGAAACCACCCTCCGTTCAAAATTGATATATATATATATATATATCTGACCTATGTCACACTGTAACTCTCGTAATTATAAACCGATTTCGGTGTAATTCGGTGTGTACATAGTTCATACCAATGTCTCGACCGAGTTCGTTGGCCAGCTTCATCCGCCGTTTTGTTTCAAAATGGCGGCCATTTAAAATTTTTAAAAAACTTTAAAATTTGAAATGTGGTACCAAAAAATTAAAAATGGAAAAATATTTTTTTCTTATGTATTTGACCTTTATACAAAGATTCCGGAGCAGTTTTTGTTTCGTCTATATCTTAAAAAATGGCTGAGTTATAGCATTTTGAATTTCTAGCGTGGGTGACATTTTGAAACGTCCTGAATTTTGTCATGCGATAAAAGGCGTATTTATGAACCGATTTCGATGTAATTCGGTGTGTATATAGTACATACCAATGTCTCGACCGAGTTCGTTGGCCAGCTTCATCCGCCATTTTGTTTCAAAATGGCGGCCATTTAAAATTTTTTAAAAAATTTAAAATTTGAAATGTGGTACCAAAAAATTGAAAATGGAAAAATATTTTTTTAATATGTATTTGACCTTTATACAAAGATTTCGGAGCAGTTTTTTTTTTTCGTCTATATCTTAAAAAATGGCTGAGTTATAGCATTTTGAATTTCTAGCGTGGCTGATATTTTGAAACGTCCTGAAATTTGTCACGCGATAAAAGGCGTATTTATGAACCGATTTGGATGTAACTTCGTTTATACATAGTACATACCAATGTCTCGACCGGGTTCGTTGGCCAGCTTCATCCGCCATCTTGTTTCAAAATGGCGGAGATTTAAAAAAAGAAAAAAATAAAAAAATTTAAATGAGATATCAAAAAATTGGAAAGTGAAAAAGATTTTTTCGTATGTGTTTGACCTTAATACAAAGATTCCGGAACAGTTTTTGTTTCGTCTATATCTAAAAAAATGGCTGAGTAATAGCATTTTGAATTTCTATTGTGGCTGACATTTTAAAACAACCTGATATTTGTCACGCGATAACAGGCGTATTTATGAACCGATTTGTATATAACTTGGTCTGTACATAGTACATACCAATGTCTCGACCGAGTTCGTTGGCCAGCTTCATTCGCCATCTTGTTTCAAAAGGGTTGCCATTTAAAAAAATTTAATTTAAAATTTAAAATTTAAAATGAGGTATTAAAAAATTGGAAAATGAAAGAGGTTTTTTTTTATGTGTTTGGCCTTGATACAAAGATTCCGGAGCAGTTTTTGTTTCTGAAAATTTGTTCTTTTGTTTATATCTTAAAAAATGGTTGATTTATAGCACTTTGAATTTCTAGCATGGCTAACATTTTGAAACGATCTTGTATTTGTCACGCGATAACACACGTATTCGCCTATTTCGATGTAAGAAGGCATGTGGATATTATACATCAACACCTCGACCAAGTTCGCTGGCCAGATTCATCAACCATCTTGTTTCAAAATGGCGGCCTTTAAATTAAAAAATATATATATATTTAAAGTGAGGTGCAAAAAAATTAGAAATTGAAAAAGTCTTTCTTTCTTAAGTATTTGACCTTGATATAAGGATTCAGGAGCATTTTTTGTTTGTCTTTACCTTAAAAAATGGCTCACATATTGCAGTTTCAATTTCTACTGTGGGTGACATTTTGAAAAATCTGATTTTTACCATGCGACAGCACTCGTATATATCAACCGATTCCGATGTGAGTGAGCATGTGCACAGCAATTACTAAGGTCTCGACCAAGTTCACTGCTTAGCCTCATCCACCATGTTGTCTTAAAATGGCAGGCACTTTAAGAAATTGCCGAATTTGGCAGCCAAATATAAGTTACAGTAAAGAAAAGCAGCTTGGATAAAGCTGACTAATTTCGCGAAATTCTCATTCATTATATTGATAAAAATTAGTATTGAATCTCCTATATTCGGTTTCCACTAAATTGAGCTTCGTGTGTTTGAATGATGTAAGTTGGCTTTTTTAAAATAAGGAATATGAAAGCTACCTCTTCCTCCCGGCACTGGCCGGAAGGACTTTTTTAAGATATAGACGAAACAAAAACTGCTCCGAAATCTTTGTATAAAGGTCAAATACATAAGAAAAATATTTTTCCATTTTCAATTTTTTGGTACCACATTTCAAATTTTAAATTTTTTAAAAAATTTTAAATGGCCGCCATTTTGAAACAAAATGGTGGATGAAGCTGGCCAACGAACTCGGTCGAGAGATTGGTATGTACTATGTACACACAGAATTACATCCAAATCGGTTCATAAATACGCCTTTTATCGCGTGACAAATTTCAGGACGTTTCAAAATGTCAGCCACGCTAGAAATTCAAAATGCTATAACTCAGCCATTTTTTAAGATATAGATGAAACAAAAACTGCTCCGGAATCTTTGTATAAAGGTCAAATACATAAAAAAAAATATTTTTCCATTTTTAATTTTTTGGTACCACATTTCAAGTTTTAAAATTTTTTAAAAATTTTAAATGGCCGCCATTTTGAAACAAAACGGCGGATGAAGCTGGCCAACGAACTCGGTCGAGACATTGGTATATACTATGTACACACCGAATTACATCGAAATCGGTTCATAATTACGGGAGTTACAGTATGACATAGGTCAGATATAAATATATATATATATATATATATCAATTTTGAACGGAGGGTGGTTTCGGGGTCTGGGGGTCATGATCGATGAAAATATACCAAAATTTTTTGAAATCGCTTTCCTCCGAACGGCTGCAATAGGTAGCTTTTTTGTAAAGATAGCTACCTAAAATAACAATAATACCTTTTATTACTCTTATTATGTACATACAGTAATGCTTGTCAAAACGCTAAACATGTGTATGTAACGAAATTATATATTAAGGCTGCTAGTCACTCAGCTTCCGAATTATCCTCGCAAGTGCTAAATCTATGGGAGTAGAATGCATTCATATACTTAAAATACCTCCTCCGGAAATGAGCATTTTAAATTCATTTTTTCTGTGTACTCTTCTTAAAGGGTCTCTTTTTTCTTAGTTCTCGAAATATTTCTAAAATCTATGCTTAATTTAATATTTTATGTGTTAACCCTTTATCTACTGACGATACTTATAAGCCCCATCAAAATAACTTGTTATAACATTCATTTAATACATCGATTAGTTGTAATACAGTTTAGAATGAGTTATAGATACATTACTTTATCTTGTTCTAAAAACATTATTGGTTTCACAAAACAAAAATATTTGTAATAGTCCAGGCAATGGGGAATTTTACCTAGCAAAATTAATGGTAGTACTGTAAATAGACTTTCTAGATGTTTTTTGGGTCGCTGAATCCGAATTTGTAACTTCCCACCAAACTTTCCCCCGGCAACCTCCCCAAATTTTGGTAAAAAGCCCCCAAAAAAGATTTTTATTAAAAAAATCTTTTATTGTTTTAGAGAAAAAGTATCTAGAAATTCAGAAAGTAGACAAAATTTCCAACAAATCAGATATATGACATTATGACTTAGGATGAAGGGGAAGGGGGGATCTGCCTCGGAACATGCGCGCGGTGCTGCGTAAACTAAGTTGCGCAATTCCACTTAACCACTCACACGTTTACATTCGCCCTCCCATCTCCCTTCCGAACTTTCTCTATAAGGTTTACTTTAAGATTTTTGGGTCGCTGAATCCGAATTTTTAACTTTCCCCCCAAAATTCCCCCCCCCCCCGAAACCCCCTCCAAATAGTTGTTTTTAACTTAAATTTCTTATTGTTTTAGGGGAAAAGCATTACGAAATTCAGAAACTAGACAAAATTTGCAACAAATAGGATATATGACATTATGAATTAGGATGAATGGGGAGGGTGAGGGCTGCCTCGGAATATGCACTGCGGCGCTACGTGCACTAAATGATGAAGTCCAGGCAATAGGGGATTTTATCTGGCAAAATTAATGGTAGTACTGGAAATCGGCTTTCTAGATGTATTTTGGGTCGCTGAATCCGAATTTGTAACTTCCCACCAAAATTTCACCCGGCAACCCCCCAAAAAAATGATTTTTTGAAAAAATTTGGTTTTTGAGAAAAGCGCGCGGGGAATGTTCCGAGGCAGCCCCCTCTCTCCCCGTTTATCCTACGTCATAATGTCATATATCCTATTTGTTGCAAATTTTGTCTAGTTTCTGAATTTCGTAATGCTTTTCCCCTAAAACAATAAGAAATTTAAGTTAAAAACAACTATTTGGGGGGGTTCGGGGGGGGGATTTTGGGGGTAAGTTAAAAATTCGGATTCAGCGACACAAAAAAATTAAAGTAAACCTTATAGAGAAAATTCGGAGGGAAGATGGGAGGGCTAATGTAAACGTGTGAGTGGTTAAGTGGAATTGCGCAACTTAGTCCACGCAGCCCTGCGGCGCATGTTCCGAGGCAGATCCCCCCTTCCCCTCCATCCTAAGTCATAATGTCATATATCTAATTTGTTGCAAATTTTGTCTACATTCTGAATTTCTAACTACTTTTCCCTTAAAACAATAAAAAAAATTTCAATAAAAACCTATTTTGGGGGGCTTTTTACCAAAATTTGGGGTGGTTGCCGCGAGAAATTTTGGTGGGAATTACAAATTCGGATTCTGCGACCCAAAAAACATCTAGAAAGCCGATTTTCAGTACTACCATTAATTTTGCTAGTTAAAGTCCCTATACGGTCTCTATTGCCTGGATTATAAAAGGATGATTTCTTTTGCCTTTGCATCTTTTCAGCTTTCTTGGCGTTGGGAAGGGGATTTTTCAATTCGGAAATATTTCTATATTTCTGTTGTAAGAACAATATATTAATACATTTCCTAATTCTATAACATACTAAGAAAAATATTTAAAATAAAAGGTTTGGGTGGGGTTATAAATATTGCACAAAATCCCTTTAAATTCAAATTTAATTAATCCTTCTAAATCCTTAAATCCTTCTAAAATTTATTAAATGATTATGTAAATCTTCTAATGCAGTTTAAACAATTCACGAAAAATACTTTAGGAGATAAAAATTTCACGAATTCATAATTCAATACATAAAGGGTTAAAAGCGGGGGAACTGTGAGTAAGAGTTTAACACTTCCTATAAAATTAAGCCTTTATTTTAGAAATATTTTGAGAAATAAGAAAAAAAAGAGAGATTAAAAAAAGGAGTTAAAAATATTCATTTCCCGAGGAGATATTTTAAATATGCGAATGCATCAAACGCCCATAGACTTAGCATTAGTGAGGAGAATTCGGAAACTGAGTGACGAGCAGCCTTAAACTAAAAAATTGTATTATCGTGACGGAAAGAAATAGTATACAATTATTCCGGTTATGCCGAAAAAATTGTCTAATATGAAATTTCTTCTGATCGCTAGTTATTAAGTTTTTACAGATTTTACTGTAATTAATACACAAAGTTTTATCTGAAATGAAAATTATAAGTTCAACTATGGAGAAAAATCTCTAATAAATAGTAAATTTATAAAGATAAAAAGATATTGTCTTGCCTCACTCGTGAGCTATTAATTCTTTTATAATGGTCGACCTCTTGTATAAGTATTATTTTAATTCCGATTGCATCTTTAGACTAAAAACATTTTAATTTGATGTAAAGTCGAACACTGGCGCAAAAAAATAATAAAATAAAGTATTTACAGATAATTAATATATTTGCACATTATCACTGTGCAATCAAACTTTTAAATCTTCTATACTTAATCTATACTCATATTATAAAAAGGAAAAAATTGTTTATTTGTCGGAGATAAGCTCAGGAACTACCGAACCGATTCCAAAAGTAATGGTATCAAAATGATGGTGTTCGCCCAACTTAGAACATAGGCTATATCTTATGTCGGTGCCACTACCCCAAAGGGGGTGCAGGAGCAAAAAACGTTCTAAAAATGCGATTTTTGCGTTACTGAAGGACCTAGAAATATGAAATTTGGAATATTAGTTACTTATAAGATATAAATGGTGTCTAAGAACAGTTCTTAAACAATTCGAAATTTAAAAGGGGTGAAAATGCACAAAAAGCGTTCTAAAAAACGTTCTAAATGGTAGTTTCTACATAATCTCAGGAAATACCAAACCGATTTCAAAAGTAATGGTATCAAAATGATGGTGTTAGTCCAACTTAGAACATAGGCTATATTTTATGTCGGTGCCACTATCCCAAAGGGGGTGCAGGAGCAAAAAACCTTCTAAAAATGCGATTTTTGCGTTACTGAAGGACCTAGAAATATGAAATTTGGAATATTAGTTACTTATAAGATATAAATGGTGTCTAAGAACAGTTCTTAAACAATTCGAAATTTAAAAGGGGTGAAAATGCGCGAAAAGCGTTCTAAAAACGTTCTAAATGGTAGTTTCTACACAATCTCAGGAAATACCAAACCGATTTAAAAAATAATGGCGTCAAAATGATGGTGAAAATCCTTGCTCCAACATAGGCTATGTTTTATGTCGGTGCCACTACCCCAAAGGGGCTGCAGGAGAAAAACGTTCTAAATTGCAGTTTTTACGTGACGGAAGGGCCTTGAATCGTGAAATTTAGAATGGTAGTTAGTTATAAGATATCAATGATCTCCAAGGACATTTCCTAAAAAAATCGAAATTTAAAAGGGAGGTCAAAATGCGCAAAAAGCGTTGTAAAAAACGTTCTAAATTGCAATTTCTATGCAATCTCAGGAAATACTGAACCGATTTCAAATGTAATGGTGTTAAAATGATGGAGACAGATCTTGCTCCAAGATAGGCTATATTTTATATATGTTTCCACTAATCCAGAGGAGATGCAGGAGCAAAATGAGCGAAAAGCGTTCGAAAAACTCGTTGTATGAGTCTGATAACCACACCATGTTCAGTTTTCAATTTGACTGTTCTAATTTTTCCATCCTTTCCAGGAATTAGATCCACAATCTTTGCTAGCGGCCAATTGAGACGTTTTTATACATCGTCCCCAATCAGCACAAGTTCACCCAGCTTCAAGTCGGGTAACTGGGCGATTTCACGACGTCTTTGAATAAGTTGACTGAAATATTCAGTTCGAAAGCGCATTCTCAATTGTTCCATGAGCTTAATTCTGTATCGCAACCTCTTGCGAAACTGTTTTGCGTCAACTTCATCAACGTCCGTGACACTACAATTAGAGTTTTGCACTAAAAACATGTTCAGTGTTAATGAAACTAAATCCTCTGGATTTTCGGATTGATATGTGAGAGGGCGAGAGTTTATAATATATTCACAATCACACAAAATTGTTTGAAGTTCCTCAAAAGTCACGACAGCTTTACCGAGTGTTCGTCGGAGAAGCTCTTTGATCACACGGATCAGCCTTTCCCACCAGGCGACTGAGGGAGGACTGAACTTCCAAATGATTCGTTTTAGGTCGGAGAAACGAGTCAATTTTTGGCAATCAATTTTTGACAGATCATTATTGGCACCTTTGAAATTGGCACCATTATCAGAATAGATTATTCTAGGCCTTCCTCTTCTTGCGATGAAACGTCGCAAAGACAGTAAAAATGCATCAGTTGACAAAGAGGAGACAACCTCTAAATGAACAGCTCGATAGACTGCACAAGTATAGAGCACTATCCACGTTTTATCTGCATTTTTAATAAACAAAGGTCCAGCTAAATCAACGCCTACAATTTCAAAAACGTTAGAATATTTAATGAGATCAAAGGGCAGTGGCACTGGATCGGATTCACGTGATTTAACTTTGTAGCGCTGGCAAGGAATGCATTTATTTACTACTTTTCGGGCAGTTTTTCTACCTCTTTGAATCCAATATTTTTCTCTCAAAATACTTAGAAGAATGTGAGTTCCAGCATGACAATTCGCTATATGGAAATTTTCTATCAGTCTAACCTTGAAAATACAGTCATCAGATAAAAGAAGAATCAGCGATAAAAAATATGGTGTATCAATGCGCTCTGTAATTCTTGTCTTTATTCTAACTATACCCTCTTCATCTTTAAAACAGATTACACTGTAAAAAAACCACTGTAAATTTGCCAGCACAAACTCGATCACAGCTGAATGTACTGTATCTTCTTTGGTTTCCTGACTATTTAAACATGAAAAATACAGTAATTGCGTAAAATTAACAGTACAATGTACTGGCAATTTGGACGCATTTGGACGACAGCACAAACTACTGGCGTCCAAATTGCCAGTACATTGTGCTGTTAATTTTACGCAACTACTGTATTTTCCATGTTTAAATAGTCAGGAAACCAAAGTAAGATACAGTACATTCAACTGTGATCGAGTTTGTGCGCGAGATGAACAGTACTTTGTACTGTAAAAATGTCGTTTTTTTACAGTGTAGGTTAGGTATCGAATCTACATCTGGAAAAAACTCACTTTGTACAATTGAAATTAGAGTTTTTTCAGCATATTCTAATTCCTCAACTGATAATTTACCACTTTTCCTAGCACTGTATCGCGATTTCACATTATTTATGAATCTTAATACCCAAGCAATTAGTCTAACAATAGAATCAAATTTTGAAAATTTCCTAGCGTACCAAGGAATATTTTTGACTGATGTATTTACATTACACAATTTCACTTTTCTCCTTTCACTAGTAATCTCTGGAGTTTCACTATCAAGAGTCTCAGTTCTGGGAAATGTTTCCCCTTTCTTCAATGAGCCATTTCGGCCCTTCCCACCACCGGCATTCTAGCAGTTGCTGGGGAGAACACCCACGCGAAATCGCAGGATTCCACAAGATTCATTTTCCCTGGCACATGGTACAATTCGCTATTGGGGAAAAGACTTTTTATTTCTTTCACCCTGTTCGGAACAAAAACGGACCATTCACCGTATTCACTTATCCAGTACAACGCAACCATGGAGTCACTCCAAAAAATTGTTTTCATGTTCTAGACACAAAGTGCTTGCTGTACTGAATGTGCCAACCTAGCTCCGATGCTACACGCGATTAATTCCAATCTCGTAATTGACGCTTGCTTTATAAGAGCAACTGTAGCTTTTGCTCGAATTAATTGAATTTTTACAGCTTCCGCGGTTATAGTTTGAAAAAATACGCAAGCTGCATATGCCTCTTTGCATGTATCCACGAAAACATGCATTTCGGTAGACTCGTTTATTTCAACATATCGCGGAATTTGAACGTCCTCTAATATATTTATTTCACTGAACCATTTTTTAAAAGGTCTTTGAATTTCCTCCGGTAATGGAGAATCCCACCCGAGACCCAATTTCCAAGTTTGTTACAATGTAATTTTGGGTGTCAAAGTTGCCGGGCACAATATTCCAATCGGGTCGAAAATTTTCTGCATAGAGCTCAAAATTAATCTTTTAGTGAAATTTTCATTGTTAGTTAATTTATCAAAAGTTAGATTACACTTAAGCATATCCCAATCAAGATCCCACAATATCCCAAGCAATTTTGTTACACCCGAACTCTTTGAAACATTTTGAGATTTAACATTACTTTCCCAATTTCTCAAATTAAAACACCCTCGAGACATAATGCATTTAGCCTGCTCGATAAATTCGTCTTGTTCCGCAGCATTCGAAACACCTGTAACACAATTATCAACATAAAACGCATATTTCAACTTTTCTGCCATGTTCCTATAATTAAGAGATACATTATCTAATAAATGAGATATCGAAGCTGCCAACAAAAATGGGCTCGAACTCACTCCGAAAATCACCCTGCAATGTCTATAAGTAATTTCTTCGTTCACAGAAGGATAATAAAATCGTAAAAAATCTCTATGATCCGGGTTTATGCTAATCTGCAAAAAGGCTTTTTCGATATCCGCAGAAATACCAATTCTTTAAATTCGAAACCTGTCTATAATATCCGGTATTTGCTCAATTAAATTCGGGCCTTTATACAAAATATCATTTAAGGGGACGGTGGAGCTTAAAATCCTTAAAAATAATTTTTTTTTATTTTTGTAAATTTCACCTTAAATATTATTCAAGGGTACGTTATATACATTATAACATGCATTTATCACAAAAAAATTAAAAAAAAATTTTATTTTTGAGAAAAAAATGGAATTTTACACGTCGTGTTAGAAATCTTCGAAATGCCCCATGCGTCTTCCATATCAATGAAAATCCCCAATATTTTTTATAAAAGTTTGGTTTATATATAGAAATAAAATAGAGCATCGAATTTTACATATTTGAATTTAAAGGTTAAAAAAAAATTGAAAAAAATTGAAATTTTTTCGAAAAAATTTCAAAATTTCAAATTTTTTCAATTTTTTTTTTTTTTGTAAATTTAATCTTAAATATTATTCAAGGTTACATTATATGCATTATGGCATGCATTTATCCCCAAAAAATATTTAAAAAAAATTTATTTTTGAGAAAAAAATGGAATTTTACGCGTCGTGTTAGAAATCTTCGAAGTGCCCCCTGCGCGTTCCATATCAATGAAAATCCCCAATATTTTTTATAAAAGCTTGATTTATATATAGAAATAAAATAGAGCATCGAATTTTATATATTTGAATTTAAAGGTTAAAAAAAATTTTTTTTTGAAAAATTTTGAAATTTTGAAATTTTTTTTTTTTATCTTTAAATTCAAATATATAAAATTCGATGCTCTATTTTATTTCTATATATAAATCAGACTTTTATAAAAAATATTGGGGATTTTCATTGATATGGAAGACGCATGGGGCATTTCGAAGATTTCTAAGACGACGCGTAAAATTCCATTTTTTTCTTAAAAATAAATTTTTTTTTAAATTTTTTTGTGATAAATGCATGCCATAATGTATATAATGTACCCTTGAATAATATTTAAGTTGAAATTTACAAAAATAAAAAAAATTATTTTTAAGGATTTTAAGCTCCACCGTCCCCTTAAGGAACACTTTCCGTATTCTCTAGCGGACGCATCAAAAACGGGCCTAATTTTAGTAGTAGCACGTCCACTTTCACCACAGGCCGATGCGGCAAAAAAGGCCCTTTCTGGACGTCCCCCGTTACTTTCTCAATTATTTCTAAATCTTCCAATTCTCTGAAAGCATTTTCATAACCAATATGAAGACTCCCCTTTTGTGCGCGTTCGCACATTTTTTTATGTCTCTTCCACGTCATTTGTTTATTACTGGGTAATTCAATCGTATCAGATTTAAAAGGTAAACAAACTTCATATCTACCATCTGGATGAATTTTATTATTGGTTTTAAATTCCTCTGTTATTTTAGAATGTTCATATTGATTTTTCAAACTTTCTACAGGCTCTCTAATACCGATCGTTTCAAGATCCCGTAACTCATTAATGGAAGCATTTTTTACATACAAAGATACAACAAACAAAACAGTATTACTATCATAATTGCTATTCAAATTTTGATTGGGTTTTCCAGTTAATACACAACCCAAACGTGTTTCTAACAAAAATAAACCGGAATTTAGTTTCATACATTTATTAGTGAACAATGTGCCAATTAAATCTGCACCTAAAAGTAAATTCATTTCCGAATCCTCAGATTCAAGATCAGGTAAAATAATTCTCTAAGCTCAATAAGTCCCTCTACACTAGAAAGTTTGGGTACAAAACCAGTAATTTTATTTTCAGAGAATACCTCAGCTTCACATCTAAAGGAGTCATTCAAATCAGAAATAATTAAATCATAAACATCATGTATTTGAACTGAGGTTTCTCTCCCCCCAAAAAGGCAATGGGTCATTTTTCCTCTTAAGAACTCCTCATTTATGTAGATTCTCAACCACCTTTTTACTAACATAACTGTTTTGAGAACCAGAATCAATAATAGTGCAAACCTTTAGTTCCACATTCTTAATTTTCACTTTAACCATTAATGTCATGAGATAAACATTTTCACTATTAGAATGATTTTTCATAATATTAGTTTCATTAATTTCATTTTTTTTCTCATCATTGGCGTTATCATCTGGGCACATAAGAAAATGATGATTTTTTTACACTTAATACCAGTACTTTTAAATCTACAGTTTTTAGATATGTGGTTAGGCTTAAAACAATTAAAGCAAGCATTTTTCTTTAGTAAAATCTTTTTCTTATTTTCTAAAGTCATATTTCTCGCGGCAAAACAATCTCGCGATGAATGTTTTTTGTCACAAAAAATACAAGTACATTCTCGCTTACCTGTATTTCCAAAAGAAGTGTTTACTAGCGATGAAGTCGTCGCAGAAGGGTAAGTTTTATTATCCCGGTCATATCTTCTATTAGTAGTATTAGCCCCGAAACCACTGCGCGCTAAAGCAACCATCTCCTCGCTTTGCACTTCGTGTTTAAGAAAACACATTAAGTTTTTGAGGGAACGTTCTTCATGCATTGCATCTTCGGCATTTCGTTTTCTTTCCCATGACAACAGGACTTCTTCAGGGAGGATCGATTCTACTAACGGGATCAGGAAATCTCCGTATTTTTCTTGAGTGCGTCCTAAACTTTCGAGCGATCGCAACTTTCCCTCTAATTCATCATACAATTTTGGCAAATCTGTTTTAACTCGGCCAGTGATGGCATTCTTTATGACCATTGAAATCTGTTTTAACTCGGCCAGCGATGGCATTCTTCATGACCATTGTTAATAAGGTCCCGTATATAGACTTGTAGAAGAAGATCTTCTCTACCAAATCGTTCTTTGATTTGATTTATCGCTTGATGATAATTAGCAGCTGTAGCTGGAAAGCTCTACACCACCCTGGCCGCTTTTGAATTTGGAACAACCGCCTGTATTAAATATTGAAATTTATCCGAATCCGAAATACTTTTAATTTCATGTATCTTCTGAAATTGAGACCAAAAAGACAAATAGTCTTTAACATCACCGTTAAATTTCTTCAATTCAATCTTCGTCAGTTTAAAACTTCTCTTCTCAAGAGATTCATTCCTATTTTCAAAAACGGGCGTCTGCAAAGAAATCATTTTTTCTTCCACTCCAGTCTTCAACTCAAGGTACCTATCCCGATATTCTTCGGCAGCTTGAAAATCTTCTTCACACTCCTTCTCGGAGCCTTCTTCTTTCAGCAGAATGCTACTGATATTTTTCTGGCATCCATCTAATCTTCCAAATTTATCTTCTAATTGTTTCTGTAAAACAGAAAGATTTTTTAGATCAATGTCCAGTTTCAATAATTCTTTTGTAACTTTATTCGTGCACGACGTAAAACTTATTCTAAGATTTTTTTCTTTCGAGTTTCAACGCTTTTAAATCCATAATTGCTATGTCGGCCCCACGTTTTCGCGCCAAATGTTATCTCTAATAACTTAATTTAAAATTCATAAAAACTACAACTGTAGTTATCATAGCAATTAACTGCACTTCTAAGCAACAAAATAAATCTGATTCAAAGATTACGAAAAGGAAGTTACATAATCAAAACTTTAATACATACTGAACATTACTCCTCGTTTACATTTTCGTCGAAAAGAGTATCTGACGTCATTGGGTCCACGCACGCAACATAAGATAAATATATAAAGCAATAAATAGCACTTAATGATTTACAAAATGGTTATGATAACAATAAATCTCACTTATTGAATGGAAAAAGTACTTTACTTCATTGCTGATTAATTTATTATATCTAAATGATATTTGTAGATAACAGTAGTTACTTATAAGATATAAATTATCTCTAAGAACATTTCTTAAAAAATTCGAAATTTAAAAGGGGTGAAAATGCGCGAAAAGAGTTCTAAAAAACGTTCTAAAGGGCGATTTCTAGGCAATCTCGGAAAGTACCCAAACTGTTTCAAAAGTAATGGTTGGAAATTGATGATGACATCTCTTGCTCCAACATAGGCTCTATTTCATGTCGGGTAACTACCACCTAGGGGTTGCAGAAGACAAAAACGTTTTAAATTGTGATTTTTGTGTTACTGAAGGGCCTCACTGTAAAACATTTTTACATTTTTATGTAAGACATTTGTACAGTACAAAGTACTGTTCATCTCCCACACAAACTCGATCACAGTGAATGTGCTGTATCTTTCTTTGGTTTCCTGACTATATAAACATGAAAAATACAGTAGTTTCTTAAAATTAACAGCACAATGTTCTGGCAATTAGGATGCCAGCACATTGTGCTGTTAATTTTATGCAACTACTGTATTTTCCGTGTTTATATAGTCAGGAAACCAACGGAAGATACAGCACATTCACTGTGATCAAGTTCGTTCAAGCAAATTTACAGTGGTTTTTTTACTGTGTAGAATCCTGAAATTATGCAGGGCAGTTATTTATAAGATACAGATGATCTCTAAGAACATTTCCTAAAAAATCGAAATTTAAAAGGGCTAAAAATGAGCGAAAAGCGTTCTAAAAAACTTTCTAAATTGCGATTTCTACGCAATCTCGGGAAGTACCGAGCCGATTAAAAAAATAATGGTGGGAAAACGATGTTGACAGCCCTCGCTCCAACATAGGCTGTGTTTCATGTCGGCGCCACTACCCCGAAGGTGGTGCAGGAGCAAAAAACGACCTAAATTGCGTTTTTGTCATCTGCAGGCGCTAGCAACTTGAAATTAGTCATGGTAGTTACTTATAAGATATAAATGATCTCTAAGGACATTTCCTAAAAATTTCGATATTTAAAATGGGTGAAAATGGATGAAAAACGTTCTAAAAAACGTTCTAAATTGCGATTTCTACGCAATCTCAGAAAGCACCCAACCGATTTCAAAAGTAATGGCTGGAAATTGATGATGACCGCCCTTGCTCTAATATAGGATCTATTTTATGTCGACGTCACTACCACCTTTCGGTTGCATTTTAAAAAACGTTCAAAATTGTGATTTTTGTTATACTGACGGAGCTAGCAACTTGAAATTTGGCATGGTAATAACTTATGAGATGTAAATGCTCTCTGAGAAGAGGTCCTTAAAAATTTTTAATTTAAAAGGGGTGAAAATGAACGAAAAGCGTTCTAAAAACTTTCTAAATAGAGATTTCTACGCAATCCCAGGAAATATAAACCGATTTCAGAAGTAATGGTCTCAAATTGATAGTGACAGTCCCCGCTCCAACATAGCCTATATTTTACGTTGTTGTCACTACCACCTAGGGGTTACAGGAGCAAAAAATGTTCTAAATTGCGTTTTTTGTGTTGATGGGGGGAGTCTAATATTTTAAATTTGAAATGGTAATTACTTCAAAGATGCAAATACCTTCTAAGAATTGTCAAAAGAAATTTCCAAATTTAAAAGGATGAAGTGAGTGAAAAGCGTTTTCTTAGCATTCTAAATTACGATTTTTATGCAATCGTATGAAATACAAAACCGATTTCAAACATAATGGTTGCAAATTGATGATGATAGAACCGGCTCAAACATAAGCTTTATTTTATGTCGGTGCCACAACCCCTAGAAGGTTGCAGGAGCAAAAAACTCTCTAAATTGCGATTTCTGCGGTGCTGAAGAGGTTAGAAACTTTAAATATAGTACGGTAGTTACTTATAAAATATAAATGTTCTCTAAGAACAGTCGAAAATAAATTCGAAATTAAAAAGTAGTAAAGCGAAGGGAAGGAACGAAAAGTATTCTAAAAGAGTCCTAAATTATGACTTCTATGGAATCTCAGGAAATAATAAACCGATTACGGAAGTTATTGGTTGCGAATCCAGAGTGATAGTCCCTGATTCTATACGGGCTATATTTTATGCCGGTGCTAATACCACCTGGTTTGCAGGAACAACAAGAAAGTTTTTTAAAAACATCTAAATTCGGTTTTCTATAGAATATTAGGAAATATCAACCGATTTCAAGGTTAATGTTGACAAATTAATATTGACAGTCTCTGTTTCAACATTTTTCGAGACATTCTATTTCAACTCTGTTTCGGCATTTTATGTTGATGCCACTAACACCAGAGAGGTGGTAGACTGTTGTACAAGAAGCTTGGAATTTGACATGATGGTTAATGTAAATGTGTTAAGATGGTTTCTAAAAAATTCAAAACTTCAAATGAATACTGAAATGACCGTATGAGTCAAACTGTGACTTAACCCTCTAGTGCATGATTTTTTATTTTTATTTAAAAAAAAAATATTTTTCTTGAATGGGCATACATTAAAGGAAAAATACTAAAAAAATTATCACTTTTATATTTTTCCGTATTTTGTATTTTTTTAAATGGTTGCCAAATGGCAACACCATGCATTAAGCATATTCTAAGATATTTCTCTGGTCTGTTTTCTATTAATTGTCGGGTGGCATTTTGCAGCATGGGGTTCTGTTTTTTCTTATTATTCTAAGGCACGAAATTACTTTTGATTTTAAAAGTGTCATTATGTTCACTGCTGTTTAATAGTATCAAAATACAGTTCATGATTTACAGGTTCAACAACTGGATGAGTTTGTCTAGCATCGACTCAAACGCTAACCTCCAAGTCATGTCCATCTGGCACACTGGTTGTATTTTTTTCGCAATAAATATAAAAAATGTATGCAAATTTTGATACTCCGGTGAAAAATAAAAATTTAAAACCACATTTATGCGAGTTTTATTTATTTTACTTATTTATTTATTTATTTATTTATTTTTTGGAGGGGGGGATATACTACTTCATATGGTGACGAGCCTTTAGCGCACTTATTTGCTCATAAACACAGGGAGATTTTTTGATGGGAATGGATAAGAATTTCCATTCAGGGTACCAACTATTGGTGTCAGCTTGAATAATTTATCTTTCCCATTAGACAATGTATTATCGTTCAGATGGGAAAATTGTTGTATACCATATATTTTCAAATGTATTCAAGATTATAGTGAGACTACCTGGTGATACACCAGTGACAGGGTTCCCAAACAATCTTATGATTTTAAAGTGTGCCACGCTACCCAAGATACAGATCTTTAGATACTTTTTTATATCTTTCGAGCATTTATTGAGTGGCTTTTGAACATGTTTTAAAACACTATACAGGATTGTTTGTTGAGAGATGTGCTCGAAACGTACTGGGTGGAAAAATACAAAAAATATTTATATGGTGTTTTTAATGATAAAACACTTTTAGGCAGAGAAACATCTCTAATAATCTTTATTCAAGTTGGATCTGGCTGAAGAGTCCGAAGCTTTCACTTCTTTCTGCTTACGTTTACCTGGCTGCTTTTGTTTTGATGTAGATGGAATATTCACTATCCCAACGTTTGCATCAACATTCTAGGCAATTTCATTGGCTGATTTATGTGCTTGTAAATCACAATCAGTCTCATCATAAGTGTCTGAAAAGTTTTTGAGCAGAAGGTTTGGATCAAAAGGTGGATCATCACCCCTGTCATTGTAAGAAATGTCATTTTCTCTAGACAATCCAATCCAAATTCATTCTGTTAAATTTTTTTTAGTATCTTTGCTTTAAAATATATGTTGAATATGATGAGGCTCTATCAGAACAAATTTTTTGATGAAAATATAGACAAAAAACAAGATGAAACAATCAACAAATTCATTGAACTGAATACTAAAAATGTAAATAAAAGCGGAATTCAATTCATGGTGTTGCCAAATGGCGACAAACGTATATTCGCATGCATACAATATTTGTTGCAAAACACATTACTGAAAATTATTTGAAATCACTTTTAAAAGCATATTCTTTTGTAATTTTTTTTTTTTCAAATGAAAAGTTTGCATTTTAAATATTTTTTATTTGTGTTAGAAATCCATCTATGTCTAGGAAAATGGAAGGCTTCAAAAGTTCCTTTTTATTTGTTACTGATAAACAACTATTATCACCTATGGTATTTTTAATGTACTAAACCGAAGTATAGGTTCAAAATGAATTCATAAAGCATAAAGTTATCAAGAAGCAGCGGTAAATAAACGACAAGGAAAAAAAATTAATTTGTTTCAAACTGGCAACAGTATGATGCACTAGAGCAGGGATGGCGAACATTTTTGAGTATGCGTGCCAAAAATTTCAAATTTATTGTGTACCAACATTCTTACGTGCCAAAAACATTTTAACTTAGATACAATCCAAAACTTAATTTTTATAGAATTTTTACTCAAATATTTTTACACTTATACTAAATTCGATTCCCAAGTTATTTATTATGCTGTATTTACTCAATAATACAGCCATTTTGCATAGAATTCCGTGTTAATAAATGAGTTTTTGTTTTATTGCATTCTTCCGAATCAGATCATTTTAGTTGTAGAAACAGGTTCAATAGATACATATTATTTACGGTAACAGTTAAAATTCAATTTTCTAAATTATAACATAAATATAATAAAATCTAAAATTACTTAAAACCCTAAAACTAAATAAAATAAAACCTAACTTGAAGTAGAATTGTGTTAATTAGGTATATTACTATGCAAACTCAAACTATATCTAAAAATTCAATTTTCAAAAACTTTTGAAATTTCATAAAGAAGCAAAATGATTCGGAAAACACTACATGTTGAATGGCTTGGCGAGAAAATGACGCTACAAAGCGCTTTCATAGAAATTTGTAATACCTTAATTCATTCAAAATTTACGGATTATTTTAAAGTAAATTATATACCTGTTACACAAACTATACTTTTTGTTAAAAAACATAAAATGGATTGTTCTCCATAAACTGAATATAATCTATAATTTTTTTCGCGTGCCAGAGCAGTTTTCTTACGTACCACGTTCGGCACGCGTGCCATAGGTTCGCCATCCCTGCACTAGAGGGTTAATGTGTAATTTTTGAATTATTCCAAAAAGTGTTCTTCTAATAAAATATAGTCATGCAAATATCACTTGGCATATTTCAACTATTACGCGAGCAAAGCCGCCGGGTTTGCTAGTAATTAGATATACAAAAAGTTCTTTTCAGTTCAATTTACACATTTTGTCGTCTGCGCGCCAAGGAGTCTGCAATAGAGTTCGAAACCATAACCAATATCTTTAATTAATATTGTAACTTTGAAGGGAAATTTTCAATTATAAAATTGTCTATATATTATTTACTTCAATTTAATATAAAAAAAATCTATTAAACACAGAATAAAGATTCTCAATCTGTATGAAAAAATAAGGCAAATTATTACACTTTTCTTCTGGAGATATGTCTGATCAAGTAGGTTTTAACAAATCAAAATTATACTCTCATACATATTGCTAACTGAAGCCTTCATATACCGCACTTAATATGACTGCACTTAATATGACTTCCTTTTGCTTCGAATTGCTTTTAATTGCTTCTTAAAAGAAATTAGAAGGAAGTGCAAATTTAATTACCTTAATAGCATTAATTTAATCTCTCGCATAACCAAAATTTAGTGGAATCTTTCTGAAAACGAAATGTCTCAGCAATTATTCACACAGTTCGTGTGAGATCATCACTAAATTCTTTTCTTCTACTTTTCGAACGTTTAAAACTAGCAACTATAGTTAAAATGAATGAGCAATACTTACTTCTATATTTTGTGTGGAGAGGTTCATGGTCAACTAGATGAGAAAGAATTCGTCCGCCCGTATAATAATTAAAATCTGAACTGTGACATTTGCCTTGAATTAAAGTAACGAAGAAAGTATTAAAGTAGATATGAAATTAAATGATTTTTTTTTTCATCATTAGATATAATTATTTTTTCGATGAGAGAGTTATACGTTACGGTCACTTCATTAATATTAAAACTTTATTCTCAACTGAAATTTTTAACACTTACATATTTGTTACATGGACCATGGACTATTTTTAAATACGATTTTAAGAAATAGTCAACGTCTTAACTATTCCCTATGAACAGCATTCCATTATGACCAGTGGCGCCAACTTACCGGGTGTCCTAAAAAGGACTGACTGATTTTAAAATTCAATAACTTGTAAACGGTGACAGATATTTAAAAAATTCTTGCAGGAGGGTTATGCATAAGGTCAAAAGTTTTTTTACAGTGATTTTCGATTTTAGTTCGAATTACAAACAATAGATGGCGCTGCGATCAATAGACGCTAAATTCAGGCTCGATTTTTGGTACTTCGTGGCCCGCTTAATACATTTCCATCTCTTTTTTTCGCATGGAACAAGAGAAAGGACCAAAAATTGAGCCTGTATTTAGCGACTATTGCTTACAGTACCATCTATTGTTTGTAATTCGAACCAAAATCGAAAATCACTGTAATAAAACTTTTGACTTTATGCATAACCCTCCTGCAAGAAATTTTTAAATATCTGTCACCGTTTTCAAGTTATTGAATTTTAAAATCAGTCAGTCCTTTTTAGGACACCCGGTAAATGGGTCTGTGCTGCGCAAGCCCACCCAATAGTTTGATTTTTCGACCAACCCCAATTACAATTTATTTATTCGTTATTTATTTATATAATTAATTGTTGAAATAAAATTTTGTTTTATTGACATTCTCAAAATAACTTTGTTCCAAAAATTATTAAGGGCATCAATTAGACTTACAGGAACACTGAAAGCCCCTACAGCGGATGTATAATTAAATTTCTTTCAAAAACAAATTTCCTGCACATTTTGTCATTCTGTTTTAACGTCTTGGAACGATAAAGCACTTAAGTGACTAAAATGTATGTTTTGCGCGATATTTTTTTTTTTTTTTTTTTTTTTTTTTGCACTTTTAATAGTTATCAATTTTTATGTTATTTATTATAAATATTAATGTATTTATAAGGAAGAACCCATGAAAATATAATTTAATTAAATTATAACAATTTTATATTTTGCTTAAAAAAAAATTAACTTCGAATTAATTTTCTTTCTTAATATTATCATAGAAAGACCTCCAATCACAAAAAGAAATCATTTACGGCGGCTGCGGTGACTGCGTTAGTTACCTTTTATTTTAGAATAAAGAGATGAAAATAACTTTTTTTACTTAAAAATAAAAAAGACTTTGACTTCGAATTATCATCTTTAGTCATTAGCTCCTCACCCGCTTAAACGTCTTTTTCAGCAAATGAATCCACAACCACATTCAATTAAATCCAAATTCTAATTACGTTAAAACGTTTAATGAATAACGTAAAAAATTGAACATAGTTGTACATACTATTATTATAATTTGATACTCAGTTGAAATTTTTAGCATAGAAAATGTCTAAAAAAATTTAAGAAATAGTTAATATTACATCTCAGCTGTCTTTATTAACTTCTAGACGCGGAACTAACTCATCGCTCTTAGTATATAAAAATTGTCCAAATCATATACCTCGACGAAATATAGTTTTCGAGAAAAATGCAAAAGGAAAAATGGGATCTCACATCCGGTGCTTGTAAAATAAACTTTTTTCAAATAAGGATATGAATTAATGCATATTAGACATCATATGATTTTTGCATGAAAAGATACTCAAAAATGATCACAGCATAGCAAGGCATGTTTAAGTGCAATTGGGAATAGGCAAATGAATACATTCCATAATCGTAGTGTCCATGAAATTCGGTAGATGAGTACCTATTAAAACAAATGCTTTTAACCATTCAACGAGACTATTTACACTAGTATATTTCAATACGCTCAAAAATTATTTCTACCATCTATTCAGGCAAACATATATAATCATCATGGTGCAAATTAGAGATCTGCACGGGCCGAGCCTGGTTTCATTCCTAGTCTTCACGGTCTAAAATTTTCAGTCCTAGTTTTGAGCCAGCCCGTATGAAAATCATTGTCTCAGCGTGGCCTGATCCATTTAAAGGTCAGTTAAATTAGGCCTGGCCCAAAAAATTTTTGTAAGAAATGAAAGTTACCTTTTTGAATTGCCATTATTCTGCACTTAAACATTAAAATTTATTATTTTTAAAGAATAGTAGATTTCTACGCATATTAAAATATAGCTAAATTACAATATAGTAAACTGTGTGAAAAGGAACCTGTCTATGACGGAACCTTGTTTTAAATTGAAAAACGTGTTGATCCATGCAAAATTAATATACTAATAAGTAAGAAAAGAATATATAATACATTTACACTTGCTAAGAAGGGAACTTGTCTATAACGCATTTTTTTTTTCTTTTCTATGCAACTCCGTCTTAGAAGATTTTACTGTATAGCATTTTTCAGATTTTTAACACTTCTATACATGGAATATGAATTAACAATATTAATGATAACTGAAATATTTACATACAAGAAATACAGATTCATTAAAAAAAGAAATATCGCAGCATGCGTCACACTTATAAAAATGAAGAATAAACATGAAAAAAAAAAAAGTTGAGATAAATATTTTTGGTCAGAACTCCTCGTACGAGACAAATTTTTCACTAATTCGACGTAAAAATCAATGTTTTGTAGAAATTCACTCGAGCCGGGCCGGGCCGGGCTCGGGCCGAGATTTTAACTTTTTTCCGGGCCGGGCTCGGGCCGAATTGTTAATTTTTTTATCGGGCCGGGACGGGCCAATATTATCTTTTCTACGGACTAGGTCGGACCCGGGCCTAACTTTTAATTTTTGTATCGTACCGAGCCGGCCGAATTTTTTTCTCTATGAGTCGGGCCGGGCCCGGGCCTGGAAATGTCGGCCCGTGCAGACCTCTGGTGCAAATACCGATGTTCCTGATTCCATGAAAGCTTATTTTTGGTGCTCCGGAGGAGACGTTAGAGATCTGCACGGGCCGGCCCGTGGCCCGAAGCCCGAGCCCGGCCCGAGCCCGAGGGCCGGGCTCGGGCCGTTTTTCATTCACGGCAGTCGGGCCGGCCCGGGCCCGGGCCATATTTTTTTCTGAAGGTTCGGGCCGGGCCCGGGCCATACTTTTTTCTGAAGGCTCGGGCCGGGACGGGCATAACTTATTTTTTCTGTACAGAGCCGGGACTGGTTTCATTCCTAGTCTTCACAGCCCAAAATTTTCAGTCCTAGTTTTGACCCAGCCCGTATGAAAATCATTGTCTCAGCTTGGCCAGATCCATTGAAAGATCAGTTAAATTAGGCCTGGTCCAAAAATTTTTGCAAAAAATGCATACAATTTTAAATTGCCATTATTCTACACTTAAATATTAGAACTTATTCTTTTTAAAGTATAGCAGATTTCTACGCTTATTAAAATTTAGCTAAATTAAAATATAGTAAAACGTGTGAAAAGGAACCTGCCTATGACGAAACCCCATATTTAAACTGAAAAACGTGTTGATCCATGCAAAATTAAAATACTAATACGTAAGAAAAGTATATATGATACATTTACACTTGCTAAGAAGGGAACTTGCCTATAACGCATTTTTTTTTTCTTTTCTATGCAATTCCGTCTTAGAAGATTTTACTGTATAGCATTTTTCAGATTTTTAGCATGCATGGAATACATGTATGTTAATGCATGGAATATGGATTAACAATATTAATGATAACTGAAACATTTACATACAAGAAATAGAGATTCGTTAAAAAAATAAATATCGCAGCCTGCGACACTTCTGTAAAAATGAAGATTATAAACATGAGAAAAAAGAGTTAAGATGAATATTTTTGGTCAGAGCTTCCTCGTACGAGACAAATTTTTAACCAAACTGACGTAAAAAGCAATTTTTTGTAAAAATTCATTCGGGCCGGGCCGTGCTGGGACCGAGATTTTAAGTTTTTTCCGGGCCGGGCCCGGCCCGGGCCGAACTTTTAACTTTTTTACCTGGCCGGGCCGAGCCAATATTATTTTTTCTACGGGCTGGGCCGGGCTCGGGCCGAACTTTTAATTTTTTTATCGGGCCGGGCCGAATTTTGTTTCGATGAGTCGGGCCGGGGCCGGGCCTGGAAATTTCGGCCCGTACAGACCTCTAGGAGACGTTATACTTTCCTTCGCATTTTTCTGGAAATCTATGCGTTGTAGAGGTGTGGCTCTTTGGATATTTTTCATGTAATTCAAGCGAGAATTGTTGTTCTGTTACAATTTTGCCTGTAGTATCCGAACACTCTGAGTATTTTCGATGCTCAAAACGTACATGTTCGATGCTCAATCTCAGATGGATGATTTCCCAGGGTAAAAGGCTGTTCACAGCATTATATCAAAAGTTAAGTTACTGAGAAATGTCAGTTAAAATTTGCAGTTACTTGAAATTTGGTGTGTGTTTAGTATGTAATAATAGAAAAAAGCCTTTTGAATATCAGTAACCTCGATTATAGGGAACTATTTTTTTTCGGACTCTCGAAATAGTCCTTCTGATAAAAGGTATATAAAAATTTTCGAAATTGTTTATTGGAAGGAGTAAATATAAAAAACAATAAAAAAATCATAAATTTTGCATAAAGAACGAAGTAGATCGAATAATTAGTTGCCGAGATATTTGTAATTATATATTTTTGTTGTCGTTGTTGTTTGTTTGTTTTCTTTGAGATAGTAGATCGCTTCTATTATACGCCAAAAATAACATAATAGGGATCTTTAAATTTATATAAAACTGGACTATATTGCATTTTTTTAATTATATTTTCTGCTTCAGCATTAAAAATATTTCATAAAACAATTGTCTGTTCCGAAAATCGTGTTATTCAGTGTTATTTTCTTTTTTTTCCCTATTATTTAGTGAAAAGGGCATACATTTATGTTAGGAAAACTTTAAAACACGATTGCCATGTGCAGTTGTACTCCCAAAATTAAAACACCATAGGTAAAAAAAGTATCTCCCCATAGGTAAAAAAGGTGTAACATGATCACATAAGAAATTTAAAGCGTACTACAATACATGTGAAAATCATAAGTTTTTCATCTACCTATATTCCACAAATGGTGCAATGAATTACTTTTTGGACATAGAATGAAAAATTCATTATGAACCTAAATCAATTTCGAAATAAATAAATAAATAAATAAATAAATAAATAAATAAAATCCACTTTTCCCTTTTCTTGTTCATCGTGTTTTCTTTTTCACCACTACCATTAAATTGCACAACATTATCACCTAGATATTTTTTTTTCTATACGTGACAAATAACTTCTTGACCATGAAATTGTTTCACTAACTTTCAAACTTTTAATCTAAATGACCCTTGTGAGATTTTTCCCACCAAAACTCAAAGTGATTAACAACACCGGAGAGAAAATTAAATTGAAATATTAAATTCTCATTTATTTGCATGAAAAACAAGAAATCTCTTCTTGCAGGAAATCCAATTTTTAATTTCAGTCAGGTTGCGGCTGTGTGTGTACAATGATGGACATTCACTTTTCCTTCGCCCTTTTTTTTCCTCCTTAATTTCCTGTGTGTTCAACCTTGGTCCATATACTTTATTATGCACGGTCCCAACCTGTTTTCTTGAACTGCAAAATAAACAATTCGGCAATTTCCTTTGCGGAAGTTAAGGTGATTTGGATGATGGATGCTTGCGCTGATCAAGATATTACGCAAAACAATATGTGCACTGAAACAAGGGTCTTGTACGACCCGTAATTAAGATCTTCAGAGTCTTGTCATGAAACAGATGGGGTCGGTGATTCGCATAAAATGCACATCGGTAAAAACCCTTTTTCATAAACATGAATTCCGCTGAAAGAAACAAGAGGCGTCCAAATTGAAATTTTTGTTTTTTGCAATTAAAATTCTATGTAATAAATCAGTATATAATAATAATAATAAAATAGTATTTTTAAATGCAACATAAGGCTTGTCATGAAAAAGATAGGGTCGGTGATTTGCATAAATTACTCATCCACAAAAACTCATTTAATAAACATAAACTCAAATGAAAGAAACAAGATACGTTCAAATTAAAATTTTGGGGTTTTGAAATAAAATTTTATATAATAAGTCAGTATACAAAAACAGTATTTTTAAGTGCAACATATAAATTATTTCTTTTAAGTATGCACTCAACATGTTTTGAGATAAAGTGCATAATTTTATGGTCAAAATAGTTCTTCCCACTTTTTTTACTCTAAAAATGCATTGAAACTAGGAAATTCTTCGTTTTGGCAGTTTCAATTTTTATACAGTGTGAGTCATAAATACCGAAACAATAGGCTATCTCCTTACATATTGCCCTTAGACACATACTTTCAATTGCAAAGTTTCATAAAAAGAGGTGCAAAATTTGATGAGATGAGTTGTTACTCCATGAAAAGTTTGAGGTCTCCCCACGAGGTCTATTTGAGAAAATACAAAAATAAAATTTTTATACGGCCCCATAGGGTAAAATTTTCAATTACAATTTTTTCCTTATCCATTCCTGAATTAAACACAAAAAGTTCCATCTTCATATCTGCAAAACTCATGGAGTTATGCCTGTTTAAATAATTCGTCAGGTTTTAAGGGATTAGACACAAACTGAAATGCGTGTTATTCAAGAAACAATGTTACTTTAAAAGTTCCAGGATACATGTAAAAAAGTCCTTCCGGCCAGTGCCGGGAGGAAGAGGTAGCTTTCAAATTCCTTATTTTAAAAAAGCCAACTTATATTATTCAAACACAAGAAGCTCAATTTAGTGGAAACCGAATATAGGAGATTCAATACTAATTTTTATCAATACTAAATCATTATGAATGAGAATTTCGCGAAATTAGTCAGCTTTATCCAAGCTGCTTTTATTTAAAGTAACTTATATTTGGCTGAGATGTTGATGTATACTATCCACATGCCTTTTTACATGGAAATAGGCGAATACGTGTGTTATCGCGTGACAAATACAAGATCGTTTCAAAATGTTAGCCATACTAGAAATTCAAAATGCTATAATTCAACCATTTTTTAAGATATAAACAAAAGAACAAATTTTCAAAAACAAAATCTGTTCCGGAATCTTTGTATCAAGGCCAAACACATAAAAAAAATCTTTTTCATTTTTCAATTTTTTAATACCTCATTTTAAATTTTAAATTTAATTTTTTTTTAAATGGCAATCCTTTTGAAACAAGATGGCGAATGAAGCTGGCCAACGAACTCGGTCGAGACATTGGTATGTACTATGTGCAGACCAAGTAACATCCAAATCTGTTCATAAATACGCTTGTTATCGGGTGACAAAAATCAGGTCGTTTTAAAATGTCAGCCACAATAGAAATTCAAAATGCTATAACGCAGCCATTTTCTTAGATATAGACGAAACAAGAACTGTTCCGGAATCTTTGTATTAAGGTCAAACACATATGAAAAAAATCTTTTTCATTTTCAAATTTTTTGGTATCTCATTTTAAATTTTAATTTTTTTTAAATTTTTTAAATGGCCGCCATTTTGAAACAAGATGGCGGATGAAGTTGGCCAATGAACTCGGTCGAGATATTTGTATGTACTATGTACACTCCAAGGTACATCCAAATCGGTTCATAAATACGCCTGTTATCGCGTGACAAAATTCAGGACGTTTCAAAGTGTCAGCCACGCTAGAAATTCAAAATGCTATAACTCAGCCATTTTTTAAGATATAGACGAAACAAAAACTGCTCCGGAATCTTTGTATAAAGGTCAAATACATAAGAAAAAAATATTTTTCCATTTTCAATTCTTTGGTACCACATTTCAAATTTAAAATTTTTAAAAAAAATTTAAATGGCCGCCATTTTGAAACAAAATGGCGGATGAAGCTGGCCAACGAACTCGGTCGAGACATTGATATGTAGTATGTACATACCGAATTACATCAAAATCGGTTCATAAATTCGAGAGTTACAGTATGACAAAGGTCAGATATATATATATATATGGATATATATATATATATATATATATATATATATATATATATATATATATATATATATATATCAACTTTTGAACGGAGGGTGGTTTCGGGGTCTCGGGGTCATGATCGATGAAAATATACCAAAATTTTTTGAAATCGCTTTCCTCCGAACGGCTGCAATAGGTAGCTTTTTGTAATGAAAGCTACCTAAAATATATTTATTGAGTTAGAATTAGATTTTTCTGTTTTTTTTTTTTTTTCTGTTTTTTTTTTTTTTTTATGATTAACCATATAATTTGCAAATAAAATCACATCCTAAAATTTTTCATACAGTTTAAAAATTTAAAAATTATTTTTTTTTTTAATTGGGGTAATTTAAAATCTTATAACTCGAAATATTATCGTCGAATTTCAAACTTTTTTCACTTAATTAAAGAGGAAATTATAATTTTAATTTTGTTTCAGGATTTGTTTAGATATTAATATTAAAAATATTAAAAACACAAATAAAAAAAATGATGTAACTTATTTATAAAAAAGTCATATTTTCAAAAATAAATATATTTTCAAAAATAAATATATTTTCAAATTTGTCGAAACAAAATTAATGTAAAATAATCAAAAAAGTCATGTTCCGAGTTTGCACCCGTTTTTATTTAACAATTCTTGACTTAAAAATGTAAATTAATAATTTATATTTAATTTATTTTAATTTTAATTACACATTTAAATTAATAAATTTAAATTAATTATTTTTAACAATTTAAATTAATAATTTAAAGTTTTAAACAAAGATTGGCTCCTAATAAAATGTTTAAATGCTTTTTAAAAATTGCAGGTGAGCATGTAACTCTTTCCTGTAGCTTAAACTTCCGATTCTGTTAAAATTTTGCCCTTTCCGCCTTCTTTCTGTACTATTTAAAACTATTGTACTATTATCCATTCTTGAATTAAACGCAAAAAAATCTTCTCGATATCTCCAAAATACGCTGAGATATTGAAAACCAAAATTCGTGACTTGCACCATTTAACCATGCCTCTGAGCGACGAGTTATCGACTTATTTTGAATGCAAGATATTTGATCATCTACAAATTGTAAGTTATTAAATGTCGATTTAAGACAGCGCCTCTCCTTTGAACATAAAATAGCAGCGTACAGATTTTACTTTAAACTTGTTTTCAAAATATACTGGAGGTCAGGTCTGCATTAGAGGTCTGCATGAGTCGAAATATCCAGGCCTGTGCCCGGACAACCGATAGAAAATAAAAAGAAAAGTGCCCAGTTAAACTGATGGCATTGAGCTGACAGGCTATTCACACTAAGTGTATATTATACTTTTATTTCAAAGAAAAATGCCCCTCAAAGAGCAAATGAAGGGGGATTAGCCCCCGTTTCCCCCCTTTATACTTAACCAATGAACCTCCAAATCTAATCAGGGAAGCTCCTTAATATAATAAACCGGTATACCAAATTTGAAGCAAATTAAGATAATTCTGCATGAAAAAACAATTTCGCTAAATTAAGAGGGGGGGGGGTTATTAGCTCCCCCATTTCGCCCTTTATGTTTAACTAATGAACCTTCAAATCTAATCAGGAAAGCTCCTTATGAGAATGAATCTAGAAAAGAAAATTAAAGTTAATTGGATAACGCATGAAAACCCATTTATCTAAATTAAAGGGAGGGGACTTGTCCTCCTTTTCCCCTTTTATACTTAAACAATGAACCTCCAAATCTAATGAAGAAAGCGCCATATCAGAATAAACCGGTATATCAAATTTGAAGCAAATTGAACAATTCTGCATGAAAAACCTATTTATCTGAATTAAGGGAGGGGAACTAGACCCCCCCCCCTTTATACTTAACCAATAAACCTCCAAATTTAATCAAGGTAGCTCCTTAACCTAATATACTGGTATACCAAATTTGAATCGAATAACTCTGCAGGAAAAACCCATTTATCTAAGAAAAGGGGGATGTACCCCTTTTCCCCCTTTATGCTTAAGTAATGAACCTCCAAATCTAATCAAGGCAGATCCTTAACCTAATAAACCGGTATAACAAATTTGAAGCAAATCAAATAATTCTGCATGAAAAACCCGTTTATCTAAATTAAGGGAAGGGGGGATTGCCCCCATGTCTCCCCTTTATACTTAACCAATGAACCCCCAAAACTAATCAGGGAAGCGCTTTATCAGGATGAATCTAGAAAAAGAAATTGAAGCAAATCGGATGTTTCCTCAAGTGTTATCACGTTACACCCCCTACTATCTCTGCAAAAAAATATCATAGAAGAAAGTCACTGGTACCACACGACTGGTAATAAAGTCTACTTTGAAATGACGTATATAAAATTGGCTTAGGGGCCATCTACATATTAAAACGAACCATAACTCTGTTTTTTTCAATAGCAGTACATAATTCTGACAGCATAAATTAACTCTAAACCCTTCAATTAGCTTAAAAACGAATTTTTATGCAATTCGTACGATAAGTTTCCGAGAAATTAATTATTTTGAAACGAGCGTATTTTAGGCGCTGTATTCAAATTGAAGTTCGATACTCGATTGTTGACCGAGAGAGCCTCCTTCTTGATGAAGGCATCTTCAAGCAGTCATTAAAGAGTGCTAGGTTACAGGATAGCATAAGAAATTTCAAAATATCTGGTCACTTCTGTCATAGACGGCCCCTTAAACCATCATTTTGCCTTTTTTTAAGCATAATTTGAAAACTACTTGGAAGAAAAATGTGAAATTTTGGATTACCATAAAGCAGGACTTAATAAATCTAAATCCATCAAAAAAAATTGTAGGTTGCAATTCATAAATTTTTCGAATATTAATTTCATAATTCATATCATAAAATTATAAAAATTGCAAATTCAACGTATTTATGTTTGGGTATTTTAGTATTATTGCTACACAAAAAATTAGCACATTAGGAGTATAATTTCAGGAGATATTAATAAAAATATGAAACTGTAATTTAACATTAGAAGCACTAAATTTTGAATGTTTATAATTCGAAAACTTATCATTCAAATGACTTGAAATTTGGTGTCTAAACATAGTTTGAACCGAAGATTTGAAATATCTTGTTAAAATTGGATATTGCCATTGAAAAAAACTGAAGTTTGGGTTCGTTTTAATATGTAGATGGCCCCCTAAGCAAATTTTATATACATCATTTAAAAGTAGACTTTATGTCCAGTCGTTCGGTACCAGTAACTTTCTTCTACAATAATTTGTTGAGGAGTTAGTAGGGGGTGTTTACTTTTTTTTTTCCACGACTGTACATACATACGTACAGTCGGGGGAAAAAAACCAACCAAATTTCACCAAATTTCTTCAAGACACCAAATTTCAAGTAATTTGAATGATAATTTTTTTAAATTATAAACATTCAGAATTTAGTGCTTCTAATGTTAAATTACATTTTCATATTTTATTAATATCTCCTGAAATTATACTCCTAATGTGCTAATTTTTTGGTAGCAATAATACTAAAATACCCAAACATAAATACGTTGAATTTGCAATTTTTATAATTTTGTGATATGAATTATGAAATTAATACTCGAAAAAATTATGAATTGCAACCTACGATTTTTTTGATGGATTTAGTTTTATTAAATCCTGCTTTATGGAAATCCGAAATTTCACATTTTTCTTCCAAGTAGTTATCAAATTATGCTTAAAAAAACGGAAAAATGATGGTTTAAGGGGCCCATCTATGATAGAAATGACTAGATATTTTGAAATTTCTTAGGTTATCCTGTAATCTAGCCGTCTTCAATGACGGCTTGAGTGGCGGTTAAAATGCTTTGATAAAGAAGAAGGCACTCTCGGTCAACAATCGAGTACCGAAGTTTAATTTGGAATACGCTCTCTAAAATAGGCTCGTTTTAAAATAATTAATTTCTCGGAAACTTATCGTACAAATTGCATAAAAATTTGTTTTTAGGCTAATTGAAGTGTGTAGAGTTAATTTAAGCTGTCATAATAGTGTACTGCTACTGAAAAAAAAAACAAAGTTATGGTTCGTTTTAATATGTAGATGGCCCCCTAAGCAAATTTTATATACATAGTCTAACAAGGAGAGGGCCAACCTTGTTAATCACAGATTTTGATTATTTTAATATATGTTGTAGGGTAGAGACCCCTTAGTCTCAGGTTCATCGGATTTTATACAACGCTCGTTAGTTCTTGAGAAACCAGGGGGTCTAATATTAGTATACAACTTAAAAACTTACTTTGTAACAAAGAGGATAGGTTGGGCGTAGCTCAGTTGGTACGGCATTTGCTGGCCGATCCGCGGGCTCGGGTTCGATGCCCGAAAGCGCTAAATTTATTCTTCTTATATTTTGTTTTATAAATATGCTTGTAATTATAACTTAATAATCTCATTGTCAATTAAAATTTATAATATTGTATATCAATTATAATTTTAGCCTATTTAATATTTTTAACTAAATAGTTGTATAAAACTTCAAAAAACTGTTAATTTTTTAAAAATCACTTTTAAAATGTATTTCATATATTCTTTATCGATGCAATGATATTGAACAATTGTGTCAATTCGTGATTTTAAAGAAAAATCATTTGTGCATTGTTTTAACAAGGGAAGTCAATACGACTGTTTTACTATTACTCTGTTTTTAAAGTAACAAGCATAATTATATTTAAAATTAGCATCGGAATAAAAAATACAACGGATTTTTTGCATATTAAAGATTTTTAAATTTGTAATACGTACGCTTGCGCTTTCAAATATTTTGTTTTCCCCTTTATCTCTTTTCTGCTTTTATTTTTATTTTATTTGAATATGTTTATTTTATCATAAATCGATGGCGCTACAACAAATTTGTAACGATTTTGGAATTTTTATTATTCAATAATAGATCCAATTTCTTTTTAAATCTCTTTAAAGGATGAGAAATAATAGTTAATTAAAAAATGATAAGATAAAATAAAAATTTGCCAACATTATAATTAATGTACGATATTAAAATTTTTAATTGAGATCATTAAATTATAATTACAAGTATATTTATAAAAACAAAAAGTAAGAAAGACAAATGTAGCGAGTTCGGGTATCGAACCCGGGCCCCGCTGATCAGCCCGCAAACGCCGTATCAACTGAACTACGCCCAACCTGTCCCTTTCTTTACAAAGTAAGTATTTAAGTTGCGTACTAATATTAGACCGCCTGGTTTCTCAAGAACTAAGAAGCGTTGTATAAAATCCGTTGAACCTGAGACTAAGGGGTCTCTACCCTACAACATATATTAAAATAATCAAAATCTGTGATTAACAAGGTTGGCCCTCTCCTTGTAAAAGTAGACTTTATTACTAATTGTGTGGTACCAGTAACTTTCTTCTGTGATAATTTTTTGAAGAGTTAGTAAGGGGTGTTTACTTTTTTTTTCCACGACTTTTGATGCGCATACATACAAACATACAGAACCGGCGCGGCGGCGGGCACACTAGCTCTCAGGCTTTGGTAGCCTGTGAGCTAAAGAAGTTCCGGCCGGCCTGAGAAAAAGTTAAAGTCTAAGCCCGAGCTTGGACCGGCTAACTGAATTTCTGCAAAACATATAGTTTTTTACGCCGATATGGTTAAAAATTGTTTCGTATGAGGAGTTCCGACCAAAAATACTTACTATACCTTTTTTTTTTTTTTTTTTTTTTTTTCTTTTTCACGTTTATAATGTTCATTTGTAAAGAAGCGCTGTAGGCTGTGATATTTGTTTTTGTAATGAATCTCTATTTGTATGTAAATGTTTCACTTATCATTAATATCGTCAATCCATATTCCATGTATTGGAGACTTTGAAAAGCGCTATACAGTAACATTTTCTAAGACGGAATCACATAGGAAAGAAAAAAAATGTTTTATAGACAAGTTCCGTTCTTAGCAGGTGTAAATGTAGTCTATTCTTTTTTCAGGTATAAACTACATTATACTATATTCATTTTATATGGATCAACACATTTTTTTCGTTTCAGACAAGATTCCGTCATAGGCAGGTTCTTTTTCACGGGTTTTACTGTATTGTAATTTTTTTGCCTAGAAATCTACTATCCTTTATAAAAATGATTTTTTAAATTTAATTGTAAAATAATGGCAATTTAAAAATATATGCGTATTTTTTTTTTTTTTTTAAGCTGAGCCAAATTTTACTGATTATTGCACGGATGAGGTCAGACTGAGGCAATGATTTTAATACGGCTTGGTTCGAGAGTGAAAATTTCTCCCCGTGCCGACCTAGGAAGAAGGAATTCAGTCCCGGTTCGATATGGGAAAAATACCTTGGGCCCGCCCCGGCCGAGCCTTCAGAAAAAAGTAAGGTCCGGGCCTGGCTCGGCCCCAGAATACATACTTTTTTATCAGCCTCGCGGGACAATTTAAAATCTGAAGTTGTGAGGTCTAAAATTATGGAAAAAACTCTTAATCAGTATGTTAGAAAAAGCCTTGTTTTGAATCAACTGACAAATATTTAATTAGTACAGAAAGATAGTGGAAAGGGCAAACGTTAAACTGAATCAGAAGTTTAAGCTACAGGAAGGAGTTACTTTACTCACCTGCAATTTTTGAAAAGGTATTAAAAAAAAAAAAATTATGAGACAATCTTTGTTTAAAAATTTGAATGCGTTTTTCTGCATGTTGGTTTTTTGTTCACCATTTCACGTCTTTAAATTGTTATAAGTCAAGAATTGTTAAAGAAAAAAGGTGCAAACTTTGACCATGTCTTTTTTCATTATTTTTAATTGATTTTGTTTCTGCAATTTGAAAAAAAATATTTATTTTTGAAAATATGTTTTTTTTTTTTTTTTTTTTTTTTTTTTTTTAAAGTTGCATCATTTTTAAAGTTTATATTTCAACATTTTTAAAATTAATATTTAAATAAATCCTGAAACAATATTAAAATTGTATTTTCCTCTTTTAGAGGTCTGTGTGGGCCCGGGCTTGACCCGAGGCCCATACCGATTCAATTAATTTAATTGACTGGTTGATTTAATTGAATTTTTCACGGCCCGGCCTGTGCTGTTTTATTCTGATTTTAGTACGAGACGTGAACTGTGAAAATACAAATGGGCCGTGCCGGGATCGGGCCAAACTTTTAATTTTTACACCGAACCGTGCCAAGATCGTTTTTGTTCGGGCCGGCCTGGGGCCGGGCCTGTAAATTCCGGACCATGCAGACCTCTAATCTTTAATTAAATGAAAAAAAATTCAAATTTGACAAATAATTTTTCGAGTTATAACGATTTTAAATTATCCCGCTTAAAAAAATAATAATCATTTAAAATTTTTTTAAAAACTTTATGAGAAATTTCAAAATGTGACTTTGTTTGCAAATTATATGGTTAACAATCGCAAAAAAGAAAAAAAAATCAAAATTTTAATTCAATAAATATATTTTTTACATGTTTCCTGGAACTCTCAAAGAAACATTGTTTCTTGGCTTACACGCATTTCAATTTGTATCTAATCCCTTTAAACCTGACGAATTATTTAAACGGGCATCTCTGTGAGTCTTATAGATATGAAGATGAGTTTTTTTGTTTTTAATTCAGGAATGGATAATTTTCCTAATTGGAAATCTTACCCCGCGGGGACCCTATAAAAATTTAATTTTTGCATTTTCTCAAATAGACCCCCATGGAGTTTCAATTTATTTGATAAAGTTTTGTACATTTTTTTAATGAAACTTTGCAATTGGAAGTATATGCCTAGGGGAAATATTTAAGGAGATAGCCTATTGTTTCGATATTTATGGATAACAGGCTAATATATAAAATTATTTTTTTTTAAATATGTTTTGAGATGTGCGGCCATTTTGAGTACAAAGCCGAATTATTATGGATGTAAAGATGTAAAGATGGAATTTTGTAATTGATTTGTCATTCCCTTCCTGACATGCTAGAATTATAAAAATTACGTACAGAGGTGTGTTTTCGATGACAACACAACATTTTAATGTTTTTAGACCTTAATTATAAATTAATAAATTAATTTTAGGCAATTTTTCGGCAAGCCGATTTCAAGTGATAAATTATCAAATATTCTACAAGGTTACAACTGTTTATGAGCTACATGAATAATAGATTTGAGGACTTAATTGGAAAACGCTAAAAATACAAAAAAAACGATTTTTTTTTTTTTACGAAAAAAATCTCTTAAATGCCAAGCATAACAAACACGAGAACCTTTGAAGTGAACCCTTGTAGAAATAGTTCAAAAAAGAGTAGAAAAATGTCACTGGTTGAATGTGCCATACCCATACGAAGCAAAGTGGAGAACGCTGAATGTGCCACACGAAGTGAAGTGGAGAACGCTGAAAGTGCCAGTGATATTATATATATATATATATATATATATATATATATATATATATATATAACCATTAAAAACATTATTTTACAAATTACCAATGATACTTGTAAAATTATAAATAGAAAGAAATTTATTCATTGACAATTAAACTGTTCCCCTTAACATATTACATTAGCAGATATAACATTATTTGTTATGATTTATTTATTGAATCATTATGCGAATATCTGCGATGATAATAATACAACTTTTAATGAAATTTCCTATGAAGAGGTAGCAGGTAACTACAGAGTAGAAATCAAATTGATAATACACTAAGAATATGCGCAATTGCAGTAGAGATCTATGTATATATATACTAGCAAACCCCGCGACTTTGCTCGCGTAATATTTGAAATATGCCAAGTGATATTTATATGTCTAATTTTTATTAAATGTACTAACTAAATTTTTATTTTATTAAAAGGTAATATTTTATTTTATTAAAAGGTTTTTTTATTAAAAGGTACTTATTACTTTTAGGAATAATTCAAAAATTACTATTTAAAACACAGTTTGATCAAACATCATTATTACACTGCATTAGTCAGAAATGAGACTTAAATTAATAAAATGAAATAAAACTAAATAAATGATAATTTAGAAAATATTTTGAAACATTTATGCTCAATTAATACGCTCATTTCAGTATTCATTTGAAGTTTTGAATTTTTTAGAAACCATCTTCTTACATCTTAAAATTAACCATCATGTCAAATTCCAAGTCCTACCACCTCTCTCAACATAAAGGGCTATGTTGAAACAGGAGCTGTCACAATTAATTTGCCAACATTAATTTTGAAATCGGTTTGTTATTTCCTAATATTCCATAGAAACGTAATTTAAAAAGCTTTTAAAGCCCTTTTTTAGAACGTTTGTTGTTCCCGTGAACCCCAGGTGGTAGAATCACCGGCATAAAATATAGCCTGTGTAGGATCAGAGACTGTTACCATTGATTCGTAACTATTACTTTTATAATCGTTTTATATTCCCTGAAATTGCATAGAATCGTAATTTAGAACTTTTTTAGAATGCTTTTCGCACCTCCTCTCCGCTTCACCCCTTTTTAATTCGAATTTATTTTCGACAGTCCTCGAGGGCATTTATATTTTATAAGTAACTACCAAGCCATATTTAAAGTTTCTAGCCTTTTCAGTATCACAGAAATCGCAATTTAGAAAGTTTTTAGCTCCTGCAACCCTTCGGTGGTAGTGGAACAGACATAAAATATAGCTTATGTTTGAGCAGGTTCTATCACCAAAATTTGTCATCATTATTTTTTTAATCGGTATGGTAATTTATAAGTTTGCTTAAAAAATGTAATTTATAACGCTTTTCACTCACTTCATTTTTTTTTAATTTGGAATTTTCTTTCGACTCGTCTTAGAAAGCAGTTGCATCTTGTAAGTAAATACCATGCCATACTTCAAAGTGTTAGACCCCCCAGTTGTGCAAAAAACGCAAATTAGAACATGTTTTGCTTTTGCAACACTCAGATGGTAGTGACAACAACATGAAATATAACCTATGTTATAGCAGGGACTGTCACCATTGATTTGCAACCATGACTTTTGAAATAGCTTTGGTATTTTCTTAGATTGAATAGAAATCGCAATTTAGAACGTTTTTAGGACGCTTTTCGCGCATTTTCACCACTTTTTAAATTTCCAATTTTTTCGAAACTGTTCTTAAAGATCATTTATATCTAATAAGTATGTACCTTGCCTAATTTTAAGTTGTTAGCCCCTACCGATCACAAAAATCGAAATTTAGAACGCTTTTTTGCTCCTGCAACGTCTTGGTGATAGTGACACCGACATAAAATAGCGTCTATGTTAGAGCAGAGGCTGTCAGCATCAATTTCCTACCATTACGTTTGAAATCAGATTCATTCTTCCTGAGATATTGCCGACAAATCGCATTTAGAACGTTTTAAGAACGCTTTTCGCGCATTTTGCTCCTTCATCTCCTCTGGGGTAGTGGAAACAGATATAAAATATAGCCTATCTTGGAGCAAGATCTGCCACCATCATTTTTACACAATTATACTTGAAATCGGTTCAGTACTTCCTGAGATTGCATAGAAATCGCAATTTAGAAAGTTTTTTACAACGCTTTTTGCGCATTTTGACCCCCTTTTAAATTTCGATTTTTTAAGGAAATGTCCTTAGATGTCATTGATATCTTATAACTAACTACCATTCCAAATTTCACGATTCTAGGCCCTCCCGTAACGCAAAAGCCGCATTTTAGAACGTTTTTCTCCTGCACCCCCTTTGGGGTAGTAGCACCGACATAAAAAATCGCCTATGTTGGAGCAAGGGTTGTCACCATCATTGTGACGCCCTTATTTTTTAGATAGGTTTGGTATTTCCTGAGGTTGTGTAGAAACCACCATTAGAACGTTTTTTAGAACGCTTTTCGAGCATTTTCACCCCTTTTAAATTTCGAATTGTTTAAGAACTGTTCTTAGAAATCCTTTATATCTAATAAGTAGCTAATATTTCAAATTTCATATTTCTAGGCTCTTCGGTAACGGAAAAATCGCATTTTTAGAACGTTTTTTGCTCCTGCACCCCTTTTCGGGTAGTGGCACCGACATAAAACATAGCCTATGTTGGAGCAAGGGTTGTCACCGTCATTTTGACACCATTATTTTAAAAATCGGTTTGGCATTTCCTGAGATTGTGTAGAAACTACCATTTAGAACGGTTTTTAGAACGCTTTTTGTGAATTTTCACCCCTGCACCCTCTTTGAGGTAGTGACACTGACATAAAACATAGCCTATCTTGGAGCAAGCGTTGTCACCATCATTTTGACACCAATATTTTTAAAATCGGTTTGGTATTTCCTGAGATTGTGTAGAAACTACCATTTAGAACGTTTTTTAGAACGCTTTTTGTGCATTTTCACCCCTGAACCCCCTTTGGGGTAGTGACACCGACATAAAACATAGCCTGTCTTGGAGCAAGCGTTGTCACCATCATTTTGACACCAATATTTTTTAAATCGGTTTGGTATTTCCTGAGATTGTGTAGAAACTACCATTTAGAACGTTTTTTAGAACGCTTTTTGGGCATATTCACCCCTTTTAAATTTCGAATTGTTTAAGAACTGTTCTTAGACATCATTTATATCTTATAAGTAACTAATATTCAAAATTTCATATTTCTAGGCCCTTCAGTAACGCTACAATCGCATTTTTAGAACGTTTTTTGCTTCTGCACCCCCTTTTGGCCAGTGGCACGGACATAAGATATAGCCTATGTTCTAAGTTGGACTAACACCATCATTTTACCATTACTTTTGGAATCGGTTCGGTAGTTCCAGAGCTTACCTCCGACAAATAAACAATTTTTTCCTCTTTATAATAGGAGTATAAGTATATATATATATATATATATTTTATTCCAAAATTAATGATAAATTACTGCATGAATGGCGCTACAGCAGCACATATCAAATGCAATAAAGCATATTATATCATTTCAAAATGCTAAAACAACATAACTTCAAAAGGAAGGTGTATATCTGTAGAAATTTTTAAACAGTAAAATATTTATAAAAACAAAAACAAGAAAGACAGGTAAAAAACAAAAACAGTCTGTTCTTCATCAGTGGGAGGACAGACAGAAAACTAACTCCACCCCCCACTTTTTAAAATTTGCAGGTTTCTGAACACATGTTCACCCCGCATTCAATACTGAAAACTATTGTCATTTTATTAATCTAATTACATTAAAAAACTAAAACAACTCAAATTAAAAACTAACAAACATAATATTAACCATACAAAAACAAAAAACTTTAATAAAAATGTCTTTTAGAGGAATGCTTAAATTATCATTAAACTGAAAACAAAAAGAAAAAAATATAAGAAAATAGCATGAATGCAGACTAAACATGCGCCCCCCCAAACCCGCAAAATGAAATTTCTCAAAACATGAATGTAATATAAGGATGATATAAGGATAAGGCCTTAGTTAATGAAAAAGGGAGTTTAATGAGTCTAGGTTATAGTTTACATATTAAATAGAAATTATATTTACAAGTACGGGAGGGTAGGGGTTTTCTCTGCAGCATACGCGCCCGCAGAATCGTCGGAGTTCGGCCTCTGCTCTCGTCTAGAGCGAGATGTGCCTACCGTCGGCAACGTCAGAATGCAATCTGCTCTCGGTTGTTACTTGTTTCCAGGCGAAGAGAATGCAAACTGCATATCAGCAAATTCAAACATCTGCTGTTCTGCGGTAACAAGTTCTCATGGAAAAGGGCTGACCATATCTGTTGCTATGAGTAGGGTTTTATGGGAATCTAAAACCACAACTCACACTCGGCCATCTTGTCCGCTTGTCGACCTCGACAGCGCGTTAAATAAGCAACAAGATATGTCAAAAAACAAAAACAAACTATCTAAAAATAATTAAAATCCAAAGGAAAAAAAATCGGTCATTAAATAATTAAGAAAATTGAGCTAAATAATAAAAAAAAATTTAAGTCTAAATTTTATGTAAATTAATGCTGAGCTGCCGTGGGATATCTCCAAAAAAACAAACAAAAGAATAAAAAAAAAATCAGGATAACATCAATCATGAGACCGTCTTTCTCATGAGCCATCATCAGGGATGAAAAATATAATCTGAAAGGCCGTCTGCCCATTATATTATCATCACGAAAACATACTGAAATCTGCCTCATCTTAGGTAGAATTTCGTAAAAAAACATCTTTATCCCAACGTCATTCGAGAATAAAAAATAAAAAAAAGAGGTTTGCCTCGTCTAAGCAAAAAAAAAAAAGGATTTCCCACCAAAAGGTTTTTTTTTTTTTTTCGACAGCCAGCTCTTACTTCTGTAAAAAAAAATATGCGATGGGAGGGGGGGGGGGGGGGAGGTAAAACACATACATATATATAGCAATTCAATAAAAAGTTTACACATAAAATACAGTTTTAAAAATATAAATGCAGTTTTAAAAGTATAAATACAACAATATTCTTTTTCTTCTTGTCAAAAGTGAGTGTTCAAAAAAAAAAATAAAGTCCTGTGTAGATAGTCATTTTAAATAAAGTTGTTGTTTACGCAACATAAAAAAAAACACGTGTTGCGAAACAGGCAAATGAAAAAAATAATGCACCATTTGCAGTCCGAGAGAAAGATAACTTGACATGCGCAAAAAAAAAAATCACCGCATGGGTTCAATAAAAAAGTTTTGAGCAGATATATATCGCTCAGATTTAAAAAAAAATGTTGAACAGGACTTCGGAAAAAAAGGCACATAAATTCTGTTAATATGAGCTGAAAAAATAAAGAATCTGTTGCATATTCCACAAACTAAGGATAATTAAAAAAAAACACTGTTGATAAAAATGCTTGGTACGCGATAACTTTAAAAAAAAAGCACTTGAAGTTTATCGCACTGTAGAATGGCATGACACACAGAAATACGAAGAAGAAAAAAAAAAACGTTCTGTGTTGCAGATTTTCATCAATGATTGGACTCTTGAAATGTGGTAAACACCTCATTCTAATGTTTCGTCCAGAAAAAAATAATCGTGGATGCTTGCTGCAATCGTAAAAAAAAAACGAAGATATTGAAATAAAGTTACTAAGAAAATCACAGATAGTAGCAGTCTAATAGTCTGTACGATATAAATGTTCTCAGGAATAAGCAGATATATGGGTGTCAAACACAGAATATATAAACACAGTTAAAAAAAAAATAGTAGCAATAATAAAAAACACATTTATGATAAACTCGTTGGTTGCACTAGTGACCTATATACGTGAAGCATATTTCTTTTTGGAAATTTAAGTCTACTTTTTCTCTTTCTCGTTGATGACTTCACAAAATGTCGGCGTATAAAAAATAAAAAAGGAATGATAAGGACACGCAGAATTTCGGTCCAATTAGTAACGTCACTCGAATCTGGAGATGGTTGGGATGTATGGAACGCCGAATGCTGATAAATGAGTCCGTTGGCAGACGTAAACAGTAATAAATAGATGGTCAATAAGAGGAGCACAGTCATGAACAGCTTGTAGGATAAGAAATTTAAATCGAAGGAAAAACAGTCTGGCGATAATGTTGCGAGATGTTTCAGATGTGCTGAGTCAATCTCTATGTCAGTAGGAATATTTTCATTCGAAAAGCCTGTATTTACTCTCTGCGGTTTTAGATCTTGGGGGAAAGAATTTGAAACAAATGTTTCCGTAGTGCATCTTGCGTCGGGAAATGCAGGTACATAGGATTTATCTTGAGATTTCGTTGCAGATACATTATCAGACACAGTAATGCAGCTTATAAAAATACTTGTGGGTGGAGATTTAGTTAAAGTAGCGCCGTTTTTGTCGCATGTGAGAGTACCCTGAAATATGACATCTGTCCCTATGATAAGTGGCATGGGCATCTGAGAAGACTTAACTACGTAAACAGAAGTAGAAAAAGTATTATCGTCTATCTCTATATTGGTAAAAAACGATCCTATAGGTTGAATAACACGGTTACCGATACCCGACAATTGTACAGTTGCTCCGGTGAGGGGGGGAGACCCAATTTGTTTATAAATGTCTTCTCTCAGTATCGTCAGTGAGCTTCCGGTGTCCAAGATTGAAGTTATTTGTAAATTAAAAATTTTTACAGGTTTCTGCATGCGCGGATGAGAATGACACATTTCTACTACGTGGATTTGTTCGTCTCTGCGTGGTGACGTCTTGCGTGAAGGGGAGGTGCCTTGAGTCGAACGCTTGCGTTCTGGCGTTTGCTCTGTACACTGGCTGGAAACATGACCAAAACGTGCACATTTCATACACTTTTTCCCTTTATTTAAATGCACACAATGGGTAGACAGGTGACCTGGGGCTAAACAATTCCAGCAAGTTAATTTTGCAGTTTTCTCCTTCTGGTTAATCTTAGGAGTGTTGGGTGTAGTCGGTGACATTGATTGATAAAATTTAGAACTCTGTTCACAAATTCGTTCGAAAATTTGGAGCTTGTTTTTAAATTCGGCAAGCGTGGCGCACCCGAATAATATAGCTTTATTATGTGGTGTATCGTTAATCCCATTAATTATATAGTGAATTAATGATATATCATCGATGTTTCCTCTCTGTGCTATTTCTTTCATTTTCAGAAAATATTCCAATAGTTTTTCGTTTGGGCGGCATCCTCTAGCGGCTAGTAATTGATGTATCTGGGCGGACGAAGCTGACTGTCCAAATTCGCGAAACAATGCTTCTTTGAGCGATGTATATGAAGAAATGTTATTTTCACTGCGTACATACAATAATGCTAAACTTTTTAATGCCCGCTCAGCAAACACAAATTTCTGTATGTCGGACAGTTGAAATGAATGGGCCAGGGATTCAAATCTCTGAAACCATGTTTGAACGTTTTCCGTTTTATCACCACTAAACGGTGTAATTAAATGATCAATGTCATGGAAAGAAATTGTCTGTTTGGGCGCGGAGTGTGTACAGTGTACACGCGCCTGGTCTGGCTGTACTGCCAAAGGGGAAGATAAACCAGTGCTTCCACTACTATTGTGGCTATCATCAAATTCTGTATCCGATTCGGAAACTGCCGTAAACGTGTCTTTAAAAGCCGAAATATCAACTAGTGCACTTAAAATACGTTGCCCTATATCTTGTTTTGATCCATGGATGTCAATGGATAAGATATTAGCAATAGTAATCAATTGTATCTGATCGTAATCGTCCAAAATTATTTTGAGTTTATTTTCATACTCATCGCTTTTGTCAGTAAAAGAAAAACCTTTAAATTTCCTTAAATTCGCTCTATTCTGGCGATTTTTATCGCAACCAAATATAAATTCATGCAATAATTTGATTTTATCTGTTTTAGCCGATTTCAACTGGCTTTTAATAAAGTCAATTTCTTGTAATTCCATATTAAAAGGCAAGAAAGGAAAGAGAAAAAAAAAAAACTTACTTCAAAAGGAGTTATCCAATTGAAAAATAAATTCCTCGCCACGATATATTGAAGTAATCCAATTAATGATCCGTAGAAAAAAAATATGCAGTCGAAGATTCATTCCTTGTACAGCGATAACTATCTTGCACAAATAAAAATAAACGAGCTTCACACAGATGGCTCACATCAGATGTAGATGAATCACATCAGCTGAAATACGAATGTTGATAACGGGACTGAGAAGGAAGTTCTCCAATTCTGATCGGTAATAAAGCCTAGGGGATTTTACTTTTTAAATTCGTTTTGGATTCAAATCGGCCTAGAGCACCCATGTAATATAAGGATGATATAAGGATAAGGCCTTAGTTAATGAAAAAGGGAGTTTAATGAGTCTAGGTTATAGTTTACATATTAAATAGAAATTATATTTACAAGTACGGGAGGGTAGGGGTTTTCTCTGCAGCATACGCGCCCGCAGAATCGTCGGAGTTCGGCCTCTGCTCTCGTCTAGAGCGAGATATGCCTACCGTCGGCAACGTCAGAATGCAATCTGCTCTCGGTTGTTACTTGTTTCCAGGCGAAGAGAATGCAAACTGCATATCAGCAAATTCAAACATCTGCTGTTCTGCGGTAACAAGTTCTCATGGAAAAGGGCTGACCATATCTGTTGCTATGAGTAGGGTTTTATGGGAATCTAAAACCACAACTCACATGAATACCTGTATAATGTTTTCCACCCGTCAACTATAAACAAATAAATTTTTTCTTCCAAATCCATTATCAAAAGCCAGAAATTCCAGGTCTGCAACATTCTTTCGTTTCAATTCATCGATAGACACCCGTTCTTTTATCAAGACTTTAGGATGCCCATTTCATGCAGAAAGATCCAGAAGGCTGCTATCACATGTTCACGCCGACAGTCCACATCGTTGCCATTCACTTTTAAGAACTGTCTTTAAATAATATTTCAAAAACTTAATAGGGTAATTGTTATTGTAAAATAAATTAGCCAATAACTTAAAAATCTGTTTATAAAAATTACTGTCTCTGCCACAAATTTTATTGAACCGTATCAATTGATTAATAATTATATTAATGTAAATTTTTTTATGCAAATTTGAAAACCAATGTGGCATGCTTCTAGTAAAAAAATTAAAACTATTTCTTTTATCGTACAAATCCAAAATCAAATTATTATCACTAATTTTGAATAAAATATCTAAAAATTCTGCATTATAATCATCACTGTTTGCTCTGTTCAATTTTAAACAATTTGGATATATAATATCATATTCATTAGAAAAATCAAAATTAAAAATCAAAATATCATCAATATACCTAAAGACCTTTAAAGACTTATTATATTTCATAGTATATTTAAATTCATAATAAAATAAAAATAAATTAGCTGCTGTACTAGAATAGTTTGTTCCCATCCCTATACCACATATTTGATTAAAGGTATTATTGTTAAAAGTTACATAATTATTATAAAAACAAAAATGACATAAACTTGAAAATAAATCTCTATTTATATTTAATTCATCATTTATACAAAAAACATCAAAAATACTCATTAAAACTTCATAAAGTGAATCAATAGGTATATTGGTGAACAGATTTTCAAAATCGAATACCTGCATTGTCAGAGGAGTCAAAGGCAATTTGCTCAAAATTTCAACACTATTGTCAATTGACCAGAAATAACTATACTTCTTAAATTTATGCTTTAAAAAATCATAAATCTTTTTTAATAAATTCTGTAAACCAATATTAAAATTTTTGTTAATGCTTCTAGAAGTACTACAAATAAATCTAAATTTAATCGGATCTTTATGAAATTTAGGCGTTAAGAAAATAAATGGCAAACAGTGGTGATTAGAAACATCAAAATTATAAGAAAACATACTTTTAACTTTCTTCTTATATGCAAAAAATTTTTTAACTACAGGATTTTTGTCAATATTAATTTTTGAATAAAAATTTTCATTACCTAATTCACTCTCTATTTTATCAACATAAAACTTTTTTCATACTATTGCATAATTATTAGCTGCTTTGTCCACAGGGACTATAACAAAATTATTTTGTAAACTTTCAATAAATTTTATGTCTTCATCTTTAAAACTTTGATATTCATATTCATCAGAATTTAAATAATCTTTTAAAAAATTATTGAAATGCCCCAAAATTCGAGACTTCCATTCAAAAAATGCCTCCAAAGGCATACTAAATTTATAACTATATTTCTTTATAAAATTATTGACATTATCCTTAAAAATTTTTACTACCTTATTACTATTAATTTTACTATTGATTCTAAACTTTGTACCAAAATTCATTAGATATTTTACATTTTTATTCTTGATTATATCAAGATTACCTGTAATTATACAGGGTGATTCAGCTCGTCGGTGACAAACTTTAAGGATCGATAGAGCACACCTAGACGAACATTTTTGAATAGGGAATGTAGGGTCCCTGACGCGATGGTAAGGCGCTAGGCGCTTTCGAAAATTTGGGTGCCGAAATTCGAAACGTCATAAAAACTAGGGAAATGGTTAGATTTTCTTGCTTGTTGCGTCGAAATGATTCTGTTTGTTTAGACTTTCTTCAGTACCAATTTGATAAGCGTATCTCTTAAAACATGGATAGGGGGCGCTGCAGACTTTGGAGAGCTATACAACAACTTTAAGCCCGTTATTTTGATAATTTAACACATGCTCGCCAAAGTTTATACTCTAACTTAAAGTTTGAACCCAAAAGTAGAGCCCTGCAAAAAGCGTAAGAGCCGGAATAAAATGTCAAAGTACAGGGTGGTCGAAACTCGAAGGCTCCTAGGAGATAAACAAACAGATTTCTTGACTTATGGCATGCATTTTCATGATTCTGTTTGCTGGGGCTCTCTCAAACTCAGTTGAACGGTACAAAAAGAAACATCGATAGGGGGCGCTTTGGGCAAAAAACATAATTCGTTGACATTTCGGACGCTAACTGGAAACGGGGCTCTACGATCAGTTAGAAACAAAACAAGAGAGTAATTTACTTATCATAAGAAGCTATTAAAACTGCAGTTTGTTTGTTTTTTTTAACAAACATAGCTGGTTTCAATCATGCACAATGCGCGCAATAAAATTTACATAAGGTGCTTTTTGCTGATTTATGCAAAAGATATCGTACCATATCGATATGCAAAAGATACGTAATGCGTAGACGACAACGCGAGATGACGTAGTTGTATGCGCAGACACGTCTTTTGAACGTGCGGTACCTACTTAAGCTTCGGGTTACTTGTCTGCAGATCGGTAGTAGGATGGAACGGTACACAAACTCTGAATTGGCTGACATGCATTTGGCGTATGGCGCTGCTGGTTGTAATGGACGAGCCGCTCAGCGGTTGTACGCCGAGCGTTACCCCAACAGGCAAATCCCCTGCCATGCCTTCTTCGCTCGAGTACACCAGAGGTTGTCCACAACGGGATCTTTCGACGGAGGCAGGCCTGAACGGGAGCGATCAGTGAGCACCCCCGACAACGAAGAGGCTGTGCTTAACCTGGTTGAGGACAACCCAGGTCTTAGCACGAGAGATATCGCCAGACATGTTGGCATTTCGCAAGCAACTGCGTGGCGCATCTTACGTTCCCGGAATCTGCACCCCTACCACATCCAGCGGGTGCAGTTGCTCAGAGAGCAGGATTTTGGCCCTCGAGTGGAATTCTCAAGATGGTACTTGGCGATGAGATCCAGGGATCCCCGTTTTGTAAACAGCATTTTGTTTACGGACGAGTCCACCTTCAGCCGGGAGGGAATGTGGAACGCCCACAACAGTCATGTGTGGTGTGATGAAAATCCACATGAAACCAGAAGCCGAGCAGCCCAGGAGCGTTTCTCAGTAAATGTGTGGGCCGGCATTCTGGGGGATTGCCTCATTGGCCCTTATTTGTTACCTGAACGGCTGACAGGTGGAAATTACCTGATTTTCCTGGATCAAGTGCTGCCGCAGCTTCTGGATGAGGCGCACGTACCCGAAGGTTCGCGTCGCCAGATGTGGTTCCAGCACGATGGAGCTCCGGCCCATTACACGAACGACGTGCGTCTCCATCTAAACGCAAGGTATGGCCAGCGGTGGATCGGGCGTGGGGGTCCAGTTCACTGGCCTGCCCGATCACCAGACCTCACCTGCTTGGATTTCTTCCTTTGGGGTTACCTGAAGGCCGAGGTATACCATACACCTGTCAGCAGTGCTGAAGAACTTGTGGCGCGCATTGTGGCAGCTGCAGGGCAGATCAGAGATACTCCTGGCATTGTTGGAAACACACACTCCTCAATGCGACGGAGGTGCGAAGCCTGCATCATAGCCCAAGGTCGAAATTTCGAGCATCTTCTGTAGTGTTATTTTTTGTAAATAAATTTCCAGTATCATTGATGTTTTTGGTCTAAATTTATTCAGAAGTGTTGAGCAGAGGTAGAAAATGTGTTTTCATTATTACTAACTGATCGTAGCGCCCCGTTTCCAGTTAGCGTCCGAAATGTCAACGAATTATGTTTTTTGCCCAAAGCGCCCCCTATCGATGTTTCTTTTTGTACCGTTCAACTGAGTTTCAGAGAGCCCCAGCAAACAGAATCATGAAAATGCATGCCATAAGTCAAGAAATCTGTTTGTTTATCTCTTAGGAGCCTTCGAGTTTCGACCACCCTGTACTTTGACATTTTATTCCGGCTCTTACGCTTTTTGCAGGGCTCTACTTTTGGGTTCAAACTTTAAGTTAGAGTATAAACTTTGGCGAGCATGTGTTAAATTATCAAAATAACGGGCTTAAAGTTGTTGTCTAGCTCTCCAAAGTCTGCAGCGCCCCCTATCCATGTTTTAAGAGATACGCTTATCAAATTGGTACTGAAGAAAGTCTAAACAAACAGAATCATTTCGATGCAACAAGCAAGAAAATCTAACCATTTCCCTAGTTTTTATGACGTTTCGAATTTCGGCACCCAAATTTTCGAAAGCGCCTAGCGCCTTACCATCGCGTCAGGGACCCTACATTCCCTATTCAAAAATGTTCGTCTAGGTGTGCTCTATCGATCCTTAAAGTTTGTCACCGACGAGCTGAATCACCCTGTATGTCCATGATAATTATCTATAAAATCTTTAAATTCCATATAAAATTCCATATAGAAGCATGCCACATTGGTTTTCAAATTTGCATAAAAAAATTTACATTAATATAATTATTAATCAATTGATACGGTTCAATAAAATTTGTGGCAGAGACAGTAATTTTTATAAACAGATTTTTAAGTTATTGGCTAATTTATTTTACAATAACAATTACCCTATTAAGTTTTTGAAATATTATTTAAAGACAGTTCTTAAAAGTGAATGGCAAGGATGTGGACTGTCGGCGTGAACATGTGATAGCAGCCTTCTGGATCTTTCTGTATGAAATGGGCATCCTAAAGTCTTGATAAAAGAACGGGCGTCTATCGATGAATTGAAACGAAAGAATGTTGCAGACCTGGAATTTCTGGCTTTTGATAATGGATTTGGAAGAAAAAATTTATTTGTTTATAGTTGACGGGTGGAAAACATTATACAGGTATTCATGTTTTGAGAAATTTCATTTTGCGGGTTTGGGGGGGCGCATGTTTATTCTGCATTCATGCTATTTTCTTATATTTTTTTCTTTTTGTTTTCAGTTTAATGATAATTTAAGCATTCCTCTAAAAGACATTTTTATTAAAGTTTTTTGTTTTTGTATGGTTAATATTATGTTTGTTAGTTTTTAATTTGAGTTGTTTTAGTTTTTTAATGTAATTAGATTAATAAAATGACAATAGTTTTCAGTATTGAATGCGGGGTGAACATGTGTTCAGAAACCTGCAAATTTTAAAAAGTGGGGGGTGGAGTTAGTTTTCTGTCTGTCCTCCCACTGATGAAGAACAGACTGTTTTTGTTTTTTACCTGTCTTTCTTGTTTTTGTTTTTATAAATATTTTACTGTTTAAAAATTTCTACAGATATACACCTTCCTTTTGAAGTTATGTTGTTTTAGCATTTTGAAATGATATAATATATATATATATTATTGTTTTAGTTACAGTTTGTTAGATGTTTTTTCGTGCACTAAATTATATGAATTTGGATTTTTCAATATAATAACCTGTGGAAATTGATGGCGAAGCTACGTTTGCACTAGGTTGAAATTATGTGTATATGGAGTGTTATGAGTTGCATGGATTTGTGTAATAGTGAACTTAAGGGCGGAAGTCGAGTCAGTTATTACACTAAGTACTGAATATGGACTGAAAAGTGGTTCGTTAGTTTATATTGTTACTAGTTAGAGTGATGAGTGGTTTTATGGTTCTTATGGATTTAATGTTTGTTAATTAATTGATTTATTATGTTAATTATTTAATGTTTGCATGATTCCGGATCTCCCTATTCTTCAGTGATTAATGGCTTTTATATGTCCGATAAGTGCTTGATATTGTTGGAAATTACGTGGTTATTGAACTTGGAGTAGTAGTTGGCGTATTAGTTTTGATATGGTAATATATTGAAGTTGATAACTTTGTGTACCGTTTGTCTACACATAAAATTTCTGAGTCATGAATTGTAAAACTAGTTTTGATTACGATACCGGCAAGATATGGGAATTGAAAAATGACCATAGTGCCCGGTCGGCTTCTGATTACATGGTAGGAAGTGGATCGACAAAAAGTTACCATGGTTCGGATAATAAAGTGGATGTACAGACTGGAGAGAGTGGAGATACTTTCGGGTATGAGGGGGAGGGCCGGGATCATGTAATTTATGAAAAAAGCAAAAAGTTGAATAAAAATTATAAGATGTATGGAAACTACAGTAAAAATAGTAATTTTAATTGTTATAAAAATGTTATGGATTCAACAGTGAGTGGTAGTACTAGATATAAAACTAGATATGTTTACAGTAGCAAAATTTCAGATATAAAGGAGAAGGTACAGAAGAAGTATAAAACTAGATATTTTTACAATAAAAGTATGAGAAATGGGGGGGGGGGAAGAATTTTTTAAAATTTAAGAAATGCAAGGATAAAAGATGTAAAGTCTGCATCCATGCTGAAAAGGATAACTGTAATGCCGTGGATGAAAATTGTGTAAATTTTTGTAAAGTATTTAACTGTGTGTATAGATTAAAATGTAAAATTTGTAACATGTCTTACATAGGACAAACGTCTGGTCCTTTTAATAAGAGATTTAACAACCACAAAAAAGATATAAGTAACATAACGAGTGCAAGGAAAGAACAGGAGATTGAAATAGTACATTTCGCAAAACATGGAATTGAAAATATTGAAATATCGATTTTGCATATAGTTGCAAACAAGGCTGAAAGACTAATATGTGAAAGGAATATGATGGTTAAATACGGAACAGTGTACCCTTATGGTTTAAATGTTATGTTTGTTCAAAATAATGTTTTGAAGAATTTTAGAAATACAATATTGGAAGAGTCAGTCTATGAAAAAATTAATCACGATTTGAGTTGCGAGTATGAGTTACATAATATACAAAATGTCAAAGTTAATGATCTAAATTGTAGTAAGGATATTAAAAATGCTATTGTTAATATTAATTCCGGCAATATTGTTAAAACAATCAAATACATAATTTTCAATGTGAAAAAGAAGTTAATACCCGATTTATTAAGAGAATTGTATGAACATACAGGTAACGGAAATATAGTTAAAGTTTTTGATCTGTTGAGATTCAGAATAGGTAAGCAGAAACTTAATGGTTATATCGAGTTGAAAAACAACAAAGTTAATATAGAGAATAAGATTTATTTTGTATTGGATTACATGGAGCACCATTTTAGGGGTGCTAATTTTAAGGGAATTTTAAATAAGTATAATGAATACCTGCCGGATAAAAACATACATATTAAAGCTTACAAATACGATAAACCATTAGGCAGAGTTATATTTAACTACAACAGTTACTCTAGGAATTCGCAGAGCTGTATTGAGAACAGTATTTGTCATTGTAATAAAGTTGAATATAATAAATACGTTAATTCAAATTACGGACATATTCTTACCGGGGATCTTACTATAGTGGCAGACACAAATCTCAGAAATTACATGAGGTATGGTACAAAATACAGATTGAGGAGAGTCGTGAGTAGAGGTTTAGCTATAAAACGTTTGTCAAATAATGTTGATATCTTCATTCAAAAATTAATATATAAATATGGTTTACCAAAAAGAGCTTTTGAGAAATAAAGGCACTATATTTTAAAAGAATTTCAAGGTTATTACCATAAAGATTTTGAGCGTGTCTCGGGAGAATCTTACAAAGATTTGATTAAATCAGTAAAAAATCTACAGGATGATTTTATCATTACGTATGTGGATAAAGCTAACACCAGCTATGCTATAATATGTAAAAAATTATACGGAGATATTCTAAGGGAAACCTACAATAATGAGGGAAATTATCAACTACTAAAAACTACTAAACAAGTTATTGTAAACAGAGTGAAGGCGTTTTATAAAAAAAATAGAAGCAAAGCAAAATAGTGCGGAATTTCTTTATCTTGTAATGATTCCAAAATTCCATAAAAACCCAATTACTTTTAGAACCGTAACTTGTGGGTTTGGTTCTTACCTGGAATGTGTAAATAAAAAATTGTTGAATATACTACAAAAGATTTTTTGATCAGGTTATAAATGAATATTCTTCGATAGTAATAAAAAATAGCTATGAACTTAAAAAAAGTTTTAAAAAGCTGAAAAAGATTACAGGATTGTATACATATGATTTCGAGGATTTGTATAATAGCATAAATTTAGATGATTTGAAGTACAGAGTTATGGATTTTTTCAAGAAATCTAAAAAGAAGGATATCAGTATTGAAATATTCACCGATTTATTTCAATTTGTTGTTTACGAAAATCATCTGTTTGAAGGGAAACAAATATATAAACAAGTAAGAGGTATTCCAACGGGGGGCAGTTGTAGCTCCATCCTTGCAGATATTTATCTGTGTACATATGAAGCCGGTTTATTGTTGGAAAAAGACTTAAAGATATACAGATATATAGATGATGTTTTGGTGGTTGAGCTGAATAACAATAAAGAAATTTATCAATTTAAATGTTATCCAGACACTTTAAATTTAAAGAGTGCTTCGGATGATCAAAGCAGTGTCAACTACTTGGATGTTAATTTGGAGATTAAAAACGGAATTTTAGTATACAGTATTTATGATAAAAGAAATTATTTTGATTTTGATACAATAAAAATATTAAACTTTAATAATAACGTGCATGTTTCAATTTTTAGAAATATATATTTAAATGGATTAAATCGTATTGCAAATTTGTGTTCAAATGTTGATAAATTGGTTGGTGAAATTTTTAACCTTTACATAAACGCCAATAAACAAAATTACCCAATACATTTTCTGAATGGTTTAACTTTCAATTTTATCAAGAAAAAATGCTATCGAAATAAGGTATTGGAATTATTCGATGATGGTGATTTATCGATATGTGATTCCTATCGAAAATAGCTTAGCGGTGAATATATTCACGGACTTCATTTGACGGCTTTTGGGTTAGTTTGGGATTTTCATTTTTTCAATCTCTATTTGTTTGGTCTTGGCAAGTGAGGGGGAATGTTGTGCACGTAAAACATGTTTAACCCCGCAGTACAAGTCATAAGCCTTGGCCACTTGTCTCCATATTTAGTTTTTCTTAGTTACTCTTCGTTTTGTTAATTATTGTTTTAGTTACAGTTTGTTAGATGTTTTTTCGTGTACTAAATTACATGAATTTAGATTTTCCAAAATATATATATATAACCATTAATTAAACATAACCTACCACCATCAAAAACCGTAATATTATAAATTAAAGCTGTAAGTAAAAAAAAAAAAAAAAAAAAAAAAAGTGCCAAATAATTTATTATAAGAATTATTATGAAAGAAAAAAGAAGAAAGTGGACACCGACAAATAATGTAAAAGCTTATATATTGAATTACTTTTTCAAGGGCACAGAATTCAATGATATAAGCAATATGGTGTTTTCTGTGAGAAGAATAAGCTAAAGCTAAAAATTATCCTTCTCTGTGCCCGAACAACCAAATCAAGTGAATAATTTAAAATGAAAACAGAATAGAAACAAATAATATGAAATGGAAAAATCAATAAAACCTGTTTAAATATTTATAGGATATAAAATAGAAATAATACACAACATACCGATTAATATTTCAGTATTTTTCAATAAATCCACTCGCACATGGCTACCAGAATATCGTAAAGATTAAGGTGAATAAAACAGTTAAGAAATCACAGTAATTGATACCAAAGGATGCAGTTAATACATTTTGAAATACCATGATAAATACAATTAATATAATATAAAATAAAATAAATAGAAAGTAATTACATTATTTAAAATAACTAAAATGCACCATTAAATTAATTAATTACTATTTAACAATATCGTCAAAATTTAGCTAAAACAAAAAAAAAAACACCTGGTGTAGGAAATTATAACTGAATAGGAGCTGCAAAAGACAAAATTTATAACTTAACGTCAATAGACAAATTTCGGTGCTGCGATCTAGTAGTATTTTTATTATTCAAATGTCACAAGATAAACAATTGAAAGCCTTTGAATGTAAAAAATTTTATTAACAGAACAAAACAAATCCTTATATATAGATAATTATAAACCTAATATAAACCACACTATATATTTTTTTAAAAACTATTGTCAATAAAATTTTAAAAAAGCATTCAAAATTCTATTATCTTACTCATTAAAACTACACTAAGAATTTGAATAATTCTATGACATTGATAATATATAATAGCATATAACTATATGCTATAAAATAAAATAAATTCAATAATAATTAATAAAAATATATATTAAAAATAATATAAAAATCGTTAATAATAACTATTATATATAAGATAATTATAAAATGAACAGTAAATAAATAACATATGTACCGGGTGTCCCAAAAAGGACTGACTGATTTTAAAATTCAATAACTTGCAAACGGTGACAGACATTTAAAAAATTCTTGCAGGATGGTTATGCATAAGGTCAAAAGTTTTATTACAGTGATTTTCGATTTTAGTTCGAATTACAAACAATAGATGGCGCTGTAAGCAATAGTCGCTAAATGCAGGCTCGATTTCTCGTCCTTTCTCTTGTTCCATGCTGAAAAAGGAGATGGAAATGTATTATCCGGGCCACGAAGTACCAAGAATCGAGCCTGAATTCAGCGTCTATTGATTGCAGCGCCATCTATTGTTTGTAATTTGGACTAAAATTGAAAATCACTGTAAAAAAACTTTTGACCTTATGCATACCCCCCCTGCAAGAATTTTTTAAATATCTGTCACCGTTTGCAAGTTATTGAATTTTAAAATCAGTCAGTCCTTTTTGGGACACCCGGTAAGTATATAGAAGATTATCAGATACTTAAATTTCTATAACCTAAAAATCTCAAATATAGTGTGTGGATTATTTTCATATAACCATAAAAATCCTAAAAGTATATATATATATATATATACATATGTAAGATGCTCGGCGACTGATGACCATTACACAACTTAATCAAGTTGTTATTGCTTATATCAATGGGATATTTTTAAACAAGGTGAAAAATATCAAAGAAATAAGTAAAAGAAATGTTTACAAATGATAAAATTAGGTATTTAAACACTAAACGAAAAGAAGCTAGGTACCTACATTTTAAAGTGTTGAACTAAGGGCCCAAAAGGAGTGAAGTGGAAAGCGCTGTAAATACCAAGAGCCCAAAGAGAGTAAAAATGGAAATCGCTGTAAGTACCAGAAGTAGATTTTCTTTTTTTCTTTTCTTTTTTTGATTCTTCTCTTGAAAAATTACCTCTTCTGGACTTTCAGCGCTTTCCAGTCTTGTCCTCATTTAATGATGCTCAAACCACGCACAGCAAAATAGGCAAAACTGCCTGTGAAACTGTAACAACGAAATATTATAAACAATGAAAGGTAGAAAATGTAAATAAAAATAAAAAGTGTAACATGTATATTTTTAAATTCTCTTTTATCGTTTAACACTAGAACACCTGGAAATTTTATGTAAGTTTTATAAAAATATATTAAACCAGAAAATTTATTTAAAATTATTTAAGTTGATCGCGTTTAACTTATTTCAGTGTAATTTACGAGTATATTTAACTTATTTTATGAATAAATTTCTAGTTCGAATCGATAATTAATCCATTGGGTCGGAACCCCCATGACGAGTTGGCACCTGCTAGGCGTTTTAGTGTTAATGGTTTAATGTTAATTAAATCCTTATTATATGTTGCGCAAAAATTTTAGAAATCCTGGAGAGATAGTTGAAATAAAATATTTTTTTCTTTCCTGTATAGACATATCTTAAAAAAAAGAAAAGAAAAGAAAAGAAAAGAAACGCAGCAAAATGTAAACTTTTTAAAATAAATTCATTTGTTCGCGCTCTCTACGAAGCGTAATTTAAAGAAATTAATTTTCAGTATTCGGAGTCCTCGACAATTTAATATATAATTAAAGATCTTTTTTTAAAACTACATGAATTGAAGGCATGAAATTAGGAGTGGTTTTCAGATAAACATCGAATGCCTGTAAAAGATCTTATATACCTACCCTATATATATATAATCCTAATGAAACGAATTTATGAAACGACTGAATGAAACGAATTCATGAAACGATTTTATGAAACGACTGATTATGTTTCACAGTAATTTCTCCTAAAATATGGAATACTATGTGGTAAAATTAGCACCAAAAATCCGTATTGATCCGCAGATCTCAAAACAGGTAATAGAATTTAAAAATTTGAATTAGTTTTCGAAATATTAATTTTTTTCTAATTTTAATTACATTTCTGCAGTGAAAATCTATAATGGCAACAAAATTTCTCCCTTCTTTTTTTTTTTTTCTTTTGAAAAAAGGGGACACCAAGAAAAACTATAGGGATTATTAGATATCTTCTTTTTCGTCAATTTCAAATTGATAATTGAAATTATCTTTTCTTTTTTCAACTGATACTGAAACAATATTATGATTAAATTATGTTTTTCAGGTAAATTTGAAAAAATAAAAATCAGATTTCCTTTTTGTCGTGAAAAGAGAAATTATTAAAATAAGAAAGAAATTTTAAAATAAGATTTAAATGATCACGTGTCAAAAGCAGAAAATAAAGAAAATTACGTCAAAATATTTACACGTAAGTATTAAAAATGTACGAAAAAAAAAAATCACGCGAAACGCATTCAAAGGAGATAATTACGTCAAAATCCCCAAATATAAAATATCTTCATAATTAAAGTGAATGGACCGCATTGTTCCATTCGGTTCAAGGCTATAAAAATAGCCATTTCACCAATTGTGACGTCGCAGGAATACTGTCCATTATTACGCGTGTAAAACTTTTAATGTTGAATATTAGATAATATTTGAGAAGCTCAAGTAATCATATTTCCAAACACTTTAAATTAAATAGTAATATATGTGGCCGTGAATCTTAAAAGAGTAAAAAAGTTTAAAAGAAACAAATTATTACATGAGCAATGCATTTAATAGTGAAATTGCGTCATATATTAAAACCATACATTTATTTTCATTTCGAAGAATTGTAATGTAGCGTCAGATAGTATAAATGGAGTGTGACTGGCAAATTTGTTTATACATTTCATCATTTGATGAAGCGTAAATACAGGTAAATGTATATGCGCAAAATACTCTCGTTTATTTTGTACGAATTACTATCGATACTATTCATATTAAATAATATAAGCAATATACATTGTATAATATACATGATGGTGTATTAAAATAAAGAAAGAAGTTATGAATAAGCTATATCTGTTCCTGAAAATATCTAAAATTCGATTAAAACATTAATTATAAGGTTAAAAATTTAAAAATACAATGCTTTTCAATACCGTGGTTCTGAATGATACTCCCTAGCAGACGGAGTTTTTTAATTTCGAAACTAAAAGAAGGATATTACCCATAGTGTCGTTATAAAAGGCAGAAAGATAACGACATTTTTAACCTAACCATTTTATACAAGCTGATTTTCAAATGTGTAATTGATCTTACTTATCAATCCTGAAAACCGTCATCAGTTGTTACGATAGCGATGGATGAGGCCATTGTAATAGACAAATACCCATTCAAACGGAAAAGAATGGCAACTCGATTACAAAAGATAGCCACCGTTATATTATTATCATTCAATTTTCAGTAACCTGGTAATATTTTTTAAATAGCGCACATTACCGTGTTTTTGGAGTATCTGAAGCCTGAATAGAGGTTATATATATATATATATATAACCATTAATTAAACATAACCTACCACCATCAAAAACCGTAATATTATGAATTAAAGCTGTAAGTATAAAAAAAGTGCCAAATAATTTATTATAAGAATTATTATAGAAGAATAAAGAAGAAAGTGGACACCGACAAATAATGGAAAAGCTTATATATTGAATTACGTTTTCAAGGGCACAGAATTCAATGATATAAGCAAAATGGTTGTTTTCTGTGAGAAAAAAAAAAGCTAAAGCTAAAAACTATTTTTCTCTGTGCCCGAACAACCATTATAATCAAGTGAATAGATTAAAAATGAAAACAGAATAGAATCAAATAATATGAAATGGAAAAATCAATAAAACCAATTTAAATATTTATAGCATATAAAATAGAAATATTACACAACATAACGATTAATATTTCAGTTTTTTTTTTCAATATATTCACTCGCACATGGCTACGCACATGGCTACCATAATATCGTAAAGATTAAGGTGAATAAAGCAGTTAAGAAATCACAGTAATTGATACCAAAGGATGCAGTTAATACATTTTGAAATACCATGATAAATACAATTAATATAATATAAAATAAAATAATAGAAAGTAATTACATTATTTAAAATAACTAAAATGCACTTTTAAATTACTTAATTACTATTTAACAATATCGTCAAAATTTAGCTAAAAAATCCACCTGGTGTAGGAAATTACAACTGTAAAGGAGCTGCAAAAGACAAAATTTATAACTTATCGTCAAAAAACAAATTTTGGTGCTGCCATCTAGTAGTATTTTTATTATTCAAATGTCACAAGATGAACAATTGAAAGCCTTTGAATGTAAAAATTTATCAACAGCAAAACCAAACAAATCCTTATATATAGATAATTATAAACCTAATATAAACCTCACTATATATATTTTTAAAAACTATTGTTAATAAATTTTTTTAAAAAAGCATTCAAAATATACTATTATCTTACTCATTTAAACTACACTAAGAATTTAAATAATTCTATAACATTGATAATATATAGCATATAGCTATATGCTATAAAATAAATTCAATAATAATTAATATAAATATATATTAAAAATAATATAAAAATCGTTAATAATAAATATTATATATAAGATAATTATAAAATGAACAGGAAATAAAAAACATATGGAAGTATATAGAAGATTATCAGATACTTAAATTCCCATTACCAAAAATCTCAAATATAGTGTGTGGATTATTTTCATACAGCCATAAAAATTCAAAAAGTATGAATGTGGGACATTCAAACACAATAATCCGATAATAAATTGTATAACACAAAGTGAAAATAGATCAATATTAAAAAGAATAGAGGAATAATAATAAAAATAATTACCCAATTTTAATACATACAGTATAACTTTAGTTATATTAAATACACTTATATGTATATTAATCACTATAAAAATGGCATACTATTAGTAATTAATATGATATTGTCCTGAGTTAATTAAAATTTAATAACAAATGATTGTAAATTAGATAAAACTTTAATTAAGCTAAATATAATATTAATGAAAGTCACCAATTACATATAAAATATCAAATCAACATCCTTATAAAATACGTATTAAAAATAGTGATAATACAAAAGCCCCATTTTTAAAAAAAAATAAATTAACCATTGCGTATTATCCAGACAACACCACCCTCCTCCGTACTCTAACATCTATCCACCCATCCAACCTATAATAATTTTTTATATATTATTTTACATTTTTTAATTTTTTATAGATATTTTTTTATTTTATATATTTTTTTGTAATTTTGTTTACGCATGTGTTAATTTGTTTTAAAAGATCATGTAAGTAAAGTACTAATTGTATATTAATGAATATATGAATTTTTTTGGAAAACCATGATATAATGCATCATAAATTAGTTTTTTAATATTATTGTTAATTAGAGGAGAAGAACATAAACATTTTATTCTATATAAATGATTAAGTATTATATTTCGAAATACAGAATGATGTAGACAAGATGTAAAATTTGTAAATGTATTAACTTTGAATTTAAATTCTTTACGTTTGTCATATAAATCTGTGATTGTTTTGTTGTCTTTTATTGTAATTTTAAGATCTAAGAAGTTAATTGTATTGTTAGATAAAAGGTTTTCCGTTAATTCCAAATTAGTGGGATAACCTACTGGAAATTGAGAAATTACAGATTGATCAGTTTCAAATAAAATTATGTCATCAATATAACGATATAAATGTAGATTATTATTAGTAAAAGTACGTTCATAATGATATAAGTATAAGTCTGATAATAAACTAGATGTACAACCTCCTTGTGGTATACCGACATGCTGTAAATATAAAGTGTTATCTTGCAATATATAATTATTATAGATAATGAAGTTTGTTAAAGATTTAAAATATGCAATATCTATATTAGATGATAATTCCAGTTTTTTATAATACTTTTTAAATAATGCATTTATAATATTATGTAAATCTAAGAGGTCTATATTATTAAAAAGATCTTTGAAGTCATATGTCGTTATATTATATACACAATGAAGATTTTTTAAGATATTGACAAGTTGATAGCTATTTTTTATACAATGTGTATTATCATTGTTTGTAGTAAGTACATATAATTGATTAAGACTTTTTAAGAGAAGTTTATTGGCTTTATTATTATATGTATTGCAACCAATACTTACAGTCCTAAATTTAATTGGAGTTTTATGAAATTTGGGAATAAGAACTAAATAAGGATAATTAAAGTTAGTAGATAAAATGTTTAATAGTTTATAATAACTTCGAATTTTACGATTATTTACAATTACATTTTCATTAGTTTTTTGAAATGACTTATTAGAAGAAATACACGTTGTAAGAAGTTTGTGATAATAAGATTTACATATAATAGCATAATTATTAGGAGATTTGTCTACATATGTAATAACGTAGTTTTTTTGTAATTTAGTAATTTGTTGGAAAAAATGCTTTGTATTAATAGAAACCAAATCAGCAATATTATTTTTTTAAAGCCATAGTTAATTTTTCATTTACGAATATTTTCCATTGATTAAAATATTCAATAGGCTTATTATAAGAGATTGAAATTTTATAAATAAAAATATCAATATCATATGTAAACTGTTTGATAATAGATTTCACATTAAATTTAGATGGAAGTCTATATTTAGTACCATAACCCATTAGTTGTTTCAATTTAGAATCATTAACAATATCAAGATTTCTAGCATGTGTCCATTTGCAATATGTCCAAGATCATTGTTTATGTATTTTTTTAGAGTTGGGTCATTTCATTTACACGGAAAATTACTTGCAGCAAATGTATTTTTTGAAAATGTATTGTAGTTAAAAATCTTTCTACCAATTGTATTCGGATATTTAAAGGTTTTTTATATATGAAGATTATTAATGGGAAAATAACAATTTTTATCATTAATTATAGAATTGATATTAATTTTATTAAATATGTGATTTGAAAAAGTAATTATCATTTGAGTATTCATGTTTTGAATTTTATGTTTTCTTTTTTTTTTTTTTTTTTGCAAATTAATATTTAAAAGATTAACCCTAGTCATAATGAGGTCAAAATAAATATCAGAGAAATGTTTAGAGAATGATTTACTTTTACATTTAAATGTTGTACAATCTGTTTCTTTTTAATAGCAAAGATATTTTTTAAGAATTAACAACCAGTTATAATTCTCTAAATATGTACTATGAAGATCATTTATTTGTTTAGTGATAGATTTTTTGGAAACTACAACTGATGATGAACCTTTTCCACGTTTGTTTCGTGTTGTTTTACAATTTAAATTATGATTTACTATATATATATATATATATATATATAACCATTAATTAAACATTATCGACAATCATCAAAAACCGCAATATTGTGAATGAAATGACAATAAAAATGAATACCACAAACCTATAATATGCAACTGTATGTATAAAATAAAGTTCCTTATACTTAATTACAAGAATTAATATGGAAGAAAAAAAGAAGAATATGGATACCGAAAAAAATAATTGAATAACTTATATATTGAATTACGTTTTCAAGAGTACAGAATACAATGATATAAGCAAATCGGCTGTTTTCTGTGAGAAAAAAGCTAAAAGCTGAAATTTTTTTTCTCCTGTACATAAACAAACAATATGACCAAGAGAATAGTTTCAAGATGAAAACAGAATAATATCAAATGGCATGAAATGGAAAAAACAATACAACCGTTAAAAATTTAATTTATAGCATAAAAAATAGAAATATTACACAACGTACCGAATAAAATCCAAGTTGTTTTCAAAATATCTTCCTGCACATGGTATCCAAAAGCACGATAAGATTAAGGTGAATTAAACAGTTAAGTTAACACAGAAATTAAAACCAATGGATTCAGTTAATTCATTTTGAAATACCGTGATAAATTCAATTAATATAATATAAATAGAAAATAATTACATTATTTAAAATACCTAAAAACACTTTTAAATAGTTTAATTTCTATTTTACAATATTGCCAATAATCAGCGTTCAATACCACCTGGTGTAAAAAATTAAAATGATTACTCTAAAAAATTTTGGTGCTGCATTCTATTATGTTATTTTAAAACTATTATTATTATTCAAATGTCACAAGATGAACCAGATAAAAACTAATGAATTTAAAATATATCAACTGCATTACCACACAAATCCTAATATATAAATAATACCATACTATATATCATTATTCAAAAAAATTAAATAAATTAAATGTTAATAAAATGCTTTTAATGCATTCTATTAACTTACCCATTTAATCTACACTGAGAAATTAAATAATTTTATAACATTGATAATATATAGAATATAGCTATATGCTATAACATAAAATAAATTATATATAATAAAAATATAAAAAACTTTAATAATTACTATTAATTATAAAAAATAATAAATTAATAAAATGAACAGGGAAAAAATGGATGTTTATAGAAGAATGTAAGATTCTAAAATTCCCAATTGCCTAAAGATCACTAATATAGCGTGTGGATTATCTTCATATTAGCCATAAAAAATCTAAAAAATATGATTGTGACAATCAAACACATTAAACCGATAATTAATCATGGAATACAAAGTTGAAAATAAAACAATATTAAAAAGTATAGAGGAATAATAATAAAAATTAATTACCCATTTTTAATACATACAGTATAACATTAGTTATATCAAATAAACTTATATGCATATTAATCACTATAAAGATGGTATACTATTATTAATTAATATGATATTGTCCTGAGTAGAGTAAAATTTAAAAACTTTTGAATTTGATTAAATATTAAATAAGCTAAATTTAATATGAATTAAAATAAAATGTCACCAATTACATATAAAACATCAAATCAACATCCATATAAAATACGTATTAGAAATGTAGTTATAATACAAAAGCCCCATCATTTTTTTTTAAATGAACCATTGCGTATTATCCAGACAACACCATCCTCCTCCGTACTCTAACATCTACCCACCCAATCATTCTATAGTAATTGTTTATTATTATTTTACAATTTTTAATTTTTTATATAAATATTTTTTTATTTTTTATTTTTTTTTTTTGTAATTTTGTTTACGCATGTGTTAATTTGTTTTTTTTAAGATCATGTAAGTACTAATTGTATATTAATGAATATATCAATTTTTTTGGAAAACCGTGATTTAATGCATCATAAATTAGTTTTTTAATATTATTGTTAATTAGATGAGAAGAACATAAACATTTTATTCTGTATAAATGATTGAGTATTATATTTCGATATACAGAATGATAAAGACAAGATTTAAAATTTGTAAATGTATTAACTTTGAATTTAAATTCCTTACGTTTATCATATAAACCTGTTATTGTTTTGTTGTCTTTTATTGTAATTTTAAGATCTAAGAAGTTAATTGTATTGTTAGATAAGAGGTTTTTCATTAATTCCAAATTAGTGGGATAATCAACTGGAAATTGAGAAATTTTAGATTGATCAGTGGACATTAAAATTATGTCATCAATATAACGATATAAATGTAGATTATTATTAGTAAAAGTGCGTTCGTAGTGATATAAGTATAAGTCTGATAATAAACTGGATGTACAACCACCTTGTGGTATACCGACGTGCTGTAAATATAATGTGTTATCTTGCAAGATATAATTAGTATAGATAATGAAGCTTGTTAAAGATTTAAAATAAGCGATATCTATATTAGATGGTAATACCAGTTTTTTATAATACTTTTTAAATAATGCATTTATAATATTATGTAAATCTAATAAGTCTATATTATTAAAAAGATCTTTGAAGTCATATGTCGTTATATTATATACACAATGAAGATTTTTTTAAAAATTTACCAGTTGATAGCTATTTTTTATACAATGTGTATTATCATTGTTTGTAGTAAGTATATATAATTGATTAAGAATTTTTAATAGAAGTTTATTGGCTTTATTTTTATATGTATTGCAACCAGTAGTTACAGTCCTAAATTTAATTGGAGTTTTAGGAATTTTGGGAATAAGAACTAAATAAGGATAATTAAAGTTATTAGACAGAATATTTAATAGTTTATAATAACTTTGAATTTTACGATTATTTACAATTACATTTTCATTAGTCTTTTTAAAAGATTTATTAGAAGAAATACAGGTTGTAAGAAGTTGGTGATAATAAGATTTACATATGATTGCATAATTACTAGGAGATTTGTCTACATATGTAATAAAGTAGTTTTTTTGTAATTTAGTAATTTGTTGGAAAAAATGCTTTGTGTTAATAGAAACCAAATCAGAAATATTATTTTTTAAAGCCATAGTTAATTTTTCAATTACTGATATTTTCCATTGATTAAAATATTCAATAGGTTTATTGTAATAGATTGAAATTTTATATATAAAAATATCTATATCATATGTAAACTGTTTGATAATAGATTTAACAGTAAATTTAGATGGAAGTCTATATTTAGTACCATAACCCATTAGTTTTTTCAATTTAAAATCATTAACAATATTAAGATTTCCAGTGATTATATGTCCATGATCATTGTTTATATATTTTTTTAGATTGGGGTCATTGCATTTACACGGAAAATTACTTGCAGCAGATGTATTTTTTGAAAATGTATTGTAGTTAAAAATCTTTCTACCAATTATATTCGGATATTTAAAGGTTTTTGATATATGAAGATTATTAATAGGAAAATAACAGTTTTTATCATTAATTATAGAATTGATATTAATTTTATTAAATATATGGTTTGAAGAAGTTATTATCATTTGAGTATTCGTTTTTTGAATTTCATGGGGTTTTTTTTGTAAATTAATATTTAAAAGATTAACCCTAGTCATAATGAGATCAAAATAAATATCAGAGAAATGTTTAGAGAAAGATTTACTTAGAAATACATTTAAATGCTGTACAATCTGTTTCTTTTTAATAGCAAATATGTATTTTCGAATTAATAACCAGTTATAATGCTTTAAATATTTACTTTGTATACTATATATATAATATATATATATGGCGCATTCTCACAATCTTTTGACTTTCATGTCCCTGAATAATAATTTTTATTTTAATACACTTTTTTGTGTTTTTTTTTATTTCATACACTGGGGAACATCCCATTGCATGATTTCATAACAATATTACCGAGATAAATAAGTTTTGGACGATGTTGGGGATCCAAATACCAAGAAAACTCCTATACCGTCCCGTGACCCTGATGCTGATTTTCAAGTTTGGAGCTGTCTGTATAAAATTGTTTCAATAAAAGCAATTCGATGTAATTTTTTTTCCGAAACTGGGACAATTGTTTTATTTAAATATGTCGCAAAAAATTAACCTGCACACATTTTTATGGTTGATATTGTTTTTTTAACTCTGTCCCTGGTTTTTTCATCCTTACCGTCCCTCTTGCTAAACTTATACAGAAAATCACTTCAGACGCAGCCACAGAATTTTTTTCAAGTTTTTTCTCATGCAGAAGTACGCTAGAGAGAGAATGTCTAAAGTTCTTTGACAGGAAATTTACTGCAGAATTTAAATCAGCATTTAAATATCAATTTCAAGATCATGGCTTTATTGGTAGTCTTACCGTCCCCAAGGTTTATTCCTGCACTTTTCGAGGTAAATTAAGAAAAAAAAATTAACTTAATCCAATGTTAACAACTGTTTCTAAAAATCAATGAAGATTGCGGCTATCACTTGGTCTTAACATGATTTGCCTAAAAATAGGTGGTAATTTTCCTTACCGTGCCTCTTTTTCACATTTCGTCTCTTTTTCCTATACCGTCCCCTTTTTTTTACCTTACCGTCCCTTCTTTAACACCCCTTTAAGACAATGTTATACAAAAATTCTGAATTAAAAGTACTACATTTTTATTCTTTCTTATTTGAATGTCCTGTGGGTACTATGCAAATTCATTATAAGTAAAAATTTAGAAGAAAATGAAAAATTATAGTGGTAAAATGGTAAGGAAAATTAAACTCGCAAGTTTAACTTAAACCTCAGTTAAATAAAATATGTTTCGCTGCTGACCATTTTTTCTTTATTTTGAATCATTAAGGCATTCGTCTATCAGATTAAAATGTTATTTAAGCAAGTTTAATTTCACCAGATTTTTTCCCCCGAAAGTCAAACGATTGTGAGAATGCCCCATATATATTTAATTGGTGTTCAATGATATAGTTCTCTGTTTTATGTGTGTGGTTGTCCCAACTTCATATTCTTTAGCTAACTTATGGCTAATATGAAGATGAAACAACGCATTTTATTTGTGGAATTTTAGGCATTTGGGCCCCGACGATTCTGTCTAAGTTCTACAAATTTACATTATTCCATTTCTGTTATGCAATTGCTGCTGTTTTTTACTATGTTTTTGGATTCTTTGTTAAATGTGTTGGGAGGAAATGTATTTTTGTCAATTTGCTGATGTCATTTTATTCATTATTTCGCAGTTTTTGTTGGTGGTCGGTAATGTTTATTTAATGGTTACATATATATATATATATATATACTTTATTTTTATTTTTACGCAGAACGTGCATTGAAATAAGAATCTGTAAGATCATAATTAAGAACGCTTCAGTTTTATCATTAAACAGATCGGCATTTTTACAAGATTCACATTAAAATATAGGAAAATCATATCTTTAAAAATTATTTTTTAAAGATCCTGTTTATATTCTTCTTGGAATTCACTTTTTTTTAAGTTTTTTTATTTTTATTTATTTATTTATTTATTTTTTTTTTTTTTCAGAAAAGGAAGCGAACACATAAACGAATTTGCGCATTATGAAAAATTAGGACTTTTGGCGTAGAATGACTTTGCACTGACTGGAATGCCTGAAAACCGGGAAGTCCAAGGTGAATCGTAACACTTGAAAATAATTGCTCTTTGCCGAGTGATGCTCTAACACGTGTGTTCATTTTCATGTTAGAAAAATAACATAAGTCTTGAATTGAGTTCTAAAATTTTGTATTTTGATTTGTGAATTAAGAAACTTTGAATTTCTCTATAAAATAAATAAAGAAAAAATAATCAGAAAGAAAAGAGCATCATACGTAGAAAATGAAATTTTTTTTAATAAAACAAGAATATATTTACAAATTCTTAGTTTCTTTTGTTTTTTCATTTTAACAGAAGCTACTTTAACTACACAACGAATGAAAAGTGTCGCTGACGTTGTTTGGCACCAAATTTTTCGCCAAAACCACCAAGTTCCAAAAAAGTGACCAAGTGACTAATATGTGGTATGTCATTATTACCTGTAAAACAACTTTTACAACATTAATAATACTTATATCGGAAGTCATATTTATCGTTTTGTATCAAAAATAAATATGTTAGAACAACAACCAAAGTCTTGCATTGAGTTCCAAAAATTTTCACTATAAAAATCCCTTTTGTGTATTGATTTTGCGAATCAAGAAATTTCTAATTTCTTTATAAAATAAAGAAAGAAGAAAAACAACCACAAAAGAAAATTATGCATCATGCATAGAAAATGAAACACATTTCAACATTGTGAGAATACTGTTATAAATTTTTCAGTTTCATATTTTTAATTTTGGTAGCAGCTACTAAACAACGCAAAGAATGAAAGATGTCGGTGACGTCATTAATATTGCAGGAGACTGTTTAGCATTTTTATTATTATTTCATATGAATCAATCCTATTTATATATTTGGTTAAGACAATTTTTTTTTTTTTTTTTTTTTTTTTTTTTTTTTTGACATGGTTACAGATAACCTGAATCATTTTTATAATATTATTTACAGAGTAGAGGCTTGATTTCTAAAATTTCTCAATTGAATGTTTGATTCCAAGCAGCCAAGTTTGTCGTCAAGGGTGTCCTCTGTACTGCACTGAGAAAAAAAAAAAAACTATCGCCTTCACCTAGAATGAATAGGTAGTCATTTTCTGAATCACTTAACTAGAAATATAGATTTCCGAGATATGTGAATAATGTAAATAACTAAGCTGAATAGACGAAATGATCTAGAATTTTCGTCTCTTGTTTTCTAGGTGACGAAACTATAATGAATCGTTGCAGTAGCGAGAAATTACCGCTCGATTCCTGGAATGGCTTCATAAACTAGAATTCTAGTTACTACAACTAATCTCTTGTTTTCGCATCTATTTGCAGATAGGAAAACGCTCTTGAATTCTAGTAAAAGACTCTACAACTCTCTAGCAAATAGAACTAGAATTTGTAGGGATGACATGAAACTATTTTTTCTAGAGCCACAATTTAGATTCTAGATGCCAAAACCATATTTTTTTTTTTCTCAGTGTGACTAATATGTAATACTTATTATTACCTGTAAAAGGAGTTTTACAGGTAATAATAAATTAACTACTTTTTCAGACTACTTTTCAAACAACATTTTCAGATAGCCTGTAACATTTCCTAAGATATTATATTTACAGAGAAAAGGCTTATTTACAGAGCAGTGTTTGTAAATGAGATTGCAAGATGAGATCAGAGATTTTCCAGTTGAATGCTTGCCTCCAAATTGTCAGTGTTTGTCACCAAGGTTGTCCTCTATATTGACTAATATATGATACTTACTATTACCCGTAAAACTACTTTTACAACATCAATAATACATATGTAAGAAAATCATGTTTAGCCATTTTGCATAAAAAATAAATTTCGTTAATGTTAGAATGACAACCAAAGTCTTGAATTACGTTCTAAAATTTTTCTCCATAAAAATCACTGTTGCATATGGATTTGTAAATCAAGAAATTTTAAATTTTTTTACAAAATATAGAAGAAAAATAAATAACCAAAAAAAAAAATTATACATGGCTTATAGAAAATGAAACACTTTCACCATCACGCGAGTATTGTTACAAAATTTTCCGTTTCACATTTTTCACGTTAGTAGCAGCCATTTTAACTCCACAAAGAATGAAAGGTGTCACTGATATATTTATAAGCTATAAATCTATAATCTATTTATAATAAGCTTATAGTTAGAACGAAAAAATCTTTTTTAATTTGATCTTTTAACTTTTTTAAGTTGTCTCAAATAACCTGAATCATTTTCTATAACATTTACAGGGCAGAAGCCTGAAAATTTTTGCACAATCTGATAACGCATATTAACACTGAAATGCACCAAAATTAATTATTGCTCATAGGTTATAATGCATTCGAATATTTTTGTGCGACTCTGCATACGGAGGATATCTTACTCACACACTTATTGTATTAAAAATTATTTTAACTGCAGAACGCATAACATAACTGAAAACGCAATTCTAGCAATTACTGCTCACAGGCGGTAATGCATCTTGAATACTTTTGTCTCACTATAAAGGAAGAATAAATCTTCAAAGTATCATTTTGCAGGGACAAGGTATTATGAACTTGAATAGTGTATATTAATTTCAATCTGTTTGTATTAGAATAATATCGGTAAAACTCACTTCAAACATTTACAGCCATTAGACCGTAATGTATACAAATTCTTTTTCGTGTCCTCGTAAATGAACGGTAAATATTATACCTCTGTAAAGGAATCATAAATGTTACATTATTGAGGAAAATACTATAGTGAAACTCAATAATCTGTATCAGTTTCATTTTAATCCAATTATATATTTACGAAAGTAGCGCGGATATACGGCAGACAGACTAACGAAGTCGTAACACTTTTCAACTATGTTGGAAAGTGTTAAAAGTGAAATAGACTTATTTTTTCTGTTTTTTTATACACAACGTTTATGATTTTTTAAAACTTTTTATTATGTTTAAATTCTCTATATAATTACTTTCACATTAAAATTATATTTTTTAATTAGCATTTTGAATTCTCTATGAAATTACATTTATACTGATGCATGCTTTAACTTAAATAAATATCTAAAATGTAAATTGATGCAGGAAATATATGTTTTTATAAACTGTTAAGGAATTCTTTCACTGAGCTACGGGTATCGCCATGATTTTACCATTACTATTACTAATAAGAGTGCTATAGTGAACCTCAATAATCTATATCAATTTTCCTTTTTGGAATCCAAGTATATTTACGAAAATTAGAGTGCAGACAAACAGACATAAATACTTTTTAGATATGTTGTGTTAAACGTCAAAAAGTTTCTTGTGAGAGGATTGAAAGGTTGAAACAAAATGGAAATATGCTAGGCAGTTTACGAGCCCTTTTATTAGCCCCCGGTATGCAATTTCTTTCTCCCAGCTTATTTTGTCTCCAATAAATAACGTTACCTTGTATAAGCCAGCCATAAAACAAAAGCCGATGTTTCATTGTGCGATTAAATACTCTACAGAATTTTTTTAAACTTCTAAGCATCGCACATTTTCAATGTTTATACCGTCGTATTGGGGAAAAAAGTACTTTTTAATGCAATTTGTTTGAAAACTGCATCTCCATTTGTTTTTGAAATATTAATTTTTTTGTAGTTTTTAGCGACATTTGTTTCATTTTGGCAACTCTAGTACTCCATTTCTGTAGAAAGTAAAGAAAAAATAGTTGAAAATTAGCAATTATATCTTCTTGCTGACATTTTCCCATAAAAACTGAAAAAATGTAATTAAAATACGTACTATTTTGAGAAAAATATAAATGAATAATTTATCATAAAACATGGAGCTATTATAAGCTATATTTAATTTTAAGTATCTATATTAATGCAAATGACGTCATTTTACATTAAAAAAAAAGCGTGTGCTTTAAGTCTTAAAATTGAAATATGTTTTGCACTACAATAGAGTCCCGATTATCCGATTCCCGCTTAACCGAATTATTTTCTTCTGATGGACTGGTGGCTTTTATTATTATGAAACAGCCATTATAAATGAAGCGTTAGGTGAAGATGAAAGAGCAGCCGTAAAAAGTTAAATGGAAAAAAAATGGAAAAGTTAAATGAAAAAAAAATAGCCGTAATTTTTTTTTCAAAAAAAATTATGGCCATTTTTTTTTTCCCATTCTGACCAGAAAATCAGAGTTCTAACTTTTTACGGCTGCTCTTTCATCATCACCTAACGCTTCATTTATAATGGGTGTTTCATAACAATAGAAACTACCCGTCCACCAGAAGAAAATGGAGTAATGGAAATGTCAGGGGCGACACTAAATTCTGAAAAAGCAGAATTCCTGTTCTCTAGTTTATTTATTGTTTAAGTACACTGAAACTAAGAATAATTATATAAAATCTGAAATTTTCATTAGCCAAAGAAGGAAATTACTTTCGATCGTGTCTGAAAGTACATCCAAAAACATGCTGAAATTTCAGAGCAATTTGAATTCACGTGAAACAGAAAAAGAGGGCGGTATTCAAAGGAGGGATTGACATTTCCGCTGGCCCATTTAAAGAACAGCGATCGAGCCGTCCGATAAAGACAATGCTACCATTTGCATACTCGAGGCTAATTAAAATATCGCTTAATGGGTTTGAAAAAATAAGAAAGCCTATCTTTAAAAACTCGACTTTGAGGAGGAGTTCGGCGCACGCGCCAGACAGAGATTTTAGCTGCGCTCTGATGCTGTCATCTGATAAAGATGCTGATCGGGGAGGTTTTTCATCTTCAAGGTAACTAACTCGTTATGGCCAAATGACATTTCTTTGATCTACGCACAACGGCTGAATGCAAGTAGAACAATTATGTTAAGAGCTGGACTGACACAAAACAATATTGACAGCCATATGAATAGATTTTAAAGAATACAAACTCTCTCTTTTAGTTTACTAGAACGTATCTTAATAATTATTGCTATTATTATTTCAGAAAACAGAACAGCTACCCAGACCCCTAACCCGAAAGTTTATAGGTAGGAAAAAAACCAAAGGAATTTTGTTACAACAGATTATCGCCAAGCTCCTGATCTATATGAGTTTACAATTCCGGATGATATAATACAACACAATTGAAGAACATGTTAAGTAACAAAAATCACATTTGAAGAAATTTGAAGTGAAAGTTTTTGCTGTAAATTTTAATGATTTATTTTCTGTTTGATACCATGTGTTTAAAATATTAACATGTAGGGTACCAAACTCTCTCAGAAAAACTTATTCATATTTAATTTTCAAATATTAAAAATTATTAATATTATTGACATCATTAAATATTAAAATATTAAATATTAATGAATAATGTCTTAAATCTTCAAGACTAAATAGAATCTTAGTATTTTAGCTTCACCATGTCATAGGATACCTCATAACGCTTTCATCCAAAAGATAAAAAAATTTTTTAGAAAATGTAGCATAACATGTTCCTCTTCAATTATTTATAGCAATATTAACAATATCAAAGCTTATCACAATATTTAAAAAAAAAATTATAAAGCTGTTTATTTGCATGCACCTCAATGCCTTATAAATTACTCACCTTCAGGTTCCTAATTAATCGTGCTTTCAGGATTTTTTCCGATATTAATTTGGGGGATGAATTAGAGAAAATTAAACATGTTGCTATTGATAATGCATATAAGGTAAAATTAATTAACAAATTGATTCGGAGCTCCTTTGATACTTCTAAAAATAAAAATAAAACTATTAATGAAGTTAATATGAAAAGGGTTGTAGCAAATTATTTCCCGGGTTTCTTTGAACATATAAAAAATCATTTAAGAAATTTTGGTTTATGTTTGATCGCGAAGCCTCCTCCGAAATTAAAGATGCTTTTAAATACTAAAATTGATCCTATTAATAGAAATGACCTATCAGGAGTTTATATGATTCCATTTATTAGGGAGGGAGGAATAAAATATCACTGTATAGGTAGAACCCAACGAAAATTCAATATCAGATGTATAAAACATACAGCGGACAAAAAATATAATAGAGGTAATACTGCTTTAACCCAGCTGAATCAAATAGCGAACATTAACATACTTTTTAACGACAGTAAAATAATCTACAGGTCTAATTTTTATTTACAATTATTTATAAGAGAGTCCATTGAAATTTATTTAAGAGGTTCAGGAGTTTGCAACGATACATTATCTTTTCGTATCCCGAATCTATGGGTTGAATGGTTGGACAACTTACGGCGTCGCGACATAGAGGGAACACGCGCAATCGCGAAAATGTAGGGCGCGTTATATAATTACTTGTTTATATTCGATTATTTTTTCCGTTTTTCATATGCATTTGTAATTTTCTGTTATACATTCCGATGACGACTCAGTAAAAGAATTGAAACATGTAAATATAGATTTTTAATTTACTTTTAATGTGTTTTTATAACGTCTTTTAAGCAAATAAATATTTTAATATTGTGATATGGTTAGTAGTGGATGTAATCTTGACTTATTACTCGCACTTATTTACATTAATATCAAAGCTAATAATATACATAGTGAAATTTTGTATCCTAGCTGTACATGTTATTATTAAATGACATTATTATACATTATTATATGAAACAATATACAATACAAAATTTTGTAATATGATGCCAATAATTGATACAAATTTGAAATATATATTCAAATAATGATATTCCACATTTCACATTTAATAAACATTTATAATCAATATAGTAAGATATATGCTATATACTAAATACAATGATTCACATAGCAGACAATTAAAGATCTGACTTAAATACCGTAATACATAATTTATTAATATTCTTACAAAAATGCACAAAATTAGATACCAAATGCAGAAATACACGATACTATGTATTACTATTGGTAATATTTTAAAATATACAGACAGACATCGTTATTTAATAACAATTTATTTCATAATCTAAAATAAACTTATAAGAATTTTGATGTGAATAATAATAATAATAAATTATCTAATAATTTCTTCAATATAGATCATAAATAACCTGGATCTTTTAATACAATCGAAGTAGTCATTATCGGATTACTAACTGCCTTAGTATCTATCCGGAAATTTAATTAAAAATCAAAAAGATTTACTTAATACTATTTTTTATTATATTATATTCTACTCGAATTAAATCTTTTTACATGCACATCAAACAATATTTAAAAAAAAGCGCATTTATTTAATCCCGTCTTCTATCTTTATCTCAAAATAAGGCTTCTGATTTTCATCGTAAATTTCAATAAAAAAAAAGTATTGATTTAATACTATATACCAGGAACGGCGAACCTATGGCAGGCGTGCCATACCTGGTACGCGGGTGATTATTTTTGGCACGGGATAGACTCGTGTTCTAAATTAAAATATTGAAGGGCTCGCTCGCGTGTAAAACAAGGTTAATGACAAAATGCAATTTTTGAGACATTCAATTTTCAAGTTTTGTAAAGAAAAATACAAACAAAACTATTATGATTGTTTCCTGCAAAACAGCTGAGTTGATACTTCTGTTAACTTGTGTGCAACATTTTTTCCCTGCTAGATTTCATTTTATTGGATTTATGTGCAAATAGTTTTCATTTTGTAAATTCATTGAGTAAAATATCTGTACTTTTAAAAAGTTGACAAGCAGTTAAACAATTTTACACACACACACAAAAATATTAACTTCTTTTTTTTTTATCAGTTGCCATGTTTTACACCCTGGCCTTTCATAATAGTCAAAACGCACAAATTGCACTATTTTGAATTTAGACTTGGTGAGTTTTTCTAGATTAGGTTAGTTCTCGCTGTCATACAGATTGAATAAACTGAAATACAACTTTATAAATCCCAATATAGCTCAATATTGGCTAAACATTTTTTGAAATTGAGAGAAAACTAGGAGATTTTCGGAAAATAACGGTCATAAGCAAAAATACCGATGGTAAAATTATGATAACTTAGAATTTCGAATTCAATTCCATACAAGAACTTTTTTAAAGAAACCATTTTGATATTTTTTTCTCATAGTTATTTATTTATTTATATTTATCTTTCGTAAATGGAAAGTATGAAAAACTCAAGTAGAAACCTATTGTCACGTGGTTCCAATTCAGCTCGCATTCTCTTAAAGAAAAATTGAAATACGACATTTATCTGAATTATTTGGCATCTAAGACGCAACAAGAGAAATATGATTTTTTAAATACTTTTTTAATATGTTACAAAATGCTTCCCATATATTTTAAATCCTAAAATCAATATTTTTAGTAATTTTGCTACTTTGATACCACTAAATTGGTTGGAACGTCGTGATCATGTAAAATATTTTTTGGAAAAAATTGGCACACAGATATGAAAAGGTTCGCCGACTCTGCTATATGCTATCAAAATTAATATCATTATGTTCCTTGGAAAATTGAATTTAAAAGAAAATAGAGACTAGTCAATATTTTTCTGTATAAATGCTATTTTTTTTCTTTAAATAAGCAATCTAGTATTTATGTAAAAGTTAAATTAAAAAAAAAGTATTAGTTTAATACAATCTTCTACTAATACCATCTTCATTTCCATAGCTATTTTCTTCTTTATCTATGAGTTTGTTTTTGTATTTCAATATCTGATATTATTGTAAACTTGAACATTAGTAATTAAAAAAAAACTGCATTTTACATAATACTTACGCATTCATACTATTTCTATTTCCTTGTGTTGGATCTTCGGGTAGTAAAATCTGAGAAAAGCACTAATATAATGCTATCGTCTTCAAATATTATCTTCATTTCAATATGAGTGTGCTGATATTCTTCGTAAGTGAAATAAAAAAAACAAACAAACGTTGGTTGGTTAATATTTTCTACAAATAGCATCTTCATATCAATATGAGTGTGCTGATATTCTTGGTAAGTAAAATTTAAAAAGCAAACAAACAAATGTTTAATAATATTTTCTACAAATTCAAGGTGACTTTTTTTACATTCTTTGGGAAGGAGAATTTTTTTTAAGAGCATGGATTCAATAATATGTTCTATTTATAAAACTATTTTCCTTTCATTATTGTATTGAAATTCTTCGATAAATTTTATTTAAAATATTTCGGCATCCAATATTATACTTTACAAATGCTACCTTCCTCTCTCGTCCGCTTAATCCACACAAAAGTTTTTCGTTCGTTTTTTTTATTGTTATTATTATTCTTTTAAGATATTTAATAGTATTTTCTACAAATACTATCTTCATTTTAAAATAAAGGTTTTCTGATGCCCTTTGGAAAATTGAATTTAAAAAAATGATGGTGCACTGTTAAAAATTTTGCAGCATTCTGGCAGGTCATTCGACCGTTTTTTGAAAAAACGGTTTCATAACCATAATTTAACTATATTCTGACCATAAAATGACCAATAATATGGTCAGAATAGTGTTAAATTACGGTTGTGTAACCGTTTTCGGAAAAAACTGTCAAATGACCTGCCAGAATGCTGCAAATTTTTAACAGTGTGGTGGTAAAAAGAAAACGTATTTATTTCATTCAAATTTCTATTAATATCGTTTTTACACCAAGATAAATCTATTAATGTTCGTCAGAATATTTAATTAGAAAAATGCAGCCACTGAAAATTATTTTCCATAAATACTTTTCAAAATTTATCTCTTCATGTTCATAGGGAATTTTAATAAGAAAAACACGATTGTCTTAAAGACACTTTTTATTATAAAAATTTGTAAATAATAATGGATATATTATATACATATATTGCATTGTCAAATAATTTCTTTTCACTTAGTGTTACTTCTAACAGGTAATTTTTCAACAGTAATAACTGCCTTAGTTGCTATTATGTTTGAAAGCTACACGGGCCTTTGTAAAGAAATAAATGTAGCGTTCTAACCCCTAGACAAACAAGCGAATATCAATAAAAAGCTCTGAAGCAGTATATTGAAAGTATATACAGTGCGTTAAGAAATTACAAGACCACTAAGGAATTGGTGCACTTCTGAAGAAGAAGACACAATATGCAACTTTTTAGCGTAAAATTGATCGTAGAACGTTTTCTATTATAATTTCTACATTAAAATTTAAGTTGCATTTTATTAAAATTTTCTAAGGTGACTGTTAAAAAATATAAGACTACCGGAGAAAATTAGCATATTATACGTCACATAAGAATCATTATAAAACGTACGCGTTCGTATATCGTGAAAGTATTACCGAGAAGCAAAGGTGTAGGTTTAGATACTGTTATTTATGATATATTTGAAGATGCCGCATGGTAAAGAGTTGTCTGTGACTGAAGGTAGAAAAACTTGGTTTTATAAGGGTGCTGGTAAATCTCATTTACCAGCGGTTAACGAAGCGCTCTAAAACTACCATTCACAATGAAATAATTAGGAAAAAGGATTCATATAAAATTAAACAATCTGGAAGAAAAAGGATTTTGCTAGCGAGGGATGATCGACAAATATTTCGATTATAAACTCTAAAAGGTCTTCCAATTCGGGAAATTTCGAACCATTTCAGCCAAAGAACCTCACAAGTAACAGTTCGGAAGAGTCTGAAATCAAATAGTAATGCAAAATGTATGAAACTGTCGAGGAAATCGAGATTAACGAAACATCCTAAAGAAGAAAGACTGAAATGGGCTAAAAATGTCATGTCATGAGAACAAAAAAATGGAAACAAGCGATATTTTCAGATGAAAAAAAATTATTCTTGACGGTTCGGATGGTTATAAACACTATTGGCATGATTTGAGGAAGGAATCGAAACAATGCTTCAGTCGAAAAATGGGAGGAGGACCAGTAATATTTTGGAAAGCTTTTAGTCATGATGGATTATGCTATTTAACCCGAATTTTGGGACGTATAAACTCTGCGCAATATCAAGCTATCACAGAAAAAAATAAGACTTAAAACAGGTAGAAAATACTCGAATTGGGTAGAAAGATTCTTAGATATGAGGTTACCCAATTTGTGTCCATATGCCTGTTTTCGATATCACTGTGTATCCATTTTAGGCACTAATAAATACCCATTTTGGGATAAAAAAAAATAAATCCCAAAATGGGTATTTAACAGTGCCCAAAATGGGTACAGTGGTAATCAAATCAGGCATATGAACCCAAATTGGGTAACCTCATACCTAAGAATCTTTCTACCCAATTCGGGTACTTTTTACCCGTTTTAGGTCTTATTTTTTTCTGTGTATGTTATATGATCATTTGATACCGTTTGGATCTTTTTTAGGTGGTGCTAATTGGATGTTTCAGTAGGGAAATGCTTCTTGCCATGTGTCTATATCCAGCCAGCAATGGTTTTAAAAAGAAAAAAATCATGTTTTGTCACGGCCAAGTCTAAGTCCAGACCTGAACCCTATGGAAAATCTTTGGGGCGTATTAAGTCGCAAAGTTTATAATAAACAGTTTTTATCTGCCAATAAACTAGAAGTAGCCATTGTAAAAGAATGGCACAATATTTCGGAATCTGTACTTAATCACCCGGTCACCTCTATGAAAAACAGAGTGTTTGAGGTTATAAGGGAGAATGGAGGACTAATATTCGATTAATTTACGTATTATTTTTGTTTTTAGACAAGTGGTCTTATAATTTGGTAACAGTGTGTTTTTCAATCATTGCTTATATTTTTGTTAACATTCTTATTTATTGCATTATTCAAAATTATTGCAAACTAATTTTAATAAATATGTTGTATTTTGATATCTCATGTGTTTAAACTAGATTTAGAGGCTTTATTTACTTCATAATTTTCAAAATCAAAGTGGTCTTATAATTTCTTAACGCACTGTAAAGGTACATATGATTATAGAGTGGTGTAAAGTTAAACTACTGTTAGAGTTTTACAACAATCGGAATTTTTCAAACAACAAGTAAATCATGTTTTGATGTTTCTGATTTTTGTTTTAGCCATCAAATGTTTTAGCACTTAACGAGATTTTTTTAGAGTGTAAAAATTCAATTTCCTTTCAAAAAAATACTCATCATAAATAAGGTTTTTTTTAAAAATCACCAAATAAAAAAAAAGGCTCACCCGCAAGAAAATTGACACATCTCCCAAAAATTCATTTTGCGTTTTATTCCACTAATAGGTCTGCCATAGGTGCGTCTTGATACGCAAAAAGTGTCATAAGTGTAGTTATACGAAAAATCACTTTTGCGCTATATGTCCATTTGTGACCACAGGAGAGGGATGGATTGTGCGGGGAGGTAAAATTAACCAACCCTCCAAACCTCTTCCTACGTCTTCATTTTCTTAAGAGTTTTACGCTTTTATGCACGTTTTTACTCCTGCATGCAAAGCTAAATGCTATAATTTCATGTTACAGTATAAAAATCATTCAAATTTTCTTTTGCCTCTCCTGTGAAATTTACTTTTGCCGAGATATGTCACTTTTCTTGCAGGTGAGCGATATATGTAGTATGAAATGCTTCACATTATTTTTTTTATGACTTTTTAAATAATTTTCAAGCATGAATTTTTTTTTAAATACATTCGATTAACTTTACGTAATTGAAATCATTTCCATGTGTTGCCATCATGGCTACAATGTCCTTCAAAATGAATGTGAATACCCTTAAAGTTTTTAAAATTCCTCTTGTACCAAATCACATTTGCCCAAAAACTCCATTTGGCTATGGAACTGATTACAGAAGATTTATCATAAGATCAGAATAGCCTTGCGATACTGCAAATTTTCGCCCTGAAATCTATCAAAAAAGGCGAATTTTCATTTTATTTTGAACATAAAAATAACTTCAATTCCAGTTGAATGCGTTAAAAGATACGGTGTATCAGAAAATACTCAAAATTGCCATTTTGTTGCGTACAGTCGTGGAAAAAAAAAGTAAACACCCTCTACTAACTCCTCAACAAATTATCGTAGAAGAAAGTTACAGGTACCGAACGATTGGAAATAAAGTCTACTTTTAAATGATGTATATAAAATTTGCTTAGGGGGCCATCTACATATTAAAACGAATACAAACTTCATTTTTTTCAATGTCAATACCCAATTTTAACGAGATATTTCAAATTTTTGGTTCAAACTATGCCTATACACCGAATTTCAAGTCATTTGAATGATAAGTTTTTGAATTATAAACATTCAAAATTTAGTGCTTCTAATGTTAAATTACATTTTCATATTTTTATTTACATCTCCAGAAATTATGCTCCCAATGTGCTAATTTTTTGTGTAGCAATAATACTAATATACCCAAACATAAATACGCTGAATTTACAATTTTTATAACTTTATGATATGAATTATGATTTATGAAATTAATACTCGAAAAAATTATGAATTGCAACCTACAATTTTTTTCATGGAATTAGATTTATTAAGTCCTGCTTTATGGAAATCCAAAATTTCACATTTTTCTTCCAAGTAGTTTTCAAATTATGCTTTAAAAACGGCAAAATGATGGATTAAGGGGCCGTCTATAATAGGAGTGACTAGATATTTTGAAATTTCTTCTGCTGTCCTGTAATCTAGCAGGCTTCATTAACTTCTTAAGGTGCCTTGATCAAGATGAGGGCTCTCTCGGTTAACAATCGAGTTCGGAACTTCAATTTGGATACAGCCCTTAAAATACGCTCGTTTTAAAATAATTAATTTCTCAGAAACATATGGTATTAATTGCATGAAAATTTGTTTTTGGGCTTATTGAAGGGCGTAGAGTTCATTTATGCTGTCAGAATTGTGTACTGCTATTGAAAAAAACAAAGTTACGCTTCGTTTTAATATGTAGATCGCCCCCTAAGCAAATTTTATCTATATCATTTAAAGTAGACTTTATTTCCAATCGTTCGGTACCAGTAATTTTCTTTTACGATAACTTGTTGAGGAGTTAGTAGGGGTGTTTACTTTTTTTTCCACAACTGTACGTATTTTTCATTATGTTTTTTTTTTTTTTTTTTTTTTTTTTTTTTTTTTTTTTTTTTTTTTTTTTTTTACTTATCTTTAATTTTATCTTTTGTTAATTGTTCATATTGTAACATACAAGCAACAGCATTTTTTTCCCTTGATCACTTATTTGACGTATTTTTATTATAATAATCAAGAATGTAAGAGTAAGAGTATTTTGTTCCTTTTGATAATCCCAGAATTTTTTAAATAGGTATGGATAAGAACTATTGCTATATAACTACTATTATACTACTATACAACACTGAAAAAAAATCTGTAGTTCTACAGATGTAAAGTTACATGCTTACTAAACTTTCATCTGTAACTGTACAAAAAAAGCTGCAAATCTACAAAACTAGTTTTTGTAAAGATACAGAAATAAAAAAAAACGAATCTGCTAAAATTGCAGTAATCTTACAAAAATTTTATCTGTAACACTGGTGGTAGTTATATGAAAAGTTCTAGCCATCCGAGTTTCCTAAAAAAATTTAGTAACCTTACAGATTTTTGGATTTTCGGCGCAAAAGTGTGTCTGTTACATGAATTTTTGTTGTTGCCGTTACATAAAAGTTCTGGGAATCCCAGTTTCCAAGAAAAACTTTAGGAACCTTAGAGATTTTTTTTTTTTTTTTTTTTTTTTTTACAGTGAACTACATTTAATTACCGAACATTTAACCGGTAAAGAAATTTCGATAAAAATTACTTTAATGGATTTGGAACAATACAATTTTTTGATAATTGTTCATCGTGTATAATAATAATATTAAGTACAAGTGAGTACAGTGAAAAGGATTTTGTTCCTTTTGATGATAAGAAGATGATAAGGCTTTAAAATTTTGATAATAAGACTTTTGAAATAGAAATGGATAAAAATTATTTCCTGTACCTCAACTACTATACTAATTTTAATTATTGCACATTTGTGGCTAGGAAATCTTGATAAAATTGACTTTAGTCGATTTGGAATAATAATAAAAAATTATTGCTTTTTTGTGTATAATAATAATATGAAAAATGCTAAAATACAGTGAAACCTGTAAAAACTGAACCTATCTTTAACATAACCATGTCTTAACGAAAAAATGTCACGGTCCCTGCAAAAACAACACAATACAATTTCAATAGACAATGTATATATATAACTATTATATAATATTGCAATTCATCATCCTTTTTCCTTTTTTTTTATTAAAAAAAAAAATTAATAAATTGAGTATCAATACATTACACTGACATAGATAATAAAGCAGGATCAATTATTTTTAAATTAATGAATCATTAATGAATTGTTTATACTATAATGTACCAATATCCTAATCACCAATATATGAAGTAATAAAAAATTAAAACTTTCGAAATTGGCGAACTGAAAAACACCAGGAACGCGAAGTCATTTAAATAAACCAGTAAATAATTAAATATATGTAGGGAATCATAATTTTTTGAATATATATATTTTAAAACGGAAATCTGATTAAACATAATCTTTCTGCAATCCCTTGAGATTCCATCTTAGCAGGTTTTGCCGTATATATATTTTTTAGGAAGTATTCTAAATTTTAACATTACAATGCGCAAATTTTCTATAAGAATTTAATATCCTCCTTTTAAAAAAAATTATCATAAATAGGCCTCAAAAATGTGTTGCCAAATTAATAAAAAATTATAATATACGTAGGAGGAATACGTGACATCAGTAAAGTGCGTCTAGAAAATCTCTTTAAAGTATAAAAGGAAATTTTCAAGCAAGAAACAAGCAAGTTTCGACTGGGGAAATCCAAGATAGCATGCAATCAGAGAGATATCCATCGGAGAGCATTGCATAACCTCATATTAGCTACGTTTATTGATTCGCAGTTATGAATGAGATAAAGCACAAAATGTTTATATAACAAATCTAGAAAATTATCTAATTATACTGTGTCCATAATTATGTACAATAACTATGCATGAAATATTTGCATAACTTACAAGCATGATAAATTGCTGCAATTTCTCCTGCTTCAAAAATGTCATTTGTCATTGTTTTCATTTTCTTTGTTTGACGTCATAAGGTTTCCGAGCGTACTTTATTTCTACTTATACACAAAAACAAAAAAAATTCTTATAACATATTGACCTTTTGTGCTATATTAAATGTGATAGTGCGAAAAAGAAGTTATTTTGTTTACGAAGATATAATATTTTCTTATTGCGGACTCAAAAAAATATAATTTATAATTTTGATTTTATACGATTTTTTTTAAATTTTATAATTATTTATTATATATTACTACTCTTATAACTAAGCATAACTCTGACATTAAAAAACTAAAATTCCGCATTACGCATAAATATTGGCGTACTTCCCAAATTCGTGCATAAATTAAATTAAACTATTGACAACTCTTTCTTTTCAATACGCTTTGCTTCCTCCTTTTTAAAAGCCGGAAGTTATTAACAAATACACACACTCTAAATATTGAGTAGGGTGTGATGCTTGTTAAATTTTGAAACTTTAATTTAGAGACAAATTTTTTTAATGTATGCTTTTATTCATTGTAATTTTTTTGTAATATTTAATGAGATTGTTTATTGTAGTATTTTAATGAGATTTTGTATAATAAAGTAGAATAACTACCTAATTATGTTGTATTAATAATTACATAGCATAACTATGGCATAAACATTAGGATGTCCCAATACACATACCCTCTATTTTTTTTCTATTTCACCTCAGAAACATAAATAAAAAATATTATTGCAATCAGAAACGGTAACCCGTGCCGACTTTAGGTCAAACTTGAATATGAAATCTTGTATTGGGAAAACTATGGAAAGATTGAAAAATGTATGTTTCTTTACTACATAAAACACTATTTTATTTAAAGAAGATATTTATTAACATATTACAGTAAAAGAAATATTACTAAACTTATTTTCATTTCAATGTTTTGTTTTTTTTTTTTTGTTGTTGTTGTTTGTTTGTTTACAATCGGGATAGACCTTTGTGTGTCCTTGTACGCAACATAACAAAAATTGTTTTTGTTCTTCCGTCACCCTTATTAAATCATGAAAGTCCTGCACCAATTTTACCGCTGTTTCAGCTGTATTGTTCGTTGCTCTGACCATTGAGATCTTAGAGTAAAGATAAGAGATATATGAGAAGTCTATGATTGAGATCGTCTTTTTCGCGTCGGGAAACGAAGCATTATTCCCCCATGAAGAGGGACTCTTCAAAACTATCATAAATTTTGAGTCTAGAAAACAATGAATGGCTTTTAACAGATATGAGATCATCGATGCTTTTTTCTGTAAAAATAAAATAACAGGTAACAATCACGTGATGTATAACTAAATAAACAATTACAAATTCAATATATGAAACTCGACATACATTCTCGTGAATCTTCGATGAAATGTATGTTCTTTCACGGGTCGAGAAATTTTCTCTATGTAAATTTGTCATCATTTTTAATTTTGTTTCTTTGTCAACATCATCATCATCAAAAAGTGCTAATACTGCTATTTTATCAGTCAAATACCATAAATGCTGAAGAAATTTCTGTAAAGCAGCTTTCGAGATACTTTCATTCACATTTTCGCAGACTTTCAATGATTTAAAAAAGAACAAATCTTTTTAGCATTCTTTAACTGCCAAAATGTATTGAAGACATGTTTAACATAGATTGTAACGATAAATAAGCATACGTTTAGCAGTGATTTCTTATCCTTGGTGTTTCATTTCAGATGAGAACTAAATAACGAGAGTTTTAGGGAGTAGAATGAATTCCAACTCTAATACTTCAGTTGTTTTACCATTTTTTCCTAAAATCAGTCAGCAAGTTGCTAAAATCCTAAGAAGGTTTGATTTTAAAGTTATTTTTTCTCCTGTTTATAAAATCCCTTTTTCAAATCTCAAACACCCCGTTGATCGCCTAGATAATTGGGGCATTTACCAGATCTCTTGTCAGTGTGATCTTTCTTATATTGGTCAGACTAAACGTACTCTTAGATTTCGTTTAAAAGAGCATGAAGGTTGTGTTAAAAATCAGGAGCTCAAACGTTCTTTTATTGCTCAACATTTTTGGTCTTCTCAACATAGGTTCGATTTTTCCTCAGCCATCATTATCCAAAAATGTTCTTCTAACCTTGATCTTGATTTTTGGGAAGCTTACCATATCATTAAAAATTCTCACTCTTTAGTCAATGACTTATCTAGTACTCCAGATTTTCCAAGTATTTGGAAAGCGTTAATTTAATCCCCCTTTTTTGGTTTATTTTCTCTACTTCTCCGGTAGATGTCGCTACTTGTCCACCCAGTCGTTTCCACTGCTTCTCTCTCATTGGTTGTTTCGGCGCCTTCGCCACCCGCATAGGGTATAAAAGCCAGCGCGTCTCTGTCTATGATTTTGCTCAGCCTTGCTTTTTCTAGCACGCTGTTCCTTTTGCACTGAAGAAGAATCTCGCTAGTAGATTCGAAACAGCTGTTTGCTGCTTTTCATATATTATTTGTGCATTTTAAACATTGGTTTTTCTGCTTTTTAATATTGTTGCACAAAGGCTTTATTTTCTATTTTTATTTGCTATTTTTACCCTGTAGGTATATTTTATTCTTCATTTATTGCTTTAAAAGGTTTAAATAAAACAATAAAATATTGTTTTACATAGTTTTTTCCGCTTCGGCTTCACCAGAATCATTTTCACGACAGATGAGAATATTCTGCAGATACACGATCTATAATGCAATGACTTACTTACTTAATACTTGAGCAAAATACTTAAACAAAAAAGCAGCAAAAAAGACGCCCGTCTGACATTGGTCTAAGAGAAACCGTTGAAATGGTAAAAAGTTAAAATTAAATGTGTAACGATGCAGTATCATTTAACGTACCAAAATTACCAGATGATTTACTGCATGTTTGCATGCATGGAAATAAACATCAAAGTAAAAATAATATAAAATAACGCGAGTGATGTTATAAAGAATGTGAAAAACGTGAATGATGGCGTTTCAAATTATTGTATTGTAGATCGAGCATCTGCAGATATTCTCATTTGTCTTGAATAGTTTAATGAAGTCAAAACATGTAAACAGTTTGTGTTTAAAACTATTTTTAACTGTTTTATTTAAAACATTTTAGCACTTAATGGAGTATGTTATCTCTGGATGTTCGTATTTGTTATGTATTTTTAAATTTATATTGTAGTAAAAAGTTCTTTTCATATACTGTTTGAAATTCTATCGACAATTCTTTTATCAATAGAGTTTATTTTTATAATATGGATTTAAGAAATGCTTGTAACATATAAAAAAAATTAAATCCTGCATTATGGGTAGGTGCTGGTTGTACCGCTGTTATTAAATTCGTAAACATATTAAATGAAAATAATGGCACTTGTTTCTCTTTAACAGTTTTTATGATGCTTAAAAGCTGATAATTATTTCAAACATTCACACATATAGTGGAAGTTCGGGTATTATGGAATGGTCTGACAATATGGAATATCTGAACGGTATTGCAGCAAAGAGTAACTCTGTCATACGACTTCCAAGTGCTACCATGAAACGACTGTGCTCATTTCTGTTTTGATCCTGTAAATCGAAAATAAAATCTTATAAAATAAAAAATAAAATAACAAAAATCGGCGAAATAAAAATAAATAAAATCTTATTCTCATTTTTTAAAGTTTTTGTAGGTAAACTTTATAAAATTCGTATTAATTATAAAATCTCATTGTCACTGATGTTAAACACTTTCAGTACAGTATAATGTTGAACAGTTATATTTATTGTTGTGTTAATCAATTTCCCTCTATGTTGACGAGTGAACAGGTTATATTTTTCAAGATGGTGTGTTGGGTAATATAGAATATTAGCTAGATGACTGTTTTAAAGAGTTTTTCTAGAGTCTAAAAATTAAAACTGTTTTTCAAAGAAGCAGATAATTAGTAGTGATGTACTAAGGTTTACTCGTTAAATAATTTTGGTTATTCTTTTAAATCGTGGTTTTCCTTGAAATTTTAATATTCCTTATAACCCTATTCCATATTCCTGACTGGTCGCCATTACCCGAAAAGTGCAACTTAAAAAAAAAAAAAAGCTAAATATTGATATGTATTATTTTTCCCCTTTTAAACACATTAAAAATGTGTTAAGAAATAGTCAAAGTTTGTTCTTTACTAGCTTTTAATGTATCTCATTATTTTTTTTTATGTTGACTTACAAATACAATTGTAAATGGTATTCCACAATACCCGAACTTTCTATATATAAAAACATGCAAAAAAGTGGTAAAAGCATTGATTCCGAACCCGGGTGTCATAAGAAGGGCTGACTGATTTTAAAATTCAATAACTTGCAAACGGTGACAGATATTAACAAAATTCTTGCAGGAGGGTTATGTATGATGTCAGGAGTTTTTTTACTGTGATTCTCGATTATAGTTCAGATTATAAACAATAAATGGCGCTACGAGTAAAAGTCGCTAAATGCACTAAATGCGCTAAAATCGCATAATTTCGGTACTTCGGGACCCTCGCATCGCAATACAATTATTAATCTCCTTTTTTTCGCATGGGAGAAGAGAGAGCCCAAAAAATCGAGCCTGGATTTAGCACCTACTGCTTGCAGTGCCTTCTTTCAATGCTATTTGTAACTAGAACTGGAAATCGCAGTATAAAAACTTCTGACATATTACATAACCCTCCTGCAAAAAAATTTTTGATAGTTATCACCATTTGCAAATTTTAAAATCAATCAGTCCTTTTTAGGACACCCGGTATACACTGAAAAGGGGAAATAACTTGAAACAGTTTTGTGCTTAAAAATTCACTAAATGCCCATAATGATTTAATTTAATAGTCAGTGCATTACATGTGATAAAATATCCATGATTTGTCTCCGCTGATTGACAGATAGATAGAACTAAAATCAGAAAAGAGCCTGTCCTTCAATCTTATGTCACATTTCATACCATAAAGCAAATAAAAATACCATTGTCTTTAATTGGCAATAAATGATTTTCTTTTCGTACAATTTCACTCCTACTAATCATAGGAATATATTTTAATGATCCGTTTGTTTTACAATTAAATTAAACCAACATTTGACGTATTAAGTGCAACTTAAATATAGTCTTGAAACCAGGAAGTTATTGCAAGGCAAAGTTGCAATACAAAAATGCATAAAAGCTAATTAACAGTGTGCGAAAAATATTAAACACAATCGCACTCCAAGAAAAACCGGCAGGGGACCAAAGACACTATAATTGACTTGAGGCGATCACCTTGGAGATAGGACCAGGAGTAGGTATGACAACTCACCTAGCTTGTCTCCGCTAACAGAAGAAGGATGCATATAAGGCCACATACATAATTTTTAAAACACATTTTACCTAACTACATAACCGGTTACTTTTTCATATTTATTTCTGACATAGATACGTTCCCCAGAAGTTTAATTTTAAATTGGTGAAATGCTTCATAACTTCTAAATTACTTTCAGAAATTTCTAAAATAAAAATATTATAAAAGGAAAAGTTTTTGTCGAAGTTAGATTAACATTTGTATGGAAAAATTATTTTTTGAACATATTTAAAAATTTATTGAACACTTTTAATGTAAGGTTTCAACCTGTTATCCATTATAATTATAATTAACAAGCGGAAACAAGCAAAAATAACATTTAACGCCCTGACACACAATCCTCCAGAAATAAATGTTACAACATTTTTTATATTTTCCTTGAGATTTTATAACCTATCACACATTATACATGATCCGAAACAAAGAAAATAGTTTAATAATTTTGACTAACCGTATAGTACACTTCAAGTTTTCATCAAGATTTTTGCTGAAAAATTCATCAATTTCGATGCAAGGGAAAATTTCTTTTACCTTTAAAAAAAAGGACTTGTTTATTCCTTTAAAAGCATGAAATTGAAAATATTACAATTTCCTATAGCAACGTGCTTACATGTGGACCATCTGGGCCTGAAAGCAGGGTCCCAACTTAAACAAGTTTCCCCAGAACAGAATGTTTCTTGCCATGCATACATAAATACATATATACACACACACATATATATGTATATAACCATTAATTAAACATTACCGACCATCATCAAAAACCGCAATATTGTGAATTGACAATAAAAATGGATACCACAAACCTATAATATAGAACTGTATGTATAAAATAAAGTGCCATATATATATATATAAAACCACATACAGGTTTGTTTCAGAAATGATGAAATAAACGTTTCCAGGTGATAAATAATACACGGCAAGATAAACAATTTTTATATAGGATACCACAGTCGCAATACCCTTATTCAGTTCCTATTCTTTTCCGTCAAAAATACAGGATGTATCACTTCAAATCACATCTAAATTGTCGCTCCTATCTTTAGCAACTATATGAAGATAGTGTATCAAAATTTGTCACATAATTATTTTTCTTTCTATGGTGGACTCGTTTATTAATTAGCAGTGGTTCTCAACCTATTATTTATCACGGCGCACTTAAACCCCTGGTCAAGATGCCACGAAACACTTAACATTATGATGATAAAAAAATACTTAAAAGAAATACGTCATTTATTTATTTTACCAACATAAATAAAATGAATTGTCAGAAACAACATCTGATTATTTAAAAAATTAGTTATAGTAGGAACGCACCTCATTTGCCACGTTTGACGTACAATTTCCTACTTGTTTTAATTTTTAATCTTTAATTTTTACACACGTCGTATAATTTGCACTATCGCACTTCTAAAACTGGATACTTTTTTTTTTTTTTCATCGCAGTTGCGTATTATTAACAACGTTCTCGATTTTTTACCTGCCCCGCTAAACAACTCAAAAATTTTATGACACATTCACGAAATCATTTCTGCACTTAAATGCATGAAATCTGATGACATTCTTATTTGCCAAAGAATTTTACAGAACTTTTCGTTTTCCCTTTAAATGGTATGATATTTGTATTTGCAACTGATATTGCTTCTAGATGACAATTTTCCCTTGATAATTGTCAAATATTGAAAACTGGCTTAAAATGTCGACTGTTATAGCATTTTCTGAAAGTCTCTTTATAGAAAAATGCAAAACGCTGTCCGATTTATTGTCACCCCAATGAGAATAGAAACAATTTTTAAGCATTAATAGAATGAAAATAATTACGCGATAGCAACAAAAAGTAGCCAATTTGGATTGGAGAACAGCCTTAAAATTGTTATATGCTATAAAGGTACATTAAAGATAACTTTGAATTCTGCACTTTGGTACAGTGTACGGTTCAAAATGTGCAGTATGGTACAGTGCATGTACAACCTCCAGCATGATTTGTTCGTCTTAAGAATTTCACAAAAAATGTAACTTTATAAATTTTCCTTAATTGCATTTAACCCATTAACCACAGAAACTATAAGATAGGGATCTTCAACTTTTTTGCTGAAAAACGTTTGCCACGACACATTTTGGAAAATGATCTTCGCTTTATTTAACGGTCAAAGTTTCTGTTATTAAATAAGACAATTTTTTTTTTAATTAAAAAATAGTGGTATGTTGCTAGTTAATTTAAGGATGCGTACCGTTGCGCCAGCTTAACACCAGCGGTTAATAGGCTAACTTGAATAATGCTTACTATTTTTAACACTTCCCAAAATAGCTAAAAAGTGTTTATGACTTCAGTTTGTCAGTCCACCATCTGCCAGCTGACTGTTGATGCTCTAACTCTAGTAAATATACTCGGATTGCGATTTAATTTATATATGTTATTGAAGTTTACTGTGGCATGTAAAATGGAGTATGTAGCATTTATAATTCGTTTACAGAGAGACTCAAAAGAATCCCGTTACATTATGGTCTACAGGGAAAAATCGTTTGTGATGTATTCTAATGAAGTTATACTATTTCAAGTATAATTAAAGAAATTGATATGCATTTCTGGGATGCACTAATAAAATGCTTTCTGTAGAATATGGAGAGCAAAATAATTATCATTCATTTACAGGATCACACCAAATAATTTGGTTACATAATGGTATTCGTAGAAAAAATGTTTGCAACGCATTTTGATAGTGTTATACTATTTAAGGCTGTTCTCAAACCCAAAAAAGCAACTTTATGACATAAGTTTAATTTATTTTTATTCGGAAATGCATGAAACTAGCAGGTGTTGTTGTTCAGAAACTATGTATCCGAACTGTGTTTTCCGTTTCTTTTTCTGTTTCTTTATTTTTTCTTTTTTGGAAACGCAACTGATCTTTCAGAAAATACTGTCAAAGTGGGTATTTTGGACCGAATTTCCTAGCGCAAGGAAGGGTGAAAAACATCTTTGTCACGTGATCAAAATCGCTTATGACTCAACTGGTAATTTATTTATCAAAAAATGGAAAACACAGTTCGATTCCGAATCGCTTCCATAGTCAGGCCTTCCAATTTTATACCTTTTCGTTAAAAAATGAATTTGTAAATGCGTCAAAACCTTCTGTGCTTGTTGAGCAGAGCAGTTGAGAACAAGCCTTAAAATACAATGAAATTTATATACATTATTGAGATTCACAACAGGTTAATTACTATAAAATATAACATGGGGACACACAAAACCTTTAGGTTTCAGCACTGTCTATGAGTGACAGGTGATGGAAATGTGTTTTCAGTTTCGGAATGCTTGTTTAACCCGTTATGACCCGGCGGTACTTTAAAGTACACTGTAAAAAAAAATGGTAACGTTCCATGTAAAATCCAGGAACGTTTCGCCTTTTCTCAGGTTTTCAGAATAATTTAGCTCTTTCCTGTGAAATTCTGGTTTTCTTATCTGAAACGTTCCTGAGCAAAAGTTGGAAACAGCAAAACGCTGCGGCCGCCATTTATTAATTTTTTGCTATAATCCGTTGCTCGCGCGCGAGTGTCGAAAACGAATTCCTTAAATGAATGTAAAAAAATCAATATGGAATGCAAATAAATCAATAGACGACATAATCCTTTACGTCTCTATTGTCAAGACAATTCAGATGAAAATACAATACCTCTGTGAGATCGCTAAGAGATTATCTCTCGTACTTGTCTGTGGAATGTTTAACGAGCAGACCGTGTAAAAAAAAAATACACCTATTATTTGGATCCCCATTAACCAGGGGACCATCAAACATGATTCTCACCGATTTTGATTAATTTAAAGTATGTTTTAGAGTTCTTATCTCTAATTATTCTTGTGAAAGGATTTCTTCAAATGGGCCTTAGATTTTCAGAAATTAGATGCCGAGGTTTAGCATACGTTTCAAATACCCATTAGTTTGCAGCTCTCAACGTGTCTTTCGTGGTGTGGACGCAGAAAGCTCGCACGCCACCCGTACGGCCCGAATTCGATGCTACCTCTTGACTTTTTTTTTTTCTTTTTCAATTAATTTTATATTTTAACACTTTATTACAATTTGATTTAAATTTAATATATATTTGACACTTTGAATTGCTGCAAATTTGAATTTTTTTTTATTTTCGGAAAAAATATACAATTACGTTTAGGTTTTTTTTTCATGAAAATTTATATGTATTTTATCTAACTTGTAAACTAACATAGTTACTGACGAAAATCCAAAATATTTTATGTCTAGATTTTTTTTCTAATTATTATTTACATTTATATATTTTTATATTTTAAGCAAAGTTCAGAAACAAAATATCATATATATATTTACTTTAATGAATTTTAACTGAAAATTTATTTTTTCGTGTAAATTATAAATAATAATTTTGATGTCAAGTTCAAAATATTTTTTCATTCTAACAAATAATAATAATAAAGCGAAAATTGTCAACTGGAAATGTAAAAATCGTCTGCGGATCCCGCATGCTGTGAAATGTCAGTAATGTTTTGCTGTCAACAGAAATATTCCTGGTATTTCGCAGGAAACTTACTGGCATTTCTGTAGAAAGTTTTTAACATATACAGTAAAGTTCCAGTCATTTTCAAGAAATGTTTCTTGGAAATAATGGGCAACTCAGCTGCCCATTTTTTCCCAGGAACGTTGCGGAATTTTTTTTACAGTGTACCATTAAAAACTAGAAAACAGGAATTCTGCTTTTTCAGAATTGGGTGTCGCCCCCGATGAAAAAAGAATATATGTGTATATAAATAGTACAAAACATATTTCAATTTTAAGACTTAAAGTACACGCTTTTATTTTATGTAAAATGACGTCATTCGCATCCGCTTAAGAATTCCACATTTACGATCCACTCTTAAACATCTACAGTAAAGCAGGCATAGGATGTCACTATCGCAAAATAATACACAAATGCAGCAAAAAGATGCCGTCATTAAAGAAACTCGACCGAAAAAAAACGGCTATCTAATGCTTCATTGGCCTTCATTTGTTTGTAATATTAATATAGATAACTTACAGTTAAATAAAGTTTATAATAGCTCCATGTTTTAACAGAAATTATTCGTTTATGTTTTTTCAAAATAGAGCACGTATTTTAATGACATTTTCTTTCGGTTGTTCTGAGAAAATGGCAACAAAAAGATATAATTGCTATTTTTCAACTATTTTCCCTTTACTTTCTACGGTAAATGGAGTACTTGACTTGCCAAAATTAAACAAATGGTGCTAAAAACGACAAAAAAATTAATATTTCAAAAATCAATGGAGGTACAGCTTTCAAACAAATTGCATTTAAAAGTAATTTTTTTTTTCAATACGGCGGTATAAACATTGAAAATGTGCGATGCTTAGAAATAAAAAATGCTATAGAGTATTTAATTGCACATCTGCTACATCATCTGCTTTGTTTATTGCTGGCTTCTGTAAGGTAGCATTATTTTTTGGAATACACAAAATAATCTAGGAGAAAGAAATAGCATACCGTACCGGGGGCTAATAAATTGTTATAAAATTAAATTAATACATTGATTAGTAGCAATACTGTTTAGAATGAGTTATAGATACTTTACTTTTATCTTGGTCCAAAAGAATTATTGGTTACACAAAATGAAAATATTTGTAAAAGGATGACTTCTTTACGTCGAAAGGTTTAATGGAAAAGTTTCAGTTAGGAAATATTTCTGTATTTCTATTGTAAGAGTGTATATTTGTACATTTTCTAATTCTATAAAATAGTAAAAAAAAATATTTTAAAGAAAAGATTTGAGTTGAGTTATAAATGTTGCACAAAATTCCTATAAATTCAAATTAAATGAATTAATTTTAATTGTTAAAATCCTTCTAAAATTTATTAAATGATTGTGTAAATCTTCTAATGTAGTTTCAAAAATTCACTAAAAATGCTTTAGAAGATGAAATTTTCACGAATTCTTAATTTTGTGATTCTTAATTTTCGTTAAAGGGTTAACGAAATGAAATTTTGACGCTGAGTGAAAGAATGCACAGGCCGGGAGAACTGAATTTTTCACTCACTGGGAAAAAATTCAGTTGGTATGATATTTACCTATCAGTATTGTATTAAAAATAATAAAATGTGTGTTTTAACTATTTTTTGCGCACTACATAGTGTACAAAACTTTTATAGATCAAATACAGGGCTACACAAAAGAAGTCGTAAGCTTTACTACGTATGAGAGTGGATTGCTTAAGATGTTTTTAAATTGAGTTTTGTATTTTCCAGATGAACTGTATTTAGTATACCAAGAGATGTTTGCAGAATATAAATAAATTAATATACAGGGCAACGCAAAAAACTGGATATATTGCGTCTATGGTTGGTTATTTCTAAAAGTACGCTTTCAATTGCTTTGTGCTTTTACATTGTTTTCTTAAGATATTTTCTTTCATCTTATTAAACGGTTGTTCCGTTACAATCTTCTGGAAGTATTGCAACGTTGGTTGTACTGAAACTCCCCGATCGTGAAATCTCATATTAGCCTATATGGGAAAACTTTGAAGTGCGATTACTAATTACGTAATATAATTATTCAAATACCGTGTTCACCATCAGAAAGTAGACGTCAGATGCCGATGATGTGCGTTTTTAAAAATTATCTCCATAGATTTTAAGCACATTAAAAATCCCTATAAACTTTCAAATTTCCATTTGATTAAATTTTATCGTCTTCTTAAAAATACTTCAAATTTACAGAGATAATTTTTAAAAACGCACATAATTGGCATCTGACGTCTACTTTCTGATGGTGAAAACGATATTTTAATAATTATACAGTCAAACCTCGTAATCCCGACACTCTAATGACAAGAAAAAAGTGTCGTCATAAGCGGAGTGTCGCGATAACCAAAGTTGGAGAAAAACATGTTTATAAAAAGCTGTATTTTTAATTAATTTAAGACAATTTTAAATTCATAACTGTACTTGCAGTTTTAAGCAATAAATAATTATTATTAAGCAAAATCAACACAAAAACAAAATTGAAAAGAATAAAAATCAGATTTATGATGACTTGTTTTCTTTATTGTTACATGAAATATTGGTGAATTAAGGTTTGCTTATCACTAGATGTGCTTCCTACAATTCTTTTTTCAATATTATACGATGAACTGTAATCAATATTCGTTGTTTCAGAAATGGATGTTAGATAATTTCTGATCATTTCAATGCAATGCAGAGCTTCGGTTTTAGTAGGATGAAAAACGCCGTGTAACCACAAGAAAGCGCCGCCTGATCAGAACAAAAAGACCGCGAGTAGACTGATACGTCTATCTGGAGCTTAAGAGGGTCATTCATAGTGTGTGGGTTTCTTTATTCAGATAAAGGATTGAAAAAAAAATTCTCATTTATCTCAATGGGTATTTTAAACACTTTTGTGAAAAGTTTGGCTAAGACATTTCTTACCGCTTAATTTCCGAGCTTATAAGATGGATTATGCAAAATGGACAATTTTCCTAAACCGTCGGGATATCCGGAGTTGAAAATTATTCAACGACGTAAAATCCGGAGTTTATTTATTTTAAAATCATATACAGAAAATCGGGACTTTGAAAAACTGACGTGATAAGCGGAGTGACGTGAAAACCGTGTGTCGGGATAACGAGGTCGGACTGTATTAAGTAATGAGTAAAAGCGCTTCAAAAATTTCCCATAGGTTAACATGGGATTTCGCGATCGGGGAATTTCAGTGGAGCGGCCCCTTAACGCACGATTTAATTTCTTGTTTATTTTATTTTATTTTCTAGAAACTATTTAGATATCTGAAAGGAAGAAGGTGTTAGACTAGATTTTTATCCACCGATATTTTTTTTTAATTCTTACTGTGGAAAGGGGAGAAAGGTACCATAACTTGAATATATGCAATTAACAGGATGAGAACCTGAAACCTTGCGGAGGGTTACATTATGAAATTCGGGGAAAATCTGACCGGGTCACCCCCCCCCCTCCCCAATTTATCTCTGCTCCCAAGCCTCCACTTAATTACTTCTATGGATACCATGCTTTTGAAAAGATTTGATTTCTTTCTAATCTGAGATTAAAATCGAAAACACGATACGGCTTTGAAATTTTCCCGAAACAAAATTAATCTGTTCAAATTGCTAGCACCTCAACTCAACTCAGCATCCTATGCGAAGAAACCGTCCCACACAAGCCAATGAAACGAATCTTTTGGTTCTTTCTTGGGAAAGCTCAACACCTCTTGTTCCCCTGGTGCAGTGCGGTGAATGTCCTAGGGGCCAGTAAATGGGTCAACAGGGCCGAAGGGCAAATGTCACAGAAGCAGTGGACCGTGTGACGCAATGAAGTCACGAAGAAAAATAAGCGTGACTGGTCCCCTTTTCCGTTGTAGAAGTAGAAGTAAAGATTTCTTTTAATTCTTATTTTCTGAAGTTATATATCGCGTACTTAACAAGGAGAGAAAACAAGAACTCTAATTACGATTCGGTGTATTTCAAAGTGCTAATATTGTGTGGCACGCTTAATTAATGTGTGGCACGATGTATGTCTCATGTAAAGTTGTTTACTAATGTCACAGGCACGAGAAGTTGTTTGAGTTTATAAAATAAACACTTCTATGCATGATCAATTAACCTTTTTTAAAAGTTATCGACGGGGAAATGAAATACATGTCACATTGTTCTGTCTGTCTGTAATAAAAAGACAATATTCTGAGTTAAATTACTGTAGAATAAACAGAAAATAAAATTGAAATTATGTGACAGTAAAGTATAGGGAGGTCATAAAAATGTTAAACAAACAACATGTGATTATAGCAAAGATAAAGGGCTGGTCTGTAATTTTACGAGATGGAAGTGATATATTCTAATATCCGAGTGAATATTCTTCAAATCGGAGTTGTTGAGGTACATTTTTCATTAAAATATGACTCTGCTTATATTTCACAATTATTACTCCTCGAATATTGAACGCAGCGCGAGGAAATTAACACCAGTTATTCGCATGGATCCGAGAATGTCATATATGCTCTAAGAAATTAAAAAATTAACTTAGTTTCTGAGATATTAATGTTTTGTAACCTTTAACGTAATTTCTCTAAATTTTTCAACTAAATTACTCCATTTTTTATGAAAGAAAAAGATAGATAATGGAATATCGTCTGCTACCCGAAATAGGGAACAAATATCTTTATTTTTGTTTTGTATGAATAAATCGTTTTAATAACTTTTAGTTTACAGTCTATTTTTCTTTAAATGTAATGTAAAGGATATTCCTATGACTTACTTCCACATTTATAAAAAGTTGGAAGATTTTAATATAGTTGATCCGTGGGAAATAACATGAACATTTCGCGAATTTGTTTAAAATGTAATTGAATGGACTGTGACAGAAAAAAAAAAAAAAAATGGAGTTTCGAGCATGGAGGTTGAACAGACTAAATACGAATCTGTGGATGTTTGCTTGCAGGGCATGCTCAGATTAAAAATTTTTATCCCAATCATAGCAACCTAAACTACAGAGCTCGGCGATACTCGCCTGAACGAATTCGTTTCGACGTATTACACAAATAAACAAACATTAGCTAGGTAATAATGGCAAACTGTTCAAATTTTTATCCAAAATCCTTTCCACTAATGGAAGGTTACTGTTCGTATGTCGTCATTTTCTTATAAAGGTTCCTTCCATTTTCTTACATTAATTTAATCAAAATCACATAACTTGCAAAATCTCATTTTCGTAATTCACAGTTGATTTACATTATATATTTCTTGCTTATATTAAGAAATCTTACAAATTTATTATAATAAATAGAGATCAACCAAAAGCTCGGTTTCGTTTTAAGCCCACATTCTTAGTTTCGCAAACATTGGGTTTCGATGGAAAAATGACTAAACATTCCGTACATACCGAAAACATAGTCGGATCTCATAAGAGCTTTCTTTCAGAACAACACAGCCCATAGTGTTTTCGAGTATTTTCCATCTATACTATCATCATTTGATGATTCGAACAGTATTCATGGCAATAAAGTATTTAGGGATAACAATACCTGTTCCTTTTTGTAATAATAAAGCAATAAAACAAGATATGTATGACTAAAATACATTGATAGACGATGAATTTGCACATGATCCGAATGCCAAATAATCCGTAATCCCAAACAATCCGTAAGAATCATGCATATCATTTCTAAAGTAACCATTCTTTTTTCTATGTACAGTAGGCTTCCTCTTAACCGGCCTCCTCTTAACTGGAACTCCGCTTTAACCGGCCAATTTTTTCCCCAACATCAGGCAAAATTCAGAAAGGAAAATTTCGATTCTCATTTCTTTATGGTTAATTAACTCAAATTTACATAATATAGAATACTTCCAGCTACTTATAAAGGTATGTGACAAGATTTTCTACAATTTAATTTGGATTAAATATTGTTCATTATTTGTTATTATTGTAATTCTTATTTGAATTCAGTTAATTACGACTAGTATTCATTTCACAAAATATAGAAATATGTACTTTTTTAAAACTACACAAATTAAAAAACTAATGCATCCTACGCATTTAATTAATTAAATATGCAGTTACTTATTTATTTTTTTTTCTTTTACTTTTCCGGTTTAACCGGTTTTTCGCTTAACCGGCTAACCCTCGGTCCCGTTTAGGCCGGTTAAGAGGAAGGATACTGTACTACATAAAAAAAGCACAAAGATAAATGCGATATCAAGTTTTGAAGATGATTTTGACATTCTCATTTCGTTAAAGAACGATGTTTTATTTAAAAATGTAGTTGATTTAAAGTTAATAAAAAGAAACATATTAGAAAATAATGCTAATCATTGTGGAAACTCCTCGCACGGATCCCCTAAATTATTACTATTATTATTTTATTTATAATCCTTCAATGATTGCATTTATTTCTGCAAGAAGAAAGACTATATTTTTTTTTTCAAGGATTGATTATAAAGCTTTATAAAACTTGGTTAAAATTATATATAAGGAAAAGCACATATACTATTAAATGCATATTGAAATTAAAAACCCATATAAAGTTTTATGTATAAATTGCCGCATTTTTTGCGGCGATTTCCTTTTATCTGATTGTCATGGTTCTTGACAATAGCTCTAGCTCGAATATTCCATGAAAGTAAACTTTTTCTAGTACTGTCGTGTCAATTTTACACCATTCCTCTTGGACCCTTTTCCAAAGTCCGTTCAGTGTTTTTGGATGCCGTTTTTAGAGGTGTGACTAGAGGCTTTGTCCATTATGAAGCTCAACTTTATCAATGTCCTTTCCACATAAGGCTCGAAGTTCTTCTTTAAAAATTGGTTCTGAAATTTTCTGCTGATAGTAGGGTGAATTAATTTTGGCTTTACTTGAGACTTTTTTGATTTTTAATTTGCCGCTCTAACAAAATCCTGCACCTATCATGAATCCCTTCGGGAACTTTTCTTTACACTGACGAAGCCATTTCGCACGGTCATTCCCGTCAGTTGAGCAATAGAAAATTAATCTTTTTTTATTACAGTCACTTAAATATACCCATGGCTCATCGAGTGTTACCACAAATTTAGTATTTTTCAGCAGCTAGGTGCTTTCCATATAATTTTCTACAATTTGTTTTTCTTTCAGCAATATGCTTTGGCAAAAGCAGATGAACTTTTGGTTTAAACATCTTTTTTTAATTTCAAATCTTTATGAATGATTTTACTTACAGCACCAGGAGGCACTCCTAGTTTCGATGCAATGGATCTTTGAGTTCGCAGATTTTTTTTTATAATCAGAAAATTCAATTTCTTGATATTTACCTGCGTTCGAACAGTCTTAGGATGAGGTTTCGTGGTCGTGTTTTTATTTTTACTTTCACTTAGACTTTTTTCCTTTCAAATTTAATTATACATAGAATGACACAAAATGTATAACGCTTCCGGGGTTGAACTCATCCGTTTCCTGATAATCCAAACGCGGCCATGTTAGGCTTAAGTATTCCGATGCCCAGGGGCGTGCCTAGCGGGGGGGGGTGTAACACCCCCCCACTTATTTGAAGAGTTGGTAAAATTTAGAATAGTCGGAAAGTCAAGAACACACCCTGCAAAAAGTCCCCTCTCCCGTCATCAGTATCATTTCAATTCTCTGTCGTCCGTTTTTAAAGGGGTTGTGTTTATGACGGCCAATTATCAACACGAGGGATATAGGCCCAAAAGGGGAGGAGTGCCTTTCGTGGGGGTCTTTCTAAGGGAACCTAACCCGTATTAATGCTTGGAAATCCAAGGTTTGAAGAAAACCACGAAAACTCCGAACGATTAGGCGCGATTCGGTTCGAACCCAGCATCTCCCGTCTATCAGCTTCGAGAGCAGAACCTGTCGGCCACTGGTGGGGCATTTTTAAAGGGGAAAAGAAAGAACTTCTCACGGAAGATTGTGTATGATTCTGTGTGGGAGGGAGGGGTTGTCAGAGAGCAGAGGTGACAGGTAGAGAGAGAGAATAGCGTTTCTGAGAATTTGAGACTTTCATGAAAGAAAGGGGGGGGGGTATTGCTATCTCTATTGTGAGTTTTTCCATGTAGCATCTTTAATTTGCGGCACAGGCGACAGAGGCCTCCATCGAAGATCGACGAAAATCCTGAAACTGCAGTTCTATTTACACGAGAAAATTATTTTAAAGCAGAAATTTTGAAGGTGGTAGATCGGCTTACAACTGCATTTGGAGACATTCATAAGTTGGTATTTGAGAAAGTTAAACCACTGACCTGTCTACTTCCATCTAGGATCAAGTATAGCTCTACCGAGGACATTTCTAAACTATGTCAATTATTCCCTGATGATCTCAAAGATGTAGATAACTTGGAATTTGAAATTGATCTCATGTCCTCAGAAATAGCTAGTTCTGAATCGGATACAATTGGCGCAGCAACGCTCATTTGTATCCTAACCTTTCTTTGGTTTACAAGTTGGCCTTAATTATTACAGTAACTGTGGCAAGTAATGAAAGAAGTTTCAGCAGGTTAAAGTTAGTAAAAAATTACTTGCGTACCACCTTGTCAGAAGAGCGACTGGACGAAGTAATGCTATTAACCTGTGAAACAGACGTAACTGACATGTTGGATTTAGACAGTGTAGCTGGAAAATGGGCTATTCTGACGGATAAGCGGGTGATAATTTAAAGATGTCGGAGGATAATTTTTAGTCTCTTATACTAATATATTATTTTTAGCAAGCAAAGTTTGTCTTTTTTATGTATTTTAAAATTTATACACTTACATTACAGAACAGCATGAGGTTTTATTTATAGAAACATAAATTCCGAAGTACTTCAACATTCTTAAATTGTTACTTTTGAGAACTGGTTAATCTACGGTACATCCGTACACATTTCCTTTTAAATCGTAAGCAGAATCCTAATTAATAACAGGATTCTCAACTCTACTTATATAGTAAAATAATTTAAAAATATTTACACACACTGAATAACAGCATTTAATTTCGACTGTGGTTAAGGAGAATGCAGGTGAACACTTAAGACTTTTTTAGTGATTTTTATAAATTCATAGTATTGTAGAACAGTTGACTCCATCGCTGAGGGGTGGGGGGGGGGGCTATCACAAAGCCTTTCTCACCCCTGATCTTGCAGTCGGCAAAATTCAGTTCACACACCCCCCCACTAAAACAGCCTTCGGCACGCCCTTGCCGATGCCGTATTTGCCGACTGCCTTATTTAATCTGTCTATCGATTTGTTGTGTAACATATTCTTCTTCAATTTTTCTCAAACCTTCAAAAAGTATACAATTATAACGCTTTAAGATCTAATTTAAAAATAACCAGATACCAATAACAGGGTTCCGATGTATACAAGCGATTATCGTTGCCATTCATAAGCACAAATTACAAATCCAAAAACAAATGAATGACTCTTTCAGCTATTTATTAAATGCTCTTAAAATATTTTGCAAAAGCATATTAATATTTTGAAATACGTTTTTCACTTTTGTTTACATTTATTTACAGTTTGAATTCAGTATACATGGTTAAAAATATCGCGAAAAATTACCTCTGTTTTTCAAGGCTATCTATTTTCTGACCAATGAGAACACTTCATGGTGTTCAGTGAATATAGCTATATTCGGTGATTCATTCCCGTGAATTATTTTGTACCGGATTAACGTTTCCTTTCTAAAAACAAACGTATTTCAAATTATTTAAAAGCTTTATTATGGTTTTACAAATATTTTAAGAGCAAAATCGGATGTCGACCGTATTTTTTAATGATTCGTTCAAAGAGTCATTCAATTGCTTCTGGATTTGGAATTTGTGTTGTACATGTGGCATCACGACACACGAGTGAATGTTGATTTTGATTTTCAATCTTAAAACGTTGAGTAAAACGTGCTTTCTTTTCCACTATTCACAAAAGTTACATTTTTAGACAGATTATTCAAAATAAATTAATATTTATAAGAGATTACATTCAATTATCTAATATTCAGCTGCGATAACTTGAGTTAAAATTAGATTGGTAGCTTTATCTATCCCTATATGAAAGTAAACAAACAATTGATTCATTCGTCTTGAACTTTTAAAATATTAAAACAAACGTTTATATGCTCTGTTGCGCCATCTGTCGTAGTTAAAAAAAAGAAATTTTCTTTTTAAAATGTTTTTTGAATTCTGAAGACATTGGGGGGGGGGGGGGAATGAATATTTCTTATAAAATGAAATTAGAATATCAGAAATATGTAATGCCGTGTATTACATATATATATATCTGTATATATATCAATGCATTATTATAATAAATAAAATTTTGTATTTTGTAGGGAAAATAAATTTGTAATTTAATAACAGAATTTGGGAAAATAAATTGTTAATGTAATTAATAGTTGCAATTTACTTATGTGATAAAAGATGATTTTTAATTATCAAAATTTATTACAGGTTTCTTTTATGCATGTTTAAAAAAAATCGGGATTTTCTCTGTTCAACTTTTTAAAATTTAAGTTATATAATTATTATTTTGGCAATTAATAAAAACAAACTTTCTGTTGGAATTGTCTTTTATTTTACCACATACCATCAGATAAAATAGTTAATTGACAATATGTTTTAAAATAACATTATTAGTACTAATTTGAATGTTTTTGTGAAATATTTCTTCAAATTTTGTGAGTGAAGTTCATTTGCATACTTTATATCAGTATTTTACCAATTCAATTAATAATTTTCTTGCCAATTAAATTTCAATGAAAAATGGGCTGTTTTTACTTTACCCCACCTGACCCCTATTAATCAGACAAGACAAAATTTATTACTTCACAATTCTTTTTATAATGCAATGCTACATAATTTTTTTGAAAATGCAAACACGTCATTCTGACGGGCTATATTCTAGTATATTATAAATAACATTGTTTAATCCAATAACCAGGGTATTTATACGGCTTTATAATTTGTTGATAGGAATATTTCTCCTCGGAAAGAGCAGTTACGTAACCTTCAAGCCATCTATCAATTTTAGGAGCCATGAATCTTTTATTTTACATTCCAATCAAAACATAACAGTAGCAGACGATTATTCTGAAGTTGCCAAAATTTTATCACAAAATGGAAACGAGAAAAATAAATTACAAAATAGTTTCCATAAAGTGCGAGCGACCTTCTGTATATTTTAAAATTACTGTTGAAATAATAATAATAATTGAAATTGAAATTAGCTCCCTCCCCCTCTTCCCCTATATTTTTTTAAATGGATATGCGACGATTACTCATAATGACGATCATATTTTATACATCACGATTTTTCATTAAAAAAAAATTCTTACTCAGCAGTGTAAAAAAAAAAAAAAAAAAAAAAAAAAAAAGACAAATATTTCTTGAAAATATATTACCACAGCGAACGAAACTAGAAATCTTTAGGCTGGATCTTTAAATTAGACTCTTTAGAAATCTCAGAAATCAACATATTTTCCAGATTTACACTCTTAAATATTTTTTTTCCGACCGAACGAAAAGCTAATTATTAAGCATTTCGGAACTTTTTGTGCAAACGTTTTATTGTATGAATAACTTTAAAAGTAATAATGAGTAAAAGCTTCAAATGTTTAGTGAAAAAAAAAAGGGGATTAAGGGATGTTTTTGCTTTTATTGAAAACATGCACATGGGCAATCACGAATATATGTGAGGAAAATTGTCTCCATAGATAGGTTATGTATGTTTATGAATAATTAATTAATAATATTTTTGTATGTATATTAATAGCTTAAAATTTCGATTGAGAGAATTTCGTTTTTGTTTTCGGTCGAAACTCGCGAAACGACCAAAATTCGGTTTCGGCCTGAAAAACTTGTTTCTATTGATCTCTAACTATAAATCTTTTCTAAATGTCTTTTTCTTAAAAATCGAAAGATCTCATGCAATGAGATACACATCGGGTTGCTACGCCAGCTAATTCACATTTTTAAAAACCTCCTACAAATCTTCTTTTAGAATTTTTCATTATAGTTCGAGTATTTATATTACTTTATTTTTATCTTTATCTTTATTTTTTTCATAGAGTGAATTAGGTAATAAATGATATGTGGTTCAGTCCTTTCATAAATTAATCTAATAATATATATATATATATATATATATATATATATATATATATATATATATATATATATATATATATCATCATCATCAACCGTTTTCAATCTACTGCTGGATGTAGGTCTCCCCCAGATTTTTCCAATGTTTTCTGTCTAGTGCTTTAGTCATCCAATTTACACCGGCTACTTTTCTGATTTCATCACTCCATCTTACTTAAGGTCGTCTTCTTGGCCGTTTTACATCTCTGGGATACCACTGTAGGGTGTTTGTGCTCCATCTATTGTCTTGTCTTCTTGCAATGTGCCCAGCCCATTTCCATTTTAGCCGTTTAATTCTTTCAATGATGTCAAAAATTTTCGTTTGACTTCTTATCCAGGTTATTCTTTTTCTGTCTCTTCTAGTTATACCTAGCATACATCTTTCCATACTTCTCTGTGTTGTTTGTAATCTTTGTACCATCCGTTTTGTTAGCGTCCATGTTTCTGCTCCATAAGTTAGCACAGGCAAAACACATTGGTTAAATACCTTTCTTTTCAAACAAAGGGGCATGCTACTCTTCAGAATAATATTGTTTTTCCCAAAAGAACTTCGTCCATTTCTTATTCTTCTATTGATTTCATTCATGATACTATTATCCGATGATATTTCCTGCCCAAGGTACACATAACTTTGCACTTCTTTAATTTCAGTGTTGTTGTAGACAATTTTCTTTTTTGATGCAAATGAATTGAACATCACCTTAGTCTTTTCCAAGTTTATTTTTAATCCCACATTAATGCTAGCTTGTGCCAACTCTTTTAGCATATTTTCCAATTCTTCAGGACTGTTACTGAAAATTACAATGTCGTCAGCGAATCGGAGATGACTTAAATATTCCCCATTTATTCTAATCCCCTTGTTTTCCCAATCCAACTTCTTGAAAATATTTTCTAAGACAGCCGTAAAAAGCTTAGGCGAAATGGTGTCTCCTTGTCTTACCCCTCTTCCAAGCTTGATCTTTGCTTTTCCTTTGTCCAAGCAGATGGTTGCTGTTGCTTTCTTGTAAATCTTCTTTACAATATTGATGTAAGGTTTGTCTATACCAATGTCCTCCAGAGATTCTACTACTGCTGATGTGTAGACCGAATCAAATGCTTTTTCATAATGAATAAAGGCAAGGCAAAGAGATAAATTATATTCCTTATGTTTTTCAATGAGTTCCCTTACCGTTTGGATATGATCCATTGTGCTGAATCCACTTCGGAATCGGAATCCTGCTTGTTCTCTAGGTTAAGCTGAATCCAGAGCTGATTCAAGTCTTGTCGTTAAAACTTTGGTGAAAATTTTATAAATCACTGATAGTAAGCTGATCGGACGGTAGTTTTTAATGTTTTCCTTCTCTTCTTTCTTGTAAAGTAGCACCATCACAGCATTATTCCAATCTTCTGGTACATCTGACTTCTTGAGACATTTGGAAAACAGTAAGGATAGCATTTTTTCAAATTCTTCTCCTGCTTCTTTGATAAGGTCGATTGTAATTCCATCTTCTCCTAAGCATTTACCTTTTTTCATAAATTTAATGGCTTGTAAAACTTCGTCTGTCATCACTGGGATTATGGCTTCGGTCATGGTAAAATAAGGGGGGTAGGTGGCCAAATTCCTCCACGCTGGCCAAGCGGGTTGGAGGAAGCCCATCCGCGTTCGTTCCCCCATGCACTAGGCAAGGGTACTAACAGGCTGCACCGGTGGAAGGTGCGGATTGGACATTAAGTCTCCGCTCCCAGTCGATTCCTTTAAGTCCTCCACCTCCTCGAAGGCAATTAAAGGGTCTTCTCCTGGTTAATAAGCAGAGGCTATTAAACAGCCCATATATATATATATAGACTACTGTATCAAATAATCTTATCTCACTAAATTGAGAGAGTTTCGTTTTTGAGTTGAAACTCGAGAAAGAAACAAAATTCGGTTTCGGTCAGAAATATTTGTTTCGGTTGATCTCTGATTATAATTTTTTTTCTAAATTTAGAATTAAACCAAATTTCTTCTTTTCCTTAAAAAACGAAATATCTCATGCAATGCAAATGCAACACATCGAGTTGCTATGCCAAATAGCTCACATTGAAAAAAAAAATTGATAGAGTGTGTTAGGTAATGAATGATATGTAGTTCAGTCCTTTCATAAATTAGTCTAATAAAAAAAATCGTCTGCTGTATCAAATCTTATCTCACAAAGGATTAATGAGAAGGGTTACATGATAAAAACAATTAAACTTTATCTTCTGATACTAGTTAATTTTCTTGTTTCCTGACCCATCAAAATTTGGAGCTTTAATATCTTAGAACTATGTCAACGCTATACGAACAAAATGCTTAGAAGTTTATTTCCAATATAGTCACGTGAAAACATCGTTTAGTTTTCCTTAATAGGAAACGTTCTACTCCGCTTAATTGTCTGTTATTCACAACCCAAAATCAAATGATACTTATTAACTTTCGGTAAAATTTTAATTGTCTTTGTGCGTGATTATAATAGAGTTTAATCGAGGGACTAAATTATCGAATCTAATGATACATCCGTAGTACAGATTCATTACTGCTTTACGCATGAAATATCATGGAGCAGATTGAAATAATATATTCAGAGTTTTTATAGCTTAATTTGGTCTGTTAATGGTTGAAAAATGAAGATTCTCAGAAGAAATTGCATATTATGAAAACGCTTAGAATGATTGACCTCGTTTATCAGATTTTGCTGAATATAATCATGGTACTTAAATGGTTGTCGGAAGTTCCAGTTACGAAAATTAAACTATAAATGGAGAAATGCTACAAAATTCTTTTTTTCAAATGAAACGTTAAAGATATATATGTTCATACCAGGCGTAGAGGAAAAAGGGGTAGAAATGGGACATTTTCATAAAAACATTTCTTACTCAACACTGTGTAAAGAAAGACAAAAGTTTCTTAATCTACACTGTAAAAAAAAATTCGGAAACGTTACTCCAAATAGTGGTTCAACAATGTGGCCTAAAGTCTCAGTTACGTTTCCACATCTTTCGGTCATATATTCGGAAACATTTCAGCATATATCGGTAGAATATTAGGAAACGTTTCTGCATATTTCGGATATGTTAGTGTATATTTCGGATATGTTTCTGTGCATTCAGAAACGTTCCTGAATATGTCTTTTTTTTTTTTTTTAAGTTTATTACTTTCTTAAAGAAAAAAATCATAAAACATAAATGCTTACTTTCTGAAAATATACGTTACGACTCTTCTTTCTTTCAAACCCAGAACAATAAAAATCACGTGATCATGACGTTTGTAGAACGTATTGGGCATGTGCAGAAAAACCGAATATTCGCTTCAAATACTTTACACTGAAATCAGCGTAACGTTTCCGACTTAATTAATAAATGAAGAGAATTCGTAGTTTATACAAAATTTTTGAAAACATTTCTGCTATGGATTGTAACGTTTCTGATTTTTTTTTTTTTTTTTTTTTTTTTTTTTTTTTTTTTTAATAGTGTACGAAAACTTAATATAACCACAACAGGAATGCACAGTAACATCTTCTGGGTTACCCATGATTCCGAAAAGCGCCCTTTATCTTTGGATACATCAGAAACTATTATATTTTAATTGCGCGTGATTATAACAGAGTTTAATCGAGGGACTAAATTATCGAATGAATTATCGCACAGATTCATTACTGTTTTACGCATGAAATATCATGGGGCAGGTTGAAACAATATATTCACGGTTTTTGTAGCTTAATTTGGTCTTTTAATGGTCTGTTGAAAAAGGAAGATAAGAAGAAGAAATTGCATATTATGAAAAGGCATCGAACGATTGATCCCGTTGATCAGATTTTGCTGAATATAATCATGGTACTTAAATGTTTGTCGGAAGTTCCAGTTTACGAAAATTGAACTATAACGGAAGAATCGCAACAAAATTCTTTCTTTTTTTTTTTCAAATGAAACGTTAAAGATGTATGTTCATATGGGGCGTAGAGGAAAAAGGGTAGATGCGGGACAATTTTTCATAAAAAAAAAATTCTTACTCAACACTGTAAAGAAGGACAAAATTTTCTTAATCTACGAAAACGTAATATAACCATGAAGGGAAATGTACAATAACCTCTCCTTTACCCATGGTTCTGAAAAGCGGTCTTTATCTTTAGAAACATCCGAACCAATATACCGGATGATTCAAAAATCCGGTTCGAAAGTAAAACGCGATAAAAAAAAAAAAAAAAAAAAAAAAAAAAAAAAAAAGATCTATGGGTCGGAAAGACATGCGATTTGCAGATAAAGATTCAGCGTGGTACGGAATTTTGTACGGTACCAACAAAAAAATTAGTTCAAAATCTTGATAATAGAGGGCGCTGTTACAGATAATTCCATATTGCTCATAGGACGCAAGGTTTCGATGCAAAAAAATGTATATGCAGTATTTCCTAATGTTTTTGTATCCAAATCTTCCTTGTGTAATCAATGTGGAATTATTCCATGCCATCATCTGTAACAGCGCGCTCTATTATCGAGATTTTGAACTATTTTTTTGTTGGTGCCATACAAAATCCCACGCTGAATCTTTATCTGCAAACCGCATGTCTCTCCGACTCATAGATCTTTTTTTTTTTTTTTATCGCGTTTTACTTTCGCACCGGACTTTTGAATCACCCGGTATTTTCGAGATTTAAAGAAACATTTGTAAAAACAAAGTTTTTTTTTAGCTGCCACTAATTTTTGGAAACGTCTCCGAGTCCCTTTTTATAGTGTGTTAATCAGTTTTCTAAAACCGGAATAAAGGTCTTCAGGATGTTATCCATTCTCAGTGAAACATTTTCAGCTGTGTGATCGATCTTATGCATCAAATAATGATAGAATATTATTAATTTTTATGTTAATGTTAATGTTGTTAATTTATCTTGTTTTTCTGCAAAATATGTTTGTTCAACATGAAAATGTGCACTTGAGGATGGATAGACTCTGAAAACCTATATTCCGGGAAGAGAAAACTGATAATGCACAATAAAAACTACTTGGAATCGTTTTTGAAAATCAGTTGCAGGAAAAAAAAAAAAAAAAAAACTTTGTTAAAACTGGAAGCAATTCTTAACTCTCAAAAATATATTGGTTTTTGAGATTTAGAATATTTTTACAAATCCTTAGTAACTCGGAAGGTGTTATACGAGGGTGGCTCAATAATTATTGCCCTGAGTGTGTATAAAATATCTGTACTGCGATGGTTGATGTAGAATATTGAAGTCCAATGTCTTAGATGCCTTCCTTATGCTCAATTCCAGAACCGTAGCTACTGTTTTAACATATTTTTTTTGTTTTGTTTTAGATGTGAGAGGTGGCACCTAGCTTGAAAAGGGGGGGGGGGGTGGCGGGGTTGAAGCTGGTTTAGAGCTTATGGAGCCAGACCTGTGATAGATTTGTGACAGTGGATGAGACGTGGCTACATCACTGTGATCCCGAGACCAAACGACAATAGCCTCGTCTCATCCTTTCTCTCAAATCTATCACAGAACTGCTTCAGGTTTGGTCCCATAATCTCCAAACCAGCCTCGAATAAACCACCCTCGTATATTTTCGTACGTGGTTAAATTATATTTTCCTAAATTAAGAAACATCTGTCTTTTTTATACAGTGTGTTTTAAAATTTTAATTTCTATACAATTTGAAAACAGTAAAAAATTGGTTCCACTCTTCAGTGCGTGAAGAATGGGACATACATCAAAAGTAGATGAAAAATATGAGGAATTTACAATTTGACGAATATTATACTTAGTATAATAATTAATATTATACTAATAATTACTACAATAATTAATATTATACTAATAATTGCTAATGATTAATATTATACTAATTTATATTACTAGGGGGCTCTGCCCCCTACGAGCTACGCTCGCCAACCACCGTTCAGACACCGCAGACTCTAAAAGCACACTAACCTGATCGGCTTTAAAAAGATTTCGGAAAATTGAATTATAATTTAAAAAACAGTGGCGATCTCCCTATACACGGGTTTCTATTCATTTCTCTGTGATTGGGGAATTTTGAGGCCAAATCAGCTGCTGTTAAAAGATACAATGACTGTTGATTAAATAAAATCTTTGATTTGATGAAGTCTTTCATTAAATAAAATCAGTTAAACATTTCAAAATAAGCTAATATAAAATGAACTAAGTAAACAGAGTCTTTGTCTCCCGGTAATTTTAAACAAAGCGAAAAGAAAAGTTCATTTAAATAAGACATTTTAAATGTATCGTTTTTAATCTGACGTAATTTTGACCAAACTATTCTTTCTGTTTCTAATATTTACGTGAAAATACTTTTGTTAGAAATGAAGTATTGTTTCCACTGCCCTAAGAAAAATAGTTGCAAAGATCATCTCAAATATCAAATAAATCACGGGGTCTCCGAGGCCGAGTGGTCAAAGCACCACGCTGCTAATCGATTGCGAGCGTAGGAGATTGTGGGTTCGAATCCCGCTGGTTCCATTGCACACACTTTTTGTGTGGAACTCCCAGGATGTATTTCTCTTGTGTTGTAATATTTCCTAGTGCTATCTTGTCTGTGACTTATAAGCGGGCTCTCGTGTCAAGCACACAAGTCATATGTTTGCTGTTCAATAAATAAATCAATCAAATAAATGTCTCGCGCAATTTCTAAATTTAAACTGTTTTGCAATATTATTTTTTGTTCATTTTATGTAACAACTGTAATGTGACGTAAATGTGACGTAATTTCTCCTATTTAAGACTTCTAACGCATGTTAATGAATTTATTATTTTACTCTTTCTTTCTCTTTTAGAATTCACGTGTAAATATAGTTTTTATGACGTAATTTTTAATAAGTTCCTGCTTTTTATACGTAATTATTTAATTCTAATTTGAAAGGTTTTTTTCTATTTATAATAGTCACGTGTAAATAATTTTTTTATTTGAAGCAAACATTATTGTTTGCGCTGTTTATACAGTTGGCAACAGCTTAAATTAATACCGTTTTCTAAAATATGTAAAAAATATCAGTCGAAATGCTGAAAATTTGAATTTAAAATAGAAATAGAACCTCAAAAAATGAGTCAAATTAGAAACATAAATACAGTCTGCACACCGGGAACTTCAAATGTATAAAATGATGTAAAAAAGATTAAATACCCATGTATAGTTTTTGCTCTTATAAAACTTTTTAATGGAACGATTTTGTCCAAATTTAGCATTAAATATCGCTTAAAATAATTCTTCAATTTGAAAACTGTCTGCATCAGCGTGTTTATCAAACATTTCTCTATTATACCACCGATTTTCATATTTTTTTATGCAATATTTTTCTTAATATTAACGAAGAAAGACCTCCGGTCACAAAAAATTCAAAACCGGCGGCGGCGGTGACAGCGGTAGTTACTTTTTTTTAGAATAGAGAGATAGTACTCTCAAATTTAAGTTATATGGAAATCATGATTTGGCTTTCATTATGAAAGAAATGGAATGTGTCTCGCAATCTCCGTCTCTCTCAATTGTCCCATTCCTCTCTCCAGGTACCATATTTGTATATGGTTTATCACTTTAACCATACTTATTTTTATGCTTAATTTAATTAATGATTTGGAATGTATACAATTATGGTAATAATTCATAATTTTGTTTCAGATATTCAATATAAGTATAGAGATCAGTTGAAAAAAAAATTAATACTCTCATTTGATCTATAAAAATGAGGCTTTTATAGTAACAAATGTTCTTGCAACTATTAACCCCTTAGGGACCGGTATTCGTGCCGCGTAAGGTGCTCAGAATCGGGTATTATTCTCACCAGTAAATTTTTATTGTAAAATTTGCCTTATTTAATCCGTGCATTTTCCCGATTCAATTAGGCAAAAATTTCTGTTTTGAAAAAACGGTGATTAAAGATTAAAAATTCTGTAAAAGACGATCGTCCCGAAGGGGTTAAATCTGTAGCATACACGTACTCCATCTTGTGTATACATGATAATAAAAACTAGTATTTAGTTTATGAGCAATTAAGTTTGTTCCACTGCTCCTGACGTTGCACGCCTTCTTGCCTACAATATATATATATATATTTCAATTTAATGTACCACAGAAATACTGTACTCATACTGTAAAGAATAAAAATGATAAAAATGCAGTAAAATGTACTATACTAAAATTTTACGAAATTTTGTTTACAATGTATCGTCTAAAGTTAGTTTCAATAAGCACAAAAATCGCGGCTATTGAAAAAAAATCCTCGAATAGAAAATTTCGTACATTAAAAAATCAATGCATATATATCTTTTTTTTTTTCTTTTAATTAATGAAAGTGCTTCTAAATGTTCTTATTCGTGATTCCAATAGGCTAAAACTAAATGGTTTCGAATGGTTCTCAGAGATAAAAAAGTTGAATGTTAAATGAAATCCCAATATGGACTAAACTAAAATGAATAATAATTAAAAAAAAAAATAAAAAATTAAATAAAAAAAACACGGTTTAATATTTCACTTGATTAATCGCAACACTTCTTATCAGGATGCACTTATGTATCGCGCCATGTCTCACAATGTGCCGAAATGTCGAATTTCCACAACATTGGAGAAAATTGTACTTATTTTCCCAAGGTTTGTCGACTGTGTAGAGTTGTTCTGTAAAGTCTCACAGCATGTAAAAATCAAGTTTTTCCCTTCTAGCACCATTTTAAAAAGGAAATGTAGGAAAAACATGTGAAAGGCCAAAATTAGTAACTGTTGAAAAAAAAGTATTATGTTAGTCCAATTTTTACTTTCTTCTATCTTTACAAGAAAAAAGTGTTGGATTCGTGAAAAAATCAGACTTCCGGTTTTCGACGGATTTACTCGTTTTAGAAGATCCTCAACATGATTTGATTATTTTTAGAAAATGTCTGTCTGTGAGACTATGAGTCAGTCGGTCTGTATGTTACACAAATGTTGTGGGCTCTGAATCTCAAAAACTAATGAGCGAAATTTAATAAAACTTTATATTCAGTTAGTCCCTGATATAAATTGGTGCTGATTACTTTCTGGTGTAAATCTTCTAACAGGTGGAGCTGCTATGCAGAATTTTTCCGATTTTCGCAATAGCTCTATCTCAAAAAACTAATGCACGGATTTTCATCAAACTTCAGATTCAGTTAGACGTTAACATAAGTTATTGCTTATTAGGTTTTAATGTAGGCTTTGTGATTAGGTTTTGGTGGTCTCTAGGAGAGTTTCCGAACGAGAGTTTCCGAATCTTATCTTTAATGCACAGCACATTCAAACCGATCGTTAAAATTCCGCGGCACACTAAACTTAAAATTATTAAAAACCTATGATAAGAATGTATGAATTTTTTTAGTTCATTTAGTAGCATTAACAAAATGCTGCATCATAGACAGGGTTCTCGCTGGCTTTTGACAAACCTTATGGTTTTGGCGAATAATAATAATAAAAAAAAAATGTAGCCAAATGAAAAGAAATCTTAGCAAAATAGATTCGACATGAAACACTGAAAATTGTATCTTTAATCTTTAATTGCATCCATTTTTTTCCAAATGCTCTAAAATAACATAATTTTCTGTAATTGCTTATAAAATAGAAATTCTATTATCCGCTGCACAAACTACTATTAAAAATAAGTACATTCTAAATATCTCCTAAATGTCAACCGCCGCGGCGAGCGGCCCATCTTCGTCCGCAACCCTTTATTCTTCTACTCTACTCCGACTCTTTTGCGGAAGCAAGATTCCCAGGTGCCCAGCCACGTCCCGAATTGTTTCAGACATTCTTTTAGCAGTATGAATAAAAATTAAAAACAGCTTATCTTTGATTTACCGTTGTGAAAATATACATAAAAAATTGCTATTAGATTTCGACTCTTATCCGATCTAAAAATTTTGACCGGCCAATGATACTTTGCATACAACTAATAAATAGTATGGTAAATGGCTAATTTCAACACCGCATTCCAGCAAAACTTTTCTCTATTTGGCGCTTGAAGCTAATAATTTTGTTTGAGTTTTTACCAGCGCGACGCTGGTGCATAGACAGTGATTAACTGACAATAGAGAAATACCTATCGCATAATTCTTTCTATCTTTGGCTGTTACTAAACTGAATTGGTGTTGAGTCAGCATCTCTATAAATAGAGCAATGTAAATGGCACGGTGCGACTGAACATATTAAAGCGACATCAATCGTTCAGCAACGTGGATAAGAATCTCCACTGTGTTGCGCGCACACATGCACACATACAAAGAGCAGAAATTGAGTTTGGCGAGTCTGATTGTTCTTTTACTCGCCAAATGGAGCATTGTGCCGGGATTTGGCGCAATTGCGAGCGGAAGCGGGAACTCTGATCATAGATAAACAAAATAAAATGTTTCGTTATAATTCGTAGTAAAAAGGGTTTTTTAAATATCATTTTCACAAGATAGGATTTTTGGTTAGGCATACACTATAATAGTAAATCTTCTTCCGTGGATCTAGCCGAAATTTACTTTCGTTCTCTTCTAACCATCATTTGTTGCAGAAAATCTCCTTTCTCCTAAATGTAACATTGATAGTGTTAATGCTGTTAATTTATCATCTTTGTTTCTAAAACAATGTTTGCTGAACATGAAAACGTTTACTTGAAAATTTATAGCATCCTAAAAGCAATATTTCGGTTTGAGAAAACTTATTAATACACTCTAAAAACTACCCAGAAACGTTTCCGAAAATCAGTAGCATCAAAAGAAACTTTCCATTTAAAAAGGCTTCTTTAAATCTCAAAAGTATATTGGTTTCTGAGGATTTTAAAGATAAAGAAAGCTTTTTGGAATCACGGGTAGGTCGGAGAGAGTTATTGTATATTTTCGTTCGTGGTTATATTATGTTTTCTAGATTAAGAAACATTTGTCTATTTTTTTTACAGTGTAGATTATAATATGTTTTATATTCCTATCATAACAATCCTCTGACATTTCTTATGAAGAATAGCCGAGCGCTAAAAGAAATTTGGAAGAAAATGCAGCTTTATGATGCTGGTAAATTGCAGAATTTAGAATGTTGCATTTTAAAGTACTTTTGTTAGCTCGTAGAATCTTGATATAACTTTATTAAAACTTTTTAATCGCACACCGGTATACCACGTAATATCGATGGCGAATCACTACTCTAGAGTAGAAGGAGCGTTACTTCAGAACCAAAAGTAAAATGATGAAAAAAGTCCAAAAATTAAAATACATTAATTTTATTCTGTGAAAATATCTGCTCTAAAATGATACGCAGTTCTTCTATCAATACTTTTTAAAGCAAGCTTTAAAGAATTTGTTGGAGCTACCTATACAAGACTGAAATAACGTGAGGATCTGTATATAATTTTACTCTACAGAGCGTTTCTTCCGTGGCAACATCTGAAAATCGTGAACTCAGCGAGAAAATTATAGTTATTTATAAGCTTGGTGCATTCAAATAATTGTTTCTAATTTTATTCAAAACAATAACTCTATAGAAGAGTAGCTCTCATGTTATTTCAGACGTTCACATTATTTAAGTGTTTTAATGTTCGTTGAAGTACACTCGTGTCCAAAGATATTGCATATTTCAATATATCATTGTTTTCTCAAAAAAATTTTGTTGTAAAACCTATAAGAAAACGGGGTGTAAACTAGGGGTAATTATCATATATATGTATATATAAATAAATAAATGTATATATTAAACCAATCAGATCAGCCATTTCAGAGAATTGGACGACAAAAGCGGGAATTGCTAAGTAGTGAGAATGAATGACTCTTTTAATTTGTTGTTATTTCTAGTGGTGATTTCGAACATTTTTGTTGATGATAAGTTAATTACATACGAAATGGACGAATGTACCAGTGGTCGTGTTATCGGTATGATGGAATCTGGCCGATGTTGCAACAGCTGTTGGTATCGACCAATCTTCGAGACTCTGGCAGCGCTACATTTCAACGGGAAATGCTAGTAAAAGTCCTGCAGAAGGTCGGCCGCGCATAAAACCACCACCAGATGAACAATTTGTGGCAGTAGCGGCCCGGCGCAACCGGACAATACCAGCAAGAGAGATAGCAGCAGAGTTAAATGTTGCTACTGTACTGGGCCGCTAGTTTCGCGACTCAACATGGTCTTTACGCCAGACATCTGACAATATGTGTCCCACTTACCTCTCGTCACACGCGTGATCGGTATCAATGGTGCAGGGATCACGTAGTACGAACCGCAAAGCAGTGGAGCAATGCAATGTTCGCTGACGAATCCAGGTTTAGTTTACAGAGTGGCAGTCGTCGTGTGATATGGGGATAGCCTGGCTTGCGATATAAGGGAATAGTTATAGATGAATTGCACCAACACAGGGGAAGTGGCATACAAGTATGTGGCGGTATTATTATCACTAGTCATACACCTCTGCACCATTGATACCAATCTTGCCTTTTACAAGAGGTAAGTGGGACCCATATTGTCGAACGTCTGGCATAAAGACCATGTTGACTAAGGCAGATCGCACACCGAACAGACAAGCGACAAAAAGCGTGAGACAGGAGACAAATTCTAGTGTTCAAACCGGTTTCTTCATTGTTAACAGAGTGAAATGTCTCTTGATTCACGCTTTTTTGTCGCTTGTCTGTTAAGTGTGCGATCTGCCTAATTCGCCTAACACAGTTTGTCGCGAAACTAGCGGCCCACCAGCGGCATTTAACTCTGCTGCTATCGACTTTTTCTAGCATTGTTTGGTTGCGCCGGGTTGTTAATGCGCAAATCGGACATCTGATGATGTTTTTATATGCGGGTGACCTTCTACAGAACTTATACTAGCATTTCCCGTTGAAATGTAGCGTTTTCATAGTCTCGAAACCGTAAATTGGTCGATAACAACAGATTCGGCAACATCAGCTAGGCTTCATCATGCCGATAACACGACCGTGCGTAAATTCATCTGTTTGGTACGTAATTAACTTATCATCAACAAAAATGATCGAAATCACCACTAGAAACAAAACCAAATTAAAAGAGTCATCCAATCTCCCATTCCAATACGAATTCCTGAATGATTTCAATACTCTTGCGTTTCTATCATCCTTATTTCTCTCAGTGGATACTTTTCGCTGATAAATACTATCTAAATACCAAGTTCAGCAAAATGGTACAGTACCAAGAAAATTGTTTATACCAGGAAAACTAAAACTTATAGCACCACGACCTGCATCATGTTGTATATTATAGTCATAAGTAACTAAACATGCACGAAAATAATAAGATATATAATTTAATTTAACCCAGCGGTATATAGTTAATTAGTTTACAGATTCTGTATTTTTTAAAGCATGCATTTTACAGTCATCTCGAAAAAACTTTGCAGAATTCGATCCACCAGTACTATCTTTTGTAGCATCTTTATATATAACTAAATTATAATAATTTATATCGTTAAAGGATAGACGGATATTGTAACTTCTTAAATTTATTCGGTAAAACAAAGTCTTCCTCGGAATCGGTCTCCTCCGAGGTACAGCATTCTCTTTCTCAGCCAGCGTTGGTACACTCGACGTTGTTGATACATCCGTCGGTACATTGCTCTGCGTTCAGAAACTTAATTCAAAGATTTCAAAACATTTAGAAACTGATATTTTGGCTCGCTAGACTCACATTTATATACACGAATGTCATTGTTATCGTCAAAATAAATTTCATCAAATCGTGCTTTAATAGCAACAAACATTGAACCAGCCCAAACTTGTTCAGTTTTGAAATTCGACGTTACAATAGTTTTTTCTGTTCGTATTTGCATATTAGAACCTTTAATTTCTACTTTAAAAGGATAGCTATCTGTCCAAATTTGTAGAGCATAGCCTAACCAATTTGCATAAAATGGTTCAACGTTAGACAGCAATACATACTTCTGAATGTAATAAACATCCCACCATTTAGTAACTACTCATAGGCCGAAGATATAAATTATTATAATTTAATTATACATAAAGATGCTACAAAATATACTGGTTGTTTGAACTCTGCAAAGTTTTTTCGAGATAGCTGTAAAATGCATGCTTTAAAAAATACAGAAGATGTAAACTATTTAACTGTATACCGCTGGGTTAAATTAAATTATATGTCTTCTTATTTTCGTGTACTTTTAGTTACTTATGATTATGATGTACAACAAAAGATGCAGCTCGTGCGCTATAAGTTCTAGTTCTAACAGTTCTAGTATAAACAGTAAAAAGTTTTCTTGGTGCTGTGCCATTTTACTTAACTTGAGATTTAGATGGTATTTGTCAACAGAAAGTATCCACTGAGAGAAATGACATGTAATTATAGATTCGCTGATCATTGTTATTATCAAGATTTATCTTGATGATAACAATGATATTCGTGCATATAAGAGAGTCTTGCGAGTCGAACCATCAGTTTCTAAATGTTTTGAAATCTCGGAATTATGTATCTGAACTTGTTCCGCAGAGCAATGTATGGACAGTTGTACCAATGAAGTAGAGTGTACCAACGATGGCTGAGAAGGAGAACGATGTCCCGCCGGAGGAGAACGATTTCGAGGAAGACTTTGTTCCACGGAAGAAATTTAAGCGATGAAAATATTCGTGTATCCTTTAAAGATATAAATTATTGTAATTTAATTATATATAAAGATGCTACAAAACATACTGATGGTTTCAACTCTACAAAGTTTTTTAGAGATAGCTGTAAAATGCATGCTTTAAAAAATACAGAAGCTGTAAACTATTTAACTATATACCGCTGGGTTAAATTAAATTATATACCTTATTGTTTTTGTGCACTGATCATTGTTATCACTCATTGTTGTGGCTGTGATGGAAATATTTTGTAATATATTATAATCCATAATATGGGCCGTTAATTAAAAGTAAAATTTAAATTGATGTTCTTTTTAGTTACAATGCGTTGTGTAGTATTGCAATAAGACCCTTCGTTCTTTGAGGTCAGCAATTGTAAAAAAATAGAAATAAATGAAACTTCTTACTTGGATCGTGTAGTCTGTAAAATAAATGAAGAGGAGACTTGATAACAATATAAATTAATCCTTTATTTTCATCTTGAGAAGAGAAGATAAGGCTTCCCGTTGGTCACCGTTCATAAATCAATTATTGCCAATAAAAACATTTACTCCACTAGAAGATAGCTATTTCTTTTAAAATTAAAGTGCAGCATGAATCAAGAAATTATTAAGAAATAATTTAACCGGAGTTGTTAAAATAGTACACATCGTTTACGCAAAAGCTTTTCACCGGATTCCACATTCATCGGCGTCGGCAGACCGGAGCCGGAGCCCGCGATCTTTTTAAAACCAAAACTAAGTCATGACAGCTCTCCAACAAAACAGATTCTGATTTAAAATTAACGGAATTTTTAATTTATAGTAAGAATACGGGGACTTCAAAAGTTACTGAAAGAAAAGATTTAAATCTATTAGAGAATTTAAAATATTAGGTAATGTCTTAATAAACAAATCCGAAAGAAAACATTTAAAAAGCTTTGTTTTAATTTGCTCCCCGCACAGCGAATGGACACACCTCCGAAAGATCAAACACCCATTCAATGCATATGCCGTGAGAGGCTTGCTCCGATGACGTCATCACAATCGTACAAAGTTCAAAGGAGAAGCATCCCATACCAGGGGCAGCCGAACGTCAGCGAACCTGCCGATGTGCGATCGAAACGAAATCGCCCGCGCAAAAATAAATATGGATTTAAGTTTAAAGAACATCGATGTATAAGGCTAAAAGAAATAAAACAGTAACATAATTTAAACACTGTGAGATTTCGTCTCACAATACCCCCATTTACCGAGTAAAATTTTGGCAGAGCAAGTGATGTAAAAGGTAAAATGAAATAAAAACCTTTTACAGAAACGGGATGACAAAATTTTGAATGCCAAAGACAGAGAAAAAAAGATAAAATATTAAAGTAAAGCCAAAAGTTAAACTGCTGCAAATAAAATTTAGTGGTGACCAAAAGGGAAGAGAGAAGAAAAAGAAATTACATCAAAAGTATGCATAGTATATTCAAAAAGTATACATAAAAAATGCCAAATCTTTCCATTTATGGCAATTGCAGATGATGTCATAAACTTATCTTCACAAATACTTAAGTACAAATGCTAAAGAAAATGAATTAGCATATATAAAATCTTATGTATTACTTAAGTAAAAATGCTAAACAAAATCGGAATTAGCATATATAAAATGAGAATTGGCATATATAAAATTAAAATTAGCATATGTAAAATGAGCTCATTATCAAACATTTAATTAAATTGATATACCATGTAAGAAAAGTTGCACTTTACAAGCAACAAAGATCAAAATAACTTTAGTATTTGATCACAGCCTAGGACTTATAACTTATAAAATAGAGCATTTATTTTTTTTAATTACTCTAAACTGGCCATACATAAAAAATATCTTTAGTAACATTTTCACAATATGATATTTATCATTTTTTTTTTTAATTTAGTTTAATTTAGTACTAAATATTTTGACTTCAAACAACCAGCTGTATTCCACATAAACAAGTAGCCAAATCGTGCACTAAATGACCACTCACATGTAAAACACAGATAGTTAAGGTAGTTGCAACAATATATATATATATGAGAAAGAGACATGTCTAAAAGGAATTAAGTGTTTTACTGTTGAATCATATATACTCTTACTACTTTTCATTAGATTGCAAAAGCAACAAACACCAATACTTTTTGTATTATTTACTCATCAAAATTTTTCAAAGTATATACTATTCTTTAAAATATGAGACATCACTTAATACAATTTATAAATATGTATAAAGATAAACTCATAGATAAACAGAGAAACAAACCATGGTTTTAAGAATAAGTAGGTATTTGGTTGAGTGGGTGGGGATCCCCGGAAAAAAGTAAATGCTTTCATATACAATGAAAGATTAAAAAAATTGACACTATCATGGGAAATTTAAATTTTTAAGTGTACCATAATATAAATATTATAAATCATTTACATAAAATATTTCATGCAGAAAAATCAAGAGAATTATGTAAAAAAATATACTATTATCCACAATCATAGAACAATATACACTGTGACTACTCATGTTTTACTCAAGGTTTCAGGTGGCTTGGATCTCCATAAACAAGGCTCCTGACACCTTGTGCAAAAAGAAAAAAAATAACTATATACACTAAATAGCACAATATACCATCCCATAACTGCAAAAACAACAGCAATGTCCTTCTTTACAGATCCTTGATTCCTTAGCGTTATAAACACAATTTAAAGTTTGCATGAAAAATAAATAAATGTTATAAGAGTGTTCAAAGAACACACTGAAAGTTTTGGTACACAAAAAGACATCAGTTATGTGTATTGTTGCAAAGGTGTAAACATTGTGTTTACCATGTAGAAACAAACGCACATTTCTAGATGACATACACAAAAAGGCAACATCAACTTAACAGTTGAATAGGCATTATACAGGAACACTGGACGAGAACCTTTTTTTTTTTTTTTGGCGACAGCACAACATCTGTGTGCTTCACTTCCTTTAAAGCTAATCATTAACTTTCAGTAATCACTATTTTCGGACACACTAAAAAGATGAATTATAGAGCACTGAAGTAGACAAAATGATGTTGTATTTGGTGAAAAATCGAAGATTCACACACACATCTTGGGTAAAAAATGAGACATAAGTAGGTAAGTGATGATATCAATAAGCACTTTTTCTTTAAACTTCTTAGTAATTTTGAAGATTCACTAAGGAACACTTCTATATCAAAAGGCGCTGTTAAATAGTTACTAAGAACTGTGCTTTTCTTTTCTGTTTATGTAATCTTGTATAGGAATTGATTTGATGCCCAAAAAAATTTAATTTCTTCATTAATAATAAATCTTCAGAATTCATTCAATTAATTACTTGTGTAAAAATATGAGGCATATGACAACATAAAAATTTAGAGACTTTGGGTATATTCACAAATGAAAACAAAGGCACAATAAAATTTTTGAAATATGGGGAATTTAGACAGAAAATAAATAAATAGATCTTGAGAATTCCTGAATCAAAATACAACTCTTGTAATTGCAGGTATATGTAAGAATCAATATTGAGAGTAACTAATTTTATAATATTTCATAAATTTTCTTGATTTAGCAAAAAAAAAAAAATAGCAACACTGACTTATAGGAGCAGACAAGTCAACCAATCCACTTAGTAAGGATAATTTACATCTCACAAGAGAAAAGGCAAACCAACAAAACTTCCATAATCAGGTCTTGTGACAGCTATTACTTGAGAAAACATTTGAGATTACTCGTAAATCTTATTTAGCTTTAAAGACAAACAACGAAGATATTGAATTGAATCAGACATTGTAAGGATAAATGACTCAAACATGACATGACCCCTTTCAATAATCACTTCAGCGTTGAAAATGAAGCATAAATTTAAAAGTTATTGTTATAAAACAATGAGTTGAGCAGGTAAGTATTAATACATATATCTTCTATCATCAAACAAGGAAAATACTAGAGAAGAGGTCAGCACAAATGGATACAACACATCAGTGAATGGCCAACTTCATCATGTAAGAAACTGTTGAGAATGAAGCAAAGTTTTTTTGCAGGTGAGTATATATATATATATATATATATATATATTTTAACAGGTTGGAATAGAAACTCTTAAAGCAGCATATGTAGAGAGACAGTCTTTAAATATGGGAAACAGCAGTGACACACAGTTAAAATTATTGCAGAGAAACACTGACAATATGAGAACTTATTTTAAATGCTGTATAAAACCATAAGACTTTTTAAGTAGATGATGTAAAATAATTTCAAGAATATAACTGTAACAGGAATGAAGTAGCCCCATGCCTACTTCTTCTCAAGAGTAAAAAAAAAATAATGCTGCTTTCATTCTTTTTCTGAGAGCAACATGAGAATCTTGTCTGTTGAAAACTGTCATAGTCTGCACATACGATGAAGTGGAAAGGTCTCAATCTCAAAATTATAACTTGCCATAAGAATATATTTAAAAAAAAAAAGAAGCAACAAGAATTTTTCAAACATAAAATTTTGTCAGCTGAGAGTGCTTTTAGAAACAACATGAGAACAGTTGTATAATAAATGTGAAAATATTTTTAAATGCATACATTCTTAATTTGTAAGTTGCAGATTATCTTTCCACTAAGCCAAACTGTATGATTATAATATAGAACATCACAGTCCAGATGGCATAAGAATAAATCTATGAACAAACTCTTGTATTCAAATTATTGTTAAACAAAATATCTTGATTTGAAATTTGTAGAACAGAAGCATAGAAATCTCTAAGAATGTTATATAGGATATTTGCAACTACTAACTTCTGTGAAGAATTTCAGCTTCAGAATAATAAGTATGACATTAGAATAAAATTTCTCAGTACCAATAATCATAATTTCAAAAATAATACTTCTTATAAATATATATAGAATTTACAAATTTTGCAATTTAATAGTGCCATAAAAATTTTAATTAAAAAACCCAAAGTCATAGCCTCTTAAAATATGAAATATGTTCTTGAGAACAATTTTATTATTTCAAATTCATTAGAATTTTTCTAAGAACAATATATAATTCATTTCAAAAATATATATACCAAATAATCATTCTTTAAAAAAAATATGTTCTCTAATAATTCATTACAAATAAAAGAATATGTAGATGAAATTCTTTCAAATAAAACTATTTAAATAGAATAATAATTATGCATCAACAAAAATATGACTATTCTTCAATGGGAAATTGATCTTAATTTAAATAATTGTTTAAAAAAATATGGGAAACTTAGTAAAATATATTATATTCTTCAAGATGGAGCAGAACAAAATTATTCTAGAATTATAAAATTTAATTCTTCAAAATAGCAAAAATCTATGCAAGAAATTTTTTGAGAACAGAAACTTCCAATACTAAAAAAATATTGTCATATGTAGTTATGCAAAAATTCTTGCATAAAATATTCCATATTTCTTAAAAAATTCACTATAAGAACAAATCTTGAATACTATTGAACACATCAAAAAAATTTTTCAAAAGTTATTCTGAGAACAAAAGTTCTAAAATATTACGATTTTCTTCAAATCAATCAAAATTTTTCTTCAGAACCACCGTTTTTGCGGCACCAAATGTGATGGAAATATTTTGTAATATATTATAATCCATAATATGGGCCGTTAATTAAAAGTAAAATTTAAATTGATGTTCTTTTTAGTTACAATGCGTTGTGTAGTATTGCAATAAGACCCTTCGTTCTTTGAGGTCAGCAATTGTAAAAAAATAGAAATAAATGAAACTTCTTACTTGGATCGTGTAGTCTGTAAAATAAATGAAGAGGAGACTTGATAACAATATAAATTAATCCTTTATTTTCATCTTGAGAAGAGAAGATAAGGCTTCCCGTTGGTCACCGTTCATAAATCAATTATTGCCAATAAAAACATCTACTCCACTAGAAGATAGCTATTTCTTTTAAAATTAAAGTGCAGCATGAATCAAAAAATTATTAAGAAATAATTTAACCGGAGTTGTTAAAATAGTACACATCGTTTACGCAAAAGCTTTTCACCGGATTCCACATTCATCGGCGTCGGCAGACCGGAGCCGGAGCCCGCGATCTTTTTAAAACCAAAACTAAGTCATGACAGCTCTCCAACAAAACAGATTCTGATTTAAAATTAACGGAATTTTTAATTTATAGTAAGAATACGGGGACTTCAAAAGTTACTGAAAGAAAAGATTTAAATCTATTAGAGAATTTAAAATATTAGGTAATGTCTTAATAAACAAATCCGAAAGAAAACATTTAAAAAGCTTTGTTTTAATTTGCTCTAGTGATGGGCGATAACGAGATGTTTTTCTCGATTTTCTCGATTGTATGGACATCTCGATATTTTTCGATTGTATAAATTTTTTCTCGATGACTACAGTTTGCAAATTTCTTTTATAAATCATATATTATGTATTATATACGTCATACATTTATCAAGAATAGTCTGAGGGTGAACTGGAATGAGTCGATGTTAATAAAGACTAGGTGACTTCGACCACTAGCGGGCCCCTCCTTTAATTGGGGGCCCTAATTTATACGTAATCTTGTAATATGAAATCACGAACAGGTTACCCGCTATATACGGCACTGATATATGATAGCAGGCAGGTGTGGTGTGCACGCACTACAAAATCTTGTAAAAAATATAATATCGAAACGAATGAACGTCGGACCAGATCTCTTGGGGGAGGGGTCAAAGCGAGCGGAGGGGCACAGCAGCTGCATAATATGATTAAGTCGTCACAGGTCTTTAGGCCTTTCCAACCATATGTCACATGAGAAGTCTGGATCTGAATTTATAGAAATGCCCTCCCCGTGGGGGGAAAGGGGGGGAGGGGTGCGGGAGGTGGATAACATGAGTAAGTGGTCATAAGCCTTTCCAACAATATGTCACATGAGGGGTCTCGGCTAAATTTAGAAAAACACCCCCGTGGGGGAAAAGTGGGGGGGGGGGCGGTCACCGGAGGTGCATTACATCAATAAGTAGTCACAGACCTTTCCAACGATATCTCACATGTGGGGTATTGGCTAAATTTGGAAAAGTGTCCCCCGGGGGGGTTCAAAATGGGGGGGATGGACACCGGATGAGCATAACATCAATAAGTAGTCACAGACCTTTCCAACGATATCTCACATGAGGGGTCTTGGCTAAATTTGAAAAAGTATCCCCCGGGAGGGGCAAATTGGGGGAGACTGTCACCGGAGGTGCATAACATCAATAAATAGTCACAGACCTTTCCAACGATATCTCACATGAGGGGTCTTGGCTAAATTTGGAAAAGTGCCCCCGGGGGGGGGGCAAAGTGGTGGTGGGGACACCGTAGGTACATAACATCAATAAGTAGTCACAGACCTTTTCAACGATATCTCACACGAAGGGTTTTGACTAAATTTGAAAAAGTGTCCCCCAGGGGGGGGCAAAGAGTGGGGGGACTGTCACCGGAAGTGCATAACATCAATAAGTAGTCACAGACCTTTTCAACGATATCTCATAAGAGGGGTACTGACTAAATTTGGAAAAGTGTCCTCCGGGGGGGGGGGCAAAGTGGGGGGGCGACCACCGGAAGTGCATAGCATTAATAAGTAGTCACAAACCTTTCTAACTATATGTCACATGAGGGGTCTTGGCTAAATTTGGAAAAGTGTCCTGAAATTTCATATATTATAAATAATATTTAGCGGAGGGCTCCATAAAAATATCCGATCTAAAATGATAAAAGCGGAAAAAACTACCCTCGCAGTGGGGGCCAAATTGGGGAGGGGAGGAAGAAAGTCTCATAATATGAAAGAGTCATCCGAGAGCTTACCGATGACATATCACATGACTGGTCCAAAAAAAGTTTGAAAATTGCTCCCCCTCTCTCCCCCCGTGGGCCCACTCTTTCGCTCCGGAATTCACACAGCCGCCACTTTAAAATTTTCATGTTCAATAAATAATATTTACCGGAAGACTGCATAAAAAACCCATATTTAAAGTGATATTTAAATTTATTATAGAAATCGGCTACGGTTTTAAAAATTTGTTCGCCCCTCCCCCCCCCCCCCTTTGGGCGAAGAAAGGTTCGTAGTATGAAAGAGTGTTCAAAGGGCTTTTCGATTATATGCTACAGGAAGGGTTCGGTAAAATTTTTAAAATTGCACCCCATGAGTCCACTCTCACGTCCTCCTCCCTCGAAATCATCCGACCCACCTTCCTCTTTGAAAATTTTATATTTAATAAATAATTTTTATCGGAGGGTTCCAGGTATGTGACATCTTGGTAGGGCTAAAATAAGAGAAACTTTGAAAATTAGGGCTTCATTTCACAGCTCATTGTCATGCCTCTTTCTCTATCTCGTCCCTTGGTACTCTCGATAAATTTTCTTACTTTTCGTCTCTGCCGAGGACGAGAGAAATCCTCGAAAAGCTTCTCATAGCGAAATGCTGAAAAGCGCGAGCGAAATCCTCGAAAGGCTTTTCATTGGGACATTTCGAAAAGGACGAGAGTAACAAGCGAGAGGCTTCCCATCGCGAAAGGTTGAAAAGGGCGAGAGGAGACTCTCGAGAGACTTCCCATCCCGAAAGGTTTAAAACCGCGAGAGAACCAACCATCGAGCAGATTCCCATCTGGAAGCGTCGAAATGCGGGAAAAATCATCGAGATGAGATTTGCCGAAATGCGAGATGGAAATGAAGCTTTCAGAGTCAAACTTACCGCATTTCTGGTTTAAGTCATAATTTCTCAAAGGAGTCCATCTGCTTATCCAATCACTTTTTAGCTCACAGGCTATCTAAGCCTGAGAGCTAATGTACCAGTCGGTTCTGTGTGTATGCATGTACTGTACGTACGTATGTATGTACGTAACGCGATAACTCTTGATTAAAATGTACGATTTGCTTCAATTTTTTTTTATGTTCATTCTGATAAGGCGTTCCGCTGTTTAGTTTTGACGGTTTATTGGTTAAGGATAAAGGGAGAGAAGGGGGGGTGGTCCCTCCCCCCTCCTTAATTTAGATAAATAGGTTTTTCATGCAGAATTCTTCGATTTGCTCCAAATTTCGTATACCGGTTTATTATGTTAAGGAGCTTCCCTGATTAAACTTGGAGGTTCATTAGTTAAGTATGAAGGGGGGAAAGGGGGATAGACACCCTCCTTAATTTAGATAAATGGGTTTTTCATGCAGAATTATTCGATTTGCTCCAAATTTGGTATACCGGTTCATTATGTTAAGAAGTTGCCTTGATTAGATTTGGAGGTTTACGGGTTAAGTATAAAGGGGGAGAAGGGGGCTAGACCCCCCCCCTTAATTTGGATAAATGGGCTTTTCATGCAGAATTATTTGATTTGCTCCAAATTTGGTATACCGGTTTATTATGTTAAGGAGCTTCCCTGATTAAACTTGGAAGTTCATTGGTTAAGGATAAAGGGGGAGAAAGGGGCCTGGTCCCCCACTTAATTTAGATAAATGGGTTTTTCATGCAGAATTACTCGATTTGTTCCAAATTTGGTATACCGGTTTATTATGTTAAGGAGCTTCCCTGATTAAACTTGGAGGTTCATTAGTTAAGTATGAAGGGGGGAAAGGGGGGTAGACCACCTCCTTAATTTAGATAAATGGGTTTTTCATGCAGAATAATTCGATTTGCTCCAAATTTGGTATACCGGTTCATTATGTTAAGAAGTGGCCTTGATTAGATTTGGAGGTTTACGGGTTAAGTATAAAGGGGGAGAAGGGGGCTAGACCGCCCCCCCCCCCCTTAATTTAGATAAATGGGCTTTTCATGCAGAATTATTTGATTTGCTCATAAATTGGTATACCGGTTTATTATGTTAAGGAGCTTCCCTGATTAAACTTGGAAGTTTATAGGTTAAGGATAAAGGGGGAGAAGGGGGGCTAGTCCGCCCCCCCCTTAATTTAGATAAATGGGTTTTTCATGCAGAATTATTCGATTTGGTATACCGGTTTATTACGTTAAGAAGTTGCCTTGATTAGATTTGGAGGTTTACGGATTAAGTATAAAGGGGGAGAAGGGGGGCTGGACCCCCCTTAATTTAGATAAATGGGTTTTTCATGCAGAATTACTCGATTTGTTCCAAATTTGGTATACCGGTTTATTATGTTAAGGAGCTTCCCTGATTAAACTTGGAGGTTCATTAGTTAAGTATGAAGGGGGGAAAGGGGGATAGACACCCTCCTTAATTTAGATAAATGGGTTTTTCATGCAGAATTATTCGATTTGCTCCAAATTTGGTATACCGGTTCATTATGTTAAGAAGTTGCCTTGATTAGATTTGGAGGTTTACGGGTTAAGTATAAAGGGGGAGAAGGGGGCTAGACCCCCCCCCCCCTTAATTTGGATAAATGGGCTTTTCATGCAGAATTATTTGATTTGCTCCAAATTTGGTATACCGGTTTATTATGTTAAGGAGCTTCCCTGATTAAACTTGGAAGTTCATTGGTTAAGGATAAAGGGGGAGAAAGGGGGCTGGTCCCCCACTTAATTTAGATAAATGGGTTTTTCATGCAGAATTACTCGATTTGTTCCAAATTTGGTATACCGGTTTATTATGTTAAAGAGCTTCCCTGATTAAACTTGGAGGTTCATTAGTTAAGTATGAAGGGGGGAAAGGGGGTAGACCACCTCCTTAATTTAGATAAATGGGTTTTTCATGCAGAATTATTCGATTTGCTCCAAATTTGGTATACCGGTTCATTATGTTAAGAAGTTGCCTTGATTAGATTTGGAGGTTTACGGGTTAAGTATAAAGGGGGATAGACCTCCCCCCCGCCCTTAATTTAGATAAATGGTCTTTTCATGCAGAATTATTTGATGTGCTCATAATTTGGTATACCGGTTTATTATGTTAAGGAGCTTCCCTGATTAAACTTGGAAGTTCATAGGTTAAGGATAAAGGGGGAGAAGGGGGGCTAGTCCGCCCCCCCCCTTAATTTAGATAAATGGGTTTTTCATGCAGAATTATTCGATTTGTTCCAAATTTGGTATACCGGTTTATTACGTTAAGAAGTTGCCTTGATTAGATTTGGAGATTTACGGGTTAAGTATAAAGGGGGAGAAGGGGGGCTGGTCCACCCTTAATTTAGATAAATGGGCTTTTCATGCAGAATTATTTGACTTGCTCCAAATTTGGTATACCGGTTTATTATGTTAAGGAGCTTCCCTGATTAAACTTGGAAGTTCATTGGTTAAGGATAAAGGGGGAGAAGGGGGGCTGGTCCCCCACTTAATTTAGATAAATGGGTTTTTCATGCAGAATTACTCGATTTGTTCCAAATTTGGTATACCGGTTTATTATGTTAAGGAGCTTCCCTGATTAAACTTGGAGGTTCATTAGTTAAGTATAAAGGGGGGAAAGGGGGGTAGAACCCCTCCTTAATTTAGATAAATGGGTTTTTCATGCAGAATTATTCGATTTGCTCCAAATTTGGGATACCGGTTTATTATGTTAAGAAGCTGCCTTGATTAGATTTGGAGGTTTATGGGTTAAGTATAAAGGGGAGGGGCTAGTCTCCCCTTAATTTAGATAAAAGGGTTTTTCATGCAGAAGCATTGGATTTGCTTCAAATTTAATATACCGATTTATTCCGATATGGCGCTTCCTTCATTAGATTTGGAGGTTCATTGGTTAAGTATACAAGGGCGAAAAGGGGGCAAGTCCCCTCCCCTTAATTTAGATAAATGGATTTTCATGGAGAATTATTCAATTTACTTTAATTTTTTTCTATGTTTGTTCTGATAAGGAGCTTTCCTGATTAGATTTGGAGGTTCATTAGTTAAGTATAAAAGGGTTAAAGGGGTTAGACCACCCTTAATTTAGCGATATGTTTCTTTTTTTCATGCAGAATTATCTGATTTGTTTCAAATTTGATATACTGATTTATTATAGTTAAGGAGTTTCCCTGATTAGATTTGGAGGTTCATTGGTTAAGTATAAAAGGGGAAAACGGGGGATATTTCCCTTCATTTATTTTTTGAGGGACATTATTCTTTGAAATAAGAGTATAATATACAGTTAGTGTTAGTAACCTGTGAGCTCAATGCCATCAGTTTAACTGGCACTTATCATTTTATTGCTATTAACCGATGTGGGTTATGAAGCATAGTGGTTTATGTATTCAGTTCTATGTAGTCCTAGTTTCAAACTTTACTGTTAAATTTAGTGTCATTTTGCCCCGAATTTTCAATGTTTCTCTTATTTTAGCTCTGCCAAGCTGCCCCGTACCTGGAGACTCAGATAAATACTATTTATTAAATATAAAAAGTTCAAAGAGGAAGGTGAGTGAATTCTGGGGTGCGCGAGAGTGCACAAAGGGAGGCGGGGGGGGGGTAATTTTCAAACTTTTACCAAACCTCTCCTTGACATATCATCGGAAAGTCCTTTCACCACTCTTTCATATTATGAACCTTTCTCCTCCCAGAGTTGAATTCCGAAAGGGGTTCGGGGTGGGGGGGGAGCGGTGCGGGGGTGACTTTTTTTAATTGTAGAGATTTCTACAATAAATATCATTAAATGAGGTTTTTTAATGGAGCTCTCCGATAAATATTTTTTATTAAATATAAAATTTTAAAAGTGGGGCTGCGTGATTTCCGGTATATTCTAGGATAAAAGAGGGAACCCACGTGGGAGGGGTAGATTTCAAACTTTTTTTGGACCAGTCATTTGATCTATCATCGGAAAGTTTTCGGTTATCATCGCAAAGTTACTCTTTCATATTATGAACCTTTCTTCTTCCTTCCTTAGTTTGGCGCCCCGAGAGAGGCACTTTTCGAACTTTTTTGAAATCGTAGCGTTTTTAAACATTTTAGATCGGATTTTTTTTTACGGAGCCCTCCGATAAATAATTTTTAATATGAAAATTTCAAAGAGAAGGATGGGCAGGGTATATTTCGGGGGGGGGGGGGATAATTGGAATCCTGGGAGTTGGGACTCTTTTCTATCTTTTGCTGACACCCCTCATGTGATACATCATTGGAAAGCTCTGTGACTACTATTTCATTTTATATATCGCCCGAGCCCCTCCCCTTACTTTGCCCCCGAGCGGGGGCACTTTACTAAATTTAGCCGACACCCCTCATGTGCCATATCGTTGGAAAGTCCTGTGACCAATTATTCATATTATGCACTTTCCTTGCCCCTCCCTCCTACTTTGCACCCCGCGGGAGTTCGTTTAATGTATTCCAGTCGAAGACTTTATAAAAATGGTGAAATTAAAGATCCAATCTCAAATGACGTAGAAAAATCAATAAAAAATTTTGATCCCTTTTGTTCCTTTTTGATTCCTTTAGTTCATATTTCTGCCACTAGGGGGTGCTTTTGATTTTATTTCTTTGGCCATTTTGGTGCTAATTGCCGAAAAATTCTAATTTTTGATACTTAAACTCCCCTTACCACTTCATAGCTACTCGCGTTTTTTCAGCTTTTTTTCAACCAGGTGGCACCCTTACAAGACTTTTTCAGTCTTATGGCTCCTTTATAGTTTCCCTTTGGTTTGTTGCTTTTTTATTCCATCTGTTTTCAGTTACCCTATATTTAATAAAATCTGCCTTATATATATGTAAAAACAATGATTTCAATAATCGATTCTAGAACATCTCCTTTGTAGATTCTCGAAAGTAATCGATGGCTGTATCGATTGTGTATTTTACGATAACGATTTTTTTCGATTCGTAAATTTTCGAGAATCGCCCATCACTAAGCCCTATCACTACTATGAAATTGTCGGCCAGAATAATAGCTAAGTTTTCCAATAACTGTTTTTAGCTTTTCTCGTTATAATCGATTGTAAAACATCTCGATTGTAGATTCTATGAATTAATCGATGGCTGTATCGATTGTGATTTTTTACGATGACGATTTTTCTCGATTGTCGAATTCTCGAGAATCGCCCATCACTAATTTGCTCCCCGCACAGCGAATGGACACACCTCCGAAAGATCAAACACCCATTCAATGCATATGCCGTGAGAGGCTTGCTCCGATGACGTCATCACAATCGTACAAAGTTCAAAGGAGAAGCATCCCATACCAGGGGCAGCCGAACGTCAGCGAACCTGCCGATGTGCGATCGAAACGAAATCGCCCGCGCAAAAATAAATATGGATTTAAGTTTAAAGAACATCGATGTATAAGGCTAAAAGAAATAAAACAGTAACATAATTTAAACACTGTGAGATTTCATCTCACAGTTGCCATCAAGATTAATCAGTATTATTGGTACCAAATTTACTACTTTGCAATTCACGCTTTTGTCGTCCAATCCTCTGAAACGACTGATTTGATTGGTATTAAAAAAAATCATCACCCTTACTTCGCATACCGTTTTCTTATCATTACATATATGAATTTTTAACATTTTCCAACAAAATATTTTTGAAAAACAACGATTTATTGTAATATGCAATACTTTTGGACATCAGTAGTAGCTTCCAAAAATGCTTCATCACTTAATTTGAAGTGTAAACAGAACGATGGGACTGTTATGTATCATGCGAGGAAAGATATTTTGAAAGGAAAAAATGATATACAAATATTTCTAGGTTTTTCTTTTATTAACGCTCTCTCCTTAACGTTTTTCATGGAACATCGCTAGTATTCCAAGCACTGCGTTTCTATTATAACAATCCATAAAAATAAAATGCTGTTTATAAAATTTCATTATATATAGTTGGATAATACGAGCCCGGTTAAATCGAATTTATGGATATATAGAGCTTTTTTAAAACTCCCTGCAAAATGCAACGCTTTCACTTACATTTTAATCAGACTATAAATAATGCCACCTAATCAGAATTTTTCGTATAACGAAGTTTTTCTACCAAAATTATAACAGTTGACTAGAATTCTGCGCATTACGCAACAGGTAAAAACATTTCTAAAAATTTTTACAAAAATATCTATAATATCCCCAATGAGTTTATTGCTGAACTGCCGGATTGCGACGTCCCCGACATCAGCAATAGAAAAGACCGCGTTATTCAAACATTGATTAAAGATAATGCCCGATTTTCTTTCTGTTATTTTTCTTGTTTTCTTCATTTATTTTTTTCGTTTAATATGCATCTAATTTAAATTTCTTATATATATATGTGTGTGTATTTTTTACGGAATAAACAAGTAAATATATAAAATTCTTATCCTTTTTTTCACTTTAATAGCTATGCTGCTTCTACTAAAAAAGAAAAGAAATTGCCCAGCTATCATTGAAAAGTGCCTTGTATTGTTGGCTTTTTCTTCCTTAATCTCTACTGTTTTGAACAATTGATGATATTACTTTTTTTTCACTTTTTAGGTAGATTTTGTAAGAAATACTATCTACTACATTCTCCCCTATGTTGGAATTTTAGAAAAAAATTTGCAGATCTATGCCAATCATGACCCCTAGAACCCAAAACCACCCCCAGTTCAAAACTTGATATATCTATCTATGTATATATAGTATCACTTTTTTATGGACACGATGACTTCTATAATTCTGCACAAATATCTTCCAAACTGATACATAAAATCAAGGGGTAGAAAATCTCGGTCAGGTTCGTTAATGGACAATATCGGACCAAGGGGCTGGAAATAGGGAGGGGTTTTGTGAAAAACCGAAAAAACCCATAACTTCTTAATTATAATACATATCAAATCTATTTAAAGTTGTTATTACTTCTAGGAAAAGGGCCAAAAATTTACTTATCATAGATTTTTGATAAAATTAAAAATGAGCTCAATGGGAGAAAAAAATAGGGTTTTAGCAAGAAAAAAATTTATAACTTCGTCAATTCTCAAGATATCAGATTCACTTAAACTTATTATAAATCTTTTTAATATTATCTACAACTTCTATATTGACAAGGTGTTGAAAGAACCAACTCTTAAAAGTGTAAAAAATTATAAACGACAAAAAAGTGTGCGTGTGTGTGCGTGGGGGGGGGGGGGGGGGGGGATAAAGAAAAAAAATCATAACTTCCTCAATTCATAAGATATCAAATCCGCTTGAATTTCTTATAAATCTTCTTAATATTATCTACAACTTTTATACTGGCAAATTTTCGATAGGACAAACTCTTACAGCAAAAACAAATTAGACAAAAATAGGCGTTGAAGAAAAAAATATCGTATTAACATGATTCTGATAAAACTAGCTCTTACAGAAAAATGTAATTAAAGAATCATCGTCAAAAGCGGACAGATAAAATTGTTTATCTCTAATCTAGATTTATTTTTTGTTGGTGAAATTAGTACTTCACTTCGAAATCTACCTCCGCCTGTAGGCCAGGCCGGCAGGATTTTTTTTTAATGTAATTGCTATATATCTACATTTTTAAATATAATAATACTTCTCATTTTTAATCCTATCCTAAAGGCATCTATCTTTATTTATATTTATAATTATACTCATTCTTAAGTAGTTTAGATTACAGTTAAACTTCTTCTCTTTTATGGCTCCGTAAGGTTTAGAAATACAGCAACGCCTAAGCAAAGCGTAAAGCTGGCGTCGACCACTGGAAGCCCATGAAATCCCTAAACTGTTCTGTACTGTTTTCGTAATTTTATTGAATTCTATTTCTGGCTCAAAATATGAAAATTTAACAACGCTTAAAAATGCTCTGGTTCTAACAGGGTTAAATAAAATTGTTAATGTTATGACGAAGTCCGCGTATAACGAGTAAGTTTTGCGCTTCCTTCGGCTTCATTATAAACGATTTCTACTGCATTTTTTATTTTGTTTTATTTTATTTTTATGATAGAATCATCTTCCTTTAATCAATGAATATTACTAGATATCCGAGATATAACTCCGCCTTAAATAAGGCGTGTCGCTAATCATGCTAGAGTAAATTCCTCTAAGACACTCGGTTTTGTTTTGATTAAAAGTCACGCAAGAATTATTATGTAGAAAGTTCTTTCAACATATTAAGAATTTAGCAAAATATATTTTGATGGATTTTCCTTTTGTTACTGTTTTTAGTATATTTGCTATTTCTTTTTTTTTTTCAAATGTATTGTTTGCTAATAGCATGGTGTTTGATCGTTAAAGCCCGGTTTGAAAATTATGTAAACCTTCAAAATTTTTATCGAATTAACGTGTACCTTGGTGCAAATAACATAGCCTAGAAAAGGTTAATTAATTTTTACTGCGTGTTAATACTAGGGGATCCCGGGAGGCTCCCGGGATTCCGAGATCCCACGATCCCGCTTTATTTTAATCCCGAAAATCTCGGGATTGTGTCTACCAAATCCCGGGATTTTCGGGATTGCCTTTTTTTTTTTTTTTTTTTTTTTTAATGGAACAATATTCAGAGGAAATTATAAAATATATTTATAGACTTTCGCTTTTGGAAAGAAAATATAATTAATTTTCATTAAATTTATGTATATTCTAAAAAAAAAAAAGTAACTAACGCTGTCACCGCCGGCGCCGGTTTTGAATTTTTTGTGACCGGAGGTCTTTCTTCGTTAATATTAAGAAAAATAATGCATACAAAAAAATGAAAATCGGTAGTATTATACAGAAATGTTTGATAAACACGCTGATGCAGACAGTTTTCAAATCGAAGAATTATTTTAAGAGATATTTAATGCTAAAGTTGGACAAAGTCGTTCTACTAAAAAAGTTATATAGGAGCAAAAACTATTCATGGGAATTTAATCATTATTAGATCATTTTATATGTTTGAAGTTCCCGGTGTGCAGACTGTATTTCTTTTTTTGACTCATTTTTTCAGGTTGTATTTCTATATTAAATTCAAATTTTCAGCATTTCTAGAGATATTTTTTACACATTTTAGAAAGGGATATTAATTTAACCTGTTGCCAACTGTATAAACAGCACAGACAATAATGTTTGCTTCAAATAAAAAAAATATTTATACGTGTAAATAAATTAAAAATTTATTTATACGCGGTGACTATTATAAACAGAAAAAGACATTTGGTTTTAGAATTAAATAATTATGTACAAAAAGCAGGAACTTATTAAAAATTACGTCATAAAAACTATATTTACACGTGAATTTTAAGAGAGAAAGGAAATTGTAAAATAATAAATTCATTAACATACGTTAGAAGTCTTAAATAGGAGAAATTACGTCATATTTACGTCACATTACAGTTATTACATAAAATGAACACAAAATAATATTGCAAAACAGTTTAAATTTAGAAATTGCGCTAGACATTTATTTGATATTTTGAAAGGATACTTTTTAACTATTTTTGTTAGGAAAGGCAAATAATATTTCATTTCTAACAAATGTATTTTCACGTGAATATTAAAAAGAGAAAGAATAGTTTGGTCAAAATTACGTCAGATTAAAAACGATGGTACTTCTTAGTTATCCGGCCGACCAATTTCGCAAAATTATATAAATCGCCAAACCACTCGCCAAATTATACACATTGACGTAATTTTTTATTTTAAATAACGAAAGAACAAATAAATTAGTAAACATTAATAAAAACACAAATAAAACGTCGAATTAATGGTTTTATTGGCCATTATTGACATTTAATCTTACAATCAATTAATTAATGGCAACCATTATTAGCAATTAATCTTACAATTTGGCGACAGTAATTTGGTCGACGGGATAACTAAGAAGTACCAAAACGATTAATTTAAAATGTCTTATTTAAAAGAACTTTCTTTTCGCTTTGTTAAAAAATACCAGGAGACAAAATCTCTGTTTACTTAATTCCTTTTATATTAGCTTATTTTGAAATGTTTAACTTATTTTACTTAATCAAAGACAAAAACAGCGATTGTATCTTTGGTACTACTTAGTTATCCCGTCGACCAAAAATCTATCATTCGCCAAACTATAAGATTAAATGCCAATAATGGTTGACCGTAAATGTCACATTAACTTGACTTTAAGCAAGTTACACGTTTCTACGTCATCAAGTTATTTTTATTTCGACGTTTTGTTTGTATTTTTATTAATGTTGCACTAATTTATTTGTTCTTTCGTTATTTAAAATAAAAATTATGTCAATTTGTATAATTTGGCGAGTGGTTTGGCGATTTATATAATTTGGCGAAATTGGTCGACGGGATAATCAAGTAGTACCGCAGCGGATTTGGCCTTAAAATTCCCCAATCAAAGAGAAATGAATAGAAATCCGTTTATAGGGAGATCGCCACTGTTTTTTAAATTATAATTCAACCTTCTGAAATCTTTTTAAAGGCGATTAAATTAGCGTACTTTTAGAGTCTGAGGTGTCTGAACGGGGGTTGACGAGCATAGCTCGTAAAGGGCAGAGCCCCCTAGTTATTGAAAAAGAATATATATCTCAAGTATTTTTTACATATATTTCTCAGCGATTAAATCGTTTAACATGGAACTCTTTGGACTTGCAAACAGATGTAACCCGCACAGCTATTAGTCAGGAAAAATGAAATAATTATTTTATTTCGATTTCGCTTTAGGAGGGCGGTCGTTGCAGCAACTGGGAATCACAAAATGTAGTTTTCATTAGAGTTTACTGATAAGCGTCGCATTTGTGTTTCATAGTCCTTGTTATGGTCTAGCTTCTTTGCTTTTCGTGTGTTTATACTTATTTTGCTTTAAGGATGTCTAATGAAAAGGATTTTGTAGCTCATAGGAAAGATATTGATGCATCTTCAGTATGTTACTACTATTTAACGTCAAAAGAGGGGGAAATCGCACTAAATGTAAAAGATGTAGCACAGTACTTAAAACATTAGCTGGATCGACTAAAAGGTTGCACACACATTTATCTATGAAACATGGCACTAAAGTTCAGAAAGAATATCGCATAGAAGATACATAGCTTTCTAAAAAGCGAAAAATAGAGGATTATTTTATTACCGATAAAAAATCACTGGATTTAATTTTATCGCGAACGACAGCTAAAGGTGTTTTCTCATTTAACGTTTTCATCACTTCAACTGATTTAAGAAACTTACTGATAGCTAAAGGCTATAATGATTTGTCAAAATCTGCAGTATCAATTCGAAATCATGTGGTGAACTAACTATATTTCCATAATAAAGGAGTTAGTTACAAGAGAAATACAAAGTTTTAAAATTTCCGGAAAAAAAAATAATTTGACTTTTAAAGAATGAACATCTACTGCAGACAAGCGATTTATGAATATTAATGTCCATTCAATAAATTTAAATTTGAACAAATTCTGAAATTTAGGCCTTATGCGCATATATGGAACTTTTACAGCAAAAAAGTGTATTGAAATGCTAACAGAGCGTCAAAACCAGTATGACATTTCACTAAAAAAAGACATTGTTGCTATTATAACTCGGACTTCGAGATACTGCCTTAATATTTCTTAGATCATATTTTCAAAGAAAAAAAGATTAGTTAAGAAACAGTGAATTATTCAAACTAATCTTTTTTTTTTCTCGTGGTATGAAATAATTTTTATAGTATACAACCTTTTCGAATTTTAACAACTATCTCTATTTAGAAATTTAAACTATACATCTATGTAATTTTTTATTGTATATGTTTATTAAGTTCTTTTATTTCAAGAAAAAAAAAGCTTCATGTTAACGAAAATCTTGCGTCTGCGACATCCTAGAATTGTAATCTTTAATTACGGGTTAAGTAAAATAATGCTAAAAAGTGATAAAATATCTTTATTAAGATTGACGATCGTTTCGTCGCACCAACGGCGACATTTTCAAAATCATTTATGATAGAAAATATTTTCACAAAATTTAAAAACAATAAACATAGTAAACACTGTCACGAGACATGATGCATAATGAAAAATATTGCAAACCTAAAATTAAATTAAAATTAAATTAGCTATTTGTGAGCGTGGATTAATTTTCATATAATTTAACAAAACAATAACACGGTAAACAATGTCACGAGACAACATGCATAATGAAAAACCTTGCAAAACATAAAATAAAAATAAAATTATCTTGGCTATTTGCGAGTGTGGATTAATTTTGACTATTGTTATTAAAATTACATAGCATCTCTTTCCAAATTTTAGGTAAATCAAGGGACACTGAATCATTGCAAATACTCTTGTTGCGTAAAAATATCTCTATTGATTCTCGGATTATGGATGGTAAATAAAATCTTGATATATAAATTATCTTGCTATTTTTAAAATCAATCTGTAACGGTTCTTCGCTGCATAATCTGGATAAAGCTGTGGTTCTTCTGTTGTACTTGATGTTTGCTAGATGTTCTTTGATTCTGGTTTTAAGTTTTTTACTTGTCATACCTATATAAAACTGTTTTGTACCATCTTCTTTTGTGAAGGGTATTTCGTATACTCCTGATAACTGGTTTGACTCTATTGGATCTATTTTCTTGCATACTATATTTTTTAATTTCATAGAAGGTTTTGCGACTAGGGATATATTGAATGTTTATGCATGTTTTTAATTACGGGCTTATGAGAATAATTCAAAATTTAATTAGTGATATTAATTATTTTGTAATATTGTAACTATTAAGCCATTCAAAAACTTGTTTAACATGCAATAAATAAAAGAAATTATCTAGGAGATGAAACATAGACATTTCATGTTTTTTGTTACAATATCAAAACATCAACAGGATATTTGTTTTAATTTTCAATTGTTGTAATTTATCCTATACTTTTTGACAATTAATTAAAGTCAAAAATTTTTTAACTTGGTATATTTTCATATGTAAGTTAGACTGTACTTTTGCTTTAATAATCTTTTCTATAATATTGTGATATTTAGATATAGAAATTGGTGATATTAGATACGAGAAATTCTAATTTTCGTAATCCCTGGATTGAATCTAAACAATCCCGAAATCCCGGGATTGGAAATTAGTCTTGGAATTGTAATTCCTAGTTAATACATAAATAATCTCTTTTACTTTACAGTTAAATAACCCCCTTTTAATAGATTATTTTACTTCCAAATGCCATTATAAATTCGCATCTATTTTATCACTTCATCGTGTAGAAATATTTACGCCAAATTAAATTAGTAGGAGAGCTGTTGAACATTTTTGAGTAGGTATTTGAGGCACCCTGAAAATTTGTGCAACACTTCTTTTGTAATGCCTGAATACAAAATCGAATGTCTGGCTGAAGGATCGTGGCCCAAAACCTGTGCCAGACACGTGTCAAGTGCCATTTTTTGACACTACCCAAAAAAGATTATTTGAGGCACGCTGAGATTGAAACAGAATAATATCTATACTTAGAAAAAAAAATATTTTGAAAATGACAGACACTTTAGTCGGCCCAAAAACTGTGCCAGACACGTGTCAAGTGCCATTTTTTGACACTACCCAAAAATGGATTTGAGGCACAATAATATTTATGCTTAGAAAAAAATATTTTGAAAATGATAGACACTTTAGTCGGCACAAAAACTGTGCCAGACACGTGCCAAGTGCCATTTTTTGTCTGGCACAGGTTTTGGGCCACGATCCTTCAGTCAGACATTCGATTTTGTATTCAGGCATTACAAAAGAAGTGTTGCACAAATTTTCTGGGTGCCTCAAATACCTTCCCTAAAATGTTTAACAGCTCTTGGACTAAATCTCCTTTCTCCGAAAGTAACGCAACCTGCGATTTGGAATCAAACATGATCGCCAACATCCTGGATGCCCCGGGTCTCAAGTAGAGTCCTGCATCGGGTTAGGTTACCCTCACCATAGTTTTTCATTGCGGGTCGGGTTCGAGTCGGGTTTACTTCCACATTTTTGCTGCGGGCCCGGTTCGGATGGGTTTGACTTTTATTGCCTTGGGGTAGGGTCGGTTTCGAGTTGAGTTTAGACTGTTGTGGGTTGGGTTCGGCTTGACCCGATTTTTTTTTTTTTTTTTTTTTTTTTTTTTTAAGAATGCCCAAAATAGTTTTTAGGTTTAAAATCTATATACAATAAGAAACTCCAAAATGGACATTTCCGAAAAGACGACACCTCTATTTAGTGAACATTTTTTCATTTCCTAACACTTCTATACTTATTACACTTATACCTCTGAATCGAGGCTAACGCCCTGAATAGTAGGCATCTCCCAATCTGCACACACGCGATCTGTGTACGTGTGCATAAATTATCCCAAATACGATACACTTGTTTTTGTGTGTATCATAAACGAAATGTTGGTAATATTTATCATATTCCGAGATAAGAAAAAATTGTTCTTAACTGTACAGTAAAAAAATAATAATCTATGATCACATTCCTTATATACATTTTTTTCCCTCACGAAGTAAATCGAACATATATTCATTCACATTCAAATGCCTATTTATTTTCATCTCAAACTTTCTGTTTCCCAACAACAAGGCCGAAACAAAGGGGGGGGGGGGGACATGTGCCCCGGGCACCAAATGAAGATTTTGTTTGTCGATTTTTCTCACTTCTATGTTTAGTACGGTATTTCTAAAATCATCCTGTCGGGGGTATGCCAAAGCATAGAAGAATCTAAAGAGATGATATGACAAAGGATCCTGTATAAAGCGGAATTTTTTTCGATTATTTTCTATTCCGTTTTCAAGATTTTGATGAATTAATATTTGAAAAGCAAATTACGTAGTTCAGTATTACATATTTTATGATTACATATTTAAAATTTTAAAATAAGTCGGCTATTAGAAAATTAGTAAAATTCTTTTTTGTAAATATACTTTGTGGTAGAGGGAGGGGGGACGCAAAAATGCAACGGGTGCAAAAAAGGCTAGTTTCGGCCTTGCTCAACAACCCGACTTGCAAAAAATCTAACTATGACCCGCCAGAATTATTCTAGGGTGAACCCGACTCGCAGAAAGAAAATTAGAATCATCCCGATCCGCAGTATACACCCATGAATACATATAATTCATTTTTCAATTAAACCGTCGTAATTTTTCAATCGTCCTCGTAGCTTAATGGTTGAGCATCAGCATTGGGGTGTTATTCCAAGGATCCGGATTTGATTCCCGGCTTGGACATTTTTCACACTGTTGGTTTACGCATAGTTAGCAATGTGAACATTTTCATTCAATAATTTCGGGCTTAATTTCACTGCTGAAAATTAATTATACTTATAATTTTTTTAACTTTCAAAAATGTTTAACTTTGTTTTCTAGGGTGGTGAAAAGAAGAAAATAAAATTATTAGGCAAAAAGGAGGACGATTTCGATATATATATATTTTAAAGAGGAAATCTTCTAAAACACCGATTCTCACGCCCTGAAAAAAAAAAAAAAAAAAAAAAAAAAACTCTGATATAAATGATACGATATGACTGAACACGATAAGCAACATCGATCGTTCAGTAATTTCAATGATGGTAAAGTGATTGTGTACAAAAGAAAAAAAACAGCTCTCGCAATTTGGAATTTTTTATGGTTCCTTTCATAGCCAAATGAAGCATTTTGTCGCGATTTGGAGCAATGACAATCGGTAGCGTAAAGCCTGCCTATAACGTATAGTCAGAGCTTAATTTCTAACAAATAAAGTACTGGAGTTTTAATATTCTGCAGTAATATTAACCGTAGTGTATGGCCCGTCCCTTTCACTCGCATGTTTATATTTCATAAATTACACAAGCCTGCAAAATTTGGGTTGTGTCATATTTCTTAGCTTTTGATGATTCTTGCGTATTTGTAAGCGTTGAATCCGCAAATGGCCTTCATTTTTTACGATCACGTCAGGATTTTTTGCAATTTTTTTACTTTTTAACTTTCAAATTTACGATTTGCGAAAAGTTCTGACAAGATGGTTAAAAATGAAGGTTATTTTCAGATTTAGTGCTAAAAAGTACATAAAAATCAATTACCAAAATTTAAAAAACACAACAATCACATCTATTTTATAGTATCAGAATTTTGCTATTTTTTGACTTTGAAATTTACGATTTGCAAAAAAACCTGACTTGGTGGTTAAAAATGAAGGTCATTTTCGAATTCAGCACTAAAAAAATATATAAAAATCAGTTATCAAAAGTTAAGAAATACAACCATTTCCTGTATCTTTCAGTAGCAGCTGTTCTCTATTTTTTTACTTTTTACCATTGAAATTTACGATTTGCAAAAAATCCTGATGTGATGGCTAAAAATGAAGATCATTTTCGGATTCAGCGCTAAAAAATACAGAAAAATCAACTATCAAAAGTTAAACAACACAACCATCGCAGGTTTGTGTTATCTGCAAAATATAAATTTCGTCTTCGGCAAATTAAAATGTTTAATATATTTTGATTGTATCTATATAAGTTCCTGTAATAATAAAATTTAACCCTCAAATGCCTGGTGTTGCTTTTCGGCAGCATACCCAAATTAAGCTCTAAAATACAATTAGAATAATATTGAAGCTATAATGCCTAATGTTGCCAATAAAATACATTCTGAAAATATTATAAAATCCATTTTCAACATGTAGATGGCAACACTTGTGCTGTTTAAGAATAAAGATAGATTTATTTTTTTCAATTGTTGCTACTTGTTCGTTTTGTTTTGTTTGGAAGCTTGCGAATTACCCTATTTTGACCTGCAGTGAGCAAGTAAAATTTATTTCTTATTATAGTTCCTAAAATTGTTGTGTGTTTAATATTATAGAATTTTATTAAGGGAAATTATTTTTTCAATTAAACACCAGTATTGCCGATTAGTAACAAACTGTTTTTTAGCCGTAAACTATACTTAAAACAAAATATGATTTTTTAAAGTATTTTTCCCATGATTTATTCAAAAAATGAAAGCCAAAAAACATTATTACAATGATTTTTGAAAATTCAGGCATTTAAGGGTTAATAAATAAATAGAATAAAAACATCTAAATCAGAAGAGAGTATTTTCAGAAAATACAAGGATCACCTAGCAAAGCAAACATGCAGCGCTGTTTCGATGGACCTCGGTTCGCAATATTCATAAGCTCCGGTGAGTTCCCACTAATATTTAAACATTCACTAAAAATAAAGAAGTATTGGAGCTGGCGCTTCTGTGAGCTACAGGGCAAATTAAGCACCGCGTGCAGTCAAAAAGTTGAGTGGTAATAACTATTTTCTAAACAGGGGGAAAACCAACGAGGAAACATAACACGACCACGAGTAAAAAACGTTGTGTGTATTTCTGGCATTCCTCGTTGCTGTTAGCGTACCATTGAGTCAAAAAAGCATTGAGTATACACGTGCGAGCGCTAACTAGAAATATGCTCCTGTGTGCGCATTATGGTACATCAGATACGCAAGTGCCTTTGTAGGAAAGAACGCAAAGGACTGGAGTTGAGAGGGAAAAGAAAAGATAATCTAGCCTTCGGTTTTAGAAGCGCTGTTCCGTTGGATTCCAGAGCGCAATATTTATACTTATACGGAAATTTTTACTTAAGGATACCAAACGGCAAATCCTTTTTTCAAGTAATTTACGAATTGTGAAGGTTTAATGTTGGGAACTCAAAATGTTAAATACATTTTTAATCTTTCCAAAACAGATAGCAATACGTGTAGTTTTTTTTTTTTTTTTTTTTTTTGTAGCATAATTCAAAATTACTTGAAGGAATGAGCTGTAATTTTGGATTCACATATTAATCTTTGAAAATAAAATATAGATTGTAACCGATGAATTTTTAAACGGAAATCGATGTCTAAGAAGCTTCAATAATACGAATACAGAATTACAGTGCATTCCACAAAGTAGTTTTTGAATTATGTTTCAAAAACTCCCACATTGTAATCTATTTTGAAACGATTAAAATGGAATTTAACATTAGAAGTTCCACACTGTAAACTTTCCTAATTCTTGCTTTCCTGTTAGGTTTCTAGTGATGAAATTTTCTGATAAATCCAAATATGATGAATGGGAAATTTGAGAGCTTGTTATATCAGGTGGTCAATCTGTTTTCTTTTTTTATTATGAAAGAAAAACGCATTTTTTATGAGTGAAAATCGAAATTCTTTATTGAATATGGAAGGTGGTTCTATGCCATTTATGTTATGGAATACAATATCGCACATGTGGCCCCCGCGGATCCGCTTACATGCCATCATCCGACCATCAAAATTTTCGATGACTTTTCCCAGAGTGAGCGGATCTATGGCCAAAATTTCAGCCCGGATGTTACGTTTGATGTCTTGGATTGTGCGGGGGGCATTGTCGAACACTTTACTTTTCAGAAACCCCCAAAGAAAATAATCCATTAGGGTAAAATCGCACGATCTTGGCGGCCAATTCACATCAAAATTTATTGAAATTAAGCGATCTGGAAATTTCTCGTTCAATAAGTTGATGGTTTGGCGAGCAGTGTGTGCCGTTGCACCTTCTTGTCATACAAATGGCATACATTTGACAGTTCATACATGCATGAACATGACAGCTGACACAAATAACCTGAGAAATATTCATAGTTCAAAAAAGAACCAACAGATAGACCACCCTATAGTTTTAATATAAAGATGGTCCGGTAAGCTTTTTTTTTTATATATAAATAATATGAAAGAAAAATAATTCCCAATCGAATGGCTATTTTCGCTTTCTTCTTCGAGAATTTTTGTGGTTAAAATGCATAAGATGAAACACTTTTTGTTTGTTTGCTTGGTCAACTGCGCCAGCCAAATTTGAGCTAAGTTCAAAATACTGTTTGGACGAAGTCCTGTTCATTCGCACACACACATGCATACATACATCACAGAAAACACCAAAAAGAGTTTAAAAGACCTGAAGATGTGAAAAAAAGAAGCCAACATACACACATATATACGCACATACATCGTCGTAAGAATAACAAAAACAGATTCAGGAGACCTTTAAATTTTAAAGATATAAGAAAATTTCACAGTCGGTTTATTATCATGATTAGAACACTTTCCTTAAACTAAATGTTCTGAAAGTAAAAAAGAGAATGATATGTTTCGTCAACATATATTTAAATCCTTATTCAAGGATAATCATCCAGGAAATAATATTCAGTAAGACATTTATTTATGGAATTTTAAAAAGCTTTTATAGGTCATTTAAATTCAAAATTCATTTATCATAGAATCTCATTCATGTAAAATGAAAATTAACTGGAAAAGAATCTATGGATTTTTTGTGATATTTTTCTATAGATGTTGACAAGTAACAAGAGAAACAAAATTCTTGCCTGCTTTTGATTTTCCGTTGCTGGAAACAAGTCTAGAGTACAGTTATGGAATATAATTGCAATTTTTCTTCGATTGTATTGGAAAGTTCCTTGTTTAATGTCTTAACTTTGATTTTAAAACATTAAAATCTTTAAAAAGAAACAGAAAGAAAAAAGAAAGCATGTATAAACATTAAAAATATATTAAATGATGTGGAATTTAAAATTTCGATGAATTGAACATTTTAGCAGTAACAGAAAATATGAATTTTATGGATGTGAGAAAAAATAACACACATTTCATGAAATGAAATCTAAATGCTCACATTCGACAAAGGACTTCAGCGCCCACAGATATTGTCTAAAATTCGTACCCCTGGAATCGAAAGCCATAACATCGCCTTATAAGCAGGGTTCTAGTTGCCGATCGCCATTGCGCCAAATCGCGACAAATTGTTTCATTTGGCTTGGCGAGTAAACTAACAATGAGACTCGCCAAATTGCAAGTGTACAATTTCTGCGCTAGTTGTGTGTGCCAAGTGCCAATACAGTCGATATTCATATTCACGTTTCAGCACGATTGGTGTCGCTTTACATGTTTAATCGCAACATCCCATTTACATTGCTCAATTTACAGAAATACTGAACAATTCAGTTTAGCAAAAGCCAAAGACACAGAAAGGATTATGTGATAGGTATTTCTTTATTGTCAGTTAATTACTATCTATGAGCCGGCGTCCCGCTGGTAAAAACACAAACAAAATTACTCGCATCAAGTGCAAATAGAGAAAAGTTTAGCTGGAATGTGGTGTTGAAATTATCCATTTACCATACTATTTATTAGTTGTATGTAAAGTATCACTGGCTGCTCAATTTTTTCTATCGGCTAGAGTCGAAATATCATAGCAATTTTTAGTGTATATTTTCACAACGGTAAATTAAAGATAGCTGTTTCGAATTTTTATTTAGAGTGCTAAAATAATGTCTGAAACATTTGCACATTTGGGAGACAGTTAGAATGCACTTAATTTTTAATAGTTTCTGTAGCGGATAGACGAATTTCTATTTTATAAGTAATTACAAAAAATTAGGTTATTTTAGGACATACTCGAAAAAAGGGATACAAGAAGGGGTTAAAGATAGATTTTTCAGTATTTTCCGCCGAATCTATTTTGCTAATATTTCTTTTCATTTGGCTACTGTTTTTTATTTCTTATCGCCAAATCGCTAATGTTGGCCAAAAGCCAGCGAGAACCCTGCTTATAAGCAAATAATGCTTTTTTTTTCTCATTGTGTGCAATTGAATCACTAGATCCAAGCAGATTCAGGACTAAGCATGCTATTACAAATCCTCGACTCTTAAATACATTTTGATTGTAACAACAATTTCATTTTTTAAGAAATCCAATAAGAATACAATTCTGTTATAGATTATTTTTAAAAAGGCGCGAAAAAAATTACATCACTGTTCATTTTACCGTACTTAGACCCAAAAATACACCAGAAATTTCTGCATTTTCATCGGAAAAAAAATTTACGAAACCCATTAAAATAAATTATGTTACAGGCAAAATTTTCTTCCGAATCCTAATACAGTAAAACTTCAGAGGGAAAAATGAATGGCATCAAGTAATCCTGGCAACACTGTTCAGAAGTGCTAGAGGATGAAAACCACGAACAAATGCTTAGCTCTTGAACCCTTTCCGGCATGGTGGGTCGTGGTTGTGGTTTCGCTGCACAATATGTGTAAAGTGGTCGCATAAAGTTTGCTGTCGTGTGAATAGCCTACACAACTACATATGTGACTTTTCTCGTACTTAATGCTGTATTCAAATTTTGAGCTCCATTACCCTACTATGTCGAACATTACCACTCAATCAATGGTTAATTAAATAAAACGATAAAAAAAATTCCTAAAACTTTTATGCAAATTAGTTGATTGCAAACTGTTCCCTATGCTTTGGACTTATACTGCGTTAATAAAATATTGATTTTTTTGTGTAAATTTGACTAGCTATTCATGTTTTCCCTTAAGTGAGCGGCATTACCCTACTTTCCCCTATAATGAACAAGTTTTCGTAGATCTGACGGGTTGTAGATAGGATGGTTTCTGTGATATTTCCGATTAAAGATGTTGACGACGATCGATTTCGCACTTCACTAATGATTCAGCGTTTGCAGCTTGCCGTTAAATTCATATATCTTAATAGAAATGATGTCATCTTATACGATTTTTTTTTTGCTCTTATATGTGCTTGTTTTGCGCGTAGTTTTTTTTTTTAGAAATTTCCCACATTTGGACTTTTTCAGACTTTACGCAGACTTGACGTATTTTCCTTCTATCCGTCATAACTCGGAAACGGTTGAAAACATGGATAACACAAGGTTGCTATGTTTTTTTCTGCTTCACCTGGCCTCTTCCTCCATCGCAAGCTTTTATTTGAAAGCTTATATCAAATTAGCCCGTATGCACATTGACACTCGATATATATATTGTGAAAACATTTTTAATCGGTATATATACTGTATACTAAATACCACCTGTTTGATAGCTTTCAAAATACAAACGCATCCCAGGCATACAAAAGCACTCGCATCCCAGTAAATCCCTCAGGAATGAAACGAAAGTTCTTTTTCGGAGTAGTCTTCTTATGCATGTAGACATACCTCCGGTACCGACCAAGCATAAATATAAAAGGTGGGGGCGGCTTTAAACGCATTCCCAGTTGAAGACAATTTCTCGTCCAATAAATAAATAAAGAGCAGCAGAAGATATGTACAGACTCGTTTAAAAAGAGTGCAGGGACGACAAATTAGTATTACATAAATGAAGAAACACTTAGGAACATAAATTTAGTATTAAAATATTAAGAAAAGTACCAAGTTTCATATCCGTTTCGATATCTGAACTATTAGTCGCTCGACAGATGTCCAGACGATATTCAGTCTCCCTCCATGTCGAGGCTAACGAGAAAGACAGGCTACCGCGGTGCATTCCACGTATCTTTTTTTACAGACCGCTGGAGTCACGTGATGCTCGAATGCACCAACGAAAGGTGTGCAAACAGAGAATCCCGTCATTCTAGCGGTCTGTAAAAAAAAAAGACACGTGAGATTCACTGCTATAGCCTGTCTTTTTCGTTAGCCTCGCTACATGTCCAGTAGGGTGGGCCGAAAAAAACTTTTTTTCGATTTTTGATGACGGGTAGTGCGGAAAAGTTGCCACTGGTGACACTAAGTTCACACAAAAAATTTGAGAATTTACGGAAAATTCCTTCATTTGCCGCAAATGGCTTAAAGTTTTGCTAAAATGCTAATTTTTTAACTTTTTTAGCAAAAATTTAAAAAAATGTTAAATTTAAGTTATTTTAGCAGAATTTACTTGAAATGTCCTGTTTACTGTATGAAATGTTTAAATAAGCTCTGATTATGTATTAGTTAATAGTTATGTGCATTTTGAATTGGGTGACTTTTATAGCATTTTCACGTATAAATGAGCAAAAATTGCAGGAATTGGGACAATAAGTAATAAGGATCTCGTCATCGATAAAGACTTGTTCAGGAGGCAGAAAAAGAAACTTGGAAAGAAGATACAGGGGGAGGAAGATCTTGGAGGAAGAAAAATTACAAGCATCTTTTTTGATAGTAGAAAAAATTAAACGATCTTCATAGAAAAAAAAGGGACTAGCAGCACCATCAAAAGAAAGACGAAACAAATATCATCATATTGTCTGAACGTGGTTCGGAATATTTGGGTCATTTGACACCTCCTTCTGATCACTGCGGAGAAATAGCAAAATCATTAAATAATTTTCTAAGCCAGAATAAGGTCTGCTTTGGAAAAAATCAAGAAGAGAACTGAAACATTTGATATGTATTCTTCATACGAACGAGCTTCCACTCTGACAGTGACATTAACTGTCTAAACTAGGTTTTAGAGCCACTTGAATTAAGACCGTTACCAACTGAAACGGAGCTAGATTAATAGAATACTCAAATCTTCAGCCTTTTGCATTTTTGATGTCCATGAAACAGGAATAGGCTCGTAGAAATGGACACGTAAATTTTCGAACGCCATTAGTGATATGTGCTTCGTATTTTTCTCGACGGTACCGCTTGTTCCATTTTTTCTATGAAGATCGTGTTATTATTTCTACCATCAAAAAATATGGTTGTAATTTTCCATCCAAAAGATATCCCCCCCCCCCCTATATCTCCTTTTCAAGTTTCTTTTTCTGTCTCCTGACCAAGTCTTTATCGATGACGAGATCCTTATTCCTGGTTGTCACAATTCCTTCATCCTGAAGCACAGAGGAAGCTCTTAACGCAGTTTACTGTATGATATACCAGTTCTAAATCCGGCGAACTCTGTGTGAGAAAGGGATATGCGTTTGGGAGTGTCTGCTTTTGAAGGCCCTGGTTCAAATTCTGATTCAGACGAACTGCCTGCTTCAAAGCTCCCAATTTTTGAATCTCCTGACAATAGCTGTATTTTAGAGCAAAAAATTATTAACATCTTATCTCGCAGGTACTCCCATCTCCTATTTCCTCCCTCATTCCATGATGACTGATTGCGTTTTCATTGGTTTCTACTCCACATTCTCCTCTCCTTCCAGAATTGCTGCCAAGACATGCTGTGGTCCGTCATCGAAATATGTGACTTTGAACGCATCGAAAAACAAAAGGAAGAACGAGAAACATAGTAAAGACAAAAGAGAGAAACCGACGGACGAACCAAACAATACTTGCAATTTTTGCTCACTTATATGCGAAAAGGCTATAAAAGTCACCTAATTCAAATGCGCATAACTATTAAATAATGCATAATTAGAGCTTATTTAAACATTTCGTACACAAAACATGACATTTCAAGTAAATTCAGCTAAAATAAATTTACCATTTTTAAAATTTTTGCTAAAAAAATTCAAAAATCAGCATTTGAGCAAAACTTCAAGCCATTTGCGACAAATGAAGGAATTGTCCAGAAAATCTCAAATTTTTTGTGTAAACTTAGTGCCACCAGTGGCAACTTTTCCGCACTACCCATCATCAAAAATCGAAAAATGTTTTTTTCGGCCCACCCTAATGTCCAGTGACGTATCTCTGGAGTTACAGTTTCAGTTATAAATGGCTGATATCGGTAATTCTTTCGCTGTACACAGTGTTCTTAAGGGGACTGTTCACTCACTTGAAAATACCCGCTCCGTAATGTTAAACCTATGGACAGGTTGTTTTCGAATTTCTCGTTTAAATTTGAATATTTTAAAACAATTTTTTGTTGCATAGGATACTTGAAGTTGATCTTTAATAAGTCTATTTTTCACTTTTTCGATAATCCCTTTATTTAAAAAAATCTGTAACCGAAATCGAAAGAGTAAAAAATAGTCATATTAAAGATCGACCTCAACTGTCCTATGCAAAAAGAAAAAAAAATCGTTTAAAAATATTAAAATTTAAACGAGAAATTCAAAAACAGCCTGCCCATAGGTTTAACATTACGGAGTGGGTGTTTTCAAGTGAGTGAACAGTCCCCTTAATGTATATCTCCAGAAGAAGAAGTCCAGAGGCGCAAGACCGGAGCTTCGCGGAGTCCACGGAATTGGGCCATCTCGTCCAATCCATGAATTGGGGAACTTCTCATTCAAGTCTGCGCGCACATTTCGAAACGTATTTGAAATGGATATAAAACTTGGTAATTTTCTTAATATTTTAATACTAAATTTATGTTCCTATGTGTTTCTTTATTTGCGTAATACAAATTTGTAGTCCCAGCATTAACTTTAAACTAGTGGGAACGAAATTCCACATTAGTAAATTAGCTAATAATTAGCGGTAGATATGCCAAATATTTACCAAAAATTGTTATTTTAAGGTGCATATGCCGTTTACAATTAAAGTGGTACATATACTTCATTTTTTAAGTTTTATGTACTGTAGAAATATTGCACCCATAAAGATGCAAATGATACAAATACAATAGAATATACTATAAATAACTGAGATTTTACGATTTTTTTTTTTTTTTCTGTGTAATGAATTTAGTATTTCAATAATATCTGAAGAAAGATTGGGCCACATTTCTCCAAAATCCTCAGAATTTCCGCGAAGGTTCTTCAGAAAATATGTAACAAAAATATTTCTATTACCAATCGCATAAAATTTGTAAAATTCATCAAAATAAGTTATGCTACTTTAAACATTATCGCGTTCCAGAATTTAAGAGCTGAGTGGAAGGACATGTTATTCTACATTTTCTTAAAAATGATTTTATCGTTTGGACGAAGGTGTTATCAGGTATTCTATCACATGGTAAAGCTAAAATACCGAAGTTCTATTTAGCCTTGAAGATTTAAGACATTATTCATTAATATTATAATATTTTAATATTTAATAATCCAAATAATATTAATATTTTTTAATATTTAAAAATTAGATATGAATAAGTTTTTTTGATAGAGTTTAGTACCACACCTGTTAATATTTTAAACACATGGTATCAAAGAGAAAATAAAACATTAAAATTGAGAACAAAAACTTTCACATCAAATTTCTTCAAATGCCATTTTTGTTACTTAACATGTTCTTCCACTTAGCTCTTCAATTAATGCTTCGTGCACTAAATTTTTCTTTTTCTTTCACCAATAGCTGTTTATTACGAAAAGTGGAAGCCACTGCATTATTTTAGGTACGTTGTGTGTCAATAAATAATAGTTATTGTTTCCATTTAATAAATCTTGCTATGGCTCAATTATCTTCTTTCTTTTACAGTCAAATAATCTCCCCTTCTAATAGATTATCTTATTAGCTAATGTTACTACAACTTGGTGATAAAAATTTGCACCCGTATCTCTTCATCCCAAATCACGTAGAACCGTTATTCTTTTTTTCGCTAGAAACCCAATCCTCATTCGAAAACAGATGCAGCAGATCAACAGTTATAGACAGTATGTTTTTCCACATAGAGAGCTAATTCAGTGCAAGTAAACTCAAACACAGTATCATATCATTTCAAATTGTTAATTTAGAACTCCGGAATCTGGAATAAATCGAATATAATCGTACTGCTATCTCGATGCTAAAACCTGAACAAATTCTAAAATTGAGGACAAGTTAGAGGTAACTCAGAGCTAAAAATTAGCACTTTTGAAATTTCGTTATTCGAAAGTGGGGGGTGAGGGATCATTCTATTTGAAATAGCTAGATACCATAACCGGAACAAATTCCAACATTAGACAGAAAATTAGAGCCAATCGAAAGCTAGTTGCTGATTTGAAATTGAAATGTTGAAAGGTTGGGGTGGGGGGGGGGGGGCTCCTATCTTCAACTGTTACAGTAAACTTTGTTTCGGTCAATTTGAACCGGTCAATGAAACAAAATCAAATGCAGTAATCAATTTAGATTTTTTTTTTTTTTTTTTTTTTAATGTAGAATTTGTCTTTAACCCTTTATATCCCAAATTATGAATTCATGAAATTTTCAACTTCTAAAGCATTTTTCGTGAATTTTTGAGACTACATAAGAAGATTTATACAATCATTTAATAAATTATAGAAGGATTTTTCCAAATATAATTAATTAATTAAATTTGAATTTATAAAAATTTTGTGCAATATTTATAACTCCCCTCAAATCTTTTATTTAAACTATTTTTTTTTTTACTATTTTATAGAATTAAAAAAAATTACAAATACAATGCTGTTACAATGGAATTATAGAAATATTTCTTAACTGAAAATTCCCTCCCCCTCCCCACAATCTATCAACGTCAAGAATGCAGAAAAGATGCAAGTGAAAAAGAAATCATCCTTTTAAAAATATTTTTGTTTTGTGCAACAATATTGATTTTGGAACAAGATAAAGTAAAGTATTTTTAACTCATTCTAAACCAGGGTTGTAAAAAACCCAGCCCGGGCGGGTAGCTGGGTGGGTACCCGGGCAGCTACCCACTACAACCCTGTTCTAAACTGTATTACTACTAATCGATGTGTTAAATTAATTTTATAACAAGTTATTTTAATGGTACTTTAATGTACCGTCGGGGCATAAAGGGTTAAAAGCGATTATTAATGAAAAGACATTAAAAAATGCTGTATCAATTCATATTTTAGGGGATTAAGCGGTAGCGTAGCCAGGATCCTCATCTGAGAGTGGGGGATTATTTGAACAATTGCTATTCATAAAATAACAATTCAGCTGTGTTAATGTTTATAAATTAGTGTTTAGAAAATACACTACACATAAAAACAGACCTAATGAAAAGCACAAAAAAACCATAATAAATTCAGCATTGCATTTAGTGTTTAAAAGTTTCATAAAAAAAAAAAAAAAAAAAAAAAAAAACTCCTTTTACATTAAAAAAAAAAAAACATGAGAAAGAGAAAAATGAGTAGCAGTAACATAGGTACTGCCTTGCTGATATTGCTCCTAACTTTGTCTTTCGTTGATTGTGTGTTGAAATAAAGGCTCCTATTATGAAGCCTTGAAAGAGCTGAATGGTAAAACTTGTATGCTGCTTTTGTTTTTATGTACTTTGTTTGTTACATATCACGTTTTTATATTAACACAATGAGTTTTGTGTTTGTATACATCTTACCAGTTTTAAATGCTCTTGGAGGGGTTTAAATCCAGAAATCCTGCCCCCCTCCCCTTCGCTGCGCTAGTGAATTAGGCTGCGTTCAAATGCTTGTTTGGCCATCGTTCAACACTTTCCCAGGAACAGTATTCTTCCTCACCCTTTTGCGGTTTATTCACAAAAGGACAGGAACATTCAACAATGGGTCAGGAGATAAGAAGATTAGATCAACCAGGAGGAAAGGTTTCCTTATTGCAGAATGTCCTTCAGTTTCCTGTTAAAGCCATTAAAGATGAAAAACACCGCGTTTCCACAAAAAAGACGCCGATATGCTATATGACATAAATGATACGTCTATTTAGACCTTTAGTCTTTTAAGGCTTTCCATATATTTTACAATTATATCTCCGTAAAATTAATATTTCATGCACTAAATTTTGTTTTACATTTCAAACTGTTATTTTTTTTTTGTTGTTGTTGTTGTTTTCAATCAAGGACTGCTTACTGTGGAAAAGTGGAAGTCGATTCATTGAGATCTGATAAATAACAGTTTATTTTCCATATAATCAATCTTGACTGTTTCTTAATTCGCTAAGTATCTCCTTTCTTAAATAATAAAGAATGTAATCATATAATATCCCTTCTAATAGATTATCTTACTGCCAAATGTCACTACAACTTGGTGATAAAAATCTGCATCTGAAGCTCTTCATCCCAAGATCACGTAAAACTATTTACACCAAATTAAATCCTTTTTTCTTTCCTTTTTTTTTTTCCTTGCGCAAGATACTCAGTCCTCAATCGGGAACCAAACTCAGTGAGAGAGAGCCCTTTTTCCTCTAAACCGGTTGTCCGGTTCGCTTGACCAAGTCCCCTCGCGTGCCAAACATGACGTCTCAGGGTGCTGTCGCCTCCGATAACAATCAAGGCCTGCTAAATACCTGAGATTGAGTGCGCACCGGATATGCCTAATGACGAAAAAATAAAACAACTTCACCATGTGTATTTTTTTCCATTCGTTTTTGTTATTATTATTCCGTCATTATTCGAGCGGGTCGCCACTTTGTTCATTCATTATTATGACTTCCTTCGTTGGGATGACGGGAAAATATGATGTGGCTAAAGGATTTAAAGAGTTAAGCGGAAAACCTCTTAAATTGCTAAAGAGACTAGAATGTGTGCATGTGTGTGTACGTGAGAGGTGTTTTCGTGTGGTATAATTATGAGATTAACCGTATACTGCATATTTTTGTTCACTATTGAGCTGCGTTCTTTTATGAATTTAAGACATGACTTTTGAAAGAATATGAAGCGTTATTCTTCTTTCTAAGTTTTTCCAGTAGCAGTTCGTCAAAGGGTTCACAATCGCTTTATTACCAGTATTTAAACTAGTTTTCTCCTTGTTTAATAGTAGAACATAACACGAATTAATAATGTCGAATTTTATATAAAGAAATATACGGTAGCGCCGTGATTGTGAACCCCCTGACGAGCCGCCATTGAGCTTGATTGAAAAATATGTAGAGGAGCTTGCCAACTGGGTCTAAGTGGTGTACTACAACTGGATATCACCAGAAAAGAGAGTCATTATATAGTAAACTTCCATAATATTATTTATTCAATTGACGAGGGTTTAGCAAAGTTTGCTGAGCAGTTTTTGTATTAATCAGAAAATATAAGTCTTTATGATTACTTGCTCAAGCATGTGATAATGGGGTAATCACGGAGAAGAAACATTTTCGCAGGCCCACAGCACAGAGAAGGAGGTGAAGCCAATACAAAGTCTAACTTTTTACTTGGCGGTGCAATTTAGCAACATGTCACATTTAATTTTTTTTCTGTCTATGTATAAAACATAAATGCTTAAAATTTTTAATATAGACAACCTAATATATCTTCTACTTAAAATATTTTTTTTTTTAACATTCTATATTGAAATTTTATTTTATTTTTTTATGTTTAATTTTGATTAAAAAAAAAAAAAATTGTTTTTTGACTTGCATGCACTGCGCGCAACATTTTTCACAAACTAATAAAGCAATTTGCATGAAACTTGGTAAATATCTTCATTTTAATGTAAAGAATAACTTATACTTCAAATTTAGTATTATAATTGCAATGTCAATTTTTGAATAAAAGAATGATTTTTTTTCAAAATTTTAGAAATTAAATTTAAATTTAAAATAAAATAAATAAATAAATTGCTTAAAAATGAGGTATATGTTCAAGATACATTAGTTTTACATCCTTATCAAAATTTAGGGGGCTCTTGAACCAATAGTTTTGCTACAGTCTTGCTCGCAGTGCATGCAAGTTAAAAAACAATTTTAATTTTTTTTTTTTTTATCAAAATTAAACATAGAAAATAAAATAAAATTTCAATATAGAATATTAAAAAAAATATTTTAAATGGAAGAGATATTAGGTTGTTTATATTTAAAAAAATTTTGCATTTATGTTTTATAGAGACTGAGAAAAACAAATTAAATGTGACATGTTGCTAAATTGCACCGCCGCAGTTTAAACAATTTAATTTTTTTTTAATCAAAATTAAACATAGAGAATAAAATAAAATTTCAATATAGAATATTAAAAAATATATATTAAATAGGAGAGATATTAGGTTGCCTATATTAAAAAATATATGCATGTTTTATAGAGACTGAGAAAAAAAATTAAATGTGGCATGTTGCTAAATTGCACCGCCAGGTAAAAAGTATGACTCCTGAGACCCCTTAAAGGATTATGTTTTTTAAAATAAAATGACAAAAAAAATTAGACTCAAGAATCTTCTTTTTCGCGTAAAAATTTCCCAGTAAAAATAACTAGCGAGGTAAAGGAATTAAAAAGTTAAAATTTCAGTTGCAAGAATTGTGCACACGGTTTAATATTATTACACAGCCTTGAGAAAAAGCAATTAAAATTAAAATTTTCCTCTACTAATCAACAGTAGTACAATTATAAAGGGGGTAAGCAGGCGGAATGTCAGAAACTCCCTCGATTTCACAGAATTTCAAAAAATTGTTATACGTCCGTGAGATTTTTGACCCCTTATGGGATTTTGTGTATGTGTGTGTGTGTTTTGTACATTTTCTTAACGCAGTGATATTTTTCACGCAAATGTTTATTAGTTTTTTAAAAAGTAATTATTGAGAAAGTTTATTTTTTATTATAGGGCCTGCATTCGAATCATTACCGGAGTACCCAGTCCCATTCTCATGGCTGCCACAGGCGACTATTTTTATATATTGTCCCGCACCACTATTTTTTTTTAATATTTTTTGCAGTATATTTCCATGGCAAATGTTGTCAAAGCTTATGGAAAAGATTTTTGTTTTGAAAAAGTGGTGCGAAATAGAATTAAAAAACAGTCGCCTGCATTCTGCATCTTCTCCCGAAGAGAATATTAGATATGAGCACTATAGCGTTTAACGTGCCATGGACCAATCGCACGGTTAATCTAGTTGTAAGTAATGCTACCTTTTTTAAGTAAAGCCGCATTTCTACCAGTTAATTCAGGAAATATTTTTTCTTCCTAAAACATTACTTTTGTTTTAAACATTTAAAAGAGAGTGACCAAGTTTTGCTATTAAAATTTTTGGGACATGGAAGGATGGTTAAGTCATACAGATTCTAACTGCAGCTAAGAACCCTGCTACTTAAAAACTCTCGATAAAACTTAGAAACTTCTCTTACGGTTTCTGAAGATTTCTGAAATTAAGTGTTAGTCTGAAGTTTTACATTAAATATAAATTTTTCGTAAACATTTCTTCGCTTTCAAGAAGAGTTTCACTTTTTTTTGTAGTGTTGAATCGTTCTCTCTGTAAAAAATCAACAAGCACAATTGATAATTCGTGAAGATTTTTGCTTTCCATGAAAATTTTAAATTGTAGCGTATTGAAATGAATGAACACGGTGAAAATGATTGTTTCATATCCTCTTAGTTGAAGATTTTTCATATCCTAATGAAGGTGTTTCGTGTCCTAATGAAGATCTTTCGTATCCTAATGAAGTTGTTTTTTATCCTAATATGAAAATTTTCTAAAGATCACCAATTACAACATATAAATGTTTCCGTTATATTTTACTAACATAGATAATTAAAAAAAAGTTTTGCGCAGATGTATAAGAATACGTTGAAGACAAAATTTAGCAATGTGGAAATGTGTGACAGTGTCAAAGACATACTGTTTATGCACCATCGATGCCGAAAACAAAGTGTTCAGAACTTAAAGAACGCATTTGTGAAGCTTTCAAAACCATTGACAGAGTGATGCTACAAAATGTTTGGAACGAACTCGATTACAGATTGGACGTATGTCGTGCAACAAAAGGGTCTCACATCAAACATTTGTAACTGAAAAAAACTATGTAGTATATTTCTCTTTAAATTCATGTATCACTCATTGCAATATGTGCAGTAGTTTCGAAAATATGATTTTTTAAAATCGGATCCATCATTTGTAATAGCCCTGTATTTAACTTTTTTTAGATCAATAAAAGTGGAACTTCGTAAAATTCTAGCATTTAAATCAAATCCTTGCAGTCTGCACCAGTCACTTCTTGCACTTAGCATCACATTGGCTTGCGTCATTTCACCTTGTCCAGATATTTTCTTCTGTCACATATGCACACGCACAGCCTTTTAATTCTTCTACCATCACTTACTGCTGTACGGCTTTTTCTGCCTTTACCAGTTTGATTTTGTAGTGACATAGTCTCCTTATACCACTTCAAAAATTTAACAAGAAAGAACAAAATCATGCGTCAAACATAGATTATGAAACACTTTCCAACACATTCAGAATAATGTAACAAAACTACACCGTTTAATAAGTTAAATATTATGCCTAATTCAACCATATGGAAAAGCATAACACACTTGAAAACCCAATTTCAGCTGTTCCCATTTATAATCGGAAAATTATCCGAATTCTTTGAACAGACTTGTATATGATATATTGATTAGTATCTATTAACAACGTGCATGTCAAAATTTAGTTCAGTTAAGAAATACAACTCAGTTGAGAGTTCTCTTTCAGCAACTTCCGCTAATAAGGAGAATGGTGCATGAATTCTTTTTCGCAGCCCTGTATATGAGATATAGAATTTGTATACATGGAGAAAAATGAGAAGGAAAAAAAGGTAAATTTAAAAGCGCATAACGATTTTTAAAACGCACTTCCATCAATTATTACTCAAAGACAGTACTGTAACCAATTCCTTTTGTGTCCCTGTAAATTAATGACAAATGCTATGGATACCCTCTATTCTGTCGTAATCATCTGGTAGTGAAATTCAGTGATTTATATCAGTTTCAATACATTTGAAATAGCTTAATCTCATTAAAATACTCTGCAAACGATTTTTCCCCATATACCATAATGTAATGGATGTCTCTTGAGTGCCCCTGTAAATGAACTATTAATCCGACATACTTCATATGTAATACCGAACATGCCTTGATGGCCCTAAATAACGTTTATCAATTGCATGAAAATCCGAGTATATTTACGGGAGTTAGAGCGTGCCAAACGGACAGATAAACCGAACACATAAAAGCTTTTCAACTTTGTTGGAAAGTGCTAAAATGCCACCTTTGGTTACATTTCCACCAATCGCCTTCGAATTTTTTCATAATTGTAACCTTGTTGACTTAATACTACAATTTTAGATCGCTTTCAAGAAAAATTTCATTTTTTTTTTTTTTTTTTTTTTTTTTTGTAGTGTTGAATCGTTCTCTCTGTAAAAAATCAACAAGCACAATTGGTAATTCGTGAAGATTTTTGCTTTCCATGAAAATTTTAAATTGTAGCGTATTGAAATGAATGAACACGGTGAAAATGATTGTTTCATATCCTCTTAGTTGAAGATTTTTCATATCCTAATGAAGGTGTTTCGTGTCCTAATGAAGATCTTTCGTATCCTAATGAAGTTGTTTTTTATCCTAATATGAAAATTTTCTAAAGATCACCAATTACAACATATAAATGTTTCCGTTATATTTTACTAACATAGATAATTAAAAAAAAGTTTTGCGCAGATGTATAAGAATACGTTGAAGACAAAATTTAGCAATGTGGAAATGTGTGACAGTGTCAAAGACATACTGTTTATGCACCATCGATGCCGAAAACAAAGTGTTCAGAACTTAAAGAACGCATTTGTGAAGCTTTCAAAACCATTGACAGAGTGATGCTACAAAATGTTTGGAACGAACTCGATTACAGATTGGACGTATGTCGTGCAACAAAAGGGTCTCACATCAAACATTTGTAACTGAAAAAAACTATGTAGTATATTTCTCTTTAAATTCATGTATCACTCATTGCAATATGTGCAGTAGTTTCGAAAATATGATTTTTTAAAATCGGATCCATCATTTGTAATAGCCCTGTATTTAACTTTTTTTAGATCAATAAAAGTGGAACTTCGTAAAATTCTAGCATTTAAATCAAATCCTTGCAGTCTGCACCAGTCACTTCTTGCACTTAGCATCACATTGGCTTGCGTCATTTCACCTTGTCCAGATATTTTCTTCTGTCACATATGCACACGCACAGCCTTTTAATTCTTCTACCATCACTTACTGCTGTACGGCTTTTTCTGCCTTTACCAGTTTGATTTTGTAGTGACATAGTCTCCTTATACCACTTCAAAAATTTAACAAGAAAGAACAAAATCATGCGTCAAACATAGATTATGAAACACTTTCCAACACATTCAGAATAATGTAACAAAACTACACCGTTTAATAAGTTAAATATTATGCCTAATTCAACCATATGGAAAAGCATAACACACTTGAAAACCCAATTTCAGCTGTTCCCATTTATAATCGGAAAATTATCCGAATTCTTTGAACAGACTTGTATATGATATATTGATTAGTATCTATTAACAACGTGCATGTCAAAATTTAGTTCAGTTAAGAAATACAACTCAGTTGAGAGTTCTCTTTCAGCAACTTCCGCTAATAAGGAGAATGGTGCATGAATTCTTTTTCGCAGCCCTGTATATGAGATATAGAATTTGTATACATGGAGAAAAATGAGAAGGAAAAAAAGGTAAATTTAAAAGCGCATAACGATTTTTAAAACGCACTTCCATCAATTATTACTCAAAGACAGTACTGTAACCAATTCCTTTTGTGTCCCTGTAAATTAATGACAAATGCTATGGATACCCTCTATTCTGTCGTAATCATCTGGTAGTGAAATTCAGTGATTTATATCAGTTTCAATACATTTGAAATAGCTTAATCTCATTAAAATACTCTGCAAACGATTTTTCCCCATATACCATAATGTAATGGAATTCTCTTGAGTGCCCCTGTAAATGAACTATTAATCCGACATACTTCATATGTAATACCGAACATGCCTTGATGGCCCTAAATAACGTTTATCAATTGCATGAAAATCCGAGTATATTTACGGGAGTTAGAGCGTGCCAAACGGACAGATAAACCGAACACATAAAAGCTTTTCAACTTTGTTGGAAAGTGCTAAAATGCCACCTTTGGTTACATTTCCACCAATCGCCTTCGAATTTTTTCATAATTGTAACCTTGTTGACTTAATACTACAATTTTAGATCGCTTTCAAGAAAAATTTCATTTTTTTTTTTTTTTTTTTTTTTTTTTTTTTGTAGTGTTGAATCGTTCTCTCTGTAAAAAATCAACAAGCACAATTGGTAATTCGTGAAGATTTTTGCTTTCCATGAAAATTTTAAATTGTAGCGTATTGAAATGAATGAACACGGTGAAAAAGATTGTTTCATATCCTCTTAGTTGAAGATTTTTCATATCCTAATGAAGGTGCTTCGTGTCCTAATGAAGATCTTTCGTATCCTAATAAAGATGTTTTTTTATCCTAATATGAAAATTTTCTAAAGATCACCAATTACAACATATAAATGTTTCCGTTATATTTTACTAACATAGATAATTAAAAAAAAGTTTTGCGCAGATGTTTAAGAATACGTTGAAGACAAAATTTAGGGAACTTTTTGTGCAATTTCTTTAATTTTCTTAAGTTTTACGGCCAGCTCTAATCTAAATCACATTAACTCCTTGAGAGGCAGTGGGATGTATTATGTCCCACCTAATTAAAACAAAATTCGCACCAGAAACTTTTAACTAAATTTTATGTTTTTAACTTTGGGAGCGAAGTGCTGAAAAATTGCTTTTCCTTATTTTAAAATTAAAATTTTCGATTATTCCGGTGAGAATTCAAAATTACAGAGACATTATTACTTACCCCTCAAAGGGTTAATCAAAGACAAAGTCTTCCAAAACATGACAACAGTTGAATCCTATTGTTACCTGATTGATTTCGCTGCCAAAACAAGATGACACCTGATTGGCTCTCTAAATACTGATGCTCACTAGCTGCATTGAAATAAAGGAAAGTACTTCATGTTAACCTAATATAATTGTGCTCCTATTTTTTCTTTATTTGTCCATAAGTTTTGATTAAATAGTAATAATTTATTTCATTTCATTCTTGATTAAATTTTCTTTCCATTGATATATAATTTTATAGTATTACTTAAGCAGAAAGTTGTGTTATGAGCCATCAAACTACATTGAAATAAAAGAAAAGTACTTCACGTTAACCTAATATAATTGTGTTCGTTTTTTTTCTTTATTTATCCATAAGTTTTGATTAAATAGTAATGATTGAACAAAATTTATTTCATTTCATTCTTGATTAAATTTTCTTTCCATTGATATATAATTTTATAGTATTACTTAAACAGAAAGGGGTGTTATGAGCCATCAAACTCAAAAATACACCTTTTCAAAAAGGTTTTCACAATTTTGGCCACTATTGAACCTTTTGTTAAATCCTCCACCAAAATTTGGTTTATATGTTTATGTTCGAACTGTTAAAATTTAAATCAGTTCGCTCAAATCGGGATCCCTCATGAGATGTTGCATAACTCTGATCAAGAAAATTTCAATTTATTTAATTCCTTAACTAAAAATGTTGCTCAAGTTTCGTTCACTCTTTAATCCAACGAGATAATACATTTTTGATTTAAATTCTGTGATTAATTCATAAGGATGGCCTGAAGAAAAAACATTTTCCTCGTTCTATTTTCAATAATAAAATAAAGAGGTTTGTGATTCATCAAAATTTTGTAATTTATTGTTCCGTATCATTTTTTCCAGACTTCAAGAACAATAGGTATGAAATCTATAATTATTTATTTTCTCTTCAACTGACCGTAAATAACCGCAATAACGTTGCATGGTCATTGTCTGTATTTATGTTTTTCAACAACGTAAAGCTTCTATACGGTTTTTATATCAAAGCCTAAATATTAATATAAATTCTTGGATAAATATTTTAGTACTAACTTTCAAATTCTCAACGATCATTCATCTGTACTTTTAATCTGACAGAGCTTTTCAATTTTTCCAGCACCCAAATATTTATTTTCATCACAGTTCAACGTATCTTACTCTCTTTTAAACATTACTAGGGGGCTCTGTCCCCTACGAGCTACGCTCGCCAACCCCCGTTCAGACAGCCCAGATTCTAGCACGCTAATTTGATCGGCTTTAACCCGGGAGAACTCGCTAGTGAGAATTTCTCTGACGGTGCCCAATTGCTTTTCTTTTACTTTATATTAGCTTAATATCATTTTTTTTTTTTTTTTTTTTTTTGCTTGGCTTAGTACTTTCATTCACAAAAAGGTAAAATAATTGAAATAACATTTTGAAATGAAAAATGGTTTAAATAAGAGTCTTAAAAAAGTACGACGGTGAGAGAAGATCTCATGCAGCGAGTTCTCCTGGGTTAAAAAGATTGAATTACAATTAAAAAAAGCAGTGGTGATCTCTCTGTAAATGGGTTTCCATTCGTTTTTCTTTGATTGGGGATTTTTAAGACCAAATCAGTTGCTATTAAGAGATACAATGGCTGTTTTCGTCTTTGATTTAAAAAAAAAATAGTTAAACATTTGAAAATAAACTAATGTAAAATGAATTAAGTAAACAGAGTCATTGTCTCCCGGTATTTTTTAACAACGCTAAGAAAATTCTTTAAATAAATCATTTTAAATGTATCATTTTAAATCTGACTTAATTTTCACCAAAGTTTTCTTTCTCTTATTAATATTCACGTGAAAATACTTTTTGTTGTTGGAAAGGAAACATCATTTGCTCTGTCTTAGAATTCACAACAATAGTTGAAAAATCATCTCAAAATATTAAATAAATGTCTCCCGCAAATGTATCTGTAACTTTAAACTGTTTTGCATTATTATTAATTGGTCATTTTAAATATGACGTAATTTCTTCCATTTACGACTTTTAACGCATAATAATAAATTTTATTTTCTTTCTCTTTTAAAATTCAACTGTAAATATAATTCTTATGACGTAAATTTCAAGGTCTTTTTTTCTGTTTACAATAGCCACGTGTAAATATTTTTTTTTTTATTTGGAGGAAATATTATTCTTTAAGCTGTTTTTAAAATTGGCAACAATTTAAAATAATACCATTTTCTAAAATATGTAAAAAATATGTTTCGAAATGCTGAAAATTTGAATTTAAATGGAAATAAACCTCAAAAAATGAATCAAATTAAAAAAAAAATTAATGCAGTCTGCACACCGTCAACTTCTAATGTATAAAATGATCTAAAAATAATTAAATTCCTATGTATAGTTTTTGCTCCTATATAAAACTTTTTAATGGCACGATTTTTACCAACTTTAACATTAAATATCTCTTTAAATAATTCTTCGATTTGAAAACTGTGTGTGTTTGAAAATCAGCGTGTTTATCAAACATTTCTCAATAATACCACCAATTTTCATATTTTTATATGGAGTATTTTTCTTAATGTTAACGAAGAAAGCCCCGGTCACAAAAAATTTATTAAAGGCGGCGATGGCAACATTGGTTACTTTTTTTTTTTTTTTTTTAGAATAATGAGATATATTTGTTTGTATCTGCAATTTAGAAGCTGCTACGTTTGCACAAGAATCACACAATAGTCAGAGTGAAACAGAAAATAAGTGTGACCAATATTCCCAGAGTTTGAGATGAAACCACTGAAGACTAACGGTGCTGTAAAACACCTGTTTCAATCGGAACATCAGAGCGTGGTCGATACTTGGGCGAGAAACCGCCTGGAAATACTACGTGCTCTTGGCTTTCGTGTAGATTCCATATGAGTACACGTAAAATCAGCGGTATGAAGAGTAGCGAGTCCTCTCTCTGTGCTGTAGGTAAGAAAATAATAATATTTCAATTCTCTTTAATTCAAGTTTCGTGTATATTTTATTTACATAGATGATAAAAATCTTTTAGGGTTGCTTTGTAATAACACTCTGAAGGCAAAATTTAGTAATGTGGAAATGATTCAGCTTTCGTTATCTATGAAACGTAGAATTTCGCAGCTAAACTTTTTTGAACCGAAGCTCTAACGAAAAAGCTTCAAAACACCTATTCCAACATCTAAAAGCCTGTGTGAGACCTATTTGAGACATAGAGACTGCGTTTAGTCTACAGACTCGATTAGTGCCATCGCTATAACTTTCTGGTTGTTTCATGTATATAGCTTCATCGTGAATTTTGTGGATTAGTTCTTGGATTATAGTAGCACTCAAACTTTTAACACACAGACTGAAATCGTTCCAAAAACAGTCAAATCACATTTAGGATGTCCCAAACTTTTAAGAGGGGAAAAGGGGGGGGGGGAAGGGGCGTTCGCGTGACCGACCAGGGTGCTAAAAACCAAGGGGCGAAAATAGATATAATTCACAGAGTTGATTAAAAAAATCCTGCCATGGCTCTATGTAAATCTATCACAAATTGGATGTCGAAAAATTTCAAGATTCCAATACTTTGTTTTTATGGAAATAGAAGAAATTAAAAGCGTAGTAGAGTTTGGAATACAATCTACGTGTTAATAACTTTCAAAATTCAATAAATGAGTTCAACGAAAAATATTGTACGTCATTTCTCTTATACATTAAATATTAGACCAATGTGAAGATAACATCCAAAAGAAAATCTTAGCATCGGGTACCTTTTTCCTTCCGGGCGCCTAGGCTTCAGCCTGTTCAGCCTAATGGGTAATCCGCCTCTGTATATATATTATAAAGGACAAACGTATCTGTACGTAATGCATACGTCATTTTGCGAATGGCAACACTTTGAAATTTGAAATGAAACTTCGGTTTTGCAATTTTCGCTACTGCAAATTTTTAAACTTCTAATCATCGCACAGTTTCAATTTTTACACCGTCGTATAGGGGGAAAAATGTACTTTTAAATGGAATTTGTTTGAAAGATCTATCTTAATTTATTTTTGATATATTAATTTTTTTATAGTTTTTAGTACCAATTTTGTAATTGTCGCAACTGAAGTACTCCATTTCTATTAAAAGTAGAGGTAAAATAGTCATAGCTTATTTATTTTTATTGATTATATCCTTATTGGTGCCATTTTCACATTACAAATAAAAGTAACTTTTTTCTAATTTTTGAACAGAAAATGACGTCTGCCATAAAAAAAAATAATAATAATAAAAAAATTAAAAAAAACACGAATTCTTCTTCATAAATCAAAAGATTGAAGATATTTCAATATTTTTACATTACGCTGATACTGAGTTTGAGACGCTAGGCAAAATGATTCAGTGAGTAAAAATAATGTCATATTTAAAGCAAAAAGATTTTTTTTTTTTTTTTTTTTTGATAAAACTAAATATTTGACTAATACTAAATGGCCAATACTATGGCAACTAAAAGCAAATTTCTGAATGGTAAATTTTCGCGAGTACTTGAGATTAAAACTTAAATTTTATGCGAATGTTCACATGAAAAGTTGTATCGGACTAACGTGACTTTAAGTTGAGAAATACATTCATTAATAATGCATTGCGAATTAAAATACTTTTAAATTGTGAATTTGAGTGGTGCGTATGTAAATTTTGAGAATGGGAAAATAACGTACAGTTTAGATTTATTTCATGGGGGAAAATTTTATGATGTGACAAAGCGAAATCCTTTTTACTGATTTTTCGTCCCGTAAAAACAAACGTAAGAGCATCAATCGATAACTTCATCATAATTACTCATCTTGATTACGTATTCTAATACAGTTTAATTTTTCAATAGTTTAAGCAGTTGAAACTTTTGGAAATAATATTTGGTAATTTTAGGTTGAAAACACAATTTGTTAGATGATTTTTAGAAAAATGATTTTTTATTATAATTATTTTTGTAGGTTTATTATAAATTCGATCTAACAGCTTCATTCTAAACATTTTCATTCGTCGAATTTCGACGGGTTCTAACTCGTATATTATAAAGAACAAACGTATCTGTGCGTAACGCTGACGTCATTTTGCGAATGGCAACAGCAGACAGGGTTGCAAAAAAGGCGGCTAAAATTAAAAAAAGCCACGCCGGTGGCCTTTATTGGTTTAACCGGCTTTTATTGTCCAAAATAGGCCTTTTTTGGCCAAAATTGGCTTTTATACATTGAAGCATTTTAATTATAAATGACACATTTTTATGTGTTTTTTAATTTGTTTTAAAGACATTTAGTTGAGGTAGAAATCAATATAACCCAATATTTATCAATAATGAAGACATTAATATTGGAATAAAAGGTCATACCAGTTGCTTTGTCTGGTTTACACTGACCTTAACAATCTTTTTTTTTTTTTTTTAATTTTTATTGCTTTATATAATTAAAAGGGACAATGGTTGCTTAGTTATATATTTTATTAACTAATTTTAAGGGATATTAATAATACAAGTATTATTTTATTTCTCATAAACATTTATTTAAAATTGCACATAAAGTCATTTAATAAAAACATCATTTCTCTCTATTAAAGCAGTATTATGAATAACATATGCATTAATTTATATGCACTATTTTAAATAGTAAGTAGCTTTTCAAAATTCTAATTCAACAAGTTTAATTTGGAGAATTTTTTTTAAATTGTTCTCTTTATTTTATGCACTTACATAAAACAACTTACATCTTTACAGAAAAGTTTCTTTTGTCATGTAATTTGCTAAAACAACCATAGCATTGGCATTACCTTTCTGAAATTCTTTGAGATCTTTCTCATACCTTTCCCGGGCTGTTCCTTCAGCTTCCGTGGGAAGGATTTCAGGTTTAACCAAATTTCATTCAACTAGTTCTAAAGCAACATAATGACAGTTTAACATGAATTTAATTCTATATTTCCATGTACTTGTCAATCCTTTTCATCACTTAATGGAACCTTTGCTAAAATAAATTTGCTAAATATTTATAAAGCTTTATTCGTCTTGAGATGAAATTGGCAAATTAAACTCATCCTATTAAGCCTAATGCGCTTTAAACATTATCTCATAAAAAATAATATATTTAAAAAGCTGCGAAGGGAAAAACGATATTGTATCCATAACCTGTTGATTTTACGACATAACCTGCCAAAAAAATTTATTAAATGTAATAAAAAAGCATAAAAATAGAAATTTTAAAAAAGAAATAGTTTAACAAACGCATATGTCATACTATAATGCGAGCAAAAATTGTGTGTATGTATGTGTGTGTATGTAAATTTTATCTTAAAAACGGCTCTAACGATTTCGACTAAATTTTGTATTTTACCAATTTCGGGCACGAGAAATCCAATGGACTAGGTCATGTGTTCGAGAAAATTCGATTAGTGGGTCATTTTGGGTCATAATGGGTCAAGGTCAAGCTAATTTTATCTAAAAAACGGCTCAATCGATTTCGACTAAATTTTATATCCAACCTTTTTGGGGCACGAGAAAACTATTGGGCTAGGTCACATGTTCGAGAAATTTCGATTAGTGGGTCATTTTTGGGTCACTTCGGGTCAAGCTAATATTATCTTAAAAATGGCTCTAACGATTTTGACTAAATTTTGTAATCTACTGTTTTGGATTACGAGAAGACCAATGGGTTAAGTCACATTTTAGAGAAAATTCGTTTAGTGGGTCATTTTTGGGTCACTGTGGGCCATGCAAAGTTTATCTAGAAAACGGTTCTAACGATTTTGACGAAATATTGTATTCTATCGTTTTCGGACACAAGAATACTATTGGGCTAGCTCGTATGTTCAAGAAAATTCGATTAGTGGGTCATTTTGGGTCACAGTGGGTCAAGGACAAGCTAATTGAATCTAAAAAAAAAACTCAAAACATTTTAACAAAATTTTGTATTATATAGTTTCTGGGCATGAGAAGAACCATTGGGCTAAGTCACATGTTCGAGAAAATTCAATTAGTGGGTCATTTTGGGGTCACTGTGGGTCAAGCTAATTGTATCTAAAAGAAAAAATGGCTCAAAACATTACGGCAAAATTCTGTATTATATCGTTTCTGAGCATGGGCAGGCCATTGGGCTAAGTTACATGTTCGAGAAAATTCGATTAGTGGGTCATTTTTGGGTCATAATGGGTCAGTGTCAAGCTAATTATACCTAAAAAAAGGCTCAGTCGATTTTGACTAAATTTTATATCCAACCGTTTTTGGGCACAAGAAAAGCATTGGGCTAGGTCACATGTTCAAGAAATTTCGATTAATGGGTCATTTTTGGGTCACTTCGGGTCAAAGTAATTTTATCTAAAATACAGCTCTAACGATTTTGACTACATTTTGTAGTCTAATGTTTTGGATTACGAGAAGACCAATGTGCTAAATTACATGTTAGAGAAAATTCGATTAGTGGGTCATTTTGGGGTCACTGTGGGTCAAGCTAAGTTTATCTAGAAAACGGTTCTAACGATTTTGACGGAATTCTATATTCTATCGCTTTCGGGCACGAGAATACTATTGGGCTAGGTCGTATGTTCAAGAAAATTTGATTAGTGGGTCATTTTGGGTCAGGTGTCAAGCTAATTGAATGTAAAAAATGCCTCAAAACACTTTGACAAAATTTTGTAATATACCGCTTCTGGGCATGAGAAGAGTCAAGATAATTGTTTCTAAAAAATAGCTCAAAACATTACGGCAAAATTTTGTATTATATCGTTTCTGAGCATGAGAAGGCCATTCGGCCAAGCCGCATGTTCGAGAAAATTTGATTAGTGGGTTATTTTTGGGTCATAATGGGTCAGTGTCAAGCTAATTATATCTAAAAAACGGCTCAATCGATTCTGACTAAATTTTATATCCAACTGTTTTGGGGCATGAGAAAATCATTGGGCTAAGTCACATGTTCTAAAAAATTCGTTTAGTGATTCATTTTTGGGTCACTGCGGGTCAAGATAATTGTATCTGAAAAACGATTCAAACGATTTTGACAAAATTTTGTATTCTACCATTTCTGGGCATGAGAAGACCATTGGGTTATTTCGCATGTTCGAGAAAATTTGATTAGTGGGTCATTTTCGGGTCACTATGGGTCAAGATAATTTGTATCTAAAAAACGACTCAAACGATTTTGACAAAAGTTTATGTTATATAGTTTTTGGGTATGAGAAGACCATTGGGATAGGTCATATGCTAGATGAATTTAGAGTAGTGGGTCCCTTTTGGGTGACCGTGGCTCAAGCTAATTTTATCTATCGAACGACTTTAACAATTTTGACTAAATTTTTTATTCTATCATTTTCGGGTTCGAGAAGAGCATTGGTTAGGTCGCATGTTCGAAAAAAAAAATCGGTTAGTAGGTCATTTTGGGTCAAAATGTCTCAGGATCAAGCCAATTGTATCTAAACAGCAAGAATGATACAGTGAGAACAGTAGCGTACCTAGAGCATTTCGTTTGGGGGGGTGTGGACATCGAATTTACCGAATGTTCATAGTAAATTTTGTATTTTTTTAAATTTTGTATTTATTTGTATTTTGTATTTATTTGTATTTTGTATTTTTTCGCATTATTTTCTTTTGAGCGAGGGGGGGGGGGGGGATTAGACATTTATTTATTATTTCAGCTATATATAAATAAACAGACCAAAAAATTTTAACAAAAACCTAAATCATTTCAACCATTTAAAATTTTACAAACTGGGGGGAGCGAGGGTAGTAGAAATTATGAATGGAGGGAGTGAAGTAGATAACTGCTGATTTATTTATCGTATTGCAGAATTAAATAAAGCAGAGGAAAAAAGTAATTTTAAAGACTTTAACCCTTAACTGATCAAGTGAGGGTTTTTCCACTCAAGAGAAATTTCAATTATGAAGAATTTTTTTTGTGGTATTTAGATATGTGTATTTATATGTATATGTATGTACACTTACAGTACTTTTTCAGTTGTTTTTATTCAAGTAAATAATGCAAAATTCACAGCAGATTTTCTTATTTTAATTCGCTACATTTTGTGGAGTGCACAAGACAAGAAATCAAATTTTGGCGTTGCATACACACCACCTCACCACGTTATTAAAAAAAAAAATCACCTCATCACTTAAGGTTTAAGCTTTTCGTGCTCGATACTTTAGTGAGGGGGGAGGGGGCAAAGGTAAAAGCTGTAATGTGGGGTGAGGTGTAAAAAGACAGACTTAGATTGATTATTTATTATTACAATAAAAATAAATTCAATAGAAAATATTTAAAAAATAATTCTTTTTTTCTTTTATTTATAACTCAAAGTTTGAAATTTGCAATACTTTTTAAATTTTAAGTTAGAAGTCTGTACGAGTAGAAATTTTCAGGCCCGGACCAGGCCGACCCATAGAAAAAAATTCGACTCGGCCCATTATAAAAATTAGGCCTGAATTCGGCCAGGTCTGTCGAAAAAAATTATTGGCCTGGCCCGGAGTTATAGCAGCTAAAACTTCAGCCTGAAACCATCATGGCCCGGAAAAAAATGAAAATCTCGACCCAAGCCTGGGACGGCCCGAGTGAATTTTTACAAAGCATTGATTTTTACGTCGATTTGGTTAAAAATTTGTCTGTATGAGGAATTCTGATCAAAAATACTTAATCTTAGCTTTCTTTCTTTCTTTCTTTTTTTTTTTTTTTTCTTTGTAATCTTTACTTTTATAGAAATGCCGTAGGCTGCGATGCATATTTTTTTTAAAAATAAATCTCTATTTGTTATATGCAAATGTTTTGATTATCATTAATTTTGTTAATCCATATTCCATGTATTGGAGAATTAAAAATCTAAAAAATGCTATACAGTAAAATCTTCTAAGACGGAATTGCACAGTAAAGTAAATAAAAAGAAAATTTCCCAGTTAAACTGATGGCGTTGAGCTCACGGGCTATTCACACAAATTGTATATTATACTCTTATTTCAAAGAATAATGCCCCTCGAAAAACAAATGAAGGGATTAGCCCGTTCTTCCCCCTTTACACTTAACCAAAGAACCTCCAAATCTAATCAGGGAAGCTCCTTAACATAATAAACTGGTATACCAAATTTGATGCAAATCAGATAATTCTGCATGAAAAAAACATTTCACTAAATTTAGGGGGTATTAGCTCCCTTATTTCTCCCTTTATGCTGAACCAAGGAACCTTCAAATCTAATAAGAAAAGCTCCTTATCAGAATAAACCTAGAAAAAAAAATAAATTAGATAGTTCTGCATGAAAACCCATTTATCTAAATTAAGGGGAGGGGCGATTGCACCACTTTCCCCCTTTTATACTTAACCAATGAACCTCCAAATAAAATCAACGAAGCCATATCGGAATAAAATGGTATATCAAATTTGAAGCAAATCGAATAATTCTGCATGAAAAACCCATTTATCTAAATTAAGGGGGGGGGACTATCCCCTGTTCCCCCTTTATACTTAACCAATAAACCTCCAAATCTAATCAAGGCAGCTCCTTTATATAATAAACCGGTATACGAAATTTGAGCAAATAGAATAACTCTGCATGGAAAAACCCAACTATCTAAATTAAGGGGGGAGGCAGTCTAGCCCCCTTTCCTCCCTTTATAGTTAACTAATATGCCTCCAAATCTAATCAGGGAAGCTCCTTAGCATAATAAACCGGTATACCAAATTTGGAGCAAATCGAGTAATTCTGCATGAAAAACCCATTTATCATTTAGATAAATGGGTTTATTTAAGAGAGGGGGGTGGCTAGCTTCCTCTTCCCTTTATACTTAACTAATGAACCTCCAAATCTAATCAAAGCAGCTCCTTAACATAATATACTGGTATACCAAATTTGGAGCAAATCGAATAATTCTACATGAAAAACACATTTACCTAAATTAAGGGGGGGGATCCCCCCCTTTATAGATAAGTAATGAACTTCCAAATCTAATCAGGGAAGCTGCTTAACATAATTAACCGGTATACCAAATTTGGAGCAAATCGAATAATTCTACATGAAAAACACATTTACCTAAATTAAGGGGGGGGGATCCCCCCCTTTATAGATAAGTAATGAACTTCCAAATCTAATCAGGGAAGCTGCTTAACATAATTAACCGGTATACCAAATTTGGAGCAAATCGAATATTTTTGCATAAAAAACCCATTTCTCTAAATTAAAGGGGGGGGGGTTCCTCCCTTTATATGTAATTAATGAACCTCCAAATCTAATCAAGGCAGCTCCTTAACATAATAAACCGAAAACCGGTATACCAAATTTGGAGCAATTGAATAATTCTACATGAAAAACCCATTTATCTAAATTAAGTGGGGGACTAGCCCCTTTTCCCCTTTATCCTTAACCAATGAACCCCAAAAACTAATCAGGGATGCGCCTCATCAGAAGGAACCTAGAAAAAAAATGTGAAGCAAATCTGATATTTCTATCAAGAGTTATCGCGTTACGTACATACGTACATACAGAACCGGCCAGCACATAAGCTCTCAGGCTTTAATAGCCTGTGAGCTAAAAAATGCATTATAGACACGTTCCCTTTTTAGGTGCATTCGTAATTATATAAATACGTAGCACCTATAGTCGTCGTTCAGTCCGTCTGTCCGTCCGTCCGTATATAACAGAGCAAAAACTACCCAACCGAATGGTCTGAAATTTCTAATATATGATTGCTGCAAAATTTTGTCGAGCCATTTCGAATTTTATGAAAATCGGATGTATAGTTTAATTACAGGGACAGTCAAAAGTTTTTCTTTATATTACAGCCAATGGGAAAAAATTATTGCAAGAGCATTTTAATGCTGTTACAGTCTTCCGACTGGTCTCAAATTTTAAATATATAATTATTGCAAAATTTTGTCGAGCCATTTCAAATTTTATGAAAATCGGAAGTATAGTTTAATTACAGGAAAGGTCAAAAGTTTTCCGTTACATTACAGGGAATGGGGAAAAAAAAATATTGAAGAGCATTTTAATGATGTTACAGACTATGCACTTATGAAGTGCAAAAAAATATGCATTCAGTACAATATGGGGTGCAAAAATAATTATAAAACTAGTTATAGTACGAACGCACCTCATTTTCCACGTTTGACGAGCAATTTCCAACTTGTTAATAGGTGTAAATGTGTTATAAATTCTTTTCTCACATATTATGATATTAATTTTGTATGGATCAACACATTTTTCATTTTAAAACAGGATTCCGTCATAGGCAGGTTCTTTTTCACATGTATTACTACATTTTAATTTAACTGTATTTCGCTACCAGGCCACGCTGAGACAAAGATTTTCATACGGGTTGGTTGAAAACCGGGACTGAAAATTTTGGCCCGTGAAGACTTGGAAGAATGAAACCAGTCCCGGCTCGGTACAGAAACATTAATTCGGCCTGGTCAGGCCTAATTTATGTTTTGCCAAAATTATTTATTACTGACTCATTTAAGTAGACATTTTTTTTTAAATCCTAAAGCATGTAATCAGCAGGCATGAGGCATAAAGTGCTTTGAAATCAAATAGCACTTTTAAATTTTCTGATAAACGTATTACATATTAAGTTATAATCAATTGCTACCTTATAATGATCTTTTGCCGATTGTCACGTTTAAAAAAAATCTGTTACAGACGTCAACTTTGGCACCATTTTCTGAAAGACCGCAGTTACCTTTATAGGAAAAAAGAGAAACACTATTCGTTTACGAATAAGAAAGAATATCTGCAAATTTCGTGCATTTAAAAATGAAAATTGCTTCACGAAAGTGTAAAAAAAGATGCAAGTTACGATTTCAGAACAGCTTTAAATAATTTTTAAAAACCACAAAATGTGGCTAATCAAAGCTGCACTTTATTTGTACGATATTTTTTCTGTTGAATTTTTAAGCTGGAACTTGTAACATAGAAAGTTATCAGAATTGAAATAGTCAAATATCATGTTGAGCGATTGAGCATTAGTATAAAAAATTAAATATTGTTATTTTAATTTGCAATAATAAAAAACAGAGTGTTGAACACAAAGATTTTTTTTTTCGATGGAGAAGGGGAATGGGAGAGGGTAGAAAGTGTGGAAAATTATTTTATTTTCTGCAAAATTACTTTGCTTGCATTTTTTTTGTGAGCTGTAGCGTTGATTCTGTTACACGAATTAGCCTGATTCAAGTCAAAGGATTTTTTTTTTTTTTAATTTACTTAAATTAAATTTGAGATCCTTTCATTTCAGAAAACAAAGAAAAAAATTGCTTTCAGTTTTTGCAGCAGAAAGTAAATGTATGTCTCAAAACGCCAATTAGAAGAAAGATTAATGCACTTGTCTTTAGATATCAATACAACCGACGATTTTAAAATAAGTTCAAAAACATAAATAAAAAATATCTTTTCGAACTGAATGAGAAGAACCAGTGTTGCAGTCGTAAAAAACAAAGGGTATACGCTAAAGTCATGAACATTCATGGATGCAGTATACGCTAAAGTCATGAACATTCATGGATGCAGTATACGCTAATGCTTTATTTGAGAAGCAGAGCGTATACGGTGTACATCTCCGTATACCCTCCACTACACCGTGACAAAAACAGATCCAGATCTTAAAATATATCGTCGGTTTATATTAGGTTACAAAGGAAAAATTCCAATATTTTATAGTTCTCTATCTTATTTTTCTTTTAAAGCAGTTCTCGAGCTTCCTACTGAACAACGCAAAATTTTCTGACACATTTTCTGTCTCATTTTTAGGGTTCCGTACTTAAAAAGTAAAAACGGAACCATTATAAGATCACTCCTGTGTCTGTCCGTCTGTCTGTCTGTCACAGCCATTTTAATCGTAAACTATGGAACATGGAAAGTTCAAATTCGGGGAAGTAATAAAAACCATTAACCCACATATTTTCAGATTAATAAACATTCATAAATATATTTAGTAAAAAAGTAGAGGGGCTAATTATGCTACTTGAAAAAAAAAATCTTTTCTTTGTATATCATGTGGGGTATCCTGTGAAAGCTTTTGTAACGCTGAACTCAAAAATACATTCCTTTTAATTTTAGGTATTATATTTTCAAATATATTGTTGAAAATCTAGCACAAAAATACGTCCCCTCCCCCATCTAATTCCGAATCCACTGAAACTAAAATTATGAAAAAATTAGAGGTAGTAGACGTTAATATAAACCTTGCCGGAAAATTATAGCGATTACCCTAGGTCACATAGTTTTTGAGTAATTAGCATTTTTCTGTTATACACAAATTTCGATTTACGGGCATTCAGAAAAATTGTTGAGCATCGCTGAATATACCTATCGTTGCAGAAGAATAAAAGCATTGTTGATAATGATTTTCGAAAAAAATCATCGGTAATTAGCTGAGATATTAACCCTTAAAGGTACGGTCAGTTTGGACATACACAAGGACAGGGCGGCGTACTCTATGCCCAGGGGTGCAGAATATGTCCGATCCGGCGATCTAGGATCGGGGGAAATTTTAACCCCCTGGGGAAATTTTTTAGAAACATACACAATTGATTTCGATTTTAACAACGAATTCCATAATTCCCTGAGATAGAACAATTTCAGTACAAATAAAAATATCCGTATGGCGACCTTCACAAAATCGATCTCAGAATAATATGTACCGTATATCAGGGGTGATTATGTTCCGAATTTTCCGAAAGTTTAAGACATTCGGTTAAAAAAAAAAAAAAATCGGTCATTTGAAAATACGGACATAAAAATACCGCGAATTTTCGCGAAGAATTACGGAGAAAGCGCGAATTTCGTCACAAGATCGCAAAATAACCGCACATTTCGTCAGACGATCGCTAAAGAACCGCAAATTTCGTCAAAAGATCGCGAAAGAACCGCAAATTTCGTCAAAAGATCGCGAAAGAACCGCAAATTTCTTCAAAAGATTGCGAAAGAACCGCAGGTTTCTTGAAAAGATCGCGAAATAACCGCAGGTTTCGTCAAAAGATCGTGAAATGAACGCAAATTTTGTCAAAAGATCGCAAAATAAATGCACATTTCGCCAAAAGATCGCGAAACAATCGCAAATTTCGTCAAAAGATCACGAAACAATCGCAAATATCGTCAAAAGATCACGAAACAACCTCGAATTTCGTCAAAAGATCGCAAAACAACCGCAATTTTCGTCCAAACATGGCGAAATAACGGCGATTTTCGTCAAAACAGGGCGAATAACCTTCTATTTCGTCAAAGAAAAGCGAAAAAACCGCAAATTTCGTCATAAGATCGCAAAATGAACGTAAATTTACTCAAAAGATCGCGAAATAAACGCAAATTTTGTCAAAAGATCGCAAAAATCTGCAAATTTCGTCAAAAGATCACGAAAGAATCGCAAATTTCGCCAAAATATCACGAAATAATCGCAAATTTCGTTAAAAGGTCGCAAAAAACTGCAAATTTCGTCAAAAGATCACGAAAGAACCGCAAATTTTGCCAAACGATCGCAAAACAACCGCGAATTTCATCAAATGATGGCAAAACAACTGCGAATTTCGTCAAGAGGAAGGAGAAATAACCGCAAATTTCGTCAAAAGATCGCGAAAAAACGCGAATTGCGTCAAAAGATCTATGAAAAATACATAGTATTGGGAGTGGATTTCCCCCACTCTGCTGTAAACTTTCAGAAAATTTGCTGTGAATTTTAGGAAATTTTTTTTCACTCAGAATCACCCCTGCCATATATACACGCGCATAAGTTGAGAAATATTTGAAAAATAAATTTTCCATACCTACGGTAATACAGCACTTACCTATAACATACCGTAAAATTTTGGGGAAATTTTCGTGTGGATTGGGGGAAATGTTGGGAGTAGAAACATTTTCTGCACCCCTGTCTATGCCTAGTTAACGACTTTTAATGATATATATGTGTAATGTAATGTCCAGTAACAGTATAAAAGCAATAAACGTCAAATTGTTAAAAACATACTAATTTAAGGGGTCTCGGGACTTTAAAAAGTGGAAAAAATGAAAAAAAGACCATTTTCAACATTTAATGTCTTAAAATGTATATGATTTTAAAACACAATTTCAATTGGAATGAAAGATATAAGTATGTTCTTTCGTTTCATGTATTTAAAAAATTGCAAGATACAGAATTAGTATTTATAGAGGGCTCAAAACTGTTAGACATTTGTCGAACAAAAAATTGGCATAACAGTTTACGCGCAGGATTACAAAATAAATATTGCAATTAGAATGAAAATTTTGGTGCTTACTTATACTTCCGATTGTAATAATTTCCCTGAACTTAAATAAATTTGTATTTAAAGCATTTTTATATTTTTAATGCAATGCTGCATTTAGCTAGTACAAAATTTTGAAAATTTCAACAGTAAAATCACCTAAAATTTTTTTTTTTTTAACAATAAAAAGGAAATTTTAGATTCAGTTTATACAGAATAACATGGAATATATGTTTTGAAAATTTCATGAAAAAATATTCAGAAGTTTTGGAGGTATCCTGCGCGTTATACCCAAAAACGCCATTTGGAAAATAATGACTTTAAAGTTTCGGAAACGCCGCTTCAGCTATTGAGCGGGTATAATTCTAAAAGCCAAAACTTCTGTTCTAATGGGAATTTCAAGGAAACAATTATATCAAAATATTCAGAAAAGATAGGAGTTTAACATCTTAAAAAATTAAAATTTCTTAAATTTTGAAGCTTTAAGAGTCCTGCGATCACTTAATCCTTTCCGGCACAGAGTAATTCTATTTACAAACTTATGAAATAATGAACTGACACCAGAATTTATAAACGAATTTATTAGAAAATGCGAACTTGCTTATTTTCACGTACATGATAAAAGAAAAATTTTAATTAAATATTCTTGGTGCCATTTGTCTGTTTTGGAATTAAAATTAGGTGTCCGTTTTTTAAGGGCATCGCCCTCGAAATATTTAATTAGAATGAATCGCATAAATACTGTGAGATTCGCGATAGTTTGCATTGATTGTATCTCTCAATACGCCTCGAGTGACTTTAAAAGTTAATTAAATACCTATCTGAAAAAACGCGGCACTGACCAAGGCGGCGTTGCAACTTTGAGACCTCAATTCGAAGCGCGCTTAGCACAATGCCCAATTTAAACTTTGAACAAAGGTTTTGTTTTAGATACACTGTAGAAATAAAGGTTATTACTACGCTGAATTTAGTTTCATGAAATGCCAAATGAAGTTTAACTATGCACTGCCTTTATTGTCAGTACCGAATTAAGTTCATCATAAACAGATTAGGATAATATTAAAAAAAGAGTTATACGAATAGCTATATTTGATATTGTTCCATATATCTCTTTGAACTTTCATGGTATACCCGATTACACTTTTCTAATATATACAGTTATACCCAACCCTACGTTATATAGTTTTTTAAAAAGTCTTAATATTCTTTTAGCAACTTTTTTTTTTCTTTTTTATAATACAATTACAAATTCATGTATTTATTCTACGGAACCCTCTGTGCGCGAGTAATGCTCGCACTTGACCGTTTATTAAGCATATTGGCAGGCCTGACTGTTGAAGCGGAATACAATTTTAACAAACTTGCTTTGATTTCTGTGAAATATAATATCATGATGAGAAATGCTGGAAATTGCCACTTTTCATATTTAAACAACTATGAGGTAGGCATTCCTTTATTCAGAATGCAATATATAGTATTTATACTGCGTCACTGGCCAAAATTCAGTCATTCTCAATGATATCATCACATTTAATACAAACTAAATTAATATGAAACAAATCTTGCTAAAATATCTTCATTTGCTGATAAAGTTGTGAATGAAAATTCAGTTTCGGCTTGTAGTTCCACACCCAGAATATTTGACTGAATGTATTGTAATTTTGATGGAATAAATGGAGTGAGGTGTTGTTTCTTGTTCAAAATTTTTTTGTCTTAACCATATTATCTCTGTTGAAAGTTTGTTACAATTTTTTTAGGAACAATGTGTATGTTTACAATCTCTGAAAATAATCGCCCATTCGAAACATTGATCTAAGATGCATTTAAAAACTTCTTTGCTAAATCAAAGACAGTAGAAAAGTTATTTTTGCTGAGTTGTTTGTTTTAGAATTTAAAAAATATATATTCACTTGGATAACAATTCATCAGAAGAAGCTATGAAATATCAAACTTTTTTAATTAATAAAATTTTAAAATTCTCTTCTTAAATATCCCAAACCAGATTTTTTTCATGTATAACATTTACTTGTGAAAAGTTCTTGTTTATCAATATGTAAGTTTCTGCTTTAAATATTATGTAAATTATTTTAAAATTTAACATTTTAATGCCTCTAATCTTTGAAATATAAAAGTATTCGACCAGCCGAGTACTTGATATTTGGCCGAGTAGTTACTACTCGGCTGGCTGAATATTCGGCATTCGGCCAAACAGTTAATTCGGCTAGCCGAATATTCGGTATACGGTTTGCCTGTAGGCCGAATATTCGGTAGAAAAGTTATTTTATCTAAGTTGTTTGTTTTAGAATTAAAAAAAATATATTCACTTGGTTTAATTCCCCAGAAGAAGCCCTGAAATATGAAACTTTTTTAATTAATAAACTTTTAAAATATTCGACCAGCCGAATATTTGGTATTTGGCCGAATAGTTATTGCTCGGCTAGCCGAATATTCGGTATTCGGTCAAAATCACTGTTCGGTTAGCTGATGTAATTTTATTACACCATTTTAATTTTCTTTGATAAGAAAAAATTCCCGGTTTTCTCTTTTTTTGGCTTTGAAAAATAGACAATACAACAGTAAAGATCTGGCGACATCCTGTCCCCTAAAAAAACCGCGAAATATCCCCCCCCCCCCCCGCTCCCCATAGTTTTCAGAGTCCAGCAAAACGAATTTTAACGAACAAGAAGTCTGGCCTTCTAATTTCATTTGCATTGGTCAAGGAATGTACGCATTTACCCTCAGGGCATTTTTCTCCAAATTCCTTTCTTGAATAAAGCGAAGATATTCTCTACAGGGATACTGCATAAAAATAGGAAGAAGGTATATTTAATCTTCTAAGGGATACTGTATCATGGATACCCCCCTCCTCCCTCCCTTTCTTACATACATGGAATAGCTAAAAAGTGAAATTGCAATCGACTCCGAGCGAAAAAAAAATTACATAATGCAAAGAGAAAGGTTAGTTTTTAATCAGAAAATATTTAATAATTTTAAATATTTTTTGACATTGTTTTCTGTTTTGTAATATGTTTTTAAAAATTCTTAAAAAAAAAAAAAAAAAAAAAAAAAAAAAAGGATCCAAATGATACAGTTTTTGAATGAAAGTGAAATTACCGAATGTATATGAGTTTACCGAAGTGGGGGGGTGTCGCACCCCCCCACACCCCCCCTGTAGCTACGTCCCTGAGTGAGAATAAAATATCGAATTGAACACAAGGTTAATTTTGACCGAGCTTAGCTCCGGTCATCTCTGCTAGTCATATGTGTCTACTTGCTGATACCGTTAGTGATAATAAACAACTCAAAACTTAAATTTTGTATATCGCCAGATTATTGCCACAAAACAAAACTAATACCTTTTTTCTTTTACACAACTATAAATAATTGGTAAAACTTTAAAACTTTAATATCGAAATAAGTGACTAAAGAGTACATAATCAGTCCATTACATAATTTCAAAGAGACAAAAAGTATTATTGTTATTATTGTTATGGTAATCAACACCTTTTCTTGCTGTGTAAATGCAAGATTGTGTTCAGCGCTAGATTTCTACAGACATTCCGTCTTATTTTTGGTGTTAAGAGGCTGTTGCACTCACGCAAAAACATGCGCTCGCTAATTTTAATTCTGTGGGAGATATTTTTTTTAATATCGCATTCGCATTTGCATATTTTTAAATGTTTATTATTATTATTATTATTATTATTATTATTATTACTGGATGGCTGAGGACGATCTCTACAAAGGCCACTTTTTACTTTTTCAATTTTGTTTACAGATTTTCTTTATTATGATACTTTCACTTTCGGAATTTATCCAATGAAAAAATATCATTTAAAAATACAGAAATGCAAACGATATATTTAAAAAAAAAAAATCTTTCGTAGGATTAACAATAGCGAGCGGGTGTTTTCGCGAAGGGGACTCTTCACTCACTTGAAAATATCCGCTCCGTAATGTTAAATCAATGGGGAAGTTATTTTCGAATTTCTCGTTTAAATTTGAATATTTTTAAACCTCATTTTTTTGCATAGGATAGCTGAGCTCAATCTTTAATATGACTGTTTTTTTACTTTTTCGATTTTGGTTGCAGAATTTATTTTAAAAAGGTATTTTCAGTAATGATTGAAAACGGTTCGAAATCGGTTTCGAAACTGGAAGTACCGCTTAAAAAAAAAATCTGCCACCAAAATCGAAAAAGTAAAAAATAGTCATATTAAAGATTGAACTCAGCTCTCCTATGCAAAAAAGGTTTAAAAATATTCAAATTTAAAAGAGAAATTCGAAAATAATCTCCCACATTGGTTTAACATTACGGAGTGGGTGTTTTCAAGTGAGTGAAGTAGCCTCTTAAGAAGTGACACAAAACTTTCCAAATGATGCAGTTTTCTTCAATGAAATCGATGCAAAATGATATGAAAACTCACTTTATAAAATATTCTGCCAAACGTGACAACTGAACGTTAGCTGACCTCGGTTTACCTCAATAAGATTACTCGAATTTAATTTTAAGATACAAATTATCCCTGTACTCGATATCAAAGGTAAACAAACCTTAAGGGGTCTTGTACCTTTTAAACGCGTCGAAAATTAACGAAAAGCTTCAAAGTTTGTATTAGTCTATCTTCAAAGCATTTTTATATATAAACATGAAATTTTGGATATTGATTAAACAGATTGTGCTTTGTAATATGCCACCATTAGAAATTTATTAACCCTTTACAGAATTTGTGTATTGTTGAAATCAAAATAGCTCTTTTTTTACCCCATAAATCATTGCGCGCATGATATCTTGAGAAAGTATGTATGGATTGGCATGAAATTCAGTAAAGATACTAAACGTATACCTCAATAAGATTACTCGAATGTTATTAAATTATATGTGTGTTTAAAATGATCTACTCTTAGGCTAAAATTATTTCATTAACTACATAAAAAAAATATTTTCGTAAAAAAAAAATAAAAATTTTGTATTTTTAATGAATAAAAATAGTCATAACTAAAAATATTACCATTGTAAATACTTAAAAGTAGATCATTTTAACACACATATTTGTTTAGTATATTTACAAAATTTCATGACAATCCATACATACTTTCTCAAGATATCATGCGCGCAATGACTTATGGGGTAAAAAAAAGAGTTATTTTGATTACAACAATACACAAATTCTGTAAAGGGTTAATAAATTTCTGATGGTAGTATATTACAAAGCATAATCTGCTTAATCAATATCCAAAATTTCTCGTTTATACATAAAAATGTTTTGAAGATAGACTAATTCAAACTTTGAAGTTTTTCGTTAATTTTCGACGCGTTTAAAAGGTACAAGACCCCTTAAGGGGGTTCGGAACACAAAAATTTTCAAATTTTCTAAAAATATTTTATTGCAGTAAAAAGTTCTCCGCTTTTTTCCGCTTAAAATGACGCTTAAATCATGTTTATATCCTTATTAAAACAGAACATATTAATTTTTTCGTTTTGGTTTGTTTTCACAATCTAGCTTTCAAACAATGGTTGTCATCAGGGGCGCCATTTGAGGGAGGCTAGGGGGGCAATTGCCCCCCTCAAGGAATCTGATATTTCAAAATGCATCAGTCATCACGCCTTGCTAAAAAATATTTCTGAAATTGCACAAAAGCCAAAATAACGTCAGATTTTACGAAAATAAAAAGTTCTCCTTTAAAAAGCACTTTAAGCACGGAAATTAGCAATTATCAATAATATTTTCTAAAACCCTGTTATTGGAAGATTCTCAAAATGAGATGCACTTATTATTAATGAGTACTTTGGCTAATTTTTAAAAGATGTGTGACTATCAAACGGTATCAATAATGCTTCGCTTCAATAATGCAATGTATAGTGCTCCTCAGATATACTCAACAAAATCCAAAGAAATGTTTGCCCTCCTCAAGAAATTTCTGAAATGGCACCCCTGGTTGTCATGCAAACGACTTCTTGTGAAAATGCCTTTTTCTTCATGATCAGGGTTGTAGTGGAAGGTATACGGAGGTATGCGTCGTATACCTTCTGGATTTCTTTAAGAAGCTCCGTATACCCTCTGTTTCTCAAATAAAGCTATAGCATATACCCTAGGCATGACGTTCATGACCTTTAGTATATACCCTGTGCTTATAGCGTATACCCTCTGTTTTTTCTACGACTACATCACTGTTCATGATGGGTTTTTTCACCATTTCTCATATTTAAATTGTTATAACTCAAGAACCGTTTAAGACATACGGTTCAAACTTGGAACATGTCTTTTTCAATTAGTTTACTTTCATTTTGATTCAGCAAATTTGAAAAAAATATTTACTTTTGAAAATATGATTTTTTTCTAAAAAAGTTGTATCATTTTTTCTTTAATTTTTAATTTAAATATTTTTTTAGATTAATATTTTTTTAAATGCTGAATCTAAATTAAAACTTATATATGTCTGTTTATTTAAATGATAAAAAATTGAAATTCTACAAATAATATTTCGAGTTATAAAGATTTTAAATTACCCAACTTTTTTAATAAATTTTAAATTATTATTATTTTTTTAATTATGAAAAGTTTTATCATGTGATTTTGTTTACAAATAATATGGTTAACCATCACAAAAAAGATTCAAAATTTTAACTCAATAAATAAAAATTATTTTAAAATGTGTCCCGGACCCCCTTAAGGCTGTTCTCAACTGTTCTGTTCAACAAGCACAGAATGTTTGGACACATTTACAAATTCATTTTTTAACGGAAAGGTATAAAATTGAAAGGCCTAACTATGGCAGCGATTTGGAATCGAGCTGTGTTTTCCATTTTTTATTTTAAAAAAATACTTATTGAGTTGTAAGCAATTTTGATTACTTGACAAAGACGTTTTTCACCCTTTCTTTAGTGGTTATTCTTCTTTCGCAAAAAACGGATAAAATTGCTCGATTTCTGAATAACAACACATGTTAGTTTCATGCATTTCCGAACAAAAGTAAATTAAAACTTATGTTATAAAGTTGCCCTTTTGGATTTGATTGCCTTAAAAATAATTGCGATAAAAATAATTCTGCCACTGTTACGTGTTTGTCCCCGATTGCGACAACCGACAAAGCAGACCAGGATATTATTATAGTACTCGATGAAAGAACTTTTTCTATATTTTCTCATTCTTGTATTACATAATTAAGGATAAGCCTCTAAAAATACTCCGGAAGAGATATTAATTTTGACTAAGGCAACACTACACTTTCGGCAGACCTGGATCATTACATCTCCCTATTTCTACTCTTACATAAAATATATAATTTTTGCCTTGTATCTGATAACATGGGGTTTCTTGCGGTCGTCTCTCCGCTTATTATAAGAACGCCGTTTTAAAGGTCCGCGGCGATCAGATATCGCAGAGCTTCGAATGTAGATATAGTGAGTGATATAGCTGTTTAAAGAATTCATGATGTTATTTAAAGAACAAGAGGTGAATCACGTCGATATTCGACGAAGGAAAATGTTTAAAAAGGGAACTGTTAGATTGAATTTATAAGAAGACCACACAAAAATCTATAATAATAAAAGAAAGTTTCGCTCTCTCTCTGTGTGTGTGTCTGTCTGCGATGACTAGCGAAATCTACTGCACGTGCAAAGCTGAAAAGTTTTGTGAGAGTACTCAAAGACCTCTCCTAATGCTACTGAGGCTCAGAATTTTAATTTTTTGATTAGTAGCTCAGATATTAATTAAAAATCACTACGAATGCTCATCAAAAATACGCTTTTTTCTTTGCTCAGTTGGTTGGTTGCATAAAGTTTTTGCTAAAATAATTAAATAAACAGGGGAAGCAATACAATTTGAGTGTTTGATGTTTGAAGACTTTTTTTTAAAACTAAATATCAATATTTTAGCACCAAGGTTAAACACATGCTTTGTAAATCTTATATTTATTACTCATGGAACTTTAAAAGAGTAGATCAGTTTCAACTGACGTTACACCCTAGCAACCAACTTGACAACCTCGCAGACATTTTGTTTGCCCATCGGTTTTCCCGGTTTTTCTCTACTTTGATTGGTTGAGCGATAATATCCGCTAAAAATCGGTGATTTTGGTTGGTTAGTGGAAAATTGGGTGCACGTGGTTGAAACTGTTCTATTTAGATAACAAGAAATATAATTTTTAAACGTTAAATAAAAGATTAGAATATTCCTTATTGGCTCTTTTAGTACTGGGAATTAGAAATTGCCAACAGTAAGTCCTTGCATTCCAATGCTTTCTGTTGCTGTAGACAGTAGAAGATTTTTATATACAAATTAAATTCTCATTTTTGATACTATTAATTACGTATATATGTTATGATGCTCGGTGCAAGACATGTCCATACGCTTCTCAGACACAAATTATCTCAGATCCTAATTATTCAAATTTTTGTAAAGCATTTAATGTGATTTATAGCATAAAGTGCAACTTATGTAATATGAAATATATTGGTGAAACATCAGGTCCAATTCATAAACGTATCAATCATCATCGTTCAGACTCTAATAATAACAAAGCAAAAAATATACAATCTACAGCTGAAATTCAACATTTTCATAAACATCAATTTAAAAATACGACAATTGAAATCCTTCAAATTCTAAAAAATAAATCAGAACGTCTTTATATGGAATCATCTTTTATGAAATATTACAACACAATTTATCCTTATGGACTTAACAGTGAAGTATTTAACAGACCTGTCAAAGTCTTCACATCTATAAATAACAATATTGATTATTCTCCAATTTATCCTACTCTTAATCATAATTTAAATGGTAAAACAACACGTAATAAACGAGGAAAGGGTTCATCATCAGTTGTAGTTTCCAAAAAATCTATCACTAAACATATAAATGATCTTCAAAGAAAATATTTAGAGAATTATAACTGGCTGTTAATTCGAAAACACATCTTTGCTATTAAAAAGAAACAGATTGTACAACATTTGAATGTATTACTAAGTAAATCTTTCTCTAAACATTTCTCTGATATTTATTTTGACCGCATTATGACTAGGGTTAATCTTTTAAATATTAATTTACAAAAAAAAACATAAAATTCAAAACAGGAATACTCAAATGTTAATTACTTTTTCAAATCACATATTTAATAAAATTAATATAAATTCTATAATTAATGATAAAAATTGTTTTTTTCCTATTAATAATCTTCATATCTCAAAAACCTTTAAATATCCTAATACAATTGGTAGAAAGATTTTTAACTACAATACATTTTCAAAAAATACATCTGCTGCAAGTAATTTTCCGTGTAAATGCAATGACCCCACTCTAAAAAAATACATAAACAATGATCATGGACATATAATCACTGGAAATCTTGATATTGTTAATGATTTTAAATTGAAACAACTAATGGGTTATGGTACTAAATATAGACTTCCATCTAAATTTAATGTTAAATCTATTATCAAACAGTTTACACATGATATTGATATTTTTATTTATAAAATTTCTATCTCTTATAATAAGCCTATTGAATATTTTAATCAGTGGAAAATATTAGTAATTGAAAAATTAACTATGGCTTTAAAAAATAATATTGCTGATTTGGTTTCTATTAATACACAGCATATTTTCCAACAAATTACTAAATTACAAAAAAACTACGTTATTACATATGTAGACAAATCTCCTAATAATTATGCTATTATTTGTAAATCTTATTATCACCAACTTCTTAAAAATTGTATTTCTTCTAATAAGTCATTTCAAAAAACTAATGAAAATGTAATTGTAAATAATCGTAAAATTCGAAGTTATTATAAACTATTAAATATTTTATCTACTAAATTTAATTATCCATATTTAGTTCTTATTCCCAAATTTCATAAAACTCCAATTAAATTTAGGACTGTAACTATTGGTTGCAATACATATAATAATAAAGCCAATAAACTTCTCTTAAAAATTCTCAATCAATTATATGTACTTACTACAAACAATGATAATACACATTGTATAAAAAATAGCTATCAACTTGTCAATATTTTAAAAAATCTCCATTGTGTATATAATATAACGACATATGACTTCAAAGATCTTTTTAATAACATAGACCTATTAGATTTACATAAAATTATAAATGCATTATTTAAAAAGTATTATAAAAAACTGGAATTACCATCTAATATTGATATTGCATATTTTAAAACTTTAACAAACTTCATTATCTATAATAATTATATCTTGCAAGATAACACTTTATACTTACAGCATGTCGGTATACCACAAGGCGGTTGTACATCCAGTTTACTCTCAGACTTATACTTATATCATTATGAACGTAATTTTACTAATAATAATCTACATTTATATCGTTATATTGATGACATAATTTTAATTGATACTGATCATTCTGCAGTTACTCAATTTCCAGTAGATTATCCCACTAATTTGGAATTAACGGAAAACCTTTTATCTAACAATACAATTAACTTCTTAGATCTTAAAATTACAATAAAAGACAACAAAACAATCACAGATTTATATGACAAACGTAAAGAATTTAAATTCAAAGTTAATACATTTACATATTTTAAATCATGTCTACATCATTCTGTATTTCGAAATATAATACTTAATCATTTATATAGAATAAAATGTTTATGTTCTTCTCCTCTAATTAACAATAATATTAAAAAACTAATTTATGATGCATTAAATCATGGTTTTCCAAAAAAATTCATATATTCATTAATATACAATTAGTATTTTTCTTACATGATCTTTTAAAACAAATTAACACACGCGTAAACAAAATTACAAAAAAATTATAAAATAAAAAAATATCTATAAAAAATTAAAAATTGTAAAATAATATAAAAAAAATTATTATAGGTTGGATGGGTGGGTAGATGTTAGAGTACGGAGGAGGGTGGTGTTGTCTGGATAATACGCAATGGTTAATTTATATTAAAAAAAATTGGGGGCTTTTGTATTATTACTATATTTTTTATGCGTATTTTATTGGATGTTGATTTGATATTTTATATGTAATTGGTGAATTTCATTAATAATTAGCTTAATTATTGTTTAATCTTATTTACAATCATTTGTTATATATTTTAATTTAATAAGGACAATATCATATTAATTGCTAATAGTATGTCATTTTTATAGTGATTAATACACATATAAGTATATTTAATATAAATAATTTATACTGTATGTATTAAAATTGGGTAATTATTTTTATTATTATTCCTCTATTCTTATTAATATTTTAATATTTATCTATTTTCACTTTGTGTTATAAAATTTATTATCGGTTTAATGTTTTTGAATGTCCCACATTCATACTTTTAGGATTTTTATGGATGTATGAAAATAATCCACACACTATATTTGTGCTTTTTAGGTAATCGGAATTTAAGTATCTGTTTACCTTCTTTATACTCCTATATGTTTTTTATTTCCTGTTCATTTTATAATTATCTTATATATAATAGTTTTTATTAAAGATTTTTATATTTTTAATAATTATTTATATTAATTATTAATGAATTTATTTTGTTTTATAGCATATAGCTATATGCTATAAATTATCGATGTTCTAGAATTATTTAAATTCTTAGTGTAGTTTAAATAAGTTAGCTAATAGAATATTTTGTATGCTTTTTAAATTTTATTAACAATAGTTTTTTTTTTAAATACATTGTGTGGTTTATATTCGGTTTATAATTATCTATATATAAGGATTTGTTTGGTTTTGCTGTTAATAAAACAATTGTTACATTCAAATGCTTACAACTGTTTATCTTGTGACAATTGAATCATAAAAGTAATACTAGATGGCAGCACCAAAATTTGTATTTTTTCGATAAGTTCTAAATTTTACTTTTTCCAGCTACATTTCAGTTATAATTTACTACACCAGGGGGAATTTTTAGCTAAATTTTTACGATATTGTTAAACAGTTTTTAATTAATTTAATAGTACATTTTAAATATGTAATTACTTTCTATTTATTTTATTTTATTTTATATTATATTAAAAGTTATTTAACATTTATTTCAAAATGTATTAACTGCATCCTATGGTATCAATTACTGTGATTTCTTAACTGTTTTATTCACCTTAATCTTTACGATATTTTGGGTGCCATGTGCGCGTGGATTTATTCTAAAATATTGAAATATTAATCGGTATGGTGTTTATTATTTCTATTTTATATCCTATAAATATTTAAATAGGTTTTATTGATTTTTCCATTTCATATTATTTGTTTCTATTCTGTTTTCCTTTTTAATCAATTCACTTGATTTTAATGGTTGTTTGGGCACAGGGGAAAATAACTTTTAGCTTTAGCTTATTTTTCTCACAGAAAACAACCATTTTGCTTATATCATTGAATTCTGTGCCCTTGACAACGTAATTCAATATATAAGCATTTCCATTATTTGTCGGTATCCACTTTCTTATTTTTCTTCCATAATAATTCTTATAATAAATTAAAAAAAATTTCATACTTACAGCTTTAATTCATAATATTACGGTTTTTGATGGTGGTAGGTTATGTTTAATTAATGGTTATATATATATATAAATATATGTATATATCAGAAGTATTTTTGTTTACTTTTAAAGGCATTTTTTAAAATGCATTTTTTTCATTCCTGTTTTTTGTTTTTTAAAAACTGAATAATGTTGTGAATTTATCGCACGCCTGCTATACGGTGCCGCAGGCAGCAGGACCCGTGTCAGATGTTCATATAGAACATATTGCTCTCTTAATTTATGAGTAGTGGTTATATTATTTCTGAATAGAAGTTTCAGAAAATTCCTTAAGTTCTTATTTCAGTCCCCCAACCCCTCGACTGATATGCCTACGGCTAGATTGAATAACGGAGTTTAGTTCGGACAGGTTTGTTTAAAACAGAGTGCGTCTCCTGTCACTGAAAAGTGGAATTAACGTATTTTGCAGATTGAAAATCGGAGTTTTCGAAAGTGAAACTAAAAGATTTTGCAGAACGCGCTGGACACACTGGCAAGCAGCTCTCCGCAGGTAACGGAGACAGGTATTGGAGGTTCGTATAAAACATATGTGTCCCCCTGGCGGTGGAAAGTGGAACTAAAGTACTTAGCAGAGCGTGCACGGTTAGGATACAGTTAGGTTACAGTTATGTTACGGTTGGATTACAGTTAGGTTACCGTTAGGATTAAATTACAGTTATGTTAGGGGTAGGTTAAATTTAGGTTACGTTTCAGTTAGGTTACGATTACGTTATAAATAGGTTCTGGTTAGGTTTTTTGCCGCAGGATGAACGTTACACATATTTTGATTAAAAATATATACTTTATTTTATAGAATAGCTCTGAAATTTCAATACTATATACTAACCTTTTAGCTAATGATCGAAGCTAATAATATCGGTTTGATCCACGTATAGTCTGATTTAAGTACAGATTAAGAGTTAAAAAATGCATATTATTTTTCAAGTATATAGTCTTTTCTCGCGAAAAAACATTCCAGACCATAAGAAACAAAAAAAAAAAATAATAATAATAATAATCAGATAGAAACGAAACGGACACGCAAGGGTCGAATCCCAACCCGAACCAAACCGCGAATCCTTTCGGTTTCGAGTAAAATCGCGTTACCCGCAGGACTGTATTCCCTTATTACATATTGAAGGAAATTATAAATTGGTTCATACTTATAAGGAATATATAAATGACAAAATAAAGTTTCCTTTAAACTTATATACAATTAACTAAAATTTATTATTACCATTTTAAGCCAGAGAAACTATTTCCTATATAAAATCCTATATATACGCGGAGAACATTTTAAAGTTCATATTGTGTAATTTGTTATTTCCTATATTTTATTGACTTATTATTAGCTATTCATTTCATTTTAGTTATTCTGAATAAAATTTAGAATTTTCAATTTTTAAAAAACTGCATTTAAATGCAACTAGTAATTTTTCAGTTTTTTAAAATGATAATTAAAGGCTTCGAGATTTCCCGTAAAAATGTTATTCTCTTTCACTAACATCAATAAAATAGTGTTTTAACCCTTTTTCATTTCCTAAAATAAGTGTGCAAATAAGAGTTAGAAAAGACTGTGGCATTATTTTTTTGACATATCTGCTCTGCTGAAAAAGTATTCTTCTTTTTTAAAAAATCAATATTTTCTATTTTTACCGACTTCGAAAAAAGGAGGAGGTTATCAATTCGACGCGTATGTATGTTTTTTTTTTTTTTTTTTTTTTTTTTTATGTATGTTCACCGATTGCTCCGGAACTTTTTGTCCGATTTATGTGATTTTGGTTTTAATTGAAAGAGGATACTCTCGAATTGGTACCACTTCCGTTTCATCGAAATTGGTTGAGTAGTTTTTTAGTAATTCAACAAAAACCAATAAAATAAAGGATTTTTCGCAAATTATCTTTCATTGTTGTAACCGGTTTTTCATTCATAAGCATAAAGCTTATTCATATGCGTTATCGCCAAGTTCTCGCCAGACTTGGCGCCATTTGGTGAAATATCGCCAAATTTGGCGACCAAAATAAGTTGTCATGAATGAAGCTAACTTGGCTGTAACTGACTAATTTGGCGATATTCCCATTCAAATTCACTAATGGATCTTCTCCAATATGTTTCTTCACAATTTCTAATCGGCAGTCATATTTACAATTCTCAATTGCCAACCATTATTTAAAATGCTAAATAATACAGAAGCAAACTAAATTAATACATGAAAACATCTGAATTGTATCAAGAAATGAGAACATGTAGATTTTAATCAGATTGCACGATAAAAGCAAAAAGTGAGCTTTTTACTTTGCAGTAGTTTTTGAAGTCGGTTTTATTTTTGGTAAAAAAGTTTATATATTATTATTTCATTTTCAACAATTGTAAAACTGGTGCCTTTCAATATTTTCAAAATAAAGTATATAAAAGTAACAGAAAGATTAATTTTTCTGAACTGACATCACTCTTTAATGACAACGAAAAGAAAAATATAACAATACGAGAGAAAAAAAAAAAAAAAAAAAAAAAAAAAAACGAGAGAAAAAAAAAAGTTTAGAAAAGAAAAAAAATAATTTTTAATTATTGTTGGATTCACAATTAAAATGTGACTTATGAATGGGTTAAATTTACAAACAGATAACCTAAAAACCTTATTTGTTTGCTTTAATAAGCTATTTTCTGAAGTAAAATTAAATCAGTATAATTATCCCCTCTCCTCACAACTAGTGTTAATCATCAATTTTTCACTCTTTTAATATCAGTCTCTGTGGGTCCTAATTTCGAGTTAGAAACCTATAAAATGAATTTGCGCTAATCAACAAGAACGAAAAAGCATGCATCAGGCAAGATTATGAAACACTTTACAATAGTAGCAGAATATTATTAAGAATTTTCAGTTTTTTCATACAGTGAAATGAGATTATCTAAATGAGAAATTATAAAACACATAACTCAGTAAAAAAACACTTTCAGCAATTACTGTCTATGTGTGGTAATGTGTGCGAATTCTATCGTGCAGTCCTCTAAATGATCTATAAAGGGTACTTCAAAATTTATCGTTCAGATTTCTTGGGGAGGTAGGGAATACGTCAGCAAACCAATTTTACACAGGAAAGTATGTCCGCAAATGTACGCATCCGTATGTAGAGAGCGTTGTGTGTACACAACCTTCCATTGCGTCCCAATCATTGTTTTGACTTTCCTAAAGCTAGTATTATTTCTTCTCCTATTTTCACTTCTCATTTGGACTTCCACGAAGCTTTTTACATCTTTAAAAACTCTAAAAATCTCGTTAATGATCTTTATTCAACGCCTTCATTATCTGACGCCTGGAAACTTCTCGTTTAATTTTGTTCTTTCCGGTTCTTTTAATCTTTTTTTTTTTTCATTTTTATTTTATTTATTTTTTGTTAGTTTATTTTCTTCTTTTTTTTTTTTTTTTTTTTTTTTTAGTTTATTTTATTCTTTGTTTTTAACTTTCTTCGTTCATGAATTTTTAAGTTTTGGTTTCACACCAGAATTCTTAAACGTCATTGACCAGATTTTTGGAATTTTTAAAGATTTAAAAAGCTTTATGGGAGTCCAAATGAGATGTGGAAATAGGAGAGGAAATAATACTAATTTTAAGAAAGTCAAAACAATGATTAGGACGCAAAGAAAGATTGGGTACACGCAGCGCTCTCTACATACGCATGCGTACATTTGCGGCCATACTTTTACTTACCTATGTGAAATCGGTTTCCTGACATATTCCCTACCTCCACACGAGATTTGAACTATTAGTTTTGAATTACCCTGCAGAATTTATACACGCCACGAAATACACTAAAAATTAGATGTTTAAAAATGCATACCACAGAGAAAACGCGTTTCCAGCAATTATTTAGTACATAGTCCTATAGCCTAATTCTTTTGTGCGTCTCTATAAATGCTACGCACTCCATAATCGATAGAAATATATTGTAGTGTACAAGTAGGTCTTTTTTATTTCATTATCTTTGAAGTATCGTAACATCATTAAAACGCAGCGCAAATGATTTTCCCCTATAGAAAAGGATGAAATAAAATTCGTTTGTGTGTCCCTGGAAACGAACGATAAACGATAGTTATTCTATACTCCGAAGAAACATGTTGTAGTCTGCTGTAGAAAGCATGTTGTATACCTCAGTGATGCATAATAATCGCATTATGTTTGAAATGTTGCAGCATCAATAAAATGCACAGTAAGCGATTTTTGCCCAGAGTCCATAATGTAACGAAATTCTTTTGTGTGTCTCTGTAAATGAACTGTAAACGAATATAAAATGTTACACATTTCATTTTCAATACAGAATGCTCTATACTAAATGTCAATAATGTATAAAGAATTAAACAGCAATCTTAGTATATTTACGAGAGTTTGGCTTACGAGAGAGAGGCCAGACAGACAAAAAAACATAAATCATAAACACTTTTAACATTGTTGAAAAGTGTTAACAAAAACATAAAATCATATTAACCGCCTCTATTTTTTTTTTCCTTCTTTAAATTGTGCATTTATATAAAAGAATTCATTGATATATATTTTTTCCGACTCGAGTGTGATTATTGTTATACTCCAATGTTTCTCAACCTTTTGTACCTCACGGCACACTTAAATCTATAATCGAACTTCCGGTGTACACTAAAATTATGATGAAAAAAATACATATGAAATGACCGCATATCATTTTTTATTATTTTTACACACACAATTAAAATTATTTATCCGTGAAAAACTGTATGTCTTGGCCATCATAAAACTTTCTTCTATATAAATGAAATCACCTGCAACCACTATTTCTTCTTCAGATATAGCTGTCGCGGAAATCGTGAAAAATAGAGAATAGCAGTGACACATGTTGGTCGGTATATACCCAAACCTAATAAAGATCTATTTATGTCAAGATCTAACATAATATGAAGTTTCATGAAATTCCGTGCATTAGTTATTGAGGTAAAAGTTATTGCAAAAATCGTGAAAAATGTAGCATAGCAGCAACACCTGTTGGGTGATTTGCACCAAAACATAATAAGCACCAACTTATGTCAAGTTCTAGCTGAATTTGAAGTTTGGTTAAATTTTGTCCTTTTGTTCTTCACCCAAAAAATTCGTAGCATATACAGAGACTTACGAACAGATATTTTCTAAAAACAATCAAATCGTGTTCAGGACCTTCTGAAACATATGAATTCGTCCTAGGTCCGAAACTAGCTTTTTTTTTTTCACCCGGGGAAAACATAGATTTTAGCGACCCCTCCCCCGCCTCCGCAAAGTAAATTTACAAAGATAATTTTACTAAGTTTCTAATAGCCGACTTATTTTAAAATTTAAAATATGTAATCAAAAAATACATAATGATGAATTACATAATCAACTTTGTCAAATATTGATTCATTAAAACCTTGAAAATGAAATCCAAAGAAACCGAAAAAAATTTCACTTTATACAAGTTTCTGTCTTAGCAGGTATAATTGTTGGTATTCTTTCTGTTGGGAACATGTATTTTTTTTTTTTCATTTAAGACAGGATTTCGTTATAGACATATTTCATTTTCACATATTTTACGGTAGTTGTACAATTACAAATGAGGCGTTTAAAGTCACAGTGATATGAATCACATTGTCATAAGAGACTACACTAGTCACTTGAAGAAACTCGCAAGCTAATGTTAAATCTTCGTTAAAAGCGTTCTTTTCAAATTTCTCGCTTGCATTTTAATATTTTTAAATGATTTTTTCTATTTGGGATAGTTGAGATTGATCTGTAATCGGGTTAATGTTTACTTTTTCTATGTTGGTTGCAGCCTTTTTTTGTATATAAAGTTACTTTCAATTTCGGAGCCGGTACAGAAAGTGAAAGTAGCATCATAAAAAAAAAAAAAAAAAAAATTGCAACCAAAATCGAAAATGTACAAACTAATAACATTAAAGATCAACCTCAACTATCCTAAGAAAAAGGATCATTTAAAAATATTAAAATACAAGCGAAAAATTTGAAAGTGACGTTCTCATAGATTTAACATTAGCTTGCGAGATACTTTGCGTGACAGTGAGCAAAAAAAGTATTTGCACATCAGGTAAATTTGCTGTAGCATATGTATAAATAAATAAAAAGCAACTAAGAATTAAAAATACCAAACACTTTTACAAAAAAATAAACATATTTAATATCTGACTTAATAATTATATTTAAAATATGAAAACATAAAAAAGTAGCATTTGTACTGCCAGAAAAATATTTGCACACTAGCAATAAAAATAGAACTAGAGGAATTATTTATTAAACAAAAACATAATTTGAAGAACAAATTAAAAAAACAAAATTTATTTCCTACATTGTTTAAGCCCGAGAAGGGACAGATAATAAGTTATTTCATTCAATTAGTTCTACATTTAATATTAAATTTTTGTAACAAATTAGTTAAGTCAATTGAAGATTAAAAAATAAAAATAAAATTCATACAATATGATACTTAAAACACCCTAAAAAATTAGATTCTGTTTAAATGAAATTGAAATAAATCTTAGACTTCTTCCATTTTTAATTTAAAATATTTGTATTGCAGATTTTGTATTATGACAATTGTGCATAAAATGATAAGATGCATGGAAAATACAAAGCTTAAAAAAAAGTCTAATATTTATTTCGATTTCATTTAAACGGAATCTAATTTTTTAGGGTGATTTAAGTATCATATTGTATGAATTTTATTTTTATTTTTTAATCTTCAATTGGCTTAACTAATTTGTTACAAAAATTTAATATTAAATGTAGAACTAATTGAATGAAATAACTTAATATCTGTCCCTTCTCGGGCTTAAACAATGTAGGAAATAAATTTTGTTTTTTTAATTTGTTCTTCAAATTATGTTTTTGTTTAATATGTCAAGTTTTTTAATAACTACTGCATTCAGACGAACGCATTTCAAAATTAATAGAGAGTATCATCATCAGGCTTTGATGTATACGGTATTGCATCACAATGTGGGATGCAGTTTATCAATGTGTGATTCAAAATGTTTCACCACTGTAGTAATGCAGGTTGCGGTAGTTTGGGCAAAAACTTCTAATCTGAACGTAAATAATCTATAATCAAAATATAAAAAAATAACTTCACTTAAATTTAGATACCCTATTTCCCACTCAGGAACGCTATGAATGTAAATGTAAATTTTGTTGAATCCTTACTGCTAATATTTAACAATATTATAGCTGGGATACAGTAAAAAATAAAAAATAAAAGTTTTACTTAAATTTTTAAACCTTATTCTCTCCCAAGGGGTGATGTAAACACATCAGAAAATTAGGTACTTCTTAGTTATCCCGTCGACCAATTTCGCCAAATTATATAAATCGCCAAACCACTCGCCAAATTATACACATTGACATAATTTTTATTTTAAATAACGAAAGAACAAATAAATTAGTATAACATTAATAAAAATACAAATAAAACGTCGAATTAAGGGTTTTATTGGCCATTATTGGCATTTAATCTTACAATTAATTAATTAATGGCAACCATTATTGGCATTTAATCTTACAATTTGGTGACAGTAATTTAGTCGATGGGATAACTAACAAGTACCGAAAATTATTACCTAACTTTAACTTGGGATATAAATAGTTCTCATCTCGGAAAAAAAAAATACATTTTAAAATTTAAGTTATACAATTCCCCACTAAGTTCGCTACCTGCGTAAAAATAGCTATCCATTAGAAACTTTTTACTAAAATATAAACTTGACCAAACAAAAACTTATTCTGAAAATATCCTTTTTATTTCCTCTATGACGCCATATTCACCTTTTAGGTAGCTTTCTTTACAAAAAAGCTACCTATTGCAGCCGTTCGGAGGAAAGCGATTTCAAAAAATTTTGGTATATTTTCATCGATCATGACCCCCAGACCCCGAAACCACCCTCCGTTCAAAATTGATATATATATATATCTGACCTATGTCACACTGTAACTCACGTAATTATGAACCGATTTCGATGCAATTCGGTGTGTACATAGTACATACCAATGTCTCGACCGAGTTCGTTGGCCAGCTTCATCCACCGTTTTGTTTCAAAATGGCGGCCATTTAAAATTTTTAAAAATTTTTAAAACTTGAAATGTGGTACCAAAGAATTAAAAATGGAAAAATATTTTTTTTTTTTTTGTATTTGACCTTTATACAAAGATTCAGGAGCAGTTTTTGTTTCGTCTATATCTTTAAAAATGGCTGAGTTATAGCATTTTGAATTTCTAGCGTGGCTGACATTTTGAAACGTCCTGAATTTTGTCACGTGATAAAAGGCGTATTTATGAACCGATTTGGATGTAATTCAGTGTGTACATAGCACATACCAATCTCTCGACCGAGTTCGTTGGCCAGCTTCATCCGCCGTTTTGTTTCAAAATGGCGGCCAATTAAAAATTTTAAAAAATTTTAAAACTTGAAATGTGGTACCAAAAAATTAAAAATGGAAAAATATTTTTTTCTTATGTATTTGACCTTTATACAAAGATTCCGGAGCAGTTTTTGTTTCGTCTATATCTTAAAAAATAGCTGAGTTATAGCATTTTGAATTTCTAGCGTGGCTGACATTTTGAAACGTCCTGAATTTGTCACGCGATAAAAGGCGTATTTATGAACCGATTTGGATGTAATTCAGTGTGTACATAGTACATACCAATCTCTCGACCGAGTTCGTTGGCCAGCTTCATCCGCCATTTTGTTTCAAAATGGCGGCCATTTAAAGTTTTTTTAAAAATTTAAAATTTGAAATGTGGTACCAAAAAATTGAAAATGGAAAAATATTTTTTCTTATGTATTTGACCTTTATACAAAGATTTCAGAGCAGTTTTTGTTTCGTCTATATCTTAAAAAATGGCTGAGTTATAGCATTTTAGGTAGCTTTTTTTGAAAAAAGCTACCTATTGCAGCCGTTCGGAGGAAAGCGATTTCAAAAAATTTTGGTATATTTTCATCGATCGAGACCCCCAGACCCCGAAACCACCCTCCGTTCAAAATTGATATATATATATATATATATATATATATATGACATATGTCACACTGTAACTCTCGTATTTATGAACCGATTTGGATGTAATTCGGTGTGTACATAGTACATACCAATGTCTCGACCGAGTTCGTTGGCCAGCTTCATCCGCCATTTTGTTTCAAAATGGCGGCCCTTTAAAATTTAAAAAAAAATTTAAAATTTAAAATGTGGTACCAAAAAATTGAGAATGGAAAAATATTTTTTTCTTATGTATTTGACCTTTATACAAAGACTCCGTAGCAGTTTTTGTTTCGTCTATATCTTAAAAAATGGCTGAGTTATAGCATTTTGAATTTCTAGCGAAGCTGACATTTTGAAACGTCCTGAATTTTGTCACGCGATGAAAGGCGTATTTATGAACCGATTTGGATGTAACTTCGTTTATACATAGTACAGACCAATGTCTCGACTGAGTTCGTTGGCCTGCTTCATCCGCCATTTTGTTTAAAAATGGCGGCCATTTAAAATTTAAAAAAAAATTAAATTTGAAATGTGGTACCAAAAAATTGAAAATTGAAAAAATATTTTTTTCTTATGTGTTTGACCTCGATAAAAAGATTTGTGAGCAGTTTTTGTTTCGTCTATATCTTAAAAAATGGCTGAGTTATAGCATTTTGAATTTCTAGCGTGGCTGACATTTTGAAACGCCCTGATTTTTGTCATGCGATAACAGGCGTATTTATGAACCGATTTGAATGTAACTTGGTCCGTACATAGTACATACCAATGTTTCGACCGAGTTTGTTGGCCAGCTTCATTCGCCATCTTGTTTCAAAAGGTTTGCCATTAAAAAAAAAAAGTAATTTAAAATTTAAAATGAGGTATTAAAAAATTGGAAAATGAAAAAGATTTTTTTTTTTTTATGTGTTTGGCCTTGATACAAAGATTCTGGAGCAGTTTTTGTTTCTGAAAATTTGTTCTTTTGTTTATATCTTAAAAAGTGGTTGAATTATAGCACTTTGAATTTCTATCATGGCTAACACTTTGAAACGATCTTGTATTTGTCTCGCGATACCACACGTATTCGCCTATTTCGATGGAAGAAGGCATGTGGATAGTATACATTAATATCTCGACCAAGTTCGCTGGCCAGCTTCATCAGCCATCTTGTTTCAAAATGGCGGCCATTAAATTAAAAAATATATATATTTAAAGTGAGGTGCAAAAAAATTAGAAATTGAAAAAGGTTTCTTTCTTAAGTATTTGACCTTGATATAAGGATTCAGGAGCATTTTTTGTTTGTCTTTATCTTAAAAAATGGCTCAGATATAGCAGTTTCAATTTCCAACGTGGGTGACATTTTGAATAATCTGATTTTTTGCCTGCGACAGCACTCGTATGTATCAACCGATTCCGATGTGAGTGAGCATGTGCACAGCAATTACTAAGATCTCGACCAAGTTCACTGGTTAGCCTTATCCACCATGTTGTCTTAAAATGGCAGGCACTTTAAGAAATCGCCGAATTTGGCAGCGAAATATAAGTTACTTTAAATAAAAGTAGCTTTGATAAAGCTGACTAATTTTGCGAAATTCTCATTCATAATGATTTAGTATTGATAAAAATTAGTATTGAATCTCCTACATTCGGTTTCCACTTAATTGAGCTTCATGTGTTTGAATAATATAAGTTGGCTTTTTTAAAATAAGGAATATGAAAGCTACCTCTTCCTCCCGGCACTGGCCGGAAGGACTTTTTAATTTTTGAAAAAAAAAAAACTAGCTCAATTTAATATTTGTGAAAATCTTTCAACTAAAAATAAATAAATTATTATTACGGCTTTTGAAATTTTTGCAACGATGAAGTAAAAATGTTACATTTTCTATGAAAAATGTCCGTTGATTTTCAATGAAAAAAGCGAAAATTGGAATTATTCAGAAAAATATTTGAATAATGTAAAAAACTTTGGCCCTTGTTTCTTTCTGGATTATTTTAATATTTCATGTGAAAATCTTTCAACTAAAAATAAATAAATTATTATTACGGCTTTTGAAATTTTTGCAACAATGAAGTAAAAATGTTACATTTTCTATGAAAAATGTCCGTTGATTTTCAATGAAAAAAGCGAAAATTGGAATTATTCAGAAAAATATTTGAATAATGTAAAAAACTTTGGCCCTTGTTTCTTTCTGGATTATTTTAATATTTCATGTGAAAATCTTTCAACTAAAAATAAATAAATTATTATTACGGCTTTTGAAATTTTTGCAACAATGAAGTAAAAATGTTACATTTTCTATGAAAAATGTCCGTTGATTTTCAATGAAAAAAGCGAAAATTGGAATTATTCAGAAAAATATTTGAATAATGTAAAAAACTTTGGCCCTTGTTTCTTTCTGGATTATTTTAATATTTCATGTGAAAATCTTTCAACTAAAAATAAATAAATTATTATTACGGCTTTTGAAATTATTGCAACAATGAAGTAAAAATGTTACATTTTCTATGAAAAATGTCCGTTGATTTTCAATGAAAAAAGCGAAAATTGGAATTATTCAGAAAAATATTTGAATAATGTAAAAAACTTTGGCCCTTGTTTCTCTCTGGATTATAATTCACCCATATGCAAAGGCATTTTACCATTCGTTTTGACCCTGACGTCAGGCAAACGTTTTTACACTTTAAATTTACAATATCATTAGAATTAGTCAAGAATAAAAAATGAGTGGCATCAGGGACAAAAAGGTGGGAAGAAAAAATGAAAAAGTTATGATCTCCATAGGCTTTTCCATGTTAAATTAACATTGACAAGTGACACTGGAAATAAATAAGTATTGCGCTGCCGCGCAATACTTAAATAAGTTAAAAACAGTGCTAATATTTAGTAACATGCCCTTTGCTTCAATTACAGCTTGTAATCGTCTGGGCATTGATTCTATTAATTTGTGAGATATTTCACTGCTGATTTGTAGCCATTCTTCCCTCAGAGCTTGCTTAAGTTCTGATTTGTTAGAAATTTTCTTTTTCCTTATTTTCACATCCAAAATATGCCATAAATTTTCAATCGGATTGAGGTCTGGTGATTGTGGTGGCGTTTTCAATTGATTGTTTACATTATAAAGCAACCATAACCTCGTAATATATGCAGTGTGTTTCGGATCGTTATCTGTTGGAAATAATATGAATTAGGAATTCCTAATTTCAGAGTACTATTAGATAAATGATCTCGCAATATATTAATATATTGTTTAGCATTCATATTGCCTTCAATAAAGGTCATTTCGCCAACTCCGTTAAAAGACATGCATCCCCAAATCATTACATGACCACCGCCATGTTTTACAGTTGGTTTCAAGTTTTTAATTTGAAGAGAAGTATTTGGCTTTCGCCATACAGTTTTCTTACTATCTGAGCCAAAAATATTGAACTTGCTTTCATCGGAAAAAAATAACAGTTTTCCAAAACTCTAGTGGTTTGCTGACATATGCTTTTGCAAATTCAAGTCTTTTCACCCTATTTGTTTCACTAATAAATGAATCATCTTCATCTTTCGAGGGGCTCTTCCTCGAATATTTGCATCATGAAGAATATTTCTAATTGATTGTGGTGTAACTACTGTTTCCGACGTTGAAGCGACACCAACAGCCAATTCTCGAGCACTTAGAAAAGGGTTTTTGAAGATTCTTTTATGATGGCTCTCTTTTGCCTGGTATTTAGCTTTCTTGGACGCCCAGTTCGCGGCTTATTTATTGTCGAACCAGTTTCTTTTTTCTTCTTAATTACATAACGAGCACTAGAAATGTTTAGATTTAATTATTTACCTATTCCTCGGTAACTTAATCCAGAATTGTGAAGAAATATTATCTTCTCACGGGTAGCAACAGACAGTTCACACGCTTTCGGCGCCATTAGAACAAAAATTCCCCAGAATCCCTGCTCCAGTTAATATATTACGTGACTTTAAAGTGTGGGGCTAATGTACTGCGGGATTGATATGCTAAACATTTGCATAATGTTCACATTTAATGCCTTTTTTAACAGTCAATGCTTCTTGTGCAAATACTTTTTAGGTATGAAAAAATATTAATTTATTTTTTTAAATGTGTAATATTACTGTTTAAGGAAAATGGGTAATTATTTTTATTTTCTTCTTATTTAAATAAATGAATAATTAAGAGAATAGTATCAAATTTGCTTTCTATGGTTACTTATGCAAAAAATCGCCTGCGTGCAAATACTTTTTTTGCTCACTGTAAGTTCTTAAGAACTCAAAACCAATCTTCATTTGGCGCCCCGTTCGTTTTCCGTTCTGGCGCCCAGAGCACATGCCCCCTCTGCCCCCCTCTACTTTCGGCCTTGATCACCCTATTGAAAATAGAGAGCTCAAAAATTTCTCATATTTTGTAATAAAAATAAGGTTAAACATTTTATAAGCTTTTTTTACTTTCTTCTATTTTTATAAGAAGAAAGTATTGAATTCAGAAAATTTGGTAAATTGTGGTACGATTGGGATATAAAAATAATCACCAATCCTATAGCTCATAATCAAAAAGTTAATTAAAAATGTGAAATTTAAAACAATAGCAAGTTCCTTTTAACTCGAACTTCCTATTTAAATAAGCATGAAATAAAACAAAATTCTTTTAAATAACTACATTTCTATTATTCGAACTTGGCAGGTTTTCTGTTTAAATTAAGATAACATCTCAATTCACCACTAAATTCTGTATAAAATAAAATTTACATGTTCGAACACAGTGATCAGTGTCATTCATAAAGCTTTTTTTGTTTTATGATTGATTACACCAGAAACAACAGTTTCAGGTTAAACTTGACAAGTTTTTATGTCTCATTTCAATTCTTATTCAGTTCAAACATGGTATTACTTTAAACAACAACAAAAAATTATCATACAGGAACTTGCGTAGTTTTTCACAACACTTTTCTTTCTTGTATTTTAAATACTAGATACCAACTTCAACACAGAAAAATAACTTGACATTACACTTTATAGTTCATTCTTTTTTATCTCAGAAAATATTTCAAACAATACTTCGCTTTTTATGCGCATGAATGGACTTTTCATAGCAAATATTGAACCCAGCCATACTCAAACTTTTTTCTTGAGGGCCGCAAACATATGTTTGGTACGTTAGATGGGCCTCAATATACTATACAAGGTTTGCAGTCGTGGAAAAGAAAGTAAACACCCCTTACTAACTCTGCAATAGAAGATATAATAGAAGAAAGTTACTGCTACCAAACGATTGGAAATAAAGTCTACTTTTAAATGATGTAATTTGAAAATTTGCTTAGGGGGCCATCTACATATCAAAACGAACACAAACTTTGTTTTTTTTTTTTTTCAATAGCAATACTCAACTTTATAATATGAATTATGAAATTAATATTCGAAATAAACAATTAAATTTAAAAAATCAAAAAACTCGACTTCATAAAAAGCGAACTAATTAATTATTTCTCATCAATGGGAAACTATTTTTTTTTCAATTCCTACTATTAGCTCACACTCTCGCTATATATATCTTGTTCAAATTTTCAATCGTTAATAAAATACTTATTATTCATCCAATCAAGCTCAAATAAATTTTTTCAAACTTGTAGTGGATGACTTGATGTTAATCCAGTTTTTTTTTTCAAATATTAATTCATGAATTAAATTAAATTAATCAATTTTCAATATCGAGAGAGCCCTCTTCTTGATCAAGGCATTTTAAGCGCCACTCAAGAGAAAAGAAGAATGGGAGAAAAAAAATTATCTTATTGACCTAAGTAGAAATTGACTTAAAATATTTTTTTTTATTACTTGTTTATATTACTTATCCATTTTTTTTTACTTGCATTGATGACTTTTAAGTTGTGTTTAATTGTCAGTTCCTATATCTATAAACACTGTTTTGATGAGATCTACAGATATCTATGATGGTTAGAGTTGCAGTAAAGCTAGAGATCCTACCTACACAACTTCCAGGTTGTAGAATATTTTAACGGAGCTTCTGACTGTAAAATAGTCAATGGAATATCGTCTTCATTTTGAAAGACCTATCCAATGATATGCCACTCAATAGGGCGCGTAAACTTTTTTTTTCGTCTCTACCGCCATTTTGTAATTTACGGCCACCATTTTGAATTTATAAAAACAAATCCTAGCCATAACCATCGGGCCGTTATGACGAATTGATAGAGACCTCATTCATTAAAATCTATCCAGCCGTTGGGATGTTTCGAGGGTATAAAGAAATCCACATACACAGATACGCGTGAAACACATAACCCTTCTTTTCAGTCGGGTAAAAAAATATGAATTGCGAGCTACAATTCTTTTGCTAGGATTACATTTTTTATGTCCTGCTTTTTGCGAATTCTCAATTTCAAATTTTTCTTCCAAGTAGTTTTCGATTTATGCTTAAAAAAACTCAAATTGGTTTAAGGAGCCTTCTATGATGTGCAGAAAAGCATAATTTGAAAAAAATGTATTTTACTTATTTTATTGAAACATTTGGGCTATTTCCGAATCTAACTGAATCTAAAATTATGAAAAAATTTGGGTTAGTAGAAGTTAATTTAAACCTTGCAGGATAACTATAGAGATTACCATAGGTCACATAGTTTTGGAGAAAAGCGCATTTTTCCATTACACACACATTTCCATTTGCTGGCGTTCATCAACGGAGTTGAGGATCACTGGAGGTACAGTCGTGGAAAAAAAAGTAAACACCCCCTATTAACTCTTCAACAAATTATCGTAGAACAAAGTTACTGGTACCGAACGATTGGAAATAAAGTTTACTTTTAAATGACGTATATAAAATTGACTTAGGGGACCATCTACATATTAAAACGAACACAAACTTTGTGTTTTTCAATAGCAGTACACAATTCTGACAGCATAAATGAACTCTACGCCCTTCAATTAGCCTAAAAAAAAATTTTATGCAATTCGTACCATAAGTTTCCGAGAAATTAATTATTTTAAAACGAGCGCATTTTAAGGGCTGTATCCAAATTGAAGTTACGTACTCGATTGTTAACCGAGAGATCCCCCTTCCTGATCAAGGCACCTTAAGCACCACTCAAGCAGTTAATGAAACCTGCTAGATTACACGACAGGAGAAGAAATTTCAAAATATCTAGTCACTTCTATTACAGACGGGCCCTTAAAACATCCTTTTGCCGTTTTTTAAGCATAATTTGAAAGCTACTTGGAAGAAAATTGTGAAATTTTGGATTTTCATAAGGCAGGACTTAATAAAACTAAATCCATGAAAAAAACTGTTGGTTGCAATTCATAATTTTTTCGAATATTAATTTCATAATTCATATCATAAAATTATAAAAATTGCAAATTCAACGTATTTATGCTTGGGTATATTGGTATTATTGCTACACAAAAAATTAACACATTAGGAGCATAATTTCGGGAGATATAAATAAAAATATGAAAATGTAATTTAATATTAGAAGCACTAAATTTTGAATGTTTACAATTCAAAAACTTATCATTCAAATGACTTGAAATTTGGTGTCTAGACATAGTTTTAACCGAAGATTTGAAATATCTGGTTAAAATTGGGTATTGCCATTGAAAAAAAAAAGTTTGGATTCGTTTTAATATGTAGATGGCTCCCTAAGCAAATTTTATATACATCATTTAAAAGTAGACTTTATTTCTAATCGTTCGGTACCAGTAACTTTCGTCTACGATAATTTGTTGAGGAGTTAGTAGGGGGTGTTTACTTTTTTTTTTTTTTCCTCGACTATACCTATCGTAGCAGAAGTATAAAAGGATTGTTGATAGTAATTTTTGAAAAAAAATTCCGTAGTTAGCCGAAATATTAAACCTTAAAGACACGGACGGTTTGGACATACATAATGACATGGGCAGCGTACTGTATGCGCCAACGGCTTTTAAAGCCCGGTTAACAACTTTTGACGATATATTTGTGTAGTATAAAAGTAATAAACATCAAACTGTAGCTGTTAAAAACACACTAATTAGAGTTAATCCCAAATTACTATGAAATTTGCACTAGTTTGCATTGGGTGGCTCTCTCAGTACGCTACCCGTGTCTTTAAAGGTTAATTAGAAACTTATCTAGAAAAACGCGGCACGGACCAAGGCAGCGTTGCATCTTTGCGACTTCTTTCGAAGTGTGCTTAGCACAATGCCAAGTTTAAACTTTGAACAAGGGTTTTTGCTTTAGGTACACTGTAAAAAGAAAAGATTATTACTACGCTGAATTTGGGTTTATGAAATGCGAAATGAAGTTTAAATATGCGCTACTTTTATTGTTAGCACCGAATTAAGTTCATCATAAACAATTTGATTAAAAAAAAAGAGTTATACAGAATAGCAATATATGATACTATTTAGATTTCATATCTCTTTGAACTTTCATGGTAATATCCATTTATACTTCTTTAGTTTATACTGTTTTACCCAAACCTACGTTGTATGGTTTTTTACAAAGTCTTATTATACTTTTAGCAAAGATTTTTTTGTAATAATACAGTTACTAATTAATATATTTATTGTACGGAACCGTCTGTAGGCGAGTAATGCTCGCACAACCGTTTATTGCAATTTAAGTAATTTGGAAAGAATATATTTTAATTTTTTTTTTAATCATCTTAAGATAATTAGTTAAGGCTATTCTCAAATCCAAAAGGGCAGCTTTATGACATAAGTTTTAATTTATTTTTGTTCAGAAATGAATGAAACTATCAGGTGTTGTTGTTCAGAAACTATGTAATCAAACTGTATTTTCTGTTTTTTTTTTTTGCAAATGCAATAGATATTTCAGAAAATAGTGTCAAAGTGGGCATTTTGAACCTAATTTCTTCGCGAAAGAAGAATAACCACTCAAGAAAGGGTGAAAAATGTTTTTGTCACATGATCCAAATCGCTTATAACTCAATAGGTAATTTATTTATCAAAAAATGAGAAACACAGCCCTATTCCAAATCGCTTCCATAGTCAGGCCTTCCAATTTTATATCTTTCCGTTAAAAAATGAATTTGTAAATGTGTCAAAACGTTTTGCGCTTGTTGAGCAGAGCAGTTGAGAACAGCCTTAATTCAATTTAAAAATCTAAAGGGTGGCAATGACCTTCTCCTCCCTGCCCCTTTGCCAACGTCCACTCCTTTAAAGTTGAAAATCGAACAACTGTGTGCCCTCCGAATCCTTATTAATTAATAAGGATTCGGAAGGAACACTCTTCCTTGATCACCTTCGGACCAATGAAAGAAAGCGCATAATCGTAGGAAGAGATCGAGACGCATACGAAAGGGTCACCTCGGAAAATTCCTAATACTCAATTCTATCTTACCCAATCTCGGCAGCAGCAGATTAGGATCAAGGTGAAACGAAAAATACTGCCAGGAAGTTGCAACAGTTAACTTGTCATATCACATCCACCCCATCCACAATCATTGGGGAAAATAAATAGAGAAAGTTTTCTTAATGATGGCCAAGAGAAGATATTCTAACTTCAAATTAAATCGTAAATAGACCACGAAGTTGGACCTCGCCGTATATACACGTCTGCAACAGCCGGGTAACAATAATGGGTCATTATGTAATGGTGATTTAAATGCCATCATATTGTCTTTATTATTGTTGTTAAATGTCACTTACTCTGTAATTAGCACAAAACATAAATGATCTTAAGCAACAGGTGGCGTGAGATAATTGTTTTATTTTAATAGCAGAGTAATTTGTCAGACATTTAAAGAGTTTTTAAAGCGAAAATTATTGTCTTTCATATCTTCGTCAAATTATTTTTTTTATATTGATGTGTTACATTTGCTGATGAAACATTTTATGATTAACAATGAAACGATGAAAAGTACTTCGAATTTTAATAATCTGAATTTGAACTTCCAGCAATTTATTTATCCATAGTTCATATAGTCAATCCTGTGACAAATGTTTTTGTGCGTCTCTGTCTCTCTTTTTAAGAAATCGTTGCTTAGAAAAGTCACCCCTTTTGCAGTTAACATGAGAATTCACCTTAGATTAACATTATATGAAATTCAATATATTAATAATATCCTTTCAATCATAGAGTTGTACTTATATTTTAAGTATCATAACATTATTAAAATGCACAGTAAACGATTTTTACTTATAGATCATAATGCAGTGAACTTCTTCTGTGTGTCCCTGTAAATGAACAATGAATGCTATGCACACCATATTCCATAGTAAGCTTCTTGTACTGCACCTCAGTTAATATATAATCAATTTCAGTATTTTTGAAATTCCGTAACATCATTAAAATACACTACCGTGAACCGGGGCTACTTTGGTCCATCCCATAAAAAAAAAGTTTTTATTCTTTGTATTAAACAAATACAAGATAAATTATTTGAAAACAACGTTTAAACACACAATAAAAACAAGCAGATTTGACCATACGTATACGTTTCGTGAGTACTAGGACTCACATCCTCAGTGTAAAAACTATAAAATCCTAGACAGTGTAAAAACTATAAAATCTATATATATCCTAGTACTCACGAAACGTATACGTATGGTCAAATCTGCTTGTTTTTATTGTGTGTTTAAACGTTGTTTTCAAATAATTTATATTTTCACACAAGTTCTGTACTTATCAAATACAAGATAATTCGGAGTTTTTACCCTTGAAAAATATTTTATACCCTACTATAAGGTATTTGAATAGTTTGGAAGTAACTTAAATTTTTGTTAGTGGCAACACTGGATGTGTTTGTAAGCAATTGTTTTCGTGTGTAGATTTTAACTCCCCAAACTTTCTATAGTGAGACAATCTGGATAAGAGATACAAATAAGGCAAGTGTCAAAATATTACCTTTAGTAACCTGTAACCCATGCTTACAGTTTATAGTTGATCATAGTTTTCTCTTTAACTTTTCATTTCGACAGAAAATGTTTGCGTTTTCATAGAGCTAATATGAAAACTAGTTTTTTGGATCTACTTTGTGCCAGGCCTTTTTTGGTCCGGAAGTAGCCCAAGTTACTTAGAAATGCCTTTTATACAACCAAATCTCTTAAAAATTGTATTAAGTAACCTTTTTTTTTCAAATGTTACTGTAGCAAAATGTTATATTAATTATTTTTGTTCCAGTTGCTGAGAATAACATGATGAAAACTGTTTCTCGTGTTTTTAATATTAACAATTGGTTTATTGTGCTTAAATGTTAACAAAACAAAATTTATTTATCAAGTTTGCAGTGTTAATTCATTAGCCAATCCTATTGCAAGGGGTTTTCAATATCCCAACATATGAAATGTATTCCGTTTATATGAAAATAAGTGAATGGACCAAAGAAGCCCCCAGCAGGGGCTACTTTGTTCCAAAAGTGTAAAAATAGTTAAAAAATAAAAAAATAAAAAATTTCCTCTTTAAAACCATACAGTTTGCTTCATTGTTTCATGTTAATTGCTTACAACTTAATTTCGATGTTGAAAAATCATATATAATATTTTTTTAATAATGGAAATGTTAGTGGAACTAGGAAAAGGTGGCCCAAAGTAGCGCCCCGGTTTACGGTACAAAAGATTTTCCCCATGACCGTAATGTAATGGAAATCTTTTGAGTGTCCCTGCACATGGACTATTGACACTACGGACTTTATTTTCAATACCGAAAGTGCCATGGTAGTCCTCAATAACATACATCAATTTCATCGCAATTCGAGTATATTTACGCGAGTTAGAGCTCGGACAGACAGACAAAACGAATTCATTAGCACTTTTCAACTTTGTTGGAAAGTGCACCCCATGCTTGTTGGCCCATGTTTGTAAAAAACTAGGGAAAAACAAGTACAGATAAAGCGACCCTATTTGATAGAAATTCTAAGAATATTCGTTCTTTGAAACGTATTGCTCTTTTTTTTCTTTTTTTCCGATTTTTTAAAAAGTTCTCTATTTTCTTAAGTAATGCATAATGTCTAACAAGGTTTGACATCTCTGAGAAAGAAATATTTTTAGACCACGAGAGATGGAACAAACAAATAACCATAAAATCATAGTTGAAGGTCAAGTTTAAGTAAAACATCTTTTAAAAAAACCTGTTATCAATACAAACAGAGCTGTAGCTTACGTTGAGTATCTTATTTTACCCCCTTCACGATTCTGTGATTAAGAAGGATATGTTCTTTCGCTTTTCCTTTTTGTCTTAGTTTTGGAGTAATTACCGGAAACCAAATAATTAAAAAAAAGTCTCGGGCACGCGACTTTACCATTTAAAAACCCCAGATGAAGATTGTTATCGTTGTATAAGAGAGCGTGTATGAAACGCTGGTCTTGACCTTCGAACCTATTTTCCTTCTTCATCAGAGAAATCGTCTTGGAGCTCTTTGAGAAAGGAAAACTGAGGAAACTTACCACGATTTCTGTAGAATTTTAAACAAGTAATTTTTAAACAAAAAATAAAAGCACCTTCAAGTGAATTTATCATCATTCTACGACTTGGTTGCAACTGTGCAAAAACACTCATCCCAATACTTTTTTTTAAATGAACCCTATTCTTCCTCTCAGTTCGAAGCTATGAAAAAACCACTGTTTGGGAAAACATTGGAAAATCGCCCCATTGGAAAGCAATACAGTCTTCAAAAATTCACTTATTTTAGGTAGATTTCGTAAGAAATACTATCTATTGCAGTCGTTACCATGGTGCGACTTTTGAAAAATTAATTCATAACTTTTCATTATATGACCCCAAAACCACCCCCATCTAAAAAGTTTACACACACACACACACACATATATATATATATATATATATAACCATTAATTAAACATTACCGACCACCATCAAAAACCGCAATATTGTGAATGAAATAACAATAAAAATGGATACCACAAACCTATAATATACAACTGTATGTATAAAATAAAGTGCCTTATACTTTATTACAAGAATTAATATGGGAAAAAAAAGAAGAATATGGATACCGATAAAAATAATTGAAAAACTTATATATTGAATTACGTTTTCAAGAGTACAGAATTCAATGATATAAGCAAATCGGGTTTTTTCTGTGAGAAAAAAAGCTAAAAGCTGAAATTTTTTTTCTCCTGTACTCAAACAACCAATATGACCAAGAGAATAGTTTCAAGATAAAAACAGAATAATATCAAATGGCATGAAATGGAAAAAACAATACAACCTATTAAATATTTAATTTATAGCATAAAAAATAGAAATATTACACAACATACCGAATAAAATCCCAGTTGTTTTCAAAATATCCTCCTGCACATGGTATCCAAAAACACGATAAGATTAAGGTGAATTAAACAGTTAAGTTAACACAGAAATTAAAACCTATGGATTCAGTTAATTCATTTTGAAATACCGTGATAAATTCAATTAATATAATATAAATAGAAAATAATTACATTATTTAAAATACCTAAAAACACTTTTAAATTATTTAATTTCTATTTTACAATACTGCCAATATTCAGCGTTCAATACCACCTGGTGTAAAAAATTAAAATTATTACTCTAATAGAAGCATCAAAAGACAAAATTTTGGTGCTGCCATCTAGTATGTTATTTTAATACTATTATTATTATTCAAATGTCACAAGATGAACCTAATAAAAGCTAATGAATTTAAAATATATCAACTGCATTACCACACAAATCCTAATATATAAATAATACCATACTATATACCATTATTCACAAAAAAATTAAATAAATACAAATGTTAATAAAATGCTTTCAATATATTCTATTACCTTTTATGATGTTTTTTATTATGATATCTTTTCATTTTGAATGCAACAATTCATTTTGAATTATTTTTTCCTTAATATTTGTATCTTATATATATATACATATATATGTCCACTTTCTTCTTTTTTCTTCCATAATAATTCTTATAATAAATTATTTGGCACTTTTTTTTTTTTTATACTTACAGCTTTATTCACAATATTACGGTTTTTGATGGTGGTAGGTTATGTTTAATTAATGGTTATATATATATAAACATATATAGATATATGTATATGTATGTATGCACTAAATTTTGTCTGCACGATAAAAGTCGCAATTATGCACGGCTCGTCTTCAAACTCTCCAAACAGATTGAGATGGCTAATATCTCGGCGGGGATTGCAAATGGAGAGGGTTAAAAATTTTGAATACCGCCTTAACATGATTCTGATAAAACCCAGCTCTTACAGAAAAATGACAGCAGTTGCCAACAATAAAAAAAAAACAATAAAATTCTCATCACAATAGTTACTTTTCTATTGCAAGATTTCCACGCGAAAAATGAAAATGAAATAAATAGTTTGACGAATTGAAAAAAATAAATTGAATATTACGTCATAAGTTTTCCAGAGCAAGATTTCCACGTGAAAACTGAAAATGAAATAAATAGTTTGACGAATTAAAAATATCTATATATTATAAAATATAGTTCAAACTATAATTATTGAACATCACATTCATCTTGATTAACATATAAATATACGATATTACAATTCTGATAAAATTTTACTTAAAAGGTGCTAAAATTTTAGCACCTTTTAAGTAAAATTTTATCAGAATTGTAGTATCGTATATTTATATCTATACTATATTATTTATATATGTTACGTCATATTGGAAATGTAATGGACATCTGTATTTGAATATGTAACGTCATGTGAGTTTGGAAAAACGTATTAAAACATGATAAAAACCCGACTATGGAAATATTAACATGTTTTAGCAATTTGAGGTTCTCTGAATTTGTTTTCTCCATTTTTAAACCTATTTCATATATATGCGTGTGTGTATTCGTGTATATTACAATTTTCTCAAAAAGTTTAGGTCCCTAGAGCTCATTATTAGTGAAGAAACTGGGTTTATCTCTAATCTTGATTTAGGTTTCGTTGGTGAAGTTAGTACTTAACTTCGAAATCTACCTCCGCCTGTAGGCCGAGCCGGCAAGGATTTTTTTTATCCCGCTACTGAAAGGATTAAAATGTATGTAATAGGTCTGAATAATATAAGGAATATTCATTTAACCCTTTCAAGGGCAAGCAATTGCATTTCTGTAATGTTGAACTCAAACCGGAATATTCGAAACATTTTGTTTCAAAATAAGGAAAAGCAAATTTTTAACTTTTTTCCACCAAAGTTAGTAAGCTAAATTTTAATTAACAGTTTCTGGTGCAAATCTTGATTATAATTAGGTGCGATAAAATATATCCCACCGCCCCTCAAGGGATTAATTTGAGATTAATTTTATGTAGATTATCGAATTTATTAGAGATATAAACGGTCAAGTGCGAGTATTACTCGCGCACAGAGGGTTTCGCACAATAAATATATGAATTAGTAATTGTATTATAAAAAAAAACCCGTTGCTAAAAGAATACTAAGACTTTGTAAAAAACTATACAAATTAGAGTTGGGTATAACAGTATATACTAGAAAAATGTAAATGGATATACCATGAAAGTTCAAAAAGATACGGAACCTAAATGGTATCAAATATGGCTATTCTGTATAACTCATTTTTACTTTCTTCTATTCGAATTCCGGTTTTCGACGGATTTATACGTTTTAGGGGCCAGAGATCATGAAAAACATGTTTTTACAAAATGTCTGTCTGTCTGCGTGTGACACAAATTCTGTGGGCGCTCTATCTTAAGAACTATTGAACAGAATTTAATAAAACTTTAGATTCAGTTAGTCCCTGATATAAATTGCTGTTAATTACTTTTTGGTGTAAATCGCTCAGCATCTGGCGCTGCTATGCTGCATTATTCATGATTTCCACAATAGCTATATTTCAAGAACTAAAGCACGGATTTTCAGAAAACTTCAGATTCAGTTAGTCCTTGATATAATTCGGTGCTGATAACCTTTTGGTGTAAATCGCCTAATAGGTGGCGCTGTTGTGCTGCATTATTCATGATTACCGCAATAGCTTTATGTCAGGAATGATGCACGAATTTTCATCAACCTTCAGATTCAGTTAGCCCCTTAAATTAGTGCTGTTTAGTTTTTGGTGTAAATCGCTCAACAGGTGGTGCTAAACTGAATTCAGCATAGTAATAACCTTTCTTTCTACAGTGTAGCTAAAACAAAACATTCCTTAAAAGTTTACATTTGACATTGTGCTAAGCGCGCTTCGAAAGGAGGTCACAAATTGTAACGCCGCCTTGGTCCAAGTAGTGTTTTTCCAGATAGGTTTTTAATTAACTTTTAAAGTCACTCGAGTCGATTGAAAGATCCATTCAATACAAAACAGTCGCGAATCCCATAGTATTTATGTAATCCCTTGTAATTAAGGGGTCTCAGGAATCTTAAAATTGGAAAAAAGGAAAAAAAAGAGACCAGTTTCAACAATTAATATCTTAAAATGTATGAGATTTTAAGAGACAATTTTTATTGAGATGAAAGATATAAGTACGTTCTTTCATTTTATGTATTTAAAAAATTGCAAGATGCAGAATTAGCATTTACAGGGGGCTCCAAACAGTCAGACATTTGACAAGCAGAAAATTGGTCTAACAGCTTACGCGCACGATTAGAAAATAAATATAGCAACTAGAAAAAAAAAATTGTTGCATACTTATACTTCAGGTTGTAATAATTACCCTGAACCTAAATAAATTTGTATTTAAAGCATCTTTATATTTTTAATACGAAGTTGTATTTAGCTAATACAAAATTTTGAAAATTTCAACAACATAATCACTTTTTTTAGCAATAAAAAGGAAATTTTAGGTTCAGTTTATACAGATTAACATGAAACGTATGTTTTGAAAATTTCATTAAAAAAATATTCAAAAGTTTTTGAGATATCGTGCGCGCTATGCCCAAAAAAGTAATTTGGAGAAAAATGACTTAAAAGTTTTGGAAATGCCGCCTCAGCTAACTGAGCGGGTATACTTCTAAAAGCCATAACTTCTGTTCTAATGAAAATTTGATGGAAACAATTATAGTAAAATGTTCAGAAAAGATAGAAGATTAACATCTAAAAAAATTTAAATTAACAAATTTTTCAAGCTTTAAGAGTCCTGAGACCCTTCGAATTAGTCTGTTTTTAACAATTTGACGATTATTGCTTTTATACTGTTACTGGCCCTTGCATTACACATATATATCATTAAAAGTTGTTAACTAGGCATTAAAAGCCGATGGTACATAGAGTACGCCGCCCCTGTCATTATGTATATCCAAACCGTCCATATCTCTAAGGATTAATATCTCGGCTAATTACAGACGATTTTTTTCGAAAATCATGATCAACAATGCTTTTATACTTCTGCTACGATAGGTACCTCCAGCGCTGCTCAACACCTTTGCTGAATGCCCGTAAATCGAAATTTGTGTGTAACGGAAAAATACGATTTTTTCAGAAACTATGTGATCTAGGGTAATCGCTATAATTTTCCTGCAAGGTTTAAATGAATGTCTACTACCTCTAATTTTTTCATAATTTTAGTTTCAGTAGATTGGGAATTAGATGGGGGGGGGACATATTTTTCCGCTACATTTTCAACGATATTTTTGAAAATGTAACACCTAAAATTAAAAGAAATGTATTTTGGAATTCAGCGTTACGGAAGTTTTCACAGGATACCCCACACGACATACAAAGAAAGATTTTTTTTTTCAAGTCACTTAATTTGTCCCTCTACATTTTTACTAAATATATTTATAAATGTTTAATAATCTGAAAATATGTGGGTCAATAGTCTTTATTACTTCCCCGAATTTGAACTTCCCACGTTCTATAGTTTACGAGTAAAATGGCTGTGACAGACAGACACAAGAGTGATCTTATAATGGTTCCGTTTTTACTTTATAAGTACGGAACCCTAATAACGTAAAAATAAATTAAATTATAGCCAATGCCTGTATAAATGAGTATAAATGAGTTTCAAGTGTTTAACCCTTTGTTGCATATTCTAAAACTGGCAAATCCCCAACGTTAAATTTAGTATTTTCCTACTAAAAGGATCATGCTGAAAGAGAAAAAAAATATTTTATGTGTAATATTTTTTTATTATTTGAGTTACAGCTTGTCCACTATAGTGGACACTATGAACACAGAACTGAAATGTAGTGCTGTCAGAAAAATAAGATTTATGTTAGTTTTCTTCTTGAAGATTATCATATTCTAAAAATATTTATGCTTAAAATTGAGAAAATATTCATTGATGATGAAATTTGTGAAAACAGTCCGTTTATGCATTGATGCAAAGGTAAATTTTACACTTTACACATGAATATGTTGACTTTCTTTTACATAGTTCCATCTTGCATCGTTGTGCACTTTGGGATTTTTGACAGGGAAAGTGTTCCATCTTGTCATATCTGGTGTCCTTGTGTACAAAATTTGCTCTTACTGGCAATTGTCTTAGTTGTTTGTCTTCCAACACATTACATTCTTCAGAGTCTGGAATCAAATGCGGTTCAGCAGATTGTCGCGTCACTGAGTGAATGAGTCCACTTACTACAGCCAGTTTAAATTTTCCAAATTGTATGTAGCAATTTGGAAACAAGCTTCTGTATAAAAGCCACGCAATGACAGCAGTTACATAAATTAAATGGAATATAATTCTTTTATACTACTTCTTGGTTTTCAGGTGAGTTCTGTATAATGCACATAACATGTTACATTTATCTATTCCTCCTATATTTTGGTTATAATCTTCAATTAGAGCTGTCTGGTCCATTTCAATTAATAAAATATATTTTTTAAAACGTTTTGTAGATATCAATTTTAAAATTCTTTATTGTTATTTTATTGTTTTTTCAATATTATCTTACAGATTCAACTATTTCAAACAGAACACATATGTGATTTTTTTAAAACTAATAAATTGCATAAATAAATGAAATCAGGCAATTATAACTTTAAAAATGTGAAAGAGATGAAAATTTATATAAAATATGCCTGCATACTATCAAAAACACGTCAAATTTATATTTTAAAATTTTCGCTGTTTACACTCATAACGTCCACTTCAGTTAGCAGAGTAAAATGCCATAATGTTGATGCTGTGCATGGCGTCCACTATAGTGGACATTGTGTAAAAACTTCCATAAAATAAACAAAAAAAGTTTTTCATACTTGTTTTTCAATTGTCTATTAGGCCAAGACATTTAAAAACAATAATTAATGAACAAAGTATCGTTTAAATAATATTATTATAGGTTTAGAGTCATTTTAGTTCATGCTGAACAACTTACCGGCTTTCTGATGGGACGTCAATAATAATTCTATCTCAAGAAGTAAGTTAACCGTCTCGCGAAGCCATATCGATTTTTTCCCTGAAAGCATGAATGTCAAAAAATAGCATAAGCTTTAAATAGGAACTGTGAATGAAATAGGTTGGGTAACAAAAATTGCCAAATTTGTCCACTGTAGTGGACAGTATGCAACAAAGGGTTAAATATCATGTAAATTAAACTTATTTTACTTAAATATGCTTTTACTTAACAGTTTCAACGTTAATATTTAGTGTTTAAATTTTTTTTCATTCAAATTCTGCAAATTATACTTTTATAATTTTTTTTTCAATATTTAATTGTTAAATAATGAAAGAATATGCTTATATTAGCATTAATTAGATTTATACGTTCATAAGCAGGGTTTAATTTACGTCGGAGCCCACCGGAGCCTTCTCTGTTTTAGTAAATATTTAAATATTGGTCGGAATTCACCGGAGCTCATAAATACAGGGCTCCGGATCCCAGTGCAATATCGCTTCCGAAAAACCGAAACCTAAATTACCTTTTCCTTTCCTTTTCATCTCTAAGCTATTCATTCTTTTTTACCAAAACACTTATATGTGACTTAATGTGTCGCACACGTAGGAGATGGAGTTTAAACGGACTCAATTTTTAATTCAGCTTTTGGACTTGGTCTGACTCGAGCTCAATCTGTATTACAATTAAAATTTTATTTATTCATGTATAGAAAAAAAAACTTTTCCTTCTTTAAAATTACGTTATATTATATTTCAGATCATTTTAATGCTATTTTGATCAGAATGAAGGGGGAAAAGAAATCGTGTTTTTTTGTTGTTGTTGTTGTTGTTTTTTTTTAAATTTATGTCGGCGACGACGTGTTGATACGGCGTCACTCAAAAGACTGAACAATGACTTTGCTTTCAGTTCGATTTTCTTTTGTGATAGGATATTTTTTTATTGGCTGTTTTTTATTATTATTATTATTATTATTTATTTAGATATCTAACCTGTAAAGAATATTTTCTGTTTTAGCCAACGAGCATCAGCTTGAGGTTGTTTTTTTTTTATCTTATATTGTGTACGAGTATAAAAATCACGTTAATGATTTTCCTATTTATTTGGTATCGTGAGCGGTACCCATGCTAATGCTCTGCTCAGCACATTTACGAAGTCACTTTCATTTGCAAGTAGTTATAATTGTCATGTATTGTTATTCTGATAGAAAGCAATTGAGCAGTGTTTCCCCTTTTTCTATAAAAGCATGGATTCTTTCCAATAACGGTGTCAAATTTTTTATTTAATCTGATTTTCAGAGACTCACCACAAAAGATTGTTACGCGGAAGGAATCGATTATAGTTTAAGATATGCACCTGTTATAGGAAATTGTAAAACATTGTTTCATTCTTCGGCATAGATATTAATTTCTGTAAATTTCGTTAATTTCTTTTTAAAAATGCATAGCAGCGAACTACCCCTTTTTAGTGTAAACACTATTTCCTAATCATAATCCTTACGATATTTAATCGCAGAATTCTGAAATTAATTAACACTAAAATTAGGCAAAGATTACTATTCGTAAGGAGTGATAGGGTCAATCCATTTCAAGTGGTCCAGATAATCATTTATTCGTTGCTTGACCATTTTTAAAAAATGTGAAATTTTTTGTACAACAACCCTAACAGGATGGAAGTTATGTAAGTAACCCTTTCATGACTATTATTTTAATTTTATTAATTTTTATTTGTGCATGGCGGCTATCTTTGTTTCATCGTCTGCAGCAATTTTCTCACAAGAAGGGTTTACGAAACTGTAAATAATTCACCGTTTATTTCTCCAATTCAAGTGCGGATTAAAGCAATTTGTACAGAATACATTGGGCTAAAAATCTGGTAATAGAGTAGTTTTCAAAACTAACTGCTTATTGGGGAAATTTAAGCATAAAGTTTCAGTTTTTTTCCAAATTTTGTCCGTTTACAAGAGGAAATTTTTCTAGCAAGGAAAACTGTCAACATGACATAATTTTTTTTACAAATAGACCGAAAGTACTTGTACTCACACGCCAAGTTCCAGATCTGGGACTTGCTTTCTCTTTGCTAAAAAAACTGAGGTTTCTTTTAGTTACTAAAATTACAACAAAATTACTGAAACCATACAAAATGTATAGCCTTAGGCCTAATTATTTTTTAAATTAATTGCTAAACTTTTCAAAAGGCTTTATTTTCTGTTACTATTATTTAAAGATAATCAAAAAAATAAATTTAAATGACACTCTGAGATAAATACTTACCTGTGATTACAACAAAACAATAGTTTGGCAGTATTGTTTTGACATGTTGTCCTTGCCATATCTCAGCTTGTAGTCAAATCTCCATCCTGAAATTTCTTGTGCATAACACTACCATACAATACTCTCAGAAACCAGGACTTCAGATTTTTATCTCGCGCCCCACCAGAGATATCAAAGCCTCAAAAGTGCGATTTTTGACATTTTTGAAAAATTTGGGATTTTTTTTTTTTTTTTTTTTTTTTTAGCGAAGAGAAAACAAGTCCCAGATCTGGAACTTGGCGTGTGAGTACAAGTACTTTCGGCCTTTTTGTAAAAAAAATTATGTCATGTTGACAGTTTTGCTTGCTAGAAAAATTTCCTCTTGTAAACGGACAAATTTTGAAAAAAAAAAAAACTGTAACTTTATGCTTAAATTTCACCAATAAGCAGTTAGTTTCGAAAACTACTCTATTACCAAATTTTTATCCCAATGTATTCTGTATAATTTGCTTTAATCCGCATTTGAATTGGAGAAATAAACGATGAACTATTTACAATTCCGTAAACCCTTCATGTGAGAAAATTGCTGCAGACGATGAAACAAAGATGGCCGCCATGCACAAACAAAAATTAATAAAATTAAAATAATAGTTATTTTGAACTTCCATCATGTTAGGGTTCTTGTACAAAAAATTTCAGATTTTTTAAAAATGGTCGACCAACCAGTGCTGGACCACTTGAAATGGATTGACCCGATAACTAAAAACAGCTAAGTATATGCTGATAGATATATTTGAAATTTTTATTTTGCTAAAGAAAAAAATGCTTTAAATTTTGAAAATAATGTACGAAATATAAATATGCAGATTGGAGTGACAAGGGGGTAGGGGGAAAGGTACGGTTGTTGTATCGGTACCGCAGAATATTAGGGCTCCGGTACATTTTTTGTTAGAAATTTAGCTCTGATCATAAGAGTGACAATAAAATAACGCTGTAAAGAGAAATAGAGAAATAGCGGATTTAGAAGACTATTGCTCATAATTATTTCAAAATAACAAATACAGAATAAAAAAGGGGAAATTTAAAAATTATAAACTTAGCGTGCAGGTGGTTTTGGTATGCACCGAAATTTTGGTTGTTTTTCACGGAAAACGAATATTCGCTGAAACTCGCTGAAAACGAGAACAAACTTTTGGTCGAGCACTACTTTTCATCTTTCTAGCTCAAAGAATTTGTAATATCAAAGATTCGGCAAACTATCACTATTATTTTAAATGTCAATTGCGTGAGGTGATGTAAACGAATTTTCATTTATCTTGTAAAGTAACATTTTACCCCGGTCTTACATAACATAACCACAGAACCCCGATCTTACATAACATAACCACAAGCTTGTGGACAGTACCTGTAAATGTTAATTATAGATAATATTTCCAGGAAATTACAAAAATAAAATTATATTTGAGATTTGTATGAATTCATGAAACTTTTTTCTAATGTAAAAGCACATTAAAGATATGCTTTTCGAAAAATTTAATACAGAAACACAGCCCTAACATTAATATTATTGCTTTCATTTCAGGAGTGAGTTTCTTTTCCTCCCACCTCCCGACCCCTCCTCTCCGTTTGTAACTATATAAATAAGTCGGAAATTGCACGTCAAACGTGGCAAATGAGGTACATTCGTACTATAACTAGTTTTATAGATATTCAGATCTTGGTGCAATAGCTATTGCACTCTTATACAAAAATACATGAAAACAAATTTTATTACCATTATATATATGAAATTCAGTAACACGGAAATAATATGACTCAATCTTAAATAGGACGTAATCCCCATGGCAACCTAGAATCATTACCTATAATGGGATATCATTGAATTATTTACGTATGATAGCATTTAATAGAATAATCACTGTAGAAATCTAAAATGATTACCTATCATGGGATATTATTGAATTAATTACGTATGAAAGGATTTAATAGTTTGAAGGAAACTTTTATTAATATTTTTTTAAGTTTTGATTCGATTTTCATAAAATTTCAAATGACTCGACGAAATTCTGCAACGATTATATATATTAAATTTCAAACCATTCGGTTGGGTTGTTATTGTGCTGTTATATGCGGCCAGAAGGGCAGACAGACGGACGGATCAGACGACGAATATAGGTGCTACGTATTTATATAATTACGAATTCAACTAAAAATGATTTTTACTGCTTTTCTTATTTATAACAGATTGAAATTACAGTCTTGTACATCACCAGGAGAAGCTTCTTTATATGTATTAGTATTTTAAGACCCCATTTGTCGCATGAGATCTGATAGATACGCGGTCCGTGTATCTCAAAGATATAACCAGGATTCGTAAGTATCATGATATTTTCGGAAATATCCGATATTTTGATATACTCGTATATCCGATATTTTTTTATATATAACCGATATTTTCAAAATAGTTAACGCCCCTGTTTATAAATATTTTCAGACAATGTAAATTAGAAACTAAAACATGCTGTACTTAACGTGAAAACTAATAAAACAATACTTTAAATGTCTTTTTCTTTCTTTTTCATTTACAACAAATTGAAAAAAAAAATATTTTACTTTTTACACTCACTATTAAATAAAATATATAATTCCGTATCAAGTATTATGAATATTTTACGTTTTATGCAACAAAATAATTTATTTTTAATTAAAAAAATAATATAAATATTACCTTTTTCGTTCCATTTCAGTGGAAGTATCAAAATCATCATGAATTAAAATAATAATCATATTATGCACGAAAAATATCGGATGGCATTATGGGATGTATATGAGGCATTCTCACAATCTTTTGACTTTTCTATATTTTTCCGTCTCTGAATAATCATTTTTATTTTAGTACTCATTCTTGGGAGTTTTTTATTTCTTATACTGGAAAACATCCCATTGCATTACTGCATAACAATATTAACGATATAAATAAGTTTTGGACGATGTTGGGGGTCCAAATATACCACGAAATTCCTATACCGTCCCTTGTCCCTGATGCTGATTTTTAAGTTTTGAGCTGTCTGTATAAAATTGTTTCAATAAAAGTAATTCCATGTAATTTTTTTCCGAAACTAGGACTATTATTTTATATAAATATGTCGCAAAAAATTAACCTGCACACATTTTTAGGGTTGTTATCATTTCTTGAACTCTGTCCCTGGGTTTTAAATTCCTTTTACCGTCACTCTTGCTAAACTTATACAGAAAATCACTTCAGATGCAGCCACAGAATTTTTTTCAACTTTTTTCTCGTGCAGAAGTATGCTAGAGGAAGAATGGCTAAATTTTTTTGACAGAAATTTACTGCAGATTTTAAATCAGCATTTAAATATCAATTTCAAGCATCGTGGCTTTATTGGTAGTCTTACCGTCCCCAAAGTTTATTCCTCCACTTTTCGAGGTAATTTTTTTTTTAATCCAATGTAAATAACTGTTTCTAAAAATCAATGAACATTGTGGTTATCACTTAGTCTTAACATGAATTGCCTAAAAATAGGTGATAATTTTCCTTACCGTCCCATCCTTACAATCCTTTTTTTTTTTCTTACCGTCCCATCCTTACCATCCCTTTTTGTTTTCCTTAAACTTCCTTCCCTTTAACACCTCTTTAAGACAATGATATACCAAAATTTTGTACTAAAAATACTACATTGTTATTATTTCTTATTTGAATATCCTGTGGGTACTATGCAAATTCATTATGAGTAAAAATTTAGATGAAAATAAAAAGTTCTAGCGGTAAAATGGTAAGTAAAATTAAACTCGCAAGTTTAACTCAAACCTCAGTTAAATAAAAAAAAAAAAAATTCGCTGCTGACCATTTTTTCTTTATTTTGAATCATTAAGGCATTCGTCTATAAGTTTAAAATTTTATTTTGGTAAGTTTATTTTCGCCAGATTTTTATTCCTGAAAAGTCAAAAGATTGTGAGAATGCCCCATATATGGTTTCTTCTTCAGGCATGCCTTTTTTAGATCTATATTACATTTTCGGTATGCATCGAATGAATTGTTTTTCAGTGAAACTATCACGCCACAGTGGCGTAGTCGTAAAACAAAAATAGAAGGTATACGCTATAAGCAAATGGATATATGGTACAGTCGCTATAGACAAAATATATACGATAGAGATTCCGCAGTAGCTTTATTTCAGAAAATGAATTTTTACATATTTTATATTATTTACATTTTAAGGAACGCCGTGTAAGGTACATTACAGAGTTAGTTAAAAGACATACGGTGAATACCAGCGTATACCCTCCACCAGGCCCTGATTACCGAATCGGCACGGGAAGCACGCGCTTCCCTTAGAAATTTTGTAGGGGCACGAAATTTTATACTGAATTAATTTCATTCCAAATTTTTAATTTCTTTTAAAATTATTAACTCATTTATATACGAGGACGTGAGTTTCAAAACTCGCTGTATCCCGAAAATAAAATTTTAGGAAACATCTCTAGCTACGTCCATTGGTTTTCATCGTCTACAATGCCAGAAATACATGATAAAACTAGTTTTTTTTTTTTCGATTGCAGTGTTTTTTCGATGCAGCTTCACCAATAGAATAGATTGATAGAGATAACTTGAATTTTTAAATTTTGGATAAGGCGAGTTTTAAAAACTTATGTCCTCATATATATTATATATAAAATATATAACATTAAAAAGTGTTTCATAAAAATATATTTCATAAAAAATTAATTTTTTATACAATAGATCAGTTTCAACCACATGATCACAATTCCTCCAATCAACGAAAGTCGTCACTTTATCAGACAGTATTATTGTCCAACTAATCAAAATTGAGAATATCCAATAAAATTATATTTGTAGTAATTTGAATAATATGAATTGGTGAGTTTCTCGGTATATCGAGTATAGGACTCTGAAATGACACCGCGCTTCCCTAGCTTTAGAAGTTAATCGGGCCCTTCCCTCCACTACATCCCTATTTCCCCTAAATTTAAATTTTGACTCCAAAACCAGCCGAATACGAAAACAAAACTGGTCAGACACTCGTTCAATAGATCTCTGTCCCCAAATTAGAAAAATGAAAGTATGTAACAAAATATTAAAAGTAGCTCAACACGATATATAACAATGTAGCAATATATCGCATACCGATATGTAGTTAAAATCTAGAAAAACTTTCCAAATTTTTCTTTTTCTTATTCCGTGTTTTCTCCCATCTTCGCCGTTTTTACCAAGTGGCTATTTCACAGTCGACCAGCGTGAAACAGAAATGGTTGGCTAGTTGAGCATACAGAGGAACCTCTCACTTTAAGGAGAAAAAATGGAAAAATCAGATGGAAAATTATAAGATATACATGGCATAACATGCGAAATAACACCTGTGTTAAGCGGTCCTTATGTAACCCACAGAAGCGTGTCGATATGTTTGTTTTCGTTAAGTGCTCGGGTTTGAAAATGAGAATGTTTTTGAAAATCAGCATGTTTTGGCTCGGCTTTTTAAGCGGCATGATTTGGGATGCAGAAAATATCAGTTTGTTCTATTACACGCATGGTTGTTCTGTTTAAGACGTCGCAAAAATTGATAATTTGTAATGAAAATTGTGTCAAATCAGTACCGTTTAGAGGGGAAGCTGCATTTTTTTTTTCGCCTATCATGAAATCCAATGGGAAATTTTAATTAAGTGATTACTCTTTACCTAATAGTACATGTAAAATAGTGTTTTTCAGAGACAACTGGTGGCCATTCACCAAAATTTGGGAAGAACTTCGTTTTGGCACTAGAAATGACGATGCTATGAGCCCCCCCAATAATAGTTGTTTTACTATGTTTTTAGGGGGGAAAATTTTAACTCAGGGTGGGGGGGGGGATTCAGTTTTTTTAAGTAGGTCAAGTGGGATATTGTTTTTAAATATTTTTTGATTCTAAATCGAATGACATCATTAGCAAGTTGATACGATCATTTGTTACAAAGTTATGGCAGGTTTTATAAATACAAAATCGAAAATTATACTTTAGTACAGATAAATTGGTTTTTACAGCGACAATCGATGGCCAGCCACGAAAATTTGGGACGAACTTTGTTTTGGCACTAGAAATTAAGATCCGATCAGTCTCCCAATAATAAAGTCTCCCAATAATAATTTACTACGTTTTGGGGGACAAAAGCTGGCAAATTTCAACAGGGAAGAGGAGCACTCAACTTTTTTTCAAATATGTGAAGGGAGGTGTCGTTTATTATGTATTTTTAAATTCTGAATCAAATGACACCATTCGCAAGTAGATACGATCATTTGTTACAAAGTTATGACAGGTTTTATGAATACAAAGTCGAAAATTATATTTTAGCGCAGGTAAATTGGTTTTTACAGCAACAATTGATTACCATTTGCGTAAATTTGGGAAGAACCTCGTTTCGGCACTAGAAATGAATGTCCGATGTGTCCCAAAAAAATAAAATTGCTTTACCGCGTTTTTTTTTTTTTTTTTTTGGGGGGGGGGGGGGGGGCATTTTAACTTAGCGAGGAAGAACTCAACTTTTTTTAAATATGTCAAATGAGGTATCGTTGATTATGCATTTTTTAAAATTCTGAATCGAATGACATCGTCCGCAAATCAATACGATCATTTATTACAAAGTTACGGCATGTTATATGAATAGAAATTCGATAATTATACTTTATGAGTTTATTACACCTAAACATAGTAAAAAAGCTTTATTTCTGTTAACTCATCGAATCTTCCTTTTTAGTACCAAAACGAAGTTCTTCCTAAATTTTCGTGAATGGCCATCAGTTGTCCCTGTAAAAACCAATTTACTAAAGTATAATTTTCGAGTTTGTAGTCATAAAACTTATTGTAACTTTGTAACAAATGATCGTATCGACTTGCGGATGGTGTCATTTCATTCAGAGTTTTAAAATACATAATAAAGGATATCCCACTTACCTATTTGAGAAAAGCTGAATTCTCCCACGGTAAGTTAAAATGCATCCTCTTTCCCCAAATAAACACGGTAAAACAACTTTATTATTTGGGACTCATCGGATCTTCATTTTTAGTACAAAACGAAGTTCTTCCCAAATTTTCGTGAATGACTATCAGTTGTTGCTGGAAAAACCAATTTACTTGCACTAAAGTATAATTTTTGCCCTTGTATTCATAAAAACTGCCGTAACTTTCTAACAAATGATTGTATCGACTTGCAGACGGTGTTAATCGATTCAGAATAAGAATTCATAATGAACGGTATCCCACTTGACGTACTTAAAAAAGTTGAGTTTCTCCTCCGTCCCTGAGTTAAAATGCCCCCACCCTTTTACCCCGCCCCCCAAAACATGGTAAAACAACTTTATTTTGAGGGGGACTCACCGGATCTTCATTTCTAGTACCAAAACGAAGTTCATCCAAAATTTTTCTGAATGGCCACCAGTTGTCGTATATTACTCACTTTCTGGTCTATTTTATTATCGAAATTCAGTTTTCACTATAAAAAAAAATAGACGTTTGATGCCAAAGTAGTGCGTTTTTAAAAGTTGTTTTCTGAAATTTCAAGTATTCTGAAGAAAACAATAAATATTGAAAATTTCGCCGAAGGTAAAATTTCAAAATTACAGGTATCCCTCACTCAGTACGGATTCAATTAGTGCTATTTTGAGTTTATGCGTTAAAATGATTTTAGATGTTCTCTCGATTAGCGCTAGCAAAATTTTGATTAGTGCGGAAAGCAAGATATGGGTGAATTTTTTTTTTTTTTTTTTTTTTTTTTACCAAGATGGTTGTCGAATTTTTGAAAATGAAATTTGCAGAAAATGTCGAAAAAAGAAATATTAGTAAAATGAATCTAAGAAACTTAAAAGAAATTGGAATTAACCAGACAACATTTGATAGATATTGACCCAGACATCAGAGAAAGTATGCAAGTCAACAGAGGATTAGAAAACAAAATTGTGCTACTGCTAGATGTATTGCAAAAAGAAGAATGTGCAATTGACAACTGATAAATTTTCAAATAAATATATTCAAATGTATGTAAGCTTGAAATAACCAAATTGCATTATAATAAGTTTTAGATCAAAATTTCAAATTTAAAAAATTAACCTTATGGTAAGTAAACTAACCTAAAAAATTGTAGGAATGCAGAATTACATTTAAAATTAACTTTTCAATGTTTCTCGATCCAGCTCACATGTTCATGCTAATGGAATTTCATGAAAAATAGAAAAAACATTTCTTAAAGTTTCAAATCAGGCTGTAGTAGGAACGTATTTTCAATCAATAATACGGGTGGCCATAATTAAAGTGCACGTGTTGAAGGGTTCTACAAGCTAAACAAACTATTTGGAATATTTTAAAGAGATTTTGATATTTATACTATTTAGAGCATGCGGAAACAAGTTCTGCAATAAAAATAATAATAATAATAATAATAATAATAATAATTTCGACAGATGGTGGTATATACCATAAAATAAAGAAATAAATATAAAAAAAGAGAATTTCTTACCAGCTAAATTTTTAAACTTCTATATTAAAAATTTGATCTGGTACTAACTTAAAGTATTTTAAACAGTATCAGGCTAAATTTTGAATAAGAAGGTTTTTAAATTTAGCTTGTGCAAAATTCTCTTTTTCTTTTATTTATTTCTTTATTTTATGGTATACAGCGCCATCTGTAGGGAAATTTTTATTTTATTTTTTATTACAGAACTTGTTTCCGTATGCTCTAAACAGTATAAATAACAAAACTCTTTAAAATATTTTAAATAATTTAGCTTGTATAGCCTTTCAAACACGTGCACTTTAATTATGGCCACCCGTACATGAAAAATGATATTGTAGCACATTATTACATTGTTTATTTATGTATAATGGATTTTTGAGAATTTTGACTGTGGACCTATTGCAGTTTTCCCCTTTCAATCTATGTTTTGATTACCTCAGGATTAATTAACCGCACTAATACTAATCCATGGAAATCTGTAGTTTTTTTTTTTTTTTGAGGGCAGGTTAAATAGGGGAAAATTGGGTAAAACCGGGTACCATAATTTTGTTGATGAATAATTCCAACCTACCACTCGCAGCAAATAAAAGCATGGCTGTAATCTTAAACATCAAGGTTTATAGAAAAATTTTACATATTACATAAAATTTAATGTTCCTTGCTCACAAACTTGAGGTAGGTGTAAAAATCCAAAAGTGTCTTTTTTGAGGTAAGGGTGAGTAAAACTGTGTACCCAGAAAAACATACCCCAACACCATTTTTTTATTTAATATTCCGCCAATTTTAAAACTTAATCATTCCAAGTAAATTGTTAAACTTTGAAACGATGTTATTTCGTTTTGATTTGGTGGTGGTGGTGTGTGACTGTGTGTGTGTGGGGGGGGGGGGGGGAGGGGGATAGATCGTTGCAGAAATCGCAAACAAAACCATCTTCACAAGCAGGTTTAAATTCACTACAGGCATCGTGGGCAAACTGCTTTCAAATTGTGCAAATTGACCATCCATCTCTAGTTGGCGCATCGTACACAAGTTGGTTATAATGCATACATGAATCACCACCATTCTCATCATCGTCGATCAAAGGCAGCCAGTCTTCTTCCTCCTCCTTAAGAAGATGAGACGTTGCTTTTCTTACCCTTCATTCCTTATGATCTTCCTCTTGATTTTCCTTTTTCTTTATGCTCTCTTTCTTCTGACGTGGTTTTCTCTCTTTGGTAAACTTGGTAATTTTATTAAGCAATTTGGATTTGTAGGGAGATGAAATTTAAATGTCTGTACCACCTCTGTTTCGGCCAGTTTCGAAAGTGAAAGTGTCCTAATTAAAAATACCTGCCAAAAAAATCGAAAAAGTAAAAAACGACCTTTGTAGAGATCGACCTCACTTAACCAATGCAAAAAAAATCATTTAAAAATATTGAACAAACGAGATATCTTAAAAAATTTCGCCCATTGGATTAACATTATCGAACGGGTGTTTTCGCGTGACCCCTCGATACCGTGTTCTCAATTAAACTTGAAAAATATTGATTTCTTCGAGAAAGATTTTGAAGCTGTTATTTATATTTTTGAAATGCAAAATATTCTTGGAATTATTGCTGATATTTCAGTAAAAGGAAATCACACTAATAAGAGTCTTTTCCTCATACAATAATTGTTATTAAGATTTTCATAATATTTTCAGCAATTACTCGACTTTTCTTTTGCGTCGAACTGCTGCAGTTTACAGTTTATATATATTTGGAAATTGTTTCTTGTTTTTAAAATGAATGCAGAATTTTTTTTTTTACATCATTAACATTCTCAAATTTTTTTTTAATATTTATTTATTTTAATTTATTTATTTTGTGTGTGTGTGTTTGTGTTAAATTTTAGAACTACGTAATTATCTTTTGAATACCAGGATTAATCAGACCCTTGGAAAGGACTGGAAGAAATAATAACTTGTTTAGTCATTGATTATAGACCAAAAATTTAATCTTAGAACTAGTTTTGATTTTGATTGGATTTAAATTATAATTGGACTATCTTAAATTGAATCCAGACGATTTATCAAAGGAAAATTTAATCGTAAATTCTATCTTTGGTGGTATTTGATTATTTTATTTATTATTTTATTTACGAGTATGAATATCATTTTTTTTGACAGATATCCTATTTATTAATTACCAATTACTTGTCTATATCGTTTAGGCTATTCGGAGAAATTGGTCATTCCTTTTTTGCAAAGAAACTGCAAAAACTATGTCTGTGTCGTTGTGGGTTAGGATTAACTCGTTCGACACTTAAACAATCACATTTTAATAACAATCACACACAAAATATATACAGATTCGCGAAAAGCGCAAAATAACTTTGGAACATACATATTTCCATAAAAACATCTCTACGGGAGATACATTTCGAACACACGCCGAAACTCTACTTTAACCCACACAATCATGATTACATACATTCACTTCACTTCATGTTTGGCAAAATATCTCAGGATATTTTGCCGACAGTGGCAACAGCGCCATCTATATGCTATAAAAATAAGGGAAGGCCATCATTTTGTTACAACCTCCCCCTCTGGTCCCGCGGACGTCCCGGTGAGGAACCAGTAACTTTTTTAGGTGGTCTGCCGCGTTTCCTAATAGGTGCAACAGGCACAATGTCAGAGTCATTACACAGTTTCAAAGCTGAAGTATGACATGTAGCAAGAGGTTCATTTGGATTGTCCATGCTTGCTATAACAAATGTGGTGGGCGATTTTTGAGTTAAAATAATATATGGTCCGTCACGTTTCGGCATGAACTTTGCAGTCTTACTGCTAGAGGCTTTACTTACTGGATGTAAGTCAACCCAAACCTTGTCTCCTGGAGCAAAACAATGTCCTGATTTTCTTTTACGGTCAGCGTATTTCTTTCTTTGATCTTGCTTGGCTTCAACTTTGTCCTTAATGTCTTTGGTGAAGTTTGCAAATTTCTTGAGGTATGGTGTAATTTCAGGTACAAAGTTGTCATTGTGAATTACAGCACGAATGTCGTGTTGAACATCGTCTGCCGTTCTTAATTCTCTCCCAAATTGTAAAAATGCTGCTGTTTCTCCAGTGGTGTCACACTTAGCAGTATTCATTGCAAAACGTATTGTTGGAAGTTTCTCTTCCCATGAACAGTGGTCATTCTCTACTAATATAGCCAATCTCGGCTTGAGATCTCTATTTTTTCTCTCCACAGGGTTTGCCTGAGGATGATATATGGGAGTTGCGTTTTGTTTGATACCTAAAAGAAAACAAAGTTGTTGCATTACACTACTAACAAATTGTGGTCCGTTATCACATATTATACGTCTGGGTAGACCATATCTAAGGATAACTTCTTCGAGCAACGTAGTTGCACACTGTGCTGCAGTAGCTTCTGTAAAGGCAAATAGTTCAACCCATCCTGTTGCACAGTCTTCTACTATGAATATCCATCTTTTACCATTCTTACTTTTTGGTAAAGAGCCAAAAAGATCAATTGACAGAACTTCAAATCGTTGTGAATATACTGGTGTTTGTAACAAACCAGATGGTTTTTGATTAGAAGGTTTATACCTATTACATTCAGCACAGTGTTTGACGTAATCTGCAATGTATGAACGCATTCCAGTCCAATAATATCTTTTGGATATTCTATTAAATGTACCTTCAGCACCGTAGTGACCAGCCGTAGGTGAGTCATGGTGTTCTTTTAAAATTTTCTCCCTTTCATGTGAGGGGACTACTAGTGGTGCTTCTTCAGATTCCGAAGTTGGGGAATACCTGTATAAAACTCCTTGGTTCATAACATAACCGCGTTCAGTCCAGTTAGTGTAGTCTAGAGTTTTTTCTTCATCTTCGAAACTTTTAATAATTTTCTTTAATTCTTCATCTTTCATTTGTTCAGCACGTAGATTACTAGGCATTTTAGCAGGGATATCAATCATTATGGTGCAAATATCACAATCTTCTTTACTGATATGATCACACGCAGGACGAGAAAGCATGTCAGCTATGACGTTCGCTTTACCTGGAATGTATTCTATTTTCACATTAAATTCTTGCAACTGTAAAGCCCATCTGGCAAGTCTTCCAGAAGGGGACTTTAAGCTCATGAGCCATCGGAGAGGCTGGTGGTCGGATGCCACAGTAACTTCTGTTCCGTCAATGTATCCTCTGAATTTATTAAGAGCCCAGACAACAGCAAGAGCTTCCCGTTCCGTGATGTGATAGTTGCGTTCTGCAGGAGTCAGTAATCTACTGGCGTACTCAATCGGATGCTCTTCCGCACCTTTACCCTGGAGAAGTACTGCTCCAAGAGCATAATTGCTTGCATCGGTTCGAATGGTGAAGGGTTTTGTTTCATCAGCCTGTTTCAATATTGGTGCTGAAACCAGGCATTGCTTCAAGGTTTGAAATGCATTTTCTTCATCGGCACCCCAATGCCATTCAACATTCTTCTTAATGAGGTTACTAAGTGGTCTGGATATTTCTGCAAATTCTTGTATAAAACGGCGATACCATGAACATGTCTGCAGAAACGATTGCAGTTGTTTTATATTCTTGGGAGATGGGATCCTCACAATAGCATCAATTTTCCCAGGATCAACTTCTAGGCCATTTGGAGTGATCCAGTGTCCTAAGTACTTTACTCTGGTACATGCAAAGTTGCATTTTTCTCGATTTGCAGAAAGTTTCCATTTGTCTAATCTTTGAAAAACATCTTCAAGATCAGATAGATGTTGTTCAAAACTTGATGATAAAATAATGAGGTCATCAAGGTAAGAGAGAATATTTACATCTGAGAGTCCGTTGCGAAAGTTATCCATCGTCCTCTGAAACGTTGCAGGAGCGTTACGGATTCCAAAAGGCATTCTTCGAAAGCGGTATGTTCCGAGAGGACATACAAAAGCAGTTTTATCACGATCAGGCCCATAGACACTCACCTGATGGTAGCCAGCATTCAGATCCAGAGTGGTCATGAACTGGGCAGTCTTTGCCTGATGTAGAAGATCGTCCATACGAGGGAGTGGATAGGTATCCGGTATAGTCACCTCATTGAGCTTCCTGTAGTCTACACATAGACGTACACTACCATTTGGCTTAGGAATGAGCACGATTGGTGCAGAATATGGAGATTCGCATTGCTCAATAATTCCTTTGGCAAGAAGATCATCAATTTGCGTTTTCAACAACTCTTTCTTTGCCGGTGATAATCTGTAAGGTGGTAATGATATAGGACGATGTTCTCTAGTGTTTATGTGATGTTCGACGACGGGTGTTGTTTCTCCCCCTGGTTGAAATGTATTGGAAAATTTTTCAAGCAAGTCATTAAGTCTCTTTCGTTGTATTGCAGATAGGTTTTGACCTTCATTTTCTCTTAACATAACTGTGTTAACTTTGACATTTGGTGTTGAGATTTCAGGTGTCGTTTTGAAAGGATCATCAACAAAAGGAAATTTATATCTTGGATTGTTCTGGAAATACCAACTTTGGCTTCGCATATCCAACACAATCCCCATTTTATTCAAAAAATTTATGCCTAACAATGTTCTATTTCCGGTGGCTCCGGGTAACGCAAAAATCGTTGTATTAGTTCTACGACCTTCTATTTCAACATTGATTGTTGCTTGAAGAACGTTAGTTTCTTTTCGTATGCCATCAGCGAGCGTTATGTTTACACTGGTCTCTTCGAACGAAGTTCCTTGGTCACGGAGAAGCTTGAACAACATTTCCCCAGCAATGGAATGTGTAGCTCCGGTATCTGCGCAAGCTACCCCTGTAATACCATTTACCTTTACATACAACATAGGTGTTGCCTGTGTATTAATATAACAAGATTGGAGATGTAGGGAACTAAAATTTTCTGATTTTACTTGCGTAGATGGGGAACAATTAGGACATTTTGCTTTGACAAAACCTTGTTTCCCACAGCCATAGCAGCTTATAACTGGACGCTTATCATCGTTTACAAAGCGTGAATTCGTATATTTTGAGGTAGAAGTATTTTTGAAATTTCTAAAATGTTCACTAGCTTCATTTTTGGTTATCTGATTTTTCCAGAATTCCTGACCATTTGAATTTTTAGATAAAACATGTTTCTGTGTTTCACGCGATTTTAAATTACTTGCTGATTTTTGAAAAGGGGGTCTAATATTTTCATATATGTCAAGCTTTTCGGCCAACAAGACAGGGTCATTTAGTTTGTCCCAACCATCTAAATAATGATTTTTATGTTCCGGTGGGCACTTTTTTTTAATCTGATCAGCGATTATTAGTTCTGAGAGCTTTTCAAATGAATTAACTTCTAATTCGGATAACCAACCTTCAAAATAATTTCTAATTTCAAAGTAAAAATCTTTCCAAGTAGAATTCTTTCTTTTTTGATGTCGGCTAAATAATACCCTAAACTTCTCCGCTGTTAATTTAAATCTTTTTAACAATATGTCACGAATATGTGCATAGTTTTTGAACATTTCTTCAGGTTCTCTTGCTATAAGTTTAGCAATGTCGTTCGGAAGAACGGCGATTAATTGTGAGACCCAAAAATCTTTGGAGACATTTAACATTTTCATTTGACGTTCAAACATTGTCAAGAACAACGACATATCATCTTTTTCCGGATTAAATGGTGGTAGGATGTTTTTAATATCTATACGCATCTGCTCCATTTGATTTTGTGGAACAGTTGTCGCGGTATGGTTTTGAGCTTGCAGCTTAAGTTTTTCTAACTCATAAGCTCTTTCCTCTGCGATACATTTGTCCTCAACCCTTTGTTCTTCTATGCTCTCTTGTTTTTTCCTATTTTGTTCTTCTATGCTCTCTTGTTTTTTTCTATCTTCCACGATAGCAATCAATGCCTCTTTTACAAATTGTTCATCGTCTTTAAAAAGGGCGCACTTCATAATTTTTTCACGCAAGACTACTATTTTATCATCTGCATCTACCTGAAGTTCTAATTCGGTAGCCAAATTATATAAATCGATTTTTTTCCCTTTAGAAAGAAACGCCATTTTTCCTCAAATCAGTTAAATTTATGCTTAAATTACAAAATTATATGCAATACTTTACCCATTAAATAATTAAGTACCAAAACAACTACCTTCCCCTTACAGGTAAATATAAACAGATAAATATGCATAAACTTTATAAAAAATTGATAATACACACAAGAAATAATTTAATATCATACTAAAATTTATCTCTGATTAAACATGAGCTCATGTAAATATTAATTTCAAAATATTATAATCAGTTAATATGCAACTTTTTTTTTCTAATATAACTTACCGTATAAAACTGTCAGAAATATTTAAATAATAAGATTTAAGTATATGAAATACCATGGATAATTTGATGTGAAAAAATTTTTCATTCACAAATAAATATGAAAACAACAAAAATATCAAAATAAAGTACTTACTTACTTCTTTAAAATAAACAACATTCTAAATAATTATTGACGATTACTGAAATCACTTTTCTTTTCTAATATACTACGCTGTGCACAGTTAGAACAAATAATCATAAAATTGACTTACTCAAATAATATTGCATTGAAAAAAAGAAAAGAAAAAAATATTACCAAAAGAAATTATATAAATCTCTTTTTCAGAAAATTAATCTTTCATAATACTCAAAAGAACAAAAACAAAAAAAAAACCACATACATAAAAACAGCATTTAAAAATAAATAAACCACCAGCTGGCCAGCAATAAACAGAAAAAAAATTTTCAACTTTTTACCGGTAAGAAAACAAATAAAATTTATCTTTAGATAATCATTCTTCGGTGGTCAGGTGACAGTTTCAGATTTCTTTTAAACACACAGAATATCGGCGATAGTAGAACACTGAAAGTTATTCCGAAAACATTTTAGAATTGCGTAACGAATATTCGATGATCACAAACAGCAATTATGTAACAAACTCAAAGATTTTTTTTTTCACTTTTAACAGCACACTTTCGCCTTGAGAACTTTGAAGCTTGAAGCATACCCCACAAATAATTATTCCATAAGGATGGCACTAATTACTTGATTTAATATAAAAAGGATGCACACATTAAAACCGAAGTGGTTCTTTTTTCCTTTTACCATATTCTTGAAATGATGATTTCACACAATTACGAATCTAGCTGATTCTTTTTATTCATTTGCCAGGGCGACAATACACTTTGGAACAAAACCACTTTTCTTAAAATTATGCTTTCGCATTCACAGAATTGAGAATGGTTTCTCAAACTTTAGAATTTGGAGATTCTTTTTAATCACTTACTTTGTCAGGATGACAAATACACAATTATCCACTGTCATTATTGTCCGGATGACAATATTTTGAACCTGGTATAGCGGTTCCTTTTTATTTCGTTTTTGAAGAAGGAGATTTTTTCACGTTGGGCGTCATTTTGTGTCGTTGTGGGTTAGGATTAACTCGTTCGACACTTAAACAATCACATTTTAATAACAATCACACACAAAATATATACAGATTCGCGAAAAGCGCAAAATAACTTTGGAACATACATATTTCCATAAAAACATCTCAACGCGAGATACATTTCGAACACACGCCGAAACTCTACTTTAACCCACACAATCATGATTACATACATTCACTTCACTTCATCACTTCATGTTTGGCAAAATATCTCAGGATATTTTGCCGACAGTGGCAACAGCGCCATCTATATGCTATAAAAATAAGGGAAGGCAGTCATTTTGTTACATGTCTTTAAAAATCCCTATTATTCCTTCAATAGCCAGTCATTTACGGAGTTTTCTCGTGCAATAGGTTTGTTCCGATCACGCCAAGAATTGTAAATTTTAATTAATTACAGAGATAATTTGGAGAAAATTTGATTTTTCAAAATGAAACTTTTTTTACAAATAGGGTAACTCTAGGATAGATGGCTATAGTTTTTAAAGATTGAAGTAAAAATTCTTAGAATGCAAATACAAGAAATATTTATGCATATTTGAAATTCTTATACAGATACTCATCATGTTTTCGACAAAAAATAATTAAATATCGAGAACAAAAAGTGTTAAATAAAATTGAAATTAAAATGTCAGATGGCCATGTCTCCTTCAAGCCTAGGAGAGATGGCCATCCAATACAAGAAAGAAAAAATTAAGTTAAAACAGCAAATAATAACACATTTCATGTAGTTAATCATGGAAAACACATAGAAATTTATAAATATGCAATTATATCAAGGAAAATGAGTGAATAAAATTTGAATAAACAAAATTTGAAGTATAATTTCAATCCTACTCTTTTCATAAAATTTTACCAGATTTTCGGCAAAGATCTTGATGGTTTGTACACGTTTCACGGAACCACTTCTAGTACCTTATGCATTGTATGCAGTCATCCTTTTTGGTTATGGTATTATATTCTTCTCCACAACCAACACAGTGATTCTCATCCAATTTTATTCTCTCGGAACCTGTAGAATCTAATAATTTCAAATGTATTTCATCTTCTTCACTACTTGCAAGTGTCATGTTTTTGTTTTTTTCTCGCTTTTATTTTAGATTTTTCACGGTTTTAAGTTTATTTATCAACTTTATTTCTTTCTGGAATGAACGTTTCCGAAGTTTTTCAATATTTTCTGAAAAGAAAAAATCGTTAGGCTCTATTACATTATTGCTATTGAAATATTTATATTAGTTAAAATTTAAATAATTATATCAATTAATATAATTATAAACATAAAAATCATGTAATTATTTTTAAAAAAATTATATTTAGTTAAGATCCTCACTCCGTATAATTTTGAAATATTAGGTGGCCATCTCTCCTCGATTTGATGTGGCCCATCTCTCCTTGATGGACAGATTGCCACCCAATTTCAAGCGTCACTCCGCCATTGTACGTCTTTGTTTTAGACTTAAAAACAAAGATTGGATTATATACGTGCCTTAAAAGTCCTTATCGTAAAAAAAAAAAAAAAGTCACATAGGTACTGCAAAACATTCAGATACCTAACTCAACAAAAATATCAAACCACTAAGTTAAATAAACATTAAAATTACACTTTTTTTCATAACTGAAAATCACAGCTACATGTCGCAATGAATGAACACGTTGAACTATTTCTTACGAATAAAGTTTATAATGCAATCTATGGTATATCTATTGAAATATTTAGGCTGGCCATCTCTCTTCTATGGCCACCTGTCCTAGAATTACCCTATTTTTTTCTTGGAAGATATAAAATATTAAGTATATTTAAAATTTATACAAAATATTTTTTTTAACTTTGCGTGAAGTTACTAAAAAATAAAACTAAATAGACAAACGATTTTTATTTTTTTTTACTAATGAAGAATTGAATCAGTTTTAGGTAGCTTTCATTACAAAAAGCTACCTATTGCAGCCGTTCGGAGGAAAGCGATTTCAAAAAATTTTGGTATATTTTCATCGATCATGACCCCCAGACCCCGAAACCACCCTCCGTTCAAAAGTTGATATATATATATATATATATATATATATATATATATATCCATATATATATATATATATATATCTGACCTTTGTCATACTGTAACTCTCGAATTTATGAACCGATTTGGATGTAATTCAGTATGTACATAGTACATACCAATGTCTCGACCGAGTTCGTTGGCCAGCTTCATCCGCCATTTTGTTTCAAAATGGCGGCCATTTAAAATATTCTTAAAAATTTTAAATTTGAAATGTGGTATTAAAGAATTGAAAATGGAAAAATATTTTTTTCTTATGTATTTGACCTTTATACAAAGATTCCGGAGCAGTTTTTGTTTCGTCTATATCTTAAAAAATGGCTGAGTTATAGCATTTTGAATTTCTAGCGTGGCTGACATTGTGAAACGTCCTGAATTTTGTCACGCGATAAAAGGCGTATTTATGAACCGATTTGGATGTAACTTCGTTTGTACATAGTACATACCAATGTCTCGACCGAGTTCGTTGGCCAGCTTCATCCGCCATCTTGTTTAAAAATGGCAGCCATTTAAATTTTTAAGAAAAATTTAAATTTGAAATGTGGTAACAAAAAATTGAAAATTGAAAAAATATTTTTTTTTATGTATTTGACCTTGATACAAAGATTCGGGAGCAGTTTTTGTTTCGTCTATATCTCAAAAAATGGCTGAGTTATAGCATTTTGAATTTCTAGCGTGGCTGACATTTTGAAACGTCCTGATATTTGTCACGTGATAACAGGCGTATTTATGAACCGATTTGGATGTACTTTGGTGTGTACATAGTACATACAAATATCTCGACCGAGTTCGTTGGCCAGCTTCATCCGCCCTCTTGTTTCAAAATGGCGGCTATTTAAAAAAATTTTAAATTTAAAATGAGATACCAAAGTATTAGAAAATGAAAATGATTTTTTTGTATGTGTTTGACCTTAATACAAAGATCCCGGAACAGTTTTTGTTTCGTCTATATCTAAAAAAATGGCTGAGTTATAGCGTTTTGAATTTCTATTGTGGCTGACATTTTAAAACGACCTGATTTTTGTCACGCGATAACAAGCGTATTTATGAACCGATTTGGATGTTACTTGGTCTGTACATAGTACATACCAATGTCTCGACTGAGTTCGTTGGCCAACTTTATTCGCCATCTTGTTTTAAAAGGGTTGCCATTTAAAAAAAATTAAATTTAAAATTTAAAATGAGGTATTAAAAAATTGGAAAATGAAAAAGATTTTTTATGTGTTTGGCCTTGATACAAAGATTCTGGAGCAGATTTTGTTTCTGAAAATTTGTTCTTTTGTTTATATCTTAAAAAATGGTTGAATTATAGCACTTTGAATTTCTAGTATGGCTAACATTTTGAAACGATCTTGTATTTGTCCCGCGATAACACCCGTATTCGCCTATTTCGATGTAAGAAGACACGTGGATAGTATACATCAACATCTCAGCCAAATATAAGTTACTTTAAATAAAAGCAGCTTGGATAAAGCTGACTAATTTCGTGAAATTCTCGTTCATAATGATTTAGTATTGATAAAAATTAGTATTGAATCTCCTATATTCGGTTTCCACTAAATTGAGCTTCGTGTGTTTGAATAATGTAAGTTGGCTTTTTTAAAATAAGGTATTTGAAAGCTACCTCTTCCTCCCGGCACTGGCCGGAAGGACTTTTTTTTCTTGTGACTGTCAAGGGGCTCTCTACCCTGAACTTTAACATAAAAGTAATAAGGGATCCAAGGGAGGGGCGATAGAAAAGGATCTCCAATAAAGCAGTTTTAATGTTTTTAACCACTTTTGTGCTTAAGGGGTCTCATGACTCTTAAAGCTTCAAAATTTCAGAAATTTTAATTTTTTTAGATGCTAAGCTCCTATCATTTCTGAATATTTTGATATAATTATTTCCTTGAAATTCACATTAAAACAGATGTTATGGCTTTTAGAATTATACCCGTTCAATAGCTGAAGCGACGTTTCCGAAACTTCGAAGTCATTTGTCTCCAAATGACTTTTTTGTTCGTAACGCGCAGGATACCTCAAAAAGTTCTGAATATTTTTTCATGAAATTTTCTAAACATATATTTCGTGTTAGTCTGTATAAATTGAACCTAAAATTTCCTTTTTATTGTTCAAAAATATACTTTTAGGTGATTTTACTGTTGAAATTTGCAAAATTTTGTATTAGCTAAATACAGCTTTGCATTAAAAATATAAAAATGCTTTAAATACAAATTTATTTAGGTTCAGATAATTATTACAATCTGAAGTATACGTTGGCACCAAAATGTTCATTCTTGTTGCAATATCTATTTTGTAATCCTGCGCGTAATCTGTTATACCAATTTTCTGCTTGACAAATGTCTGACAGTTTGGAGCCCCTTATAATTATAAGTACTAATTCTGTATCTTGAATTTCTTAAATATATGAAATGAAAGAACATACAATCATCCCAATAAAAATTGTGCTTTAAAATCATATACATTTTAAGACATTAAATGTTGATAATGGTCTTTTTTTTTTTTTTCAATTATAATAGTCCTGAGACCCCTTAAGGTCAGTGGTGTAATCGAGGGGATACGCGGGCGGACGGCGTCCCCTCACTTTTTTATTTTACCTCAAACGTCCCCTACGCAGATTTCCCAAACCTATTATTATTTTTAAAGAACAAGCTCTCTAATAAACTAACGATTTTAAGAATAAAAGCATTGAATTTTTATATCTTCCAACAAAATTGAAAATTTTAATATATTATAACGTGTTAAATATATCGAAAATGACGTGTGATATTGAGATTCGTTACTTGAATTCGTTGAGTTCTTTGTTAGAATAATTCAACTAAAATCATGATGAAACCGTGATTTTAGAACGTATCTTTTGTATTTCACCTCTTTAGAATTCGAATCTTTAAAAAACATTCGCATATTGCACTTACATGTTAGAAGTAATGTACTTACTAGGGTTTCAAACCTAAATATTTCTAGAAAAAACCTTATAAAATGTGATTTTTGGAAGTTTAAATTTAATTTAAACTACGTTTAATTTTTTAATTATTTTTCTCGGCAATTCAAGATGGTGGAAGACAAGATTTAAAAAGAGGTTTGACCCATATGACACAGACCTTATGTTCAGGACTAAGCGTCCCCCCACTTTGTTTTCCAGGACTACACCACTGCTTAAGGTGGTTGGACATTTGTCTTTCTTATGCTTCATTGCAGGATAATTTTAAAATACGAATCCCGATGGCTATAAATTCAGCCAGCTATACATAGCTGTTGCATAAATGCTTCTTTAATTGCTTTTACAATAATTCTTTATAGAACTACTTTAGAAATACAGTCGAACCTCGTTATCCCGACACTCTAATGACCAGAAAAAAGTGTCGTCATAAGCGGGTTGTCGCGGTAACCGGAGTTGGAGAAAAATGTTTATAAAAAGTTGTATTTTTAATTAATTTAAGACAATTTTAATTTCATAACTGTTCTTGCAGTTTTAAGCAATAAAACATTATTATTAAACAAAATAAACCCAAAAACAAAATTGAAAAGAATAAAAGTCGGATTTATAATGACTTGTTTTTTATTGTTACATCAAATATTGATGAATTAAGGTTTGCTTATCCCTAGATGTGCTTCCTATAATTCTTTTTTCAATATTATACAATGAATTGTAATCAATATTCCTTGTTTCAGAAATGGATGCTAGATAATTTCTGATCGTTTCAATGCACTGTAATGCTTTGGTTTTTAGTCAGATGAAAAACGTCGTGTAACCACAAGAAAGCGCCGCCTCACCAGAACAAAAAGACCGCGAGTAGACTAATGCATGTAACTGGAGCTTAAGTGGGTCATTCATCGTGCTTGGGTTTATTTCTTCTGATAAAGGATTGAAGTTAAATTTCTCATTTATCTCAATGGGTATTTTAGACACTTTTGTGAAAAGTTTGGAGAAGACATTTCTTACCGCTTAATTTCCGTGCTTATAAAATGAATTATGAAAAAGGAATAATTTTCCTAAACCGTCGGGATATCCGGAGTTGTAAATTATTCAACGACGTAAAATACGGAGTTTATTTACATTAAAATCATATACAGAAAATCAGGACTTTGAAAAACTGACGTGATAAGCGGAGTGACGTGAAAACCGGGTGTCGGGATAACGAGGCCCAACTGTATTAGAAACAAGCAGATTCATATGCATTAAACTTTTTCAAATATCTGTTGCAATTATTTTGAACACGGGAAGTCCATTCTCCTCAGAACGTGTAAAAATGGCAATAATAAATCTTTGCAATAGTTTTCACTTATGAATTGAGAATGAATCGTTAAATTTAAGAAATAAATAGAATTTTTTCTCGCTTTTTCAAAGACTCTAAAACATCTTCAAGCAACACACGAACAATCGCAAACAGGTAGAAAAGTTGAAAAGGCTTTTTATATCGGAATGTTTGGTTTAATTGATTATTGATCTATTTGATACAAATATAATCTGCTTGAATGTTTACGAAATCACACTTTTTTTTTTTTTTTAAATCTGTCATTAGGGTGAGAAAGTCGCAATAAAGGAACTTTTTTTAACTAATAAACAAAATGGTCTTTTTACAAGCGACTTTACCATTAAATATCAATATTTTTAGACTGGCTTTAAAATCATATTTATGACCCACAAAAAATTTCAGTACTTTTCCAGTATAGGGGACTTTGCGTTTTTTATTTTTATTTTATTTTTTTAGCTTGGCAAAATTTGGGCTTCAGAAAGTAAGATTTATTGCCAAAGGATGTAAACAGCTTATGAAAATAAAGTTGGAGAATTTTTACGTTTGTTTATAATCTATTCATAGATATATTAGGTTAGAACGAAAGTTTCCCGAAAATACGTGCAATCCAAGAAAAAATCTTACTTTAAAAGTTCTAAGAAATATGTAAAAAAGATATTTGTTGAGTTAGAATTTTGATTTTTTTTCTTTTTTCGTAATGGTTAACCATATAATTTGCAAACAAAATCACATCCTAATATTTCTCATAAAGTAAAAAAAAAAAATTTAAATAATTAGTATTTTTTTAAGCGGATTTAATTTAAAATCTTTATAACTCGAAACATTATTCATCGGATTTCAAATTTTTTTTCATTTAATTAAAGAGGAAAGTATAATTTTAGTTTTGTTTCAGGATTTTTTTAAATATTAATTTTAAAAATATTAAAAATATTTATTTAAAAAATTGTGTAACTTACTAGCTGACCCGCCCGGCGTTGCCCGGGCCTTAATAATATTCTTAAATGAATCTGAAATTTTTATCGCAGGTGCATACAGAGGGGAGTGGGAGTGGAGACTGCAAATTACCAGGGCCCGACTCTTGTTCAGTTCCAAAGTTGTGTAAATTCACAGGTTAAGATTTTTCATTTATATGTCTCATGCTCTTTTTATTCCAAATTAACTGATGAATTCAATTAAAATTTAATTATATTTTCAATAATTTAATTTTTTTATTTAAAATCTTTAGATGAAAAAGCAATTACAAATACAACATAAACTATAATAATTGAAAAAGAAATAATAAAATTGTAAGCAAATATTACTATATAGAATTTTTTTTAAAGTACCATCCAGCAAATTTATTTTTTAATAGAGTAAAGCCTGTTTCTAATGGAATCCTGCAATAAACAAAAAAAAAAGTTCAGCTTCCCTCTCTCTCCAAAAATGTTATTATGCTTTGTTCAATTTAAATAACCTGCAAAAAACGGAATTTATCACTGGTCGTTTCGTCTAAGCAGGTTTTATTGTATCTTACTTCTGGTGGGCCCATAATAATATTCTTAAATGAACCTGAAATTCGAATCGCAGATCCGTACAGAGGGAAGTAAACAAAATTACTTTACGTCATGACAACATTTTTAAATTTCTTGCTGCTGATTAATTCGCATTTCCAATATAGTGCTTTGCAGAAATTGCACGTTTTACTCAAAGTTCCACAGTTGTGCCCCCCCCCCCCCCCCCCCGAACGTTTAAATCAATAATTTGGATTTCAGAAGCAACGCGTGCACTCTGCGGTTATTAAGCCTATTTTAGCGATCGCTTATGCTCTGTGTTTAACTTTATTCCCGATTCAATCTATTTCAATTTTCTGTTCTTAATTCGACTTCTTCACTTTCAAGTATTCACCGAGATCTTTTACGGGCATTTCAAATGATATTTTGAAGCTCTATAATTGCAGCAAAAGAGGGAAACATCATGGAGCTCTTTCTTTCCTCTACGGCGAAATATAAACAAACCCGATCGCCCTAAATCCTGCCAAAGGACTTTTCACAATAACCAATGAGATGCGTTTCTCGGGCGTTGCCATTAGACAATAACAAATAATCGCGATTTCTGTGCCACGTACGTTAGCGTAATATATATAGATTTTTTAAAAAATCATATTTTCAAAAGTAAATGTTTTTTCAAATTTGCCGAAACAAAATTAATGTAAACTAATCAAAAAAGACATGTTCCAAGTTTGCAACTTTTTTATTTACGATTCTTGACTTATATGAATTTAAAGACGAAAAATGGTTAAAAAAAAAAAAAAAAAAAAAAAAAAGAAAGAAAGAAAAAAGAAAAAAAAAAGGGAAAAGAAAAACGCATTTAAAATTTTAAACATAGATTGGCTCCTAATAAAATGTTTAAATGCTTTTTAAAAAATTGCACGTGTAAAAGTAACTTCTTTCTGTAGCTCAAACTTCCGATTCAGTTTAACTTTTGCTGTTTCCACCTCCTTTTTGTATTACTTAAATATCCATAAATAAATGTTAAATGTGTAATTTGAAATAATGCTTTTTCTAACATGCCGATTAAGAGTTTTTCATAATTTTAGCCCTCACAACTTCAGGCTTTTTATCGTCCCGATGAGGCCGTTAAAAAAAGTCTGTATTCTGGGGCAGGACCGGACCAGACCGTAACCCTCGGGAACTCAAGGCCATGACAGTAAATAAACATGGCGGACGTTCCCGTCCTACGAATGCATCACAAAAAGGCATGAATACTTCTCTCCAAAACAAAACAAAAAGTACTTTTATACTAAATAGCTTATAATCGCCATATAATAATAAATATAGACCTTTAAATACATTCCTGTATATTCATTTATGAATACTTTAATTAACATATATTAAATTATTTAGTTTTAAAAATAGTTTATTATTGATACTTTTTACACACGGTTGTAATTCCTTACGTTAATAAAAAGTTTTGCATTTATGTTTGAATATATATATATATATATATATATATAAATTTTAGTTTCAAGAAAATAACTGAGAAAATTTTTAGAATATTTATCAGGCTATTAGTACAGTCCATAAAACAATAGTAGTATATTCATATTTACATGTATGCTTTTAACATTTATTTATTTTCATTTTTCCAAAACATTTTTATATCAATAGTTTAAATTTTATAAAATAAATAAATAAATAAAACGATTTATTTTCCAAATATTAGTTGATCAAGTAAAATTGTAATAATTAAATAATTTCATGTATGTTTTTAAAATTCATTTATAAATACTTTCTCCAAATTTTAAGGAAACAATTTCTTGTGATTATTGTGATAATGATGATTTTTAAATACAGATACTACAGATTTTTAAGCAATTTTAAAATATTTTATGCCATTGCTATCCATAAGCAAGCAAAATATAAATTGATATATATATTTTTTTCTGGTAGTAATAAAGCTAGTGAAATTATAAGAATTAAATAATTTCATGTATGTTTTTGACATCCGTTTATATACATTTTTTTTTCTTCAAAATTTTAAAGAAATAAATTCTAGTATTTATTCCTATAATGATGTTTTTATATACAAATAATAGATTTTTATATACAAAATGATTAAAAAAAATGTATTTCCATGCATGCTTTTTACATTAATTTCCAGAAAATTCGATAAGAAATTGGTAGAAATTGATTTTTTTTTTTTTCAGTGTGTTAATGAAGGAAAATGAATGATAATAATAAAATAATAATTATCTGTGTTCTTTTTACTTTCATTCAGAGACTTTCTCGAAATTTAAAAATAAATAAATAAAATAATAATATTACAGTTTTTTAAAGGAATCATTTTTTGTGTTTATATCACTGTATTGGATCTTATGCAAACAAAGTAAAAATTAAAGTTTTCTTTTTGCAAACATTAACATTAATAAAGTAAGTAAAATTATAACATAATAATAAATAATTCCATGCATGCTCTTTGCATTGATAGTTCAATATTTTTTTTTTTTTTTTTTTTTTCAAAATTTCAAAGAAATAAATTCTAGTGATTATTTTTATAATGATATTTTTTTTTGTATAAATGTAACTATATAACAGATTATTTTAGTCATTATTTTAATGTTTTATATCATTCCTTTGAGTCTTAAACAAGCAAAGTAGAATTTGAAGAATTTTTGTAGATAGCAAGCAATGAATCAAGTAAATTGATAATAATAATGAAATAATAATTCCATTTATACCTTATACATTGATATATATTTCAAAAATTTCAATGAAATAAATTTGAGTGATTACTTCTATAATGTTGATTTTTAGTTACAGATTTTTTAAACATTTTTTAGTGTTTTGTTAGTTATAAAGATTTTTAAATTTTATTTTATTATAAATAAAGTATAATTATAAATATTAATAAAATGGACTTATATAAAATAATGATGATGATATTTGAAAATATATTGTTCGAGATTCACATGTTTATTTCCAATATTTGCAATAAAATTATGCAGATAGTTATATATATTAATATAATCATTATATGTATATTAATCATTCATGTTTATACACTTTCCAAAATAAAACACAATAAAAAATATTCGGAAAATCTAGCAAAAACTTCACTTACCCTTTCTAAATATCCTGATTAATATGTTTATAAATATTTTCTAAAAATACATTTTAATAATTTACTTTTTGAACTTTTTAATTTTGCGTTCATTAATATAATTTATTTTTTTTATCACCTAACATTTTTGTATAATTCTTTAAACAGGTATTTGAAAATGAATTTATAATTTTAAAAACGTTATCTTCCTACTGGACACTGGACGAAAACATTGTCTCCTCCCTCTGTCTTTTTAGGAGTGTCACGGCCTTGAGTTCCCGAAGGTTACGACCAGACCCGGGACTGGCTTCCTTATTCCTAGATCTCCACGGGGCGAAATTTTCAGTCCCGGTCTCGAGACAACCCGTATTAAAATCATTATCTCTGACTGACCTAATCCGTGCAAAAATAAGTAAAATTTGGCTCAGCACAAAAACTTTTAAAACAAATGCATATATTTTTAAATAGCCATTATTTTACAATAAAACTTTAAAATTCATATTTTTAAAGGATAGTAGAATTTAAAGCAAAAAAATTAAAAATACAGTAAAACTAGTGAAAAAAAAATAGGCCTATGACGGAATCCTTTCTTAAACGGAAAAATCTGTTGATCCATGGAAAATGAATGTAATAATATCTGAGAAAAAATAGATTACATTTACAACTCCTAAGAAGGGAACTTGTGTATAACGCTTTTTTTGCTTTCTTATGTGATTCCGTCTTAAAAGACTTTACTTTATAGCATTTTTCAATGTCTCCAACACATGGAATATGGATTAACGATATTAAAGGAGAAGTGAATCATTTACACATCAATAGAGATTCATTAACAAAACAAATAATTACAGCTTTTGACGCTTCTTTAAAAATAATAATTATAAACATGAAAAAAGAAAAGCTATAATAAGTATTTTTGGTCAGAACTCCTCCATACGAAACAACTTTTAACCATATCGATGTAAAAAACTATGTAGAAATTCAGTCAGGCCGGGCCAGGCTACGATTTGAACTTTTTTCCGGGCAGGGCCGAACTTTTTTTCCTATGGGTCGGTTCGGGACCGGACCTAGATATTTCGACCCGTGCAGACCTCTACTAGACCCGCATATTTTGAAAGCAGGTTTAACGTAAAATCTATACGCTGCCTATTTTATGTCCAAAGGAGAGGCACTGTCTCAAATCGACTTTTAATCAGGGAAGTAGTGGAGGTTATACGGAGGTATACGCCGTATACTTTCTAAATTTTTTTAAGGAACACCATATACCTTCTGTTTCTCAAAAAAGCTATAGTATATACACTGTAGGGCAGGGTCGGCGAACCTTTTTACATCCGCGTACCCATTTTTTTTTCAAAAAAGATGTTACCTGGGCATGACGTGCCAAGAATAAAAAATAATTTAGTGGATAAAAATTATTTCATAATGTCAAAATTTCTGGATTTTTTATTTATTAGTGTTTATTTATTGTTTATTAAAAATATTGGGTAACTAGCATGCAATAAATGGTCTAACATATTTTATAAAGTAATAAAATGGTGAATGCGATTTCGTTTATGCCAAATATTAATATGGGGTTCAATCTAGTTACTTGTAACAGGATGCAAGCTGAATTTGATTCATCTGTCAAGAGGTTTCTAATATTTAAGATTTTCGTATCATCATTCATTTCCGAAAATAAAGCCCCGCAGAAATAAATAGAGGGAATAATTGTGAAAATTGCAAATTTTATACAGAGTCGTTATAGTTTCATCATTATCAATTTTACTTATAATGCCTGATATTTTTCTGTATGATATTCTACAAACCTTCTCTAAATTTGATAACTTATTGAGCCCATATTGAAATAGTTTAGAAATTCAATTAGTTGGTTATTTCCGAGAAAAATAAGGAAAGAAAAGGCCAGCTTTTATAAATTTGCATGTTTTAACTTCATTCTATTTTGTTTTAGGATCTCAATAAACGCTGTGCCAAAAATATTCTATAACGTGCCAATTTTGGCATGCGTGCCATAGGTTCGTCGTACCTGCTGTAGGGTATACCCACTGCATTGAGCGTATACCCTCTGCTTAGAGCGTATGCCCTCTGCTTTTTTTACGACTGGTCTACTGCTTTTAATAATATACAATTTGCGGATGATCCCTATCTGGCAATCAAAATGAGTAAAAAACTCGTCGCTCAGAGACATGGATAAATGGTGTAAGTCACGAATTTTGGAATTTGATATATGCGAATTTTTTGTGTTTAATTCAGGAATGGATAAGGAAATTTTTCCTAATTGGGAATTTTGCTCTACGGGGGCCGTATAAAAATTTAGTTTTTTTATTTTCTCAAATAGACACCCCCCCCCCCCCCCTCATGGAGTTGCAACGTATGTCATTAAAATGTGCACCTTTTTTATGAAACTTTGCAATTGGAAGTGTGGGTCTAGGGGCAATATTTAAGAAAATAGTTGTTTCGATATTTATGAATCACCCTGTATAACAGATATAGCAAGGATTATTTTCAAGATGATAATATTCCTTGACTTTATTCGGGAGAGTAAATTTTGTTTTATTAGAAGTGCTAAAAAACAAACATAGGTATGAAAGTGGCTATTGCCGAAAAAAAAGAAAATGTGAAATTTATGAACGAAGAAGGGATGGAGGAGACGGTCAACGAAATTTGAGATGTTTCTGCGCCTGATCAACTAAATTCGCGATTTTTCCGCTCCTGATCGACAAAATTCACAATTTTTCCGAAGCCGATCGACAAAATTCGCGATTTTTCCGAAGCCGATCAACAAAATTCGATATTTTTCGCACCTGATCGACAAAATTCGTTATTTTTTCGCTCCCGATAGACGAAATTGCCTATTTTTACCGCTCCAGATTGACAAAATTTGATATTTTTCCGCAAGTGATCGACAAAATTCGCGATAATTTCGTGCCCGACTAACGAAATTCACGAGTTTTCGGAGCTCATTCAACAAAACTCGCGATTTTTCCCGGCCCGATCGACAAAATTTGCGATTTTCCCAAGCCTCATCGATGAAATTTGCGATTTTTCCGCGACTAATCGACGAAATTTGTGATTTTTCTGCACCTCATTGATGAAATTTGTGACTTTTCCTCGACTAATCGACGAAATTTACGATTTTTCTCGCCCGACTGACGAAATTCGCGTTTTTTTCTCGCGATAAACAGACGAAACAGGCAATTTTTTCGCAGCCGATCAACAAAATTTGCAATTTTTTCGCGCCTGATCGACAAAATTTTCTATTTTTATGTACCCGATCAACGAAATTCGCGATTCCTAACTGACTGACGAAATTTTCAATTTTCCCGCGGCAAATTGTCGAAATTCACGATTTTTTTCCTGCGATCTATGAACAAAAATTTCAATTTTTCCCAGTTATAAATTGACGAAACTCGCGGGCCACGCGTTAGTCCATCGCGGATCACAGGTTGTGCATCCCTTACTTTATATTGAATAAATTTTAAAAATATTGAAAAGATTGTTTGTGTGTATGAAACGACGAATAGGTTGCCAGAAAATACGTTTCCAAATTTCTGTCTCCCACCAAAGCCGTTTTCTCTATTTCGCCAAGGCCCCTATACTGGAAAAATACCAAAATTTCAAAGAGTTTGGACAATAAGAACTTTTTTTCCTTAATGATTCGATGTGGAAAAAAAAAAATTGGCATGCTTTAAAATTTTGAATCCTCTATTTTTTGTTCTAAATACTGCAAAGCATATAACACCTACTTAAAGAGTGTACTTGTTACTTTAAAACGATGCATTCGATTAAAAAAATATATAAATATTGCGGGGAGATCCCCAATACGAGGTTCGTTTGGGAAGATTTTCGTTTAAAAGTATAAATTCTTACAAAATCTTACAATAAAGTCATACAAATTTGAGGTTTCTTTAAAGTTATTATCACGGGCCCGCGCAGCGTCGGGCGAGTTAGCGAGTATAAAATAAAATTACATCCCCCCCCCCCCCCCTAAATCTCAAAATCAAAAAATCTCATGGAATGCAAATACAACACACCGGATTTGCCGGCAGCTATAGGAATTAATTTCTTTCCTGGCAGGAAATGTAAATTCAAATTAACCTTTATAAGACTGGTTCGTTAAAAAATAAATTTGAGAAAACTAAGGATAAAAAATTGACTTAACTAAAAAAATTTTCATTCCAAAAAAATTCCATAATAGCTCAAGGGGAATAAATTTAACGATATTATTTTCTATCACTGGATGTCAATAATCGATTTAAAACTACAAATTTGTACATTTCAATTTAGAATCAAGGATTTTATTATGTCCGTCATAATGAACTTCTTTCTAAAACTTTTTGACAAATAATCCAAATAATAATAGTAATAATAATAATAATAAGCGCCAGAAAATCCTTGACGCAGAAAATGTGGCAATTAGATCGAAATTACATTTTGGTATCACTCACACGACAGTTTGTCCTGATTACACTGACCTAAACAACAGGAAAGAAATCATCTCATAGCACTTTATTTGGACAATTTCAAGGTCAAACATTACCTGGAAAAAAAGAAGAAGAAAATGAGAAAGAAAAAACGAGAATTGTCTTATAATGGTCAAGTTCGCAAACGTAAATGAAGTAATTTATAAAGGGATTTTCCAACTGTAATTGGAAATAGTTTCGAAGTTATTCTTTTCCCTGTACAGTAAAAATTAGGTTAAATATTTAGATTTCTATTCAAAATTTAATTTAATCCCCATCAAATTATTCTACACAACTTTTAGAGCAAAAGAGAGAAAGGAAATTAAAACTTAGTAATGGCATTTTTTTTTTTTTCCCAGATCGAATTTTGGGAAATTTGATCATTAAAAGTATGAGAATATGCATCATGCATTGTGAATTAAAGAACATCATTCGATTGAATTTTGATTATTTTTCAATGGAATGAAAAATTTAATTCAAAGTTACAAAGGATGACTAAAAAAAGTTTCCTTGAAACTATTACAAAGTTATATGATAAACCAAAATTTTAGAATAAATTGAATCAACCAGTTTAATCAAAGTTTTACTACATTTACTTATACATTTAACACAAGAAATCAATATTTTTAGAATAATATTGATTCCTTATGTGTAATGGAAATTAACGAATGGAAATTAAAATATTTATATAAAAGATTTTTTATTGAAAAATTGTATCTCAATTTTAAAATACATTTAAAAACTTTTTTCCCAGCGTATTACAAATTTAATAAATCTTGAGTTAAAGATAATTGCTCTCTCACAACTACTATTTGGCCAGCTCACTATCACAAAAGTCGATTCAAAATGTCAAATTCTATGTGATTTTCTGAAAGATTTGCTACTTTTACAGATAAACACAATTATGTTTATTTGTATACAAAATTAAAAGCCTGAAAATTGCACGTATTCATCAATGAAAATGATTTTGTGAATGTGTCAACAATTAGCAAGTTTGGATTTGAAAACCGTCTTAAAAGAATTTTAATTGCAGGATCGTTTTAATTAAGAAATACAGATATTTTGTAGAAATTGAGTCGAGCCAGACATGATTTAATTAAATTTTGAATGAATGGGGCCTATCCATGAACCACAAAATGTTTAATGGGCAGGGCCGAACTTTCAGTTTCGGGTCCGGACCTGAAAATTTCGGTTCATGTAGACTTTTATACCGTACGTATCACCACGCACTGCGCGCAGTTCAGCGAAAATTTGAATCTTAAAAAAGAAAAAAATCATAATTTAAGGATTTCTTATGTCTTACTTTTTTTCACGGTCCCCTCGATAACTTTTGGGATGTTCCCTCTTATGGGCGGCCCTGCTAGAAGTCACAAAGTCACATTGTAAAGTTACACTGTAAAAAAAAAAAACAGACAAATACGGAAATTGTACTTACAATCGAGACGCCAGTACTTTTTCCGTATTTTAATGGGAATTTTCCCCCGTAAATTTCAGAAAAACGGAAAATATTCTGTAATTTACGGGGAAAATGTTCCTCGTAAATACAACGTCATAATATAATTTCCATTCCTTATTTTCCATATACAACCCTCATAAATACAATTTCCATATTTTAGACCGATTTTTTTTTTTTTTTTTTTACAGTGACCGCAACTTCAAAATGCTATACGAGCCACAGAGACTAAACGTACGGTTAGTCTTTTGGTTGTCATACATTGTAAAAAAAAAAAAAAAAAAAAACCTGTAAAGTTACTAAAATTTTTCTAGGAAACTGGGATTCCTAGAACTTTTTATGTAACGGCAACATCAAAAATTCATGTAACAGATACACTTTTGTACCGTAAATCAAAAAATCTGTAAGTTTACTAAGAATTTTTTAGGAAACTGGGATTCCTAGAACTTTTTATGTAACGGCAACATCAAAAATTCATGTAACAGATACACTTTTGCACCGTAAATCAAAAATTCTGTAAGGTTACTAAGAATTTTTTAGGAAACTGGGATTCCTAGAACTTTTTATGTAACGGCAACATCAAAAATTCATGTAACAGATATACTTTTGCACCGTAAATCAAAAAATCTGTAAGGTTACTAAGAATTTTTTAGGAAACTGGGATTCCTAGAACTTTTTATGAAACGGCAACATCAAAAATTCATGTAACAGATACACTTTTGCACCGTAAATCAAAAAATCTGTAAGGTTACTAAGAATTTTTTAGGAAACTTGGATTGCTAGAACTTTTCATGGAACTGCAACTCGGGTTACAGATACAATTTTAGTACTATTTCTGTAATTTTAGTAGATTCTTTTGTAAAGTTGCAGATTTTTCGAGCTTTACAAAAACTAATTTTGTAGATTTACATCTTTTTTGTACAGTGTGCAGATAAAATTTTAGTAAGCATACAGATTTCTGTTACTTTTCATCTGTAGAATTATAGATTTTTTTTTTATACAGTGTACTCACATTGAATCCATTTAGAATCCATCGTTGTAAGTCACGAAGTCACATTGCAAGCTTTCTTATTTGCAGGCAATTAGACTATTGCAGGTAGATAGAGGTAGTATACATACTATAGAGGTAGTATACAACCTCTCAAAATCTGATTGAAGTTTAAATGGATTCGGTTTAATTTAAAACGAAATAGATAATATTTATTTTATTGCAATTTTAGGGATTTTCTTTTTCCTATACAAATTTTGTCTATTTTACATATTATTAACTTTTGGTCACTCAAAAAAAAAAAAGAAAAAAAAAAAAGATTAAAAGTAGGAAATATATTAAAAGGCTTACTAAAAGAAATCGGATCGAATTGCATCAGAGAGTGTGGCCATAAAACCTTTCCCTCGGTAAATTGGATCACTTTCGACTTACTTTTTTAATCAAAATTCCTTTACTTTTTTTAAAACATTTCCTGAGTAAGTAGACCATGAAGCCTGAACGTTGTAACCCAGCCTTATAATCTAGACTCTCTACGTGGTATAAAAAAGGTTAAGATGTTAAACCAGTTTCCATTAATAAAAGATTTACATTAGTGGGTATACTTGGACCGTTTCACTTACTTTCAGCGAAAAAAAATCATGCATGATGGCTCACTCAACGAAATTATGCGCAAATTCAATTAACTTCAATTATTCATACATGTTTTCCTTCAACAGTCTGCCGCGGTCAAAAACATTAAGATTCTTAGGGGGGGGGGGGGGGGAAGTCTGCCATATTAAAGTGTTAATTGCGGATTTTTTTTTTTTTTTTTTTTTTTTTTTCGTAAATATACAGTGCGTTCGTAAACTGCTTTTACAAAAGCAGACTAATAATACCCATCAAGAAGAGAAATTTTTTGTATAAAGTAATATGAGAATCGCAAATAATGTTGCCAGGTTTCCTGATTTTCAGGGGCTCCAAAGCACGTCTCGCGTTTTGCATAACTACAGGGCTGCCACAGGTGACTATTTTTGTATTCTGTTTGCACCAGTATTTTTCTAGTGTAAGTTTTGAAGAATATTTCTCTTACAAATGTTGTCAAAGTATCCGTTAAGGATTTCTCTTTTGAGAATTGGTGCCAGTCTGAATAAAGAAAAAGTCCTTCCGGCCAGTGCCGGGAGGAAGAGGTAGCTTTCATATTTCTTATTTTAAAAAAGCCAACTTATATTATTCAAACACACGAAGCTCAATTTAGTGGAAACCGAATATAGGAGATTCAATGCTAATTTTTATCAATACTAAATCATTATGAATGAGAATTTCGCGAAATTAGTCAGCTTTATCCAAGCTGCTTTTATTTAAAGTAACTCATATTTGGCTGCCAAATTCGGCGATTTTTTAACGTGCCTGCCATTTTAAGACAACATGGTGGATGAGGCTAACCAGTGAACTTGGTCGTGACCTTAGTAATTGCTGTGCACATGCTCACTCACATCGGAATCGGTTGATATATACGAGTGCTGTCGCAGGCAAAAAATCAGATTTTTCAAAATGTCACCCTAATTAGTAATTGAAACTGCTATATCTGAGACATTTTTTAAGATAAAGACAAACAAAAAATGCTTCTGAATCCTTATATCAAGGTCAAATACTTAAGAAAAAAACCTTTTTCAATTTCTAATTTTTTTGCACCTCACTTTAAATATAATTTTTTTTTAATTTGATGGCCGCCATTTTGAAACAAGATGGCTGATGAAGCTGGCCAGCGAACTTGGTCGAGATATTGATGTATACTATCCACATGCCTTCTTACATCGAAATAGGCGAATACGTGTGTTATCGCGTGACAAATACAAGATCGTTTCAAAGTGTTAGCCATGCTAGAAATTCAAAGTGCTATAATTCAACCATTTTTTAAGATATAAACAAAAGAACAAATTTTCAGAAACAAAAATCTGCTCCAGAATCTTTGTATCAAGGCCAAACACATAAAAAAATCTTTTTCACTTTCTAATATTTTGGTATCTCATTTTAAATTTAAAATTTTTAAAATTTTTTTAAATGGCCGCCATTTTGAAACAAGATGGCGGATGAAGCTGGCCAACGAACTCGGTCGAGATATTTGTATGTACTATGTACACACCAAAGTACATCCAAATCGGTTCATAAATACGCCTGTTATCAAGTGACAAATATCAGGACGTTTCAAAATGTCAGCCACGCTAGAAATTCAAAATGCTATAACTCAGCCATTTTTTGAGATATAGACGAAACAAAAACTGCTCCCGAATCTTTGTATCAAGGTCAAATACATAAAAAAAATATTTTTTCAATTTTCAATTTTTTGGTACCACATTTCAAATTTAAATTTTTCTTAAAAATTTAAATGGCTGCCATTTTTAAACAAGATGGCGGATGAAGCTGGCCAACGAACTCGGTCGAGACATTGGTATGTACTATGTGCAAACGAAGTTACATCCAAATCGGTTCATAAATACGCCTTTTATAGCGTGACAAAATTCAGGACGTTTCAAAATGTCAGCCACGCTAGAAATTCAAAATGCTATAACTCAGCCATTTTTTAAGATATAGACGAAACAAAAACTGCTCCGGAATCTTCGTATAAAGGTCAAATACATAAGAAAAAAATATTTTTCCATTTTCAATTCTTTGGTACCACATTTCAAATTTAAAATTTTTAAGAAAATTTTAAATGGCCGCCATTTTGAAACAAAATGGCGGATGAAGCTGGCCAACGAACTCGATCGAGACATTGGTATGTACTATGTACACACCGAATTACATCCAAATCGGTTCACAAATTCGAGAGTTACAGTATGACAAAGGTCAGATATATATATATATATATATCAACTTTTGAACGGAGGGTGGTTTCGGGGTCTGGGGGTCATGATCGATGAAAATATACCAAAATTTTTTGAAATCGCTTTCCTCCGAACGGCTGCAATAGATAGCTTTTTGTAATGAAAGTTACCTAAAATATTTTTTCAATTTTCAGTTTTTTGGTACCACATTTCAAATTTAAATTTTTCTTAAAAATTTAAATGGCCGCCATTTTTAAACAAGATGGCAGATGAAGCTGGCCAACGAACTCGGTCAAGACATTGGTATGTGCTATGTATAAACGAAGTTACATCCAAATCGGTTCATAAATACGCCTTTTATAGCGTGACAAAATTCAGGACGTTTCAAAATTTCAGCCACGCTAGAAATTCAAAATGCTATAACTCAGCCATTTTTTAAGATATAGACGAAACAAAAACTGCTCCGGAATCTTTGTATAAAGGTCAAATACATAAGAAAAAAATATTTTTCCATTTTCAATTCTTTGGTACCACATTTCAAATTTAAAATTTTTAAGAAAATTTTAAATGGCCGCCATTTTGAAACAAAATGGCGGATGAAACTGGCCAACGAACTCGATCGAGACATTGGTATGTACTATGTACACACCGAATTACATCCAAATCGGTTCACAAATTCGAGAGTTACAGTATGACAAAGGTCAGATATATATCAACTTTTGAACGGAGGGTGGTTTCGGGGTCTGGGGGTCATGATCGATGAAAATATACCAAAATTTTTTGAAATCGCTTTCCTCCGAACGGCTGTAATAGGTAGCTTTTTGTAATGAAAGCTACCTAAAATATTTTTTCAATTTTCAGTTTTTTGGTACCACATTTCAAATTTAAATTTTTCTTAAAAATTTAAATGGCCGCCATTTTTAAACAAGATGGCAGATGAAGCTGGCCAACGAACTCGGTCAAGACATTGGTATGTGCTATGTATAAACGAAGTTACATCCAAATCGGTTCATAAATACGCCTTTTATCGCGTGACAAAATTCAGGACGTTTCAAAATGTCAGCCATGCTAGAAATTCAAAATGCTATAACTCAGCCATTTTTTAAGATATAGACGAAACAAAAACTGCTCCGGAGTCTTTGTATAAAGGTCAAATACATAAGAAAAAAATATGTTTCCATTTTCAATATTTTGGTACCACATTTCAAATTTTAAATTTTTTAAAAATTTTTAAATGTCCGCCATTTTGAAACAAAATGGCGGATGAAGCTGGCCAACGAACTCGGTCGAGACATTTGTATGTACTATGTACACACCGAATTACATCCAAATCGGTTCATAAATACGAGAGTTACATATGACAAATGTCAGATATATATATATATAAATTTTGAACGGAGGGTGGTTTCGGGGTCTGGAGGTCATGATCGATGAAAATATACCAAATCGCTTTCCTCCGAACGGCTGCAATAGGTAGCTTTTTGTAATGAAAGCTACCTAATAATCGTCTGCGGCAGCCCTGCGTAACTATTGTGTGGGGCGATAACAATTTCGAACCTTCACATTACTAAATCTTCAGGACATATCCAAAACGTTCTTTTGCCATGCTTTTTAAAAGATTTACTTAAAGATGTGGAAAGCAGCTATTTTTCTTTTATTATTGACGAAAGCACAGTGATTGATACAACGAAGGTGCTTTGCATTACGATTAGGTACTTCAGTAGAGATGACAAAAAAATTAAAAACATAGCTTTATAAGTTAAGTCAGATAGAAGCAGATGATTCCAATACCGTGTCAGATTCATTCAAATTCCAATTGATAGAGATGGTCTAAACCATGAAAACGTTATTGGTATAACCGTAGTTGAAGCTAACGTAATGATAGGCCGGCATCATAGATTGGCAACAATTAAAAAAAATCCCTGCCAGCTCAGCCTACAGGTGGAGGTAAATTTCGAAGTTAAGTACTAAATTCATCAACAAAATTTAAATCAAGATTGGAGATAAACCCAGTTTCTACACTAAGAATGATCTCTAGGGAGCTAAAAGTTTTGCGAAAATTCTAATATTCACGAATATACACACACGTGTATATGGAATATGTTTAAAAATGGCTAAAGCAAATTCAGAGAACGTCAAATTGTTAAAATATGTTAATATTTCTATAGTCGGGTTTTAAGCATGTTTTAATACGTTTCTTCAAACTCACATGACGTTACATTGCTGAGGTCAATTATATTTCCAATATGACGCAACTCTTTTTCTTTTTTTTTTTTATTCGTCAAACTATTTATTTTATTGTGAGTTTTCATTAGGAAATCTTGCCCTAGAAAACTTATGACGTAATGTTCATTTTTTTTTTCAATTCGTCAAACTATCTATTTAATTTAATTCTTCACGTGAAAATCTTGCATAGAAAAGTTAATTGTTGTGGTGAGAACTTTATTGGTTACTTTTTAATAGTTGGCAACTGCTATAACGAAAAAATGTTTATTTTTTTCCTGTCATTGTTGTGTAAGAGCTGGTTTTATCAGAATCATGTTAAGACGGTATTCAAAATCTTTAATCCTCCCCCATTTCTACTGCTGTGGGCCGAGTTTTCTCATTTGCAATCCCCGCCGAGATATTAGCCATCTCAATGTATTTGGCGAGTTTGGAAACGATCCGTGCATAATTGCAACTTTTATCGTGCGGACAAAATTTAGTACATACATACATACATATATATATATATAAACTTTTTAGGTGAAGGTGGTTTTGTGTTCCTCGGGTCCTATAATGAAAAGTTATGAAAGAATTTTTCAAAAGTCGTACCATGGTAATGACTGCAATAGGTAGTATTTCTTACGAAATCTTTCCTAAAAACAAGTGTAAACGAATTTGTCTTTGTATAAAATGTATCTCTCATTCTTTTCGTTTAGGTGCAAATATGCATGCTAAATTCTGCCTATTTTAAAAGTTTATTTTTTGTAAATGGGAAATTTTTTCAAAAAATGCTTGATTTGGGGGGGGAAATTTTGAGTTTAAATTAGTTAAATAATTTTTATATTGGGAAATTGAAAATTGAAAATTTACTTTTTTGAGTAGAAACTGCGTTGGGGACTTTTTCGGAAAAAAAGTCCGATTTGGGGAAAATTTCAGAAATTTTGGGGAAATTGACTTTCGGCGATCTGGCAACACTGCTCGATTATATAAGGCAAAAAGTTTCAGTATAGTAAAAGTGGTGTATGGTCCCTATTTTTAGATTATCGTGTCAAAAAAAAAAATTAACCTCTTAATGGATTAAGAAACTTAGACTGCATTCTTGTTCCTCAGATAGTATCTGGCATTTTTTTCTTTTTTAGGGTTCCGAACTTAAAAAATAAAAAAGGAACCATTGTATGATCAATCCTGTGCCTGTCTGTCTGTCACAGCCATTTTACTCGTAAACTATAGATCGTGGAAAGTTCAAATTGTGGGAAGTAATAAAGACTATTGACCCACATATTTACAGATTATTAAACATTCACAAATATATTTAGGGAAAATGTAGAGGGGCTAATTAAATTACTTCAAGAAAAAAATCTTTCCTTTGCATATCGTGTGAAAGCTTTCGTAACGCTGAACTCAAAATTACATTTCTTTTAATTTTATAGTCATTATATTTTCAGAGATATCGTTGAAAATGTAGTGCGTAAATATGTTCCACCCCCCATTTTCGAATCTACTGACATTAAAATTATGAAAAAAATAGAGGTAATAGAAGTTAATTTAAACCTTTCAGGAAAACTATAGCGATTACCCTAGGTCACATAGTTTTTGAGAAAAGCGCATTTTTCCGTTACACACAAATTTCGATTTGCGGGCCTTCAGCAAAGGTGTTAAGGAGCAACGGAGGTACCTATCGTAGCAGAAGTACAGAAGCATTGTTGATAATGTTTTTCGAAAAAAATGTCTGTAATTAGCTGAGATAATAACCCTTAAAGACACGCTTTCGACATACATAATGACAGTGGCAGCGTACTCCATATACCATCGGCTTTTAAAGCTTAGATAACAACATTTAATGATATATTTGTGTAATGCAACGCCCAGTAGCAGTATAAAAGCAATAAACGTCAAATTGTTAAGAACAAATTTTATTTACATATTCACATAAATACTATTTGATTCGGGAATCGTATGCATTTAGTGGATCTCTCAATACGCCTCAAGTGACTTTAAAATTTAATTAAAAACCTATCTGGAAAAACGCGGCATGGACCAAGGCGGCGTTGCAACTTTGCGACCTCATTTCGAAGCGCGCGTAGCAGAATGCCAAGTTTAAACTTTGAACAAGGGTTTCGTCTTAGCTACACTGTAAAAAGAAAAGAATGTTACTACGCTGAATTTAATTTTGTGAAATACCAAATAAAGTTTAATTATGCACTACTTTTATTGTCAGTACCGAATTAAGTCCACTATAAACAGATTAGGTTAAGATTAATAAACGAGTTATAGAGAATAGCAATATTTGATATTATTTAGGCTTCATATCTTTTTGAACTTCTATGGTATACCCATTCATACTTTTCTAGTACATACAGCTATATACCCAACACTACGTTGTATAGTTTAAAAAAAAAAAAAGTCTTATTATTCTTTTAGCAACGATTTTTTTTTTTTAATAATACAGTTGATAATTCATATATTTTTTGTACAGGACCCACTGAGAGCGAGTCATACTCACACATCACCGTCTATTTTACACTCATTAAAGTTAGTTGGGGCAACTGGGCCATGATTTTACAATGTAACTCTGCTGCTTCTAACAATTCAGCTTCAAAAAGCTAATGTTCATTTGAATTAGGTTCCCTCTAACAGACAGAAATGTTCAAAATTACATTTTAATATTTAAAAATAAAAAAATATGCATATTTCATCTTTCTTTTCTCATGGGTGCAGTTGCCCCATAAAAATGGGGTAAGTGGACCAGGAGGGTCTATGTTCCACACGCGTTTATTTTTTTTCATGTGGGATATCAGGTCCTGTTTGAAAAAGTGTAAACAATTAAAAAAAAAATTAAACCAAGCAGATCATGTAAATTATATGTCAATAAAGCGCGTTCGTTGTAAGGGGAACCTTTGCTGTCAATGTGTCTAAAAAAAGCACTAAAAATGAAAATATTAGATTTATTTATGCCAAAAACATAAAAATTAAGTAAGTACTTATGTACTTTAGTATAGGTAATAAGTATAAAATTGACATGGGTATTTTAAGGGAAAAAATAGCAAGGTAAATCTATAAACAAACGGCTACATAAGTACTTAAGTACTTTATCTGTATATGGTACAATTTCAAGATTTGGCTATCTCGCTTTCAGGGGCAAGGTATTTGCATTCGTAAAATGTTGAAATAATTTAATGACACCAGTATTTACAAGAGAATCCATTTGAAAACAAGTAAAAGAATATTTTCGCGTACTTAATAGAGGTGAAATTTTCATTATAAAATTCCGGTGCAAATGTGACAATTAGGAATTAAAATTATGTGATGCCATAACGGCCTCACCGCCTCTCAAGGGGTCAAGAAATTTGGTTTGATATCACCCAATATGCTTTTTTTATTTTATTACGTAATTTTAATAAGGTATTCTATAATTTTCTTTATTGTGATCAATAAACAATGGAGAAATTTACTTCCCGTCGTAAGAGAAACTCAAAAAAATTATTTATAACTATTGTGGGGTAACTGGATTCAGCATGGTCCAGTTACCCCGGATAAATGTCCCAGTTACCCCATTCCTGAAAAATTTATGGGGTAACTGGTAAGCTCACCCTCTCGAAACTCAAAGACCCTATTGAGTTATACAACTCATGGGGTATCTATAGTATTAGTTGCCAGTGCGGTCTTTCCTACATTGGACAGACCAAACGGGGTTTTAAATTTCGTATTAAAGAGCAACAACAATATATTCAAAAACAGGAAACCAATAAATCTTCAATTGCTAAACATTGCTGGGAGATGAATCACTCTTTTGATTTTAATTCAGCCAAAATCCTCTCTAAAACCACTTTTGTACTCGAACTTAACTTTCTTGAAGCATTTCATATCAACAAAAATTATGGCAATATTGTTAATAGTGAATTTGCTATAGGTTTTCCTGTTTCCCCATTGGGTAATGAACTTCTCAGTTGAATCCGCTTCTCCTCTATATAAATGAGCAAGTTTCCGTTATTTTTTGCACTGAGGACGGTACGCTAAACGCTACCGAAACTAGTCTGCGAAATTTTTGTTTATTCTGTCATTTTTAACGTTGCTTTTAAAATGTATATCATTCTGCCCCATGTAGCATTTTAATAATTACTTAAGTAGCATACCTGTTTTCTCAAAGATTTATCTTGTTTATATTTTTTTTTCGTAAAATACCCCTGTAACTTTTATACTTATTACCTATACTAAAATACATAAATACTTAATTCTTATGTTTTTTTGTATAAATAAATGTAATAATTTCACATTTGGTGCTTTTTTTAGACACCTTGACAGCAAAGGTTTCTCTTACAACGCTCTTTAGTTGATATGTAATTTACATGATCTGCCTGGTTTAATTTTTTAAAAGTTATTTACACTTTTTCAAACAGAACCTGATATGCCATATTAAAAAAAAAAAAAAGAACGCGTGTGGAACACAGACCTACCTGGTCCAATTGCCATTTCTATGGGGCAACTGGATCCATGAAGAAAGAAGGATGAAATATATTTATTTATTTATTTATTTTTAGACGTTAGAATGCAATTTTGAAAATTTCTGTCTGATGTAGAATGAACCTAACTGAACGCATTTACAAAGGTTTAGACTTTAATTCGAAGAATTGCCAGACCTTCCAGAGTCACATTATAAAATCATGGCCCAGTTGCCCCACGAAACCTTAACATGCAAGATTTTCAACAAAATTTTGCAATACTTTCAGAAAACTTTACCAAATGCAAGGAAAACGTTGCACGTAATTAGAAAATGAACATATTGGATTATTTGTTAAGGTATGAAAATATGTATGAAACAATTTTTAACTGCGCATGCACAAATGACAGCACACTTTTTTGTTTCATAATTTGTTAGTCAACTATACATTCCAACTATACAGTCAACTATATATAATATATATAACTTATATAAAAGATGAGTCGGATATTGCGATGTAGTGATCTACATTTTAGAACTTTCTAAAAATAATCTAAAGATAACTGAATTACCACAAATTGCCATTCTCATAATAAATCACAGGATAGTTACACAATAACAAGAAAAGTTATTAATGCTCTAAATACACACACATACTTATAAATGAAAAAAAAAATCATCGTATAAATTGCATTAAATTGTATTTCATTGATTACATTTTTTTATATTTTATAAATTGCAGCTTAGGAACAATCTCTTATCATCAAGTGTTTAATTAACCTTTTGCTCCCAAAGTTTCCTGTGCGCAACGCTTGAGATCGGTCGGTCTCCGGTGCTCAGAGCGGTGCTTTTTGGCAACAGTCTGAGAGCCGTTTTTTGGCTGAAGCTTAGCTTTTTGGCACTTATAAAATATGATTAAAGATAGCATCTACCAAAATGCAAGTATTTCAATGAAAATTTGATGTCACACCTTTTTTTTTTTTTTTTTTTTTTTTTTTTTACTTATTAGGCTTAATATTTAAAAATATGAATTGCGCAGAAATGCCGGCCCCAGAGCATTTTATTTTCGCTGGGCTTGTAGCGAAGGGATTAAATGAAATTAAATATGTGTTTAATTTCAGAAAAGTACATTTTTTCTTTAAAATTTGTCATAAATAGCATTTTCCTCGGATACTTTGTTTTATTTTTACTTTCATTTATTTATTTTTATTGATACAATCTGAAAAATTCTCCCACTTCCGCGAATTTATCTTATATATACAATCTTCAATATAATTTTTTTTTTTATGTTACATAACAGATAGTGTAGTACATGGTATTAGAAGATCTATATAGCTTCATGGTCTAGTATTACAAGCAAACAATACACATGGTTTGATAACAGGTACACAAAGAAAGAACAATTTTCAAGTGCTTAACCTGCTTTGACACACTGCGGAAGGTAGAAGGGACACAATACTAGTTAAATGGACACCATACCCTTTATTTATTATTATTATTATTTCAGTGTTTATAGTACCTTAATGACATATTATTAAATGATTTATGAATAAAACTGATTCAATCGAGAAAAAATAAAATTCTTGCGATAAAATTTGAAAAAAAAAAAATTATGCAAGTTTAAAAACCTGTCTTCCTCTACAATTTTGAACTTTAAACTTTTTTTTTTTTTTTTTTTTTTTTTTTTTTTTTTTTTTTTTTTGCTTTTTTTTTTGCTTTTTTTTCGCAAATGAGTTTTATAAAGTTAGGAATCAGTAATCCAAATAATTAATTTGTTTAAGAGAAAATAAATAAAATGTCATCACATGTAAAAATAGAGTAAAAATGACTACTTAACATTTGTATATTTTTTAAATAAACTATTTATATCGCTAAAAATCCAATATTTCTCTAATTTTATTAAATGTGTCTTAAGGGGGCTTACCTGGTGGAGAAGAAGTTAAGTAAAATCCATGTTATCCTATGGAAAAAATACTTATCCTTCTTGTTCACTCAAATTTGGAAATTTCAACAATATTTTTTTCAGCACGTAGATAGGAAGGTTCTTTATCCCTCTGTAAGCTTAAAATATTTTAAAAATAATTATGATTATTTTAAAATTTGTGTTAAAGCTTCAAAAAATTCCGAAAAGTATAAAAAATACTCTGTATTCTTTTGTAATTTTGGACTGGAAAAAGATATAAAAATTTCGAGCTACAGAAGGATAAAGATTCCTGCTATCTACGTGCTGAAAAAATAATATTGTTGAAATTTCTAAATTCAATGAACAAGAAGGATAAGTATATTTTCCCGTAGGATAACATGGGATTCCACTTTTTTTCTTCCACACCAGATAAGTCCCCTTAAGGATCGCCTTAAAAAAAAAATATCGAATCAATTGAAAAGTATCTGTTGCAGCTATTTTGATCATACCGATATATTGAAACATAAGCGGAGAAAAATGAATTTAATGGTTGCAACGCCTTGCATACATTTAAAGTACGGTAAAAAGCATTTTTCATATATTTATGATCATCGGGTCTTTACATAACTGCGACATATAAAATTAATCTTTAAAGACATGGGTTGTTTGTAGCAGCATAAAAAGGATGTCTAAATACATTTTAAGCAGAAAATTGGGAAATTAATATATTTTTGTCATTTTTCGCAAAATGAAGGGCATCGACCTACCAAGTTACTATAAGAGACGCAATGTTAAATAATTTTTTAAAGCAATATTTTTAGAAGAATTCGCGAATTTCATCCCTTATTGTTTTTTTTTTTTTAATATATTGAGTAAAGTGTCCAAAGTAACTGTCCCGTATTGTCCTTTCTTGAGTAACTGTCCTGTCGAGTCGCACACTGTGACGAAGTGGCTTTTTTGCAGACAATAACTGGATATGATGTCTGAAGGCACAGCCTTCTCTTTCAATATAGTACCTTGTTAGGTTCTTTTTTCACGTAAAGTAGATTAGTGCCATTGAAAATATTTTTTTTTAAATGTAGCTATGTTTTTTCCGAGTTTATTCAAATACTAACAGATTTTTTTAATGAGATTGGTGCAAAAGCATGTTTTTTTTTTTTAATTATTTTTTTTATGGGTACTTTTGTTTAATCAAACACCGCTGACTGCCAAAGTCGTACCTGAGCGCAGGTAATCCTAACGTTTCTCACTCCTCAAATGCCTCAAGAGGAATGCACCAATGAATTTGCGGGATACAGCGGGATCTTGACTTTACAATACGAAAATGTTGAAAATTATAAAAATTTTAAAAACAATACATAAGTATCAAAACCCAATTAATTTATAGAGAAATTGGGCTCAGAATATTGCTCAGGAGACGAAAAAAACTAATTTAGAATAATATAAGAAACTGGACTTGCATAATAATTTTTTTCATCAATTATTCAGTTTGGATTTTCACCTATTTTCCATACTTTTCAGATGCATTACCTTCTAAAAATGGGGCTTGACGACATAGTAGAAAGGGGAAAAAATATAGTAGGAAGGGGAAAAGGTGTAGTAAGAAGGGACAAAATGGTTGTAGAAAGGGAAAAAGGAAGGAAAAAAGTAGTAAGGGAGTAGTAAGGGAAAAAAGGTTTATGGTACCCTTTACTAAGATATAGTACTAGATACTGTGTAATAGATCCCTTACCAGGGCCGAAACTAGCCTTTTTTGCGCCCGTAGCAAAGCAAACATGAATTTTGCCCCGCCCCCCTTTCTTCCTCAAAGTATATTTACAAAGAGTATTTTACTAATTTTCTAATGGCCGACTTATTTTAAAATTTATAATCATAAAATATGTAATACTGAACTACGTAAATTGAATGTGACGTTTGTTGCAATTATAGTTCGTTCACATAAAAGAATCCACATGTATTACCGGCTATTTACAGTGTTTGCTTATACAGTAGAGTTCCGATTATCCGAATCCCGCTTAACCGAGTTTCCGTTTTAACCGAGTTATTTTCTTCTGATGGACTGATGGGTTTCATTATTATGAAACAGCCATTATAAATTTTGACCAGAAAATCAGAGTTCAAACTTTTTACGGCTACTCTTTCATCTTCACCTAACACTTCATTTATAATGGCTGTTTCATAATAATGAAACCCATCAGTCCATCAGAAGAACATGATCGATTCGAAAGGTATAATCTTTCACTTGGCGCCCTTTGGCTCTGGCGCCCGGGGCACATACCCCCTCTGCCCCCCCCCCTTAGTTTCGGCCCTGTCCCTTACTAAAGTATAGTACTAGATACTGAGTACTAGACTCTTTACTATGGTACTAGATACTATGTACTAGATCCCATATTAGTAGTAAGTGAAAAAAGATATATGATTTCTCATGCTGTGGGACTTACAGAACAACTCTACATAGTTGACCACTTTGCAAAAATACAACAGTTTTCACCTATGTCGGGGAAATTGGTCGTTTCAGCATACTGTTAATTTGCTAAATCCCCCCCCCCCCTTGTTAACTTTTATGCTTATTGCTGCTAACTCTTGGTAAGCGTATGAAACATTCCGTGCTTTTCATTCGAATATTGACAGTGAGAAGTAAATGAAATATTGACTTTTAGTGCCATATTTTTCAGTACTAGTTTGAAAAAACATTATATATTTTATTCAAATTTATCATAATAGTTTCTATTCAAATACAAAACATTATTATTATGATGCCAAGGTACGTTTATTTAGCAGTGCATGATTTATATTTGTAGACAGGAGCACTTTTGGTTCTTCTTAGCCTGTGAGGTGGGCTTAGGGCTCCTTTAATACAGGCTGAATCGTCAAGCATTTTGTTTTTCACTAACAAGGAGAGGGCCAACCTTGTTAATCACAGATTTTGATTATTTTAATATATGTTGTAGGGTAGACACCCCTTAGTGTCAGGTTCAACGGATTTTATCCAATGCCCCTTAGTTCTTGAAAAACCAGGGGGTCTAATATTAGTAGACAACTTAAATACTTACTTCGCAGCAAAAATGACAGGTTAGTCGTAGCTCAGTTGGCATGGCGTTTGCCGGCTGATCCGAGGGCCCGGGTTCGATACCTGAATGCGCTACATTTGTTTTTCTCATTTTTTGTTTTACAAATATAGTTGTAATTATAATTTAATAATTTCAATTAAAAATTTTAACACCAAACATTAATTATAATGTTAACAAACTTAAATTTATCATTTCTTATTTGTAAACTATTATTTCTCATCCATTAAAGAGGTTTAAAAAGAAATTGGATCTATTACTGAATGATAAAAATTGCAAAATCGTGACAAATTCTGTTGTGGTGCCATCTAGTTATGATAAAAAAAAGGAATATTCAAATAAAATAAAAGCAGAAAAAAGATAAAGGGGAAAGCAAAATAATTGAAAGCGCAAGCATACTTATTACAAATTTAAAAATCTTTAATATGCAAAAAATCGGTTGTAATTTAATTCTGATGCTAATTTTTAATATGATTATGCTTGTTACTTTAAAAACAGAATAATAGTATTATCTCATTGACTTCCTTTGTTAAAGCAATGCGTAAATGACAGTGGCGTAGCTACATATTCAGCGCCCTGGAGCAAGTAAAGTTTGTGCGCCCTCTTGTCACTCTTGCATTTTTTCCCAAGTTTAAAATTTAAATGCGATTCTTAATTCGATTTAAAGCTTTACTTTTATTTGAAAGTCAAAGTATTTCAACAGCATTAAATACAGATAATTAAAAATAAATAATGAATAATGAAATGAATTATAATTCGTTAAGTACGGAGTACCTACATATATTTTTGGGGAATCGGGCGGGTCTTTAGTTTTAAATGCGCCAATGGGCCTCTGTACAATCTGCTGCCCTTTATATCTGTTTTTTTTTTCTTTTTCATGATTTTGAAGCATTGTAGAATACTAATAAAAAACACCACTATTATCAAGATTTTTGTTTTCGCATATGGACGAAACATGTTTTCTGTTTTTAGTGCAGGAAAATACTAAAATTCCATAAAATTAAAAGTACCATAACTCAGATAAAGTTAAAAAATGCTACAAAAAGTGATAGAAAATCTTTATTAAGACTGACGATCGTTTTCGTTGCACAAACGGCGACATTTTCAAAATCATCATTTGTACCATAACTCTGTAAATTTTGGTCGTACAAAAAAGAAATTTTTATTATTTTACCTGTTAAAGTACGGAGAACATTTTCCTAAATATAACGCATACAGACCAGGGACTGAACGAAAATGTGAATCTCGTAACTTTTAAAAAATAACTATCTTGAGATAAATTATTTTTAAGAGGATGAAGAACAACTTTGAAACTTTTCTATTATTGGTACTATATTTGTACCGTTAATGGTTTAGAAAATTAGCCTGACACCGGGGTCCTCACTAGCTTTTGACTAACCTGAGCAATTTGGTAGATCGCTAAAGAAAAACTAGCAAATTTCATATTCAAATAATGGTAGTAATAGATTCAACGTGAAGCACCAAGAATATCAAAATCCAAATGATGACACAGAAAAGGATTAATTGTGGAATAAGATAATTGAGAATGTCGTCGAAAGAAAAAAGATCTCTTGCAATTTGGCGATACCAGTCTTTAATTTTCTCGCCAAATGGTACGTTTAGGCGCAGTGGCGATTGGCAGTAAGAACCCTGATTGACACATTTATATATTACTCAAGATTGCAGTTTTTACTTCCCATACATATACAATGTAAAAAAGAAAATAGGAAAGCATTGTAATAACATTAAATAAAAATAATGGTATATTTTTACATTTTCAAATACTCTGAATGCTTTCTCACAATTTTTACAATGATTCAATATGTATATGTGTATATATGCGTGTATGTTAGAATTTCCTCACGTTTTCAAATTCCCAGAGCACGATTTGGTGTGTTTTTCATGATATCGACAGGTATGTTATATATCTGTCGCAAGAATTGTATTAACTTTCAAAGAAATCGGTCTAAGGGTTTGGTATCAAAACTATTTTTCAACCATTCTGTGATGATAACTGATGAATATTTATATCACAATTAAATTATTTTTATTTCTAACATTCATCTTATATAGACGATAACGTTTGACCGCGCAGACAGTGGCGGCTCGAGAGGTGGTTCACAATCACTTTGCTTTAGTAATTTCATTAAAACATTTCTCTTCGTTTAATCGTAGAAAATACCACGATTAAAACAGATAAAATTTTATGTATCAATATTCTGGTGGGAAAGAGAATGTGAACCCCTGAAGAGCAGTTACTGCACGCAGGATCGGACTCGTTCAATGTCAAATGCACAGACCTTGGATTTTTGGGAGGGCGCAACTTTTTAGAAACCCATAGTTTTACCAGTTTGCTAGTAGAAAACAATAATATCATTAACCATTCCAGTTTTTCTTTCTGGGGATGCTTTCAATTTCGAAACTGGATCCAAAATTGAAAGTATCCTGACAGAAAAAATCGAAACAGTATTAAGATAACCGTTTAGACATCGATCTCATATATACTATGCCAAAAAAAAAAAAAAATAAATAAATAAAAATAAAAATAAAAATTGAAATGTAAATGAAAAATTTGTAAAGAACGCTGCCATTGCATTGCTTTAATATTAGCTTGCGAATGGCTAGTGTAGGATTCTAAATATACAGATTTTTAGCAATAAATATGTTATGATTAATTAAACCTATTTTAAACTTTTTTTTTTTTTTTTTTTTTTTTTTTTTGCAGCGGGAGGATAAAAATCTTGATGCTGCTAGAAATATTATGAAACGTGTAAATATTATTAATTTGATTTTAAAGTAATGTATTTTTAAAATAGATTTTCATACAGTAAACACTGTCTAACGCTCTACCTGTAAGACAGATTTCCGTCTTATGCACTGTATTAAAAAAAAGAACTTTCAAAGGACGCCGGGTTGAACAGTCCTTTTCTCACGTATATGTTTCCGTGAAAGACCGAAATTGGAGAATGTCGACTTTCACCGGTGAATGTCAACACATACCAAATACGTTGGTGAAAGTTGATTATATTCTTCTACATTCGGACCATCACCGGTGGATGTCGACAAGCACAGCAGTCTAACGCCAATTTCTTTGTTGTACTGCGAGTTTAGTCAGCTTTGCCAGTTTTATGCAAGATTTGATGGTGCGCGAAACTTTTTCTTAAATTTTATTTTTTTATTCAGTATCCTAATTTATATTGAATGGATACTGCAGTGAGCCGTGATATTTTTTTTTTCGAAAAATTAAATACATTAATTGAGAGTAAACGAGAAAACAATTGTTTTTATTTTTTTCAAGAACAATACACTAAAATATTTTCTGCAGTGATTTCATCTAAAGCTAAATGAAACACACCTTACAGACGATTAAAACGTTTTTATGTTTTAGAAATTAATGATCGCACCTGAAATACAAAGAAGTAAATACAAATTTCCGACTTATTCAACATTCACCATTAGGGCATGGTGAATGTCGACATTTGCCGGTGTAAGTCAGAAATAAGGATATTTAGTAAACATTTCGGACGTACACCAAGCGACTATGTGAATGTTGACATTCACCGGTGAAAGTCGACATTCTCTAGATTTCGGTCTTTCACGGTAACATATATACAAAATAGTGCGGTTCTGATTATCATATTTATAGACAATATTGAAACAGCCTCGTTTTCATATTAAAGTGTAATTTTTAACAGAAAAGAATGCTTGAATTCCCTTTTCTTTTGTGAAAATATTCTTTGTAAAAAATTTTGTGCATCAAGCACAAAAATCAATATAATAAACATTTATATAAGGGAAATTATAATCATAGCATTGTACGATTACATGAAGTCTACATATTTCAAACAAATACTGAATAAATGATTTTACACACACACACACACACACAAAAAAAAAAAAAAAAAAAAAAAAAAAAAAAAAACATATACATAATATATTGCGAAATAGAGGCGACGTTCTTTGGTGCCAGGTAGGATGAAAATTCTTGGGCCAGATCATGTCGCCATTGATGACAGACAGGATTACAGAATATAAATTAGGATAGGATATACAAAATATCAGAGTACGATACAAAAGATTTAAATGGTCGTCTGAAACAAAGCAACTTCCAAGAAAAAAAAAATCCGTCTGCTTTGCGAAAAGAAAAAAAATAATAATAAAAAAAAGCTTCAAGAAAGTGATTTTTCTAAAAAAATATTATTAAATAATTTAAGACTGTTCAAATCTAATGCTTGTTGTAACTGTTAGCTTGAACTGAGGGAAAATTTACCTGGTTTAATTAAACCTGGTTAACCAACCCTCAGGTCGGTTGCCAGGCGGGTCAGTCTGTGCCTGCCAGAATGTGACTTAATTTAGTAAAATCCTATTTTTTTTTTTTTTTAAGCCTTGTTTCAGTACAAGCAGAATGAAAATTTATTGAAAATTATGTCATTAGAAAAAGTTTAAGCTTTGTGAATGAAAGTGAACGTTTCTTTAAAACACGAGGTCTTTTTATCACCAGTGAATATATATCACCTTTGTGTAAAATTAGAATCTAAGTTTTTATTCATTGTTATACTGTTTTGAACACACAGTATTTCTGTAAACTGTTCAGAAAGTTGAGTGGAATAATTCCAGATTTTTTTTTTCATTTTATATTTAGAAACTTCATTCATTACTAATGTGTGATATCGGATGATGGTGGTGTGGGAAGGGGGACGGGGACAGAGCCTGATTACGGACTAAGCAAACTCACGTTACTATGCTTGGCCTTATTTAATCCTAAAATTCTGCGATTAAAAAGGTTTAGTGCGGAAAAATACTTTTCGAAAAAAGTGTTGTAAGTTTACCTAGGCGATAACCAGGTCTTAAGGAACACCGGATTTGATAGTTAACTTATTCTCTCAATGCTTATCAATTCTGCATTTGAGACTTGCCATATTTTCAAAATCCCAAAAACAATACGCAGAAAATTAATTTGCCGCTTCCACGTCACATCCTTCTAAATCGTCGTGGACTGATGTGAAATATGACGTTTCGTAATTTTTTATTGATACATGATTAGTTTCACAAAGAAACTTCAAAGTGGTCGGTGTTTTTTTTTTTTTTTTTTGTTTTTTTTTTTTTTTTTGTAAAATGCTCAATAATTTTCTTCAATAGTCAAACTATTTTTTTTTCAATCCTGAAATAACTAAACAGCTAAGACATTGCTGTTACATCGTAAATATAGGTTTCTCAGCGGTGGTTTGGCTACCATTGCATTAACAGTAGCTCTCTGGCTACCATTATTTCCGTACAGTAATTATCATGATAAATTTCTAAAACATTTTCAACAGAAATGTACCGGGAAGATTATTTTTTGGAAATAGTGTTTGGTATTCAATAAAGTGACCGAAGAGAGTGTGCGAAGAGTAAACAAATTTTGATTACTTTAAGGTTTGAAGATCTTCAACAGTCGTCTAAGGAAAACTTACAGAAAAAAAATCAGACATGCTGAAACGATATTGGAGAAGTTACTTAAAGCTTCTATATGGTATGAATTAACATTGAAAATACCCGAATAGAAGTAATTTCTTTTAACTGTGTAGAAAAACATGTTTTAAATTCAAATAATTGATGTTAAACATCATAATAATATTCTGATTGTAACAATATTCATCTATAATATTTGATTAATAATGAAAAAAATTGAAAATATTTTTACAAATATTTTTTGCGCTTTTTCTAATTTTGCGCCCTTAGGATTCGAGCGCCTGGAGCAGTTTGCTCCAACTGCTCCACGGTAGCTACGCCCCTGGTAAATGATGTTTCTTTAAAATCACGAATTGACACAATTGCTCAATATCTGCATCGATAAAGAATATATGAAATACATTTTAAAAGTGATTTTTTAAAAAAAAATAACAGTTTTATGATGTTTTATTACAAATATTCAGTTAAAAGTAAAAAATTAAATAGGTTAAAATTATAATTGACATACAATATTAAAAATTTTAATTGACAGTGAGATTATTAAGTTATACTTACAAGTAAATTTATAAAACAAAAAATGAGAAAAACAGATGTAGCGCATTCAGGCATCGAACCCGGGCCCGCCAATCAGCCGGTTTACACCATACCAACTGAGCTACGACTGACCTATCATTGTTTTAGCAAAGTAAGTATTTAAGTTGTGTACTAATATTAGACCCCCCCCCCCCCGGTTTCTCAAGAGCTAAGGAGCATTGGATAAAATCCGTTGAACCTGACACTAAGGGGCCTCTACCCTACAACATATATTAAAATAATCAAAATCTGTGATTAACAAGGTTGGCCCTCTCCTTGTTAGACCAATGAGCGATTGTTGCCCACGCGGCATGGCCAATCGTCGTTCTCCTACTGGTAATTAAATGGCAGCGTGAGTCAGCCCAAGTTATAGGAGCCTTAGTGGGCTCATCGTTAGGCAGGTAGACGAACATGTTTTTAACATTCCTAGTTCTAAATTCCTACCCTTTAAACTCCACAATAAAGTGGTCAACCAAAAGTGGCGTACTCCAAAAATATCAAAGAAGTTCTTAGGATATAACCTAACACGTCTGCAATTGCTGATATTTCGTTTCATTGGACACGATATCCCACAAAGAGTCATTAAAAATCTTACAAACGGAAAACAGTAACTTGGAGAGCGCCAGAAGAAATAGCTAAATTTCCAAGGAAAAAAAAATTGCATTGTGGAAGTTACCTGCCTTTTTCTCAAATGTTCCCCAATTTAACCCCTTAATGCTCGCTCCCGTGATATTCACGGTCTGTGTCTTTTATTCAGATTGTTTGATTATTACCAGTTTTATAAAATAGTTTAATTGGCTTTATTATGGTATCATTTTTACCTGTCATTAAATAAGATGAATATTTCTTTTTGAAAAAAAAATGGTGCCAATAATCAATTTGAATTTTTAAACCGTAATTTAATGCGAGCATTAAGGAGTTAAATAATGTATGAATTGTAAATTTTAGAAGAAGGCACGGAATTGGGGACTCTTCTACAAAGTTCGAAAAATTAGGTTAGGTTGCCTTACTCAGAGATTCGGACAACTAATTCTGCTCGCATGCCATGCTAGTGTCTGTTGGTAAGGAGTAAGAAGCAGAGATGCTTAAACTGATTTTTCGGAACATTTTTAGCTCTATCCTAATTTTCTGAAATACGGATTTTCCTTAGTGGGGCAGTATTTGATATTTTACATTATTTTATTATGAACGAAATTTTCCGTATTTTGTTTCATTATTTATATACCTTACTGACTGTGGAAGAAAACTAATCAGTAAGATGCTGCACTTACTCTTCTCTGTCTAATCTTTAGTTATTTATATTACATTATGAATGAAATCTTCATCTAATTATTCGGTAAAGATACGAGTACGAGATATGCATACCAAAAGGTTAAAAAAAAGTTTTATTAATAGTTTAATCACAGTATCTTATTATAAATGAATGTTTTTGTTAACCGCTAAGAAATACTTTATAAATGAAAGAAAGTAAAACGCATTAAAGACATCTCAAAAAAGGGACCATTTTCTGTGTAATCAAAAGCCAAATATTTGGAGATATGCAACAGTGGTATAAAATTAAATTATAGGGAAAGTGCAAATTCGTTGTATCTAGGATTCATTGCTACTCAGATATGCTATAGCCGAAATCGTCCATAGAATAGTACAGCTAAGAAGGTCATTATTTTAAATTGCGAAGAGGCGCGACGCAACCGAAGCAAGTTACAACGTTGCTTGACAGCTCTTGAGTAAAGCTTTAAATAAAAATCAGTAGATTACGCACAGTTGTACTGATACGAAATGCTACTTCACTATTCCAAATTGCTCTATCTTTTTCTATACAAAAAGTATCGAAAGTATTAATTTCGCTAGTGGAAAGTTCTTAAAAGTTCCAGCAGCGAAAATTACCCAAAAACCCAAGTAACACGGTATACCGACTGGCAAAATTCACTGCCACTTCAGTCGCAAAAACGAACGAATCTGGAAGTTTTCCTTGGTTTGTCACTCAATTTGTTCGTCATACTTCGTCATAGTTTATGCGGACTTGCAAATTGCAGCCGCCGTGATATTTGAGGAGTGGAGGCGTAGAAAACTGGGCGTTTTTCTTCGCATGAAACCTTTGCATCAAATCGAATCATCGATGCAGAAACCGATCGTGGTATGATGAAAAACTTTCGAAATCCAAAACTGCGAAGCGTTTTGCCACCCACTTTTCCATTTCACTTCACTCCGCTTCAACTGGAATAACTGTGCTAAGAATTGACCTTCAAGACGCCTGGACACGAGCCAGCCACTACGGCCTTTTTCGCGAGACGTTTCTTCTCTCGTTCTCTTTTCTGTTTTTTCTTAAGATTTCTTTATTTATTTTCCGTCATCTTCACGCAGAGGAAATTTCCACAGCGAATCGGCCATGCGGAACATTTTCGCCACTGCTGGAAAGCACTGCAACTTCTAACTTTCCTCAAAAGCAGCGCCCTCCCGTGGAGAGATTTGATTGGATGCAATGGTGTGATTATTCTATATGTCTTTTCGTTCATTCAGTTTTTGTGCTTTGCTTATTTTATATTGCGTTTTTCGAAGACTTGCGTAATTTTTGTTCTATGCTAATAATAAGTTTGTTGTTGAAATGGAGTACATTTTGATGAGCTAGAGAATAAAGAATTTCGCAAATGAAAGAAAATGGCCGTCACGAAAAAATTATATTAAAAATTTAGCTACTTGATTGAATAATAATTTTTCGTTCTTTCTTTTTCTTCCAAAATCGATGTAATGTTAAAACATGTTCGAATTTTTTTAATGCACAATTACAGATTTTTTTTTCTTCTAATTATTAAGAAAACTGAAATATAGGCAGAATCATTCTCCTTCTAAAATGTTGAGTGCTCTCTTTCCAGATATAAGAAATTGGTGAAATTTGTATTCTGCTATATGCAGCTACAAAACCGAATCCTTCTTGTAAATGAAAAAAAAAATATTAAAAAACTTGCCTATCCATATTGTTTAGTAATACTGTTGTCATCCAGTGGCTACCATGACATTGTAGTACTTTATGGATATGAACAAGTTAGATAAAACTAGTTCCTGTCAAATTCTCTTAGTTTTCCCTCAAGCTGATTTGAAAACACTTCATTTATTTATGGAAGTATGTGTTTTAGAGAAAGGTTTTTATTTGAACAGAACTATAAATTAAATTATTATACTCCATGGATTAATATCATTATTCCCAAGTGCTTAAAAAAAAAAAAACTTTTAGCTGTGACTGTAAAAATGACATCATCAGATGAAGTAAATTTTACAAAATTAAAACTAATAACAAATTTCCTGAGGTCGTATATGTTTTTATATAAAAATATAAAAAAATCAGATAGCCTTGTTTTATTACGAACGGAAAGAAAAAATTCCCAAAATCTAGATTCAACAAAAGCAACCGTGAAATTGACAATTTTTGGAGTTATCTAAGATTTTCCTGGAACATAGACGAATGACGGACAGCCAATTAGACGAACTAAATTCCTTTATATTTTCCATGAGGAAAACTAAAATGTCTGTCTTTGAACAGGGACAAACAAACTTCGAACAATAAGCGGTCATAGTTTGTAATTTACCTTAATTATTTTGTGTGGCCCTGTAAAAGAACAATAAATGCTACGTATAATGTTTATAATAGAATACATATTATGGTATAACTTTATTACGTGTATGAATTATTCTTTGTTTGAAATAGTATAATGCCTCTCAAATGCATTTAAAACAATTGCCGCCCGTACACGTTACTGGACCTGTAAAATAACTATAATTGTTATACACAGCCTTCTTCAAAAAGAATTGTTCCGCCCGCATATAGAAATACCGCTTTTAAACCTTACACAAAACGTTTCAAAAACCGTTACATGCTTTTAAACTTATGATTTTGTGCATGTAGAATAGAAATTCTGTAGCTCGAAGATTTTTGTTTTGAGGGAAAGCGGCACGCGTAGTGGAAAATCTATGTGCTTTTGTTATAGCAAACAAATTCTCCAAAGACAGGCGATTTAGACGCAAATTTCATGACGATCATCGGTCTGCAAATGTGCGCGATCTCCTCTGTAAAAAGTTCACAGATTGGTAGAAATGAACTACATTAAACGGCCCTCTACATTCATTTGATATCACACAGCTGGACTATTTTTAGGGGATATTTGAAGAACATCTTTTATGCTGCAGAGACTCAAAGCTTGGCATCATTACAAACTCGAATCAGCTCAGCAATAGCTGCCATGACTTCAAAAATGCTCGAAAATCCTTAAATCGAAATTAAAAACAGGTGACATATTCTCGGAACAACAGATGTTGGGTGTTCATGGTGAAGAACACTTTCCATGTTGTAAATCACCTACATCATTTAGAACCAGGCGGTAATTGGACACCCTTTTTCCTGTATCAGCAGTAGTAAAACTATACCGTGTAGAATAAATAGTGTGGAAATCGGCTATACCAGTAATACTTAAGTAAGTGCTAAAATATTAAATCGATGTCTAACGATGTCCAACGATGCTGAAATCCGAAGAGTCGATTGCAGCGATATTTGCAGGATATTTTCTAAAACTGCTAGACGATTGCTATTCTAGACGTTCTAATAATATGATGCTTACATTGAAATTTAAAAACGCCCCACAGATGTCGCTGCGATCGATTTTTCGGAATTTACCATCGTTCCACATTTAAGGGATTCAATTTTTTTGCACTGTTTCGAAAGCCGATTTCCACACTATTTATTCTAGACGGTGTAATATAACTGCAGTCGGATTTTACAACCTCATGTGACTTGATTAGATCAACAGTCAAAACTCGATAATGACAGGCAAGATAAACAAGATCCTCTCGAGCAATGAAAAAGTTTCAATAAGTTAGAATCTCATCTTTGATTGTTTATCCAAGAACCCACGCTTATGTGTTCCGTTCAGTGGTAAAAAAAAACTACTTTTATTTTGCAGCAAACTACAAGTACAACTGCTTTATCGAAAATGTAGTTAACTACAATTACAACTATCTATTTTAAAAAGTTAGCGAATACAATCTACTTTTCAAAAGTAGTCAATACTTCCCTATTTTCAGACTTTGTCAAAGCGTTCAGTCTACACTGAAAAATTGAGGGCATGGATTAAATAATGTAGTATCCTACTCTCTTATATTGCGTTATTCGGGGTACAATCAAACAAGTACGATATCATCGAACACACATACATACATACATACGATAAAATCGAAAGAAATAAAAGGATAACATACAAGAAAATAGTTTGTGTTAGTCTCCAAAATGTTAGTTTATGCAAATACTAGCAGCCTTCGCCCACTACTCTGGTCTGTTTCTCTAAAAGAATCTTGAATCAAACTAAATATATCTAGTAAAGATGAAATTAAAAAAAAAAAAATCTTTTTTTTTTAATATCTAATCAAATATCCAATTGTTGTCATATACATATAGTAGTACATTATCCAGTCCAAAGTCGATGTTGGCTACATAATAGACAAAATACCTCTAAAATCACTGAAGTACATATGTTTAACTATTTTTTAGTAGGTTTGTTATCTTGAACTTCTCGCTTCTACCTACAACTGCTGCTGAGATATGGCGAAATGCCCTAAAATTTTCGACTACCCCTTTAACCCACTTAGGGGGGGGGGGGGGGGCGGAATTTCTAAAATCGCTGAAATATGTATTTAATTATTTTTTAATAGATTTGTTATCCTGAATTCGCTCTCCTACCTAAAACTGCTGCTGAGATATGTGAAATGGCCTACAACTTGCGATCACTAGCCCTTTAAATTCCTTTAGGTGGGAATTTCTAAAATCAATAAAATACATGTTTAAGTATTTTTTAATAGATTAGTTATCCTGAAATTCATGCCTCTAAAACTGCTGCTGAGATATGGCGAAATGACCTAAAAGTTTCGACCCTCCGTTTAATCGCCTTGGCGGGGAAATTTCTAAAATAGCTGGAATACATGTTTAATTATTTTTTAATAGGTTTGTTATCTTGAATTTCACGCTTCTACCTAAAAAGGCTGCCGAGATATGGCCAAACGTTCTAAAATTTTCGACCCCCTATTTTAAGACCCTTAGTGGGAGAATTTCTAAATTTGCTGAAATACGTGTTTTTCATAAGTTTTTTATCCTGAATTTTTTGTTCCTACCTAAAACAGCTGCTGAGATATGGCCAAATGTTCTAAAATTTTTTACCACTCTTTAACGCCCTTGGGGAGGGGGGGGGGGGGGTCAAAAATCCTTTCCTAGTCCGTGAAGTATCATAACAAGACCCTCCCCCCCCCCCTCCAAACTTCATGCTTATAGGTTTAGTTGTTTGGGCTGTACGTTGATTATGAGTCAGTTAGGGTAAACTCTTTTATATATATACAGATACAGATTACAAATTTTTTGGCGAAATTAACAGAGATGCGTAATACAATAAACATTTACGTATATACATATTTTTGTTGGGGGGGGGGGATACAAAAAAACAGAGCTATGTGTCTAAAAAACAATATCACGAGCGGCTGCTATTGTACATGACATATTTATACATAATCATGTAGGGTTATGCATAAATACGTTATGTATTTTGTTATGTAGCGTACTGCATAAATTTTATTTACTATTACTACAGTAATTCGAATTTGTTTCTGATATTCATAAACTGCTTGCAGATTAGATTTTGCGCAAAAGAAGAAAGTTACAATTACTTGGTTTCCAGAATGGCTTGTTTTTTTCTTTTTTGAAGTAGCATTAAAAGTAGTGTACAAACTATTGCTTTTTTTTTTACCGCGCTACTCGCTACATTACATTTTTCAAAATGTAGTGCATTACACTACAAAGTACTATAAATAGTAGCGACTACTGTAGTTCCGCAAATTATAGCGTGCTACTTCAGACCACTGATTACCCCTAATTCTAAATAATCTCAGGCAACGGTTCCCAACCAGTGCCCCGAAGGCTGTGTGTGTGCACTCCCCGTGGGCTCCGCGTCACTCCAGAAAAATAAATAAAAATTGAATAAAATTTTAAAATAAGAAACAAAATCATTTATCACCAATTGAATCCGATATAACAAATCTATGCAACCTCAACCCAAGTGTGTCATTAAATGTTTATACGTTATTTTATTAACCTTATTGCTGTTATCACCAGCAATGTAAAATCGTTCTATTGTGTTATAAACTGTAACGTAAATGGTTTGATTTATTAAATTCGCTACAAATTTTAATGTATGGACAGTTTTTACAATATCGTGTGCACTGGTGGTAGAACTTTATGAATGGAGTATTGTGATAAACTTTAAAGTTTATAATATGTAATTTCATTGCATGGAGAGTATACAATTGTTTAGATATATTTTTGCTTTGCCATTGCCTTACTCCCTACCTTCTCCCACTCTCTTCTCCTTAACATTATATTTATAAACGTCATTATCTTGGAAAATATAAAGTGAAGTATGCTTAAGGGGCCCTGACATAGGAATAGAGTCTGAAAAGGGTTCCACAAATCAAAAAGGTTGATAACCAGGCTTAGTGGATGACATTCGTCAAATTGTGAGTAGAAGTCTAGTAACTGGTATGGTAAATTTTTATCCATACCAGTCACTGTGGGTAAAGGTATCGTAGATAAATATTTAAAGATGTTGTAAAACAAAAACTATTAGCCACATTTAGGTTGTTTTCTGCCAGTGAGTATGAAAGCAACAAGAAAGTCTTGCTGTCCTTGCTTACTCTGAACAAAATCGATTTTATCCATGTGATCTGAAGTAATCGCTAAAATTCGCTGCTGGCGGTATTTATTTTTTAATATTATACAGTATGTATTATTAACGCTTATTTGTTTAAAATACCACAAAAAAAATTGTTGTCGCAGTAGATACTTAACACATTTTAATATAAATTTAAAATATTGTTTCGTATCCGAGAACATTCGCTAAATTAGAAAAATTTTGGTTAAACTTTATGTACGCAACCTGGGACGAGGTTAAAATTCGTCTATCGACAGCATTCTGGCGGGTCAAAATACCGCCAGCTTGGAAATGTGATGTCTCATATATAAAGCCAAGGCAAATGAAAAAGACAGGCTGCCGCGGTACGTTATATGCGTCACTTTTTTCAGACTGCTTGAGTCATGTGACGCTTGAATGCAGGAATGCAAGTGCACAAAAAGATCGTCACGAGACTCTAGCGGTCTAACGCAAAAGATAGTACGGCAACCTATTTTTTTCGCTAGACTAGCATAAATTTCATTCTGAAACTGCGGAGCGGAAAAGGGGTTAGTCCAAATTTAAATATATGTGATTTTATACCTTATGATGCGCTGAGGCAAAATATTTTTTTTAGTGTTATTTTCTTAACTAACTGCCAACGAAGATTTATGTTTCCTGAATATTATTAAACTACTAGAATTGATATTTTTGCGATCCCTATCAGCACATTTCTGCGTGAAGATGGATTTTCATCAACAAATCGCCTTCCCCACTTAGTTCCAGGAAGATATATTAGATAAAATGGTGGTGATCAACTGCAATGGAGGCTCTATTTGCCAGTTTGGGCCAAGAAATTCAATGAAATTATGAGGGAAAAAAGCTAGTGATGATAAAATCAGGCACCCTACGCAAAAAAAGATGACTGCGCATAAAGCATTTCAAATAACTGTATTAATAATTTGTATTGGCTAGTTCCATGGGTTTTTGTAGTGTAAGTCACATAGATGATAATTGCTATGCCTTTTGGCCACCGTTATTTTCGAAAAGTTTTCTTCGCCTTATTCAACTAATGAGATATCTTCGACAAAATAAGTTACCTTTTTCCGTTCTAAAATGTTAGTAAGTCAAAAGTCGTAACAATATGCGCCTATGTGACTTACACTACAAGTACGCATGGAACTAGCCTATTATATAATAAGTATGCTTGATTGGTTCTCTTTTAAAAATTTGGACATCATAAAATCTATTTTATGAAGATCTGGCTGGTAAGTTTTTGGAACTGGCTGGTAAAAAATCAGACTTACAACTACGTTAGCTGTTCACTTTCACTAAGCCTGTTGGGAACTACTGGTCCAATGTAGACCATTTCATAAAAAAGAAATCTTTAAGCTGCTGAATAAAACCCAATAAAAACTTTTTATCATGTGTCTCATGATTTTTGTAACTACTTTTTGCCCAGTGATTAATTTATGGATACTTTGCATATTTCTTAACATAAACTTTAAAATGCATTCATGTTGTAAGGAAAATTGTAGCTGGAATAATTTGTATAGGTTACATTTTTTAAAAAATTGAAACATATTTGGATTTTGCATCGTATCCTTTCTTTCTGCAGAAACAGAAATGCATTTTACGATATACATTTCTAAAATCACACCTTTGTTGTTTTAAAAGTGTTTAGCAAGACTCTGATAGAGGCTTACTGATTAAAGAATGTTGTAGAGCAAGAAAAATATTCTTAATGATTATTATACTGAATTTTTGTGCGTAAATCCGTGATAGTTATCCACTACAATTTCAGCTGCATAATTTTTAGAACCCTATACACTTTTTCTTTCTTACACTTTCTAAATGTTTGAGATCTCAAGCGAACCACGAAAATTCTTGGAACCAATTTACCCTCGGAATTCCATCCTAACTTAGCAAATCGCCATTCTGTAATATTTTTCAGATAACGAGAAAAAAAAAATAACATAACGGCGAACAAAACTGTTCCGAAAGTAGCATCGTTTCGTGTAAAATATATATTTCTGCGAGGTTCTGCAATTGAAGTTAAGTGAAGCGGTCATGGACTCAACCATGCGTTTGAACGAAGTGGTTATACGAATTTTCAACGACTTCTTGGACGCTGATAAAAATCAGTTAATATCAAGCTCTATGTTATTAGTTTCCGCTGCCGGTGCAGGTCGTATATTTAGATTTAAAGAAATGGGAAATTTTATATTGTTTTACTTCACATTTATTGCATTCTTGTTGTGCTTTTTCTTTTTCTTTTTGTTTCTTTTTTTGCCGGAGGAGGGGGGAGGGGTGAGTTCGTTTGTGCTAAGAAAGTGGCGTTTCGTATGAAAGGATTATCAAAATTCGACAAGTTGTCATGACAGGTGCAATTAAGAAAGGCTTTGATTTATTTCATTTATTTGCAAGAATGTCAACTTTTCACACGGAGAAAATGGAGTTTTCTCTCTTTTGTTTTTTTATTTGACCACTTGAATAGAACTATCGAAATATACTTTCTCATGTTTCATTATTCAACCACTTGAATACATTAAACCAGTTACGCTTGTGATTTTTTTTTCTTATTTAAGGGGTCTCAGGACTCTTAAAATTGGGGGGGGGGGGGGGGAAGACCATTTTCAACATTTAATATCTTAAAATGTATATGATTTAAAAACACAATTTTTATCGCTATGAAAACTGTATGTTCTTTCATTTCATGTATTTAAAAAATTGCAAGATGCAGAATTATTATTTACAGGGGGGTCCAAAACTTTCAGACATCTGTCGAGAAGAAAATTGGTATAACAGCTCACGCGCAGTATTACAAAATAAAATTTGCAACTAGAATGATTTTTTTTATGTGCTTAATTATACTTCAGATTATAATGATTACCCTGCACCTAAATAAATTTGCATTTAAAGTATTTTCCTATTTTTAATATAAAGTTGTATTTAGTTAATGCAAAATTTTAAATTTCAACAGTATAATCACCTAAAAAATATATATATATTTTTTTTAATAATAAAAATAAAATTTTAGGTTCAGTTTATACAGACTAACATGGAACATACGTTTTAAAAGTTTCATGAAAAAATATTCAGAAGTTTCAGATATCCTGCGCGTTATGCCCAAAAACATCATTTGGAAAAAAATGACTTCAAAGTTTCGGAAACGCCGCTTCGGCTGTTGAGAGAGTATAACTCCAAAATCCATAAATTCTGTTGTAATTTGTTTCAGAGATAATAATTATATCAAAATGTTCAGAAAAGATAGAAGTTTAACATCCAAAAAAATAAAAAATTCGAAAATTTTGAAGCTGTAAGAGTCCTGAGACCCCTTAAACACCTGTGTACCATTTTGTTGTAGCCGTAAATTAACCAGAGGGTATATACGCTAGAGTTGCGAATGCTCATGGCTAGAGTAAATGCTACAGCTTTTTTTGATAAACAGAGGGTATACGGAACTTTAAAAAAATCCAGAAGGTATACGGTTTGTAACTCTGTACGCCCTCCACTACACCTCTGTTGTGTAGATGTGGTGAATTTCGTTCAGCATGTTCATTTGAGTTAACCCCTTGAGTACATTTGACGAGTTCACTTATCATGTTTTCTTCCATAACCATTTGAGTACATTTGGTGGGTTACACTTGTCATGTTTAACCGCTTCAGTAGTATTCAATGAATTATGCTTGTTGTATTTTCTTATTTAACTACTTGCATACGTTTGGCTAGTTGTAATTGTTATGTATCTTTATTTTGCCGCTTGAGTACATTTGGCGAGCTGCAATTGTTGTTGTTGCTTTTTCCCTTATTTAATCACATGAGTATATTTTACAAGTTTCATTTGCCATGTTTTTTTATTTAACAACTTGAGTACATTTGGCGAGGTCACTTATTACATTTTCTTCCATAACCATTTGAGCACATTTGATGAGTTACACTTGCCATATGTAACCGCTTCAGTAGCATTCGGTGAATTATGCTTGTCGTATTTTCTTATTTAACAACATGCATACGTTTGGCTAGTTGTGCTTGTTATATATCTTTATTTTGCCACTTGAGTACTTGGCGAGCTACAAATGTTTTTTTTTTTTTATTATTATTTAATCACTTGAGTATATTTTACAAGTTTCACTTGCCATGTTTTTTCATTTAACAAGTTGAGTATATTTGGCGAAGTCACTTATCATATTTTCTTCCATAACCATTTGAGCACATTTGATGAGTCACACTTGTCATATGTAATCGCTTCAGTAGCATTCGGCGAATTATGATTGTCGTATTTTCTTATTTAACAACTTGCATACGTTTGGCTAGTTGTGCTTGTTATATATCTTTATTTTGCCACTTGAGTACTTGGCGAGCTACAATTGTTTTTTTTTTTCTTATTTAATCACTTGAGTATATTTTACAAGTTTCACTTGCCATGTTTTTTCATTTAACAAGTTGAGTATATTTGGCGAAGTCACTTATCATATTTTCTTCCATAACCATTTGAGCACATTTGATGAGTCACACTTGTCATATGTAATCGCTTCAGTAGCATTCGGCGAATTATGATTGTCGTATTTTCTTATTTAACAACTTGCATACGTTTGGCTAGTTGTGCTTGTTATATATCTTTATTTTGCCACTTGAGTACTTGGCGAGCTACAATTGTTTTTTTTTTCTTATTTAATCACTTGAGTATATTTTACAAGTTTCACTTGCCATGTTTTTTCATTTAACAAGTTGAGTATATTTGGCGAAGTCACTTATCATATTTTCTTCCATAACCATTTGAGCACATTTGATGAGTCACACTTGTCATATGTAATCGCTTCAGTAGCATTCGGCGAATTATGATTGTCGTATTTTCTTATTTAACAACTTGCATACGTTTGGCTAGTTGTGCTTGTTATATATCTTTATTTTGCCACTTGAGTACTTGGCGAGCTACAATTGTTTTTTTTTTCTTATTTAATCACTTGAGTATATTTTACAAGTTTCACTTGCCATGTTTTTTCATTTAACAAGTTGAGTATATTTGGCGAAGTCACTTATCATATTTTCTTCCATAACCATTTGAGCACATTTGATGAGTCACACTTGTCATATGTAATCGCTTCAGTAGCATTCGGCGAATTATGATTGTCGTATTTTCTTATTTAACAACTTGCATACGTTTGGCTAGTTGTACTTGTTATATATCTTTATTTTGCCACTTGAGTACTTGGCGAGCTACAATTGTTTTTTTTTTTCTTATTTAATCACTTGAGTATATTTTACAAGTTTCACTTGCCATGTTTTTTCATTTAACAAGTTGAGTATATTTGGCGAAGTCACTTATCATATTTTCTTCCATAACCATTTGAGCACATTTGATGAGTCACACTTGTCATATGTAATCGCTTCAGTAGCATTCGGCGAATTATGATTGTCGTATTTTCTTATTTAACAACTTGCATACGTTTGGCTAGTTGTGCTTGTTATATACACTGCTCAAAACAATTAAAGGATATTGCAGTTTTAGGTGGATTTTGTATCTGGTAAACTGTTTAGCTGATTGATACATGGTCGACAGACATAGTAGGTTATATGAGAATAAATTACACATGTTTGGCAGAAAAAAATGCATTTTATTGCGCATTTGTGTACTAAAGGAAAAAAACACAATTTGTGCATATGAGAAAAAAAGAATAAGAAAAGGTGTTTTCTTCAAAGAAAATCATTTTCAGTAGGGGGTATGGTTTCCACGGGCGGCCAGCAACGTTGAACACCTTTGAGGCATGGACTCAATGAGGCTATTAATGACGAGTTGGGGTATTCTGCCCCACTCTTCCAGAAGAGCTCTTTCCAGTTCTTGGAGAGTTTGTGGGGGTTGTTGGCGGCCAGAAACTCGTCTTCCTAGAGCGTCCCAAACGTGCTCGATTTGATTCATGTCTGGAGAACACGCTGGCCATTCCATTCGAACGATTCCTTCCTCGAAAAGGAAATCCTCCACCAGGTTTGCACGATGTGGCCTGCAGTTATCGTCCATTAAAATGAAGTTATCTCCGATTGCTGCAGCGTAAGGGACTACAATAGGTCTGAGGATCTCATCCCTATATCGGCGACCAGTCAGAGCTCCATCTCGAATGATGTAGAGGTCAGTGCGCCCGTCAATGGAGATGCCACCATACACCAACACTCCTCCACCGCCAAATCTGACACTTTCGTGCACGAACGCAGGATTATTTCTACTGCCGCGGTCCCTCCAGATGAAAATACGCCTATTATCCGGATGCACAGAAAAACGGGACTAGTCAGAAAACAGAATATTGCTCCATTCATTTCTCCTCCAGTTGACATGCTCGGTTGCCCACTCCCTGTTGTCGCGACGATGCCTTGATGTTAATCTAACACATACCATCGGTCGGCGAGCATACAAACTTACAGCATGGAGCCGGTTTCGGACAGTCTGAGTTGAAATCGTGGTGCCTGTAGCCGAGCGAAGGTGTTGTTGGAGAAGAGTAGCGTTCATGGTTCGGTGTCTCCGAGCTGTTAACGCTAAATACCGATCTTCATTGGGCGTTGTTGCCCGTCTACGACCTTGCCCTGGTCTTCGGCCTGCACATCCACTCTCCAAAAAACGGTTCCAGATCCTGGAAATGACACTTTGTGACACTCCAATGGCTTGCGCTACTTCGGCTTGAGTTTGGCCCCCTTCTAACCTACCAACAATTCTCAAAGCTTCTGAATCTGTCAAATGACTTCGCTGAGACATCGTACTCATCGAAACAAAGCAATCACTGAATGCCGATCATCCTTGTCTTCATTCTCTTTTATCCAGTTGAAAGTCAAATTTCATTCGCTGCCGCTGAAGCGGCGTTTTTGACGTCGAACTCAAAATTTGCATACTCCACAGTTTGAAAACCAGAAAAATTTGCATTTGTGATTCTCTTCTTCTATTTTCGGCAAAAAAAATTTCGTTTATATCTTTATTTTATATAAAACTTCAAATATCCTTTAATTGTTTTGAGCAGTGTATCTTTATTTTGCCACTTGAGTACATTTGGCGAGCTACAATTGTTTTTTTTTTATTATTTAATCACTTGAGTATATTTTACAAGTTTCACTTGCCATGTTTTTTCATTTAACAACTTTAGTACATTTGACGAGGTCACTTATCATGTTATCTTCCATAACAACTTGAGTGCATTTGGCAAGGTCACTTATCATGTTTTCTTCCATAACCATTTGAGTACATTTAGTGAGTTACACTTGTTATATTTAACCGCTTCAATATATTTGATAAATTATAGTTGTCATATTTTCTTATTTAACTACTTTCATACATTTAGATAGTTGTGATACTTATGTATCTTTATTTTGCGACTTGAGTACATTTGGCGAGCTACAATTGTTTTGTACTTTTCTTATTTAATCACTTGAGCATATTTCACAAGTTTAATTTGCCATGTTTTTTCATTTAACAACTTGAGTACATTTGGCGAGGTCGCTTATCATGTTTTCTTCCATAACCATTTGAGTACATTTGGGCGTTACACTTATGATATTTTCTCCCATAACCATTTGAAAACATTTAGGTAGTTACACTTATCATGTTTAACCGCTTCAGAACATTTGGTGAATTATAGTTGTCGTATTTTCTTATTTAACTACTTTCATACATTTAGATGATTGTAATAAGTATCTTTATTTTGCCATTTGAGTACATTTGGCAGAGCTACAACTGTCGTTTGATTTTTCTTATTTAATCACATGAGTATATTTTGCGAGTTGTACTTTCCAGGTTTTTTTTCATTTAACCACTTGAGTACATTTGATGAATTATATGTATTATTTTCTTATTTAACCACTTGAGTATACTTGACATGTTACACTAGTCTTGCATCAAAATGCAGAATCATAGTTTCAATTCGTCAACAGATATCAATCTACAGTTTGATAAATTCAATATATATAGAATGGGCAGTTTTCTGACTTTCTGGAGTTTGTATTTTCTATTTAAAGGTTTGTTGCGGAAATCTCCATACAGTAAAAAAAAATCTTAGAAGTAATGTAACTATTAAGTTCTTATTTGGTAGTCCAGGCAATAGGGAATTTTACCTAGCAAAATTAATGGTAGTTCTGGAAATTGGCTTACTTTATGTTTTATGGGTTGCTGAATCCGAATTTGTAACTTCGCACCAAAATTTCCCCCGGCAATCCCCCAAATTTTGGTAAAAAGCTCCCAAAAAAGGTTTTTATTAAAAAAATCAATTTTTTATCGTTTTAGGGGGAAAGTATCTAGAAATTCAGAAAGTAGACAAAATTTGCAACAAATTAGATACATTACATTATGACTTAAGATGAAGGGGAAGGGGGGATCTGCCTCGGAACATGCGCGCGGTGCTGCGTGGACTAAGTTGCGCAATTCCACTTAACCACTCACACGTTTACATTCACCCTCTTATCTCCCCTCCGAACTTTCCTTATAAGGTTTACTTTAAGTTTTTTGGGTCGCTGAATCCGAACTTTTAACTTACCCTCAAAATTCCCCCCCCCCCCGAAAACCCCCAAAATAGTTGTTATTAACTTAAATTTCTTATTGTTTTTGGGGAAAAGCAATACGAAATTCAGAAACTAGATAAAATTTGCAACAAATAGGATATATGACATTATGACGTAGGATAAACGGGGAGAGAGGGGGCTGCCTCGGAACATTCCCCGCGCGCTTTTCTCAAAAACCAAATTTTTTCAAAAAATCAATTTTTTGGGGGGTTGCCGGGTGAAATTTTGGTGGGAAGTTACAAATTCGGATTCAGCGACCCAAAAAAACAAAGTGAGTCGAAATCCAGAACTAGTATTAATTTTTCCAGGTAAAATCCCCTATTGCCTGTACTTCATAACTTAGTGCACGTAGCGCCGCAGTGCATGTTCAGAGGCAGCCCCCCACCCCCCCCCTCCCCGTTCATCCTACGTTATAATGTTATATTATCATATTTATTGCAAATTTTGTGTAGTTTCTGAATTTCGTAATGCTTTTCCCCTAAAACAATAAGAAATTTAAGTTAAAAACAACTATTTTGGGGGGGGGGGGTAGGGAGGGGGGGATTTTGGGGGGAAGTTAAAAATTCGGATTCAGCGACCCAAAAAACTTAACCTTACTAAAACTTAAGTAAACCTTATAAAGAAAGTTCGGAGGGGAGATGGGAGAGCGAATGTAAACGTGTGAGTGGTTAAGTGGAATTGTGCAACTTAGTTCACGCAGCACCGCGCGCATGTTCCGAGGCAGATCCCCCCTTCCCCTTCATCCTAAGTCATAATGTCATATATCTAATTTGTTGCAAATTTTGTCTACTTTCTGAATTTCTAGATACTTTTCCCCTAAAACAATAAAAAAATTGATTTTTTTTTAATAAAAACCTTTTTTGGGGGGCTTTTTACCAAAATTTGGGGAGGTTTCCGGGGGAAATTTTGATGGGAAGTAAAAAATTCGGATTCAGCGACCCAAAAAACATATAGTAAGCCTTTTTCCAGAACTACCATGAATTTTGCTAAGTAGAGCCTCTATACGGTCTCTATTGCCTGGACTATGGATTCTGAATTAATTTTGAGAAATATGTTACTTTAAATGTGCTAAATAGTTAAGTTTAACATAGTGGGAGTTTGAAATAAGAATTCCTGACTAATCTAACCTGAGTAATTTTATCCAAGATTATACAACAAAATGTTGTTATTTTGGAGGCATATTAGTACCAAAAATAGTTGTACTGAACCAATCAGACCGCAAACATTAATATTCTGTATTCTAAAATTAAATATTACTTTATTATATTCTTTTAACAATATAATTAAAAAGATCTTTTTATTAAACGTCTGTGCAACAGGTAATATTTTACATTTAGTAAAATGATAAACAGAATTCGCAAGACAAATTTCGTCACAGAAGAAGTTAAAAAGTTCTGAAGTTACGATTTCTGTGATATTGTTGGGATTAAAATTTTGAAATTTGGCTTGGTGGGTACTTTCAAGATGTAAATACTTGCTATGAACGGTTTCTAAAATGTTCGGAATTTAAAAGGATATAATGAGCTGAAAACATTCTAAATTACGATTTATTTAGAACTGTTAGGGCTAGAAACTTAAAATTTAGCATGGCTGTTACTTTAGAGAAGTAAATGCTCACTCAGAACAGTTTTTAAAATTTTTGAAATTAAAAAGGGTGCAAGAGAAAAAAAGTTCCTAAAATTGCTATTTATGCGATATAGTTGGTATGGAAGCTTGGAATTAGGCATGGTGGTTACTTTTAAGATGTAATTCGAAATTTAAATGTTGTATTGGGAGACTTTCGTATAACATCTTCAATAATTTTAGTTCTTGCGTTTTAAATAACAACGAGTGGAGACCTTTACAGTTCGTTAAGAAATTGAAGACCTGAATAGAAGAAGATGTTCTGAAGCAAAAATTAGAATTCGAGAAAATTGAAGTGAAAGTTTTTTGTTGTAATTTAGTTAGTTATTTTATTCCTTCGCAGTAACATGTTTTTCAGTGTTAATAGGTAATTCTAAACTCTCGTAGAAGAGAATATTAACATTTAATTATAAAACAACAGAAATTATTTTCACCATTTAAATTATTAAAAATAAAAATATTAAATATTAAAACATACTGCCTCATATCTTCAATACTAATAAGTAGAATTTTAGTATTTTAGTTTTACCACATGATGTACTACCTCATAACGCTGTCATCGATAAAATAAACCAATTTTTGAGAAAATCTATCATAACATGTTCTTCCACTAAGCTCTTCAATTATAAGACCTTTTTGATTTTGAAAATTATGAAGTAAATAAAGGTTCTAATTATAGTTTTAACACATAAGATATCAAAGTACAACATATTTATTAAAATTAGTTTGCAATAATTTTGAATAATGCAATAAAATGTCAACAAAAATATAAGCAATGATTGAAAAATACACTGTTAACAAATTATAAGATTACTTGTCTAAAAACAAAAATAATATGTAAATTAAAAAGATATTGGTCCGCCATTTTTCCTTATAACCTCAAACACTCTGTTTTTCATAGAAGTGACTAAATGATTAAGCACAGATTCAGAAATATTGTGCCATTTTTTACAATGGCTACTTTTAGTTCATTGGCAGATAAAAAACTGTTTATTATTAGCATAAACTTTACGACTTAATACGCCCCAAAGATTTTCCATAGAGTTCAAGTCTGGACTTGGTCATTACAAAAGACGATTTTTTTTTTTTTTTTTAACCATTGCTGGGTGAATTTAGACATATAGCGAGAAGCATTCTCCTGCTGAAACATCCAGTTAGCACCACCTAAAAAAGGTACAAACGGTATCAAATGATCATATAACATAGCCCGATATTGCGTAGAGTTCATACGTCCCGAAATTCGGGTTAAATCGTATAATTCATCATGACTAAAAGTTCCCCAAACATTATTGATCCTCCTCCCATTTGTCGACTGAAGCATTGTTTCGGTTCATTCCTCAAATCATGCCAATAGTGTTTATAACCATCCGGAGAATCGAGATTAATTTTTTTTTTTATCTGAAAATATCGCTTGTTTCCATTTCTTGTCCCATGAAATGACATTTTTAGCCCATTTCACTCTTTTATCTTTATCTTTATGATGTTTCATTAACCCCTTAACAGTGACATTTGTTTTCTTACAAAAAAATTAAAAATGGGGCTGGACACCACTTTTTCCATACTAAAATATTTACCTTACTTAATCGAAAAATATCTGACAATCAATAAAGCTAAATTTACAGTTACAAATTAGTGGTATCAAAATGCTTTTAATAACGAAGCAAGCAAAGTGTTCTTGCCCGAATCCAGTTCGGGCCGCACTGTTACGGGGTTAATCTCGGTTTTTTTTTTCAACAGTTTCATATATTTTGCATTACTATTTGATTTCAGACTCTTCCAAACTGCTGCGTGTGAGATTCTTTTGTTAAAACGGTTCGAAATTTCCCGAGTTGAAAGTCCTTTTTGAGTTGATAATCGAAATATTTGTCAATCATCCCGTGCTGCCAAAATCCTTTTTCTTCCAGATCGTTTAATTTTATTTGAATCCTTTTTTCTAATTATTTCATTGTGAATGGCAGTTTTAGAAAAATTCCTTAACCGAGCTATTTCTCGTTCAGATTTATAAGCACCCTTATAAAACCAAATTTTTCTTACTTCGGCCGCAGACAACTCTTTACCTCGCGACATCTTCAAATTTATCGTAAATAACACTATCTAAACCTGCACCTTTGCTTCTTGGGAATACTTTCACGATATACAAACGCGTACGTTTTATAATGATTCTGGTGTGACGCATAATATTCTCAGGTGGTCTTATCCTTTCCTCAGGTGGTCTTATAATTTCTTAACAGTCACCTTATTTACATTTTTAAAAAAATTAGAAGAATTTAATAAAATGTAACTTAAATAACGTAGCAATTATAACAGAAAATGTTCTACGATCAATTTTAAATACACGCGCTAAAAATTTGCATATTGTGTCTTCTTCTTCAAAAGTGCACCAATTCGTTAGTGGTCTTATAATTTCTTAGCGCACTATACATCATTTCCCGCGTAGAAGATTTATTTTTACAATCGAACATTAGTTTGTTTATAACCAAAACTAAAAGCTGTTATGAGTGTTTCCAATTTAGAAAAGCAAAGTTACATACAAGAAAAAAAAAAAAAAAAAAAAAAAAAAAAAAGAAAAGAAAAAGAAAAACGAGCAACACATTATAATGATAGGCATTTAGAATACTAGTACAATAATTAACTGTTTTAAAAACTGTATAAATTTACGCCACAACAGTTTTCTCCTCCCTGTAACGAAATTCCTCTACAATCTATATACATAAAAATGCTAATTACAAAATTAGTAATTCACTGAAATTAAAAGAAAAAAATATTTGCAAACTTATGTATATAAATACATATGTATAATATACGTGCTAATCTCGAAATCGCGCAGGAAGTTTAATCGTTCGTCCCTTACATGACTGTTTTTCTGGAAGTTTTTACTTGAGGACGTGAATCCTGTGTTACTTTTGAAGGTTGTTTTCTCTGTGTTGGTTGTTTTGTAGAAAAGTCCGGTGTTTTAAAGAAGGACGCCGGCTTTAACCTATCAATAGAAATAGTGACGGTTTTATCTTTGATTTTGTGTATGTAATTTTTCAATAATGTGGTTCATCTTTTGCGTCATGGTATTTAAAACCGTAACAAACCTTTATGTAAATGACTTATTTGCGTCATATTATCCATTTGCATACATTTCACTTAGTTTGGATAGTATGACGCAAAATATTCATTTACATATTAATCACATTTCTATATTAATTTTGTTGAAAAAAATCTTTATTAAAAAAAATATCAAACGAAATAATTTTTTTAACTAGGCTAAAACAATGTTTTAATGAAGGAGGATTTTCAGGGTCACCACCACCAAAAGCACAATAATTACCGGCTATTTGAATCACTAATTAATCACATTAGCAACTTTCATGAATCAAATCCAAAACCAGTATTAGTGCTTTCACCTTACCTAAATCCGCTGTTTTATTGAATCAGATTCCACTCAATGAACATGGTTTTTCTTTTTAACGGCTATTATGATATTTTAAAACAGAGAAAATAAATAATAGATGTCTGAGATAAGTGAAAATCGTCCACTTTTTTCGAAAAAAGGACAACGGTCGCAAAATCGCTTGAATCGAAAAAAACTAAAAGCTCTATGAATGGTCATTTCGTATTAAATAAATGTTAAAAATTTAAATTCACACCTTTTTTTATCGCTGTATCCACATTCAAAAAGATATAATAATATTTAGGCTTTTAAAATTGAATTATTTTTATTTCGAACTGTTAAACAGTTGTTTTTAAAATTACACCCTCCATAAAGTAAGATTATCTAATGGTTATTCGAAAAAAAGAAAACAATTTGAGTCTTTTGCATTTCAGTACAGTTAAAAGAGAAAAAAACTAGTCAAAGTTGGGGTTCACCAGATCATTCGCGTAACCTTTATGATCCCGGGATGAGGGTGTGAAGAACAATACTCAGAGAGAGGGTGGAAAGTATTGGACTCCTTATCTCTGTTCCGTATTTTGATTTTTAACAGCCCCATCTTTTTTCTGGGGTTTAAAGGAAGTCACGTTTCTTTCCTGTCGACGACTTGAAAGGGACCTACGTATGTGGGTTCCAGTTGCTTTTTAACCCTGTCTCTGCCAATAAACACATTCCACGTGGTTTTAAATCTATGGGAACAAATATTTATTGGACATATTTTTTGATGCAGTTCTTGGTCCAACTTCTTCCATTACTTGTTAAAATTGTTTAGCAAAAGTGTCAGGTGTTGTAGGAATTGTAATTTCTTGGAAAAATTCTCCAGGAAATCATATATTTTGTCCATAGATCATCTGGGCAATAGTGTATGCAGAATCATCCGGTATGGCAGTGCGTAAACCAAGTCGAACAGTTGGCAGTGTTTCACTTCAGGTCAGGCTATTGTGTGCTATTAGTGCGGTCTTTAGAGATCTGTAAAGACGTTCGATCTTTCTGTTGGCTTGGAAGTGGTAGGCAGTCATGTGCTGCAATTTTATTCCACACATTTTTTAGCGGGCGTTAAACAGCTCTGGTCCAAACAGTGCGCCACGATCCGTGACCAATTCTCACGACGATCCAAATCCAGAAATTCAATTACCGTAAAATTCTTTCGTAACTGTGTCGGCTGAAATGTCCAGCGGAATCACTTCCATCCATCCAGTATAGCGTTCGATCCAGCACTGGCAGTAGTTTCCTTTGGATGGCGGTTAAGTCCTATCAGGTCAAAATGGACGTCACTGATCTTTTCCGATGGGGGTTGAAATTCACCGAAACTTGATTTGGTATGATCACTTATTCTGCTTTTTGGCAGGCCATGCAAGATCGCGTTCATAGCTGTGCATCTTTTCCAGATGAATTTTGATGTCAGGATCATCACAGATAATTTAATTCCAAAATGGGATACTCCATGCATTTGATGAAATTTTTTTATGCAATAGGATTCATAAATATGTGATCTGATATTATCTGTTGAGGTTTCACATCACAAATACTTGTCATAAGGTAGCGGACACTGCTTGAACATCTGGAGAGATGCCTTTGAGGTTTGGAATTCTTCCTCTTGACCTTCTTCCTCTACTATTTTATCATAGTCGATCAAAGGAATGTCTTCTACTCTGGATAGGGTATCTTCCATGATGTTGTTTTGATCTTTAATGCTTTGGATGTCAGTTGACAATTGTGAAATGTAGCGTAATTGACGAAGTTGACGAGGAGATGCTTTTTCACGCTTTTGTAGAATTGCAAAGGTTATGGGTTTGTGGTCTGTGTATATCGCGTATTTTCTTCCTTCTAGTAAATGCTTGAAATGCTTGATGGAGAGGTAAATACCAAGTAGTTCTCTATTGCAAGTACTGTAGTTCTTTTGTACATCGTTTAGCTTTTTTAGAATAAAATGCGATAGAATTCCATCCATTCATTTTGTTGAATTAGTACCGCTTCAATCGCCGAATCTGAAACATTCATGCATAGTGACAGGGATAGTTCAGAAATCGGATTAAATTATGATTATAGATTGAGAAAACAATTTAGAAATACGAAATTGATAGTTTAATAAAAAAAAATTTCCTGTTGCAATATCTTAAAAAAAAAAAAAAAAAAAAAAAAAAAAAAACAAGAGAGAAAAATCATGCGTTAAGCATATATTATGAAACACTTTCCAACACTTCCTGAATGCTTTAACAAAACTTCGTTACTTAGGGAAATAAGGTAAATAAGATAACTAAGTAAACATTTTAGAAAACGCAAGAAACATTTTAAAAATTGATTTTAGCAGTTACCGTCTATAGCCAATAATACCTTTACTACACGCCACTATTTAGCTAAAATTTAACTTAAACTAAAACACTCTTAAAACTACTGAAATCACATTTCCAGATATTATCATCCATAGACGGTTATGTATCCAATTCTTTGCGTGACCGTGTATGTCATTTTATGTATATTCTACAAACATTTCTTAGTATAAACTAGATGCAGTTCAGCGTAAAAATGCATACCTCCTTTAAAAACCACCTTTAAGCAATTTACGTTCATACTCAGTAACCCTTACGAATTCTTTTGTGTAGCCCTGTATATGAACTATAGCATTTATACACAGCATTTATGTATAGCATTATGTATAGCATTTATGCATAGTATGAATAAATATAGTGAAACATAAAAGCGCATACCATAATTAAAAATGCATTTCCAGCAATCATCGCTTATGCACAGTACTTCGGGCACAATATAGTATCTGAAATATTTTGTGTGTCCTTGGAAATGCTATGTTCTTCTTATTATGCATGAAATAACTTATAGTAAACCTCAGCGACGTATATCAATTTCATTATATATTAAATAGTTTAACATAATTAAAATACACCGCAAACAACCCCCACCATATCATTATGCAACGGCATTCTTTTGTGTGGCCCTGTAAATAAATAATAAGTATTATTTGCACCGCATATTCTTCAAAATGCTTATTTTAGTGCACTTCATAAATGCATAGCAATTATTTTATGCTTGAAAGCGTATAACCTCATTAAAAATCTTTTGAAACGATTTTTTCCCATTGGCTGTAATGTAACGGAATACTTTTGACTGTCCCTGTAAATGAACTAAACATGCTACAAACTTCATTGGAAATAAGGATCGTGCTATGGTGAACCTTAATAACATCCACAAATTAACCTTAATAACATCCACGTTTCAGGGCAATCCGAGTATATTTACGAGAGTTAGAGCGACAGACAAACTGAAATCATAAACACTTTTCAACTTTGTTGGGAAGTGTTAAAAAGAGCAAAACTTAAAATCTTTTAAATAAAATCGCTAGTTCGCGTTGCCAAACGTAAATCAGAAGGTTAAATTTTCATAATCGGATACTACTTATACTATACAATATTACTATATTGTAAAGGAATTTCTTGAAACCACATAAACTGCAGTCATGAAATGAGGCGTTTTTTTTAAGATAAATATTGAATAATTATAAAAGGGTGTTTTTTAAGAAACAATTTTTAATTTAATGCTTATTTTACAACCGAGCTCTTTAATTTCATACAACCCCTCTCGTTTTCATCGGAAGTAATTGCCACATTATCTGTACTAATATTATAAAGAAATAACTTTTCTTTTGTAGGGGGTAATCTTTTAGACCGGGAGCCGGCAGCACAGACAATCACCTCATCGAGTTCACGGATGAAATTCTAGGATTAGTTAATTCTTGACTCGCATATTAAAACCCAATCGGTCTGCCAAGTCATATCTAGGTGGAAAACACCTGAAAACCCGATTTTAGAGGCTGACTCATAGGTTTACCATTGTGTTTTCCTGCACCAAAAGGTATGAAAACATGGATTACTGGAAGCAGGAAAACAGAATGGTAAACCTACGAGTCAGCCGCTAAAATCGGGTTTTCAGGTGTTTTCCACCAATATATGACTTGGCAGACCGATTGCGTTTTAATATGCGAAACAAGATTTAACTAATCCTAGAATTTTATCCGTGAACTCGATGAGGTGATTGTCTGTGCTTCCGGATCCCGGTCTATTTGGAATTACCGAATCGATTTCAAAAACAATGATAGTAAAATGCTGGGGACCATCTCTGCATCAATATAAGGCTATATCTTATGTCGGTACAACAACCCCCAAGAGGTTGCAGGAGCATGTAACGTTCTAAAATTGCCATTTCTGTGATATTGTTGGAACTAGAAATTTGAAGTTTGTTATGGTAGTTACTTTAAGATAAAAATGCTCTCTAAGAACAGTTTCTAAAAAATTCGAAATTTAAAAGAATGAAAATGCGCGAAAAGCGCTCTAAAAGCATTCTAAATTACGATTTCAATGTAATATCAGCAAATACCAAACTGATTTCAAAAGTAATAGTAAGTAATAGTATACTTTTAAGATGTTAAATAGAAAAATTCAAAATTTATAATGGGAAATGAACGGGAAATATTCTAAAAACGTTCTAAATTATGATTTATTTGGAATTGTTAGAGCTAGAACAGTGGTTCCCAACGTGGGGCGTACGACCCACCGGGGGGCAATTCCAAGTTTCTTACTCACTTGTTCGCTATCAGTTTCTTTTGTCTTTTTTGGGGGGAAAGTAATGTTGTATGCTAAAAATAAATGGAATACGAGCAAAATTTAAGAAATCAGATTTCTTTTATTGAATTTTTAAAATGTTCCCTATCGAAATTTTAAAATAGACTTGACACCGGAATATTTATGCGAATAATCTCTTAAAATACTAGTGGGCTCTGCCCCCTACGAGCTACGCTCGTCAACCCCCGTTCAGACACCGCAGACAAAGTACACTAATTTGATTGGCTTTAAAAAGATTTCGGAAGATTGAATTATAATTTAAAAAACAGTGGCGATCTCCCTATAAACGGATTTCTATTCATTTCTGTTTCATTGGGGAATTTTAAGGCCAAATCCGCTGCGGTACTACTTGGTTATCCCGTCGACCAATTTCGCCAAATTATATAAATCGCCAAATCACTCGCCAAATTATACAAATTGACATAATTGTTATTTTAAATAACGAAAGAACAAATAAATTAGTGCAACATTAATAAAAATACAAATAAAACGTCGAAATAAAACGTCGAAATAAAAATAATTTGATGACGTAGACACGTGTAACTTGTTTAAAGTCAAGTTAATGTGACATTTACAATCAACCATTATTGGCATTTAATCTTATAGTTTGGCGAATGATAGATTTTTGGTCGACAGGATAACTAAGTAGAACCAAAGATACAATCGCTGTTTTCGTCTTTGACTAAGTAAAATAAGTTAAACATTTCAAAATAAGCTAATATAAAAGGAATTAAGTAAACAGAGTCTTTGTCTCGCGGTATTTTTTAACAAAGCGAAAAGAAAGTTCTTTTAAAAATGACATTTTAAATTAATCTTTTTTAATCTGACGTAATTTTGACCAAACTATTCTTTCTCTTTTTAATATTCACGTGAAAATACTTTTGTTAGAAATCAAATATTATTTGCGCTTTCCTAACAAAAATAGTTGAAAAGTATCCTCTCAAAATATTAAATAAATGTATAGCGCAATTTCTAAATTTAAACTGTTTGGCAATATTATTTTGTGTTCATTTTTTGTAATAACTGTAATGTGACGTAAATATGACGTAATTTCTCTTATTTACGACTTCTAACGCATGTTACTGAATTTATTATTTTACAATTTCCTTTCTCTCTTAAAATTCATGTGTAATTATAGTTTTTATGACGTAATTTTTAATAAGTTCCTGCTTTTGTACATAATTATTTAATTCTAATTCCAAATGTTTTTTTCTGTTTATAATAGTCACGTGTAAATATATTTTTTATTTATTTACACGTATAAATATATATTTTTTTTTTTTTTTTGAAGCAAACATTATTGTTCGCGCTGTTTATACAGTTGGCAACCGTTTAAATTAATATCACTTTTTAAAATACGTAAAAAATATCTCTTGAAATGCTGAAAATTTGAATTTAAAATAGAAATAAAACCTCAAAAAATGAGTCAAATTAAAAAAAGAAATACAGTCTGCACACCGGGAACTTCAAGCGTATAAAATGATCTAAAAATGATCAAATTCCATGATCATTCCATGATCATCAATTCCATAAAAATGATCATGAATAGTTTTTGCTCCTATAAAACTTTTTTTCGTGGAACGATTTTATTCAACTTTAGCATTAAATATCTCTTAAAATAATTCTTCGATTTGAAAACTGTCTGCATCAGCGTGTTTATCAAAGATTTCTGTATAATACTACCGATTTTCATATTTTTGTATGCATTATTTTTCTTAATATTAACGAAGAAAGACCTCCGGTCACAAAAAATTCAAAACCGGCGGCGGCGGTGACAGCGGTAGTTACTCTTTTTTAGAATAGAGAGATTTTTATGTCTATAATATTAAAACTCACTACATTTTTTCTGGTGGTGATTTTTGTAACGTTTTCAATTATTTATTGAATGAGTTTTCTACTTCTATTCATGAACAATAAAGACAATTAACAATACTGAAAAAGGGAAAATAGAGAGAATGTGTAATGTTGAATAATGGCTACTTAAACTTTATAAAGATGATAATCTTGAAATACTTCTTATGTATTGTGTTATCCATAGAAAGAAAAATCAGTGCCCAAATATTTTCCACTAACTCTTAATAAATTACAAGAATGCATTATAAAATGTATCGCTTTATCAGTTTTAACGTTAAATAAAGTGTATTTTTAAGATTTTTGTAAAGATAAAAAGGCAGACTGTATAACTCTTTTCTTTAACATTGAGTTAAGTTGGAAAAGTACAAAAAATCTCGTTTTGGCATATAGGCAAAGATGTATAATCTCATTACATTTTTAAAATTATGTTAAAAACACATTTGTGGTAAACGATTCACCTGTTTGACAAGTTTAAAAATGCGAAATGAATAGTTACTGTTAAGGCACTATGACACTCCCACCGTGTGAATAGAGTTCACTTTTCAAATAATAAGAGACATAATTTACAGATTACGGGGGGGGGGGGGGGGGTGGAGGGAGCACTGTGACTCTACGGATGCTTTGGTGGGGCGTGGCAGATAAAAGGTTGGGAACCACCGGGCTAGAAACTTAAAATTTGGGAATGGCTGTTACTTTAGAGACGTAAATACTCGCCCAGAGCAGTTTTCAAAAAATTCGAAATTCAAAAGGGTACAAGAGCAAAAAACGTTCTAAAAGTGCGATTTACGTGATACATTTTGTATAAAACTGGAATCTGACATGGTGATTACTTTTAAGATGTAAAAACTCGGTCAGAAAGGTTTCGAGAAAATGCGAAATTTTAAAGTGTGAAATGAGTGGAAAACATTCTAAATTACGAATTATTTGGAACTGATAAGGCTAGAAAGTTGAACTTTGGCATGAAGGTTATACTCTAAAGAAGTAAATGTTCGCCTAGAACAGTTTTCTAAAAATTCGAAATTTAAAAGGGTGCAAGAGCAAAAAACTTTCTAAAATTCTGATTTATGTAAGTCAGTTGATATAGAAGCTTGGAATTTGGTTTGGTGGCTACTTTTAACTACTTGGGGACGAGCGATTGGTATACGTGCCACTTAAAGTGCTCCGAAACCTTAATTATTGCCACCAGTTATTTTTATTGTAAAGTTTAGCTTATTTAACCAGAGCATTTTCGCGATTCAATTACAGAAAATTTTCTGTATTGAAAAACTGGTGATAAAAGATTAAAAATTAAGCAAACGGCTCTCGTCGCAAAGAGGTTAAGATGTGAATGCTTGCTATGAACGATTAAAAAGATGAAATGACCCTTTAACCGGCTGGCCCGGATTTTTCTGTTTCTAGAAATCATATTAAAATGGCTGTATAGACAAAAACATTCTGAACCATATATGAAAAGAAGGGATATTAAAGATATTATAGCATCAAACTGCGTTTAATAAATATATACTATATCCTGGAATTCACAAGCATTCTTATAAAAATATAGGAAAACCCTCGGACGGTGAAAGGGTTAAAAAATGTTCTAAATTACGATTTAGTTGGATGTATTTGGATTAGAAACTTGAAATTTAGTATAATGGTTATTTTTAAGATGCAAGGTATAAATAATTGATTAAAAATTCGAAATGGGGATGTTAAATAGTGCAAAGCGTTCTAAATTATAGTTTGTTTAGAATTGTTAGGCATAGAAACTTAAAATTCGACATGCATTTAAGACGAGAATACTAGTACCGAACATTTTTTAGAAAATTCGAAATTTAAAAAGATGCAGAAGCAATAATATGTTCTAAAATTGCGATTTTTTTAATGCTGGTGGGCTAGAAACTTAAAATTTGTATATGGTTATTTTTAAAATTTAAGTGCTTTCTAAGAAAGGTTTAAAAAAACTATATTTAAAAGGGTAAAATAAGCGGGAAAAGTTCTAAAAACCTTCTAAACTATGATTTATCTGAAATAGAGATAGAAACTTGAAATTTGACATGACTGGTACTTTAGATTACGCAAAAGCACCCACAGAGCAGTTTTTTAAAGTTTAGAAATTGTAAACTGTGCAGGAAAAGAAGTTCTAAAACTACGATTTCTATATATAAGTTGTTTTAGAACCTTACATAACCAAAAGCTTTTAATTTGGCATGGTGATTACTTTTAAGATGTAAATACTTGCTATGAATGGTTTCTAAAAAAATTGAAACTTCAAATAAATAAAGGAAATGAGCGGGAAATCTTCAAAATACATTCTAAATTACCATTTATTTGGTATGAAGTTTCGTTCTTCTCATTCATTTAAATCTGATGTTTACCTAATCCAGTATAAGAATGAAGTTCAGTCAATTGTGTCTTAATTAGCAACTAACTGTTTAACCCGCTCTACGCACGGGAGTTCATGAATTTAATTCTAAAACCAAAATTAAAAATAACTATTCGGTTTAGGAAAATAGTTTTCTACTACTGTGCATTTTTTAAAATGAAATTTAATTTATCATGTTGCTATGGCAGCAGACGATAAAACGGTATCTTTGGAATAAGGGAATAAATAGAATAAAAAGTTTTGTTGATGTTTGTGATAAAAAAAATTTCTTTATTTTTTAAAAAAAGGTAATAATTAAGCGCAATTAAGTAATCTCTAATTATTTGCATGTGAGGTAAAAGAATTATCCTAATACCCGCTACATCTTCTTAGTATTGCAGCGTGACGTACGTAATATGTATATCTCATATTGCAGTAAACATTAAGAACTGGTTAGAACTCACGCGATTACAGGTTGAACATAAAAAAGGAAAAAATTCGTCAAAAACATAACATTTTAGAATTTTTTGCCCCAATCGTTCATGGGCCCCCAACCAGTAACCCGTGTACCAAATTTTATAGCCCTGCGCCCTGTGGTTTCCAAGTTTTTGAGGTTACATAGATACGCGCACGGATTTTAATAAGGTAGATTTTTGAACTACACTTTCAGAAATACTTTCTTCAACTCACGGAAATATTCCTGGCAGCACTGCTACCGAATTATATCCAAGAATTGAAAAATGTCCGTTTCTTTTTTCTCTCTGAAAAGAAAGAAAATATTCGCCAGATGAAGAAATTTTTGTTCTTTTTTTTCCTTCTGAGACAGACAAATTCCGTAACCTGAAAAAAAAAAAAAAAAAAAAAGAGTTTAAAAAAAAAATATTTCTCTCGTTCTTCCATCTGGGACCCTGCGTTTCGAATCGAGCATCTTAACCATTAGGCTAGCGAGCGCTTGGAAAAGGACGAGTTAAAAATGCAGATATACGGGTTTCTTCAAATGGGAAATTGGAAAGGCTCGTTAAATTTCTTATTTAGAAAGCTCGAAAATTTTAACTTAATTGCAGGGACATTTCGTCGACATGAAATAATGGTTGGTGTTTTAACACTTACTGAATAATAGGGGATAAAAACTATTACATATTAGACATATTTTTAATAAGACATAATTTGATTGTCAGACGTAAAATATGAATATTATATTTTTAATTAAATTCAAGAAGAAATGTTTGTTTTTTTTTAACACCATCGATTTTTTTAAGTTGATTGAACTACTATAATTTTTTAATGTGTTCTTTTGGAATATATTTTACATGCTAATATTTTTTTTAATATTCAAAAAAATAAATTTCGAATAAGTTTAAATGAATGAGAAACTTGCTACTTAAATTCGAAAGCATTATTTTTGTTTGTTAGTTTTTAAATAAACTAGAAATTTTAACTGACTGAATTTTCTGTTTTTGATTTAAAAAATATATTTGAACTTTGATATTAATGCAGCCAATGTGCAAGGAATAAACGGAATTCCCCCTCTCTTTCAAACTTTTGGGAAGAATTAACGGAAAAAGCTTGTTTTCTAGGAGTATGGAAATTATATGCTTAAAAATGACGAATAATTTAGCGTATAAAGACGAATTTTTCTGACAGTGTAAGCGTAGCAGTATGATTTCCTCTAAAAAAAAAAAAATAGGCGCACAAATATACCACTTGGCATATTTCAACAATTACGTGAGAAAAGCCGCAGATTTTGCTAGTTTTTATTATAGCCGTTCTCATTTAAAACTAAATTTTCTCTCGTAGTTAAGCGTATCCGAAATAAATCATCGTCTGATGAACAATGAATTATTTCAAGATGATGCGAGTTCTGACTTAACATCATAATCTTAGTTAAATGTGATATATGTTATAGTGAGTAAAACTTCTTCTCACGTCAATTGAGTAAGAAATGTTGGCAATAAATGTGAAGGATAATTTTCGTCACTTAATTGCTCGAAATCTTTACAAATGTCACCAGAAAGGCAATCAAATCCAATGTATTACTATTACGTAAAACATTAAATAAAACGGAGCTGTAGTCTAAAGCTTTATCCAAAAAAAATAAATAAATAAAATAAATAATAATAATAATAAGCTGTTTTTGCTGCGTTTATTTTCTTATTCAATAATCGAGCTATAGTTTTATACATACATGCAAAAATGATTCAGTTTTCCTTAGGCATCAAGTGGGAAAGTAAAGAATATTTTTTAGCACTTTCCAACAAAGTTGAAAGTGTTTATGAATTCGGTTTGTCTGTCTGTCCGTGCTCTAACTCGCGATAATATAGTCCTATTGCCATGAAATTGATATATGTTATTCGGTATCACTATGACATGTTCGGGAATGAAGTGTGTAATATTTACGATTCATTTACAGGGACACTCAAAAGAATTCTGCTGCATTACGGTACAAGGGGGAAAATGGTTTGCGGTATATTTTAATGATATTACACTATTTTAACTATATTTAATTTTTTTTATATATCACTGAGATGTACTACAAGGCACTTACTGTAGAATACAGTATGCATATAATGTATCCCTTCATTTATAGGGACACACAAAAGAATTCTGCTGCATTACTGCCTATGAATAATAATTGCTGGAAGTGCATTTTCAGTTGTCGTACGCGTTTTTGAAGTTATCTATTTTTTTGCATATTATTTGGAGTGCATAAGTTCTATAGATCCTATGCAGGGCCGCGCAAAAGATCTCAAGTATATTTCCGCTTACTGATGGAAATTTCTGAATGGGAATTTCTAACTGTTTTATTCGTTTAATTGAGCAAATTCGTAGCATACTATGTAGTATAATGTACAAATCTATTATAGATCATATGTGGGCTTCACAAAAAAAATTGCATATTTTTCCGACTTTTGATGGTAATTGCTAAAACTGGGTTTCAAAATGCGTTATACGTTTTCTAAATTATTTATTTAGATATCATCTTTCACTCTAATAGAGGATGTAGTTTTGTTACGCAGTATTCTTAATGTGTTGGAAAGCATTTTATAATCTATGCTGGACACATGATTTTTCGTTCTTGGTTTAAATCTTAATTCTTACATATACAAGCGTCGTTGACAGGCTTATAGGTAATATGCAGGATACTTACAGGTTTTTAACTAACCTTAGTAATTTTGTTAAACATTAAAAAAAACTTTTGCCAAATTCAAATACAACTAGTCGGACGTAGCAATCCCAAAACTTTCTTCTATCTCATACATGTTAATATTTCCTGAAAAATAAAGCATGTTAGTGCCATCGGTTAGGTGATTTACACCAAAATCAAATCAGCAAACAACTTATGTTAAGTTGTAGCTGAATCTGAAGTTTGATGAAAATCCGTGCAATGGTTTTTGAGGAAATTATTGCGGAAATTCTAAAAAAATATAAAATAGCAGCGCAACTTGTTGGTCGATTTACTATAAATAAAAAAGAAAAGTGCCCAGCTAAACTGATGGCATTGAGCTCACAGGCTATTCACACTAATTGTATATCATACTCTTATTTTAAAGAATAATGCCCCTCAAAAAAATAAGTGAAGGGGAATTAGTCCCCGTTTCTCCCCTTATACTTAACCAGTGAACCTCCAAATCTAATCAGGGAAGCTCCTTATCATAATAAACCGGTATACCAAATTTGGAGCAAATCGAATAATCCTGCAAAAAAAACCATTCATCTAAATTAAGGGGGTGGACTAGCCCTCCCCCCCCCCATTATCCTTAACCAATGAATCCCCAAAACGAATCAGGGAAGCTCCTTAACATAATATACCGGTATACCAAATTTGGAGCAAAGCTAATAATTCTGCATGAAAAACCCGTTTATATAAATTAAGGGGTGGTGGACTAGCCCCCCTTCCTCCTTTATCCTTAACCAATGAACCCCCAAAATTAATCAGGGAAGTTCCTTAACATAATAAACCGGTATACCAACTTCGGAGCAAATCGAATCATTCTGCATGAAAAACCCATTTATCTAATTTAAGAGGGGCGGGCTAACCTCCCTTTTCCCCCTTTATCCTTAACCAATGAACCCACAAAACTAATCAGGGAAGTTCCTTAACATAATAAACCGGTATACCAAATTCGGAGCAAATCGAATCATTCTGCATGAAAAACCCATTTATCTGAATTAAAAGGGGTGGACTAACCCCCCTTTCCCCCCCTTTATCCTTAACCAATGAACCCTCAAAACTAATCAGGTAAGTTCCTTAACATAATAAACCGGTATATCAAATTCGGAGCAAATCGAATGATTCTGCATGAAAAACCCATTTATCTGAATTAAGGGGGTAGACTAACCCCCCCCCCCTTTTCCCCCCTTTATCCTTAACCAATGAACCCCCAAAACTAATCAGGGAAGTTCCTTAACATAATAAACTGGTATACCAAATACGGAGCAAATCGAATGATTCTGCATGAAAAACCCATTTCTCTGAATTAAGGGGGATGCACTAACCCCGTTTTTCCCCCTTTATCCTTAACCAATGAACCTCCAAAACTAATCAGGGAAGTTCCTTAACATAATAAACTGGTATACCAAATATGGAGCAAATCGAATGATTCTGCATGAAAAACCCATTTATCTGAATTAAGGGGTTGGACTAACCCCGTTCCCCCCCCCCCTTTATCCTTAACCAATGAACTCCCAAAACTAATCAGGGAAGCGCCTTATCACAATCAACCTAGAAAAAAATTTTGAAGCAAATCGGATGTTTCTATCAAGAGTTATCGCGTTACGTACATACATACATACATACATACAGAACGGGCGGGCACATTAGCTCTCAGGCTTTGATAGCCTGTGAGCTAAAAACTAATCAGGACCAATTTATATGAGGAACTGACTGAATCTAAAGTTTGATAAAAATCCATGCATTAGTCCTTGAGATACAGTTTTTGCGGAAATCGTGATAAACGCTGCCTAGCAGCGTCATCTGTTGGGCGATTTGCACTAAAAACTAAACAGCACTATTTATTTCAGGGACTAACTGAATCTGAAGTTTGGTGAAAATTCGAGCATTAGTTCTTGAGATAGAGTTATTGCAATAATCATAAATAATGCCGCATAGCAGCGCCACCTGTTGGGCGATTTACACTAAAAGTAATCAGCATCAAATAATATTAAGGACTAATGGAACCTGAAGTTTTATAAAATTCCTTGCATTAGTTCTTGAGATATAGCTATTGCGGAAATCGTGAAAATGCAGCATAACAGCGCCACCTGTTGGTCAATTTACACCAAAAAGTAATCAGCAGCAGTTTATATCAGAGACTAACTAAATCTAAAGTTTTATTAAATTCCGTTCATTAGCTCTTGAGGTAGAGCGCCCACGAAATTTGAGTCACACACACACACAGACAGACAGACTCACAGACATACTAACAGGCAGACATTTTGTAAAAACTTGTTTTTATGGTTCTCTGACCTCTAAAACACGTAAATCCGTCGAAAACCGGAATTCGAAAATTTTCATGAATCCAATATTAAAGATAGAAGAAAGTAATAAAAATATTCGTCATAAAACACTGATTCAAAAGTCGTTCTTTAAACTAAGCAACGTACTCTCTTTTCCCCTTTCAGTATGTGTCCCATTTTTTTTTTTATAATTGTTTATAGTTAGTTATTGATCTAAATTGAAATATCGGTTATAAAAACTAATAAAATAAGTGTATTATATAGGAGCTTTTGCAAAGTTGAGAAAAATATTATTAGCTCTATTTATTTCCAAGCAGTTTTATGAAGAAAAACCCGAGATAACTCTGGATCTGGGATAGCACATTAGTAGATTAAACGAAGACAAATAAATAACGATTTATTTTATTTATTTATTTTTTTTAATATGAACAAGTTCTGGAAAATATCAAAACACAAATAATAAGTTACACAGAAAACTCCTAATCGTACCATAACGTGATTGAGAATGTCGCCGAAAACGGAAAAAAAACTCTCGCAATTTGGCGAATTCAGTATTTTGTTTTCTCGGCAAATGAAGTATTTTGTCGTGATTTGGCGCAACTGCGATCGGCAGCGAGCATCCTGAACATGTATATTTACATTATTACATATATACGTACATTATGATGAATGAAATCTGCCCCTGACGAGACCCCCTTCAACATAAGGCGCAATACATTTTTATCACCCCGCCCATCTGTTAGTTATATCAAAAATTCACGCACACTTATGAAAGGGTGATGCATTACCACATCGATATTTCTTCATCATTTGAACAGTATTCAATGCAGTAAGTGTAAGTGAATTAAAATATTTAAATTATGAAATACATTATTTGGTACTTGTTAGTTATCCCGTCGACCAATTTCGCCAAATTATATAAATCGCCAAACCACTCGCCAAATTATACAAACTGACGTAATTTAATTTTAAATAACGAAAAAATAAATAAATTAATATAACATTAATAAAAATACAAGTAAAACGTCGAAATAAAAATCACTTGATGACGTAAACATGTGTTGTCAAGTGAATGCGACATTTACGATCAACCATTATTGGCATTTAATCTTACAATTTGGCGACAGTAATTTAATCGACGGGATAACTAACAAGTACCCATTATTTTTAGGCAGTTCTAAAAAAAATATTTTTCCCGCTGAACAATTCAAAATTTTCTGAGACATTTCCGGACTCATTTTTAAGCGTCAAAGCACGATATTTGCAGACGTGACTATAGGAGTGATTTCGAATCGAATAGTTTTATTTAATTTTTCTATAAATGAATTACATCTTGTGTTATGAGCAGTAGTTGTAGCATGATGGCAGTTTTTTCTTCCTTTCCCTCACTCTCGCGTCCGGAAAATCGGTTCAAATCGTCTACTTTGACAGCATTTTCCAAAATAGCACTATTTCAATCTTCGCATTATCTAATACCAGAGTTTTTGCCATTAAATAACGCATATATTACTATTCAGAAATACTAAAACTCAAAATATCAGCAATATTGCGCTGTTCTTTACATTATCGTGATTTTTGGATAAGATCTTTTCAATTGAACATATTTAATTATTAGGTTAGGCCGATAGACCCGTGCAAGAATTTCACACAGCAAAATAATATTTTGTAGCAATATTTCTTTTTTTTTTTTTTTTTTTTTTTTTTTTTGTAAAGAAAAATTAAGGATAAAAATATCTGTAAACAAGATTAGTCAAGCCAGAATATCATCTCATTTAATCCCATCAAAGTTACAGTAAAAACTGATTGAATATAGCAAAAGGCATGGGCGAGGGAAAAAATTAACAATCATATTTTAACTGCATTAAAGGATGACGTCATCTGCTTAGGGAAAAACACGGGACAAATAAAAATAAACAGAATACATATAAAATACATTTTAATCTAATATAAAAAAGCATACCTATTAAGGGGCTGGTCACTCAGCTTTGGAATTCTCCTCCGTAATGTTAAGTCTATGGACTTTTGATGCATTCATATATTTAAAATACCTTCTCGGGAAATTCCTATTTTTAACATCTTTTTTCTGTGTACTCTTCTTAAAGGATGTTTCTTTTTTTTTTTTTAGTTTTCAAAATATTTCTAAAATCTACGCTGAATTTAGTATTTTATGTGTTAAAAGAGGGCGAACTGTCAGAAAGATTTTAACACCTCATATAAAATTAAGTCTATACTTTAGAAATATTTTGAGAACTAAGAAAAAAAAGAGACATCTTTTAGGAAGTGTATACAAAAAATAGAAGTTAAAAATATTAATTTCCCGAGGAGATATTTTAAATATAGGAATGCATCAAATGTCCACAGACTTTACATTAGTGAGGGGAAATCGGAAGCTGAGTGTCCACTTCTCTTAAGCTACACGTGAAATACCACTGCTTAGATTGATGGTAGGTGCATTTTTCTTCTAAACATTTCAGTTTTGCTTTTTAATCATAAATATAAAATAAACCCGTGCGGAGATACCCACACTGTATCTTTTTTGTGCTATTTAATTTTCATAATCATTGATGAGTATGGTATAATACAGTGTTTCATTTTTGTGGCAACATTGATTTTAGAAAAACCTTTCATTTCATTGATGAAAACAATGTTGATTTAATTTTTAATGTACTGCAATTTTTAATCAAAAAACATGTTTTAACGAAATGCGAGTCTGCAATGTCAGAAGCCAGTTCAAAATCATTTCGAGTGATGTCTCATTCATTCTTGTACGTTTTGTAAGTGAGTAGAAAAAGGGATGTTGGCAACAGAAATAATGCATATGATTATTGTAATTTTAAAAAACTGAAGAAAAAATATTCAATTTTGTTTTCCCTCTACACAGAGGTGGAGTAAGGCTGAGTAGACTGAAGCCTAGGGGGCCAGAAGGAAAGGGGTCCCAGAGGCTAATATCCGAACCCTCAAGCGCCTTTGGAGAAAGTCAAAGAGCGCCAAATGATTTGGCGAAAAGAGCGTGATTCGCGCGTATTTTTATTGAAAGTTAAATATTGATTTTCAATTTGACGATTAATTGATTGACTGATTTAAGATAAATCCAGATAATTTATTAAAGGAATAATTAAATCAAAAAGATTTTTGTAAACCATTGTCACAAAATAAAAATAAAAATAAAAATAGGTATTTTCAAAGTTTACCATTCATGAAAAGATCTTGATAAATTTATTGTTTAGAGCATAGTATACTGTTAGCACGGAATACATTTTTTTAAAATTCACTTTTTTCATTCAGCAATAAGGCCTAGAATTCAATGATCATATATTATAATAGATTCAGATTTATCATTTTGTATTTGTGTTTTTAAAATATCGATTTCCATTTTATATGTGTGTGAATTGTATGAATCATTTTTCTAAAATTGTTTGAGGCGAACAAATTGTAAATTTCCACAAATCTGAATGGTTCTCTAATTCTTCTGATAAAAAGGAATATTTTTTTAATGTTATACATATATCTATTTCAAGCGATGTAAAACCGTAAGGAAACGTTTTTGGAAACAGAATGATATTTGAATCAACTAAAATTCAAATACACTGTCAGTAATGCCAGCGAGCGCATGCGCGGAAAGCGTTCTTCCCACAAATTTATTTGGCACTCTCCGAATTTCGCCAAAGTGTTGTACGCTTGAGGGTTTGGATATTAGCGTACCGGAGCTAAGATTTTCTTTCAGGTTTTTTCTTCATATCGGGCTAATTTTTTATGTAAAAGAGAAATGGTGTGCAATATTCTTTGTTTCTCTCAGTTATTGAATCGTATTCCAATGCTATTCGCCTTTTAATTTTATTCATAAGAAAATATTGGATTCTTGCAATTTTTCAGCTTCCAGTTTGTGATAGATTTACACAGAGCCGGCTTTTGAAGCCACAACATCCTGGTCGAGATTTTGTCACATCTCTACAAAAGATAGCTTTTAAAGAAAATTGAAGTTTTAATCAAGCATTTTGTCTATTTCTTGCCACTTAATTTTTAGCGTCCTGTGCGATCACCCGACCTTGCCTCCTAATTCTAGTAAAATTCATTATTCAACTAAGAAAGATTTTTTGAGATTAGAGATTTTATATAAATGCTTACTGAAAATTCATTAATTTTTTACATTTATTTACAGTAAATGTATTCTGAGAAGAAAAATGTATGCAAAATATTCAGTAATGTTCTCAGAATTGCATTATACTGAGTGATTCAAAGTAGAGGCTGTTGATATAACCAATCTTCCAATTGCAAAAAACCCTACAAATCTAGTACAGCTTTTGTTTTGTAAGAGGATGTACATATATCAAAATACGAAATTTTATTTTTTATATTGCCCAAGGTTCTGATAATTTATATGTATAAAAATATTGATCTACGTCCCCTAGAAGGAAAATTAGAAAATCCCATTTTTTTACAACCAAAACTTACGAATTATGACATTTTGAATTTTATTAAATTTAAATGTTTACCTGCACTAAAAACCTTTTTTACGTTTTCAGTGTCAGAAAAAGCTGAAATATATTGATTTGAAGGATGGGTGGGGGTCTCCAAAAAAGTCTAGCCTAGGAGCTCGGGAGGTAGTCTAGCTCCTTCTGCCTCTTTATATGCCTCTGTTAATCGTCATTGTGAGCAATGAATTCCATAAAAGACAAGGGGGCCAGTGAACACGTCACACTGCAATCTTTGAGATTTGCTGATACTTTTTTTTCATCAATTTTCATTTAAATACTTTCTTAAATAAATTAAACAAGCATGTTTTGACAAAATGTGAGTGTGCTACGTCAAAAACTTGATCAACAACATTTCGTATTCGTATCCCCCATTCAGTATTGTGCATTTTGTATGTGCATTTTGTATGTGCATAAGAAAAAGGATGTTACCATCAGAAATAATATATATGACAATTTCAGCACCCACTGATCGATAAGTGTACCGTTTTGCCAGGGCGCTGTTAAAAATGCACAAATAAAAACCAATTATAATGCAATACCAGATATAAAACGATTGGCATTCAAAATGCATAACATCTAAAGTAGAACAGCAAAAATCTATTAATATATATCTACGACATTACGTGCTCCATGTAATCAATTTATGAAATTTACATTAAATTTCAATTCGTCTCGATGAAATTCGGAAAAAATTGATTTTCTGTTATTATTCCTCATTACAAAATGCTCTGCACGTCAATGACACCATAAACAATCATTCCAATTATTTAGTAGGCGAATATATAATAAGCTTCGCCCCTACAATAATTCACAGAAGCTCTAGAACAGGGCAGTCAAACTGCGACACGCCGGATACCACTAAAATTTTATAGTTAGCATTGTATTACCTAATCATCGAATCGCTGCGATTCAAGAAGTCGATTATCTCTCTATTCTAAAAAAAAAAAAAAAAAAAAAAAAAAAAAGTAACTAACGCTGTCACCATTGCCGTAAATGATTTTTTTGTGACCTGAGGTCTTTCTTCGCGAATATTAAGAATGAAAATTGGTAGTATTATAGAGAAATGTTTGATAAGCACGGTTAAGTAGACAGTTTTTAAATCGAAGAATTATTTTAAGAGATATTTGATGTTAAAGTTGGTCAAAATCGTGCCATTAAAAAAGTTTTATAGAAGCAAAAACTATATATAAGAATTTAATATTTTTTTCTACGAACTTGCAGTGGGCAGGGTGCATCTATCATTTTAATTTGACTCCTTTTTTTTTAGGGGTTATTTTTTCAATTTTTAATCATATTTTAATCATTTCAAGGGAATTTTTTTCGTATTTTAGAAAAGGTTAGTGTTTTAAATTGTTGCCAGTTGTAAAAACATCTCAAGAGATCATATTCCATTTCAATTAAAAATTTGTTTACACGTGACTATTAAAAACAGAAAAAAACCTTTCAAATTAGAACCTAAATTATTTCGTGTTAAAAGTAGGAAAACTATTGAAAATTACGTCATAAAAATTGCATTTACACGTGAATATTAAAAGACAAACAAAACATTAAAATAATAAATTCATTAATATGAGTTGAAAACAGTAAATGGGGGGGGGGGGTGGAATTACGTCATATTTAAAAAAGCCAAATAATAATACTGCCAAACAGTTTAAATTTAAAAATATACTTACACGAGACATTTATTTCATATTTCAAGATGATCTTTTTAACGACTGCTGCCAATTGTAAGTTAGTGCAAATAATAATATTTCCTTTCTAACAACAAAAGTATTTTTACATCAATATTAAAAAGATAATGAAAACTTTAGTGAAAATTACGTCAGATTTAAAACGATACATTCTAAAAATGTCTTATTTAAAACAACTTTCTTATACCGCTGTTAAAAAATACCGAGAAACAAAGACTGTTTACTTAATTCATTTTATATTAGCATTTTTTCAAATGTTTAACTGATCTTATTGAGTCAAACACGAAAACAGTCATTGGATGCCTTAACAACAGCTGATTCAGCCTTAAAATTCCCCAATCAAATGGAAATTAATGGAAACCCGTTTACAGGGAGATCGACATTGTTTTTATTATTATTATTATTATTATAATTTAATCTTCCGTAATTTTTTTAAAGCCGTTTCTTTCAAAAATTAATGGTACCCGGCGAGCCACAGTTTGACGTCCCTGCTCTGGCATGTAACAGCCACTGTACAATATAAGGATATCCCGAAAAAGTCCCCCGTACTTTAAAATTCAATAACTATAATAAATATAAGACTAAATTAGTGACATATTTACAAGGTAACTCATAAATTTGGTAGAGAGTAATTTAAAAAATAACTCAATTTTTACTAATAGACGACGCTGATCTTTGTTAACTAGAAACCTGCAAGGGCCAAATGAAAGATAAAATTTTTCCCAGGACCGGCCTCTGCAAAAGTGATTGTAGTCAGGCACGACTCAATTTCTACAAAATTAAAACTAAAATTAAAAAAATAAAAATAAAAATAAAAATATCGCTATTTCTTAACCAACATTATTCTACCATTGATCATTGTTATTATTGCCGAAACGTCAGTGGAGGCTCACTGTGAAGATACGAAAAGTTTTTGGTTTCCGTTTGTCTGCTAGTCTGTCTGTCTGCCTGCCTGTTCCGCGATATCTGCCGCAACAGGAATTCTATGCTTTTTCAGAATTTAGTGTCGCCCCCGATGAAAATATACATATATATGTATATAAATATAGATAGTTCAGTTTTAAGACTCCAAACACGCGCTTTCATTTTATATAAAATGACGTCATCCGTATCCGCTAAAGAATTCCTCATTTACGATCCAGTCTTAAACAACATCTACAGTAAAATATGCATAGGACATGACTATCGCTGAATAATACACAAATCCAAAAAAAAGCGATTTCGTCATTCAAGAAACTGGGCGAAAAAAAAATCGGCTATCTCATGATTCATATGCCTTCATTTGTTTGTAATATTAATATAGATATTTAAAATTAAATTTAGTTTATAATAGCTCCATGTTTTATCAGAAATCATTCATTTATATTTTTTTCAAAATAGCATGTATTTTAATTACATTTTTTTTTTTCAGTTTTTATGAGAAAATGGGAACAAAAAGATATAATTGCTATTTTTCAACTATTTTCCCTTTATTTTCTACAGAAATGGAGTATTTGAGTTGCCAAAATTAAACAAACGAGTTGGAACCCGTCGAAATTCGACGAACTAAAATGCCTAGAAAAAAATTGTTAGATCGTATTCATAATAAACTTACAAAAATAATCACAATAAAAAATTCATCTTATATTGAATGTCTAACTTTTAAAACTAATAATATTTTTAACCTAAAGTTACCAAAATACTATTTCCACAAACTTCAACAGTTTAAATCATTGAAAAATTTAAGTGTATAATACGTAATCAAAATGAGTAAATATGATGAAGTTATTGATTGAGGTTCTTATGTTTGGTATTACGGGATGGAAAATCAACAAAAAGAATTCCGCTTTGTCACATCATAGAATTTTTTCAACATAACATCTACGTCTTACATAATTTTCACGTTCTCAAAATTTACATACGCACCACTCAAATCTCTATTCACCATTTAAAAGTAGTTTAACGCGCAATAGATTATTAATGAATATATTTCCAAACTTAAAGTCACGTTTGTCCGATACAACTTGTCATGCACTCTTGACATGGGGTTGTAATCTCAGTACCCACGAATAAAAAAATCAGAAATTTGTCTTTTAGACGCATTTGTGGTCAAATATGTAGTTTTATCAAAGAAAATGATTGTTTTGTTTTAAATGTGACGTCAGTTTCACTCACTGAATCATTTCGCCTAGCGTCTCAAACTCAGTATCAGCATAATGAAAAAATGTTGAAATGTAAAAGATTTATGAGTGAGAATACGTTTTAAAGGTTAGTGTCATTTTCTGTTCAAAAAAATTTTTTTAAGTTACTTTTGTTTGTAATCAGAAAATGCTATAGCATTGTGAAAGGATAATACTTAAGCAAAAAAGCAGCAAAAAAGACGCCCGTCTGACATTGGTCTAAAAACAATAAAAAATGAGTAAATGGCGATACAGTTTTCAAACAAATTGCGATGTAGTTTTCAAACAAATTGCATTTAAAAGTACATTTTTTTTTCGTCATTCGACAGTGTAAAAATTGGAAATGTGCGATTCTTACAAGTTAAAAAATTTTTTTTTAATTGCAGTAAAAGCGAAATTTGATCGTCTGCTGTTGCCATTCGCAAAATTCTGTCAACGTTATGCACAGACACGTTTTTTTTTTATAATATAGAAGGATAGCTTGCTTTGTATATGTTTCATGCCGGGCCACTCGTCTTAATTCTTAATATTGAATAGAAGAAGCCTACCTGGAAAAAGTGTTCTTTGTTTTACTTAACTAAGAGAGAATGAAAATTAAGAACGTTTTCACAGTGATCTTACATAAATATATGCATGAAATAATATTAGCATTTGAAGGAAGGGCTCGAGTATAAAATGGAGTAATTAACAAAATGAAAGTTTCGAGACATTCAAGATTCAAATTTTTTAAAGGACACACAAAATTATTGTGATTAAATTCCTCCAAATCAGCTGATTTGTTAAGACTGGACTTTCAGTTAACTTATATGCTGCATTTTTTGTCCGATAGATTTTACTTTATTGAACTTGTGTGAAAAGAGTCTTCGATATGAAAATTCATATTTAAAATTCATCTTTGATTATTATGGCATATACTGAGTAAAAAATAATAAATTTTGTACATTTTAAAAATTGTCAAGATTCAGTCAAACAATTTTACAGGAAAATCAGAAAAAAAAAATCAGAAGAGGTCAGAAACGTGGTTTACACCTGAGCCCTTTATTTTATCAACAGCAAGATGAAGATAAAAATGTATATTCACTTGTTATTATTTCCTCAGATTACTATTGCTGCCGATGCTGTGTTCAAGAGAATTTCAAACTAATAGAGTTATAAATCGTTTGGTGCTGCCATCTATCCTTCTATCAAGTAATATCAAACTATGAGCAACGATTTTTGGTGCTGCTATCTGTTAACTGAAATATAAAATAACTTGTAAAATTAAATGTCAACCCGTAACAAAGAGGTGGGGGGGGGGGGGGGGGGAGCATTTATGTAAGCAAAACTAACTATCATTTCATTTTTGGGATTTATTAAATATGATTAAATGAGATAAAAATATATTTTAAAAAGTATCTTTCTGAACTAAACCTCTTTAAAAATGATATTTCAACTCTATTTCCTAACTTTTGTTTTAACTTTTTTAACGTGTCTGTACGATCACGCTCGGCGTCAAGTTCACTGCTCAACAAGCGCGAAATTTCTGACACAATGACTTATTCATTTTTAAACGTAAATGTATAAAATTGGGAAGACTGACTATGGAAGCGATTTGGAATCGAAATGAGTTTTCCATTTTTTGATAATTAAATTACCGACCGAGTTATAAGCGATTTTGATCACGTGACAAGACGTTTTTTCTCCATTCACTGATTGTTTTTTCTCCTCTCGTCTGGAAATTCGATTCAAAACGCCCACTTTGACAGTATCTTCCGAAAGATATTCGCATAGATAGATAAAGCTAAACGAAATATAAAGCATTTACAAAAAAAAAAAAAAAAAAACAGAAAACGTCCTTCGATTACACAGTTTCTGAATAACACCTGCCAGATTCATGCGTTTCCGAACAAAAATGAATTAAAACTTGTGTCATAAAGTTGCCCCTTTGGATTTGAGAACGGCCTTAACGGATTTAAATCAATAATAAGACTTATTAGTTTTAAAGTTTCTTTTCGAATTTATTTTCTTCTTATGTAAATTACTCTTCTTTTTTTCCCTTGTGTATGTGTTATAGATTTGTGAAGTAACGTTATGCCATACATTCCGGTTAATTGGAACACAGTTAATCAGTTCTACCGCGATTATCCTATAAAGCGACTCCGCCAATTATATGAAGTACATTTAATAATATTTTTTCCGATTTTCTTCTTAAAATGTTGTAAACCGGAATCTACTGTAATTATTAATTATAAAATCACTGGCTTAAATAAAAAAAAATTAATGAAAGCTAGAGTTGTCTGATTCAAGTGGAGATACACTTTGTTTCTACTTCATGACAGAAACTTAAATTCTTTGATGTCCGTATTCACCTTCTACCTCAATTGCCGGTTAAGTACGAAAACCTCGTCTAGTGCTACTTCCTAGGGAATAACTTCCAGTTTGGTATCCTAAGGTAAAATGTACCGAAAAAAGCCGAATATGTTAAAATTAGGTGTTCGTATTGAACATTTTAAAGTTTCGTAAAATTTCAATTTGATGGGGAGCCCTAAGCTTGCTTTTTTTTTCTTTCCCTCCCCCCCCCCCCCCACGACAATTTGGTGATTAAAATGTATGGGATGATCGTTGTCTTTTTTTTCGACTGTACATTTCCTCTCAATTAGATTATGTAAAACTTGAAATTATGCGATGTTTAGAAATGATGCAAGAGCAATAAAAGCGAAAACTACAGAATTGGTCATTTCCACTCTCATTATACATTTCTAAAAATAGCTACTGATTTTTGGCAGCCGTGTAAAGAAAGAAATATAAGTTTATCACTCAACCTATATATATATATATATATATATATATATATAGGGTGTTCGTTCTCAACGGTGTCCAATGGCTAATTCCTAAACCGTTAGTCATAGACATATAGTTCCACTTACAAAAATGTTCTAAATCAGGTAAAGAAATATTTTAAAAGTGATTTGGGTCAATAAAAACATTTCTTAAAAAGTTACGAAATTAAAATTTTTATATGGTTTTCCAGTCCTATAAGTTATAGTAATATAAAAAAAGTCCCGTTATTCTACGATTAAAATTGACCGAGTAATAGCTGTTTAAAGTTGGAGCATATTTTTTTGGTGCAAATTGGGGGTCATTCACAACTTTAGTCGAAATATAATTTCGTCAGATATATTAAAACAAGTAAGAAAAATCGGCACAGATGTCATATTCGCCCCATATTGGCGCGATTTTTTTTCGGTTGCCAATTTGGCGAAAACATCAACAGCATAAACAACATAATCCGGGTTACCACATCAAGCAAAAGAACGACACTTTGGCGCCAGTTAAGTACCCGTTACGTATATGACATTGGCGTCAGAAAAATCGCGCCAATATGGGGCGTATATGACATCCGTGCCGAAAAATCATGCGTTAAACATAGATTATGAAACACTTTCCAACGCTTCCTGAATGCTTTAACAAAACTTCGTTATTTAGGGAAATAAGGTAAATAAGATAACTAAGTAAACATTTTATAAAACGCATAAAACATTTGAAAAACTGATTTCAGTAGTTACCGTCCATAGCCAAATATGTATTTCAATTCTTTTGAACAGTCCTGTATTTGATCTGTAGGTTGATATATATATATATACCATATATATATACTATATAATGGGAAAATTTAGTTTAGCAAAAAAATGCATAACAGGTTGAAATCCATCTTTCAGCAATTTATACTAATAGATGGAAACATACTTGAATACTTTTGTACAGCCCTGTAGTTTACCTAGTACCTTTATTACATGCCACTATTTAGCTAAAATTTAATTCAAAGTAAAACACTCTTAAAACTACTGAAATTACATTTCCAGAAATTATCACCCATAGACAGCCATGTATCCAACTCTTTGCGTGGCCCTGTATATTATTTTATCTATATTCTACAAATATTTCTTAGTAAACTAAATTTAGTTCAGCGTAAAAATGCATATTTCCTTTAAAATCCACCTTTAAGCAATTTATGCTCATACAATAACCTTTACGAATTCATTTCTGTAGCCCTGTATATGAACTATAGCATTTATATACGCACTTTACAGTATGCATAAATAGAGTGAAAAAAGCGCATATCATAATTAAAAATACATTTCGAGCAATCATTACTAATATACAGTAATTCAGATACAATATTGTATCTGAAATCTTTTCAAATACTCCGCAAACCCCCTATACCATTATGAACGGAATTCTTTTGTGTGGCCCTGTAAATGAACAATAACTATTCTTTGCACCGCATATTCAACAGAATGCATATTTTAGTGGACTTCATAAATGAATATCAATTTTACTATGTTTGAAAGAGTGTAACACCATTAAAAATCATTTGAAACGTTTTTTTCCCATTGACGTAATGTAACGGAAAACTTTTGATTGTCCCTGTAAATGATCTAAACATGCTACAAACTTCATTTGAAATAGGGAACGTGCTATAGTAGAGGTCACTAACATCCAAAAATTTCAGAATGATCCGAGCATATTTACGAGAGTTAGAGCGTGGACAGACGGACAGACGGCCAGACAAACCGAAGTCATAAACACTTTTCAGCTTTGTTGGAAAGTGTTAAAGATGGTTGAGAGTAAAATTGACTTAGCAATATAAAATTGAAATCGTTAATCATTCTTACATATTAATGCAAAATATACAATTTGTAATAAACATTTAAGAAGAAAGAAAAACAGAATTTGTTTTTTAATAAAATGATGCTAAAGTAACAGCCTCAATTATTTACAAAATGATACGTATTTTAAAATATTATTAGATTGCACTAGCCTGCAAAAGTTGGGTTATGTCATATTTTTTAGCTTTTGATAATTGATTCTTATGTATTCTGTACCGCTGAATCCGAAATTGACTTTCATTTTTAACCATCACATCAGGATTTTTCGGAAATTGCAAATTTCAAAGTTAAAAAGTTCAAAGTTAAATTTGAACCTCCTCCCCCCATCTCATCGGATCACTCAGCTGTTTAGCTGTAAGAATCCCAGGATAAGCAAAAATATTGAATAAAATAAAATAAAATAAAATAAAGTTTTACATATGTTTTATAGTATGAGATTTTCGCTATATTTTAACTTACGCATTTACAATTTGCAAAAAAAATCTAACGTGATGGTGAAAAATGAAGGCCATTTTCAGATTTCATTTTCAGATTTTCTAAAAAGTACGTAAAAATCAATTATCAAAAGTTAAAAAACACAGTCATCTCCTCTATTTTATAGTATCCGATTTTTGTTATTCTTTAACTTTGACAATTTATGATTTGCGAAATATCCTGACATGATGGCTAAAAATTAAGGTAATTTTCGGATTCAGTACTAAAATTACATAAAAGTTAAAAAACACAACACAGTCTTGTATTACCTAATCTAAAACTTTTTCTTAAACTTCTTGGCGGTAATCTATCCGAAATTTTTTGTGTTATCCTGTAAAATAAGTATAAATGGTAACCACCGAAAATCATAATAATATTGGATTGTTATCGGATTTGCGCCAGTATGTAAAATGTAATCTCGATCGGATATCTGAAAGTGGGTTAAAGTTCAAGTACAAATTTTGAACTGGAAAAACATACATACGATCGTTGAAGTAACATAAAAACTTATAAAAATAACATAATTTTTGTTAAAAGAAATCATAAAAGAAACAGTCTCAAATCCTGACAAAATAAAACATATATTATTTTAGTCAATCTGAAACTTAATAAATGTTAACTTAATCGTAACACTTGTACGATTTTTTTTCAAAGCGCAGATACCCATGAAATAAAATCTTCGAATATTTTAAGCACTTGGTATGTGACCCCTCAAAGCCAAGCCGAACTCATTTGTTTTCAGCGCAGAAAAGTGGCATAAGTCATGCATTTTTAAAGTTTCATAACTCGCTCAATTTTAGGGTTATATGAATGGGACTTATTTTTTGTCTTACTTGTCAGTGCAATAGGAAAATTTTACTAAACTTATAGGATACTATTATAACTACTATAGGACTACTATACTACATATAGGATACTACTATAACTTATAGGACCGGGGAACCGTATAAAAATTTAAATTTCGTAATTTTTTAAGAAATGTTTTTATTGACCCAAATCGCTTTTAAAATATTTCTTTACCTGATTTAAAACATTTTTGTAATTGGAACTACACTATATTGCCATTAATGACCGGCAATTTTCAATTTTAGGCATTTTGTCGAATATTTAGAAATATACTTGTCAGATTCTTCTGGAATTTCAGGATTAAAAAGAACAGATATGACCTCATATTTAGCAATGTCGATTTGATAAGGGGGACAATTAGGGGGCCAACAAAAAATCAAAGAAAAAAATAATACTTGGGATCACCCTGTAAAATAAAATGCACGAAATGATCTATCGCTACCGAATATAAATAAACAGACATTGTGCAATATGTTTATTCTTTTGTGTAAGAATAGCACTTATATTAATAGAGATATAGCGATTTATTTAAAAAAATTAAAAAAATCTTGCATGTTTTTTGCTTATAACATACAGGGTTTTCAACCAAATTTAACGCTGATTTCAGAAAAATTGACAAAATATAGTAGAAACAATATAGTGCAATTGGAATATAAATATACTAAATATTTTAGGAAATATGAGCAGTTGTATGAAATAATTTTTATCTGCGCATGCGCGAACGATAACAAGGATCATTTTACATAGTTTAATAGTCAATTCTATGGAGCAACTTATTAAAAAAATCTAGTCAAATATCGTAAAAATTCAGAAAGACATCGGCGTTAGAGTGAGCAAATTTTTAGTTGCTCTCTAAAAGCAGCTGAATGATAAGGGATTTTACACAAATTGTCATTTTTTATTAACTGACTTTCAGAAAAAAGTTAGTATTTAGTGACTATCAATCAGTAGATTTGGAAAAAATGCTTCGATTTTGATACTTCTTTTGATCATGGTATAGGCTCGTTCTGGTGGTTATCAGAGAAGAACTAAAGCATCAATAAAAAATGAAAATTAAAAAACAATAAACATTAAAAATGACAATTTGTGTAAAATCCCTTATCATTCAGCTGCTTTTAGAAAATTACTAAAAATTTGCTCACTCTAATGCCGACATCTTTCTGAATTTTTACGATATTTGACTAGATTTTTTTTAATAAGTTGCTCCATAGAGTTGACTATTAAATTATGTAAAATGATCCTTGTTATCGTTCGCGCATGCGCAGATAAAAATTATTTCATACAACTGCTCATATTTCCTAAAATATTTAATATTTCTATTGCACTATATTGTTTCTACTGTATTTTGTCAATTTTTCTGAAATCGGCGTTAAATTTGGTTGAAAACCCTGTATGTTATAAGCAAAAAACATGCAAGAATTTTTTTAATTTTTTTAAATAAATCGCTATATCTCTAATAATATACGTGCTATTCTTACACAAAAGAATACACATATTGCACAATGTCTGTTTATTTATATTCAGTAGCGATAGATCATTTCGTGCATTTTATTTTACAGGGTGATCCCAAGTATTATTTTTTTCTTTGATTTTTTGTTGGCCCCCTAATTGTCCCCCTTATCAAATCGACATTGCTAAATATGAGGTCATACCTGTTCTTTTTAATCCTGAAATTCCAGAAGAATCTGACAAGTATATTTCTAAATATTCGACAAAATGTCTAAAATTGAAAATTGCCGGTCATTAATGGCAATATAGTGTACATGTCTATGGCTAACGGTTTAGGAATTAGCCATTGGACACCGTTGAGAGCGGACACACTGTATAGTATATACAGGCTGGTCATAAAAAAAATTCCCAATATATGTACCCCTAGCGACCTAACTGCTCAACCAATCGAAAGGAAATTTCAGATTTAGTTATTTGAAGGTTTGCACTCGAGATCATGACGATTTAAAAGAATAGAGATCTCACGGTTACGGGTACAGTGAAAAAATTTCGAAATTTCCGAATGGCAACACCCTTTTCTTTCCGGCCCAAATTCATCAGCGCATTGAAAAGCCATAAATGGCGTTGGAAAGACACACGTATGACCAAAATTGTCTGTGTAATATCGCGGCACTCAATCCTAATCAGTTTCTATGTAACGTAATATTCAGCACTCTAAAACAAATGATTACATTTTTATTTTCATTATGTGTACACAAACATAACTCAAAAACACATTTTAAAACAAATCTTCACGAGTGAAAAAAGAAAAAAGTCGGCTACTAAAAAACATGTCTTGTAGCCACTCCTTCGTTCATCGCATATCGAAAACGTTCTCCTTCGGAACGATAGTGAAGTCAGCCAGATGAAACTTAAAAGGACTCCAATTCAGGAGGAAGTCCTGCTTCCGTATCTCATGGTATAGCCAGAGTTTATTTGGGGTTTCGCATCTTACGAAAAATCACGCATTCCAAGTGATATTTAAGGTCGTTACACCGGCATAAAACATTTGCAAAAAAGAGCATTGTAAAGGAACAATGATATTCCAAAGACGAGGTGAACTGACGCATTCACCACAGGAATAGATAGTAGAAGCATCAATCACAGAACACCATATGCAAATCATTGCGGGGGTTCTGCCTTTTTCCCTCGTGGAGGAAGGTTGTTCCAAGGAAATAACGCGATTTTGAGATCATTTGAGGTCATGCTGGCAAAAGCTGTAGCGAATACCTCATAGCTTAAAATTAAAATTAAATTAAAAAATCATTGCGTATAGAAAATTTTTAATAAACAATGTGGGAAAATTATTTCTTCAATGAGTTGTTCGTACGTGCCAACAGGATGACACTTACGATAAAATAACGAGATGAATTGATAAAGCTGCTTTATCTGAACGGGAAAAATGCAGCTGAAGCAGTGCGAGTTTATCGCCGAAATCATAAGTTACGACGAGGCCCATGTTCCGGAAAAACTGTACTTGATTTGATGAAAAAATTTTAAGAAACTGATCCGGGCGACCATCTGTTCCTGTTGAAATTGTTCAGAAGTGCATAACAGGATTACTGCAGATCCATTGCATACTGCAAGAAGTGTTGCACGCAGTTTGGTTGTACCGAAAACAACAGTCCTCAAGATTCTGTGCACTGTTCTGCGGATGTTTCCCTATCGATTTCAGCGCGTCCAGATGTTGCAACCTGGAGACAAGCGACAGCGTTTGGACTTTGCAAATTATTTTCTCATCAGATACGATGAAGATAACAGCTGGCCATTGCGAATATTATGGACGGATGAGGCACATTTCTCTTTAACTGGGAACGTAAACTCCAAGAACTGCGTTCACTGGGCTGATGAAAATCCTCATGATGTGACATCAACGCCTTTACACGAAGCTAAAGTGACTGTGTGATGCGGCATCGCAAACACATTCGTTCTTTTTCAAGGAGGTCACTTCCACAGGTATGAAAACGTGCTCCATCACAAGTACTCTATATACAACAATGTTGCAGGATTACGTAGTTCCAGAATTGCAGCAGCGAAATGTAGTTAATGATATTGCATGGATGCAACACGGTGCTCCTCCACACGTTGCCACATCTGTTCGACAAGTGCTGCAACAGCACTTTGATGATAGAATCATCTCTCGTAACTTTGAAGTTTCGTGGCCACCACGATCCCCCGACCTCACTCCAATGGATTTCTGGTTCTGGTGTTACCTGAAAACAAAGGTGTACACATCAAATCCAAGGAGCTTGTCAGAATTGATAGATGGCATAAAAAGTGAAGTTGTACAGATTCCTTCAGCGATGTTACGTTTGGCATTGTTGTCAACAGTCTTACGCATGCAGTGCCTTATTGTTTGCGAAGGTGGGCATGTTGAAAACTGCTAATTCAAATAAATAGTTTTTTCTCTCTCTTCTCTCTTATGTTGTCATTGGTCCTTTACAATGGTATTTTTCCCAAGTGTTTTACGCCGGCAATTTTCATCGTACGTGTATCATTCCAACTCCATTTATGGTGTTTCAATGCGCTAAAGAATTTGCGGAGGAAAAAAAAAAAAATATGTTGCCATTCGAAAATTTCGATTTTTTTTACTGTAACCGTAACCGTGAGAGCTCTATTGTTTTAAATCATCACGATCTCTAGCGCATACCTTCAAATGAGTATAGATAGCTAAAATTTATTTTCGATTGGTTGAGCGGTTAGGCCACTAGGGATTCATATATCGGGGAAGTTTTTTTTATGACCAGCCTGTATATAAAATTTATTTAGCTCATCATTAGGCAGTAAAATAATTTAAGATGAGTTATAGATATTTTAATTTATCATGCTCCAAAAATATTATTACTTATACAAAGCAAAAGTCTACATTGTAAGGTAAAAACAACTAAAAGGATTTATAAAAAAGCTAAAACATATTTTTGGCATTTTTTTCCCATTTTATTTTATAAAAATATTTTTTTTTTCTAAAGATAAAAATAACATACTTTTTGCTTTATTATCCATCAATGTCATACATAAATCATGCAATATCTTCTAATACATCTTATCAAAATTCACCTGTCTAGCACCCACCCATCCCAAGTAAATATATACTTTTTTTATGCACCATGTGTATTCAAAAGTTAAAAATCTAAGTAAAAATCCTATTCAACGTAATCGTAACGGTACTCAAAAGTACCGCTTTGAAAAGTGCTTCGTAAAATAAACAGATTGAAAATTATTATTATTATTATTATTTTAGCATAACATATTGTCAAGTGATCTATTTAAAACTAGAAAAAAAAAATGATAGCCTTACTTTTAAAATTTCAGATCCTTCCAAGCAAAAGTTAGGAATACCATGCCAGACAACAAAATGGAAGCAAAATTGAGACACACACGCGCCAAAATAGCTTTGTGAACAATTTTCAGCTTACAGGAACTGCTATTGCTATCTAGTGATGGTCAAGGGAAGTATTTACTTTTGTTTCTTAAAATTACCATTGCGAATGCATTCAATGAGTGTCTTTGAATTGGGATAGAAGAAGAAGACAGTGGTACTTTAAAAAAGTGCATTCGAGCCACAAAGGGGTTTAAAGGGTGCTAATAATCGGGTAATGCGGAAACTTTTTTCATAAATTGACAGTTCAGACAAAAAACTGCTTTTGTACATAATTTTTTCAAACGTAAATTTTATGTAACGTGAGGATGTAACGTGAGATGAAGAAATTGTCAATGACAATAATAAAGAGAACTAGTATGTTGTGGCCATCACAAAACTTTCTTCTATATAAATCACGTAAATTAAATCATTTAAATAGTGCAAGAAATTACATCAATTTAGCACCAGTTCATATCAAAGTATATCTGAATTTGAAGGTTGATAAAAATTCGCGCCTTAGTTCTTGAGTTAGAGCTATAACGAAAATTCTGAAAAATGTAGCATAGCAGCGCCACCTTTTGAGTGATTTACACCAAAACATAAACAGCACTAATTGATATCCATATATACATGGATCGGAAGTTCATTGAAAATCCAAGCATTAGTTCTTGAAATAGAGCTATTGCTTAAATCACAAAAATAGCATAGCAGTGCCACCTATTAAGCGATTTACACCAAACTGTATAAAATGTCAATTCTTGTCAAGGACTAACTGATTCTAAAGTTTGATGAAAATTCGTGCATTAGTTCTTGAGATACACCTATAGTGGAAATTCTGAAAAAGCAGCGCCACCTGTTGAGCGATTTACACCAAAATGTACAAAAGGTAAATTCAAGTCAAGGATTAACTGATTCTGAAGTTTGGTGAAAATTCTTGCATTAGTTCTTGAGATACAGTTATAATGGAAATTCTGAAAAGTGCAGCATAGCAGCGCCACCTGTTGAGCGATTTGCACCAAAACACAAACAGCACTAATTCATATCAAACTATACTTGAATCTGAAGTTTGATGAAAATCCAAGCATTAGTTGTTCAGATAGAGCTGTTGTGGAAATCGTAAAAAATGCAGTATAGCAGCGCCACCTGTTGATCGATTTACACCAAAATGTACAAAACTTCAATTCATGTCAAGTACTAACTGAATCTGAAGTTTGATGAAAATCCGTCTATTAGTTCTAGAGATTGAGCTAGTGCGGAAATCGTGAAAAGGGCTTCATAGCAGGGCCACCTGTTGAGCGATTTACACCGAAAACTAATCAGCAGCAATCTATATCAGGGACTAACTGAATATAAATTTTTATTAAATTCCGTGCATTAGTTCTTGAGATAGAGCGCCCACAAAATTTGTGTCACATACAGACAGACATTTTGTAAAAACATGTATTTCGGAATCTCTGACCCCTAAAACGTGTAAATCCGTCGAAAACCGAAAGTCGAAAATTTTCACGAATCCAATACTTTTTTCTTGGAAAGATAGAAGAAAGTAAAAATGATAGCCTTACCTTTAAAATTTCAGATATTTCCGAGCAAAATTTAGGAATAGCATGCCAGACAACAAAATGGAAGCAAAATTGAGACACACACGGGCCAAAATAGCTTTGTGAACAATTTTCAGCTTACAGGAACTGCTATTGCTATCTAGTGATGGTCAAGGGAAGTATTTACTTTTGTTTCTTAAAATTACCATTGCGAATGCATTCATTGGGTGTCTTTGAATTGGGATAGAATAAGAAGACAGTGGTACTTTAAAGTATTGTCTAGCCACAAAGGGGTTTAAAGGGTGCTAATAATCGGGTAATGCGGAGACTTTTTTCATAAATTGACAGTTCAGACAAAAAACTGCTTTTGTACATAATTTTTTCAAACCTTAAATTTGATGTAACGTTGGTTATTGAGAGATGAAGAAATTGTCAATGACAATAATAAAGATAACTAGTATGTTGTGGCCATCACAAAACTTTCTTCTATATAAATCACGTCAATTAAATCATTTAAATAGTACAAGAAATTACATCAATTTAGCATCAGTTCATATCAAAGTATATCTGAATTTGAAGGTTGATAAAAATTCGCGCCTTAGTTCTTGAGTTAGAGCTATAACGAAAATTCTGAAAAATGTAGCATAGCAGCGTCAACTTTTGAGTGATTTACACCAAAACATAAACAGCGCTAATTGATATCTAGGTAGACATGGATCTGATGTTCATTGAAAATCCAAGCATTAGTTCTTGAAATAGAACTATTGCTTAAATCACAAAAAATAGCATAGCAGCGCCACCTATTAAGCGATTTACACCAAACTGTATAAAATGTCAATTCAAGTCAAGGATTAACTGATTCTGAAGTTTGGTGAAAATTCTTGCATTAGTTCTTGAAATACACCTATAATGGAAATTCTAAAAAGTGCAGCATAGCAGCGCCACCTGTTGAGCGATTTGCACCAAAACACAAACAGCACTAATTCATATCAAAGCATACTTGAATCTGAAGTTTGTTGAAAATCCAAGCATTAGTTGTTGAGATAGAGCTATTGCGGAAATCGTAAAAAAATGCAGTATAGCATCACCACCTGTTGAGCGATTTACACCAAAATGTAGAAAACTTCAATTCATGTCAAGGACTAACTGAACTTGAAGTTTGATGAAAATCCGTGCATTAGTTCTGGAGATTGAGCTATTGCGAAAATCGTGAAAAAGGCTGCATAACAGCGTCACCTGTTGAGCGATTTACACCAAAATCTAATCAGCACCAATTTATATCAGGGACTAACTGAATATAAATTTTTATTAAATTCCGTGCATTAGTTCTTGAGATAGATCGCCCACAAAATTTGTGTCACATACAGACAGGCAGACTCACAGACTCACAGACAGAGATTTTGTAAAAACATGTTTTTCGAGTTCTCTGACCTTCTAAAACGTGTAAATCCGTCGAAAACCGAAAGTCGAAAATTTTCACGAATCCAATACTTTCTTCTTGTAAAAATAGAAGAAAGTAATAAAAACTTTCTACCACGAATAACGCGAGAGGTTCAAAAATTGCTAATGGCTGTTCGCCGATGTTACTAATAAAAATGTGATATAACATAAGATAAAATTTTCGAGTGTGTCGCAAAACTAAAAAATATTGTGGTAAAAATGAACATTTGTTCAAATAATGCAAAGAAAATTGACAGTTTACTTTCATTAAAGTTAAATTATGTAAATACGTCAGTTTCTTTGAATATTTTGCTTGTCCTCAGTAATTTATGAGGGTCAGGCTGAAATTTTTGAAATACGGCTAAATGGTACAAGTTAAACTTACTAACTCTTAGGAGTGTTCGAAGTAGTTCCTCCAAGATCGATGCACTTTTGTAGGCGACTTTTCCAAAGATTAAATGCCTCAAGCCGTCCATTTCTTGGAATTGAAAAGTATTCTTTTATAGCCTCATCAATCTCATCTTCGGAATAAAAACGACGCCCAAATACATTTTTTTATTACAAAATAGCCAAAAGTCACACATAGCAAGATCAGGAGGATAGGGTGGACGTTCTGCCACTTGATGTTTTTCATGTTAAAAAAATTCGACTGTAATCCTTGCTGAATAAGAAGATGCCTTGTCATGGTGAAGCATGAGTCACCTAACCATTCATCTCTTGAAGTTTTTCTGGAAAACACTTAGTGGTGTACCAGTTAGCTGTAACTGCCTTCTGTCCCTCTTGCTTAATGGCTCTGACCAGACCTGTACTTCTGGTGAACACGGCATACATTACTTTTTTCATTGCTCGTTTCTTTTCACTATTGTTGGTTTGGGATCATCTTTACTTTCTTGACATGCTGGAACATCAAAAAAAGTATGTACGTCTCATCAACCGTTATGATTTTATAATAGAAAGAATATTAAAGAATAGATAGAATATTAAAGAAATAATACGCTGGCCACAATCATTAAGTAATATTAAGGTGTCTTTACAGATTCTGACATGCTCCGCTTTTTCGTGTTCTGGGGACCCAGAGACAAACTATTTTTAGGTAGCTTTCTTTACAAAAAGCTACCTATTGCAGCCGTTCGGAGGAAAGCGATTTCAAAAAATTTTGGTATATTTTCATCGATCATGACCCCCAGACCCCGAAACCACCCTCCGTTCAAAATTGATATATATATATATATATATATATATATATCAATATATATATATATATATATATATATATCTGACCTATGTCACACTGTAACTCTCGTATTTATGAACCGATTTGGATGTAATTCGGTGTGTACATAGTACATACGAATGTCTCGACCGAGTTCGTTGGCCAGCTTCATCCGCCATTTTGTTTCAAAATGGCGGCCATTTAAAAATTTTAAAAAAATTTAAAATTTGAAATGTGGTACCAAAAAATTAAAAATGGAAAAATATTTTCTTCCTATGTATTTGACCTTTATACAAAGACTCCGTAGCAGTTTTTGTTTTGTCTATATCTTAACAATTGGCTGAGTTATAGCATTTTGAATTTCTAGCGAAGCTGACATTTTGAAACGTCCTGAATTTTATCACGCGATAAAAGGCGTATTTATGAACCGATTTAGATGTAACTTCGTTTATACATAGTACAGACCAATGTCTCGACCGAGTTCGTTGGCCAGCTTCATCCGCCATTTTGTTTAAAAATGGCGGCCATTTAAAATTTTAAGAAAAATTTAAATTTGAAATGTGGTACCAAAAAATTGAAAATTTAAAAAATATTTTTTTCTTATGTGTTTGACCTCGATAAAAAGATTCGGGAGCAGTTTTTGTTTCGTCTATATCTTAAAAAATGGCTGAGTTATAGCATTTTGAATTTCTAGTGTGGCTGAAATTTTGAAACGTTCTGATTTTTGTCACGTGATAACAGACGTATTTATGAACCGATTTGGATGTACCTTGGTGTGTACATAGTACATACAAATAGCTCAACCGAGTTCGTTAGCCAGCTTCATCCGCCATCTTGTTTCAAAATGGCGGCCATTTAAAAAAAATTAAAAAAAAATTAAATTTAAAATGAGATACCAAAAAATTGGAAAATGAAAAAGAGTTTTTACGTATGTGTTTGACCTTAATAGAAAGATTCCGGAACAGGTTTTGTTTCGTCTATATCTAAAAAAATGGCTGAGTTATAACATTTTGAATTTCTATTGTGGCTGACATTTTAAAACGACCTGATTTTTGTCACGCGATAACAGGCGTATTTATGAACCGATTTGAATGTAACTTGGTCTGTACATAGTACATACCAATGTCTCGACCGAGCTCGTTGGCCAGCTTCATTCTCCATCTTGTTTCAAAAGGGTTGCCATTTTTTTTAATGTAATTTAAAATTTAAAATGAGGTATTAAAAAATTGGAAAATGAAAAAGTTTTTTTTATGTGTTTGGCCTTGATACAAAGATTCTGAAGCAGTTTTTGTTTCTGAAAATTTGTTCTTTTGTTTATATCTTAAAAAGTGGTTGAATTATAGCACTTTGAATTTCTATCATGGCTAACCCTTTGAAACGATCTTGTATTTGTCTCGCGATACCACACGTATTCGCCTATTTCGATGGAAGAAGGCATGTGGATAGTATACATCAATATCTCGACCAAGTTCGCTGGCCAGCTTCATCAGCCATCTTGTTTCAAAATGGCGGCCATTAAATTAAAAATATATATATTTAAAGTGAGGTGCAAAAAAATTAGAAATTGAAAAAGGTTTCTTTCTTAAGTATTTGACCTTGATATAAGGATTCAGGAGCATTTTTCGTTTGTCTTTATCTTAAAAAATGGATCAGATATAGCAGTTTCAATTTCTAACGTGGGTGACATTTTGAAAAATCTGATTTTTTGCCTGCGATAGCACTCGTATATATCAACCGATTCCGATGTGAATGAGCATGTGCACAGCAATTACTAAGGTCTCGACCAAGTTCACTGGTTAGCCTCATCCACCATGTTGTCTTAAAATGGCAGGCACTTTAAGAAATCGCCGAATTTGGCAGCCAAATATAAGTTAGTTTAAATAAAAGCAGCTTGGATAAAGCTGACTAATTTCGCGAAATTCTCATTCATAATGATTTAGTATTGAAAAAAATTAGTATTGAATCTCCTACATTCGGTTTCCACTTAATTGAGCTTCGTGTGTTTGAATAATATAAGTTGGCTTTTTTAAAATAAGGAATATGAAAGCTACCTCTTCCTCCCGGCACTGGCCGGAAGGACTTTTTTCATATACAGTTAGTTCTTCATAAATAATTTTATGTATAGCTGCGAATCCAACGTTAAGTTCCATTGATAGGTACAGCGATTACCAGATTAACATTTGTCGAACAGACAACGCATTTTCTGGGATGACAGCGAGACAACGGTCTTCCCGCGTTTTCATTATCCAAAAGTGAATTTCGTCCTCTTCTAAATTCTGTAAGCCATCTGAATAGATGGCATGAGATGGAGCTTCATTTTCGGTAATTGTGGGCGTTGAAATCATTCTTCTTAATTTAGCCTCAAATTTAAAATCATAGCTCGACATTGCTCTCGCCTCAACTCCATTTTCTCTTCTTTCAAAATTTATTCTACGATAGCTAAATTGCAATTGTTGCCACAAATTATCGAATACGGACATAAAAAAGTTCAATTTTACGTATCGACCATTTTTTTTTCTCCCTTACGCATATGGTTTGCGGTCTGCCCCTGTCTCAAAAATTTCAGATTTACCATCGTATCTTATTTTTTCGCTTTAACAAATTGTCACTGACTTGCTTTATAACTAAAAGTACTAAACTAAAAAATTGTTTATTTTAGCATTAAGTTGGTAACCTATTTAATTTGAATCAATTGAGTTCAATTTATTCACCGAAAGAGATTATTTTGCGCCATTCAAATGTTTACATCATTTAATGCGAACAAAAAATGTCCTCTTTTGGAAGGCCGCACTAGCGGGAGTTCACTGTATTTCACCGATCATGACCCCCAGATTACAAAATCACCCTCAGTTCGAAAGTTGATATACTATGATGTAGAATACAAACAGCTTTTGTATATTATTTTTTTTAACATAAATTTGATATATCATTGGTTATTAAGAGATCAAAAACGTGTCAGTGACAATTAGAGGTCGACCGAAAATTCGGTTTCGTTTTCGGCACAAAATCGGAGTTTCACCAAAAATTCGTTTTCGGTGAAAATGCTCTAGAAAATTCAGCCGGACCGAAACTATCTGTATTCCAAAAATCTCCTTTCTTCTTTCAGAAATTTTCAATTTTACTCATTCATTTGAGCTGCATCGGCTCAAATGAGACACTATTTATTGCTATGAACTCCATTGTTTATGATTTTCAGTCATGACTGACTCAAGACGTGATTGCAAATTATAAAGCAAGTAATGCCTATATGACTAAACTTTGAAAACGCTTTTCATGTGCTCATTAAAAGCGGCAGACATAACAGTAATAGAAAATGTTTAGTTTGAAACAGCAAAAGCGTTTCAAATACGCTTTGAGAAAATTCTAGTATAACAGATCATCACTTACAAAAATCTTTATAAAAGATAAATCGAAGTTATGTATACCTAAAACATTTTTTAATTTGATGAAATTTGTATAATTAGAAAATCATTCTGTGTCGTTGGTGGATTAATTACATTTGACTTATATGCAAATAAAAAGTTTTGATCAGAGGCATAGGGAGCTAATTTGGGTCATAAGTATAATTGATTAATAATTATGTATGTTTAATAAACACATATAATTAACTAACAATTTTGTTAGAGGTCCGCACGGGTTCGGGCCTTACTCGAGGCCCGTACCCAGCCCGGCCCGCGGACGAACTTTCAAACGGGCCGGCAGAAATAGGACAATTTTTTCAAAGGGCCGGGCCGATAGAAAAAATTAAGCGGGCCTACCGGCCCGATATGAAAAGTTCGGCGAAAACGATAAAATATGGGCCATTTTCAATGAATATGACTTTCGCGAGAATAAGTATAAATGTGCGTCACGAGCCGATGAGAGTTTGATAACATCAATACAGAAATGTAACATGTCCAGTGTAGAGATCGGCATCGGACAGTTACATGGTACCTGATCCCGGGCTTAATTTTTTCAGAAGACTCGTACCGGGCCCAGGGGTGGATCCTAGAGATTCGTTTTGGGGAGGCGATACCGAGGGACATATAATGAACACAGTTTCATAGTTTCTGTTGGTTAAATCACTCCTTGCAGTTAATTATTAAATGAATATGAAATAATTAATGCGATTTAAAAATACTATAGACTCTCAATTATCCGACATTCAATTAACCGACACAGTCGGTTAACTAACCCTCTTACTATATAATACCTCCTCTCCTCAAATTATAGTTTATTGTTACTTATTGTGTCGAAAAATTAAAAACGTTACAATAGAATTTATTTATTAAATGTCTTATTTTTATTCTTTTCATTTTATTCTTTTATTATGATGGTTATTTATCTTATCGGTTTATTCAAAGAAGGGCTGAATAAAAATCTCAAGGGGCTTAACGTGCTTGAAAAGTCAAAATGTACCATCTAAGCGATGCGTATACCTCTCAAGGGCGGATCCAGAGAATCGTTTTTTCGGGGGGGGGGGGGGGGGGCGATACCGAGTGTGACATATAATCAGAGCAAGGGTGATTCTGATTTTTTCAAAAAATTCTGAAATTCACAGCATATTTTTTGAAAGACTACAATAGAGGGGGGAGGGGGGGCGGAGGGATCCACTACCGGCTCTAATTATGTGTTTTTTCGCGGCCTATAACAAAACTTGCCTTTTTTTTCCGAGATCCTTTGAAGAAATTCGCATTTTTTCGCGATCTTCTGACAAATTTCCGTTTTTAAACAATCCTTTGACCAAATTACTGCTTTTCCGCGATCTTTTTACAAAATTCGCATTTTTCCGCGAACCTGTGATGAAAGTCACGTTTTCTCGCGATCTGTTGACGAAATTCGCGTTTATTTCGTTATCCTTTAGCGAAATTCGAGTTTTTTTTACGGTTCTTTCGCGAAATTAAGTATTTTATCGGGAATCCTGTGGCAAAATTCGCGGCTTTTCCGCAATCCTGTGACAAAACTCGCGTTTTTTACAATTATTTGACGAAATTCGCGTGTTTTTCGCGATCCTTTAATTAAATTCACTTTTTTCTGCGATCTTTTGACGAAATTCACATTTTTCTAAGATCCTGTGACAAAATTCACGTGTTTTCGCGGTCGTTTGACGAAATTCGCGTTCTTTTCGTGATCCTTTGACAAAATTCGCCTTTGTCCTCGATCCTGTTACGGAATTCGCGATTTTTCTTCGATCCTGTGGCAAAATTTGCATTTTTTCGCAAGTCCTTGACGAAATTAGAGTTTTATTCGCGATCGTTTGACGAAGTTAGCGTTCTTTCGTGATCTATTGGCGAAATTTGCGTTTTTTTTCCGCAATCCTTTGACGAAATTCACGTTTTTTCTGCGTTCTTTTGACAAAATTCGCGTTTTTTCCGCGACTCTTTGACAAAATTCGCGTTTTTCCTTGATTCTTTGGCGAAATTAACGTCTTTTCCGCGATTATTTGGTGAAATTCGCCTTTTTTCCGCGACCCTTTGACAAAATTCGCGTTTTTCCTTGATTCTTTGGCGAAATTAACGTCTTTTCCACGATTATTTGGTGAAATTCGCGTTTTTCCGCGATTCTTTGACGAAATTTGCGTCTTTTTCGCGATCCTTTGAAGAAATTTGCGTTTTTTTCGTGGCGCTTCAACTCCTTGAGGGGCCACTTACGATTAATGAAAATTGGCACCAGAAATATTTTATGAAATTTTACTTTTCTAACTTTGGAGTTAAAAAGTCGTAAAATTGCTTTTCCTTATTTTGAAATAAATTTCTTCTAAATTTCCGGTGGGAATTCAGCATTTCACAAACGCGATTGCTCGCCCCTCAAGGGATTAATGAAATGAGCGTTTTTTCCGCGATTTTTTGACGAAATTCGCGTTTTTTGAGCGATCCTTTGACGAAATTGGCATTTTTTTTCTGCGAACGATTGACAAAATTGATTTTTTTCGGCGACCATTTATCGAAATTCGCGATAAACATTGGATTTATATATATACAGTGAATTCTCGATAAGTCGAAGTTTACACGAAGTCCCGACCCCTTTATTACAAATCAATGTTAAACTTTCTCGTTTTGTCGAAGTCTACATCTTTTAAGTCGATTTTTTTTTAAAAGACAAATAACAGTAATTAGACTAATTTTTCAGCTACAGCTCAAAAATGCTGACTCTTTCTGTTAGATATAACTTTTCTGAATTTCGCGGCCTTTGAAGGATGTTATTTTTACTTCCCACTTTGAACAGTGAGAAGAGTCTGCGAGTTTGCAATTTCGGTGGCAATTGTTCCCCCTCTCCCATTCATTTCTCCTTTACGTATTCCCTTTTCTCAACTCTCAGATGGCTTAGTGTATTCTAATTTGCCAAATTTCTCACGCTTTTATGAAATGTTTTTTTTTTTTGTTTTTTTTTAATCTTTCGATTCCATTATTGAGATTTCATTCGGGTTCTTTGTTTTAATGTTGAGTCTTGACATTTTAGTGTTTATTGCTTTCACATCGTGATACATTTTTAGTCGGGTTTTTTAAAATGTCGAAGCGGAAATTAGAAATTCTTACTTTAGAACAAAAAGTAAATTTGATAAAAGATATTGAAAACAATCCTAATTTAATGAAAAAATCTAGCCCTGAAATATGGTATCCCTCGCAACACTCTATCTGTCATACTCAAAGATAAAGAACGTATTTTCAAAAGACGTAAGTCAAGTGTCAACCCAAAGTGCAAAAGGATGAATACGTGTGCCTTCCAAGATATCGAAACACACCTCGTAAAGTGGTTTACATCTTGCAGTACACAGAAGAGTGTAATTCCTTTAAGTGGTACGATGTTACATGAGAATGCTTTGGATATCACAAAATTATTGAATGTGGAATGATTCTCTGCAAGCACGGGATGACTGGGAAAATTTAAACCCAGACACAACATTATGTTTCAGACATTAGACACTGAAGCAAAAGATGTGTCTGATACGCTGTGTGATGAATGGAAGACAGTTTCATTATCCAAACTTCTTGCAAGCTATAGTGCGGACGACGTTTACAATATGGATGAAATGGGAGATTTTTACAAATGTTTTTCTAAAAAGACAATGATGTTTAAGGGGTAATCATGTTCTGGTGGAAAATTAAGAAAAGAACGTTTAAATGTGCATGTTGGAGCACATGCTTCTGGAACAGAAAAATTACCTTTACTGGTCATCGCTAAATACAAAAATCCTCGCTGTTTCAAACATAAAAAATCACTTCCGGTAGAGTAAAGATCCAATAACAAGGTTTGGATGATACTGATATTGTTCTAGGAGTACATCAGAAATTTAGATGTAGTGTTTCATGCAAAAATGCGTAAAATGTTGATCTTCGTTGATCCGTGTACAGCTCACGGTCAGCTTTTGAACTTAAAATCTACCAAGTTAGAATTTCTCCCTTCTAACACAACTTCTAAACCACAGCCAGGAGACCAGGGACTAATTAAATGTTTAAAACATTCCTACAGAAAAGGGTGGAAGGCAATCGAAGATGACGGAAATTGAATAAATCAAAAGTGTGATGTGTTAGAAGCAATTAGACTGATTTCAAGTCCCTGGAACAAAGACTTGAAACAAATCACTATCAAAAATTGCTTCAGTAGATGTGGCTTCTTTGTAAGCAATGCGCACTCATATGTTGTGAATGAAAATCTACACGATCGAGTCATTTCTGAAGATGACGATAATGAGTTTTTGAATATTGATGAAAATGTCGCAGTTTGCGGAGAAATTATTGCTTTAGATATAGTTGAAGCAATGAAAAAAGTGGAGAACGTTTCTGAGTTTGAGGATGATGAGGAAGTAAATTGCGTTTCACCCCCAAACAATCAAGAAGCACATGCGGCAATGACGACACTACAGCAATATCTCGAAAGTAGAGACGGTGTGGACGATTCTCTTTTCCTTTGTTTACATACTTTCTGACATGTGAAAGACAAAAAAATTTCTTCAAACAGTCATAATTAACAAGTTTTTCCGGAAAACGTGAGATTGTAAGTACCTTATATGTAGCATTAAATTATATATCTCTTTAGCGCTCATTTTGCAGACTCCGTTATTACAGTATAATTGCAATTCCTATGTATGTGATTGAATTATTTTTCATATATTTTTTGTATGTATTTAAGGATTTTTGATAAGTCGAACTTACGATAACTCGAATATTTTTGCCGGTCCATTCGAATTCGACTTATCGAGAATTCACTGTATATATATATATTTTTGTTGTTGTTGTTTGGGGGGGGGGCGATCCCCCCGTGGATCCGCGCCGATATCAGGCTTGCATATTTTTTCTAGATAGTCGAGCCGGGCCGGAACTGGACTTAATCGTTCTCGGGATGTGTAGGGCAGGCAATATATTTTGTAAAAATATTAATAGCGATAATGCACTTCTGGTAACGAAATATTTGGAAATACAGTACAACTTCAAAAATCCGGCATCATCGGGACGGAGACTATGCCGGATTTTTGAAGGAATATCAAAATTAATACTACATCGTTAATGGTGCCTTTAGCCATAGTTTAATTCATTATTAAGTAATAATTTTGTAAGAAAAAGAGGAAATTAAATATAAAAAAAACTTACTTAATTGATATTTTCTCTGTTACAGAAGAAAAATCTAATAAAGAGTGAATAAAGAGAGTAATTATAGATCTAGTAGAGAGTATTTCTTCTTTTGTAATTTCGGAAACATCGATGTCAACTTCGTTTGCTTCAATTTTTTTTGGTCGTTCTTTAACTAGTTTTTTTTTTTTTGTATTGTACTGTATACAACTGAAGAATGTCTATTTCGGAAATACAGTTTTGTTTGTCTAAAGTATATATTAATTCTGCAGTCAAATTTATGGATTTTTCTAGTGACACCTTTTCTTCTGTCGGTTGTTCATTCTTGTCTCCTGAGCTGCTACTAGCATTATCGGCGGTTCTATTTAGCACAGCGTCAGCGGTCTCGCTGCTCGTTAAATTGTTCATTCTTGACGCATTTTCGTCATTGCTTAGCCAATCATCTATATACCTTTTTTCGACACGTAAGGCATTTTCAGATTTTGCGTGTTCAATCAGCTCATAAATTGCGGCCTTTTCACGGGAAATGAGAAAGCCTAAAAATTCTTCCTCATCATTGTTGTCGCCGTGGCCGAAAATTCCTTCCGGCCATATATTGTTCCGTGCATACGCTAAAGTGTTTCTCGTTGCTAAGCAACAATGCACCTTCCAGAAAATGTGTTCAGAAAATAATCGCCTTTGACAAATGAAAAAGAAAGTCAAATATTCTTTTTTTACATTTTTACTCTTGATCTTGAAGTTTTTAATTCATAAAGAATTGCTATTTTTCTTCTCCCATAATTTGAAAGCGTAAAAAAAAAAAAAAAAAAAAAAAAAAAAAACGAAGAGAAAAGATGGTTTTGATGCCGGATTTTTGAAGTCACACTGTATATATAACGTATATTTGGAAATTCACTGCTAAACAATACGAAACTTTCTGACTAATTTTTAACTGTAAAAGTATAAAATTGAAAAGCTTGATTATTGAAGGGATTTGGAATCGAATAGCGTTTTTCATTTTTGATAAATAAATTACTTATCGAGATATAAGAGATTCTTGTCACGTGACTGCAGGTTTTTCTCCTTTCCCGTGGTATCGCTTCCGGAAATTCCATTCAAAACAAAAACTTTGAGAGTATTTTCTCGAAGATATATTGCTTTTATCAAAAAATGGATAACGTCATTCGATTACATAGTTTCTGAATAAGAATGCCTGTCAATCTTACGCGTTTCCGAAAAGAAATTAATACAGAAATGTGTCAGAAAGTTAGCCCCTTTGGACTTGAGAAAAGCCTTAAAAAATGACAGAGAAACATTCTCACAAATCTACTTTTTATTATACAGTTTCAAAAGTTATCATGTTTTTAACCCTCCTTTTTCTTTTTTATTCTAAATTACATTATTTTTTTAATGAATCCTTATTTGAATGTTGAAACGTCTAAGACTATGTAATCATTAATGTTGCTGTTGTGTATTTCATGTCTTACAAACAAACACATCGTAATTTTAATAAAATATACTGTAAAATTACCCCATAAAGATGTATGCTGCGGTATTCTTTAAAAGAATCTTAATTGTATTTTAATTTTGCTCAAATCCAAAAGAGCAACTTTCTTACATAAGTTTAAATTTATTTTTGGTCGGAAATGCATGAAACTAGCCGCTGTTGTTGTTGTTCAGAAACTATGTAATCGAGCCGTTTTTTCCGTTTTTATGCAAACGCAATAGCTCTTTTAGAGAATAGTGTCAAAGTTGACGTTTTGAACCGAAGTTCCCGAAGAAAGCAGAAAAACCGGTCAGCGAAGGGAAAAACAACTTTGTCACGTGATCAAAATCGTTTATAACACAACAGGTAATTGATTGATCAAAAAATGGAAAAAACAGTTCGATTCCAAATCGCTTCCATAGGCCTTCCAATTTCATTTAGTGTTAAAAAATGAATCTGTAAATGTATCAATGAATCTGTAAGTATGTCAATGAATCTGTAAATGTGTTTTACGCTTGTTGAGCAGAGCAGTTGAGAACAGCCTTAAGAAAAATCTGATTTTTTTTCTTTTTTTTTGTAGAAATTGAGTTGGGCCTGATTTAATTGACTTCTCCGCGGGCCGGGCCGTGAACTTTGAAAATGTAAACGGACCGGGCCTGTTTTCACTGATTTTTGTCCGGGCTGTAAACTGTGAAAATGTAAACGGTCTGGGCCGGGCGTGGGCCGAACTTTTAATTTTTGCATCGGTGGAAATTATGTATATTTATGGACCATTTTCGTTTTCGGTCGAAAATAAGATTACCTAAATTTGTTTTCGGTGGATCCTTAGTGACAATATACATAGTGGAGTCTCGTTATTGCGTCTTCGCTTAAGATGTATCTCCGGTAATTAGGGCAATTTCGTTTTCCCACTGATTTTTTGATAATGCGGATAAATTTCTCACAATCTGTAACTGGGCAGAATATAAAGACTCTTGCTTTGCACATAGTATTACTTTTTAAAAAGCAATTTTCGTCCAAAATATCTTTCATTGAGATATCAAATTGTTAGTGACACTGATAAACAGACATTTCAAAATCGGTTCAAACAATTCTGTCTGAAATTCATCGATATTACCAATCAAATTCTGAAGTAACTTAAGACTGTAAGATCAGCAAAAATGTGGCAAAAAGATCCCTTATTCCATTATTGCAAAGAAAAATGACTTACAAATTTAAATATTTTTAAATTACGCAAATTCAATTTCTTTGTACTGTTTTTTTTTTCTTTTGTCGTCCAGAGTAATCACTTCTTTACTAAATTCAATTAATTCAAAGCAAGGGAGAAAGGATTATTTTTCTGCCATTTAAATGTTTACATCGATTAGGGAGGAAGAAAAATGGTCTGCCTTGGAAGTCCGCACTAACGGGAGTTTTCACTATAGAGGTCTGCACAGGTCCGGGTAGATTTAATTCACGAGACTCGAGTAAAATCTTCCCTTTCCCCAGATCTTACTTTTTCTGCAGATTCAGACCGGGGACAGACTTCGTTCTCTCGGGCTGACCCAATCCTGGACTACATTTTCCCATAGGTCTGCACACAGGGCGACATTTTCAGGTCCGGTTCCGACCCAGCCAGTATGAAAATCATTGACCCGACCTGGCCCGTGCAAAAATCAGCAAAGCAAGACCCAGACCGAGCAAAAAGTCATAAAAAAATGCCCGATCTATCAATTTTTGCAAAAAATGCATATAGTTTTAAATCGTTATTACTCTAAAATTAAAATTATTTTAAAAGAAAATACATGCATTTCTAGGCAAAAAAAAAAAAAAAAAAAGCACAGTAAAACATGTGAAAAGAAGCTGCCAGTGAGGGAATCCTATCTTAAACGGAAAAATTTCTTGATCCGTGCAAAATGAATATTAATTTCGCAAAAAGAATACAATATATACTATTTCTATTATTCTTATTATTACTCTATTATATTTCTATTATTCTATATATTCTATTTACATCAGACAATATACCTGCTAAAAAAGGAACCTGTGTATCATGGATTTTTCTACTTTCCTATGCGATCCCATATATTAGAAGATGTTACTGTATAACATTTTTCAAATTTTAAAGTCATGGAATATGGATTAACGATTAGGTATGCACCGAATATTCAGTATATAGTCATACTACCGAATATTCGGTTGGGCTGAATATCAAACTATTCGGTCTACAGAATATTCGGCCAAAACGAACACTTAAAAATCCTTTTTTTTTTTTAAATATTTTTTTAAATCTTAAAACAACTTCTACTTTTAATCGTCAATTAATAAAGATATTCAGAATAATTATTATGTTTAGTAATAGAATTATATTAGTATTAATTATAAAAGAAAATGCTTTTACATTATTTATTTGCTATTTGAAAAGTATCAAGAAAATTATCCAATAATGACGATTCTTATAGGAATTAATGATGTACAAATGCAAGTTCCTGAATATTGCGTGGTAAATAACCTGTTTCTTGTTTTTTTTCATAAACAGAGTGTTTCTATAAAAAAATGAAAAACTTTCAGGAGTGATAATAGACATCTAGACAATTCTTGTCCAGGAAACCATGATTACAATCCACTTACTCACACAAAAATACAGTGTATCTCACTCCACGTCAAACTTATATTTTTGTTTGTTACTTTAACAATAATGAAAATGTTGTAAATATATTTTCAACTAAGTTACTTTGATTTCTGTGAAATATGATGACATGGCGAGAAGCGCTAAAAATTGCAACCATTTACTTCTAAACAACACTGAGCTAGACACCCCTTTATTCAGAATGCAGCTGACAGTACATATACTGTCTCACTATGGCCAACTTCCAATGGTATCATCACATTACCACAAGCAAAATTATTATATCGCTCACTTGCAAGAAAAGTGACACATCTCAACAAAAGTAAATTTCACAGGAGGCAAAAGGGGGGGGGGGGGGAATTTGCATGATTTGACTATAATATGAAATTATAGCACTTAGCTCTGCATGCAGGAGTAAAAACGTACATAAAAGTGTAAAACACTTAAGAATGAAGACATAGGATGAGGTTTGTAGGGTTGGATAAATTTACCTCCCCACACAATCTAACCCTCTTCTGTGGTCACAAATGGACAAATAGCGTAATAAAGGGATTTTCCGTATAACTGCACTTATGAAACTTTTTGTTTAGCAAGACACACCTATGACAGAGCTATTAGTGGAATAAAACACAAAATGAATTTTTGCGAGATTTGTCATTTTTCTTGCGGATGAGCGATATGCACATCTCGTTAAAATTTTTTAATTATTGTTAAAGTTGTGAAAGAAATTCTGTTTCAACCGGTAGTGACACATCCTGTATTTTTGATGGAATAAGGGGATTGAGGTGTTGCTTCTTGTTCAAAAAATGTTTGTCTTGACCACATTATCTCCCCTGAAAGTTTGTTCCACGAATTTTAGATTTTTAAAAAACTTTATCTGTTTCATAGCTCTAAAAATGATCGACCACTCCAAACATTGCTCTTTGATGCATTTAAAAACTTCTTTGCTAAATCAAAAGGAATCAGAATGTTATTACTTCTTGATGAGCTGCTACTATTTGAAAAGGTAGTTTATTTTTTTACCTTCTTGACAAATAACAGTATATGACAGTAAAATGTTTCTTCTAATTCCTTCCAAAATTTCCCCTTAAATGTAAAATATTTCTTTTAGAATATAAGAAAATTTTATTCATTTACTTTAATTCACAGATGAATCCATGAAATTTAAAATTTTATCAATTAAAGAAGCTTTAAACTATCTTCTTAAATAATAATCCAAAGCATAGATTTTTTAGTGTAAAGTTTACTTGTAAAAAGATCTTGTTTACCAATATAGAAGTATATGTGTTAAATTGTTCCCAAGCAGAAAAACAATTTCAGTTGAGTTCTGGTTTTCATTCCATCATAAATAGATTTTTGGTTTACTTCCTAATCCCCTGTTTTCTTGTGACATTACAATAAACACAATAAAAGCATAAGAAGAAATAATTTTCACTTCAAACAGTCAATTTTTAATTACACATTTTTATACAAAACATTCATTAAACATTAAAATAGAACAAAACAATTTATTGAAGTAATTCTATAGAATGAAGTTTACATGAAATTATGATAATGGCATGCTAATGCAAAATAAATTAAAAATGGTACAAATGAAACGAAATAATGATAGTAACCCACTCTTTGGAACACACATGATAAAAATGTCTCAGTTATTTTATTGCAAATATTGAAATCATACCCATAATTCAAAAAGTACTCCATTTCAAATAGATGGAAGAAATTATTGCAAATAAGACCTTACACTTGATATAATGGCTTCATGTTGCACGTTAAACAATTACATCCATTCTGGAATGTTTTATTAAATATAATTACATTTCATGTATATATTTTTTAATTTATTAAATGCAAAGGCACAACCTGTGATAAAGTAATACAAGCATATTTCATTTTGATTTTTTAAAACACTAGGCAGCAAAATTTACAAATACACAGATCAATCAGTGCATTTCAGTGTAAAACTAATTGCACAGCAATCTTAAAGTTCAAATGATAGTATTTAATTAACATATTCCCATGTAAAAAAAAAAAAAAAAAAAAAAAAATTCAAATATTGTATAACAGTAACACAACACTAAAATTATATTAATTTTCTTTTCATGAATATAATTTTTAAAGAAATTCCTTCTTGCAATATAAAAGTCAGAATACATAACAAATAAATAAATAAATTATAAGGATTAAAGTTAAATAAATAAGTAACAAGTATTAAAATTACCAAAGATGTATTTTTATATTTTTTAATAAAATCTTAAAATTTAATTTTCTTTTTAAATAACAAGAAATAAAATTGAAATTTTATGCACAGTTTTTTGTATGTTGAAAAAATACAATCAAGAACTTTCCTAACTGACCAGGCCTCAACTGTTTCATTCAGCAATTGAAAAGGTTATAAATGACTAGCAGCACCACTTTCTTAAACATTTTAAGCCTTTTCTATAAAAACGACTTTATAATGAAACTTAATTCAATAACATTTAACATTTCATTCTTAATTTGATATCATTTTTATTAAAAAATACAAATGATCTTGACTGAACATAGTAGAGTGCCGATTATGCGAGCTCTAATTAATTGAAAGCCCAATTATTCTAACCTCTCTTTTTTAAATTTAATCCTATGACTTGGACATACATTTTTTTTTATATTAAATTTTAAAAAGGTAAATAAAATTTATAACAATACAACTGAAATTATATTTTAAAAAATTTGAGATTCTTGTGTTAGTGACATATTCGATACCATAAACTGTTAATCCAAAGTTAAGTATTAAAAAATGCCAGTAAATAGAGGAATGCAAATTCCTAAACAGACTTCAAAAAAGAACTTAATCCTCGTCCCTTTAAAAATAAAGAACTTTATCCAGTTAATAAAGATTTTCTTTTGATTTGCCCATGAATTGTTATTTAGAAATCCAACACAAATGTTAATATCTCTTTCTTTTAATGTATGGTCCCTTTTACATGCAGAAACCATAGATTACCAGAAACAGATAATTGTCTTTATGAATTCAACAGTGATGCTAAAAAAATAGAGGGCACTGGAAATACTGTTTTTACAATGATCTTCAAAATAAAATGAAAACTTCTCGTATCTTATGAGATGTTTATAACCTATGAAATGTTGACAGTGCAAACAGTTAAAAATCCTGCAACAACTTTAAAATTTCACAGCAGTGGTTCAATCCTTTTTTTTTTTTTTTTTTTTTAAACATTACAATCACTGTGCTTTCATTTAGATTTCCATCTGTTCCAATTATATGAATTTTTACATATCTGAACTGGGCCTGGTCTAGACAGTTTCGGATAATTTGCACTCTATTGTAAATACAAAACATAACTAAAATTAATGGTTATTTTATAAAGTCCTTGTTCTATAGTAATTATTGCAATACACATTGTTAAAATCTGCTGTAATTATAGTGATTCAATAACAACAAGGCATATGAAAATTCACTTTCAGATATATTAGAAAAATTTAAGGTATCACCTACTTCCATTAATTTTTATTTTTTTTTTTTATCAGTTAATTTTTATTCTTTATTTTACATGTTGGTCAATTTTTTCAAGTTATAGATTTTTTTTATTTTTTTTTTTAACAATTATTCAAATTTAAGCCATTTGCAAAATCTTTAAAAAATACTTCTGCTTCTTTTTCTTTTCTAGTTTATTTAATAAGCCAGTAATTCTGAACCTTGATTAAAAAAAAAAAAAAAAAAACTACAAATAATTAAATTTGGCAAGGGAAACTAATTCATAAATATTTTTTACATCCTATATTGATATCAATATGTTTAATTTCAATAATAGGTAGAAATACTAAAAATGGAAGGAATGGGAATAAATAAAGGGAAATGCATAAGCACAATAGAAAAAAAAAGGAAAAGAAAAATGCAATAAAATGCAGAACATTAGCAATTTAAAAAAAAAAAAAGAAGAAGAAGAAGAAGAAGAATCCACAGATTAATATTTTCATTACAGATGCATGTCATCTTATTGTACAACTTATAATGAAACTTTGAAATTTTAAATTACAGAATGGTCTAAATTTAACACGTTGAGTGCCACGATGACTGACACTGAAGTGCTGAAAATTTACAATGTTTAAAGTAATTTTTAAGAAAGTATAATCCTGTAATAAATAAAAGATAGGTAAATTTTAAATATTTGTTCAGTAATTATTTAAAACAATGTATATTTTTTCAGTTTTGTATCATATTTTAGATGTCAGCCATCGGTGAATGACACGTTTTAAATGGAAAGTTCGCCTGTCAGCCACCGGTGGCTGACGTGGTGCTTAACGTGTTAATGCTCTCAGGCAGCTTTTAATAGCAAGTAAAAGGAACCAAATAGCAATGAAAAGACATTGTTCATTCCCTAATTTAACACCATTATTTCTCTGGATTATATTATCTAGCAGACAGTTGTGAACTGTTGGTTCGAGTTATCGGGCAATCAGTTGTGTCTGACACTAGTGCTACAAATGTCACATAATAAAATAACCAGGGTTATCTCTAGAAGGGGGTGAGGTCAGATGACTGTCCAGAATGTGGAGAACTAAGAGGCCAAAATATACAAAATATTTGGTCAATTCTTAATTTTTTTTTTTTTTTAATCTACCGTTCTTAGGAGTGTTAATAAAATATTCAAGCTAGGGCATTCTGAATACTGATACCACCACTGAAAATAACTGATTTTAACAGTATATGTTTGTATTCAGGTAATAAGTTAATATGAATTTTAAAAAAAGTTAAACAGTTTTACAGTAAGGATCAGTTAGAACAACATTTTATCTAAAAAATAGTATTTTATGTTCACATCAGGAAATTTTTAAAAATCTTACTTTAAATCCAAAGACACTTTTTCTCATATGAAAAAAAAAGTTCAAGTCTTATAACAAAGTACTTTGAGCTGAGAACAGTTTAAAACAACTGCTTTTCTGGCAGTTCAAACTACACCGGGTTTCCAAATTTCACTTACATTTGGATATGCATTTGAAGCATTACTTTTTTTATTACATATATTCTATATACAAACACACAAGCACAAGATTTATACAAATTTACATGCACACTAATAGCTGACAATTGGCAGGATTTTGGAAAAATTACAGAGTAAATTATAAAATTAATAGGTAATATTATAATCTAAATATATTTTAATATTCCACAAATAAGAGTGATATATATTCATAACTACTTCCATCATCCAATAGAAACTACTTGCTAAGAGGTATTGTACAACTGCGGAAAACTTATATGAAAGTTGTATACAGACATTTTTTCAGAAAATAGAAAAAATAAATAAGTTTGATAAAAGTTAAAGTGATAGTTATTGCTTACATGAGTTAGAATATGTGAACAGAGTACTGAGACATGTTATGAAAAAGAAAACCAGATAAGTTCATATAAAATACATTACATAAAAAATTCATTAATCTATATCTATTCTGATTTTAAAACTTAACATTAAATTAATAAAACAAGGTTTCAAAGTATGCAATTTAAGTGGCATGAAGAAAAGTGATAATTATTTATATAATAAAATAAAAATATCTACAGCATTATTGCATACATGTCTACATACACTTATAATTTATAACTAAGTATCTTACTAATAAATGAACATTTTGTTGAACATATTTATTATTAAAATAGATATCATAATATTCAAACCTTAATATACACATTATTATTGAAACATCTTTTGAGGGTTGAATTTCATGAAATTTTAGGTACTTTTCAACTACTTTATAGTCACATTTTCTTGTCAATAAGCAATTAAATGCAATGTTTTTTGGCAATAAAAGATATATCAGCAGGATGATTTTCATTTATTACATTACTTTACAAAAATTAATAATATTACCAATCATATAACTATATAAAGACAAAAAAAAAAATTAACCAGTAAAAATATTAATAAATCATTATGATGCATGTGATTAAAAACATCAAAACTGAAGACCATAAAATGTTATTAATACAAAAAATAAAGAAACATCATAGATGAAATTAAATTAAAAAAAATTTTTTTTTTTCAAACAAATATAATAGGTGTATTTTTTAAATGGTAATTCAGCTTGAAGCATCAGTAATTACAATAAGTATAAAATGTGACAGATTAACAAAACAAAATCTATTTTTTACTGCTAACTTAGTTTCAAAGGGAACAAAAAAAGAAAAAAAAAACGTATAAAGTATTAGGTTTTATACTAATTCACAATAAAAAATTGGGCATACTCACAATACTAAAATAAACATATATTGCATATATTTTATTAGTGCCACAAATATAACATGAAAATTATACTGCAAACATCTGCAGACAAAATTTCACTACTTAAAAATATACTACCACAATAAAATAAATATGCAAGACAAAAATATCTAACCACCCACTAATTATTACCAATTTAAGAAAGTACTTTGTGAGTCAGCATAATTCAAAAGCACTTAATCAGATTTAGTAATAATGCTCCATTATTCATAAATATTTAAAATTGTCACTGTAATATTTTTTTCATTTCGTATGATATGTATTTGCATATTATTTATCTTATAAGTTTACAGATCATAGACCAAAACCACACTTAAAAATAATTTGTGCACTATATCAAAAACATTCTGCTTACTTCTGGCTTTAAAAAGAAACCACGGAAAATTTAGATTATATAAAACCAAAGATTATACAAAGTTTTGCAAAAAAAAAAAAAAAAAAAAAAAAAAAAACTAAAGCTTGAAGTGGGTTATATTTAAAAATGGCTTTGAACAAGTTACAAAAATACATTATAAAAATTAAAAATAAAATAAGAAATACAGCCTATACAGCATCAAGTAACAAGAAAATGATCAAAGAGTGGGCAAACTTTTCTTTATAAAATCAAATAGCTATTTAGACTTGCTTCTTTTAAAAAAACCTATTTGAAATTTTTAACGCAAGAATGTCAAGGCAATTTTAGCTAAAATGCATTTTAACTTTTACCAATGTATTTAAGATTATTTTAATGTATTTCATATATATATAATTTTATTTTATTTATTTTTTTGGGGGGTGGGGAGGGTAGGGGGGTGGGGGGAGTTATAAAAAATCAGTGTAATACATACAATGCTAGTTCTTCAGTGTTATTTCAATAGGGCAAATAATTACATCTAACATATTGTGAAAATATTTTCACATTTAGATTCACCTACTATTAAGCAATCACATTAAACGCAGACACACTAAATAAATTATGATTTCATGTGTTTTCAGTGATTTTGTAATTACTGTCCTACAAACCAAAGCATAAAAATTACGCATTTTTCTTTTTTCTAAATATTTTTATTTTTTACTTTTCAGCAAAAACCTTAAGAGATATTTTCACAAAGTGGAACAGATTAATGCAGTTTAAGTTTAAACTCTGAACCAAATCTATACTTAGTTTGTCACTTTTTACCACAAAGGGATAAAAGAAACGTCAAATGGTGAATTAAGAGAAGGAACATTATTTACATTTTAGAAAACAATAACAAATTTTAGAAACAATTTTAAAATCTAGCTCCTATATTTATTTTATTTATTTTTTGGACAAAATGAAATTTAATTTTACAGCACTAATCATATTAATGTGTGCAGTTGTAAATATTTATTTATTTATTTTTAAACTAACGTAGATAGAACTGGCTCTTTTTAGCTCTTATTTCTTAATATAAAGTTAAGAATTATGCTGCCTCAAGAATAATTATAAGTAATAATTATTATAGACAAGAATTTATAGAACTACATCAATATTTAAATTATACTAAACAAACAAACAAAAAACTACCACCAAATTTAATAGAGCATTCCATGGACATTCTTTTCATACTTAAAATATTTCAGCTGTTACAGTAAATTGCTTTTTTCTATCTCAAAATAATCAATGGCATAAAATGACAAAAAAAATTGTAGAAAATGATTTGTTTCCTTTAGACTATAGGAATAAACCCAAATAAAGGCACCGTTAATCTAAGGCAATGATATCCTTCTTTTGTAAAAATTTCTGAGATACATAATTGATCACAATAAAATAAATTCAAGAAACTGCATTTAAGCAGGTGAACATCAATTTATTATCTTTTTTTCTTTTTAACTTATGGCAGTAGACATGTTAACTATAAAGTTAATTTTTTCAAAGGGAACATATATTTGGATATAGCTGAATACACAAGATACAGTCGAACCCGGTTAAGACGCTCACGGTTAATACGCGATCCCGCTTAATACGCGGATTTTTTCCGATCCCTTGAATATCGCTCATAAGACTAATGTAAAAATATCACGTTTAATACGCGAATGGTTATTACGCGATCCCGCTTAATACGCGATAAGTTTTTGGTCTTTTGAGGGAAAATAATCACGCTTAAGATGCGGATTCATTGATCAAGATGCGAATTCCGTCTCTCTTCTCAAGTGTTGGCAATTTTGCGGATTATTTTTATTCAGATAAAAAACACTGTTTTCGAATAGTATTATTTACTTTATTTAATAACAGATTAATTAACGCAAAAATTACTAATCAGAAATAGTGGTAGATATTTGAATAAAACAAAGCCCCGCTAAATTAGTAAAACTGCAATTCTTCTTTGATTCCGCCTTCTAACATTCTTTGCCTCTCGCTTCGTGTATGTTTTTACAGTAGTAAGAGAGATATAAACGAATTCAGGTAACTCAGATACATCAAAAAATTATTATGATTAGAGATAATCATGCCTGTTGTTAGTGAGCTTTTAAATGTACGTTATATCACTACTATGTTTTATAATGCATGTTATAGGCAACAAAAAATGAAACTCGTAAAGATTAAATAAATACGACTGCGATTGGATAATTCTTTTATGTTTTCTTTACTTTTTGTTATGCTAACAATATTATGTACACGAAGATTAATAAAAATAATTTCTTCTTATATTAAAAAGAAGGGTCAATTATAATGGTACTTATCAATACAAGTACTAAATTTGATTTTTAAAAGTGGGTTGTGCTTCAAAGTTTTAATGTTTTATTCTTTTTGTTAAAAAATTTTTAGTCTAGTAGGAAAATTATTTTTGTTGTTTTATTTTTGCTTACAAAGTACAAATCGACAACAAAACCAAGTTGGAATCCACATTTATTTTCCTTTTTTATTCCATTCAGTCATATAAAAAGAAAGAAGGAGTTAAAGTTGAATACAATTTAATTTTAAACTAAACACAATTAAGACACAATTTTCGACCGTAAACATATAAACGAAAGCTCAAAAGTTCATTTAGACGATTAAATGTGTAAATAAGCCCAGTTCCTGCAATATGATACAAATCACGTTTAATACGCGATCCCGCTTAATACGCGACTTTTGTCCACTCCCTTGAAACGCGTCTTAACCGGGTTCCACTGTACCTGGACTACATAAAGCAAATAAAGCACTAACTTAAAATTTGAATGAGGTCCAGAACAGGCAATATCTAGCAAAGTTTACAATCAAGTGAATTTTCATATTTAAAGCATGTTTAAATTTAAAAAACAAAACAAATATTCTTTATCTGCTTAGTTTACCTACTTTGGCACTCTCTGATTTACAGAGTTTTTGTAAACTGAAGGTGAAATAAATGCTAATTGCAATGAAACATTAATTTAACATAATAATACAGCTGTAATTCACAATAACCTGAAATGTTTCTTTTAAAAAAATATCGAAAATACAGATGCAAGAACCTTGATCAAATATTAATAATAAAAAGATTTTCCATGAAAGGAAACTGGTGTGCTACAAGTACCAAAACTGCAGTAGTTACTACTTTTTCCAGTAGTTTAATGAGCTACAGTTTGAAAAATGTAATGTAGCAAGTAGCGTAATACAAAAAATCAGTAGTTTGTGGAAAATGCTGACGATACTTTTAATGCTACTTCAGGGGGGAAAAGTGACATTTGTCAAGTGATCATAACTTGCTTCTTTTGTGAAAAATATGTTCTGTGCAACAATTTATAAATGTTAGCAACTTAGCTGCAGCATTTAGCAATGCATCATATGGTGTTATGGATTTTTCCATTGGCACTTGCTGGTAAATCCAAGTACCAAAATCCAAATTATAAAAATTAAGCGACTGCTTTTGAAAAGTAGTTTGAAGTTGCTACTTTTTAAAGGAAGTAGTTATTAATTACATTTAGTAGTAATTAACTACATTTTCAATACAGTAGTTGTAGTGGGCTACAAAAATAAAATAGTTTCTGACCACTGCTTTTGAATATAGCCAGGTCAATTTAATTTAAAGTAATAAATGCAATATACTACACAATTCCAAGCAAATGTTTAAACTGAGTTTTATCACTAGTGTAATTCATGAAGATCTTTGCTTGAAAATTGAGATTTTTTTTCATGACTGTTCGACAAAAATCCTGATTTTTATTGCCGATCAACAAAAACACAATTTTAAATGAAAAACTGAAAAAAAAAAAATAGTGACTTTTATGATTGTTATGAATTTTTTTTTTAAGTGCATCTGCCTTTCCCCTCCTGCACATGCAAATTTTGTACGTTCTCATGACATTTGTACGATCTCATCAATATGAATTTGTACTGATCTCAAAAAGTGTCAAAATCATGATAAAAAAAAAGGGCAGAAATCCAGATTTCTGCAGAAAAGTAACATGTTCAATAACTTGAGCCCAACTGGAATGATAAAACTTTATAATAAAAAATAATCATAAGACAATTTATTGTAACTATAGCATATTATTTTACACTTCTGTAATTTACATTTGAGAAAAGAAATCTTATTAATTTCATTTATTTTCATAACAGTGCATTTTAGAATTTATTCATTGGAAGTTGGTTTGTGTGTGTGTGTGTGTGTGTGGGGGGGGGGGGGGGGGGGGGATCCACTACCGGCACTAACTACTGTTTTTTTTTTCTTTTGTGCCCCTTTGACAAAATTTGCAGGGTTTTTTCGCAGTCTTTTGACGAAATTTGAGTTTTTCTCACGATCTTTTGACGAAATTTGCCATTTTTTTCGCGATTCTTTGACAAAATTTGCCATTTTTTCGCGATCTTTTGATGAAATTTGCCATTTTTTCCACGATCTTTTGATGAAAATTTTCGATTTTTTTTCGCGATCTTTTGATGAAAATTGTCAGGTTTTCTTCGCGATCTTTTGACGAAAATTGTCGTTTTTCGCGATCGTTGGACAACAATTGCAGTTTTTTCGCAATCCTTTAACGATTTTTTTTTTTTTTTTTTTTTGCGACCATTTGTCAAAATACGCGATATATTTTAGGTCCAAATTTTCGAATTTATGACTGATTTTTAATTTTCAGAAATGACTGCCTCAAATTTTCAGAAAATTTGGAACAGAATCACCCCTGAGGGATATAGCTCTTTGACATCTCTGAAAATGACTGAAGGCCCTCTTACCTCAACAGAATTTAAGATCTAGATAAGTATTATAATTTGAGAAATATGAATTTCATGCATACTTAATTAAATTTTGCATACATAATTGTGGAACTTATTTAACTAGATTTGAAAAAAAAAAATCTTTTATTAATGTAATTTGATAAAAACTGCTAATGAAACTGCATCAATTTCAATGCAATGTTTCATTTCTTAAAACATTGAGAAAAATTATAAGATCACATATCATTACCGAACCACTCTAAGTAAAAAAAAAGAGAGAGAGATTGATTTAATATTTTAAATTATAGGAAAAATGTTTCATTTTGAATATAATTTCTGATTTTAAATAAGATTTTCAAAGTAATAAATATCAAATAATTCATGATCAAGGTTCAAGCAGTAAGCTTAGACCAGCACCGTGTTTGAAAATGTATGATGAAAACTTTTACAAAATAATTTTACTTACTATACAAATAAATATAAAATTTTATTAAAATTCAATATTTGTACATAACTACAAAAGAAGAACAAACGCGAAAACAAAAATATACATTTGCTTTTAACAACGAGCAAAATATACATGTAATTTCAAATGATCAGTTGAAATTAAATAAATGGTAAGAAAATTTTACAATAATTTAAAATTTATACAGAAAAGTTATTTTGCAAGAAAATTTCGTTGATATTTAACAAAATAATTTAATTTTTTCTGATCATTTAAATTCCATACCTATCTTACCATAAAAGATCCTTTTGCGTAGTTTTTTTTTTTTTTTTTTTTTTTTTTTTTTGTGAAACAAGATAGAACTGAGAGAAATATAAATTGTTCCAACAATTCCTTTAATTATGCAGTACAAGAAATTATATTTTGAACATTTATGTTCATCTTAAAATAAATATTAATTAAAAAAATATAATTCAAAACCCTACAAAAATAATTAACATACATAAATTCATATGGCATTTTGTGCTTATAATACATGGAACTGTTCTTCATGCATTTAGACCTTAATAAATACATTTCCCTTGAACATGAGATTCAGCAAACAATCAAAAGCATATCCGGTTCATAATTTTGTATTTTCAAGAGACAGTTCCTGAAAATGTTATTGGGAATATTAAGTTCATTCATATACAAGAAAACTTTAATATTGATAAAGTGAAATATTATTTCAATTCTACTTCATTCCAAAATTAAGTAAAATTGCCTTTATAAGAATTTTATTGCATTTCTCTTTCTTTTCAAAATGCATTTCATTCATTTTCAATGATCAATTTTATGCACATTTGAATACGTGTTGAAATGCTTTGCATAATAGAGTCCTAGCTTGCAAATTTTAATAATATATACATTTATTTAAACTAAAAAATCAGTAAATTTTAAATTAACTGAATAGGAGAAATACATAAGGTAATTAAGTTATATGAATAGTATTCAAATTAATTCTTTTCTTATATAAGCAAACAATCAGTTTTATCAAATATTTGTCCTAAAACATTTAATGCATAATCATAGGAAATTATATAAAAATCGAATAAATTACAAATGGAAAGAGTTTACAGTGCAAACATTGATATTATTCTTTTTGAAATCATAGAAATAGCTTTATCATAAAATTTAACAAAACTACAGATGATTAAAAATAATTTAAAAAATGAATAACATCATTTTCTGTTGCAAGAAATTTTAATATATCCCCAAGCAATATTTTTTAACATGCTGATAAATGATGAGTTGGAAATTATGCTGCTTTGTTTTTAAAAATCCACTCATATGAAAAAAACATTTTGTGGAAAACGAAAGGTGAATGATATAATGTAAAAGATTAAAACAAAGTGATAAACAACATTCTCAAATTTTTGCTAATGACAAATGAATGAAATGAAAAACAAAACTGATAATTTATCACTGATCACTTAATAAATACAGTGAACAAAACAAATTAATAAAATCTCAGTTCTATCAAGTTTAAAACACAAATTTAATCACACACCATAGCATTTTATCCTTCTTTAAATATAAAAAATAAATTACTTATTTTATTTATCCAAACATTTACATTATTTAAATCCAGCTTTGTACACTTAAACATATACTATTACACAATTTCAACATACATACAGCTCAGCTAAGCACAATCAACAACCTAGAACTTAGTCATTTGGCATATGAATAAGCTAAGTAATCTAGTACGACATAGTTCATTTGAGCAACTGTATGGACTGAGCTTTTGAGCAAGTTCAAATATATGTATTTTTCCATTCATGAAATGACCAATGGAGTCTTATAGCTTATGTAAATTTCTCAGATTCCCTGAAAGCAACAATGCTACTATACACTTTAAGTGCTGGTCCCAAACGCATATGGAGGACATCTATCAAGTCAGACTGATTCAATTCTAGCAAAGCTTCTCCATCAATAGCCTAAAATAAAAATAATAAATAAATCAACTGAGCTTCAAATTAAAGGATTTCTTTTAATTTATCAATATACACAAAAAGTTCCACTTTACTTGTAAATCACAGAAAATTTACAACATGAGTCGCAATATTTACAACAGCAAGTCAGCAAATGACTCAGCTTGACGACCTCCCCCCCCCCCCCCCCCCAACCAATCAACCAAAAAAATATAGTAATAATAATAATAACAGGGTTCACAGACATGAGAGGAAAAAACTCCACGGAAGAATTTTAAACGACTTAATCTTTTTTTAATATATACCACACCCTCATGTAACATGTGAACCCACCCTAAATTTTAATGCCTCATTTTGACAGAAAACACACTTTTCTTTTAAAATTAAAATACAGTAAAATCTGTCTAAGTTTGAATCGATTGGGACCGAGAAAATTTTCCGCCGTAGACAATATTCCGTCTTATGCAACTCAGTAAAAATAAATTAAAAAAAAAAAAAAAAAAACTCTTGGGTATTTTTTATGTTTGTGATCTTCAGAACCATTCTTAAAGTGAAATATTATTTAGTATAAATATTTTTGGAGTTCGAATCTCAGCAAAACTATTGCTTCCCAACAAACAATTGGTCTATTATTTTCACACCATAATAATGCTATACATATATATTTTTTTTTAAATTGAGACAAAAAAAAAAAACATGATTTTGCACATTTATTTATTTATTTTTTTATTTATCTATATTATAAAGGACAAACATATCTGTGTGTAACGCATGCGTCATTTTCCGAATGGCTACACTTTGAAATTTGAAATGAAATTTTGGTTTTGCAATTTACTCTTCTGCAAATTTTTAAACTTCTAAACATCGCCTATTTTAAATTTTTACACCGTCGTATAAGGAAAAAATGCTCTTTTAAATGCAATTTGTTTGAAAACTGTATCTCAATTAATTTTTGAGATATTAATTTTTTTGCAGTTTTTAATACCATTTTTCTTATCGTGGCAACAAAAGTACCTCATTTCTATTGAAAGTCATTGAAAGTAAACGGAAAATAGTTGAAATAGGAGATACTGTATCTTTTTGTTGCCATTTCTCATAAAACTTGAAAAAATAGTTGAATATAAAATATGGGCTATCTCAAGAATATTGTCAGTTATTCCATGATAATGACGTCATATGCACACTTTTCTATAGACGAAGTTAAGACTGGGTTATAAAAGTCGATTGCTTTAGCGGATGCAAAGGACGTCATTTTATAAAAAAGCGTGTATTTTAATTCTTAAACCTGAATTATGTTTTGTAGAAGTGCGTCATTTTGACAGCCCAGCTGTTTTGAAACTCTTCACAGGTGAAAAGGCTTCACTTTTTAAAATAATGTAATCGGAAGCACACACTGATAAACGCAATGTTTTACAAAAATGTAGAATGTCTTTATAAAAGAGAGGTGACATGCAAATAATAGCAATTTATATTACAGAAATTGATGATTCTCGCCTGGATGGATTTGCTTCGCCGAGTTAGATAAGCAAACAAATAATTCGTGGTTTAAAATAATATCGTGTTCCTGAAGTTTTTGTCAAAAATTCTCTCGAATAATAAAATTTTAATGCTATTCTTTAGGACATTCTACTATAATTTTATCAAAATAGGTTAATTTGCTTCATTTAATTTTTCCTAATTTTATATAATCTATATATTTAAAACACAAGTGTGTTTTTTAGTCATCTGCCCTGATCTTTCTGCTGAACCAATTTTACTAATATATATATTTTTAAACTGACAGCTCTTCCTTTGTAGATGTGGTCGCATTATCTATTTATTTTTTAAATATCCCCACTTTTATATTTAATTTTAAAAGCATTTTATAAAATTTCTTCAAAATGATGAAAATTAGATAGCTTTCATTGCTGAAGACAAGAGAGAAATAATGAGGTATTTTAAACTTTATTCATGCTATTTTCTGATAAAAATTCAAAATTGTTGATAAAAATTGTTGTATAGGGTTTAGTGGCGCAAAATCTCATTAGGAGCAGAATATTATATTAGGGGCATAATAACGGAAAATGACATACTGCTTTTGAAAACACGCATTTTTCCTCATAAATTTTCTATAGTGATTTTCCTTCTGCATGTGTACTAATACTAAGTTTCAGACACTAGGCGAAATGCTTATTTAAGTGAAAATGAAGTCATATTTAAAAGAAAACGTTCATTTTCTTAGATAAAACTAAGCCTTTTAACACAAATGCGTCTAAAATCCATAAATTACGGAAATTGTTACTCTCCAAAATTGAGATTAGAATCTCAAATAAAGAGTGCGTTTGTTCACATAAAAGATGTTTCTGGCAATCTTGACTTCAAGTTTTGAGTTAAAATGATTTTTAAATGATCAAACAAAATACAATTTTTTTTTTTAAATGATGAATATGGATATGAGAAGTGTGTATACAAATTTTGAGGAGGTGAAAATTGCTGTTTTCATTCCGGAAATCCAAGAACAAGAGCCTCAATTGATAACCACGTCCTAATAACTGATCTTTATTATAATTTATTGATTATGTATCTATATTATAAAGAACAAACGTATCTGTGCGTAACGCTGACGTCATTTTGCGAATGGCAATACTTCACGATCAAATTTTGGTCTTGAAATTTTCGCTACTGCATTTTTTCAATCTTCAGACCATCATACATTTTCAATTTTTGTCGCATAGGGAAATAAATCTACTTTCAAATGCAATTTGTTTAAAAACTCCATTCATTGACTGATGTATTATATTTTCTAAAATAATTTTTAAGCATGATTTTTTTTTAAGTTTATCTTATCACGTGCCGGTTTCAATACATAAAATAATAAACATTTTGCACATATTGCAACAAACATTTTTCAGCATTTGTTTCTGACTATTTTTGCAAAATGAAATTAATACTTCCTGTATAAGCAAATAAAAGAATAATATTAAAAAACCACCAATTTAACATATTTGTGAAAGACAAATTAACGAAACTTATACTTCTTTTATAAACAAATAAAAGAATAATATTGAAAAAACACAAATCTAACATATTTGTAATCGTACAATTTAAATTTTTAGATCACCAATTAGGATTTTTTTTTAAAATGGAATTTATTTGCAAAGTTCATCTCTATTTACTGATTGTCTATGGTTTTAAAAACAATTTTAAAGCATGGAATATTTTTTAATTTATCTATATCACGCGGAGCTCGATTACGAAAGATTAATCCTTTTGACCTTAAAACAAAATAATGAGTTCATCATTTTCTTACGGCTAATTACCATTAAAAAAAAACTTCCCTATGAATAAATAAATAACATAAATAAAACACAAATTTACCAGACATGTATAAGCTCTGAAATTACCAGAATATAAAAGGATGCCATAAGTAGTAAAATCTTGGCAAATAACTCTTAGCATGCGGCTAATAAGAAAATATCGCTTTTGATAAATTAAAAAAATGTATTGATTTTGTAATTTGTATTTTCCATATGAAAAATGCTTTTTTAATGTAAGTGGTCAATCTAAAAAATTTATTGCATATAAAAAAATTGTTAGTTTTCAATTAAAAAAAAATGTTTTCACCTATATTCTTTAACCCGGGAAGCCCGGGTACGATCCCCTAGTATATATAGAGGAGAGTTATGTATGAAATTTTGCATTTTATGAATTTAATGAAAAGTATAAAAGACAAAAATGTACAGATTTTTATTTGTTGAATCGGCATTTTCTTTTTATTTACAATTGTTTACAGTATTTTACACAAATAAACTATTTTTCTCAGCGAAATGGATTAAAATACGGTATATAAAATTAAACCATACTATTCTAATTCTTTTTTTTCAACTATCCTAATAATTTGAAAAAAATTGATTTTTAAAAATTTGCTTTTTAAATTTTAAATGCATGACTTTTTTTAAATCTCGTAGTCTTGTATTTACAGTTAGAATATAGGTCTGTAATTTTTTTTTTAAATTTTTATTATAAGGGTAATAAAAAATAAAATAAAAACGCATATTTTAAATGTAACACTGTAAAAAACAGAAATCTGTGTTAAAAATTGTAAATAAAAATAAAATGTTGACTAAACAAATGGAAACTGCGTATTTTCTTTTGCTTTTTATTAAATGCACAAAAATGCAAAATTTCATAAAAATTCTTTTGCTGTAAACAAATGAATGAGCAAAAATATGTTTTTATTAATATTTATATTTTATACGTATTTATTTTTATGTATTTGATCTATAAATCAGTTTTAAATTTTCGTTTACTGAATGTTTTTTATTTAAAAAAATCCTTTTTTCCATCTTATGGAAAAATTTGCTTTTGGCGGGACCTTAAAATCCTTTCCGTTTCCGCATTAGGCAGATTCCGGCTTATAGAGCACGCATTAATGTTATTTTCTATGGATTCGCCGGGGCTTCAAAATATTTCTGCGGTAGACAGATTTCTGGCTTATAGAGCACGCATTAATGTTATTTTCTATGGATTCGCCGGGGCTTCAAAATATTTCTGCGGTAGACAGATTTCCGGCTTACACAGAGTCCACCTTAGACAGATTTTACTGTATAATAGTTAGTGCTAAAATTGCATAGTATTAAGAATATATTTCTTACTGGATTCAGAAATTTGAATGCAAAATTGCCAGTGAACTACTTTATGCAGTAAATATATTTTTTTTTATTTCCTTTAATGGCTAATCTCTTTCATGCCATATATGCTTAAAAAAAGATGATTTTACAAGAAGTATTATTCATCACATAAGATATAAGTTACATTTTCCACTTTTTTCTACTTCAAGTAAATCATTGTTCAATACTAAATTTTGTTTTGCGATAATTTAAGGAGTATTTTGCTTATTTAAAGAATTCTGAGTACTCTTAGAAAACTTTTTTCATTTCTAAAGAGTTTCTAAGAAGTCTAAGGGTCAGGAGGCTGTAGGAACCCTGAAATAAATAAATAAAATGTTCTTTTGCAAACATCTCATTGCTGTCTGCTCTATCATACACTATTCCTGTTAACACTATCTTTTACCAGCAATAAAAGAAATTTGGATTTTTTAAAAGCAAAATTAGAAGAGGAAATATCTTTCAAAAATTAAACTGCAATCTATATTTTATATAAAAAAGGACTTTGATTCAATTTTCATGTTTTCTAAAATTTATTCTTGTCATCTTATCTTTCACTACTTGCTGGAAAAACTTAATACCTTCAGAATGTATGACAAAATTGTCACAAATTTTCCACATCTAAAAAGTCATAAAGTGTTTTGGGGAATGAAAAATAGACAAAAGTAATATGTTAGTTTTCATTATAATATTATTTATTCATAGTAGCTGTAATTGATCTGCTGGAAGTGTATCATGTAACTTACATAAATACCCTTGATACCACTTCAGCAGGTTATTATTTTATTTTATTGTCATAAAAAAAAATACTATTATTTATATATTTTGATTATTATTATTATTTTATAAAATGCATATATATATTTAGAGTGTGTATTACATATAGGTATTTTGATTATTATTATTATTATTTAATATAAATATACTCAGATATGTATTTATGCTATAAGGTCTTAATAAGAGTAGGACCACACAAGGAGTCTTATCTGTAGAGGGGATCTTTTCAGCGAGTCACGGAGTCTACAAGCCTGACAATAGCTTGACATAAAATGCCAAGTCGTATTTATGACGGGATACTACTTTATTTATGATACCTAATAAAACAGGCCACACAGGCGAGACTCGGGGGCCAGAAACCAAGATCGCTGACGCTCAAGGGGCGGAGTATGGTATACCCCGGAAAAAGTGCAATACCGAATCAGAGGTTTGCAGGTCGAAGGAAGAAATGGGGGTCAGCAAGGCTGACCGATCATTCGACGGAGGGGGCGGAGGACCTTCCTCCACATTGTCATCACGAGGTGATGTCGTAACTAAAGGAAGAAGTTACAATGAGATTGATTCAAGTTTCTATAGGATGATGACTTAAAATAATATATGGATGTAAGCCCCTAAACCATGAAGTCTTAAGGAGATTGATGCCAGTTGTAAAGCTATGAAGTACTAAAATAATATAGCATATCGATTCAAATTCCTATACCATGAAGACTAAAAAATTTGAGATCGATGTCAGTTGCAGAACCATGATGACTTAAAATACTCTTCGATTCAAGTTCCTAAACCAGGAAGTCTTATATATATTGATGCAAGCTCCTATACCATGAAGACTAAAAACATAGATGTCGGTTCAAGTCTTTAAACCAGGACGACTTAAGAGATCGATGGATACTCCAAAACTATGCAGTCTTAAAAATAGAGTTCAGTTTGAGTTCCTGAATGACGATGTCGAATTATTTGGGTTGTGTTTTCCCGTTAAGGGATGGCCCTATGGATAAACTGTCCTCGGACATGGCTTCGTCGTTAAGTGTTTTAAATTAGTGAACTTTACCGTGAGTGAAAAAAAAGTCATTCAATATGCCAAGGATTCAAGTGTGACCTTAACCACAAGTGATCCCTCTCTACAGAAGGTATGTCCTTTTTAACCTTTTGTATTCCCATTGTGTGAATAATTTATGTTGTATTAGGGAGGTACAATTTATGGTACTCAAGCGATTAAGTATTAATTGTAATGTTAATTTAAAAAGTAAATTTAATGTAATTACTAATTCATTTTCGTTCTTTGGAACGCTGGTGTCTTATGACACAATTCTATTTTGTTTCTTTTATTATTTTGTAAATATGTACATTACTGTAAATAAACCTTTTGTTTATTGTTAACTTTTGGCTATGTTTTTAATACAACATGAGTCCACTGTTTTACTTTAATGTAAGTTTTATTTCAGATGACAGTCTGCTTTATGATGCTATTTATGCGTAGTTTAGTTAGGTTTTATTTAGATTCAACTGCGCGGTCTATACGCTATTTCTTCACTAAAATTACACAACGCAGCTTGGGGCGTTTTGGAGATGTGTTTCCTCCCGCCTCAATTTAAGATAATTAAGGTTAGTTTAATTATCAGGAATAGCCAGGACCAGTATTATATAATTACGATCACAAACGTTTATCTATAAATTGTAATGTTTAAATACCCACTATAATAATTCAGGTATTTCAGGTTCAGTAATTGAGGAGTAGTTAACTTCTCTTACTCTCTTGGGTAATTACCCCCATTACCCAATTATTATTTCCCCCATTCTTCAAGGTATGTTTGGGTAGTTAAGTTGGTTCCGGTAAATGGACCTGGATCTCCCCAGCATGATCAAAAGTTCCTTTTATGAATTTCCCCAAAAACTTGTTCTTAGGTCTACAATAGGAATTTCTCTCATTCATAAATTATGATCATTGCAAACTATCTAATGAAGTTTTTGCTAAATTGTAAAAGCTAGCAATGTATTTTTATTTGTGTACAAAAGTACCATTCACTTAGCAATTGTATCACAAAACCATTAAAATCCAGATAAACTTTATTTTTAACAGGGCAAAAGGAGGGGAAGGTACAGACATTTCAGTGAGAAGATTGAGACTTGAAATGAGTTTATTGTTATTTCAAATGAAAAATACTGCTGAAAAAAAGTTTTAAATGTGTGTTAAAAAGATTTAAAAATTTTAAACTGCTTGCTGTGCTGAAAGAAGAAGAAGAAAGTGTAAATTTTGGAAAAAGATAATTTAGTTGAAATTTAAAAAAGGTGGAAAAAAAAATGATTTTCCTGCTGAAAGTTTGTATAAGTTTTTTGTTATGGATATTTTTATAAGTTTTTTTTTATTTGCCAGATATTTTTGCAATGATTACAATTGTTCCAATCAGCATATTCCAATGCTATTCCATCTAGTATTGTACCTCAAATGTTTCGATTTGAAATGTTTTTTTTTATACTAAATTAAAAGATATTACATTTATACATGAAGTTGTTGAACTAAATTTAATTCACACCACAGCCTCAAGTATACTAAGGGTAGAAAAATAAATGAATAATTTTGAACATGAATAAGTGTATTTAATGGACATGGATGAAATTTGCAACACAGATCCTAATGGATGCAATATATCTTAAAATAACCAAATACATGAAAATCTATTTAGATTATGACTATTATGTTAGTGCAAAAAAATTAAGTACTGAGAATATTCAATGTAAACATATCTAATAGCATGCATAACACTCTTACTGAAATGGGTTGAAACACTATGATTTGTGCTTTCAATATTGTAGATCATTTTTCATAGAAGTAATATTCATTCTCATAAAAACAAATATTAAAGCTCTCAGGGGATGTTTGAAAAATTATTAAACTTCACAATCCACTTTCCAAATATCCCCAAAATATAAAAAGGATCGGAAATAGCACACTACAAGCAACGAAACTACAGTAGTTTGTAGCATAATGCATTATATTTTGAAAAAATGTAAAGTAGCGAGTAGCATAATATTCGCTTTGAGTTTGTAAGGACCACTGACAAGTTTTAACACTACTTTAGGAGAAAAAAAAAAATTGTGACATTCTACAAATCATGTGATTTCAACTTGTGTCTGTGCAACAAACAACAGCGAACCTCAGCTGAAGTGTTTAGCAACACATTGTACGACTTTATAAATCTTCCCATTGTCACTTGCTGCTAAAATCAAGTGGTGACCCACCAGTAGTTTCCTCATAGGCAATACTTGTCTACTCACTCAATGTACGAACTTCATGTTTTAATAGCAGGTTTCTTCTTTTAATTGCTATATTTATAGATTTATTAATTTCTGATTGTAATGCTGGGCTTAATGAATCGGAGAGAGGAATTCAATCCAAAGTTTGAATTGAACAAAATTAATTCCGATTCATAAGCTCAAAATTACACTACAGCCGATGACGTAAGTGGTTGACATTGCTTAATGTGTTTTTTAAGAATTATTTTAATTTATTTAAGATCAAATAAAATTATATTTACTAGTTATCGTAGCTGCAAAAAAATAAAGAAAAGAAAACACTCACCCAAGTACTTGAACACAGAAAGATAATTCACAAATGACGTTTATTTAAACATATATAAAATTTGCTAATTTGAATGCATTCTTACATTATGAATTATGAAAAGATTATCAAAATGAATGTAAAATTTAATATAATTTTAGATAATTGGAGATATATTGTCATCTGAGAAAAAGCAGAAGTTTACGTAATATTTCCTTTAGTTTTAAGGCCTCCAAAATGAATAAAGTTCAGGAACGTAAAGTCAAACTAGGGATTAAAGTTCAGGAATGTAAAGTCAAACTAGGGTCGTAGAAGGACTCTTGTATTTGGAGAACTGGAAACATGCTGTTGACAAACTTCTTTCAGGAATGTAGATTCTATTTCTTTTTATTAAATGCGAATCCGAACCGAATGAGAAGTTACGGATTTGGAAAATTGGAAATAGGATGTTTGAGAACTTCCTTCAGAAATGCAGATTTTGATGATTTCAGTTCGTTACAAAGGCAATTTACTATTTATCGCATCGACAAAAAAAACAGATAATCAATTCGTATTTTTATAGCAAAGAAGTATGGTTGATCGAAGAATAATAAAATGTCGATGAGCAGAACAGCAATTCAAGGCTTCCAATTAATGTTCTATGAAATTTACTTAGAAATGCTTCTTGAAGAAAAAAAATTATATTTCCTTTAGATGATATACGGCCGCCAAGGCCTAACAGAACGTCGATCTCTTCTCACTGGCTAGCCGAACTCTTCTGCCGCAACAGCCGGCTAAAAAAAGCACGCCGTCGCAGCCCCCACAAGTTACTTGCTTTTACGACTCCCTGGTGAAGAAAAAAGAATGACTTCCAGAACCCAGAGTTTCAAACATGAAAAGCCATTTCAGAGCGCGCCAGCCAATTAAAAAACGCCTATCCTCCCTGCGCCTGACGTCACACACAACGTGCGTGTTCCAAAAGGAATGTTAAACGATTTAGCAGACGTCCGGTTTTGAACTAAGCGTCTGTTTGGCAAAGGGGAATACCCTTCTTGTTGGAACTTTCAAAATGTCGGAAAGAATGATCTCATGGCGTCGCGCGCCGAAATTAAAAATGAGAAAAGATAGAAAATACATTTTTGCGTATTTCTGCCAAAGTATTTATCACAAGTCACTGAAAATTTTGCAATCGGCTAGAAATAAATATTTCTATCCACATAATATAATTTAAAAGGGAAATATTGATAAATAAAAGATTTCTATTTTTTATATTTTAGACTTAGAAAATTCCGATGTGTTTACACATTCGCGATGTATGTTGAAAGAAATTTGAAAGTTAAATTACTGAAATATAATAAAATACTAATTGCACCTAAATAATCTTAATAAGAGATAATGTTTACATTGAAAAATAAGGAAATATTGAAATATTTATCATTAAAATTTACATTATAAGTTTAAAACTTGTGATTAGAAATTAGGTGTTTGAAAATGTTAATTTAAGTTGTAAAATTGAAATAAATTATATTATTTAAATTAATTTGAATGGGAAATGATGCATTATATTTTTTATGATGCAACATAATGTTTTTAATGAAAAAATGTACATTTTCCCCTTCTTTTCCATGGAAAGTGGGAATCGCTGCCATAAGCGCGTTTAATTGCAAATCATTTGCCATATCGTAATAATTTGTATACACGTGAAGAATCAAAAGGTATACTAAAACACTGATGTATGACAAATAAATTATCTTAAAGCAAAGCAAATAAAAAAATAATAATGGAAAAATTTGTTAAAATGATGAAGGAAAGAAAAAAAATTATAAAAAAAATGGAAGATTACTTTTTTAAAAAAATTTCTAAAAATGCATATTAATGTGCAATACAGTTAAACTAAATAAATATATGCAAAAATGTACAAATCCCCCAAAATAGAAAAAAAGGAACACAATAACTACAAATATCAAAACATGCAACAATAAATCATTATGAATTCAAAGCGTAATATATAAAGTTTTCGTTTTTTCAATTTATGAAAAAATATTAGCAAATAAATCTTTGAAAAATCAAATTTCTTTTCTTTACATATATTTATAGAATCAAATCTTAAAAGGAAAATAAATAAAAATATAAATCATGTATATTTTAAAAATATATTGCACGAATATGGGGTCCGCACATGAAATAGAGAGAAAAAAAAAATATATAAGTTTAGTGAGTATTATTTTTAAAATAAATGATTAAATAATTAATAAGTTAATTAATAAATATGTTTTATCTATTATCATGAAAAAGTAATGAAACCCGATCTCCGATCTTTAAAGTTATGGCATCAATTAATGCCTATGAATGAAAAGAAAAAATTAATATTAAAAAGGCTTAAAACAATAACTCCAAGAATGAAATCACTAAGTTAACGGCACCATAAATGTACTGTAATGCTGGGCTTAATGAATCGGAGAGAGGAATTCAATCCAAAGTTTGAATTGAACAAAATTAATTCCGATTCATAAGCTCAAAATTACACTACAGCCGATGACGTAAGTGGTTGACATTGCTTAATGTGTTTTTTAAGAATTATTTTAATTTATTTAAGATCAAATAAAATTATATTTACTAGTTATCGTAGCTGCAAAAAAATAAAGAAAAGAAAACACTCACCCAAGTACTTGAACACAGAAAGATAATTCACAAATGACGTTTATTTAAACATATATAAAATTTGCTAATTTGAATGCATTCTTACATTATGAATTATGAAAAGATTATCAAAATGAATGTAAAATTTAATATAATTTTAGATAATTGGAGATATATTGTCATCTGATAAAAAGCAGAAGTTTACGTAATATTTCCTTTAGTTTTAAGGCCTCCAAAATGAATAAAGTTCAGGAACGTAAAGTCAAACTAGGGATTAAAGTTCAGGAATGTAAAGTCAAACTAGGGTCGTAGAAGGACTCTTGTATTTGGAGAACTGGAAACATGCTGTTGACAAACTTCTTTCAGGAATGTAGATTCTATTTCTTTTTATTAAATGCGAATCCGAACCGAATGAGAAGTTACGGATTTGGAAAATTGGAAATAGGATGTTTGAGAACTTCCTTCAGAAATGCAGATTTTGACGATTTCAGTTCGTTACAAAGGCAATTTACTATTTATCGCATCGACAAAAAAAAACAGATAATCAATTCGTATTTTTATAGCAAAGAAGTATGGTTGATCGAAGAATAATAAAATGTCGATGAGCAGAACAGCAATTCAAGGCTTCCAATTAATGTTCTATGAAATTTACTTAGAAATGCTTCTTGAAGAAAAAAAATTATATTTCCTTTAGATGATATACGGCCGCCAAGGCCTAACAGAACGTCGATCTCTTCTCACTGGCTAGCCGAACTCTTCTGCCGCAACAGCCGGCTAAAAAAAGCACGGCGTCGCAGCCCCCACAAGTTACTTGCTTTTACGACTCCCTGGTGAAGAAAAAAGAATGACTTCCAGAACCCAGAGTTTCAAACATGAAAAGCCATTTCAGAGCGCGCCAGCCAATTAAAAAACGCCTATCCTCCCCGCGCCTGACGTCACACACAACGTGCGTGTTCCAAAAGGAATGTTAAACGATTTAGCAGACGTCCGGTTTTGAACTAAGCGTCTGTTTGGCAAAGGGGAATACCCTTCTTGTTGGAACTTTCAAAATGTCGGAAAGAATGATCTCATGGCGTCGCGCGCCGAAATTAAAAATGAGAAAAGATAGAAAATACATTTTTGCGTATTTCTGCCAAAGTATTTATCACAAGTCACTGAAAATTTTGCAATCGGCTAGAAATAAATATTTCTATCCACATAATATAATTTAAAAGGGAAATATTGATAAATAAAAGATTTCTATTTTTTATATTTTAGACTTAGAAAATTCCGATGTGTTTACACATTCGCGATGTATGTTGAAAGAAATTTGAAAGTTAAATTACTGAAATATAATAAAATACTAATTGCACCTAAATAATCTTAATAAGAGATAATGTTTACATTGAAAAATAAGGAAATATTGAATTATTTATCATTAAAATTTACATTATAAGTTTAAAACTTGTGATTAGAAATTAGGTGTTTGAAAATGTTAATTTAAGTTGTAAAATTGAAATAAATTATATTATTTAAATTAATTTGAATGGGAAATGATGCATTATATTTTTTATGATGCAACACTGATATTATGACAAAAAAAAAAAAAAAAAAAAAAAATTAATATTGAACTACCTTGGTAAGCATATAACGGATATTTTAGAGTTATCAACAAGTCAATGGTAATTTCTTTGTAAAGTTTACTCATTTATCAAGAAAATTATATGGAAGCATTATGCAGATTCTTTAGATGAGTGTTTTCATATCTAACCACAGTCAAACAAGATGCATTTTCAAAAATTGAAGTGGCAGTTCAGTCAGTAACCCAATAGTTGTACCAATATAAGTAGGCCACTTTGCACTGATCTGCAAAACAGAAACCTAAAGAAATCCTACCATAAAAAAAAAGAGATCTTTCTATTATATAAACATATTTGGTAGAAAGTGCACAAAGTGGTGTTACCTACTTCTATATAGATAATACTACAGGGTTATGACACTTCAATTTTTAAGGATAGATTTTCTTGTTTTTACAACATTTTCTTTTATGCTACCTTTCTTAATTTTTAATGACCTTGGATATACCACACTTATTTCATTGTATCCCAGTAAAACAAATACAAAAATATGCCACTGTTTTACTTAATCCATGTCCTTAATTTCAAATGTAGACTGAATCCTTTGACAAAATCTCCAACTTTTGAAAAGTAGTTTGCAATCGTTATTTTTTAAAACAAGTAGTTACAGTTAACTAAATTTTAAGTACAGTAGCTGTGGTTCACTCCAATCGAAAAATTGTATTTCCAACAACTGTCCACACATGCTGTACTGGACTCTGATTTAATGAACTTGAAAACCACTGAATAAGCAGAATTGTTTCATTCTTCAGATATCTCTGAACTAATCTATCACTACACAGTAGTGCATTTCTGTCCATAAATATTGTATTTGTACACGTTGTAGCAGCAGAAGGACAAACACCAGAGTATTAGATTTCAGTATGACGTTGATTAGAAGTTATTGAACCAATAAGGGGGGAAAAAATCAAGATCAATGAGACCTTTCATTGGTATTCTTGCTCACACTAAGTAAACCTCTGTAGTGGTCATTTTTTATGAAAATTGTTGCTCAGTATGGAGTTGATGTGTCTATTTATATCAAAATAGTTTGACTGATATCGAAAGCAACACACAGTTACAACAATAATGCTACAGTTTTCTGATCCATGATTTTAACAACCATTTTGGTTACTTTATAATGAATACATAAACTGTTTGTTTTCATATGGTAATTATCTTTTCCAAGTAATGCAATTTACCCAAGTTAGAAGTAATGTGCAGGAAAACTACAATGAAAATTTTGGTCTTTCACAACATCAGACTTTTTTGCATCTGCTTGCAACATTTCTAAGGTCTTTCAAGACTAAATCTGGTATGCAGTTTTTCTTGCACATGACTTCTAACTTGGCTAAATTGCATTACTAGGAAAACAGATTACTGTTTGAATAACAAGTTGCTTCACACTGCTGTTACTTAAATAGATCAATATACACTCTAGGACACCAATTTAAACAAATTTTCAGTACATATTTTTATGTAATGAATATTTTCAAGTTCTAATTCGAAATAATAAATTCAATATGACTATTTTGTATTTGTTGCTTATTTTTTAGATTATTTTAACATGCCTAATTTTTTATTTTATTATTATTTTTTTTTTTTACTTCAGCGTACAAAGTTTTCAAATCTTAAATTAATAAAACCTTTTCAAGAAACAACATGCCAGGTCAGAGCATATGAAGATATGTTATCTCTTTGGCCACTATGCCAATTTAAAAAATATAAATAATAATAAAAAGCAGCTTCTCAAGATGATTTGTCTTGAACATTACTGACAGATTCACAAACAAAAAAGCCAGGAAACAACATTTTTAAAGAGTATTTCCTAGTGTAAATGAGTCTTTCCAGCTCAGTCAGGAAAGTAGGTTGATTTGATTATTTACTTTAAGGTACATACATCTGATATAATATAAATTTTTAATTAGGCTTATCAAATGTAACTGGATGAATATTAGGTAATTATAATGTTACAATTTTTTTTAAATCAATTAAAAAATTCTCCATAGGTTGTAATATCAGGGGTCTGTCCAGACTTTTCTCACAGGGTCCTGTTTTTGTGAAATTGTGAAGTTTTTCTTATTTTTGTGAAAATTCTAGTCATAATTTTGTAAATTTTAAATTATCGATGCCTTCATGTCCTATCATCCATGTATAAAAAGCTAAGTGATATGCTCTTTGGTGAGTTCAACTGCTTACTTACAGGCCAGATTTTATTTTTAAATGACTAAATTTGTGAAAAGTTCAATTTGAAAGTGAAAAAATTCTGTAAAAGGTCTATTTAAGAGAAATAATTTTGTGAAAGGTCCTGTTTTGGGATAAAATGTTTTGTGAAGGGTCCTGTTTGGGGATAAATAATTTTGTGAAGGGTCCTGTTTTAAGATAAATTATTTTGTGAAGGGTCCTTTAAAGGACCTAAAATTTTCCTAAACATATCCCTGAATATAACTCAAATTATTCAAAAACAGCTATAAAAACTTTTGTGTGTCCCTGTAAATGAACAACAAGAGCAACATACTTGATTTAACAAATTCACAAAAGGCACTTGCAAGATCACTGTCCCAAGTAGGTTTGAATTAGTTCAGTACAGTAAACTTTGTCTAAGGCGGAATCGATCAGGACTGGAGAAATTTTCCGTAGTAGACAATATTCCACCTTAGACAAATTTTACTCTATGTCTATGGATTCTGAGGGACTTGAAAATCTTTCCAAGTTAGACAGATTTCTGTCTTACACAGAATCTGCCTTACAGAGAGTTTACTGTATTTCAAATTTCATTGTGATAAGTTTTACATGTTTTGCATTCACACAAATGAACTACAAGAGCTACGCACTTGATTAACTAATGTATCCAAGATACTTACATATGAGATCAACAAATACACTATCCCAACTAGATGCGAAATTGTTCAGTATTTTGGATGTTAACAAATTTTGAATTTTTTTAACTTTTGGGTGTTCCTGTAAAACTATAAGAGCAATATGCTTTGTTAACAAGATCCATACACTTAAACCTTATAATGGATTTGTTAGCACATTTCTAAGAGACAAGTAGGTGCATCAAGTGTACTTGCTCCAGGATGCTGAGTATGTAGCTACGCTACTAATCAAAGTTGGGAAAATAGCAGTTATAAGATTTGATATTTTGTTGCTTTCAACTGAATGCAAGCAGTAATTACTTCTCATTTTTATTATTGTTTAATGTTGGTTTAACGATTATTTCCAAAAATTTAACCATGAAAATCTGAAACAGTTTAAGCATTGTGGGTTTTTTTTATTATTAAGGTGAAGCATTCTTCAATCACAAATTTGTTTAATTTAAAAAGCACCATACCATTTTACACTGCTTAGCATGTGTTATATCAGTCAGAAGCAAATATATTAAGACAATAATAACAGGTTTGAAAATTAGCATATCATTGGGTATTTAAGAATGATTTATTAATGCAGATTAACAGTAATTGTTAGGATTTCTTCCCTACTAATAAATCTAAAAATCTTCATACATTGCAAAATAAAATGGTAACAAGTAGAATTAGACAGAAATTCACTTACTTGTTCTCGGAACAATTTCCCTTGATCTATGCAGCCCTTTAAAGATGAAACAAATTTTGCAACCTGATTGACAGACCACTGTCGGACAGCACTGCCTTTAATGGAACTTAGACCTGGAATTATTGAAGTATTGTGCTCCCACGAGAAAGGAACTTCTTTAGGAGGATTTGTAAATGGAGCATTGAATATAGAGTCATGCACTTTTTCTTCAATATCTTTCTTCTTTTCATTAGCAGCTACCTGAGCTTTTTTCAAGGCTTCAAGTCTCATCACAGCTGTTGAGATAATACAAATATTTCATTATACTCATTATATTATACTACATGCAAGAATACACTCTACAAAATAACATTAAAAATCAGTGAATGCACATCTATTTTTATCTTTTCATGACCTACTTATTTAAAATGTTCTATTTATGAGCTATGAACTTAATCAGTCAGAAGCATATACATTAAGACAATAATAACAGCTTTGAAAATTAGCATACCATTGGATAGTTAAGAATAATTTGTTTAAAGCAAATTAACAATAATTGCTAGGATTTCTTACAATAATCTACAAATCAATTTTCAATGAACAGAAATACTTTAATAAACTATTACAATTGTATGTTTTAAAATTAATTATATATAATTCACAACTGCCAATTGTTAGGCCTTTTTTAACACCGCTATTTCAGAATAATATTTTTTTTTTTGTTTTACTTAATCATAGTCGTAAAAAAAACCTGAGTATGTAGCCCCCCAAAAAACTATAGAATATACGTTGTAGACCTCAGGGTTACCAAAATAGTTATTTAAATATCTTCTATTATAATTAAAAACTAATAAAAAGTGTCTGTCACACTTTCATGCTGTTGCTATGGTGTTATGCCACAGCTACAATTGAATATCTGGAAAAAAAAAATACCACAATCAATATGTGCATCCCAGATTAGAATTTTTACACCATCATTTTCTATAGAAGTTGAAACTGTCAAAATATAACAAAGATGAAATTAATGATTTATCAGTTAATTTAAATGTAAGACTTTTTTTAAATGTCACTATAAGCTTCTTCTGAATGAACATAAATATTGTATGAAAATGAAGAAACTGTCTAACGTAGTAATCTCATTTTTGCTTGCACTTCCAAGCTCATATATGGTTAAATCTGGTTTCACAATATTAGCTCTATACTAATGAAACAAAGAAATCATTTAAACATTTAATTTTTAAAGTTGAAATGGATATTTTGAACTCTTCATTAAGAATTGCTTCATTAAGAATTGAATCGTTAAGAATTGCATCCATAACACTGACATTGTCAATCAATTTTAGAAACTTTATAGAAAGTTCATAATGATGCGTTTGATTACATATATCTTATTTTCTGGTACATAAGTTGACTTTTTTCACTAACAAAAAACAAAGAAAATTCAGGGATCAACTTATACACCAGACATAAAATCATATGTTTAATGATCACAGTTTGTAATTGTAAATATAGTTAGGAGATAAATGTTGATCTTTTCCGTGCTATTATAGCCTACAAAATTTATCATTCAACATATTGTACACAATAATTAAAAGTTGATGTTATTTTCTATAAATATTTGTTATAAAAAATTATTTTATTTTAGAAAAAAACGATACTTCTTAGTTATCCCGTCGACCAATTTCGCCAAATTATATAAATCCCCAAACCACACGCCAAATTATACAAATTGACATAATTTTTACTTTAAATAACAAAAGAACAAGTAAATTAGTATAACATTAATAAAAATACAAATAAAACGTCGAAATAAAAATCATTTTATGACATAAACACGTGTAAGTCAAGTGAATATGACATTTACGATCAACCATTATTGGCATTTAATCTTACAATTTGGCGACAGTAATTTGGTCGACGGAATAACTAAGAAGTACCAAAAAAACACTACTATTTGCTTTTCTTTTGGTGATTTTTTATATTTGACTTTTTTTCCCCCCACTTTTATTTTCTTAAAAGAATATACAGTTACTTTTATGAATAAATTAAGGCATGGCATATGCTAAATACACTCAAAATATGTCATTTCAGTGATAAAAATGTAAGATCAACTTATACACCAAAAAATCTGAACTATGTTGAACATATATAATTTAAATAATAAGCAATCTAAGAATTGCATAAATGCAGTTTTTTCTTTGATTATAACTGAGAAATATAGCAGGGATTGATTAACAGTCAAGAAGCTCTCGAAAGAGTTGACAGTAAAAAAAGCAGGGCTGTGGAGTCGGTAGGAAAAATGACTGACTCCGACTCCGGTATATACACATGGTTTCTCAAAAAGATTGAAATTCTCTTTAATTTTTTACCTGTTGGAGATATATTGATAATGCAAATTGAAAAAGTGTTCAAAATTAAATAATAATTAAGATTAAGGATCGACCGAAACCGAAACCAAATTTTGGTAATATTTCTATTTTCGGCCGAAAATTTCGTTCGATTAGTTCTAAATACAGTAAAAAAAAAAACAAAAAAAAAAACAATTATATTTATTACTTTTTATGGGGTGTCCATTACTGGAATAGAGGGTGCCCAGTCCATTACTGGAACAAAGGGTTCCATTACTGGCATTTTAGGTGTTTTGATATATTTCTGCTATTTACAATTAAATTTTGAGTCATATTGGGAAATGAGACTATGCGAATGGTTAAATATTGTTGATAAATTAATATAATATTGAAAAAACTGAAATATAATACACATAACTAAGAAAACAATTTTTAGAGAAATACCTTAAGGGTGTCCATTACTGGCACATCTACCCTATTTATATATATATAGATATATAACCCATATAATCCGACTGGCAGGATTTCCTGCCAAGCATTATAGACAGTTTAGCGCTTTAAAAAAATTTGAATTGTTCGGTTGGCACCAGTTTTTTTAAATAATAATTTTCCCCTTACTTGAAGAATGGTGTATTAGATGAAAGGAATATTACTCTTAAAGTGCCGAGTAATTATCCTCATATTATAAAAATGTAGTTATCTACATTCATACTTTAAAGACAATTTTAATCACTGTAATATATACAGATCTGTTTCCAAAAAAATGCATTTAAAAAATATATACTAGACGCCGCATTAATTTTTTTTTTTTTTTTTTTTTAAATGTGACGTCCGATATATTTTTTTAAATGTTACATGAAATATATTTTAATAAGTAATAATAATAAGGAATATCATGAAAAAAAAAATTGAGAAAATAAAAAAAAAAAATCTTAAAAAATATACATTACAAGAAAAAAAAAAAAAAAAAAAGAAGTTTCTTCACTTTCCTCTCAAAATTCATGAAATAATTGCTTTTTCTACAATAGGTTAGAATTATGGTCCTCCATCGGATAGGATAATCAAATTTAGCCCGAACCAGATAGACTTTTAAATGTTTCAGTTCAGGTTTTGACACTTTTGATTTGACCTGATTTTTCAAAAGAAATATGTACTGAATATTTTTCAAATGAAAAATCTATATATTTGAATATTAATGAGTGTATTTAAGTTCATTTTTATACAAAAAAGATAAAATTGTAGGCTTTTTTTAATAATTGTTTATTCTATAAAATATGAAGTAATTTTCTTTCGTCTCGAATTATGGTCGGATTGACGACTTTCTTTCCATTTTCGGATTTGGTTGACGAAATCGTTTTTGTCGGGTCTCGAGTTGACTTTCAGCAGAAATTTCAGATTTGAGTCGGGTGTAACCCAGCCTTTGGAAGACTTTAGTTGGGGCTTAAAAATAGAAGAACGTCTAAGTTTTAGGTAAGAAATAGTAAAGAAGGAAATTGCAGTTTTTTGTTTTAATGAGAAAAATTCTGTATGAGTTGTCCTATATTGTACTGATAGCAGCTTTAATCAGTTTCATATTTTACACACATTCTTTTTTATCTGAAATACTGAAAAATAAGGCAGTATAAGTTGAACAAAGGATAAGTGAAACATCCATTTTTATCTGAAGTAGATTGTTGCATTCGTTAGCGTCCGATTCGAATGGTGGTTCGGATTGAGTTGGTGTTAAATGTTTTTCGTTGTAGGCCAGTCTGATAATTATTATTTCAGGTTCGGGTCGGATTGACCTGAGTTTTCAAAAGAAAGTCCATAATATTGTTTAACTTATAAGTCGAATAAGTAAATATATATTCCTTTTCCCACACAAAAGATAAAAGTGCTGTTAGAGATGACTATTTTTCATAATTCCAATAAAATTTTGATTTTATTTCATTTCGGATTGAGTTCATGGTTCAGGTTTCTTTCCGGTTCGCTTCAGACTGACTTAAAATATAAATTTCAGGACCCGACCCAAACACGAATGGACAGAGGTTAAATTGAAACATCTGTTTTTGTCTGAGATAGATTCCTTCATTGGGTTGGGTAGTCGGACCGACACGGGATTCGGACTGAGTTGGACCTAATTTACAAAAAACAAAACAAAACACTTTTAAAACTCACTTTAATTTAATTATTGTACAATAGTGTCGTCTATGAGCTGAAGAAGTAAGTAAATGAATCAATTTAATGACTGATGTAGGAAAAAAATCACATCCGCCCTTTTGCCTAATATATACTCATTAACATGTCAATAAACTGAAAAATAACTAAATATTTATTAATGTAAAGAGTTAAAAATAAAATAATAATTCAGTTCATAAATTTAAAATCAAGCGTAATTGGTTTTATTTTTTATTTCACTTCAAACTGTTCAACAAAAAGTTTGGAGTCGGAATATTTTTAGCGACTGACTCTTTTCACCGAAAAATCACACTGACTCCGACTCTGCAGCCCTGCAAAAAAGTTTGGCGACACCTGCTATGGATTGGTTGTGTTTATGACGGCCAATTATCAACACAAGGGATATGGCCCCTAAAAGGGGGGGGGGGGGAGTGATATCCCTCGTGTTGATAATTGGCCTAGGGGGGAAGTGCCCTTCGTGGGGGTCTTTCTAAGGGAACCTAACCCATATTAACGCTTGGAAATCCAAGGTTCGAAGAAAACTCTGAACGATTAGGCCAATGGGCGCGATTGGGTTCGAACCCAGCACCTCCGTCTACCAGCTTCGAGAGCACGACCTCTCGGCCACTGGTGGGGCCTTTGAGAAATGGAAGTATGGATTTCATTTTCTTTTTATCCAGCAGTTATACACCAAATATTCTCCATTACAGCCCTATTAAACACAGATTATATACAGTGGGGATTACGAAAATATTTACAGATAGCAATACGTTAAGAATATCATAATATATCTTTTAAAAATGTTCATAAAGTAAAAAATATTTTTCAAATTTTAATGTATCCCTCTTAATTTATTCCAAATCTTAATAATATAAAGTTATAAAATTCTTGGATAACTAGCATATATTTTAAACAAAACATATGGGGTATTTTCACGGAAAAGTACACTTTATCCTGAAGTGATAAATACTAAAAAATGTAGCAAATTTCTTAATGTTTTCATTCATATGTATATTTGTGTTTTAAGTGAGCTACTAAATACATTTCTGACAAAATAATTTTAATATTTAACTTTAATCTTTTAATGAATATAAGTAAAAAGTCCCCTCCGTGAACGTCTCTACATCTAAAACGCAACTTTCATTTCACTAAGGTTTAAACAATTTAATGTTTTTTTAATAATAACTAATTAAGAGTCTTTAGTTAAGTTCTAACTTGAATTTTTTTTTAATGGTTTTATTTTTATTAAGGAATTAATTTATAAACTTTTGCTCTGGCCAAAATAGTCTCCATCTGTGGACACTGAAACTAAATTTTAAAAAGTGCTATAGATGATAGTACATATCAAATCATCATTAGACAGTTTAGGAGAAACAGCCTTTTAATATAACTCTTTGTTCTGTTGTAAAATTATTGAATGTTTTCCAATTTATTAGTTCCATTTTGAGTTTGGCAAAGTTCTCAGTGTATTATACTCTGTGGTCATCATAAATAAGGTAAGAAAAAGTTAATTTAATAAAAAGAAATGCACAATTTTAGCATCCTGAAAACCAAAGTAGTTAAATATTCAAAACTTAATTTTCGTCTCCTACACGGAGATATCTATTTTACTGATACTGTCTAGTTTACTGGTCATTTATCAAACACTGTGTGCAGTATAAAGAGATCTCAAATATGCTGATAGAATGAACACCAAGCAATATGAACTTGTTCTCCACAATTTAAGGAATCTTCTGTGTTTGACATGACCTGATCAGTAAGAGCAAATTCCAGGGATGCAGTAATGAATTTTACCTCTAACACTGTAATAAAATTAAAAATCGTATATATTACCTCTGATATCAATATCTCTTTTTCTACTAAGTATATATGCAGAATGTACAATGATGAATGATGATAGCAGAAGGAATAACATAAAATACAAACGGTTTTTGACATAGTTTACATTTCATTAAAAGATCGACTAAAACTGCAACTACTTAAAAATTAATGAAAAAATGTAACAGCAAATAATATCAAAGACTGAAGTGTGAAAGCCTCACATGTATCCATTGGTTATCAAATGAAACAGTTACATCCTAAATATTGTATTGTTTTACTTATTTTTATTGTAGTAAATTATAGCATGAACACAAACATTAATTCTCTGAATAAAGCAAGACTGAACATAAAGTCAAGACAAAACTTTTAGTGACAGGTCATTGACAAAGATTAAATCTCTCTTATAACAAAAAAATAGGAAAAAATGTTGTACAAAGCATGTACACTGAAAATAAAAGTCTCCTGTCATAATTGGTAGAGTTGGCACTTTTAATTCTGCAATTCAATTTCACTGATGAAAGTTGTCAGAAAAATTCTAGGAAACAAATGACAAACAAAGAAACTAAAAAGCACAAAATAACTGATCTGTGGAAGATTTGTGAATTATACATGCAGGTATTCCATTAATTATTATTTCTGCCTATTCAGCTCCCTTCATAGACTACAGATTAATCTAGGAAGACAACTACTGAAGCATTCAAATAACACATAAATTTAAAAAAAAAAAACTTACTTATATGTTTAGGAGGTCTTCCTCTTAAACCCGTACCAGGAAACTTTAACCTAAAAATATAAATCAAGATGATTAAAACTATGATTTTTGCAAATATGAAATATTCCCACATTACTTTAAGATATTTTATTTTTGGCAATTCAATAATTATTAAATCATAAGAGAGTCTAATTCACTAAAAATTGAGCACATTTCTGTTAAAGCTCTGAATATTAAATTTAATTCAAACTATGCAAGATGAAAAAATTAAATTACAACAAAGATTAGAACAGTTACAATATGAACCCTTTTGTGATGAGCATTGCATATATGTCACATATAAGATGTAGACACAAAGAATTTCTATTTGGAAATGCTGATGCTAAAAGATTAAAAATTATACAAGATAGGCTTGTCAGAAAAGGGCTCAGTAAATTTGAGTTTGCAGTCTTAATAACAAACTAACATTTAAAATTAACACCCTTAAAATGTAATTATTTGGAGAGAAATAACAAAAAAAAAACCTCACTTTTTCTTGCCTCTTCCAATGCCATTTCTTGTCTTCATACTATCTACATTTTTATTCTCAGTAGTTGCAGAGCTTATTGGAGGAGGTGAAGATGCGCGTGTTGGAGCAGGAACAGAACTTGGAGAAGAACTGGCTGCAGCATTGCTTTGCTGAACTTTAAGAGCATTCTTCTCAGCCAAAGGACAGCCTGATACTCTATGATGAACAGAATATTTTCCTTTTACATGACCAACTCCATTACAACCAGGAGTAGGGCACCTCCTACAAGGAATATAGTATTAATTTATAGATATGAAATCCGAGCTACAGAAAGATATTCAATAATACATCTACAAATTTAACTATCAACAATTGATAAATTTAATACAATAATGGAAAATCATGCAATTAATTCTTACTTACTGATAACTTATTTAATTTATTCATTCTGTATATCTGGACAAGTAATTGAAGCGTACTTTTACTAAAATTTTTTTAATATATGTGTTATTTCATACATGATTAATGCTAGAAATTAAGAAGAGATATTCTTCCCTAAATTTTGCACAAAACAAATGCAACCTTTCAGTAGTTTCTCTTTTTGTTAAATGAAAGAAAAACTGTATTCTTTTAACAATTTCCTTTACTCATAGTAATATTTTAAAGGTCACATGTTGGAAATGATAAAGAAGATGCATTAAGAAGAAAAAGAAACTGCATATGAAATGAAATACACATAGAATGTACTGAAAACTAAATATTCTACTATTTAAAAAAGTCTTTTTTCCCCTGATGTAAATCATTTACATTCTATAAGAGAGATAGTTTTTATAAGTTACTGCAAGATAAGACTTAAATAATTGGATTTCCACTGAAAATCACTGGATAATTTTATATTACTTTCATTATTTCACTGCCAATTTTCATTTTATTGTAGAATACAATTTTGAATGACCACTACAATTTAGAATGATTTTATCACTCAATACAAAAATTATTTAATAATAGTAATGTCAACTTGTCTGATTAGGTGTATTTGATGAAAGGTTAAATCAAACACTACTATTAAGAAAGATTGACCACCCCCCCATTTTTTTTCTCATATCTTTGTTGATAAAAATAAACATTGTCAGATATTGATTAAATAATAATACTTAGTTTAAAAAAATTATAATAAATAATTCAGTCAGCTACATAAAAAAATTCAATTTGTATACAATTTAAACATAATTAGTAACAGTTACTTCTTATGTTAAAAGAGCAAACTACTATACACAAGTTTAACTTTGATATCCTGAATCTCTTTATCAACTATTCTTTTATAACTAAGATAAATAAATAAATATTCAATGTACATTAATGAATAGAATCCCCCCCCCCCCCCCCCAGTTATTCAAAACATTTACCTTAACATCTTTGCTATCTGACATGTCTGATTTTTCTGTCAGAACACTGTCATGAACACTTATGATATTTTCTGATTAAATTCAAATATTGCAAAATGTTACGATGTCGTGCATTTCCCTTCTTTAAATATTTAAAATTAATTATTCATTATTTATTTATCCAAATCAAAACTTAACTTCTTTTAAAATGTTAAAAAAAATTCTAAAATTTGATGTAAGACATTTATATTCCATTATTAATTCAAAAATAACATTTATTTAGAGAAATTCCATTAAATTATTTATTTATTTATCATTTCAGCAATGTAAACAAAACAGAATATTCATAAAAAGCATTTCGGGAAAATATCGGCGATCACTCTTTAATTCCAAAAAATTGCATTCTAAATTTTATTAAATATTAATTATTTTCATTTCAAAATATATTTATTGAATTTTAATAGTTATTTCCTTTCAGCAGCCAAAATTTCATCAATTTTCTGCCTAAATCTCGCCAGTTATGCAGAAAACAACATTTTCTCACTTTCACAACAGTATCTTCCTCACCAACAAACAACGTCTTTAGATCAAGTGATCTGTCTTTGGTCTTCCATCTTGGATCAAAGTAATGCATGCCCATAATGGAGATCAATGATTGTTGCGACTTTAATTATTGTGAAATTTTGGCGAAATAATATCACAGAAGCTGCATGTGTTCAGGATGGTTACTAATGATCGCTATTGAGAATGCGATATTTCGAGAGTTTTTATTGGCTCTTTTGTACAGAGCGCCACTTCTGATGAATTTTCTCCAGGTGTATTCTATCTTTCATCAGTCAGTATTAAGAAAGCAATGTAACTGCACATACATTTGCAATGAGTAGGGCCGTTGGCCATGCTTTTAATACAGAGTCTTGGAGAACTGTTGCCTAAGCATGACATATTTTTTTGTCTTCAATAGCTTCAAGTTTTAATGAACCATCCATTTCTTATGAATAACTTCAGAGCCAGTAGTAATCTACAATAGACGGATCCCTATCTTCAAATACTTTTAATTTTATTTGAATTCCTTTACTTAGCATTATAGAGATTTGCTGAAGTCAGAGGTGATACATAGAGTGCCACTTTTTTTTTTTTTTTTTCATCTCTGATAGAAATCCAGTAAAGTTTCAGTAGATTCAGACATCCTTCATCATCTCTTTGCATTTAACATTATTCAGCTACTTATCAAAGATTCCATTTTCTCCTAACTGTTTTTTCTGTGGATTAAATAATTTAAGTCATTCTTCTTCTGCAGTTATCATTTACTAAAACATCAAATTTCCCTACTTACTGATAACAGTTCTCATTGTAATTCAAATTTTCTACGGATTGTCTTGAGGGGTTAACACATCAACTCAGCTATACAGAAATAATAATCTTCATTAAATTATTTTTGAGACTTAATAGAGATCAAATAACGTACTTTTGAAATATTAATTTTACTTAAATCAGTTGAAGAAACTTTCTAGTATGAACATTCTAACATTTTTCAGGGATGATTTTGGTATAATGTATATCATTGTTTACCAAATCTCTATAATAATAGCCTTAAGTCAGGGGACTGTCATCAACAGTTATGGGCTGACCACTTCACTTTAGATAATGCCAGGCAGACATTTTTAATCAAAATTATTTTTTCGAATAAAACTACATAAAAGTTACATTTATAGAAAGATTGTTCAAAAAAATTAATATTTGAGAGACGAGTTACATTCAAATAAGTACGTATTTATTTAGAGATAACTTCAGTTGAACTTAGATTGAAAGGCCAATATCTCATTCCATTAAAGTAAACAAACAGAAGAGATTAGTTCATTTTGAGTCATAAATTATTAAATCATGGAGGTAATCATTCGCAAACCAAGTTTTTTAGTGATGAATTTTGAAGTGCTTCAGAAAAATAACTCATGCTTATAAGCCACTCAATGGTTTGCATAATTCTGTTAATCGACAATCATATTTGCTATTATCAATGGCCAATCACGTTTAAAACAGTAATTTAATATACAATCATTAAATACATAACATCATTAAAAAAGATAAATACTATTAAAGCAAACTAAAATAATACAAAACAATAGTTTGGTTAAGGGATCTTATATATCAGATTAATGGCTTTTAGCTACGATATTTAACGATGGTACTAAAAATTTTTGGCTATAAATTATACTTGCCAGAATGAAGAGATATATATTCTAATAACGTACTATATCTATGCATATCTATATTAAACTATATTATACCGTTATACATAAATGTTGCTTCTACATAATATTAACTGTAGAGTTAACATATAGAGAAAAATAAAGGGTTACTATCATTAGTAATAGGCATCATTGTTAGCATGATGTATTTAACTTGGAAAGGATATTAGAAATCGGTTGATATCAGACATAAATGCCGACGGCAGTGATATATGTGGTTATTAAAACTGGATACTTTATGTTAGCCACGGGCAAATCTCGCCAATAGCAACTTTTATATTTTTCATGTGTAAATTGGAAACGTCAAAATAAGATGTTTTGGTTTATAGGATTATTTTTTTTCTTTCTATTTTCTTTTTAGTACTTTAAATGAAATTAATGAAATGAATGTTTTTTAAATGAAATGAGTGAAATGCATGCATTTAAATGAAATGAGTGAAAGGTTTATATTTTAAATGAAATAAATGCAATATGAATATGTTATGGGAACAATATTTAGCTATTTATCACCTGCAGCGGCTAATATAAAAGTATCAAGAAGTCCTAACTATATAAAGAAAGCAGAGTAAAGAAGTACAAAATGGGATAGAGATCGGTATGTAAAAGAAAGTCAGTGAATTTTAATAAGATTGCATGCCAAGGTTCAAAAGGGGATGATACTGACATCATTTATGTTTTAAAGGGAATTATCGGACTATCATAAGTGGCTTCCAAAAGTTTTGTTTTACCAAACTGTACTATGTCAATTAGTATACAGCCCGATTATGACACATTATCCAAGGCGATTATATGAGGATAATGATAATTTTCTAATCTTACGTAATCAAGTAATCTTACGTAATCCTGCAAAACAGCTAAAATTGAAACAATCAATAAGATAAATTGTGACAAAGAGAAGCTATTGCTCAGCCGTAAGAAAAGTGACACATCTCGCAAAAATTCATTTTGCATTTTATCAAGCTAATAGGTCTGTCATAGGTGCGTCTTGCTACACAAACAGGTTCCAGTTTCATAAGTGTAGTTACACAGAAAATCCCTTTATTACGCTAGAAGTCCATTTGTGAGCACAGAAGAGGGGTGGATTGTGTGTGGAGGTAAAATTACCCATCCCTACAAACCTCATCCTACGTCTTCATCCTTAAGGGTTTTATGCTTTCATGTATGTTTTTAGTCCTGCATGCAAAGCTAAGTGCTATAATTTCATCTTATAGTAAAATTATGCAAATTTTCTTTTGCCTCTCCTGTGAAATTTGCTTTTGTCGAGATGCGTCACTTTTCTTGCGGGTGAGCGATATGTCTTCTAATTTTTCTTTTACAAAAGGGAGTTCTAATACAAACCTTAATCCATCAATAGCTCCACCTGGCTCAGAAGTCTTTTTACTGAACTCATTAAGTGACTCCTTTGTGATAATCACACGATCTTGAAATGCACTGTCAATTTTATTTAAATTCCCTGGTGCATATGGACAACCAAATGTACTGTAAAAGAAAATTATCGTTAAAATTATACTTCTGTAATTTACATATAATAATTAATAGGGATGCACTGAATATTCGGTATCTATTCGGTATTTGGCCATGTTACTGAATATTCAGTTTGGCCGAATATCAAACTATTCGGTATGCCGAATATTCAGCTTGGCCGAATAACAAACTATTTGGCCTGCCGAATATTGAAATATTCGGCTGAACCGAATACTAAAAAAAAACTTTTAAAACATATTTTTTAAAACCTTATACAACTTCTTCGTTTAACAGTCAACTTATAAAGATATTCAGAATATATAGAAACAGAATCATATTTAAATAAAAGAAAATGTTTTTACATTATTTATTTGCTGTTTGTTAAGTATTATTTAAGAAAATTACCCAATCACGAGGATTTTCATAGAAATTAATTATGTACAAATGCAAGTTCTTGAACAGCAGTGTTGAATTTAGACACTTTTATAAGGGAGGGATTTCTGTGGGTCCGGGGTGTGTGTGTGTGTGGGGGGGGGGGCACTTTTTGACCATTGAAAACATAAAATCCCAAATCTTGCGGGGGACATCTTATTGCTTGGGGGGGGGCGGGGGGGGGCACCCCCTGAATTCAACATTGTTGAACATTGTACAGTAAAAAATCTGTTTCTTGCTAAGATTTTAAGAACAACGTTTACAATCTCTGAAAATGTTTGCCCATATTTCATAGATTGTATTACTTATTTTCTTTTACTTTAGTCTCTTCCTGACAAACAAATAATATATGATACTGTACAATTTTTCTTCCATTTTTTCATTTGTTTTAATTCTCAGAAGAAGCCATGAAATTAAAAATTTTATTAATTAAAAAAGTTTTATAACTATCCTCTTCTTAAATAAGTCAAAACAGATTTTTTTCAGCATAAAGTTTATTTGAAAAAAGCTCTTGTTTATTAGAATAAAAGTTTGTTTTAAATATTATGTAAAATTGTTTTAAAATTTAACTGTTTAATGCCTTTAAACTTTGAAATATAAAAGTATTCGACAAGCCGAATATTCGGTATTCGGCCAAATAGTTACTATTCGGCCTAGAAGTTACTATTCGGCTAGCTGAATATTCGGTATTCGGTTCGCCTGTAGACCGAATATTCGGTATTCGGCCAAAATCACTATTCGGTGCATCCCTAATAATTAAAAAGGAGAAAAGGTGAAAATAAGAATAATATTTAAGTAGATAAAGATTCTTAGTCTTTTTTACTTGAACATGAAACATGATACTACAAGACAAACATTTTACAAAAAAATTATTTTGACATAATAAATAATAATCCACAGATAGCATACAAAAAAAGTCTTGAATTGCCAAATAATTTTGGGATCGAAGTTATTTGCTATCTAGTTGCCAATCTTGTAGGAAATAGTGTGTAAAAAAAATCATATATGAGGACCCTAGAAGCCAAGGGATACAAGTGACAAAATTTAGATTTTGAGTAAATTGAGTTCAAAGTTGAACATCAATAGTAGTTAACTGAATTGAAATATGAAACTGTTGTTGTTTTCTTAGTGGTCCATGACTTCTTATTTCAATAACTGTGAAAAGAAAAGTGGAGTACAATTTTTTTTTTAATTTATAACTAAGCAATCTTTGTAATCATTCGGCACTTGTACCCTTTGGCATCCAAGCAGTACACAAGAAATGAAAAATTATGAAATGGAAAAATCAATTTATAAAAGTTTTAAGTACAATGTTGATACAAATGAATTAAAGAACAAAATCTTGTTTTAATATAAGTTTTAAAAATAAAAAATTATGAAATAAAAAAAAAAGAATTGATGAAAAATTTAAGGACAATGGTAATACAAATGAATGAAAGGACAAAATTTTGTTCTAATATAAGTTTTAAAGTTTTATTATAAGTTTTGAAACATTGAATTTTTTTAATTTTTTAACCGTTAAAATGCATTTATTTAACATATAAGAAATAAATTCTAAAAATAAAAAAAGACGCGAAACAGTTTTAAAATATGGAACAATACTCTTCTAGTGATAACATGGGATCAACACATCGACATTATCTCATACTCATCTGTTTTATAAGCATGAGAGGCTCATCAACCTGATCTTCAGAAGCATGCGGGGTTTCAGTCTGTCCTGGTATCACTTGGTGAGGAAGATCTAAAAAGTGGTACACTCGAGGTACAAACTGAAATAATTTAATGAGATTTTTAAAATAAAGTTACTTGATTTTCGGCTTTTCTTGTGCTATGGGAAGCTCAGCTGTAGGGCATCTTCCGGCACGGCAGGACTTCACTTTTAGCTCGTGGAAAGATTCTAATTCACCACCAGCAGTTTCTTTGTAGAAAAATGTGAAGGGTTTTTTTTTTTTCTCAAAATGCAGCCACTGTATATTTCGAGATACGTTTCACTGACTTTATAAAGAATGGTGCACGTGACTCGATTAATAAAATTTTCATCTTTTAGCACTTCTTTGGTGAAGTTTTGGCTAGAATCATTTACAAGTTCAGCCCAGTGCTCTGGAACATGCAGATCCCTTTTATTCCTCTTCTTTCCGATTTCTATAAGCTCAAAGTCTTGGTCACATTCATTGTAGGAGTGTCCTGAAATCAAAAAGTGGCGATTGACTGTTTCTATGTGTGTATTGTTTATGATGTACAGCCAGAACTGCATAATCAAGTGGCTTTTATTCTGTTTTCCACAATTGTCACTAAAAGCTGTAATATACCTGACTTGAGAGGAAGAGCCTTTATAAATTTCAAAAGACGATCTCTTGCGATCTCTTGACATCCGCGAAAAGCCTGGCCTTCATTCTACATGTACGTGTGGGCAGTTCCGCTTTTAAGGTTATGAATGTTCAAGTTGTACGTCCAAAGCTGACGTAGATAATAACCTTAGAATTGGTTACATGTGGAGTTGGTATGATCTTTTTCAAGTCAAAGCATATCGCGACCTTTGAATAATCCTTTAAATTTTGGAATGTGTCTTTGGCTAATCTGGCAGCTTCTGCTTTGCGGAGATGTAGTTCCTTTTGAGTTTCTGCTTATTGTTTCTCATCTGCATTTCCATGGTCTATTTTCAATTGTAGCTTGTCACACATAATACATGTATCAGTCTCCGGTCGGTGAAAACTGAGATTAAAATGGGTGTTAAAAATGTGTCTATAGAAACTTTCCTTGACCGGCTGTACGTGCTTTTCTTCTAGGTAAATGTGAACACAGAGTTTGTACATCTCCTTTAAATTGAGTTTTGGATTCAGGTATTTACGGTTGGTGGTCTTTTCTCTAGTATAATGGTTTGTGTATCGAGGAAACTTGTTTACGTGTTCTTTGGTGACATCAATACGGTTTTGTGGAATTTTATTTGATGGTCCTTTTCTTCCTCTTTCATTGCGAGAAGGTGCGGCAGAAGCTGTTTCTTCTTTTTTGTTTACTATGTTCTGCAACCGTTTGTTAGAAACATTTTCGTCTTTTTGTGCCAATCGCCGTTTAAAGATGATTAAATTCGTGTGGCGTTTTAACAGCCATGAACTGGCCTTGCGTGTCGTTAGTCTCGATTCAGCTATGTGGATGTCACCGAATACAAGTGCACTTATACCCCTTGGCCTCCACGTGTTTCACGGTTTCGGGAAAGAGGTTAAGTAATTGACCCCTAGAACGCAGTACATAATTAAAAAATCACTTATATCTCTTTACCTACAAACAAATAGACTTATTTCCAGATAGCCTGTGCACTTAACTCAATTTTTTTAATTTTGTCACTTATACCCCTTTGCTTCTGGGGTCCTCATATATATATATGATTTTTTTTTTTTTTTTTTATCAGATTTTGTTGATTAAAATCAGGTTTTTTTAAAATTTAAATCAGATTTTTTGATTTAAATTAGATATTTATTTTTTTTTTTTCTCCAGTGTTTAAATACTGAATAGCTACCAAGAGTTTTAGGTTTCCAAAATAATTAAACCTCTAATTGGTAACCTAATCTATGTTTTTATACTTTATTTAATAAAATTATAATTATTAGTTAGTAATTGCAGAAATTATAAAAACTGGAAATTATAAGTTTCATTAGTTAGTAGCATACAATAACATTATATACATTAATATTTTGTAGTAATTATGTAATAATTATGTAAAACTATATTAAATACTAGTGATATTTACATTTATTAATTACTGCATTTAATATTTAATTGTTAACACTACTTAAAATTAATAATTACTAAACAATTACCTCTCTAATTAGCAGCATAATATACATTTTTATGCTTTAATAATTAAAATGACAATTGATAATTTAGTATTCATTCAAGGAAGAAAAAGGAGCAGGATGCTAGTTCCAAAAAGGGCACTATTTCATAAGGAAATATTAGTAATGTGTTTAGCAATGATATAAGGGGGGAAAAAAAGCATTTTAATTTTTTATTATGATGAATAAAGTAAAATTTTTAGTAATTTTATGAATTAGAAATTGAAAAATACAATTAAATATAACAACATGTTTTAATAATATCCAGTTTTTTCTAAAGAAATAATGTTCTATCATTTTTGCAAAGCTCATTTTTGGGGCACAATTGGATTTAGAAATACAGTGGAATGAGGAAGTTTTTTACAAGAAATCTGACTACAACTACCAGTGAATTTCACTATTTTTTAAAAAGACAGGGTGCATTTTGCCAATTTCAAAAGGGGTCCTTAAAAAATAGCTTAGAGGAAATTACAGAATTAATAAAAACTGCAAATAAATAATTCCCTTAGCACAAAAGTAACACAAATAACAAAACTAACAAATATTATTCGCAGCTCGTTTTGCATTTGTACTTAGAAAAAATGCTGTTAATCGCACAAATCTCAACTTACATGTATGTGTATGCTAGCCAAAAACATTATGAAAATCAGTTAAACCCATTCATACACACATACAGAATAAATATAAGAATAGCGAGTTATATCTGAAATCCTCAAAATATTAAATAATATCATTATTACCTACCTCTCAGTGGGGATTATTAGCTTTCAATGGTTTAAATTTTCTTTAAAAAGAAAAAAGTTTTGCTGTCTTTTCAATCCCTATTTTTTTTTTTAATTTGGTGTGCAGTCGAACCCCGTTATAACAAACTCCAAGGGACCAAAGGTTTTGTTCGCTATATCCGGTGGTTCGCTACATCCGAACCGTGAAGAAAAATGTTAGAGTTCACAAAATGTATAGCTCATTAGTTGCTATGTATATTCAATGATAATGTGTTACAAAATGATACATGAAATCTATTAAAAATTATCATTAAGTAATTAAATTGACTAAATCCATTACAATAAACTGACACAATACTAATTAAATTAACTAAAAATGAAGACAAATGGAAATAAATTCATTTTACTTTTAACTGTTGCTTTAATTGTTAGTCACACCTGCAGATTGGCTATCGTAAAAGGGACAGAATGCAGTTGTTTCTACCCTTTAATAAACAGACCTATCGCTGATTTGCACCGTGTTTCACTGACACACTAACAGGCAAACATTTTCTTATGAAATTAGAGTCGAAGTGTTGTTTTCACAACTGCGGAAAAGTTTTTTTTTAAAAAATTCAGTGGTCGACTGAAAAAAATGTTCGTTTTAGCCGATTCTTAAGATTTCGGAGGTTCGCTATAAAATGATAAATTAGCATTAAATACAGTAAGAAACCGGCGGGACCAAAATTTTCGTTCGTTATATACCGGGTTCGCTATAACGGGGTTTGACTGTATACGAGTTACAAAGTTTAAAAAACAATATATATATTTATTCAACCTCTACAGAAGAAGCTCTTGCTGTGCTTAACATTTTTATACCATTAGTTCTTTTACTCTTATACATTCTTTTATAATAACTGTTGAGCAGATGTCATTCTTTCATTCTTTTATAATAACTGTTGAGCAGATGTCATTCTTTCATTCTTATTTAGCTTCAATATTTGCTATAAATTTATTATTACAAAAGCAGAATGAGAAAATAAGATTGTGGCTATTTTATTCTTTTACTGGCAGAAATTTATTACACTTTCTATGCTTATTTTATATAAAAGAATGCATCATACTTTAAGGAAACTATGACATTGGAAATCTCTATAATAATGGCCTAAGTCATGTGACTGTCATCAACAGTTCTGGGCTGACCACTTCGCTTTTTATATGCCAGGCAGCCATTTTGGCACTTTAATGTTAGTTGGGCGCAGGTGAAAATTGCCAAATGTGTTCCATCGCCATCATTTTATCTATATTATAATAGTTCAAGTCATGTGATTGTCATAAATAATTACAGGCTGAATTCTTACCTTTTGACATGCAAGGCGGCCATTTTTAATCAAAATTATTTTTTCAAATAAAACTACTTAAAAGTTGCCATGATCGCCAAGAATTTGTGGTACTTTTAAGTTAGCCGGGCACAAATCTCACCAATAGCATTTTTTTTAACTCGCCATTTAACATTTTTTATTTTTTGCATGCTAAATGAAAACAATGCTCTGATGTTGAAATTAAATGTCATGGTTTATGGTATCATTTTTTTCTTTCTTTTTTTTTTTAAATAAAGAAAAAAGGGAAAGTCATGGATTTCAAATATTTCAGTTTTAAATTAAATTTGTGTACTTTAAATAAAAGGAGTGAAAGGATTATATTTTAAATTAAATTAATAAAATACAAAAAAATGCCACCGGAACAATGCTTGTCGATTTATCACCTGTGCCCGGCTAGCATAAAAATACAGAGTTTTTGATTTCTGTATAAGAATCTTCTGATTTAGCGAAGAATTAAGCAAATAAATTAAATTATGAATGAAAGTAACATTATACAATTCTAGCATATAAACCAAACTGGTCGCCAAAGGTAGCTAGTTATACTAGCTTTAATTAACATTTTTAAATGAAATGCTTTTCATGTCAGATAAAAGCTATGTTTTTTAGAAATTTATAACTTAATTTTTTGCAATACTCAGGAATTAAGCTTAGAAACAAATATTTAAAGCTTTTTGTTGTTGTTGTTTATTAGTAAGTCAAAATACCTGCAGAAACCTCCCAAATTATGTTAATCTTAGATTTTAATACTTTTTTATGTCATTTTAAACATTTAGAAAATTTATGATTTTAATCAATGATTTTTATTTAAAAAAAAATCAGTTGATTAAAATCACGATTTAATCACTGATTTAAATTGTTGACATCCTAGTAGGAAATAGATATTATTGTAATCTTTTGATGTACGCTCAGTGAATAAATAAAAGTAAGAAACTGATGACATAACACCTGTAAGATATAAGAATTAAAATATTACAGCATAGGAGACTAAATGCATAAAGTTAACCCTTAAATGCCTTTCGGCAACATACCCAATTTAGGCTTCTAAAATACAATTAGAATAAGATTGAAGCTATAATGCCTAATGTTGCCAATAAAATACATTATGAAGATATTATTAAATCGATTTTCAACATGTAGATGGTAACACTTGTGTTGTTTAAGAATAAAGGTAGATTTATTTTTTCAATTGTTGCTACATGTTCTTTATGTCTTTTTTTTTGGAAGCTCGTGAAATACCCTATTTTATTATGCAGTGAGCAAGTAAAATTTATTTCTTATCATAGTTCTTAAAATTCATGTGTGTTTAATATTATAGAATTTTATTAAGGAAAAGTATTTTTTCAATTAAAGACCAATATTGCCGAATAGTAACAAACTGTTTTTTAGCCATAAACCACACTTAAAATAAAATATGATTTTTTTACGTATTTTTCCTATGATTTATTTAAAAAATGAAAGCCGAAAAACATTTTAAAAATGATTTTTGAAAAATCAGGCTTTAAGGGTTCATCCAGCATTTACTGAAAAATAAAAATTCACAGTTCTTGCACATAAAAGGTAGATTTCATACTTTCAATTAATTTGGTAGGTATAATATAACTTATTCATATTAATAAAAACATAACTCTTTTGTATCAAACTGTTCACGATTAAACTTAACTTCACTTTAAAAGAAACGAGAAAAATATTGCACAAACTAAAAAAAAAAATAAACTTCACTAAAGAAAAATGCACAGTTAAAAGACTATTTTATTTAAACTAAATATGAAACATAGACTTGAATACATTTAAAAAGCAATTAAATTTAAATTATATACATAAAAACATTTAATTAAAATCATGCAAAGTATATGTTTTGCTATGTCATCGCATAGTTTCATCAGTACTAACATTAACCACAACAACAAAATATCGAACATACACTGGACTCAGTCAAAGTTAAAGTGTTTCTTTTAGAAACAAGAAATATTCATTAGGAATCGAACCTGATTCGTTCAAGGTATATGGGTATAGCTTAGTGGGTATATTTTATCCCAGCAACATATTACTTCATTACCGTTACATGATGGATAAATAAATCCATTAACAAGAGCAATTAGCCATGCCATATGACAGTATTTATAAGCCATAGCTATAGACATATGCCAAGAAACTCTAGAATGAACTACAGAAGCAGCACTATGATGTGTATTTTTCCTTAGCAGCAAACAAATACTGTGATATAAACATACATCTTTTTAGATTAACATTGGATATAAAGAAATGCTCAAAATTTTTCATTTATTACACACATTTTACTAATATTGGTATTTTATTGAAATTACAGTGAAACCCACTTAAGAAGTTTCCCAAGGGAGTGGAGGGGAAAAACTTCTTAAACGGGAAATTAGCATTTTTTGAAAAAAATCAATAGTTTAAATATTGATATTCAGAAGAGGGTTTATTTTACCTTAGTACAATAATACAAAGAGTACTTTCTATAAAATTGAGTTTTCTTAAGAAATTTAAATTAGTTTGCACACTTAAAAAATTAGCTAATAAAGTAAAAATACATAATTACCTTAGAAACTCTTTATTTAATCCAAGACAAGAAATTTCTCTTTAAGAGTGATTTGATATGTTTTTGCAAAAAAAAAAAAAAAAATATTCGGTTATAGTTTTTAGTTTCTGTTTTTTTTTTTTTTTATTATTATTATTTTTTTTTTTCGGCAACCTTTAATCAATAACTTTTCTTCCATAACTTCATATTTTCCTCTTTTCACATTTTTAATTTTACGAGATTTTTCAGAACAGTTTAAAATGAGATCTCGTTTTGCTAGAATTCCATTCAGAGTAGCCACTGGTATGTTCAACTTCTTTGCAATTTCAACTCTTGTTGTTTTGGCGTTACTATCAACTTCTTTCAAAATTTTGATTTTGTCTTCAATTGACAAGGCTTGCCTTGTAATTGCCTTGCCCGACATTTTTGGGGAAAAAAACAGAATTTTTTGTCCGTGTATTTTCTAACGAGAAAGCTTTGATGTTATGCACTTTACACTGACTTAAAAACTGCGAAATGAATAAACCAAACGCAGATTTGGTACATCACACTTATGGAATATGGTGGTGGGAAAGAATCTGTTGTAACTATTGAACTGAAAGAACCACCCATCGGTAGGGCGGTGCAATTCCTTTTTCTCTTATCAGTCACTATTGTTACAGTGACGAGAGGCCCATCCTCTACCCACATTCCATTTCCATCAAACACTTTAAACAGATTTTAAGGTGAAATAGAGGTGACCACATCTGCTATCAGTCCTAAACATTGACCTTTTTGAATAGCGAAGAATAATAAAGAAAGAGATTTCAGCACAGAAAATAAAATAACAATCAAAAAGACAAAATAAACGAGCTTTGAAAGTAAAAATGGAAGGAAAAATAAAACTTTTTAGGCGGGAAAGAGTTTCGAACAAAACTTCTTAAACGAGTTATTTTAGTGTTGTAAGAATAAGAGAAAAATGGGAATCGAAAATATAAACTTCTTAAACGGGAAAACTTCTTAAGCGGGAACTTCTTAAACGGGTTTTACTGTATTTCAAATGTTATATCAACATTTCATTAATCCTTTGGATATCAAGCCCGTGATAACTTACAGCAAGTTTTATTGCAATATATGCATTATTTATATTAATATAATTTTACAGTTTTAATACATTGAGTAATGATTAATACTCTTGGGGATTATCTTCATATACATAATTAGGTGATTTAGATGATATGTGATTTAGTATTAGAATAACCATTATTTTTTTTAAAAAATTACAGAGAAAATAACATTACAATTTTAGGTACTTTTCCAGTATAGAGGCCATGGCAAAATACAGAAAATGGCTTTAGCAAGAGAAGGCAACATATTTTCTGGCAACCTATTCACTGTTACATGTACGCGAGCAATATTTTTCAGTGTTTATACAGTTTATTTTAAATAAAGAAGCCATTCATCTATTTTTATATATAAACAAAAGTTATTTGTATTTTAAAATAATAAAATGTTTATATATATATACATATAAAACTAAGCATGAAAAATCATGTTTTTTTTTTCATAGCTGCTTACATCATTTGGCGCCAAATCTCACTTTCTGAACCCCAAATTTCGCCAAGCTTTTTTTAAAATGCCAAGGCCTCTATTACTGGAAAAGTACCCAATTTTACTTTTATTGGACAGTCAGAGGCTTAAGGTAGAGTAAATAAATACTTGCACACAATAACAGCACCACAGTAATTATTTCAAAAATATAAATATTTAAAAATGGATGTAGTAATATTATCTGAAAGTAGTCATACATTGTATTAGTATTATTTAATCCAATGTGTGAATGCCAGTTGTTAAGATTATATAAAGTTCAAATTTCTATAATATGATTTTTTATCATGCATGTTTGAGAAATTGATTTAAAATTTCTCAAAAGTTAGAAAATGGACACATACCTATGATGAGTGGTGTATTTAGGACCTTTGATATGCCCTTGTCCTAAACAACCTGCAGTTGGGCAAGGTCCAGGCTGTCCTGGAGCAGTTACTAAAAAAATAAGAATAATAATTAAAACACATAATTGGCAATTTCTAACAGTATCTAATCTATACTAATAATAAATCTGTAGCAGTGGTTTATCTTTGTCCACTCTTATTTTGGAAAATAATAAACTGACATTAATAAAATTACAAAAAATAGAAGGTTTTACTTTTTTCAAAAGGTTTTATTGCCTTTTTTAACACCTTCGTTAAAATGTATGCTTAATGAATCTTTTTTTTTTCATTTATTAAAATAATTTAGCTGCTTTTTATTGAAATGAAGGCTGCTTCTCAAATCCAAACTCACTACTTTCTGACACATTCACTAATTAATTTTCATCTGTGAATGATAAAAATTGTAGGTTTTCTTAAAATCATGTAAAAAAAAAATTAAACAGTGTATTATGAGACTATAGTTTAGGAAAAGTCATAATTGTGGAAAAACTGATATAATTCAAGCTGTGCCACATTTATAAGAAAATAAAAATACAGTTAATTTCTTTGGCAATTCAATAAAAAGTCAGAAAATTTTATGTATTTATGGGCAAAAATGACTTCATGTAGGTAGTCAGAAAGATCTGCATAGATTAGTAAGGTAAAATAAATTTAAGAATATCCTTAAAAGTTTCAATGAGATTAAGTCCAGTATAGTTTGAGATTATTGCAAAGTTTTAGTCATTATTTCCCTTTTATGCCTTGGGAAGATTGAGAAAATGACCTTGGCAAGGAAAGAGAAATTTCCATAATTACTTTGTAGCAACTTATTCACTGTTTCATATACAAAAGCAATTTGTTCCATATTTACACAATTTAATATAGATATATATGAAAGAGATAAGAAATTAAAACCCTTTTAAAATTTAAAGCCTGGTATGTTACAGAGACCGGGAATCATGCAGGTCTTGACCACATGTCAATCAAGAGCTAAACAACCAATTAAACTCTCCTCTCAAATTGACGGCTTCGCACCGTGCTGGAAAATATTACAAGTCCCCAAACATTAAGCAAAAACTTGCAAGAAAAAGTTTAGATTTGACACATTTGAGAATCCTGCATAACCTATGACCATGTAACTCACAAAATTGACGTAAATGGCTCGCAGGATCTCTGATCAGACTCGTGAAGATGATTGTAAGACATTGCAGCGAAATAAATGAGTTCGATCCAACAAGAGGATCTTGAGTCAAATTATTATCTTCAACCAATCTCACCCCAAGACATTACATATACAGTGGAACCCCGATTTAACGACATTCACAGGACTGCTGAAAGATGTCGTTAAAAGCGGGAAAACACTAAATCAGGGTTATAAGAAAAACACTATGTATGTTATTTAAAACATCGCCGAAATGATAAAATTAAGTTTAAATTAATTTAATGAAACATAAAATATAAAATAAAGCATTTGTATGTAACTAACACATTTTGTTACTTTAATAAGAAATCAAAACTTACATTATTTTGCCGTAAAAAAAAATCCGAGATTTTGGTTTGAATGTTTGTTTTAGATTGCAAAACGCTCAAGGGAGTCTCAAGCATTAAAATTACATACAATTCTTTTTCTTGAGCTTAATGTCCTTGAAAAAAACTCTCAGTTTTTGCAAAATAGCTCAGGCTTCATTGAAAGACGGCATTGATTTAACAACTGCATGGTCTTTTTCATCAACGCTTTCATCCGAAGACGGTTCCATCAATTCGGCAATCAACAATACTTTCGTTTCGCAAGTCAGTACTTCGATAACACATTCTGCATATTCAATGAAATCCCTATCAAGTCCTGCTGAATCAAACTCAGTGGAATTGTCATTCCGTATGTGATCATAGGCAGATGGTTCCGATGGGACCTAGCCGGGAATCCACCTTTTTTGAAGCGGTGGGGGATGCAGCCTCTTGTAGCCTTTTTCCATGCTGGCGATATCAAATGTAGGGCTTCTAACACGTTTATCTTCTTCATGGATTCGGGTTAGTCACTGGAATTGACACACGATTCCAACTGAAACAATGCCTTTCGTACAAGATGTTGTCTGTAAGCCACTTTGAAGGAATGAATTATCCCTATGTCACAGAGTGCTAACATACAATTTGATGGAAACTTGGTGTTAACAATTTGGTGGAAAAATTCTAGATGTACATTTTTCACTGTTACATTCTTGTGAGCTGTGCACTGATCTACAGAAAAGATTATTTAACGGTTCTCCAATTTCATTTTCTTATTCAGTTACCGCAAATAATCTTTAAAAATAACTTCCGTGATCCAGGATTTTCTATTAGCTTTGTAACTTGTAGGAAAAGTTTTAATGTTTTTAAAACAATGAGGTTTTTTAGCATGTCCATTAACAAGAGGACTAGTATTTTGCTACCATCAGTATTATAGCACAGTAAAACAGTTAGATGTTCTTTTGACATCTTTCCTCCATTACATGATTCTCCTTTTACTGTGTACTCTTATCTTTAAGGAGATTTAAAAATAAGCCTGCCTCATTAAAAATATTCTGCGGAGTATTATTTTCTACCAGATATGATTGGGCATCCCTTTTCTAGTCATCAACAGTGGCTTGATCGACGCTTGCGATTTCACCACACACTAAACTGTATGCCACTTTGTGTCTCTTTTTGAATCCATCGATCCACCCATTTAATGCGGAAAATCCTGTTACGTCTAATTTAAGAGAAATTCCCATAGCTTTCTCTCTTAATATTGTTCCGTTAATAGGAATATTAGCAGAGTGTGCTTGGTGGAGCCATTCAATTAAGATTTTTTCCAGTTCAGCATATGAAGAACCTTTTAAGGTTTTAATCTTTTTGCAGCATTTCCTATTGAACTGATTTTGCTTCAACGGCATATTGTTGGCTTAAAATTGTTTTAAGTGTAAATTTGCATCTCCAGGGGATTTCATCAATTCTGCTTCAGTCCTTGAAAAATGCTTCGGTGTTTCGATAATGCTGGCCTTATCGGCAATAGACAATTGTTTCCATTTTGCAGTTATTTCTCGTTGAATGAAAGCCAATAAAGTTTTTTAATATTATCCTTCAGTTCAGTTTCTATTCTAAACTTAACACTCCTGTCCTTTAGGAAAAAAAAAGATTATTTGTCCTTCTAGTTTTTATGTAGAAGCAATTTTGAATGCAGCATGCAAACTGCAGGTTTCTTTGTCTTCCAAAAATGGAAGAAATAACTATTACAGTAAACATCCTCTAATCCGGCACGTTCGGGACTTGAAGCATGCCAGATCACGAAATTTTCCGGATTACAGAATGCATGTCGAAAAAAAGTGTAGAAGTTAGAATTAAACAAAAAATGCAATAAAGCATGTCTTTTAGTCTTTAAACAGCTTGAATAGAATAAAAAAAGACTACATAATGTAAAGTAGAACATATGTACATGACTGTAAAATGAAAACGGGCACTGTAGGCCTACACAGTTAGGTCTACTCATAGAAGCCATCTTGAACAAATCTCGAATATCAGTTTGTTTTGTAGTAGTATTCTCTCTTCTTTTTTTAAGAAGTCATTTCGTATGATGTGGAGTTTCATAATTTCCACATCGTTGAACGAACTGCTGTGCTCTGAAAACTTGATAAATGTATTGAAGGGATAAGATGCTTGGTTCCACCTGATGTTATTTAACTCGTCTATATCATCTTCATCAGCATCAATCTCATCTGTGAAAGTTTCCTCTCTCAGCCTATCAAAATCTGCTTCAACCCACTCTTTTATTTCTTTTCGATTCAGTTGTGACATGGGGCTCTCTAAAGGCAAACAACCTCGAAGTCATCTTCTAATTCATCATCAACTGTATCGCTTTCCGTAACTTAATATTTTCATCCATTACTTCAGGCCAAAGTTTATGCCATGACTTTTTCAAAGTTTCCTATTTTACCTCACCCCAAGCCAAAGTAGTAGCAAACATAGCATCTTTAATAGAAAACTATCCTTGAAAATCTTTCAAATTGCAATCCGATGCCAGTAAATTCTGTAAAAAGTAACGTCTGTAGTGTGACTTGAAGTTCTGGATCACCTCTTGATCCATGGATTGAAGCAAGGATGTAACATTGGGATGAAGATAGGCTACTGAAATTTTACTACACTCTAATTCTTCCTTATCTGTATCATACAGATAGAGTTGTCTAAAAACAAAATAACCTTAGTGTCTTCAGACATTTAAAAAAATTGTTTAACAGCTAGCACAAAGTCTTTGAAGAACCAGTTTTTTAACAACTCTTCACAGAACCAGGCACTTAATTGTGCTCCATAAGTCATAGGCAAGTGTTTCACGCCTTTTAAGCCCTAGGATTCTTTGACTTTCCTATCACAAAAGCTTTTAATTTGTGATCACCAAATGAATTGGAGCACAGCAGTACTGTTAACCAATTTTTATTTTACTTAAAAATTTTACACTTTTCTGATTCCCATTAGCAATATTAGAATTTGGTAGACAACGCCACAGAAGGCCGCTCTCGTCTGCATAATAGATTTGACAAGCTGCAAGTTCATTTACAGAAACAGTAGACTTGAATTTAACTTTGAACTCTTCACCACCTACAACATCAGCAGATTTCAGCTCGCCAGAAATATCTAATTTTTTGATACCATGACGAGTCTTAAATCTCCTCAGCCAGCCTTCAGAAAATTTGCAATATCAATGTTAAAATCTCGTTGGAACTGTTTAGGTTCTTCAACAACCTTAGGGCCAGTTATAGGTTTACCCTCTGAACTTTTTGCTGAAAACCAATTGCACAAGACCGAATCTAGTTGCTCTAATTTGGATTTTTTAAAGTTTGCCCTTTACTTAGATTTTTTATGGTTTCTGATTCGATCAAAAACTGTTTCAACTTGTCTTTGTTTTATATCTTAAATTGTAGACGACCCTATGTCATAGTCTTTCATAATGATGTTCTACTTATGCCATTTTCAAACTTCATCATGATTTCTAGCTTTTGAGCTAGAAAAAACTAACCAAACTGAGTCAGTTTTTTTTTTTTAAGACACGCCATTAACTTTAGGACCCATGCCACTTGCCACTCACTATAAAATTACTCACAAGCTCTAAAAACACCGAAACACAACACGTGAATTCGACGTTGATGCATGTGACTATCAGTTTGAGCATCACTGAACAGTGAAACGTAAACAAAGACGTTGTGATGGCCTTTGACCGAATGGTGCCCCTACACGCATGCCGATACACAATGTCCGGCACAACATCTATCCCTCGCTCCTTTGATGTTTTGCGATCGATATAAATTTCTATTTTTTCCGAAGGTCGTGCCGGATTATCCAGCATGCCGGACCTTAGTATGCCAGATTAGAGGATATTTACTGTATTGAATTTGATTTGATTTCACTGATTATAGTAAATACAGATTCAAAAGAAAGCAGAAATATAGATAGAAAAGGTGCGAAATTCGCCGAAAACGATTAATTATTGTTCGAAAAAGTTTTCATTTTCATTTAAGAAAACGACGTTAAATGCAAGAAAAACATCAGAATGAGATCTTAAAAGCAGTTTTTTTTTTAACATTGTTGGTATAGGAAATTAGTAGGACCAAGCTGAAACAATGTTAAAAACGGGAAAGCGTTATATGCAGGAAGCGTTAAATCAGGGTTCCACTGCATTTACATACAGAAGTAATCTAATATACACAAACAGAAGTAATTTATCATGTGTAATCAAAAGCAATTTTTTTAACACATATAAACAAGAATAAATAATAATTATCAGTCTTGTTTCAAAGCTGTTTATATCATTTGTCAGCAAATCTCAGGACGTTTGCAATCTCAATCTGGTAACAAATACTGATATCCTTCATATTCTTATTATGTTTTATGCAGAATTTTATTTTTATTTATTACAGGCGTTTTGTTTTTGTTTGTATTTTTTAGGGGGGGGGGGGGGGGCTAAGTTTACATTTTGAATTGTTGAATATCATCATAATTACAATTTTGTTTCATTTATCTTTCATATCTAATTGAAAAAATATATAATTTAAACAGATTATGTTCATAATTCTATGCCAGGTAATTGCCAGGAAACAATGTATGTTAACTTGCGTGTATTTCAATAATTTCTGTCATGATAATTGTCAAATATGATGACTGTCATTGCAAATAGAGAATGAAAATCAAAGAGAATTAAAATGGTTAAATATATATATATACATTATTGTACTTTAATTTTTATACAAAAATATTGTTATATATTTTGCTATGAAAATTATCTAAATTCAGATTTTAGTCATAAAAAAGGAAAAAATTGCATATGCAAACAAAGCAATGATCCAAAATGAGAAAAAAATTATAATTTCTAAGCTGTGTAAATTTTACAGAGTCAACTGTATAAGAACAAGGCACTTTCAAATAAAAGCTAAATTATAATATTCTTTTAATTAAAAATATTTTAGGTAAGGCAAATAAATATAGTTTCTAACAATTATGAAAAACCTTACCTATAGGCGGCTCTAATGGATGACCCGTTTTGGAACACCAACCAACAGGATGCAAGTCTGAACTGTTATCATCTATCCAGAAATCGTAAACATCAGTCCATCCATCAAAATGTATCTGCAAGAAGTGATCAGTCCTGTTAGCTATTGTAGCAACCCGAATGAGAATTGGATTGCGTTTGTCTACAACCTCTAACTTCATGCCAGTTTTGAACTCATTTGGAGGTCTCAGCTTAAAAGCACGTGGTGGCACAGCAACACTTCTAGTGTCGTTTAAATACTTGGTCCAGTTGAAAGACGTATGATCTTTAAATTCTATGAAATAAACACCAGAATGTTAAAATTCATTTATTTAATTATTCATTATGCATACAAAAAGAAAATTAATAAATACTAATGAATACATTATGTAAAAAAAATAATAAATATATTAAAATGAAATATCTTAAATACTAAAACAAAAATCATAAAAGCTTCAGGCATTGAAAACAATTCAATATAGAAATTAAGTCACAATGAAAATTATACGAAAAAAAATTCTAAACATTCATAAAAAATAAAATACATTATGAATGTGTTTAAAATTCCAATTTAAAAGTATTCTTATTGAGCCTTTACAATCTTTTTTTTCTAGATTTTTGATAGAAAAAGAAAAAATTCTAATTTTAAGTATATACTTATAAAAGGGTGATTAAAAAACTATATATATACTTTTATTTAACAATAGCTGTCAAGGATCAAAATGCTCTTAACCATTCAATTTCTTATTGTAACTGGTAAACAATAATAAATGTTTCTGTATGTTCAGTAGTAAGTTGTCAAAATGCATTATATTAAAATTAATAAACTGAAATAACTTCTAAAATAACTGGTATAATTAAGATTAAAGTGCAATTTACAGCTTCAAAATTACAAGCAATTTGATTATTATGTGCAACTTAAAATAATTTAATACAGTATTACAGTATAATTTAATAGAGTAATGCAAGTAGTATTCAAAATTAGTCAGAAATACTTAATTTTATGTATATACTGCTAATCAATAGAATTCTAAGATCTAAATGCTAATGTTATGAATGATTATTTAAAAAAATAATAATAATAAAATCAAAATGAAAAAGTTAAGATTGAATTATTTTTCCCTAAAAGATTTTTCCTCTTAAAAATTTAAATCTTAATTTTATAATATTCTGAATTTCAATTAACACAATACCATTTGATTTTCATTGTTTATATTAGTTAGAAAAAATAAAATACACAAAAAGGTATTTTAAATAATAAATTCTGACTTGGATGAAACATTTATTCAGAAATGTTTATGCTAAACTGTTAACTCACAAAAGGCACAATCCAGAGAATAAAATTTACCTTTTGGGGGAGTTAAATTTTCCCCATTGTCACGACACCAGTTAATAGGATGGATGTGAGGAGAAGAAGGATCAGCCCAGTAATCATATACATCTTCCCAACCATCAAAATGAATGAGAAATCTATTATCCAAAACATCTGTGATAGTTGCAACACAAACCATGCATTTATTTGGATTATGGTTACTTTTGCTTTTCTTGTCTACAGCCTCCAGTTTCATGCCAACTTTGAAATTTGGATTAGGGGTCTGGAAAGAAACAAACATCAATAAATTTTTATTCGTAATATTTCCTTCAAAAATAATAAAATATAAATATCTGCATTAATTGTAAATAATAATAATTTAAAATGAAATCTGTAAACAATTTCAAAAAATAAATAATCCTATTTTTCTTAATTTATTATATTAAATTCCTAAATTTAATTAATAAATTATCACTTATTTAAACTTTCTTTCTGAAATATAATCAGCATTTTCAATTTTTTTAACGAAAATAAAACCCATTTCCTTTTTAGATACTTTCAAAAAATCGGATATTTGTTCGATTTTCTAAGGCTTTAAAACTGAATTTTCATTTTCCAAATTAATAATTTTTTCATATTCAATCTTTATTCAATAAATAAAAATATTTCTCCTCTCTTCACTGATAAAGTTTCATCAAATTTTGATAAAAAATAGAGCAACTAAAAGTGAAAAAAAACTTTTACTTATCTTGTGCTATTTAAATAGCCAATAGTTTTCTGACATTGAGTGTTTCGCTATCTTAATTTCCTTCCCTTTTCTTTTGTAAACAACATGCTTCGAGTCACATCACAGCAAAGTGCGTCCATTTTGGACTGCGTAAATTCAAACAGGCTACATGCCAAGATCCTCATTCGTCCTTTCCCGGAGTTTGCTGTCACCGTTCGTGGTAATTCCCTTTTTAAAACTCTTTTTCATGAGCTAAAACCGACCATATTGGGGGAGGCCAGTGCTTAGCAATGCATTTCTTGTATACTGGGTTTTGGCAATGGTATCTTTTGGCACTTTCAGCGCATAGCAACAAGAGTTCTTGCACTCTGATTGGCTGCTCTGGGCACTGGTGAGTTTTGGCACTAAAAAAGATCTGGGAAATGCATTAAGTCCTGAATTAGCCATTAGTGAAGGTTGAAGTGCGGTATCCTGGGCTGTTAGGACTTAGGATGGAGACATTCTACTGGGAGAAGTCAACAAGGGCAGATGTTTTCTGTACAGTGCTGCACTGACAGATAATTCTTCTCTCAGGAGGAAATTTTCATTTTGATTACTCATCACGTAACTGTATTGCATTAAATAATTATTTCATGAAAATTCTACAATATCGTACTTTCTCAACTTTTGGAGTTTAGATCTACAATGACTGAATTCTCATACAGATCAATCACATACACCATGGAATCCCTATAATATCATCTCAGCTCAGTTTACGGAGTTATGATGTCATATTGTTAATGCTCATATCACATCAGTAGCGATATTATATGAAGCAATTCCCATTAGCCTAATATACTGTGTATCTGCTAGCTTTAAGTACATTCCTGCATATGTTCAGATTCTTATTTTCTGTCCAGCTATAAAGTACAATAGACTCCCTTAAATCCACGACCCATATATCTGTATATTTTTTCAATTGTAAACAGTGAAACTTACAGTTAAGTTGCAGAAAACAAAATTCAAGATGGAACGAAATCAGCAGTGATTGCAACTTCTTTTTTTTTACTAATTTATTTGTTAATCATGCTCTTTTGGATATTACAGCTGATTAATTACTAAATAAAATTATGTTACTTTTTATTTTGGAGTAATTTGGCATATCTATAGCAAAAATTCGCCATATCCTGCACAATATTCGCAAGTGTTAAATGTAACCGAATTGTTTGTTTATTTTTCTTGTATTCATTTCCCTGTGGTTTTTTTTTTCCCCTTTGCGAATATTGCATACGCATTTCAATATTAATTCTGGTTAATATGACTGAACTCAAGCTTTTTTGTAAAGAAAATATGAAATTATTTTTGAAAAAATCAAGAAGCTGCTAATATCAATGGCGATTATGATGTTTTTTCCCAAGACAGTTTTTAAATCAAGCTTTTTTTGTTTATTAAATCTGGATAAACATGACATAAAATTTTGTTATTTTATGATTATGGTTTAAATTATATTCTTATCTAAGATAAAAAATATGGCACAACAGTAGCTTTTGCACAATACCTGCAACTGTAACTGTTGAAGTGGTAGTGTTTATGTTGTTTATGGCGATTACGATATTTTTTTCCAAGACAGTTTTTAATCAATCAAGCTTTTTTTGTTTATTAAATCTGGATAAACATGACATAAACTTTTGTTATTTTATCATTATGGTTTAAATTATATTCTTATCTAAGATAAAAATATGGTGCAACAATAGCTTTCGCACAATACCTGCAACTGTAACTGTTGAAGTGGTATTGTTTATGTTTACTTTTTTGCACTCATTTCAGTTTTAATCAGTAATGATTTTTATTTTTTCGTGATTTCGTACATAATTATGTCTAATATGGCTGATTCCAATATTCCTAATGAAAAAAGACAGGAAAAGAAAACATATTAGTTTGACAATAATCCAAAAAGTAGAGATCATAAAAAAGCTTCATTCTAGTTTTAAGGCTAATTTTTTATTATTTTACATAATTATCTTATGTAATTATTAATAAGTTATTAAATCAATTAATTATTTTAATATTTTTCTTAATTACTTTAATAATTTCCTTTATTGTAAGCATTCATTATAATTTTCAAAGCTTAACTATATTTTAATTACTTTTTAAAAAATGTAAACAAAACAGTGACCAGAAATCCAAAAAAAAATTCTAAAATACACACAACCAAGTAAGTACAAACACGTTAAAATTTAAATTGATTAGATAGCTTAAATAATGATGTAATTTCAAGAAGACAAATGAGAAAAACAACAATTAAAAAGAGAATTTTGATACGCAAACTGAAAGTAGAGAATCATGCCTTCTGCAGCACACACCAAACAAGCAGAGAAATCAAAACAAATCGAAAGCCCTGACTGGCATGTACACATTTCAAATGGATGCAAGATCCCAGAGGGAGAAGATGAACGGAGAACAATGAGCCGAATTAGGCTTAACGAAGCATGACGTGGGTGGCAAAGAGCCACATAAGAAATGAAATGCAAGATTTTTCTTACAAGCGCACACTCCACAGGGCAGCATCTTTTGGCTCTGTTTAGGATTTTCATATACAGCATAAAAATTTCTATTATAACAGACACATTTTTAAAGTAACACTAAAATGTTCACAGTGGTCTCTTGCAGGGTTCATACAAACTCTACAATATTTTGCCATGTATGCTGAGCCCTCGTGTAACAGACACATACTCTAATTTAATACCCCTTTTGGAGTGAAAAACAGATTTTATTCTATTAAAATCTAACAGTTAGTACTAATATTTCACAGTATTCACAATCTACTGCTTACTGGCTCCATAAATTTGAATATAAAATTACTAGCCAACTATTTTAAGAGTGCATATACACAGAAGCCAGTCAAATCTAAAATACTCATCATCAGTGTTAGACATTAGCAGTCGTTAGTCGCCAAATGAAACTAAATTAATGCATTTCACAACCACAAAGTTATGCCTAGTTGTCAAATTTGATGCCTAGCTTTCTTTCACTTTAATTTATGTTTAACAAATGCTCTCATTCATATTTTAGCATAAGTTTTTCTCTGATGTAACTCATGGTCGAGGAGACCGGAATTTAAAAACTGAATATCTTTTTTCCATTTTTTAAAGTAAGGGTTGTAAAATTGTTTAAAATAAATATTGAATGATAAAATTCTATTTTTGCATTTAAAAAATAAAAATATTATGCAATATTTCTCCTTCTCATTATCTTCCTAAAATAAGATACTGTATCAAGAATGTTTTGAAATTTTAGTGCATCCCACCTCCCAAAAAAAGTATTTATATAGGATTTGTGAATATTTAAAATGCTACACCATAATTGGTATTCAAAGGTTCATTTATTTGCTATTTTTTTATTTTGATGTACTTATCTAAAAGTACAAATTTTCTTTCTATGGACATAATTGCTTGATAATCTGATTTGAATGCATATGCTTTATAAAGTGAATAAGTTAAACATTTTGCTAGAATAACGATATTGTAGTTCAATTGAGTTTTACATTTACATAGGCGTCATTTGATGCCTAACTTGGAGTTCTTGATTTCTAATCCTGTTCATCATGTGTAGGACTGGGTGATGTAGAAATTTCTTAAACCGATTTATCATCCATCTAACATCGCGATTTAGTGCTAAATCGCGATTTAACACCGATTTTACATTTTAGAATATGGACGCCTATTTTTGAATTTTTAGCAACAAATACAGTCTTTATGCACCCCCCCCCCCCCTCCTTCCTGTACTATTTAGTATACTTAGCTTTTAATTTTTCAAATACCTTTGAAAAGAGGTATATTTTACACATAAAAAAAAAACTTCGAATGCCCCAAAACACTAGTTTTTTTTTTCCATTTTAAAAATTAGTGACCTGTTTTAATAAATTTATAAACTCATTCTTTAAGAAAAAGAAGTAATAGAAAAGAAAATGAATTTTTTTTTTTTTTTTTTTTTTTTTTTGGGGGGGGGGGGGGGGGGGGGGTCTGACTTGTTATGCCTGCTACAATCTAAATTACTTAAGGGGGTAGGGGGGAGGGCGACAACTTCCCCTAGCCCACCCAAATAGCACTTCATTGCTAAGAACATACACACTTTTTTTTACAGACACAGAATTAAAAAGTTATTGAGGTAAAACAGAAGCAGATTCAAAGAATTCAATGATGAATTTAACTGTTCATTTACCATGATGAGAAAAGTAGTAAAAAAAAAAGGTGAGAGGGGGGGGGGGGAGATATGACAAATAAGGTGCAATTTTATATCTTTTTAACTTTTAGATTATAATAAGATTGGTTTAACATAAATGCTGACATTCATATAGTGGATGCAGAAGGATTGAGTCTTGGAGCACATTACTGAAATTGCTGATTTTTTTTTGCACCTGTTGGTACCCTGTAAGATTAGTAATAAAATATATCTCTTTTTAATGATAACAAAATGTCAAAAAAGCAGAAAATCGCAGATCTGCACAAAAATCTAATGAATGCCCCCTCCACCCCTCCCTCATCCATATAAAAATCAAGTTACTTGACTCATAACAGAACTTTATTAAAGTATTTTTAATTAATTACAAAATAATAATAAATTAAAAATAAAATATTCCCATAATACCCAAACATATGAAAATTAATTTTATCAAAAAATTGCATAAAAATATAAACTAAAATTGGATGAATTTGGATATAAATAGTGAATCAATTTCAACAAGATACTCAATCCATGCAGCTGGTGTTGAAATCGGATGTCAAACCCGATGCATGACTATTTTAAAATATTTTAATTAATTACAGAATATAATAGAAAATAAAGAATATATATTAAAATATTACCCAAACATGGAGAAAATGAATTTTTCGTTAAAAGATTGCATAAAAATATAAACTGAAATTAGATGAATTTGAATTTTAAATATGAAACTTTTTTTTTAACAATAAATACTTAATCAATTTCAGAAAAAAAAATTAGCAAAAGAAGAATATTTCATGCGGATCACGGCCAAATCGGAATACACAAAACAATTATCTATTCTTTAAAATAATTTCATTAATTACAAAATAATAGAAAATGAAAAATATATGTTAAAATATTACTAAAACATGTAAAAAATGAATTTTTCATCATAAGAATGCATAAAAGTATAAATTGAAAGTCGATAAGTTTGGATTTTAAATATGAAACTTTATTCTTTTTTTCAACCACAAATGCTTAATGTCAGAAAAAAAATCTTGATGCAGGATTCCACTTTAAAGTATTTTAATTAATTACAGAATAATAGAAAATAAAAAATATGTATTAAAATGTTACTCAAATATGTGAAAACTTAATTTTTCATCTAAAGATTGCATTAGAATATAAATTGAGATTCGATTAATTTGGATTTTAAGAATTAAATTTTACTTTTTCCTTTCAACTTTCAACCATTTAAGTGCTTAATTTCCAAAAAAAAAAAATACACATTCCAGTCTCAAACTCTGACTCTCATTTACAAAATAAATAAATATCAAATTTTACTTAAATAGTCGTTTTCTTAAATCATCTTTTTCTTAAATCGCCTTTCCCTTACATCAGAAAGCATTGAGGTCTGTATGTTTTCTTAAATCGGATCCTGCTAAATCGATTTAACCCCAGCTTGGCTTGTTTTTCTTAAATCGGAAAGCATTGAGGCTTGCGACGTTTGCTTAAATCGGATCCTGTTAAATCGATTTAACACCAGCTTGCCTTATATTTCTTAAATTGGAAAGCATTGAGTTTTGCGATGTTTGCTTAAATCGGATCCTCCTAAATCGATTTAACACCAACTTGCCATGTAAGTGGTAGATACATCAAAGTACATAAATCGTTTTTCCGATGTTAGCTCTGAATCAGTATTTTGTTTTAAATCGATTTAAAGCCAATGGTTAAATCGCGATTTAAGACAATGACTAAATCACGATTTAAGACATTGGCTAAATCACGATTTCCGATGTTAGCTTAAATCGATTTAAGACCAATGGTTAAATCGGATTTCCGATGTAAGCTTTAAATCGATTTAAGACTTAAATCAATTTAAGGCCCAGACCTAATCATGTGTCACATGTACTTAGATTTTAAAAGGAAAACATATGTGTCATACACAAAACAATCTGGAGTAACTACAATCGACTTTCCAATAACTATAAATTTCAGATACAATGGAATCAGTTGGATTCAAATGTTGAACTCCTGTTTTGAATCTGGAAGCGTTACCTCTATGCTACTAATGCTTAATAACATCCTGGCAATATTTGACACTTATACTCCAGTCATATTTCCTTGATTTTTCTTATAGAATAGGTTGCAAATGAAAATAGTTTAAAAATTAATTAACACTAGAACTACCACGACCGTCATTTTGACGGTTTTCAAATTTCATGCTTAAAAATTTGATATAATTTATGTATTGTTCTAGAATTTTATGATATGACTTTTAATGAAATATAAGAATAGTTAAATATTCGTATTCAATTTCCACTGGCCCACTTTAATTTCCGTAATCTGTACGACCTATACCTATTTATACCAAGACCCGTCAAAATGACGGCTTTGGCAATTTCAATGTTGAATGATCCAAAGTGTTCAGCAGCCGTTATACCGGGATCTATTTTGCTCCGATTACGATTCAGTTTACTCGGGGCCAGAAATGTTTTACAGAAGGACGATTGGAAAATTACTATTGAAGAAATATATGCGTTTGTAGCTATTTTGTATGCTCGAAGAGCCTACGAAGCGAGAAATGTGAAATTATCTTATTTGTGGTCAGAAAAATGGGGACCTTCATCTTTCACGAAAGTATGAATAGGAACAGATTTTCAGAAATTATGAGATTCATTCGTTTCGACAAGAAAAAGCGAGAAGAGTGTTCGCTTACGAATTGACAAATTTGGATTATTTTCCGAAATGTGGAAGTCCTTTATCGATAACAGCCAAGCTTGTTAGAAACCAGATCAGAATATAAGCGTAGATGAACGACTGTTTCCCACAAAGGCAACATGCAGATTTCTGCAATATGCCCAATGCAGCATCCATGCAGACCGTTCAATAAACTGGACAAATTCGGAATTAAGTTTTGGTTAACTGTAGACGTGCGAAGTAAATATCTTATAAATGGGCTTTCCCTATTTAGGCAAAGATGAACCTAGACCATCAGGAGTACCTTTCAATGAATTTGTAGTTTTGAATCTTGTAAAAAACTATGTAAATTGTGGGAGAAATATAACAAAGGATAATTTTTTTACAAGTATACAACTCGCACAGACGCTACTGGCAAAACAAAACAAGTCTTGTTGGAACTGTGCGAGCAAATAAAAGAGAATATCCGAAAATAGCTGAAGTTAGAAAAGATAACATGGCTCTCTTCTCCACAAAACTCTACAAATCAATTGATATTGTTGTAACAATTTACAAAAGTAAGACTCGTATAAATAGTACTACTTCTTAGATCAAAATCTAAATCCATAAAAATTGTGTCGTTTTACAATGAGACTAAGTTTGGAGTAGATGTAGTTGACCAGATGGCCCGCCAATATAGCGTAAAAGCAGGGTCACGTAGATGGCCCTTGCAGGTATTGTATAATATTTTGGACTTTGCAGCAATCAATGCGTGAATTTTCTATAAAGGGACTTGTGATGAAAATATAACTGGAAAATAATTTTTATTTCAATTATACGAAGAACTCTCCAGTAAATATAGGTGCTGCAGAAAAGAAGCCTCCTCTCAAAAAAAAAAAGAACGGAAAGTAATGGATTGCACTCCAGAAAACTCAAAAAAGTCCTTGTGAACGCAAATCTTACCAAATTCGATTGTGCAACAAAACAGAGCGACTTATACCTGCAATGTATGCAACAAATATGTTTGTGGCAAGTGTTCATCTAAGATAACATATACTTGTAAAATATGTGCCTCATAGTTATTTCATACATATCAAATGTACTATACTATAAATGCAAATAGAAACTGTTTTTGTTTGTTTTTATTAATAATTAATGAATTATTAAAATAAATGATGTTTTTGTTAAATTATATTCTTTTATTTACATTAATTAAGTGGTAAGTGTTCAACTAAGATAACATGTACTTGTAAAATATGTGCCTCATAGTTATTTCATACGTGTCAATTGTGCTCTACTGTAAATGAAAATAGAAACTGTTTTTGTTTGTTTTTTATTAATAATGAATTATTATATTAAATGTTTTTGTTAAATTATATTCTTTTATTTACATTAACTAAGTGGCAAGTGTTCATCTAAGATAGCATGTACTTGTAAAATATGTGCCTCATAGTTATTTCATACGTGTCAAATGTGGTACACTATAAATGCAAATAGAAACTGTTTTTGTTTGTTTTTTTATTAATAATTAATGAATTATTATATTAAATGTTGTTTTTGTTAAATTGTATTCTTTTATTTATATTAACTAAGTCAAAAGTTACAATGAAAGCCATTATCAAAAATCTGTCAATTTGACGGGTGCGGTAAAACTAGGTATATATGAAACATTGGTAGTTCTAGTGTTAAGTAGCTAATTTGTCGGCCAATTTGTATGAAAACTTACAGTTCTTACGACAGTGGATTATTACATATTTGCCAAATGGAAGTTCAATCAGAAGTACCATTTGTAGCTGGTGTGTTAACTTATACATACAAATCATGATTACAATACTTTCGTCACACAATGTGTTCAGAAAGTAAAAATAGGGTAACTTCAAACATTTCTTTTTCTTCTTCTTTTCAGAATGATAGTAATCAACATCTCATATTTTGGACATTTTCAATTGAAGATTGCATACAAATCGAATAGTACTAAAAACTAAAATTCTGCCTCTGTAACACATTGTAAGAATATCGGTTATCTTTTTCCAAATCGCACAGATGGTTACAGAAGCAACTTTTGGGCTAAATGTTGTTGAAGGCATGGGCATGATAACATTTTTCTGTCTTCCTATGGAATAATCAGGGTTCATACAGAGTTGGGAAGAAAAAATCCAAGGAGTACCCCCAAAAATCCAAGGAGTCCAAAAAATTTTAAGGATTAGCCTTTTTTTTTTTTTTTTGTCGATGATTTTATGTGCTGCATCGTTATATGGTATGCACACTCAAATTTTTAATGCCCAATTTGGAGAGAAAAACATTTCAAAAACAAATTTTACCCTATTAGAATCTAATTGTTAGTGCTGAAATTGCACAGTATTCACAATATATTGCTTATTGATTTCGTAAATTTAAACACAAAATTGACAACCTACTTTTTTATGCAGTGACCAGCGGTCATATCAGAGGGGTGATTCTGGGTAAAAAAAAAATTTCTGAAATTCACAGCAAATCTGAAAAGTTACACCAGAGAGGGGGGGAAGGGGGAAATTCACTCCCGACACTAGCTATGCGTTTTCTCGGTGGCTCTTTGACGAAATTTGTGGGTTTTTTCGCGATCTTTTGACGAAATTTGTGTGTTTTTCGCGATCTTTTGACGAAATTGATGTGTTTTTTGCGATCTTTTGACGAAATTGGTGAGTTTTTTTCGCAATCTTGACGAAATGTCGATTTTTCGCGATCTTTTGACGAAATTTTTGGGTTTTCGCGAATTTTCGACGAAATTTGTGAGTTTTTACCCGCTCTTTTGACAAAATTTGTGGGTTTTTACGCACTCTTTTGACGAAATTTGTGGGTTTTTACGCACTCTTTTGACGAAATTTGTGGGTTTTTTTCGCGATCTTTTGATAAAATTGGTGGGTTTTTTCGCGATCTTTTGACAAAATTTGTGAGTTTTTAAGCGCATTTTTGACGAAATTTGAGAGTTTTATCGCGATCTTTTGGCAAAATTTGTCAATTGTTCACGATCTTTTGACGAAATTTTTGGGTTTTCGCGCTCTTTCGACGAAATTTGTGAGTTTTTACGCGATCTTTTGATGAAATTTGTGGGGTTTTTTTCACGATCTTTCGACGAAATTTGCAGGGTTTTTCGCGATTATATAACGAAATTTGAGTTTTCCTCGCGATCCTTTGACGAAATTGGCGATTTTTCTGCAAACGATTGACAAAATTTATTTGTTTCGGCGACCATACGACCGAATTTTCCGATTGGTGACCGATTTTTTTAAACTTCCGGAAATGAATGCCTTACATTTTCAGAAAATTCAGACTAGAATCATCCCTAGGTCATATAAATAGAGATTAGTCAAACCCCAAACACTTATTATGTATATCACATACATGATACATCTTAAAGAAAATTTTAAAAGGCAAAAGAAAAAAAAAAAGAAAAGAATGCTAAATGCAACATCTTAAAGAAAATTTTAAAAGGCAAAAAAAAAAAAAAGAAGAAGAATGCTAAATGCAACATCTTAAAGAAAATTTTAAAAGGCAAAAAAAAAAAAAAAGAATGCTAAATGCAACATACAAAAAAAAATATAACAAATTTTTAATTTATTCTTTTAGAACAGCGGTAATCTCTTTCTTTGAAGGTGAAATTTTGACGAGTTCGCATTTTTTTCGCGATCTTATGATGAAATTCGCGTTTCTTTCGCTATCTTCTGGGAGAAATTCGCGTTTTTTTTTCGCGACCTTCTGGGAAAATTCGCTTTTTTCGCGATCTTTTAATGGAACTCGACTTTTATTTCGATTGTTTAACGAATCTGACGTTCTTTTCGCGAGCTTTTGATGGAAAACGCGTGTTTTTCGCGATCCTTTGACGAAATTTGCGTGTTTTTCGCGATCCTTTCACGAAATTTACGTATTTTTCACGATCCTTTGACGGAATTCGTGTGTTTTTCGATCCTTTGGCGAAATTCACGTTTTTGTCGCGATTTTCTGGGGAAATTCGAGATCTTCTAATGAAATTTGCGTTTTATTTCGATCGTTTGGCGAAAGTAACATTTTTTTCGCGATCTTTTGATGAAAATTCGCGTTTCATGCGATCGTTTGAGGAAATCTTCTTTTTTCTCGATCTTTAACGAATTTCGCGTTTTTTCGTGATCCTTTGAGTAAATTCACGTTTTTTCGCTGTCTTAAGAAATTCGAGTCTTTTCAAGAAATCCGAGTTTTCTCACGATCTGTTGGAGAAACTCGCGTTTTTTCACGATCCTTTGACAAAATTTACGAATTTTTTCCGCGATCGATTGGCGAAATTTGACGGTATTTTTTGGAACATATTTGCGAAAAACGCGATTTTTCCGAGATTCTTGGCTAAATATGCCAAACATCGATCAAATTTAAAATAAAGGTCGGCTAACAGTGCTATTAAGATTACCCTACCCAATCAATGTTGGGCTTCAGATAAATGACGTGCATAAAGGATTTACCGTGCGTTTTTCAATCACGATTTTTTCCCCCTCGGCAGCAATATCGCTTGCGTCCGAAGCCGCAATACAATATAAGGAGTTTCTAAGTAGTGGTTTGCTTATCTAAGTAGTTCTAAGTACTACTTGGGAATGTTTTCATTTCTAAGGAGTTTCCAAGGAGTCTAAGGAGTCTGTGCGAACCCTGGGAATAATATGGGCAATAGATATGGTGTTTTCATAATAAAATGTTGGTAAAATGTCATGATTTGTCGATGAATACCAAAAGGATAAGTCAGTTAATAGTTTCTCTGTTGACAGTGAAAAACAAAAGTTATGGTTGTTTTTGAGAGTCAAAACATCCATTGTAAAAAAAAATTTGATGATTTACTTTAGGTAATCAAGTAATGAACTGACAAATAAATTACGCCTTCAACCCCAAACTGGCTGCTCTGAAACTCATACAGTACTTTATATAATAAAGAATTTATTTTTCTAAGTCTTCATAGAAAATAACTAAATAAATCAGATATTTCCCCTATCCTTATATTTAAAATATTTTTATAATGCTTAATGTGCTTAATTTTTATAATGCTATTAAACAATATGTCACAGATTATCGTTGAAAAGTAAATGTTATTTTATTCAAGCATAACAAGATCCTTATTTTAAAAAATATTTTCATTCTGGTGAATTAATAAGGAATAAGAGACTTCAGTAAAAACATACCAAATATATCATCTGCAATAAAAACATAACAAAGGTGTCATTAGACTCAACATGAGCTTCTTAATTATCTAAATAAACATACCTGTCCACCTTTGTAAGAAAAGATATGTTCAGGAGCAGCTTCTGCTTTGGATAACTTTAAATAACTGTCCCAGTTAAATTCTTGAGGTGTAAAACCTGAAAAAAATTAAGAGTAATTGTAGATTTTTAAAAAATAATATGCACTCAGATAATCATTATACATAATAAAAAAAATAATTCATACATAGAAAGAAAAAGAGTGTTTTTGTTTCATAAAGTTATATAATCTTTTTCCTATTAACAGTTTTTCTTTTATGATTACAAGAAAATTGGACGCATTCGAGAAATGGTAATTATAAACCTTTATGATCAAGAACCAAAAGACAATTATAAGGTTTTTATATTGTGAAAATGTACACCAGGTGTCTCAGGCCCCCAAGATAAAGACTTGGGGCCTGGCCTGAAGGACGTACAAAATGGAGCAAGCTTTCAAATGGGCTGGATCGGCAAAATAAAGATTTTTTTAAAAAAAAAACTGGTGCCAAGTTAAATCACTAAAAGGGTGGGAGGGAACATGCCAAGCCACGGCTATAAAAAAATTAAGCGGACCAGGCAAGATGATAAAAAAATTTAAGTTTGTCTGCCAATCGGCCAGATATAATAAATTTAAAAGGGTTGGATTACGCTGACAAATATGAACCATTTTAAATTAACTCGGCTGCAACAAGATAAGTATAAATGTGCTGCATGAGCCAATAGTAGTTTGGCAGCATCAATAAAGAAATCTAACATGTCCAGTAGAGCTGGAAAATATAAGAAATTTAATATCGCAATATATCAACGAGTTAATATTGATATTGGTGACATATTGTGATAACTATCTTAATGTGCATAGGAGTTGAAAAAAATCCTTATTTCGAAAGATAGGTAAGTAGCAGCAATTTAAATACAAACAGTTCTAGAAAGCAATGAATCAATTGTTTTATACATATTTTCTCACAGAGTATCCGTTAAATAAATATATATATATATATATATATATATATATATATATATATATATATATATATATATATATTTCAAGGGTAGTGGTCACACGGCGTGACCAACTAACTAAATTAAATAAATCAGATAATATTTCCCCTATCCTTATATTTAAAATATTTTTATAATGCTTAATGTGCTTAATTTTTATAATGCTATTAATTCCAAAACTGACAACTGGCTCCAAGAATATTTTAATAAAATTTTGCTTTTATAATGAAAGTGTAGAAGAGCAAGTTTTTATTTTCTAAGAAATTCGTTTAAAAATTTTTGTGTCAGTCAATTATTTCGTCATTTTACAAACAGAATTTTTCTGCCCCTGAAAGGGTTAAAATAAGTGAAATGCAAAAGCAAAAATTGAAATTGATTTATTGTCACATGTCATGCTAATATATTTGTACTTAAATAGGTTTCAATGAATGTGAGATGCAGCGGAAATGTTGTTTCTCAATATTTCTCTATGGCAGAGGTTCCCAAAGTGTGCTCCGTGGAGCCCTTGGGGCTCCTCCGCCTATACTTTTCAGGGGCTCTGCGACGTTCAAGGAAAATAAACAAGACATGAAAGAAATTAGCATATTGCAAGGGAAAATTTTTCGAAAGTACGTAGGAATTTATGTGTCTATGTCAAAAATAAATACATCTATCACTAGGTTGAAAAATACTATAATATATTTTTGAAAATCGCGTAAAAATTTTCATTATACATGTATTTATTTTCTATATAATATTTTTGGTTTGAACTACTTTATTTTATGTTTCTGCATTTAATGTGTTTTAAAAATTAGATTCAAAATAAGCTACAAGAAATAGTATTTTGAATCTAATGCAAAGCGTGAATCGAAAGAGCAAAGGTGCACCAGTGCTGTTATCTCTGCTTGTCGAACAAAAGAAAGGAAATATTATTTGTATTAATTTTTAGTTATTTTAATTTTCTATACTGTTTTTCATACTAAAACAATGCTTGTCGCTTATAACGTCTTTTTTTTTAAATAATATCTTGTATCATTTAAATCCCCTCATTAGATTCATTTAACATTTGTGTATATTGTGCATATATATTTCTTTTTTTATATATAACTTTAATTTCTTTATGTGTCTATGTTATTTGTATATTTAAATTTTTGATACTGTTTTTCATAGTAAAACAATGTTCATCGATTAAAACGCATTTTTTTTGTAACATCTTGTACAGGGGTGGATCCAGAGAATCGTTTGGGGGGGGGGGGAATACCGAGTGACATATAATCAACGTAGTCATAACTTCTGCTGTTCAAATCATTCCTTGCAGTTAATTATTAAATGAATATGAAATAATTAATGCGATTTGAAAATATTACAGACTCTCGATTATCCGACATCTGATTAACCGAAACACTCGGTTATCCAACACCCTTTTTATATAATCCCGCCCTCTCCTCAAAATATGGTTTATTGTTACTTTTTAGGTCATAAAATTAAAAACGTTATAACAGAATTTATTTATTAAATGTCTTATTTTTTCTTTTTCTTTTTACTCTTGTACTATGGTAATTATTTATCTTATTTTTTGTTCTTTTAGTTATAGTGAACAACATTAATAACACAAGCCTGCCATGATTGTGTTTTTTAACTTTTGATAATTGATTTTGGTGTATTTTTTAGCACTGAATCCGAAAATGACCTACATTTTTAACCATCACGTCACAATTTTCGCAAATCTTAAGTTTCAAAGTTAAAAAGTAAAAAATAGCGAAAATCTCACAAAGCAATTTGTCAAAGCCTTACCAAAAGAAAGTAAATGTTTTAAATGCATCTCCGACAAATTTTCCAGCCTTATCAGCCACCAAAGTAAAAGAGAATACCGAGATGAACCCCATAGAGAGGATTAAAAGAAAAGCGGGAAGCAGAGCATGAGCGGTTCAAAGAAACTTCCACGCATGGAATAAAATTATAAAGATTTTAAATACGCAATATTTTACATGTTTAACTATAAAAATCCATGTATGAGCAAAAAAATGAATGAATTATTATGAAAAAAAGTTACGTCTATTTTATAGTAGCAGATTTTTGCAATATTTCGACTTCTTAAAAATTTGCGATTTGTGAAAAAAAACTGACGTGATGGTGTGGTAAAAAATGAAGGTCATTTTGGGATTCAGCACTAAAAAATACATAAGAACCAATTATAGAAAGCTGAAAAACATAGCTATCACATCCATTTTTTAATATTAGATTTCTGAAAGAGGATAATCTCTGAAAAAGGATCCCCTTCAGAAACCTGAAGGGGCCTTAACATCCTTGAAAGTCAAAAATGTCATCTAAATGGTGTGTATACCTCTTCACAGGCGCGGATCCAAGGAAGGGGGCAGATCGCCCTGATCGCCACCCACCCTTTGGATCAAAAAATATAAATTCACCGATTATCGCAAATTTCGACAAATGCTCACCGAAAAGAATCATTTTTGTCAATCGTTCGCAGGTCAAAAAATCGCGCAAAAACGCGAATTTCGTCAAAGGATCGAGCAAAAAGCGCGAATTTCGTCAAAGGATCGCGCAAAAAAGCGAATTTTGTCTAAGGACAACGGAAAAAAACATGAATTTCGTCAAAGGAACACGAAAAAAACCGCGAAATTCGTCAAAAGACCACGAAAAAAACGCGAATTTCGTCAAAGGACCACGAAAAAAAAAAAAACGTGAATTTCGTCAAAGGATCGCAGAAAAAATGCGAATTTCGTCAAAGGGTCGCAGAAAAAACGTGAATTTCGTCAAAGGATCGCAGAAAAAAACGTGAATTTAGCCAAAGGATCGCAGAAAAAAACGTGAATTTCGCCAAAGGATCGCAAAAAAACGTGAATTTCGCCAAAGGATCGCAAAAAAACGCGAATTTCGCCAAACAATTACGGAAAAAATGCTAATTTCGAAAAATAATCGCGCAAAAAATACGAATTTCGTCAACAGATCTCGGAAAAAATGCTAATTTCGTCAAAGAATCGCGAAAAAAAAAATGCGCGAATTTCGTCAAAGGATCACGAAAAAAACGCAAATTTCGTCAAAGGATAGTAGAAAAAACGCGAATTTCGTCGAAGGATCGCAGAAAAAAAACGCGAATTTCGGCAAAGAATCGCAGAAAAAAACGTGAATTTCACCAAATAATTAAGGAAAAGAACGCTAATTTCGCAGAAAAGCGCACAAAAATGCGAATTTCGTCAACATCTCGGAAAACATGCGAATTTCGTCAAAGAATTACGAAAAAATGCACGAATTTCGCAAAGGACAGCAGAAAAAACGCACAATTAGCACCAGGGGGAGATTCTCCTAGGCGCGCATCCATGAGGGTTTCTATCGGGACGCTCGCCCCCCCCCCCCCCAAGATATAAATCCAACGCTTTTAACGGCAGTTTTCGCGGAACAGACATACAAGCAAACGAAACCAAACACTTTCCGGGTGTAAACCTCACTGAGGTTTCGGCAATTAGTAAACAAAATAGGATAATGTCCTGTCAAAAGGCATATGGCGCCATAATTTTTGGCACTATGGGTTGAGGTGGGGGATGATGCCACTTCGTGTACCTTTTGTTGAATCTCTACAACAGAATTGACAACGTTATGCGGATCGCTTTAAGGTGTTAAAACTTTTCCTTCTTTCAAAGAAGCTGCAATTCTAATTTCTGTATAATGATATTTTTGAGGAGTTCTTTATTGTTTGAGAAAAGAATGGGAATCATAGCAATTTCCAAAGAAAGAAAGAAACACGAAAAAAAGGTCCTTTGAAAAATGCAATCATCTTAATGTTTTCTGAAGAAAGCCACTAATATGTAAAAAATGTCCTGTTATTGCCACCCACACTGGTAAATTTCAAGGGGTATTTGATGAATGAACAAAAAAGGATTATGCCCTAATCCTAGTCAGTTAAAAGCTAAAATGCTTATGGTGTGTTGATTTCTAAAAAACCGACTTGGTAAATTTGTTCTTCCCTTCTTTGCCCCGATCGAACCCCCCCACTCCCATGAATGCGCTCTTAGGGAATCTCCTCCCGGTGCTAATTGGCGAAATTCGCATATTTTTTTCGCGATTCTTTGAAGAAATTCGTATTTTTTCAGAGGTCTGTTGATGAAATTAGTGTTTTTTGCGCGATTCTTTCGCAAAATTAGCATTTTTTTCCTCAATTTTTTGGTGAAATTTGCGTTTTTTCTGCAATCCTTTGACGAAATTCGCGTTTTTATCTGCGATCATTTGACGAAATTTGCGTTCCTTTGTGGTCCTTTGACGAAATACGCAATTTTTTAACGAAATTTGCATTTTTTCGCGCTTCTTTGACAAAATTTCGCGATCCTTTGTTTAAAGTCGCATTTTTTCATGATCCTTTGACGAAATTGGGGTTTTTTGCGCGATCCGTTGACGAAATTCGCGTTCCTTTTGCAATCCTTTTACCTGCGAACGACTGACGAAATTGATTTTTTTTCAGCGATCATTTTTCGAAATTCGCGATAATCGGTGGATTTATATACTAAATACTTTAAATAAAACATCCAAAAGAAGTGAACGATGCTGCACCTAACAATACAGGTTATAGATTTTACCCCGCCCACATAAACGCTAAAACGATGATCTGCTTCTAAATGTATTTTTTTTTTAAATGGTTCAAAAGAAGAAGCTCAGAGACGATTTGTTTTCATTGTATGTTTAGAAGTACTAGAAACGTACAGAATCCGTAATCGCATGATTCTTTTATGGGAGGGCGGGACTAGTAAAAACGTGTTACATAATTCCTCATAGGCGACTGGGCCTACACATTTCATTTCTTTTCGCATCTCTTTGTAAACGAAAACTGTACAACTTACCTTTTTTCTATGTGTGTTGTTTTCGCCATAAATAATAATAGTTTCACGTAAGCCCCAATGCAATGCATGGCCCAGACAGGGTTACCATTTTGATCTTTAATTCCGAGTTCATACTGGAAATCCCGAAACAATATTTTTTATTTTAAAAATGGATGTCATTAACCCCTTAACAGTATTGCTGGAACGTCGATCGGGTAATAAGAGTTCGTTTTTTTTTCGTTTCTGAAAGCTTTCAGAAACGACAAATTTGTAACTATAATTTTTGCCGTATTTGGCGGACATATCGCGATTATACAAGGCAGATATTTTAATACAAAAAAGTGGTTTTTAGTCCTTATTTTTAATTTATTGTGTCCAATAATAGTAATATTAAATAAATCTGTTAAGGGGTTGAATAAATAGAAAATTTGATTTTCAAAATTTCTAGTATGAATTCAGAATTTCTGTATCAAGAAAAGCACCAAACTGAGAACCTTGGCTCCATGTTAGAAACTACTGGTTCGGACTCATATCCAGCAGAGCTTCTCTTCTCCATAGACATAAAAAACATTAATTTGTTAACCGTAGAGCATCGTGGGGTTAAGGGGCTCCGCCTTAGAAATTCTTCCCAAAAAGGGTTCCGCGAGCCCAAAAGTTTGGGAACCACTGCTCTATGATATCAATGCTTAATTCAAAAATGAAAAGTAAAAAATAAATGTCACTGTATTTTTATACCTTCCTATCTGTTTACTACATGAATACAACAGTGAAACATTTTTTGAAATATTAATCAAATGACACCAGGAAATAGTTTTATACTGTTTTTTTTTTTTTTTTTTGTAATATTCATTTTAAGCTGAAATACTGAAGCAGCTTACGTTAAATTCACTCAAAAAACATTCACTATACCCCTAATATGCCAGAAAAAATAAGATCATACATTTATTGGGTGCAGCAGAGGCAATTTCTAGACGTTAGTAGCTAGGAAATTCAACTCAAAAGCAACAAATGAAGAAGCGGAGAGGCTTTGCCTTGATAATGAAAAGCAAAAAAGGTGAAGCTTACTTATTACGAAGTGTACCATTAGCGTACTCTGACTGGTTGTTCTCGAGCCGAGCTTTCCAGCTGTTAAGATACGATAATATTCTTGACTCTGCACATATTTTAGCTCATGATATATCAAAGCCTTGATACATATCAATAGGTCTAGACCAATATCAGCAGCAGAATTAAACACAGACGATCGATAACAGCTTTATTCAGTAACGAACGAGCAAGGAGCTTTATTCAGTAAATGAACGAGAAGCAAAATATGTGGTTAATAACAGCAAACGTAGATAATGTATTGGGATACAAACAAACAGAGATAATCACTGGAGGGGGATATTCTGCTCTGAATAGAGTGGGGCATTGAATAATTGTGCTCGCTAAAGTAAGGATTTGAGAAGGTATTGCGATACATACTAGGATATGAACAAAGAGAGATAATCACTGGAGGGGGATATTCTGCTCTGAATAGAGCGGGGCGTTGAATAATTGCACTCGCTAAAATAAGGATATGATAAGGTATTGCGATATTGGTATGGAATATTTTGCACTTTTTTTCATGGTTTAATGTTGCAGTATGGAAAGAAAAATGTTCTGGGATATATTGGTAGAGTCGGAACTTAGATATCAATATTAGGGTATATCGTCAGAGGCAGAGCTTGGATATTGTTATTGTAATTAAAAAATATCAATGACGATATGATAATTTGTTGATATATTGATAAATAATATGGACTTAATTGTTCACAGGATGTGCGGGCTAATAATTTTTCTTTGTAAAAACAATAGTGATAATGAAAATTTAACAGAATCTTTGGAAATATACCTTAATAAATTACACAGAAACATTTTCAAATATCTACTTTTTATTATTATTATTATTACCATGCAGCTTTAAAAGTTCGATGTTTTAACCCTTTTTTTTTTTCTTTTATTCTAAACTACATTTTTTTTTACGAGTCTTTTTTGGATTGCAACAGTACAAGAGTAAGTATACGATGATCATTAATGTTGCTATTCTGGATTCTGAGGCTTATAGACAAATAGTTTGAAATCCACTGTAAAATTTTCATATAAATATGCAGTATTCCTTAAAAAAAAATTTTAACTGCATGTTAAGAAAAATTGGAAATTTTTGTAGACACTGAGCCTGAATTCAGAGATTTTTTACACAGCTGGACTGTTAACTGAGAAAATATAAATGGGCTGGGTGACACAAGCCAAACTTCTAGTTTTTACACCGGGTCGGGCCAAACCAGGCCAAGATAACTTTTGTTCAGGTCAGGCAAGGCACAGACCTGAATATTTTGGCCCGTGCAAACCTCTACCCACTTCCAAGAGATACTTTCTTGGTGAAATATACAGAAAATACAAAAAATATACAAGCACTGTTGTCAAAATATTGCGAGAAAGAATTTTCACATTCAGCCTTGGTGCCTTTTTACTTAGTTTAGTTATTCCATCTCTATTAAGATAATAATCAAGAAAATCACAAATGTCAGTTTAATTGCTTAAATGCAATTCTTTTTCAGAATACAATTTTTTCTTAATTTTTCGTAATATTGTTCACTGGTTTTTAATTGAGTACACACTTTAGCTTATGGATGCACTACCTAACTTGGTTGGTTAACTTGTGGCCCATGAATTTCGTCAATTTATAGAGAGAAAATATAGTAATTTTTTCCCATCATAGGTCATAGAAAAAAACATTAATTTCATTAGAGTGTCAGTTAAAACTCAGAAATTTAATTGATCGGCCAGTGGATACCATTTCGTCAATTTATTGCAGGAAAAAAATCCCAAATTTTGTCAATCGCTCACTGAAAAATATAATGAAGTTCACCAATTACTCATGGAAAAAAATCACAAATTTCATCAACAATTCATGTTGTGAAAATTTAGATGTAAAGGTTTTGCCCTTCCATATTTCTATCTTAGGTTTTGTGTCACTGAGATGTACACTTTATTTTTCAGTTTGAGCACATCTATCACGATCATACTATTGCTGATGCGTAATGGCTTAAATGTAAACAAAGACACATATTTCCAGTTCCTTCTATTTATAGACGTAACTGAGTGTATTTCAGTACGTATGATTGGATCATGCCACGTGCCATTCCCGATTGGATACTGAGATTGCACATGGTTTAAACTGGCACAAATAAATACTTCAGCAAAGCTGGTCTGCTCTCTTTTTGCTTGTTCTAGGCATGAAAGTGAGAAATGGGGAAAAAAGGTGGAAATTTTTTTATATCTATACAACAAGGCCAAACTCATATAATTTAGATACATTTTAACAGTTATTCATATACAATAAAATGAATTATAACTATACATATAATTGTTATTTTCTTTTTGTAACTTAGAAATTATTAAAAAAAAAAAAAAAAAAAAAAAAAAAAAATAGATAACAATAAATGTGTAAATTCATTAAATCAAAAACGAAAATTTGAAAAAGTTTGCTAAAAGTATAAATACATCCAAATGTATCTGATGAACTTATGTGAAGTACAGAGATTAATTTTTCAAAATAAATGTATTATTTTGAATAATTTGACTGTCTAAGACTTTAGTTAAAAAAAAAAAAAAAAAAAATCTTATATATGCATGCAAAATTATCTTTACACCAGAAGTACATTTCCAAAAATGCATCACTGAAATATAGAATAAAATATTCTATTCCAAAAAGAACCTTATGGAAACTTCCCTTTACCTAGTTAAAGAACTTAATTTACATGACTTTCAGATGTTTATAATAAAAGCTCGCCTTTGATTTGATAGTACAGCAATTCAAAAACAAACTCCAAGGATTTGAGTAGACAAAATGTCTAATTATTAAGTTTTCTAGGACCCCCCCTCCCCCCCATATGCTTCTAATATTTTCTTTGCATTTTTGCATCAATCCAGAGAATGTCCAAATTTGCTTTTAAAAAGGCAGAATTCCTCCTTTAGGAGGAACTCTTTCATGCCTGTTGTTTTACTTTTAGTGCTGCATGATGTTATAAGTTTTCTCATTTTATGCCTTTGCCAGTCGCAAGGTAGTTTGTACATATTTTATTATGTTTAAGTAGTTAAATAAATACCGTATATACTCGCGTATAAGTCGACCCCTAACTTTCGAATGTAAATTCTGGAAAAAATCTAAAACCTGCGTATAAGTCGACCCCCTATCTTTTTACTTCAATTTTGCACAAAATCAAACCAAAGATTTCACTTGCCAATGCGAAAAGGTAGTAAGTAAACAAAAACAAATCACTGAAATATTTTAAGTGATAAATTATTATTATTTGTACATTTTATATATTATTTTTGGTACTTGTTAGTTATTCTGTCGACCAAATTACTGTCGCAAAATTGTAAGACTAAATGCCAATGATGGTTGATCGTAAATGTCACATTCACTTGAGTTACACATGTTTATGTCATCAAGTGATTTTTATTTCGACGTTTTATTTGTATTTTTATGAATGATATACTAATTTATTTGTTCTTTCGTTATTTAAAATTAAACTTATGTCAATTTGTATAATTTGGCGAGTGGTTTGGTGATTTATATAATTTGGCGAAATGGGTCAACGGGATAGCTAACAAGTACCTTATTTTTTTTTATTCATACACAAAAAGGCCATAATTTTTTAGTATTCGAAGCCTATGTTTTTACTTTTTTAACTGAATCGCGCATAAGTCGACCCCCCAACTTTGCTTAGCAAAAAAATGTCAGATTTTTCTCGACTTATACCCGAGTATATACGGTAGTCCTTTTTTAATATCAGCCATCTTTATTCAGAATCATTTACTATTTCTGTACCGTATGAGCCCGGTAGATTAACCACCCAAGCTTTTTAATAGTTTGTGAAAAAATTTGTGAATTTCGTCAATCGGGTGCAGAAAGATTGCAAATTTCATCAATCAAACATAGCAAAGAAAGAACAAAAGAAATTTTGTTAATCGGCCGAGGGAAAAAATAGCACAGTTAGTCAATCATGCTTTGTTATTTCAAAAATAAGTTTCCAGTGTTTGAAAATGAAGTTATTCTTCAATAAAAAAATCATATAATCATTTATAATATTCAATTTTTTAGGAATTTTTTGTAATTTGTTTCCGCCAACAAGTGTCCATTTATTAAGGAACAGTTAGTCTGATGTCTACAGAAATTTAAAGAAAAAGTTCCCTGAATTTTTCCCTGACTATCATTATCAGACTTCCTTCATTTCCATTAGTAACAATCCACATATGGTATTTTTTAATATATGCTGCTTCATCGTATATCCACTTATTGAGCTTGCTAATATCTCATTTGGGAGAAAAAACAAGAGAAAAACTTAAAAACTGCCTAATATTCATAAAGTATTGACAGTTTTATAAATCTGAATTCAAAATTTAGTCCAACAATTTCATATAGTGGTCAATGGATATACGTCAACCAAAAAATTTCCTCATTTTCTGAAGAATGTTCAATCCTAAGACATATCTACATCTGACGGAATAGCTAATTGGATTACGGTATCCACTAGGGTGGTCGCAAGAAATCAATTTTCGAATTTTTTATGGGGGACACCCCCCCCCCCCCCCAAAAAAAAAAAAGTTGCCAATAGACTAGAAAATGAAATTTGCAAAATTTCAGCTCATTTGGATAATATTAACCCGTGCCTCATTGAGGTTCAAGTTTGAAAAAAACGTGATTTTTTGCAAAAAAATGCTGTTTTTTTTTTCATGAAATAAATACAATTAAACCTAGAAACATAATTCAGGTCTCATTTTATAAAACAAAAGTTTTGCTTTGAAGAACCACACACCGTATTTTTCTAAAAATGCATAGATTTAAAAATGAAAAAAAAATTGTAACATTCTATTTCATCTGTTTTCCACCTTTTGTATTTTTTTTATTTTTCATTTTGTACATAATAAAGGGTTTAATAAAAAAAATTCCAAAGAAAATAAAAAAAATCGTATTTTAAACTGAAAGAATTAAAAAAAGGGGGTCAAAGAAAGTATAAAAATGAGAACAAATAATGGTCAAATGCGTTTTATTATTAAAGTTGTGTTACAAGAAAGGAAGCATAATAAAGAAAAGAAATTATTATACCTTACAACTGTCACATTAACCCTTTCCAGTACAGAAAATTTCTGTTCGTAAAATAATGAAAAGATTGACTACACAGAAATTTACAAACTACTTTTTTTAGAAATTAAAAACACATTACTTTAACCTTTCATTGTAAAAGGAAAATTTTAATAAAATATTCTTGGTGCCATTTGGGATTAAAATTAGGTAGTCCAAACATGGAACTACCGCGCAGGAAATGATTGAGGTGGTAATGGCTTAGATCAGGTGACTTTTGAAGAATCTTGAAAAGTTTTTCTACATTCAGATACAACTTTTAGCATATGCTGTTTTTGTTTTTCGTCTTTTGTTAAACAGGAATTGAAATATTGGATTAATTCTCTTCCCCTTTCAGCTGTGTCATTGACATTTTTAAAACCATTCACTATTTCCTTGCTTTCAAGTAAGGTTTATTTTCACACCATACATTGGGATCAGTATTTAAAAAATGCTTATTAATATAAAATCTCTTTAAAAAATTTACAGTTTGAGATGAAACAAAAACATTGACTTCTTTGTTCAATAAATAATCCACTTCGTTGAAACCTTCAGTTGTTTTAAAATTCCTATCATCATCATCATTTCTTCTTCAAATGAGATTAATTTTACAACCATGCTTATGTTGACTTTTTTTTCCAAAGTATCATCTAAAAATGAAAATGCAACTTGATCCGAGTTAAAATACCAAAGACGGTTTATCATTTTAGTGAGTGCTTTGTCCCCAATTTATTTATGAATTTTTCTGCAGTGAACAAGTGATTTTATTATTTGCAGGTCTTGCATTGGAATCCAAAGTGGGAGTAGAAATATTTTGACATGTTTTTATATAAATATTGATTAAAAATAAGCAAAGGTCTCTAATACATTCTCTTTCTAAATTTGTTACTCAGAGATTATCCCTGAAACAATATACTTTCAGAGAATAAATGGCCTGTGCCATCCATCTGACATGATTAAAATCACCTGGTGCTCTGAAAAAGTCTTTTGCAGGAAGGAGTCCTATAAAAGTTAAACAAAGTTGGATAAACTCTTTATAATCATCCTTGATCTGTTAATTTTAAAAGGTCCTGTAAGAAAACTTGAAATTTCTTCTGAATTAACTATTGATATCTAGTATTTCATCTTCAGTAGCATCTTTATACTTACTCTGGTTTAATTTTGACAACCCAATCAGAATTGTTTTTTTTTAATATCTGGTTGAGGGGCAGTAATTATGCCCACTTGACCATCAAAAACAGCTTTTAGGATAATTTCTAAATTATGGTGGCAACATAGTATATACAGAAGACTTTTCCCTTAACAATTGCTACAGAAAAATGCAGGTTTCTCTGAGGCGACCAGTGTTTACTGAAGTTGTATCAAAATATATTACCTGGATTTTACCAAGTTCCTCCCACTCTTCAACTGCTGAAAATACAGCTTTCGCCTGAATTATTCCGATACTATTGTCAAGTTGTGGAGCTCGTAGTAACTGCTCTTCATCCCCACAACTAATTAAAACTTCTATCCACTCTACATTTTCTTTATTCAAAAAATGGTGAAGCAGTTTCCACTCCAGTGAACAACAGTTCTCTCTGAACCAGAATTTTTAAATCTGTTTTTGATGAGCTCAGTTCTTTGTTTACGAAATAGTTATTTGCGGAGTCGATTGCACTTCTACTTAAAATTAAAGTCAGTGGCAAACTGGTGGATGTACTCTAAGTCTAGCAGCTTCTCTGGCATTCGGCTTCATTTTGCGAATATTATAAAATAAATTACATAAAACTTGACAATTTCTTAGTAGCTTACTGTCGAGGATTTAATGAGACATGCAGCCAATTTAAAAAATCTTACATTTCTGCCATCATATCAAAAGGGGGAGGGGATTTTATGGAATGTTTCGTCAATTCTAAAAATAGATAACGAAACAGGTAACAAAACAGCCTTGTAATATAAAGAGAAATTCAGAGGTTCAACTGCAATACAAACCAAGAAGTTCTTTCTTATTAGACACAGAACTAAATAACTAATAATCAATTATAATTCGTAAAATATTTTTAAAGTTACAAAACTTGTTCACTTATTTTTGCCTATTAATGAAAATACAAAAATTTTTTCAAAAGTAATAAAATTATTAATTTGTCATTTTTCACTTATGTTTCAAAAATTCAGAGTTTGAGGGTATGGCTCACGAGCTGACCTGAAAAATACGAAATGTTCGTTAAACATAAGTTTTGATGAGAGTAAAAGACCAAGGCAACAACAGTTTCTATGAAATAAAACAAGAAACAGGTTTCTAAAACAAATAGTTTCCACTTAAAGAAAGAAAAACGACAATTTTTTGCCAAAAACTGCAAATTTTCAAGAATTCAACCTCGATGAGGCACAGGTTAATGTTATTCATTTCAGCTGAAACTTTGCCAATCTCATTTTCTAACTAATTGGCAACTTTTAGAAGGGTCCCCCCGAAGAAAACATTAAAAGCATTTTTCCCCATGTTGCTTGTGACCACCCTAGTGTCCACCTAGTCAAGTTATGCTAATATATCATTTAAAATTTTCAAAAATGGGTAAATTATCTTCAATATAAGCGCTATCTACAGAAAATGAGGGCAATGATCACCTTAATGTGTGTTAAATATAAAAAACTCATACCATGTACATCTTTTAAAAAATATTGGGAGCGACTAATTAGCATAGGAAAAAATGTGGTACATAAAAAATAGATGAATCAGTTTCATTGGCAAGGCGAAAATGCAAGTATTTTAGCACATAGACAAATTTCCCTGATTTTCAAGTATTTTTACAAAATTCCTTGACTTTTCCATAATTTTTCCATGATTCTCTGATTTCCAAATTCTGCAGACATCCTGGTATGGTTATTCATATAGAAGTGTTTTAATTTTTTTATAAACAAAAATCATCACTCATCAAGAATGAAAAGATATTTTTCAAAATTAATTCCTTTATAACATGTTCATTATATAAAAGAACTATGTACATTTTCAACATCAAAAGCAATATCAAATATCAGAAAAATATGAACTTTTACTTTTGGTCACCTTTCAATGTTTATTACAAACTTGTTTTTATTTCTTATATAAAGAATACCATTAAGGGAGATTATTCCATCTTATAACAGATTGTCAGGTAAGGGATATTTTACTGCATACTAGATGACTCACCCGGAGTTGTGTGATTTTCTATCTTTAACTCAATTTTGTCTGAATTTATATTTTTAAATGAAAAAATCATGAAAAAATATTCATTTTTGGAGGCAAAAGCACTCAAAAGAAGACTTTCATTTGAGTAACAGTATTTCACCTTTCATTACAAAATGTTATTTTTTACAAAAATGTAACATTTCACAACCTATAACTGTCCAAATGCTTAAAGATTTAGGTATCTTATATAAAATTCATGTCCACTGGCTGTGTGAAAAATCGATTAAAAAAAAACTGATGTTTAGTGGTAAAAAGGGTCAAAATAACTGCAACAGGACCTTTCCCATTGCAGTTGGGTGTGGGGGAATTTAATATTTAAAAATTATACATTTCTTATCGACCAAAGCCTGGGGATAGTTTTCATGTTAAGGTATTGATATAGAGTTGAGAAAAGCAGTGTTTTCTTTGGTTATTTTTCTTTCTTCTGATTGCAAAATTTTTGAAATAGGAACTCATTATTTTCTTCCTATATGTTATATTTTCTGTACAAAATTTCTGAGTTATAAATATTGTGTGTAATTTTTGCGGAAAAATATTGATATTTAGTTATAAAAATCATTTTTTTATGCATAACTTTTTTTTCCACCAATATTGAAATCCTGAGTGATTTTTTTTTTATTTTCAAACTAATTTTTTCACTCTGAAATCCCATCATACCTGACCAAATCGATACTCAATCATTATCTAAAAGGTTAGTACATAGAATTAAAATTTCAAAGCTATTGTATAAAATAAAGTGTATTTTTTTAAATCAAAATGTGCGTAATGATAATTCTATGGCAAAAAATAAAAAGTGACTTTGGAAATGAATTTTTTTCAAAGGGTTACTTTTCGTATTTTTTTAAATGGTTTGCAGCATTTTAAAGATAACTGTAAGTATATTCTATTTGATATTTTCTTTTTTGCGTATTTTGATTGTTGGAGTTTATGCATAATTTTAAAAAAAGCCAGAAAAAGGGATAGATCATCCAGTATGTTAAAAGCTTAAAAAATAATCATTATCGTCCAAATTCTTTGAAATTTTTAGGAGTTAAAAACATAACATTTTTGTAGCCTGTGTGAAAAAATTATGAAAATATATTGATATTTAGTGGTAAAAGCATGGCTGTTTGTAACACTTGATAAAATCCCCTGAAAAAAAAAGGCTGAACTTTCACGGAGTCATGCAACATCGACCTTTTGACCTTTCTTGTTTCTTCCACGACCTTTTGACGAATTTCCCATTTTTCCGCAATCTTCAGACGAAATTCGCGTTTTTCGGAGATCTTTTGACGAAATTCGCATTTTTCGGCGATCTTTTGAGGAAATTCCCGTTTTTCGGCAATATTTTGACGAAAATCAAGTTTTTTCGGCGACCTTTGACGAAATTACCGTTTTTTCGGCGATCTTTTAACGAAATTACGTTTTTTCGGCGAACTTTTTGAAGAAATTCCCGTTTTTTTCGGCAATCTTTTGACAGAATTGAGTTTTTTCCGCGATCTTTTTACAAATTTCGCGTTTTTTCCGCGATTTTTTTACAAAAATTCGCAATTTTTCCGCGATCTTTTTACAAAATTCGCGATTTGACGAAATTCCCGTATTTTCTGCGATCTTTTGACGAAATGCACGTTTTTTCTGCGGTCTTTTGATGCAAATCGGGTTTTTTCTGCCATCTTATGATGCGAATAGGATTTATTCGGCGATCCTTTGACGCAAATCGGTTTTTTTCCGCAATCTTTTAACGAAATTCCAGTTTCTTTCGCGATCTTTTGACAAAATTCCCATTGTTTCTGCTATCTTTTTTGAGAATAGGCGTTTATTCCGATTTCTTTTACGAAATTCGCGTTTATTTGCGGTCCTTTGACGGAATTCCCGTATTTTCTGCGATATTTTGACGAAATGCACGTTTTTTCTGCGATCTTTTAACGAAATTCCAGTTTCTTTCGCGATCTTTTGGCAAAAATTCCCATTGTTTCCGCGATCTTTGAGAATAAGAGTTTATTCCTTCTTTTATGAAAATCGCATTTTCTCCGCGATCCTTTGACAGAATTCGCGTGTTTTCTCGATACTTTGACGAAATTCGTTTCTTTTTCCCGATCTTTTGACACAATTCCGAGTTTTTTCGCGATATTTCGACGAAATTTGTGTTTTATCCGCGATCCTTTGACGAAAGTTGTCATTTTTCCGCAACCCTTTGACGAAATCAGCGTTTTTTTCGCGATTCCATGACGATATTGGTGGCTTTTTTCCGCGATCCTTTGACAAAATTGCGTTTTTTTCCGCGATATTTTGCGACGATTGACGGAATTGTTTTTTCGGCGATCACTTGACGAAATTTGTGATATTTTATGTCCAAATTTTCGGACTGACGACCAATTTTTTTTTTTAATTTTGGAGCAAATCCTTAATGCAAGAAACGGTAAAAATTCGGAAAATCGAGAAGAATCTCATGCCTGTGTAACTCCGGAATTTCCGGGTCATGTTTTATCAAATCCCCGGAATTCCGGGGATTCCCCGGAACACAAACAGGCATGTAAAAGGGTTTGTGAAACTTTTTTTCACTTGGTATATTTCTTTAGATAAAAATAATAGTCCTTGTCGTCCAAACTCTAAAATTTTCTTTCAGCAGTCATAAATATGATGGTTAGGCACCTCGTGAGAAAGAAGTCGTGAAAAAATATAGATATCTACACTCATGTCCAAAATTATCTTTACATGCATAGAATCACGGATTTCACGGAAATGGCGAACTATAATTTTATGAATTTCTGTGCAATTATACATAACATCATAATACATGAATACAGAGGAAAAAAATTAATATCACTGCTTATGATATAAAACTGCAGCATGAAACAATAAAAATGACAAAAATAGGTGACAACGAGAGTGCAGAAAAACAGGAATAACTCAGGAAAAAATGGAGGCTTATGATTTTAATACAAAATGTGATCTCCTCTAACATGAACACACATATCACAACGTGTTTTCGTGCTGGCAATAACGTTGGTAACCACAGTTTGGGGAATTAAGTTCCACTCTTCCAACAATGCGGTCTTCAGTTCATTTCCGTCTGTAGGAGGAGGATGTCTCTGTGCAATTGCTTTCCCAAGGTAGTTCCATAAGATCTCTATCGGGTTGAGATCAGAAGATTTTGCTAGCCACGGTATTCACTCAATGGCTTCACTTTCAAGACAGTCCTCAATAAAGTGTGCTCGATGCAGACGAGTGTTATCATCCATAAATAAAAAGTCAAATCCATAAGCACCTCTGAAAAATCGGACATAAGGTTCTAAGACCTCATCCTGATATCTCTGGCCGCTCACAGATCCTCTGTTGAAAATGTGTAGGTCCATCGATAATTATTCCTCCCCATACCATCACACCTGCACTGCTGAAACGGTCATATTCAATCATGTTCGAAGGACAATTTTGTGTTTCTGACTCCATCCAGATGTAAACACATTTAGAATCCGTTGTTAAAATAAATCTCGATTCATCAGTAAAAAGAACATCGCTCCATTGGCATTCACTCCAGTTCTGATTGTTCTTTGCACCAATTCAAGCAATCCCTCTTGTGCTGTGCAGACAATGACACACATATCCTTGGCTTTCTGACATAAAGGCCTTTTTCACTAACGGCTACAAGCTCTAAACTTAACTGCAGAGCAGTAGATTGTCTGTTACGATGGGCAGTTACTGCCAAATATCGGTCTTCTGAAGCAGTTTGTTTGTGACCTTGTCCAAGCCTTCTGACAACAGTGCCAGAGTTTTGAAATCGTTTCCATAACGTAGACACTGTCTGCCTTGAAATATTCACACATCTCACTACTTCTGTAATTGTCTGGCCTACTTCTAAACGACCGATAATTCACCACTTCATAGATTCTTCCAAATGATACTGCAAAGTCATAACAAATCTTTTTCAGTCCTTACACACTGAAATGAAACGCTATATTGCAGAAATTCACTCCGATATTCACTTTGCGCAACACGCTTCCTTCACAGTCACAAAACGTAACGCCCTCATTGGTATATCAGAAACCGTTTGATCATTTTTGATACGATAATGCTAATTAGGCTCGTATTTCACACATTCACTACCAAAATGGCTTACATCTATTGGATATTTCATGAAATATCATTATTTTTGGTTATGTAACGATAAATTTGGACATGAGTGTAGTTGAAAAAGGAATATGCTTTTTTTCTTCTTTTCGGCTCAGTTCCGTTAGCATAACAAACAAAAAATAGTTCTTATGATGAGATTTCTCTAATATTTTAATAGGTTATAACTATAACTGTCTTTAAAATTTCGTTTAAAAAAATATGCATAGTTAGTAGTGAAAACTTGAGCCGAAGTCGAGTGAAACTGTGCCGAAACTCCTCGGTTTTTATTGTTTTCGTCAAAATTTTCACACATTTTATTGGGTAAAAAGTACTTCTACTCACCTGAAAGTTTTAAAATTTTAGTAGGTGATGAAAATTTGGTCAGCAGGGATGCTCTGAAAAGATTGTCTCAAAATAAGAAATTTTAAGCACTTTTACTGTAGGATAAAGATCGTCTCTATAAGGCGCAAAGTGACCTGCAGTCATGAATTTTTCTGAAAGGGTTAAAATTTGTATTTTAGAAAACAGACTGCACTATCGATTAGAAGGACTCAGGTTTAAGATCATATTTTTGGTTTGTCAGTACCTCTAAAATTGCATCCTGGCAGGGCATTGCCATAAGGGGGGAAAATGACCCTTGATTGCATTTGTACACAACATTTGAGACATAAGAGTACGATCTTTCAGAACATATTTTCCAATTTAAACTGTACTGAGCAGTTTGATCGATTTAGGTTAAATCAAAACGATGAAAAAACGCAAAGAAAACCGACCGCTCAGTTCTTCATTTCCTGCCGATGCGTAAATGTGGTTCTGGGGGTGTACGAGAGCTTTCGACGACTGAGGATGAAATAGATAATTTTATGAGTGTGACGTGATTTTTAATTAATAACTCAGCTAATTATTAGAAATTTAAAATTCTGAGTCACAGGTGCACCTGGAGAGGCTTCTGACTACCCTCACCCAAATTTTCAGCTTTGCACATGCGGTAGATTTTCCGAGCCATCACACACACACAAGCACACAGAGTGAAAGCTTTTAGTATACAGAGCTTTTATTAGTATAGATTATGAGGTTCAGATTTTTACTATGAAAAATTATATTTATATTTATTATTAAAATTGGTCATTTTCTGATGTTCAACATGGTATTTACATTTTATGATTGAATATCTTAAAAAGTACAATTTAGAATAGTATATCACCCCCCACACACACACACACACACTCTCCAAATTCATTCATAAAACATTTTTATGGTTCTGGAAACTTTCATGTTAATTTTTGTTTTTGTACTTTTAATGAAGCTAAATTGACTCCTCCAAATAATGTGAAGGAATATTTTTACTCCTAGAAAAAAATCTACAAACTAAACTGTTGATATCGTCTTACCAACTGAATTGTGTATATTGACTGGGGAAAGGGGTTGGGTGTAGTAGAGGTCTGCACGGGCCGACATTTCCAGGCCCGGGCCTGGCCCGACTCATAGAGAAGAAAATTCGACCCGGCCCGATAAAAAATTTAAAAGTTCAGCCCGAGCCCGGCCCGAATGAACTTCTACAAAACATTGATTTTTACGTTGAATTGGTTAAAAATTTGTCTTGTATGAGGAGTTCTGAACAAAGATATTTATCTTAACTTTTTTTTTCATATTTATAATCTTCATTTTTATAGAAGTGCCGCAGGCAGCGATATTTATTTTTTTAATGAATCTCTATTTCTTGTATGTAAATGTTTTAGTTATCATTAATATTGTTAATCCATATTCCATGTATAGAAGTGTTAAAAATCTGAAAAATGCTATACAGTAAAATCTTCTAATATGGAATTGCATAGAAAAGAAAAAAAAAATGCGTTATAGACAAGTTCCCTTCTTAGCAAGTGTAAATGTTATTATATATTCTTTTCTTACTTATTAGTATATTAATTTTGCATGGATCAACGCATTTTACAGTTTAAAACAGGGTTCGTCATAGGCAGGTTCCTTTTCACACATTTTACCATATTTTAATTTAGTTATATTTTAATATGCGTAGAAGTCTACTATTCCTTAAAAATAATAAATTTGAATGTTTAAGTGTACAATAATGGCAATTCAAAAATGTATGCATTTTTTGCAAAAACTTTTGCACCAGGCTTAATTTAACTGACTTTTAAATGGACCAAGCTATGCTGAGACAATAATTTTCATACGGGCTGGCTCAAAACTAGGACTGAAAATTTTGGACCGTGAAGACTAGGAATGAAACCAGACCTGGCTCTATACAGAAAAATTAAGTTAGGCCCGGCCCAGCCTGAGCCTTCAGAAAAAAGTATGGCCGGGCCCGGCCCGAGTGCCGTGAATGGAAATCGGCCCGTACAGATCTCTAGGGTGTAGTGGGTTAAAACTCTTCCCCTCTTTTGAAATGAGCATTTTTATGAGATTAAAGACCTCGATAAACAGTCAGTCTCTCACCGGTCACACCCACCCTTTCCCAAAACAAAATTTTGCCTATGTTATAAATGTTGGCCCTCGACAATCCAGCATTTTTGTGAGCCATCCTTCTCTTTAAAAGGCTGCACATCCCTACTTCAGCTAATAAAGGTCTGTAATCAGTTCATCTTTATAATAATAAAAATATACGCATTTTCAAATTTGATTCAAAATAAAAACAAAAGCACATGTTTTGGATCTAATAGGCCTGAAAAGTTTACATTTTTCTGCTTATAGCAGGAATAAACACCAGAAATACCTATGACTAGCAAACAGATAAGATTTAATGCAGCAATTGGGGAACTGGAAAATCTTGAAAGAGTGGATTAACTGCAGCATATTTTTGTAGGCTGAGCATACATTTTCCCAGGTTAATAACCCTCTTGCTAGTGTATGTAGAAATAACTCAAAAATCAACACAAAACTGTTTAAAATTAAATTAAATACACAAACCTTTTGGTGGTTGCAATTTATGTCCATTCCTTTCAGACCAACCCACAGGAAATATATCCTGAGAATCAGCATTGACCCAAAAGTCATAACATTCTGAATATCCATCAAAATGAAGTCTTATTCGAAAGCCACGGATTTCACATACGGTCAAGACACAAAATAAGGATGGATGCTTTGGATCTATGCCTTCCAACTTCATGCCAACTTCAAATTTATTCTTTTTGGAAGGAAATGTCTGACCCTGAAAAGAGACAATTCAGTAGATCAACAAAAGTGTTTTTGAACACAAAACAAAAGAATATCAAGAAACAGTTAAAATCAAAATTCCGATTTAAAGAATTCTACAACCTTTTAAATACAAGATATATTTTGCAAAAAAAAAAATCCTTAAATGAAACATAAAATAAAAACAATAACAATATAAAATAAAAACAATCTTAACATATAAAAATGGGGATACATGAAACAGGACCATGAATAAATTGTATGTACATAATTATTCAGCAAAAATATATATTTAGATAAGTAATTTAAGCTTCTGTTGAGAAAGATTCTTTTTGATACTTCTTCTTTTTCATTAAGAAATAATCTAATGTAGTTTTGTATTTTCTTCAAGCAAACAATTATCATATTCACAACACTTGGCTTCAAAGTTGTATAAAAATGTATAAACTGAACGATAATTTGTTATCAGTAATTAAAACATTTTGAAGGGGTTATATATGCAAATATTTTTTGCCATAGATTCATCTTTTGCATCATTAGAATTGCTTTTTTTTTTCTTTATGTGTTCATGTTTCACTAATTTTTTCAGGTGATCTAAAGCACAGTTGCTAAATCACCAGCAGTAAATAGAAAAATTTCGATATTACAGTCGAGTCTCTATATAACGAAATCCATTGTTCCAGTAAAAAATTCGTTATATAGAGAAATTCGTTGTATAGAGAATGAGTAAAAATTCCTATTTAATGTGTAAATTTCGAAAATAAATTATTTTTGAGGTATTTAATTATGAATTTGAAATGTTTAGCTATAAATATTAACCTAATATTGTATTTCTTAATTATTTATTTAATTATCTTCGATCTCATTGACCTTAAACTTCAATTACTTCTCTGATCCCGCTCTTGTATGTGTAACAATCCAATTGAAACTGTTTTAAGAAGGATGTGGGAAGGTGTGTTGGGGGGGATGGGGAGGGAGATGAATCCGTTGGATATAAAGAACAAGGAAATTCAAGGTAGAAAAATAAGATAAAAAACTCAGCACTGAACGATAATTTAGGAATCAGTGATGAAAAATTGATTCCATGTGAAATGGATGCTTTTTTTAAACTGAATAAATAAAGAACATTTTATGAAAAAATTTGTTATATGGAGATAGATATTTCGCTATATGGAGACTGTTTTTAATGAAATCATGGGAAAAGGGAACCGTTCCTACTAAAAATTCGTTATATAGAGAAATTTGATGTATGGAGTTTTGTTATACAGAGACTCCACTGTATTTGCATTTTTTATGTTTTTGTTAATAAATTTTCTTTATCTATAGCTGACAAGTGGTAAGTGTGATCACAAATCGCACAGAGGGTTTCGTATAATATTCCTTTCAAAACATTTTATCCTTCTGAAAAATCTGTTAGTTCTAAATTTCGCAACCAGGAGCGCACTCTATTATAAACAAACCTCAATCCGAACGAAACTCCGTTTTACATACTATCTGTATATATATTAGTCGAAGGGATTGGGCCCATAGAACCCGAGATAAGTAGGCGCTCCCAGCAGTAAAAAGTGGAACTAAAATATGTAAGGCTATGGTGCATAATATGAAAGAATGGTCAAAGGGGTGTCGGCAAAAATTGGAAAAGTGCTCCCCGGGTGAAAAGAGCGGAGGTTAGAAAAATTGCTTAAAATATACAAGTTAAAGCATGGAGGAGTAAATAATATAAGACTTTTTGAAAATTTTATGACTTGTCATGTGGTCTGAGGTATTCAGCTATACGTATGCAAAAATTCATGTCTCCAACTTAATTAGGGGCTCTCTTAGAAATTTGTCGCCTGGCCTCAGGTGTTCTGCTATAAGTATGCAAAATTTCAAATCTCCAATTTAATAAGGGGCTCAGTTAGAAAGAATTGCTTAAAATACGCATGTGGGAGCCCAAAGGGTTAAATGTACGACTTTTTCAAATATTTATGATTTGTCGCATGATGGTGTTCAGCTATAAGTATGCAAAATTTCACGCCTCGAACCTAAATAGGGTGTCACTTAGAAAGAATTGTTTAAAATACACGTAGGAGCCCAAAAGGTTAAATGTACGACTTTTTCAAAATTTTATGGTTTGTCATTTGATGTGAGGTGTTCAGCTATAAGTATGCAAAATTTCACACCTCCAACTTAAATAGTGTGTCACTTAGAAAGAATTGTTTAAAATACACATGTGGGAACCCAAAGGGTTAAATGTACGACTTTTTGAAAGTTTTATGATTTGTCGTTTGATGCGAGAAGCTCAGTTATAAGTATGCAGAATTTCACGCCTCCAACCTAATTAGGAGCTCACTTAGAAAGAATTGTTTAAAATACACATGTGGTGCCCAAAGGGTTAAATATACGACTTTTTTTTAAATTTTATGATTTGTCGTTTGATGTGAGGTATTCAGCTATAAGTATGCAAAATTTCATGCATCCAACCTAATTAGAGGCTCACATAGAAAGAATTGTTTAAAATACACATGTGGGAGCCCAAAGGGTTAAATGTACGACTTTTTTTTAAATTTTATGATTTTTCGTTTGATGTGAGGTATTCAGCTATAAGTATGCAAAATTTCACTCCTCCAGCCTAATTAGGGGCTCACTTAGAAAGAATTGTTTAAAATACACATGTGGGAGCCCAAAGGGTTAAATATACAACTTTTTCAAAATTTTATAGTTTGTCGTTTGATGTGAGGTGTTCAGCTATAAGTATGTAAAATTTCACGCCTCCAACCTAATTAGAGGCTCACATAGATAGAATTGTTTAAAATACACATGTGGGAACCCAAAGGGTTAAATGTGCGACCTTTTTTTAAATTTTATGATTTGTCGTTTGATGTGAGGTATTCAGCTATAAGTATGCAAAATTTCACGCCTGCAACCTAATTAGGGACTCACTTAGAAAGAATTGTTTAAAATACACATGTGGGAGCCCAAAGGGTTAAATGTACGACTTTTTCAAAATTTTATGATTTGTCGTATGATGTGTGGTGTTCATCTATAAGTATGCAAAATTTCAAGTCTCCGACATGTATAGTTTCTGAGAACGGGCTCTGTGACGGACAGACAGACAGACAGAGGAGCGAGACGAATAGGGTTTCGTCAGATGAACGAAACCCTAAAAAAGATGTTTTGGTTTGTTGGCGATGGCTAAGAAAATCCACTGCACATAGAAGTATGCAAATTTGAATAAGGATAGACGAAGACAGGTTGCAATACACCTGAGACTCAGATTTTTCATTTTTTGATAAGTAGCCAAGAAAGATATTAATTAAAGACACTTATTGAACGCTAATGAACGAGCTTCAATTTTCCACAGTTTATCGGCCTTATGATCACTTCCACAGATGCATGGGGGACACAATTCTGTTTTTTCAAGATATAGCACGAAGACAAGAGACAAACATTTTTTGGTACATTTTAAAATCACAATCACGAAAACCCAGATGGTGTTATAAAAAAAGTAAAATATATCTACATTCATACAGTACTTTTATGCAACTGATGGTATCTTTCACTTTAAAAATATATGAATATGAAAGAAATATTTTTTTTCTGACAATCGTTTTCATATTTTTCGTTTTTTGCACATTTTTAAAAAGCAGGGATCTGGTAAAGTAATAAAAAACAAAAAACACCTACCAGTTATCATGATCCTGATGGTACAATTTATCGAAAAAAAAAAAATATATATATATATATGAATGTCAACAATTTCAAAAAAAATATTTTTTCTGGATGTCATTTTCTTTATTCCTGTTTGTTCTCCGTAGCTCAAATGGAAATGCAAAGAATGCTCACTTTTCTGCTCTCAACAGTATATTTCGTTAAAAATATGAATACAATAAAACCTCTGAATAACAGACACCTCACAACTGCGAAATTTGTTTGCTGTATGGAGGCACCTGCTAATCAGAGGTAAAAACATACATATATATATATATATATATAGGCATTCGGTCTGCTATTCAGAAGGGCCCATTATAGAGGTTTTACTGTATTTACCTATTTCAAAATAATAATAATTTGGAAGGCCAGTTTAGTATTTTCTGAAGTTTAAAATATCTACCTACATGGAGCAGATGAAAAAATAAAAAAAACAAAAATTACCCATGGATAGCCACTTTCTATTAGCCTGGGCAATGCCAAGCGGGTTTGTCAGTAAATAATTAAACATAATACCCACATAATAAATTTCTGTAAGTAAAAGATTTTTCTTGAATCTTTGACAAAATTCGCTTTTCCTTCACAATCTTTTGGCAAAATTCCGAGTTTTTTCATGATCTTTAGACGAAATAAGTGTTTTTTCATGATCTTTTGGCACAATGCGTGATTTTTCGTGATATTTCGACAAAATTCGCATTTTTACCTGCGATTCTTTGACGAAATTCGTGTTTTTTGCTGCAATCCTTTGACAAAATCAGCTTTTTTTTTTTTTTTTTTGCCATTTTTAGTAGTAATTTTCTTATTCTCTCATTCTACTTATGATAACACCTGCTTAACAACTCCTCTACATTGTGAAATAACATACAGGATGAAAAGAGCCAATTAATACCAAAATGTTAAGAATGTCTTCAGTAAAGATTGAAAGAATATTATTTACTTTTGAACTCATACACAGTAAATAAAAAATTTAATTAAGAGTTGAGAAGACAGCAAAATTTCTAAAATTCAAAACAATGAATGGTAATAATACTGATATTTTATACAATTAATGTGGACAGCAGATATAACTGGCCATTCTTATAATTATAATTACTCTGTGTCTCTGTTTAAATTAATGGATGTAGCTAATTTTATTTTATTTTTCTTTTAGCATACACATACAGGTGTATAACATTAGAATTATGAAGTAACAACGATTTTACAAAGTTTAGTTGGATAGAGCTGTCATGATATTAAATTTGTTATTTCCGTGGCTAATTAATGAAAATATTTATTTGTAGTTTTATTATTTGAATAATTATAAATTATGCCCATTAACATCATCAATCAGAGGCTTAATTGCTTTGGAAACCTGCAATTCTTGAAAAGTCATTCAATACTTAAGAGGGAATAAAAATTAAAAATCAGATTTAAATTAAAAAAATCTGATTACCTAATTTTAATTTTAAAAAGATTCTTTTATTTTTTTTAATTATGATTTTACACTAAAATTATTACAGTACACTCTAGATTTTACTATCACACATTTAGAGATCACTAGATCAAGTCCGGACAATTTTCCAATATTCATAATGTGTTTTCTTGCTTGTCTTAATGGCTCACAAATAATCTGAGTCTTGATTTAGCAACCTACCTGAGAACATGAACAAACTTCTCATTATATTCAACTTTTCTGTGAAGTCTAAAGGAAAAGCAACTAACCAAACATTTCCTTTTTCTGACTCTTTCAGATGTCGGTCAGCTCTATCCACCTCGTTACAGTCCACGCCCTACGAGTGACGATGTACCTACAGCAACTCTGTTAAATTTATTTAAAATTCCTCTACCTTTCTGCCTATAGTTTTGCAGCATACACTTACTGGGCTCTTTAATGTGATTAGCTATCTAATGATCGTCACAAAAATACTCTTATTAGACAAGTCCACACATCACATCACATGATGGGATAATCTCTTGATATGCAATCTTTTTGGAGTCATTTCGTTGACACTAAATCATTTGTGTGGTCTGTACTTGTTTTATGCTAAACACTTTTACTTTTCAATGGCTTCTATTGTAACTAAAAATCAGTTATCCATTGATATGAAGGTGAAAATTATTGAAAGTGTGGACAAACATCATACAGCAAAATGTGAAATTGCTAAAATGTTTAACATCCCAAAAAGCAATTTTTTCACTATAATAAAAAATTCGTTGCCATAATGAAAGCAAAAGAATCTATACTGCCAAACCAGCTGCATCATAAAGAGTCTAAATATCCTCTATTGGAAAGAGATCCTGTTGAGTAGATGAAGAATACGAGATCAAAACATATGTCAATCGATGGTAAGGTATTAAAGATCAAGAAGCTCAAGCATTCACTAAAACGTTGACTGTCAATGAAAATTTCCAAGCCTCAGATGGATAGCTAAAAAATTTCAAGACAGGATGGATTAATCTTAAAAAAGCTGTGAGGCGAAAGCTCTTTTATAAATCTCAAAACGGTGAGTCAATGGAGAGATAAAACACTGAAGAACTTTTAAATGAATAGAACAAAGATGTCATATTTAATGCTGACGAAACTGCTGTTTTTTACAAGTTTAGTTTTTAAAGATGAAACTTTTACTGGAGCGAAGCAGGCAAAGCAAAGATTAACTGTCTACTAGTGGATAATATGTCTGAAATAGAAAACTTTCCCTACTCATCATAGGAAATTCTAAAAAACCACATTGTTTCAAGGGAATCAAACGTTGCCTGTAGTTTACAAAGCCAACAAATTGGAAATTTTTGTAGAGTGGGTCAAGACGCTAGACAAAAAAAGAATGATCCTATTAATCATCGATAACTGCATGGCATATCATGCAGAAATAAAAAATCTAGAAGCAGTAAAGATTATTTTTCTTTCCCCTACTGTTACATCACTTTTACAAACTAATAATGAAGGTGTTATACAGTGTTTTCCCAAAAACCAGAGATTCGGCAAGTCTGCAATACATTCAAGAGTATCGTAAGCAGTAAAACCCTCCACATTAAGTCCATTTCAAAAGATTTTCGTTTTAAAAACAGAAATTCATTCAACATTGATTTTTGGTACATTTAAAGTCATTATCATGGACCTGGAATATGCTGGTCTTTCATTTAAAAATTTAAAATCAAAACAGACCAGAGTGTGCCAAGCATGCATTGTATATGTTGCCAAAGACAGTTGGAGCTCCCCAACTATGTTCGTTTGGATAGATTTTCATTCAAAATATAAAAGCATAAAAATATAGAGTATAACCTGCCAAAGGCAGCAAGGCCACCAACATTAGATTCGTTTGGAAAGATTTTTGTTTAAAAATATAAAATCCTTGAACACTGATTTTAGGTACATTTAAGGTTATTATGACAACCCTGTGCAACACAAGCACTTCAGCCAGTAAACAATAACAAAAAGAAATCACGAACTGAGAAATATACAAAAAAGAAGCACTCACCTCTTTAAACAGCTTGACAGGAGCAGCAGTGACATCAGATTGTTTTAAATAGTCCTCCCACAAAAATTCTTTCTTTATGTCTGAAAACTCTTTCTTAATTTCAACAGATTCTTCAGATCCAGTTTCTTCACTTTTGATTTCAGTATTATCATCCTGTAAGCAAAGAAGAAAGCCATTATTAGGATTTCAACTGAATAGAAATAGTTTTTTCTAAGTAACATAATACTGTTTAGTGAAATTATATGTATTATAATTCTTCAAAGAAAAAATATTTAAATTCTTAATTAAAAACTTTAGAATTTGATACCAATATACTAAAATGTACTATTCCATAGTTACTCAATGATGTGATACTTGTTGACATATACCTGCTGTTTTAAATAACCCCAAAGGAAGATGTTGGGTAATGTCAAATCTGCAGATTATAGAAGCCAAAATGCCTTTGAAATAACCTTATCTTTAAAAAATGATTTCACCAGTTCAATTGAGATCCTGGCCATATGAGCAGTTGTGCCATGTTGTTGGAAATAATCTTCGAGGCATTTCATGTAATCCAACATCCAACTGCTCAAAAAATTCCACAAATGTTTTGCAATACTGGTTTTCTAAGCGGAAGCAATATGCTTATTTTAAGTTCTGCATCCTGAATATGTCGCACCATCAGTTGAGAATTAATGAAATTAACAGTCACCACATATTACATAACTGTAAAGTCCTTAGTTATCGAGTTCTTAAACATTTCATGTGTATAGACTTATGGAACACTCTATACCAGCAGTTCTAAAACTGTAGTCCACGGACCCCAATGGGTCTGCAGTAGAGATGAGATGGGCTCATCCCGGGCTCGATTTTCATACCAACCTTCGGGCTCAGACGGGCTCGGGCCCATTTTTTTTAACCTGAAAATTTTATTTATTCCCATATGGAAAAATTTTTTTAAAAAATATAAGAAGTAATATATTAATATATAATCATCAAAATTTCTTGCGTTCCCTATATTATTCTGTTAATGCTTTTTAAGGTGTGTTAATATCTAAAATTTATTTATGTTTGTAAAATAAATTCAGTATTCCTTATTTTTATCTCTGTCAAAAAGCTGTTATTCTTGTAAAAGTAATTTAATTACTTCCTTCATAATAATCACTAATCTTTCAGTTTCCTGTGGTTTCAATAAATAAATTAGGCATCTGTCTGTTATCCCCTACTTCTCACGCCTGGGTTGAAAATTGCATTTTCCATAAGAAATCATTTTGATGTTATTTTCATATGAATGATAAAAACGAAGTATCAGTAACTGTTTAGGTTATTGCACAAAAGGAAAGAAAATGATAAAAAAAAATGGTTTTATTTATTGGTGAACAGAAATAAAAGCATTTAACTTTACTGTTCGTTAACAAGGGTGAGAAAGTTGATTTTTTTTTTTTTTTGCTTTATTTTGTTAACAGTTGATAATTTGGTAAACATTGAAAGGAATATTTATTAGCTGTATAAGAGATAAAGCGGACATTAACGTGTAATGAGAATGTTTATAATGGGAGGGAAGTTTCAGTTAAATATATTTGTAAAAGGACAATTTTGGTTTTAAATTAGGTATAATTATATGTGATGATTGATTAATGTTACAACATCACAGCTATTTTAAAAGGAATTTGCAATATTTGCAGATTTATATCATTCACGCTAAGGCGCCAAAATAGTAGAATGTTTTAAAATTGGATCGTTTATTTTATTTTATTTTATTTTATTTTATTATTTGACAATCTAGGTGAAATATGGCAAAATATGAGAATCTTTTTAGGGACTTATCTTTTGATGAGAATGATTTGAATTGATTTTAAATGTCATAAACTATGTGCTAGAGATGAGATATTTCATTTAGAACAACTTTTATGCAATTTTTATTAAACTTTATTTTTGGTTTACATTTTGGGGTATCGGGCTCGGATTTAAAATCGTCGGGTTCGGGCTTCGAAAAGTGAGCCCGAACTCATCTCTAGTCTGCAGGACATCATCAGCATGCGGTCCTCATAGGATTCGTGCTCAGTAAAAAAAGTTTCACTTACATAGAATATGAAAGAAATCTTGCAAATAGAATGAAAGAAAAAACTAGTTTACTGTTTAGAAATACTGTTTAATTATTTTTACCGTAAAATCCCGATTGCAAGCCCCCTCCCCCCTCCTCTCACAAAATTGTTTTGGGAAAAAAATTTATTTAAAAATCTAAGGGAATATTTTGGCTGTTTTGGCAGATTTCTACATGTTTTCACATAATATTAATGAAGCCCACCCACCCCTCTGCATGAAATGTCCACTTTTTTTCTCTGCTCTCCCTCTCCCTCCTCAGCACAAAAAGTTTAAAATCATGGAAATCTTAATTCTGTTGTTCTATTTGTTGCTCTCTAATAACAACAAGTAAATAATCGATTATTTAAATTACACCTCTTTCCCCAAAAGTTCTTATTTTTCCTCTGAAACCACTTTGCAAATTTTTTAATTTTTAAATTTAGTTTGTAAAAAAGTCCTGCCCTATTTCTTACAGTTGTGAACATCGAAAATTCAGAATTGGCGGGACTACGGCGATTCCGTATTTCCGAATTTTCTGGATTTTGGAGGTCTGTTAAAAAATATTTTTCATGGCAATATAATAGCATACAAAATACATTTTTTTACACACGTAGCTACAGATATTTTTTCGGGGGAGGAGAATTCGAAAATTTCCCAACTTGAAACAAATTGCTCCAATTGTCAACTAAAGTGATATGCATAACGTGTGTGATAGTGATAAGGAAACTTATGCATAAAAAATTTCTTTCCAAAGAAAATTTTTTAAACTAGAAACATAAAAATTCCAATTATTGTTTTTTTAATAAGAGAACCAACCAGCTTTTTACTTTCTTTTATCTTTACAAGAAGAAAGTATTGAATTCGTAAAAAAAAATCGACTTCCGGCTTTCGACGGATTGATATTATTGGTGCAGATTCACGATCGCCAGACGCCACGTGGCGACTTAATTTTTTGCTTTGGCGGCTAATTTTCGACATCTAAGTCGCCATCCTTTGGCAAATTTCGCGTTTTTTTTCCAGCTATCCTTTTACGAAAATCACAGGTTCTTTTGCGATGCTTTGACGAAATTCGCGGGTTTTTTTGCAATCCTTTGATAAAATTCGCATTTTTGTGCAATCTGTTGACGAAATTTCACGTTTTTTCTGCAATCTGTTACGAAATTCACATTTTTCTGCAATCTTTTGCCGAAATTCACGCTGTCTGTTTTGAAACCCTTTGACAAAATTATCGTTTTTTCCGTGATCCTTATAAAATTGGTGGGATTTATTTTTGTTATCCTTTGACAAAGTTGATGATTTTTCTGCAAAGAATGTCAAAAGTCGCATTTTTCCTGCAATTCTTTGACAAAAAGACGCATGTTTTTTGGGATTCTTTGACGAAATTCGCGTTTTTTCTGCAATCTATTGGCGAAATTCACGTTTTTCTGCAATCTTTTGCCGAAATTCACGTTGTCTGTTTTGAGACCCTTTGACAAAATTATCGTTTTTTCCGTAATCCTTATAAAATTGGTGGGGTTTATTTTTGTTATCCTTTGACAAAATTGATGATTTTTCTGCAAAGAATGGCAAAAGTCGCATTTTCCCCGCAATTCTTTGACAAAAAGACGCGTGTTTTTGGGGATTCTTTGACGAAATTAGCATTTTCCCCCTGATCCTTTGACGGAATTCACGCTTTTTCTCGCTAACGATTGACAAAATTGATTTTTTCGGCGTCCACTTGTCGAAATTCTTGATATTTTTCCTCACCCCTGTAAATAATCTGTGACGAGATTGTTTTTTAAGATATTTTTTCTTCTGTATTCTTGAAAAACAAATGCTTGAATTCTGTTTTGACTTTTATAGTGCAAAATAATCTTACACACTATTATTTTTTCTTTTATGAACTCTTGTATGACAAAATGAAAATAAGAAATACTGTTTTCCTACTATTCCCCACTACCATGATTCCTTAGCTTATTCTTATAGATATATATTTTTTCACCTCTGTTTTGCCCAACTTTATCTTCTGACAGTACATAGCTTAAGATTTATATTACACTTACTTTAAATCCAAATTAAAAGAATTGGGTGATTAAATGAACTATACAAATTTGATATAATTAGTCTGTTTCTTTAATGTATTTGTAGATTATTTTTCACTTTGATTTCCTGAAATTTTTTCTCATATAATTGCTATTGCTTTTATGCATTTCTTTCACAATGTGGCCACTGGATTATTTGGGTTTAGGAGCCACTGGCTCGTTAAAAACTTTGGAAATGTGCACCTATAATTGATACGTTTTAGAACAATTTGACTGTTTTTAGAAAATGTCTGTCTGTGTATATGTGACACAAATTTTGTGGGCGCTCTATCTCAAGAACTAATGCGTGGAATTTATTAAAACTTTAGATTCAGTTATACCTCGATAAAAATTAATGCTGATTAGTTTTTGTGTAAATCACCCAAAAGGTGGCGCTGCTATGCTGTATTTTTCACGATTTACATGATTTTAGCGATAGTTATATCTCAAGAACTGTTGCACGAAATTTGATCAAACTTCATATTCTGTTAAACCTTGACATAATTTGGTGCTTATTAGGCTTTTGTGTATATCATATAACAGGTGACACTGCTGTGAAACATTTTTCACGATTTTTCCGTTAGCTATATCTGAAAAACTAATGCACGGAATTTGCCAAATTTCATTAATGGTTGCAATTCCTTATTGGGCTTGGGTGTATACTGTTCAAAGGTATCGCTTTTGTGCTCTTTGGGTTTGGAATTTTGGTTGCAGACATCTAACAGGGTGTGCACCCAAATTCAATGATTTGTTGAAAAAATGCGATGCTTCTATCTCCTTTTTAAATTCACACAATTAAACGGATCTATTCCTTTATAATTCTTTTTGCATTGTGATTGCAAATTTTGAGGTATTAACATGTATTGGATAGAATAAAGTTTTGGGATTGGCACATCCGACTAGTTTTCATTTAACATTAATTCTTCTGGTCTTCAAAGAAGCCAACCTGATGATAACATCGTCCAGTTTAATAAAATCCACAATTCCACTTTCACATTTTAAAATCATTAGGCTGTCAAGTCTGTCATCCCTCTTTGTAGTTTGCAATAAATATTTTTTAAATTTTTATTTGACTAAAGATTCTTTCATTAGATGCAATGCCATAAAGATAAGCTGCTGTGGATGTTAAGATACGAGTATATAGTTTGACGGCGTGTTCAAATCGTCTTTGAATTTCATGGCATGAGAAAAAGGTTTTTTAAGTGAGTTGGGATTTGGTTTATTTCTATTTGACTCTGCAAGTCATGTACATCCGGTTTCTCATATCCAGGTGGAAACATTATTAACAGAATTAAAAACTCTTATGATACTCATCAGCGTACATGTAAATAAAAACTATATTAAAAACACATTAAAAATTAATCCCAACATTTTATGCTCTTTCTAATGAGCCATCATCAGGGGAGAGGGTTCTTGACCTCCACGAAGTAAAGTTACAAACTGCACAGTCACTTTCACAACATCAAACTAGCATGAAACATTGGGATTAATTTTTAATGTGTTTTTAATAATTAAATTTTGACAGCGTAAGTCCAAGTTTTTCTTATTAACAATATTAACTTTCCTAAGTTAGTGATACTCAAATTTGCCTTGCACAATTGTAATTTAAATATGACATGTATTGGTGCAATATTCTCCTGATATAGGGAGCATTGTCATTTAAGCCCATTACTAAGTTTTTTTTGTATTTCTTATAACTCTTTCCTGTAAAACTTGTGTGTATCAATGTTCATTGTGGTACTATTATTTTTATCTATTCCCTTTGGTGAAACCATTTTTCTACTGTGCTTTCGGAAGTCAGCTTCTTCAGTCACATTCTAATATTCATAACTGTTTGTGAACTTGTCTATAGGGAAATCTTCATTGATTCAAAATTTTATTCAAGTGCAACGTGTCATCGTTACAATGCATGTCGATTTTTTCTTCAGTTGATGGAGTGCTTTCATGGTCATATATCTGTTCCAAATTCAAATGGTCCACTTTTTACCTTTTTCATCTTCGAATGGATTTTTAGATGCTCCAAAACCTTGCACAAAAAATATTTTCCTTATTATGAAGGGTTCTTTCGTGCTGAGATTTATAGTCATTTTTTAGGACAGTTTTAAAGACACAACACTGGATTTTTGGTTTAAAATTTCATAAACACCTATAAATATAAACGAACAGGACTGATATATATTTCCGCTCACAAATAAATGTAACAAATTTATTAAACTAGCAATTTCTTATATTCATATTTGCTCATATAATGCTTTTTTCTTGACAGCAAAGGGTTAACTAATTTTTGCGGAAAAAATCATGAAAATGAGTGAAGGATTATCCAAAAATCACGCAATTAGCTCAAAAATTAGTGCAATTTGTGAAAACTCATCAAATCTTCTTGCACAGCTGTGTTTTCAAGTAGGTAACTATATTCCTTTTTGTTGTGCTACAAGTGATCTCCAATTTTCAAAAGAAGATGCAATCCCTTTGGTTTAAAACAGCTGGATTTTCTTTTGGGACGAGAAGAGGACGTAGGATGAAATTTTTGAGTAAGGAACAAAGTTTTGGAGGAAATAAAGAAACTGGATAGTCAGCTATTGATGGCTAGGAGTAGAGAAATTTTGGTCTGGTAGATGTATAATATTTTTGTAGAACTGAAAAACACAATGCTAGATTGAATGTGGCTGATTTCTTTTTGTATTTCTTTTGATAATTTAACATGTTTACTGTTACAGTACTCAGAAACATAATCACCAAAACAAAAATTTCGTAATTTTTTTACTAAAAAAGGAAATGTCTCAAAAATCAAGAATTTCCCAACTCTAAGCTCAAATTTTCCAACTTCACATATATTGGGGGGAGAGGCTCCCCCCCCCCCTAACTAACCCCATGGCGACGCCCCTGTTCTTCTCCCATGGAAAAATATCGTGAATTTCGTCACATATCTAAGAAATAATCAGAGATTTTTTTTCAACTGATCACTGTAAAAAGTTTCTAATTTTAATAATAAATCAAAGGGATAAAAAAATCAAATTTGTCTATTATTCGCTGAGAAAAATCATGAATTTTGTCATAGGTTGCGGAAAAAAAAAGTTTCGATAAAGGATCAAGAACAAAATATCGCAAATTTCATCAAAAGAGTGAGAAAAAAAAATAGTGTATTTTGTCAGTCTGTCACGGAGAAATATCACAAATTTCGACAAACAATCACCAAAAAACAATCTTGTCAATCAATCGCAGAAAAAAATTGCCAATTTTGTCAAACGATCGCAAACTGAAAAAAAAAAAGCAAATTTTGCAAAGGATTGCGGGAAGAAAGAGAAAAAAAATTTGTCAAAAAAAACACAAAAAAAAAAACTCATCTTGTTTTCTTATTTTCTTACTGTATTCTAAGTTCTTTTCAAAGAAACAAAACTGAAACAAACAATACATCGACATCGGCAAATGTGTGCGTCAAGGTCATAGGGCAATGTGTCACTAGGTTGATCGTTAGGTGACAGAGTGACTATCAAGTGTGTATCTTCCAGTTCAATCAAAAGAAAATAAAATTGCATGTTTGTTTTTTTAGTTATCAATATGTACTTCAGTGGTTTTATTAAAGTTAAAATATATGAAGTTTTGAGTCATCAACGTATCAAGTCTTTTTTTATGCTATTTTTTAACTTTTCAGTTTTTGTAATAATTAAAATCTTTAATTAACGGTCAATCATTATAAAAATATACCAGAATATATCTACAGTAAACTCTCTGTAAGACGGACTCTGTGTAAAACAGAAATTTGTCTAACTCAGAAAGATTTTCAAGTCCCTGCGAATCCATAAACAGAGAGTAAAATTTGTCTAAAACAGAATATTGTCTACTGCAGAAAATTTTCTTGGTTCCGATCGATTCCACCTTAGAGTTTACTGTATATTTATTTAGTGTTTATAGTTGAAAGAATTTAACTGCATTTGATAAGAAATATGAAAGATACAGCAGTCTTATTTTAAAAATTAATAAAACTGAAATCAGAAAAATGTCTGGATTTTAGAGATTTCCGGAATTTGGATGTCCGGATTTTTGAGGTTCAACTGTATTTTGTAGTAAGGTGATTGGTCTAAAATCTCATCTACATCATCTCATACAAGTATCACTCATCTAAAATCTTCATCCTCTTTGAAAATTTTTCTCCATCCTTTCTCTCCAAATGGTGTGGTGTGTGTGTGGGGGTTGGGAGGATTTCTAAATATGCAGAAGGAAAGCAAAAGATTTTTCTGCAGTTTGACTGTTCTAACCCTTGAATTACATGTGTATTTTATGATTAAATAGAGCCAAAAAAGGGGAAAAAATTGTTTTTAAATATACTGCATGTGTTGGGGGGAGGGTGTGAAATAATTTAGGTGGTTATTTAAATATTTTACGATAAAATCATAAACCAAGCAGAAATTAAAAAAAAAAAAAAAAATACAGATTTTAAACTGCATGAGATCCAGGGAGGGAGGGGGGGGGGGGAGATCATGATATAAGAGTCAGGAGAGATAGGGAGAGAATAATTTAGCTGATAGATTATTTATTGTAAGTATAGTGTATTTGTATAGCATATTGTGTATTAAAAAATTTACAGAGTTTATAGGTTAAATTATGCATGTTTGGCACCAGAAGGGTGGGCAAAGAGAGAAGCAATATTTTTTTGGAGGGGGGGGGGGAGGGCTTAGATGATTGATAAAATATTGTAGCAGTAAAATAACAAAGTAGTGCATTAAAAAAAAAGAAATTTTTTAAATTTTGCTTAAATTTTTTTAGAGAGTTTTTTTTTTTTTTTTTTTTTTTTTTTTTTTTTTTTTTTTTTCCAAATTGGAAAGCTGTCAAAATATGGAAGATTCTCACTCCTGTATGTACCTTATTTACTTCTAAATTAATGATAAAAACAGGTTTTAAAATAATTTTTTTTTTTAATCTCGATTATAAACCTCCCCTCTCAAATTTAACTGCTTTTTCTTTTGAAAAAGGGGGCTTACAATCAGGATGTTACGGTACATTATTATATTATTTCCTACATTGTATGGTTAGTTTATATATCTTAAAATATTTAGGGTGTCAGTCTTTATTTTTAAGCACCTCTATTTCCAAACAGTAATTTTCATCTTAGTTAATTGCAGAAAACTGTTACGAATTGTAATTAAGTAAAGTGAATGCGGAAATAGTGTTGCTCAAAAGTAAAGTTCATATGTACCCTGTATATACTAAAAAATATTTGCAATTTCAGAAATAAATCGTGGGGACCCGCAAAGACATGAAAAACAGAACAGGGCCTATGATAACCAAGAATTTAATAACAGCTGCTCTATACAAAGCAGCTATGCTGATACATATTAATTTGTTGCAGGATAATTTTTGTTTAACAATTGGATAGAACAAAGTGATTTTATATATCACGTTAATTTATGTACTTTACACACTTGTTTCACCACTTCTTCAGTTCAAAAAGCAAAAAGTGAAAAAAAAAAAAAAAAAAAAAAATTATATATATATATATATACACAATTTTTTTATACTAATACTAATTAGTAGTATATTTTTATATACTATATTTTACACTATAATTTTTTAATGACCTTCTATAAGAAGAATATAACATTTTAATAAATGAATAATTAAGATTAAAACAAAATATATAACAATTTCAAAAGTTTGTAGATAATTTTTGAACTGGGACAATATAAACTTTTAGTTTCCTGGAGCATGCTACAATGAACTATGAAAAAACCCTTTTTATGCTTTGCAGCATGAAAACACCCTAACACCTTTTATGAGATACACTTCCCAAATTCATGGTCACAAAATTCATTTATAACTACTTTTCTTAGCAGATATTACTGTTTATACAAATATCAAATAAGTGTTTCATTCACTCAGAATACTTCTTCATCTACCCTTTTTTTAATTCAAAAAACACTTTACAATGAATAAAAACATTTCAATGTAAAAAAAAAAAAAAAAAAATCAGCCCTTATGTATGTATCACAGCATAGATGATAATGCTTTATCAATTATAATACTATCTGCACACTGAAAAAAAAAGAAATTGCAGAAGAGGGGGAAAAAACTATTTTAAGTAACCAAACTGGAATATTGAAAAAGGAAAACTATGAGGATACACATGAAGTTTTATTATCTCAAATAATGTTGATGTGAAAAATATGTGAATCTTCATTTTTTCTTTTCTTTCTTTTTTCTTTTTCTTTTCTTTTTTTTTTATTTTACACATTTTGTATAGGGTACATAAAATACATTATGGCACAAATTTAGTACATATTTTTGTAGGATAATGTACAACAATTTTTGTTTCATGTATTGTAGCCTTAAATACAACAAAGGCATAAAACAATTTACAAGCAAACATTGATATGTATTTTCAATATATTTTGTTTCTATATATTTGAAAGTTTCCATTACACTTATTTTTGCTTCAAGAGGTATTTTGTTTAATGTACTGAATAGAAGAAAATACTTCACTCTGTTGTTAATGTTTTCTACTTACATACATAAAAGTTTTACGCCAATTTCTTGCTTTACTACAAGTTGTTGTAATGAGATTTCTGCATTGGATTCTCAATGATTTTATCTGAACCTGACCAACCTGCATTTTGGAAATTTTTTTTTTTTTTTTTTTTTTTTTTGAGTTTAGATCAAGTTAACCCTTAATTGAGCTGGTTTCAAGTTGAGTTTTGACACTTACAGGCAGGGCTTAATTTCTAACAAAAAAAGTACCGGAGCTCTAATATTCTGCTGTACTAACAACTGTAGCGTGCCCCTCCCCCAGTGCAGAATTCTGGGATTAAATATTGTAAGGATTATGACTCGGAAAAAGTGTCAATACAAAAAAAGAAATAGTTCACAACTATACATTTTTATGAAAAAATAAATAAAATTTATAGAAATTAATATTTATATGCTGAAGAAAGGAACAATGCTTATCAATTTCCTATAAAAAGGTGCATATCTTAAACTATAATCGATTCCTTCCGCTTAACAATCTTTTGTGGTGAGTGTCCCTGAAAATCAGATTAAATTAAAAATTTGACACCGAAAGAGTTAATGCTTTTATAGAAAAAGAGGAAACACTGTTCGATTGCTTCGTATCTGAATAACAAAACATATACGTATCTACTTCCAAATGAAAGTGACTTCGTAAATATACAGAACAGAGCCTTAAAATGGGCAGTGTTCATGATGCACACACACACACACACAAAAAAAAAAAAAGAGCTATTGCATTGGGCTCTGGAGCCCTGTATTTATGAGCTCCGGTGATTTCCGACCAATATTTAAATATTTACTAAAAACAGAGAAGTACCGGAGCTGAGCTCCGGTGGGATCTGGCGCAAATTAAGCCCTGCTTACAAGCCAGTAATTAAAACTAAGGTAGTTTTAAACATTTGCTAATTTATGATATGAATTTGAAAAAATATAACACAATAATAATAATAAAATAAGGCTTACACTAGGATTTTCTATTTTTATCTTTTTCTTCTTGATCTTTTCTTTTGATGGACCTCTTTTTAAGCAACTGTTTTTTCTGAAAAATATTTTAAGTTTTAAAAAATGAAGTATTTAATTAAATTAAAAATGCTTATATATAAACTATTAGAACAACATGTATTGATCAGTTTCATACATAACATTGGAACAGATACAACATAAAACTCACTGCTGTCAATCTGATTAACAAAATAAATATACAGTCAAACTCGCTCATAGCGAGCGCAAAGGGACCGTGATATTTGCTTGTTATAACCAGGTGCTCGTAAAAAACGGGTTCGTAAAAAATTACAAAAATTCATGAATAATGGCTTTATTATACATACTTTAATTTATTTTTTATTTCTGTACAGTACAAAAGAAGTTAGTTAATTTGTTTTGAACTGTCTCATTGTCTCTTAATTGTGTTATTGTGCTTCGGAGAAGACTCATGGCCCGAAAAACATCGTAATTTGCACCCCTGGATTAGAAAAAGTTTGAAGTTTTTTTGCGCACTCAATTTCAGTTGACTTCGGAATGTTAAAGGAATTTTTCCAAGAAATAATTATCTGAGCTGGAGAGCTGGAAGTCAATAGAATTTTTATGAATCACAAAAATATTGCTTGCTATAGCCGGGTTTTGCTCGTTAAAAGCGAGTTATGCTCCCACAGACTTAACATTGTACCAACCAAGTATTTATGATTTCCTCGTTAAATCCGGGTTGGTTCTCGTTAAATCAGGGCTCGTTATAAGCGAGTTCGACTGTACTTAAAACTACCACATAGAAAAATAATATTATGAAAAATAATTATAAGAGATACAAATAAAAATACAGACGAACCTTGCTATAATGAACACTCTGACGTAGTGAACTTTTTAAGTGGTCCCATCCGAACTCCCATTTAACTAATGTTATTTTATACGCTTACAGTGGACCTACCCGGACAGCTCAGAATTTGGTAATTCGTTTATAGTAAAGTGTAAAAAAATCTGATTTTTTTTTATTTAAATTGGATTTTTTTTATTTAAATCAGATTTTTTAAATTTAAATCGGATTTTTATGATTTTTTTTCCCAGTGTTTAAATGCTGAATAGTTATCAAGAGTTTTAGGTTTCCAAAACAATTAAAACGCTAATTGCTAACATAATCTATCTTTTTACACTTTAATTAACAAAATTATAATTATTACTTAGTAATTACAGAAATTATAAAAACTGCAAATTAGTAGTTTCATTAGGTAGTATCATACAATAATGTTATCTACATTAATATTGTAATAATTATGTAAAACTTTATTAACTAGTGATATTTAACATTAATTATTAATAACTGCATTTAATATTAAATAGTTAACACTACTTCAAATTATTAAATAATTAATTAATTAGGAACATATTATACATTTTTAAACTTTAATTATTAAAGCGATAATTAATAATGTACTCTTCATTTTAGAAAGAAAATAAAGGTACTGAAGCGCCCTCTGTTGAATGAAAACAAGTAACAAAAATCATGCGTTAAACATAGATTATGAAACACTTTCCAACACTTCCTGTATGATTTAACAAAACTTCGTTATTTAGGGAAATAATGTATATAAAAGAACTAAGTAAACATTTTAGAAAACGCATAAGACATTTAAAAAACTGATTTCAGCAGTTACTATCCATATCAAATATGTATTCCAATTCTTTTGAACAGCTCTGTATTTGATCTGTAGGTTGATATATATGCTATATAATGGGGAAATTTAGTTTACAAAGAAAACGAATAACAGGTTGAAATTTCTCTTTCAGCAATTTATACTAATAGATGGAAACATACTTGTATACTTTTGCACAACCCTGTAGTTAACCTAATACCTTTATTACACACCACTATTTAGCTAAAGTTTAATTCAAAGCAAAACACTCTTAAAACTACTAGAATCACATTTTCAGAAATTATCATTTATAGACGGCCATGTATCCAATTCTTTACGTGACACTGTATATAATTTTATCTATGTTTTATAATTTTATCTACAAACATTTCTTAGTAAACAAAATGCAGTTAGGCATAAAAATGCATAACTCATTTAAAAACCACCTTTAAGCAATTTACAATCATACCCAATAACCATTACGAATTCTTTTGTGTAGCCCTGTATATGGATTACAGCATTTATACACATCATATACAATGCACAAATATAGTGAAACATAAAAGCGTGTAACATAATTAAAAATGCATTTCCAGCAATCATCGCTACCGTTACCATACTTCGGATACAGTATAGTATCTGAAATCTTTTGTGTGTCCCTGTAAATGCTATTCACTTCGTATTATACATGAAATAAGTTATAGTAAACCTCAGCGATGTATATCAATTCCATTACACATGAAATAATTTAAAATAATTAAAATACGCCGGAAAAAATTCCCTCCACTCGTATATCATTATGTAACGGGATTATTTTGTGTGGCCCTGCAAATGAATAATATTTATTCTTTGCAGCACATATTCTACGGAATGCATATTTTAGTGCACTTGATAAATACATATCACTTTTATTGTGTTTGAAAGAGTGTACAATCATTAAAAATCATTTGAAACGATTCTTTCCCATAGGCCGTAATGTAACGGAAAACTTTTGACTGTCCCTGTAAATGAACTAAACATGCTACAAACTTCATTTGCAATAGGGTTCGTGCTATGGTAGAGGTCACTAACATCCAAAAACTTCAGAACGATCCGAGTATATTTACGGGAGTTAGAGCGCGTACAGACGGCCAGACAAACCGAATGCATAAACACTTTTCAACTTTGTTGGAAAGTGTTAAAAAGGGCTGGATGCTAGTTCCAAAAAAAGGGCACTATTTCATGAAGAAATATATTAGCAATGATATAAGAAAAAAAAAAAAAGAATTTTTAGTATAAATAAACGTGTCATTAATTTTTAATAATTTTATGAATCACAAATTGAAAAATACAATTAAATAATATGTTTTAATAATATCCTGTTTTTTCTAAAAAAATAAAGTTCTATTATTTTTACAAGATCTTGGGCACATGAATTTAGAAATACTGTTGAATGGGGAAGTTTTCTACAAGAAATCTCTGGCCTCAACTACAAGTGAATTTTTTTTTTTTTTTTTGGCAGGGTGCATTTTGCCAATTTCAAAAGGGGCAGGGTGCGGCAACCTTAAAAATATGGCCTAGAAGAAACAGTAAGTAATTACAGATATAATAAAATTGCAAATAAGTAATTTCATTAGTTAGTAGGACAAATAACATAACTAACAAATATTATTTGCAGCTCGTTTTGCATTTGCATTTAAAAAAATTACTGTTCATCGCCAAAATCTAAACTTACACACATGTATGTGTGTGCTAACCAAAAAAATTTATGAAAATGAGTTAAACCCTTTTGCTGCCTTTTCAATCCCTAATTATTTTTTTTAATTTAGTATATATGAGTTACAAAAGAAAAAAAAAAAAAAGAAAAGAACATTTATTCAGCCTACACCGAAGAAGCCCTTGCTGTGCAATGTTAATATTTTTACACCAATTAGTTCTTTTTCTCTTATGCATTCATTTACAATTTAGCTGTTGAGCAGATGTCACTCTTTCATTCTTCTTTTGACTCAAAATTGATATTAATTTATTATTACAAAAGTAGAAGGTCAAACTAAGACACTGACTATTTATTCTTTTACTTGCAGAAATTTATTACATTGCTATGTTTATTTTATATAAAATAATGCATAAATTGATTAGTAAAGGCCTGACATTGCAAATTATATTAGATTTAAATATCATTTTTAAATTAAAATCTTTTATGTTGGATAAAAACAATGCTTTTTACAAACTCAACTGTTTTCAATTTTTTACAATACTCTTGAATTAAGCTTAGAAACAGTTATTTAAAGCTCTTTTTTTGTTTATTCATAACTCAAAGTACCTGTAGAAACTTTAGAATTATGTTCATCTTAGAATTTAATACATTTTTTTGACATTTTAAACATTTAGAAATTTTTTTATTTTAATCAATGATCTTTTTTTAAAAAATCAGTTGATTAAAATCACGATTTAATCGCTGATTTAAATCAACTGATTAAAATCGTTGACACCCTAGTTTATAGTGGACTCAAATTTTATTTTTCCAGATTTTTTTCAGTTCTCCAACTTTAAACTTGCACTAATTGTGACTGCAAATGATGACATTCCTTTACATTGTGTCAAGTTTCACTCTTTCACGCTCATCGCCTTAAACTAGGGCGAACAAGTTGTTAAACAGCGCATGCCTCTTCTTCCCCTCAAATTTTTTTTAATTCCAACGACTTCCAATTTTTTTTTATGAAGAACTTCGACAATGGGACAATGATTTGTTGAAACAAAAACGTATAATTGTTTTCCTTCTTGACAATTACACAGTTCATTCCCACTTAGAAAATCTGAAGTGAATTAAGGGGTCTCAAGACTTAAAAAAAGACAATTTTCAACATTTAATATCTTAAAATGTATATGATTTAAAAACACAACGTTCATTGGGATTAAAAGATATAAGCATGTTCTTTCATTTTATATGTATTTAAAAAATTGCAAGATGCAAAATTAGTATTTATAGGGAGCTCCAAACTGTCAGACATTTGTCGAGTAGAAAATTGGTAAAACAACTTACGCGCAGGATTACGAAATAAATTTTGCCATTAGAACGAATTTTTTTTTTTGTGCCTAATTATACTTCATTTTGTAATAATTACCCTGAATCTAAATAAATTTATATTCAAAGCATTTTTATATTTTTTAACACAAAGTTGTATTTAGCTAATACAAAATTTTGAAAATTTGGCCAGTATAATCACCTCTAAAAATATATTTTTGAACAATAAAAATGAAAATTTAGGTTCAGTTTATACAGATTAACATGAAACATATGTTTGAAAATTTCATAAAAAAAATATTCAGAAGTTTTTGAGATATCCTGCGCGTTCTGACCAAAAACGTCATTTGGAGAAAAATGACTTCAAAGATTCGGAAACACCATTTCAGTCACTGAGCGAGTATAATTCTAATAGTCATAACTTCTGTTCTAATGAGCATTTCAAGGAAACAATCATATCAAAATGTTCAGAAAAGATAGAAGTTTAACATCTAAAAAAATTAAAATTTTGAAGCTTTAAGAGTCCCGGGACCCCTTAAACCCTTTTTTTTTTGCCTCCAAATACGACTTCTGTTCACTTCTTTCACCTCTACAGATGATGACATTGTATTTGAAGTTAAGCAAAAGAACGATGCTGAATTTCGGAAGTGAAATCGGCAGCGAATAGTCTGCACATTTTTTTTTTTTTCTTTCTACAGAAAATGTGGACCAGAAAATATTGGATTCTTTACTAATTGTTGATAGGAAAATTGACGAACTCTACTTAAAATCGATCAATTGTATTAATTTTGACTGTCTTGAAAATATGTAACCTAAAAAATATATGAACGAGATACTATCAAATTTATAAAAGGGAGTTTCTCAAAAGATGGGATCATTAAACGTTAACTATATGTAATTTTTAAAATTTTCAAATTTAAGGCCAATTTTTTTTTTAATAGTATAGTATTTTGTCTATAAATATAATATATAAATATTTTTAATAGTATGTCTACAAAATTATACACAAACATTAAAAGACAGCAACTATTCTGGAAAATTAATGATTAAAGCATTCAATTAGCAGTTGTGTATGTTACAAATTTTGGACATTTTTTTGAACGTAAGTTACAGATTTTGGACGTTGCTCTTAGTATTTAAAAAATTCTTAAGACTAAGAATGTGGTAAATGTGTCTGTATACATATATATATATGTATAATTAACTTTTTGTTACCCAGTAATAATAATAATAATAAAATCAAATGCTTTGTTACGTACGTTACTTTCGGACATAACAAAATACAGAAAAATTCTTTATAGAAAAGTCCTATCTTCAAAAAAGCAACAAATCAGCCTGCCATCTCTTAATGAAATTATCAAAAAATCATCCGTTTCCTTTATGCATTCATTGTTTACCATTAGAACCACCTGGAAAAAAGTTAAAACTCTTTTTCTTGGTGGTACATTGGAACAGTTAACGTTATGAATGTCTGAAATTGGCCTCTTTAGCATAAAATAATAAAATTTTAAGTTATTTATACAAAGCTTTTACAATAAATTATGTCATTTTCTGTCTCTGAATAGAATTAAAAACTCAGTGTAAAAAAAAAAAAAAAAAAAGTCAATGATAATTAAAGTTATGTTTGAAAGGATTAAAGTTATGATGTGTGTCCAATGCCCACCTTTTGAGAATCACCCAAAACCTTTAAATCTTAAATAGATTAGAAAAGGAAATGGGCAGATAGTAAATATCTATGACTCTAGTGCAGGAATCTTGCACAGTAAATTAATTTACATGACATATGCATTTTAAATTTTAAAATCAGATAATACATGGAAGACAATTAACGATATTGGGATTGGGAAAACAAAGAAAATGTGTTGCGATGGGGAATAATGGCTACTTAATTTTGATAAAGATGATAATTTTGAAATGTTTCTTGTGTATTGTGTTGTCTCCTAGAAATATATTTTAGTGTCCAAAGCTTTTCCATTAATTCTTTAAAGTCACAAAAAGGAATTATGAAATATGTGAATGTTATCAGTTTTAACATTAAATGTAAGTCTCTCTTCAAGATATTTTGTGAAGATAAAGATGCAGACCATATAACACTTTTCTTTTAACTTTGAGGTAAGTTAGAAAAGTACAACAAAACTCTTTTTTCACAAAGTCGAAGATGTATAACTCATTGCATTTATAAAATTATGTAGAAAACACATTTGTCACAGAAGATTCACCTCTTTGATAAGTTAAAAAATGTGAAAATAACAGTTCTTGTTAAGGCTTTATTACGCTTCTACTGTGTGAATAGAGTTCACTTTTTAAATAATAAGAGGCATAATTTACAGATTAAGGGGGTGGGGGCGGCCTTAGTGACTTTACTGATGCTTTGGCGGGAAGGGAACGATAAATGGTTAGGAACCACTGTTCTATACTGTAACATTGAGTACTTTAAGTACTGTACTTATCAACATACTTAAAAATATTTTTTAGATCATCATGTCTGGAGGACCCTCAAGAGACAGAGATATAAGGGGTAAATGGGAATCTGGTACATCAAAAAGAAAAAGAAAGCCTGAGACAGTTATGTCCAACGAAGCTATGAGTTCCATTATGATGAAATTTTTTTTAAAAACTTCATCAGGTTTTACTGCTCCAGAGGCCTCTGATAATCTCTTATCCAAGTTTCTTTAGTTTCTGAAACAGAACCAGCTTCAGAGTCAGGGTCGAATGAATCTGTTACCAAAGCGATATAAGTAAGCGTCCTATCTTAAATGGGAGAGGTAACCGCAAGATTAAAGGCAAGGTCACATCAATCAAGGTCGCACGCCACATAGCAGACGGGGTTAAACTACAGGAAGATGCCTAACTGTTTTCTTACTTCACACCGCTAAAATTGTAAAGTTTTTTTCACCTTGATTAATAGCTGAAATGTCGCTGACAAGGCGAAGAAAACTTCGTGGTGTCAAGTGCATCTGGATCCCCCCCCCCCCCCCCCCAGAAAAACAATAGATAAAGAAAATGAGAGACTGATTAGGGAATCATAAAAGTATTGGTATAACTTGTTTGAAAGATTGATCGATATAATAAACTACTGAGCCTCACACAATCTGCCATTTAGAGCTCATCGAGAATCCCTTAACCTGCATATCCTTAACAATAGCGGAAACAGTGGAAATTTTATAGACCAAAATATAATTTTATTATATTTTGTTATCCAAATACGATCAAATTTCTGAACATTATCTGAACATGACATCCAAAATGAATTAATTACATTAATATCCAAATCAGTTATCGACAAAATTATAAACAGAGTCAAACAAGAAAAATATTAAGCCTTCATCCTCGATTGTACCAGAGATGTGAGGCATGTGGAACAAATGTCAATAATATTAAAGATTTTGCAATTCCTGAACTGAAGCAATAGAGGAACATTATGTTGAGTTTATTGCCGTCACAGAAACAATGGTAGAATATTTAACAAATGCAATTTTAAAACTAGAGAAAAATGGTCTAAATATCTAAAACTGTCGAGGACAGTGACATGATAACGGTGGCAATGGTCAGCATTAATAAAGGTGTCAGAACATGAATATTCAATATTAATCCACAAGCATTCTTCACGCCGCATGGATGCCATTGTTGGAATTTTCTTAGATGCAGCTAACTTCTACAACAGCTAAAACATTTTTCGGCTTCATCAATAAAATTTATGTGCTCTTTAAAAAACAAGCAAGCGTTGTGATCTTATTAAAATTGACATTAAAATCTCTGTCTGAAACATGATGGGAAAGTAGAATCAGAGCAGTAAAAGCAATATTTTTTAAATTTGATGATGTCATCAAATGCATGAATGACCTGAAAAATAAAACTGATGATTCCAAAACCCTTTGCAATTGTGAAGCAGTATGGAATGAAATGTTAACTTTTGAGTATACTGTTGCAATACAAGTGTGGTACGAGATTTTACTATGTGTGAACAATATAAGTAAACTATGGCAATTGGTTCAAGTGAACTTGCAAGTCGCTATTGATACTTTATGTTCATTTTGTGACCGGATTCAAAAATTTCGTTATACAGGATTTTAAACAAGCATTGCAGAAGCTCGATTGTTTGTAGAAAAAAGTAGTTATGAAATTGAGTCTCAATTTACAGAAAAAACGAAAGTTCAGTTATGAACATATTGATGAACCTATACAATCTGTTGAAATGCAGTACAGAGTTAACATTTTTAATACAATGATAGATGCTATAATAGTCGACACCGAATGTTGATTCAAAGCGTTCAATGAATATTTTGAATGATTTGGTTTTATTTACGATATCAATTATTTGAAATCTTTATCCAAAGAAGACCTTCTCAAGCATTGTAATGATTTAGGTACAATACTTCGGAGAAGGCAAAAATCAGCCTTTCGAACTTTATGAGGAACTCCAGCTTTCAAAATCCAATTCCATGGATTCTATCAACAACGCAAAACAACTTATTCAGTACATTTTAGAAAATAATTTGGAAGAAGGATATAAAAGTGTTTACATAACGATAAGAATCATGCTCACAGTTCCAGTCAGTACAGCTTCTGCTGAGAGAAGCTTTTCAAAATTAAAATTGATTAAGACCTACTTGAGAAGCACAATGAGCCAAGAAAGACTATCTACATTATCAATACTATTAATTGAAGCTGAAATAGTAGCTGTTTATTAAGATTAAAATTCAATGAGGCGAAAAGCCAAAAAGTTTGTCTATTACTTACCCATCATACGTAGTATAGGGTAAGTCTTGTAATCGTTTTGAAAATCGAAAAAAAAATTTTGACGTATTTACACATTTCAGACACTCGAGATTCCAAAAAACATATTTTTAGAAAAAAAAATTTGTCTGTTTGTCTGTGATCGCTCTATCTCCCGAACAAATTGAGATAGAGACTTGAAATTCGGTGTGTACTTAGGAAGTAATAATGGAAAGAAGCCTATTGAATATCAGTAACCTCGATTAACCGGAACTATTTTTTTCGGACTCTTGAAATATTCGTTCTGATAAAAGGTATACAAAAATTTTCGAAATTATTTATTTGAAGGAGTGAATATAAAAGACAATAAAAAAACAAATTTTGCATCATGAATGAAGTTGATCGGATAATTAGTTGCCGAGATATTTGTAATTCTATTTTTCACATTCTTCGATTTTTCATGACCCTGTATTTCATTCAAATTTCAATTTAAAGATATATTTTAATTGGAAATGAGATGCTTAATCCGACGCAGTAAACTGTTAGTTAATCGGATTATAATTTTTCGCGTTATAAGGATATTTCTTTTACGCAATTCGGTACTACTCGATTATCCCGCCGACCAAAAAACTGCCGCCAAACTATAAGATTAAATGCCAATAATGGCTTATCGTAAATGTCAAGCTTTTAATGCCTCTCCATACCTATAAGGGGGTTTACCATAAGGGGGGAACCCTGTTCTGTCGCCAAATACCGCCAAGTTTATCACCCACTTGGCCATATATCGCCAAAATGAGTCGCCAAAAGTGATGCCAAATTGGCGGTATCTCTAATATTTCGCCAAATTCCCATAGACTTCCATTGTAAACGAATAGCGTTTACTTGCTTATAGAAAATCAACAAATTGAGATATTTTAATGCAACAAAAAGTAATATTAGCTTAAGGGATTATATTAATTATATTTAAGGGAGTCCCAATAAATTAGATTATGAATAAAAGTAACATGGTACAATGCTTAGCAAATATCACATGTTTTATTTTCATATTTTATATTATCTATATCCATGACGGGTAAGTATTACGGTGGCCCCCAACGACTAGTTTTAATTTGTGTTTGTTTACATAATTTTTGTTATTATTTTATTAGGAATAATGCTTGTATAGTATACTCATAAAATTAGTGTAAAATTATTATTAACGTATAATTCAGCTCATTTAACATTTTCTTTCTGACTGGAAAATGAAAGAGTCCTTATGAAGCTGATGTCGCCGACGTCTACGTTTTGTCTAGCACCGCCACTGGTTTTCAGTGCCAGAAAGCTCTGAAATTTCATAAAATTCTAAGGATCATAACTTGGTGAATTTTGGTCATAGAAGAATGGAATTTTTGTTGTTGGACTTGTCAAGAGCATGAGGATTTTTTTTCTAATTATGACTTATAGAACACAGGGACCATATAAAAATTTAACAAGTACTTTTGAAAATTAAGAGCATACATATCATCAACATAATCTTAACTCTTACTTTATTCTGAACACTTTTGCAATTTACATTGCCTACCTATCTCCAACAGGTAAAAAATTAAAGTATGCTTTAATTTCTTGGGGTCACTCTGTATAAATCCTACTTATAAATATATAAAAATAGTTACAAAATAATAAGATTCTTAAATAATTTTTAACTACTTTTTTCAAAAATTTACAAGAGATTTTCATGTTGTTTAAGAACTTGAGAGACTGCCACTCAAAATTTAGTAATAATTAAGATTCAGAATTTCAGTATTCAGAAAATGTATAACATAATCACAATATGTATACATATAAAATATAATAATAATTTAATGTAGAAAAAAATCACATTTTCAGATTTATGGTACTAAAAAAGAAAGCTACAAAAATGTAGGATCTGATAGGAGAAAATAAAGTAATAAAAAAAAAAGGGGGGGGGGAGGCTTATAAAAGATAATTTGCACTAGATGAAAGATGTAAAAAAAAATAAAAAAGAATACAAAACAAAATTCATATTTTGATAGTTTTTAAAAAAATTAACAGATAATACTCTTAAACCTACTTGTTTGAATAAGCAGTTGCACAGGTCTGACTACAAAATCTTCCAGATTTACAAAATTCAACTCTAAGCCCAAAGCAGTCACAGTTTTCACAACGGCATAACTCATCAGTGATGCTTTGATCTTTGAGACCATTCTGTTGGATTTTTTCAGAACTATTTTCTGCAAAGAGAAAATAAAAACATAAGAAATTAAAGAACAAACTTTACAAAAAGATTTACAATATGAAATTATGTGAACATCATCTAAATATACTAACTTTTAAAATACCGTATATACTCGCGTATAAGTTGAGGAATTTCTGAAAATTTTCGGTAAGCAAATTTTGGGGGGTCGACTTATATGCAAGTCAGTTAAAAAAGCAGAAACAAAAATTTCAAATACTACAAAATTATAGCTTTTTATGTGTATGAATTAAAAAATAATATGTAAAATATGCAAATAATAATAATTTATCATTTAAAAATTTGTTTGCTATCTACCTTTTCGCATTGACAAGTGAAATATTTGATTTGATTTTGTGCAAAATTGATGTAAAAAGTGAAGGGGTCGACTTATACGCGGATTTTTGATTTTTTCCATAATTTTCATTCGAAAGTTAGGGGGTCGGCTTATACGCGAGTATATATGGTATATTATACAATTATAGAAAAAGTAACATATTTCAAAAGATAATCTTTTTTCATCAGGCACAGATTACCTGCCCTAATGGTAGCAATATATAATTTTGCATGATAAAGAAAGATTCAATCTTTAGAAATATTTTTCCTTTTCTATATTTGTTGCAATCGCAGAATTAGTACTACTGTAAAGAAAATATACAAGTACAACAGATAAATCCAGAATAATAAGCTCATCTAGGCTTATTTGCATACTAACAAGGAAAGGGTATGCGATGGGGAATGCACTTCAGCTGCAAACACTGCAAAATAATTTTACTATCAATGAACCAACATGTAAGTTTTAAAAGTTAATTATTCAGATAATTTTAAGAAAGCATGTTCTAAAGTTTATACAACTGTTTATACAAAAAAATTTACAGTTACTTCTAGTGACTACTAATCAGAGTAGTTAAAGCGACCATTTTTAGTTCTAAAGGGAAGCTTGATTCCTTAAGCAGACTATCTTTTCACTTCATTTCAGAAAATATTAAGTGCATTTTCTTTTTTTAACCTTTCTAGAAAAATGTAAATATATATATTTTTTAGTGCTATTTTTTAAATTAATATTTATTCATTTATAAGGAATTTTGTGTTTTCAATTGGAATAACTGATTTAAATAAATGAATTTTTTTTCACTGTAACAGTTTTCACTTGATTGGTTTCCACTTGTAGGTGGTTTTTATCCTACATTTTTTTTTTTTTTTTTTTTTTTTTTTTTTTTTTTTTTTTGTATTAGAGTTTCACCAGCCATTATTTTGCTAATAAAATATTATGTCAAAATAGTATGATTTACTCGAATTTTGTTTTTTTCTCGATATGCTATGAAATATGATTGCTAGGTAAGGATTAAATGAAAAAGGAAATTAAAAAAACTGACAAAAAATCTTTGGTTAGAATGTGTTTTCACCCACCCCCTGACGATGAAACTTTTTACAGTGTAGATAAGTGTGTCAAGGTTAGTTTCTTTGTTTTCATGCTCTCCAGTGTTCCCATTTGACATATTTCAAAGGGCACCGCGCCCTACCCTTCTTCTTGTAAGTGTATAAATGAGCCTCAATTGACATTTCAGCGATTTGGTTACAAATACAAATCTACCTTCACCCCTCTAAATTCCATAGAAACAATTTTTATAGGGTGAGATAAAAAAAAATTTCAGTAAATAACTTACATGACATAAAATATTTGTAGAATAAAGCAATAGCTCTACTTACCATCCTTATACATTTCTTTATTTCTAGAGGTTTTCTGCCTACTTTCCGAAGAATTATCTTCTGTTGAGGTAGCAGTACTTTCATCTTTCACAGTTTTGAGTGGTGCAGGGACAGGCGTGATAAATTCTTCATTAGGAATCATTTCCAATGTACCAAATTCATTTAATTTAAACTAAAAGGTAAAATAAATTAAACTCCTTGTAAAATCGCAAATATAATTATCATAAGAAGTAAGAAAGCAAAACAAAAATGCTGAGAATTTGCATATGAGAATAACATCACTTAAATGAATTAGAGGCTGATCAATTCAGCATAGTTTCCCACTATTTTGTTAAAAAGGAATAAAAAAAGTCAAATAAATATTTCTAAAAAGAAATTTTATTTAACGAATTAAACACCAAATAAGACCTTTTACTATAATTTTCTGTTTCTGGCTAGAAACACATTTATCTTGGAGGGGGGAAAATGCAAAGGAAGGCAGTTATGATTCTGTGGCATGGCTTAACCAATTCAATAAACAAATTATACCATCACTAGCAAAATAGAAAACATAAAGCTACCAGTGCTTCTGGAGAAATGTGATAGCCTATCAAAGAGATGCATGAAATAAATAGGGATCGAGTCCGAATTTTAGTACATGAAAATTTGCACAGCAGTTACAGTAAAGTAATATTATAATGAATATAAAATAAATAATCATAAAAAAACAAATGCAATAAATAGTCATGACTTGAAGTAACATTTTATTTTAATTTATGTTAAAAAATAAGCTTAAGGGGCCATGCTCATGCTGATTTTGTACTAAACTCTGAAATTTGTAATATGAACAGTGAACACCCAATGACTTTTTTCTTTTTTTTGATAAATTTTACTTTAGGATACTGGGTCAGGTGAGCCAAGATCAGTCAAGATCAGACTGAGTTAAGATCAAATTTACCCCCCCCCCCCAATAAAAAAAAAAATCAAATATGTTGTAAACTTTTGATCTTGTACTAAAAATTTCAGAGTACAGTACAATTTCAGTATTAAGGTGACCCTCTAAGCTTATTTTTTTTTAACATGAATTGAAAGACGACACAATTTCTAGTCAAACAGCTATTTCTGTTTGTTTTTTCTGAACCAATTTTGGTGATTAAAATATATAAGGTGTTCTCTCATTAAAAAAAAAAATATTCTTTTTCATTGAAACCCAGTGACGTAGTGGTCAGGGCATCTGACTGCCGCCCTGCGGATCAAGAGTTCGACAAGGTACACTCAGCTTTCATCCCTTCAGGGTCGATAAAATGAGTACCAAGCTTGCTAGGAAACTAAACACCGAGGGTCTCGCATTAGGTTGATCACCTGGCCGGGACGTATGCTGTATAGAACTTTGAGGCCAAGGGTCAAGAAAACAGGGATGGGGCACTGTCAGACCAGATCCTTCATAGATTGTATAGCCACAGAGTTTAGTTTTATTCTTTTTCATCATTTTTATTTGACTTGCTATGAATAAATACTTTTATCACGCTTGCCAACCAAAATTATTCTTTGATAAAATCTGAGTTTTTGACTCAAGTCAAACATATTTTGAAACAGAAAAGTTTAGCTAAAAATTAAATCAAATAAGTTCTACATTGAACATTAAATAAGAAAATATGAAATACATTTCCTGGTTCAAAACGTGTTTGACTTAGCTCAAATTAAACCAGTTTTATGGAAAAGAAGTGGGAGGTTGGCAAAAATCTTGTAACAGCTCAGTCAATAAAAATACAAATTAAAAAAGCAATTTATTGGGGTTTTTTAAGAAAGTCCCAGTAGTATATAATATGTTACTTCTGAAAACTACAGGCAACTTAAGTTAAAAAATATACATTAATGAATTAATATAATGAATGCAATGCTGCAAAATTATAGCTTAAAATAATGCTATTATTTAACCACGCACATAAAGTTATTTAAATTACATACTCACCTTAAAAGGGCTACCTGGTAATGTACCAATGCCATCTTTCCATTCCATTGCTTGTATTGGATCATATTCTGAACTTTTAGGGTCACATTTTGGATCCACTTCAGCTTCCTTTTGAGGAACATTAGAAGTAGTAAGTGTTGGTATAGGTGTTGTGACTGGTGTTGGTGCTGAAATAGCAGGAGCAGTTGGTGCAGGAGTAAGTGTAATGGCAGCTGGTGTTATAGAAGCAGGTTGCATTGCAACAGGAAATGATGTAGGATTGGCAGTTGCAATATTCACTGGTTTCAGAAAAGTAGCAGGTACAATTGTTTTGCTATTTGCAGTAAGCGTTGGTTTCACATTAGGCTGCATCATTGTTGACAAAACTTGTCCTTGTGTAACTTGGTTTAATGTCATAGCAGAATTTGCAGGAAGAGACACTAGAGGAGCAGTTGAAGTCATAATCACGGGAGTTACTGTAACTATACTACTATTCAAAGAAATTCCTGACATAGTTGTTATGACAGAGCCTGCAGAAGAACCCATCAGAGGATTACTGGCACTGGCAATCATAAGCTGCCCTTTTGATGAAGTGATTATGCTACCAGGTATTAAAGGTGTGATGTGTTGAGTTTGTCTAGGTTTAGCAGAAAGAATAGGATTCCCATTAGCAGTTCTTGGTAAAGTTGGGAGTGTGACTATTCCAGATGATGATGGTAGTTTATCAGTAGTAAAATGTTGAGCTACCATATGAACAGGAGCAGAAAGCAATGGAGCAGTCAAAACATTGGTTGCTGAAGTAAGCTGTAAAAAAAAAAAATACATCTATATCAGTAAACTAGCAAAACCCACGTGTTTAGTTTTTAGTTATTTATTAATAAGTTTGTATGTAAAGGGAAAAATGAACATCTTTAAAATTCGTTAAAATAATGGGGGGAGGGGGGAATGCTTTTTTATGAGTCTTTTAATGAGTTTTTAATTAATATCTGGATTATTTACATGAGGATTTTCATTAAATAAAGATTATTGAAAAGAGGACAAAATTTATTATACAGTGGGTGATCGTTTAACGAACACTTTCTCGAGAGATTTTTATGTTTGGATAACGAACAACTCACAAAACAAAGTCAAGAAGCAGCAATGCTCTGTTTCAGATTTGCCGAGCTGTATTTAATTGCATCTATTGTCAACTTAGAAAACATTTTAACATTTGTAAATGCATGGCATAATTAAACGGGGGGCTACCGGGGGATGCTTTTTTTATGAGTCTTTTAATGAGTTTTTTATTAATATCTGGATTACTTACGTGATGATTTTGATTAAATAAAGATTATTGAAAAGAGGACAAAATTTATTATACAGTGGGTGATCAGTTAACGAACTGTTCGGTTTACAAACAGATCGGTTAACGAACACTTTCTCAAGAGATTTTTATGTTCGGATAACGAACACATGTTTGGTGAACAAATAACTCACAAAACAAAGTCAAGAAGCAGCAATGCTCTGTTTCAGATTTGCCGAGCTGTATTTAATTGCATCTATTGTCAACTTAGAAAACATTTTAACATTTGTAAATGCATGGCATAATTAAACGGTGGGCTACCGGGGGATGCTTTTTTTATGAGTCTTTTAATGAGTTTTTTTATTAATATCTGGATTACTTACGTGATGATTTTGATTAAATAAAGATTATTGAAAAGAGGACAAAATTTATTATACAGTGGGTGATCAGTTAACGAACTGTTCGGTTTACAAACAGATCGGTTAACGAACACTTTCTCAAGAGATTTTTATGTTCGGATAACGAACACATGTTTGGTGAACGAATAACTCACAAAACAAAGTCAAGAAGCAGCAATGCTCTGTTTCAGATTTGCCGAGCTGTATTTAATTGCATCTATTGTCGACTTAGAAAACATTTTAACATTTGTATATGCATGGCATAATTAAACGGGGGGCTACCGGGTGTTCGGGCCCTACATCTTAGGGCCTTCAAATTAGAATGAACAGATTAGAAACATTAATTTTTATATTTTGTGTCTCTTTTTAAAGAGATATTTTAAAATGCAAATTAATTATTTTATTTGGAATATAATAGTTCACAAATTATTAACAAGCTCTAGGCTCCAATTGACCTTTATCAGGTCCGCAGTAAGCATGATCTTTTAGAGAAATAATGTGTTTTTGAAAGGTCAAAGTGATATAATTTAATGCTGTAGTGAATGAATGTAATCCTAAAAGTTTTTACAAAGGGCAAGTCATTTATTTTTTTAAATACGCCATGACATGGGCAAAGCCATCAAAATACGTTCTGCCAATCTATATAATAATAGCCTAACTCATGTGACTGTCATCAATAGTTCCGGGCTGACCGCTTCACTTTTTATATGCCATTTTGCTACTTTTATGTTAGCTGGGCACAGGTGATTCAATCGCCAAATAGGGTTCCATCGCCATCATTTCATTTAAAATATAAAACTATCACTGCCTTCATTTAAAATACATGACTTTCAATTAAAGCAAATAAATTTAAAATACGTACATCAGATACATTTAAAATACACTTCTTTCTCCATCTCATTTAACACACCATAAGTAAATAAATAAAGCTACTTTTTCAGTACAGGTACTTGATGAAAAGGTGCTTGGCGAGAAAAGAAATTCGGCAACGTATTTTCTGGCAACCTATTTAGTTTCATATAGATAAGCATTTTCCCCCTATTCGAATACAATTTATTTAATATAAAGAAGCCATTTATCCTTTTTTATATAGAAACAGAAGTAATTTGCATATACAAAAATAGGTATAAATAAAGTATAAAATCAGGTTTGTTTTCAGAGCTGCTTATTTTGGCAGTATAGCTTCTTTTTTGAAGCTAGAATTGCACCAAGCTTTTTAAAAAGTGCCAATGCGCCTATAATGGAAAAATATCTAAACAAATAATTAATAGTAATAAAAATAAAGGAACAGATGTCATATATTCCCGCGGCTGCCATCTTGGACTTTTTCCTTGCCATGAAAACCCCTTTTCTGCCAAGTAGTAAATGTCACCAAGCAGCGATTTATGCGCATGTTAGGCTTAATGAAAATAAAATGCAAAACATCGCCAAGAAATCTCAAAACATCCAAGATGGCGGTCACGGGAATATACGGCATCTAAGCAAAAATAACATACGAAAATATTTTATTTCAACATCAGAGCACTGTTTCTAATTTACACACCCAAAAAATAAAAGCTAGAAACGGGGAAAATGGTGTTGGTGAGATTTGCGTCCTCCCAACACAAAAGTTCAGCCCTTTTTACTAAAAAATTTTTTTTAAATACTGCTTAAAATTTGATTTTTTCGAAAAACATTTAAAACAATTAATGTTTGAGAGATGAGTTATATTCAAAAATATGCATATGGTTTGAGATAACTTCAGTTAAAATTAGATTGACAGTCTATATCTCTTTCCACCGAAGTAAGCATAAAAAATTCATTCTTCAGTGAACGAAAAAAATATTAATTTATGTAGATAATCATTCGCACAGCAAGAATAAATGATCTTGACGTCAGATTCGTTACACCTGTTTGTTACTTCATGAAGGGATTTTTAATTCAACGTTTATCTGCATTCATAATGACATATATATATATATATGAGGACGCGAGTTTCAAAACTCGCCTTATCCAAAATTTAAAAAATCGAGTTTTCTCTACCAATCTATTCTGTTGGTAAACCTGCACAGAAAAAAAAAGCTATAATCTTTTAAAAATATATTTTTATCCTTTTTTGGGGGGGTTCTTAAAATATGGGTTTGGTTTCAAAACTCGCCTTATCCACTGGGGAGTTGGCAACAAAACTAGCTTTATCCCTGCGCATGCGTAGACCAACGGACACTAGCTTATCAGCTACTATTATAGTAATTTTTCTTTATTTCTCTGCGACCTGTTGCTATTTTCGTTTAAAGTTTTTACCTGTTCTATTCATATAAACTAATTAAATAAGTTTTACAGTGTGTCTTATGTATAATGGACAGTGGATAAACTCTTGCATTTTGTGGGGGAAGGGGGATGCAGAGAAAAAGAAATAGGAACACATGGGCTAGTAAAGAATGCACGCAAAAGAAGATTAAAATGTAAGTTCAAAATGGAGAATCGCTTTCTATATTTCTTACCGTCATAAGGTTTAATTTTTATTCTCAGATATTTAAATTTAAAAGATTTAATTTTTATTCTCAGAGATTTAAATTTAAAAGATTTAATTTTTATTCTCAGAAAGATTTAATTTTTATTCTCAGGCATAAACCTAAGGCATTTCCGGCCCTCTCAAAGTGCAATCACCAGAAAGAGAACCTCGAGTATAGGTGAAAACTGGGAAATTGAGTTAGTAGCCAGTGGCCGGTAGACTCAGTTTCATTAGTGGCCACTTTTTAAAGTTAATGGCCACTATAATGTTTCAAACTTTCTTGGCATCTAGATAAACTATAATCATTGTATATCTACATATTTTCTATAAATCAGAGTTTTATACCAGCTAACTATTCATCATAAGAATAGGGACACAGTTGAAATTCAAGAAAATTACTTTAAAACTACAAAATTGTCATATTAATTTTTTAGAATATATTTTTGAATTATTTGTAAATGTTCATAAACACAATTATCAATCAGATTACTGTTACTTTCTTTACATAAAAAGTTAGTAACTAAATCAAAATTCCAAGAACTAGGTGTAATACAAAAAAAAAAAAAAAAAAAAAAAAAAAAAAAAAATCAAACAAAACACAATAAAATGCTATTTCGATTTTATTTAATAATTAAATGTGTTATTAACATACCATATACATTACATACAGTTGAAATCTAAGCTGGTGAGTGTATTTTGCAGGATTAAACGGTACTATCTCTTGCAGAAAAATAATCTAACTGATCAAACACATTGAAGATATTGTACTAATGTCCTTACCTTTAGGGTCCAATTTTTTTTTTCAATTTTGAGAACAAAATTACTTTTATTTTAATAATCTTAATCGTAGCTATCCAAATAGATTTACTGATATGATAATAGGTTAAGAACTTTTAAGGAGACGTTTGGAAAATCTCGTATTACAAGAGGGTTTAACAGATATTACAACTTTATAATGTTTTTTGTGTTTTACCACACGATTTGTTCAGAAAAGTAACCTATATTTTAAATTTAAAGAGTGAAATATATGTATAAAATAAATTACTAAATGTCCAAACATATATGAACTCATAATAAGAAAAGCATAGCCATATACTATCATACATATCAGCCATATGTAGATAGAAACAAAAATAATTTTTAAGACAAAATAATACTTGATGAAAAGACATGTACTATTATTAGTAAACCAGACCCGAAAGGAATAAAATCCACTTGCATTTGCATCCAGTGAAAAAAAAAAATGAATAAATTATTTGAAATACATGTGGAATCAAAGCTGATGAATATATTTTGCATAAAACTATATTTCTTGAAAAAATAATCCAACTGAAGAGCGAGCATGGCGAAAAACTGAAATATTGAAAATACAGCTAAATCGCTGCAATCTGCTTGCACCCGGTAGGAAAAAGAATTAATCAGTTTGCTAATTAGATGTAATCAAAGTAGAGATTTATATTTCCATGAAAAAAGTTGTATTTCAGTTGGTGATCGATAACAGATTTTTTATCGCCACTTGGCGAGTGGCGACTATAGTGGCGATCGATGGCCGATATTTTAATCGCCACTTTTACAACTTTAATCGCCACGTGGCGAGTGGCGACCGCTAATTTACACCTATAACCTCGAGTATTCAACTATCTCAATGCAAGATGTAATGACGCTTCCACCAAGCTCTTTTTTTTTTTTCAAGCAAAGATAAAATTGCATAAGATAACTTTATTTTGAAATTCACATCTCAAATATCTCCTTCAAGAAACCGTCTGGGTTTCTTTCCTTCCATGAAACCTCCAGAAAAGTAAAATTTTCACCTTGAAAGTTTTTTTAAATGCATTTCAGTGCACTTTCAAAGGCACTACGATAAGGTACTATATAAAGATTAAGAACCATGGTCAACTTCAAATTTGTGGAAGTGTATTTCAGAAGATTCTTGGAATGTGAAAATTCAGAGTAAAAATTTGTGCTAGAGGCGTCTAAAAACAGGACTTTCTTTTTAAAAAGAAGGGGGAGGGGGTACCCGTGAAGCAAGAAAAATTTCAGGATGTCCACGGATTGTTAAAAATCATTTTGGTGAAAACTGGTCAGAAATGGAGGTGCTTACTTTCTATAAAAACATTATTTCTAAGGAGCCAGAACAGAAGGAGATGGTGTAGATATATAATATTATATGTTATATAGATTATATTATATTACATCCTTTAAAAAAAGTTATTTTAATTATAAGCTATTTATGATAAGTTTTATTTGATTATTGATAAGTTTGCTTTTTTATAAGAAAACGTAATACGAAATTTTAATCATACTTATTGCTCATCTCGTAAGGTTTATTTTTTAATCCAAAATATCATCATCTAATGACCAAAAATAGAAACTTAATTTCTTTCAGCAAGTATGGATAGACGATTGTCAACAAAACACGTCTTATCCATAGGTTGGCAACAAAACTCTTCTTATCCATAGGTTGGCAACAAAACTCTTCTTATCCGAAACTTTTTCCAATTTACTAATTAAATGAATTAAAGTAGATTTTCTAACTTAACACAATGATATCACAGAGCAACTAGCTATAAGTATAAGTATACAAAAAATTGAAGGTATTCGATGCACGAGGTCGCAGTTACAGGTTTTTCGCGATTTACAAAAATTTGATTTTTTGGATAAGGCGAGTTTTGAAACTCTTGTCCTCATATATATACTATATATATATAATATATAAACAAAATGCTTCCCTGATCGCATAGATTTGTTGATTTCTCTATCAGAATATTTACATTTAAGGAAGGTACGTAATTAAATAACATTATGAATAAAAGTAACATGTTGTAAGCTTAGATACATTTAAGGGAGACCAAATTGGTCGCCAGAGGCGGCTAGTATTAAATAAGGACATATATTGACCCGATCATAAAGGGAAAATTTATATTATTTTTTATATATTATTTAGCTTTTAAGAACAAATTAATTGAATTCCCATACAAATGTATACTAAATCTATGATCGGTTAACGAACAATTCGGTTAGCGAACACTGTTTTGGAACAGATTAAGTTTGTTAACTGATCACCCACTGAATTGGGCTAAAAATTTGAAACCAGATTATTTTTATTAATGTAGAAAATCTCAAAACAAGAAAAAGTGCTAAAAATCGCATAAAAAATGTATTTAAAAAAAAACTAATAAAAAAATCCAAAATTGGGCTTTGGGGTGCAAAACTACACATATAGAGGTATCTTCTTCCAAATTTTCTAACTTTAACCCTTAAATGCCGAGTGTTGCTTTTCGGCAACATACCCAATTTAGGCTCTAAAATACCATTAGAATAATATTGAAGCTATAATGCCTAATGTTGCCAATAAAATACATTCTGAAAATATTATTAAATTGATTTTCAACATGTAGATGGCAACACTTGTGCTGTTTAAGAATAAAGATAGATTTATTTTTTCAATTATTGCTACTTGCTCTTTTTGTTTTGTTTGGAAGTTTGCGAAATACCTTAATTTGTTCTGCAGTGAGCAAGTAAAATTTATTTCTTATTATAGTTCCTAAAATTCTTGTGTGTTTAATATTATAGAATTTTATCAAGGAAAATTATTTTTTCAATTAAAGACCAATATTGCCGATTGGTAACAAACTGTTTTTTAGCCGTAAACCATACTTAAAACAAAATATGATTTTTTAAAGTATTTTTCCCATGATTTATTTAAAAAATGAAAGCCGAAAAACATTATTACAATGATTTTTGAAAAATCAGGCATTTAAGGGTTAAGTGCAGTGGTCTCTTCAGACCACTGTCGACAGACACACACGCATATTTCTATCGTTATTGTTATAGACTCTTATACATATGCATTGTGGCATGGTGAGTAACTTTTTTTTTTAATTAGAGACAAAATTAACTTCTTATTAAAGGTAGCAGCAGGGTATTTTGCCTTTTACTTATTAATTTAATGAGAATATTCTCCTTCTTGCTTTCTCTTCATACTTCATCACAAAAATTAACAACTTATTTAAAATCACAAATTCATGAATTTATAAAGACATGAAACAAATCAATTATCACTAGTTGAAAGAACATATTATTACACACAATACAACACAAAACAATATAATTCTTCAAATGAAGAAAATTTTGTTTAAAATATTTTCAATTACTAAGTTAAAAATTACATTACTGATAACAAATAGCAAAAATTTAGATTCATATAACTCAAATTCTCATTAATTTAACTCAGGCTAAAAACTTTAGTGAAAAAGGAAAATTAACGTATTAAAATTCTGGAAACTGTTTTCGATACATTGCTTATTAAAAAGCTAATTGTATTAGGATAAAAGAATCAATTATCAGCACTACATATAACACAGGTCTGTGATGTAGGGTCGAAACGATTTTTTTCTCACCTCGGCAAGTATGAATTTTGTAAACCCCCCCCCCCCCCCCCCCTTCATTTCCAAAATAAATTTTGAAACAGCAGTTTTCAATTCATTACTTTTATTTATTAATCTTAACACATTGTATGCAGGCAATTTTTTAAAAATGAGCACTAAACTTACGTTCACAAATGCCACTGTAAATTAAAACCTGCTCACAACCAATAAGAAGCAAGCATGCTTGGATTACACCTTTTTTCGCCCATACAAAATTTCTGGTACCAATAATAATTTCTGTCCCCAACCCACAAAAACGTATTTTTACGTGTCCAGCATACAATGTATTAAGATTTTTAGGTTGAATTCTTTAGAAATTGACCTATATTGCAATCACTTTATACATATATATATATATATATATATAGGCAAAAATCACCAGATAATTTTGATTTACACGTTTTCTTGGATACCTAGAGTAATACCTGACACATTCTTCTGGATCTTCAGGAATATAAAGAATGCGTTTGACCTCATATTTTTCAGCAAAGGTTTTATCAAGAGTGCAATTATGGGACCAACAACTAACTGAATTTTAAAAATATTATTTTGGATCACCATGTTAAAAAAAAAAAAAAAAAATGCTCAAAATGATCTGTAGCTGCAGCTCCTGACTATGTCAATATTATACAACATTTGTGCAAGAATAACACATGTATTCATAGAGATAGGTTTCTTTGAAAAATTCAAGAAATTTTCGCATGTTTTTGTTTATAGCATGCAGGATTTTTAACCAAGTTTAACACAATTTTCAGAAAAACATTTCCAGAATTTTCAGAAGTGCAACAGAAATAAGATATAGTACAATTAGAATATAAATATATTAAATATCTGATGAAATATGAACATTTGCATGAAATAATTTTTAAATGAAAAATGCGCGAACAATGCCAAAGATTTTTTTTTTTCATGATTTGGTAGTCAACTATATGGAGCAACTCATACATAAAAAGACCAGTCGAATATCGTGGAAATTCAGAGGGATATTGGCGATACAGTGATCTGGATTTCCGTTGCTTTCTAAAAGTAAGTAAATAAGGGATTTTCCACAAATCATCATTTTTTATTTTAATTTTTTATTGATGCTATAATTCTTTTTGGGAAACCACCAAAACGAGGCTATTTCAAAAAAAATAAAAATAAAAAAGAATTATCAACTTAAAAACTTTGTATTTAAACTAAATACAACTTGCTAAATGGTACATAAAAGATATAGGTGACATTACAAAAACATTAAAATCAATTACAAATCTATGTTTTGAATCGCCTCCGCGATCGTCATCAGGTAAACCTCATGGTGACGATCACGGAAGCGATTCAAAATGTAGATTTGTAATTAATTTTAATGTTTTTGTAACATCACCTATATGTTTTATGTAGTATTTAGTTTAAATACAAAGTTTTTAAGTATATTTTATGGTGCAATTGTCCAATACATATTTATTAGAATTATCAAAATCAAAGCATTCATTCCAATGCTATTCATTGATGATATTTATTAAATACTAACTCCTTTCTTGGAAGTCGGTTAATAAAAAATGACAATTTGTGGAAAATACTTTATCAAATGTGCAAATATTTCTCAATTTTTGTAAAGAAATCATATCTCAATGAACATGAAAACCTCAATATCCTCAATACCTCAACTGAATATCTCAATGAAAAACCTGCCTGCAATATACAAAGAATGATCAAATATTTCTCAATTTTTGTAAAGAAAACATTATATCTCAATGAACATACGTGCTATTCTTAAACAAATAAATGTGCTACAGCAACAAATCATTCTGCGCATTTTATTTCACACGGTGATCCTAATTTTTTTTTCTTCTATTTGTTGCTGATCCCCTAATTGCCCTGGTGATAAAATTATTGTTGAAAAACATGAGGTCAAACATGTTCTTTAAATTCCAGAAGTTCTAAAAGAATTTGTCAAGTATTTCTTTGGGTATTCGATAAAACATCTAAAATCGAAAGTATCTGGTGATTTTTTACTATATAGTGTGAGTATATAATGCAAATTTTGTAATCATGATAACATGTGTAGTACTCAACCAATTCAAAGCTAATTGGGACGGTAAATTGATCTGCTAGTATCTTGTATGAGTTCATCAATAATAGCATGTAGCTGTATAGTTCGTTTACAGTGACACACAAAAGCAAAAAAACATGTAAAACTTGTCATCACAATAATATCTGAAATACTGAACTACTTTGAACTTAATTAGGAGAGTGTATTGATCTTGCAAGTATCTTGGATGAATTCATTAATCAAGTATTGTTTTGATGCCCATAGGCAGTCATCTAATGGTAGAACCAGCCCTGTTCAAAACAAAGAGTACAAAATTAATGAATACATTTTTGGCCAATTTTTTTTTTTTTTTTTTTTTTTTTGTTTGTTTGTTTCAAACAACGAATCAAATCACCTTTTGACGCTCAGGGAATATATCTCACTCACTCCCTCCTACAGTTCATTTATTTCCAACTGGCAGTTCACCTTCATAGTCACCTTCACTAGTTTCCATGGAAAACCCAGAAAACTCGTTATTCCCATCCTTTTCATTCTTGACTTTATAAAAGTTCTGAAACAACCTCAAATATACTCGTAGTGAGAAAAAAGTAACCAAATGGGGAATTCAGAACCCATTATCAGAGAAACTCGGTGAAGATCAACCACCAGTCTTAGCGAAAAACACTATAGTTTTGGTCCTGCTGTGATGAATCTTTTCTTTTATTTATTTTGGGTGGTGTTTTTTTTTCTCAGCAGTTTCAGAGAAAACACATAAAGACACATTGTCACTAATCAACATGATAGCAGACAGGTTGGTTGGTAAACAGGAAGCAGCAAAAAGCAGTCCAAAGTTCTACATGGAGGTTCCAAATAGTTTTAAACAGAGTTTTGAGGGAAGGAGAGCTATTAAAATGATTTTTAGGTTTCCTTCCTCAAAAGTACAAATGAAACTATTATAAGGTCACTCGTGTAGTGTCTGTTTGTCACAACTGTTTTTCTCGAAAACTATGGAAGAAGGAAAGTTCAAACTTGCTAGAGTTATAAAAGATATTACCCACATATTTATAGGCTATAAGCCATTCACAAGTATTTTTGAAAAAATGTAGGACTAATTAAGTTACTTGATTTTTTTTTTTTTTTTGGGGGGGGGGGGAGGGGGGCATATAGTGTGGGGTATCATTCAAAAGATCTTTTAACACTGAACTGAAAAATATATTTGTTTAAATTTTAGGTATTATATTGTCAGAGATACCTTCTAAAATGTACTGCAGAAGTATGTTTCCCTTGCCTCATTTCCGAATCTGCTCAAACTAAAATTATGAAAAAATTAGCGGACGTTTATTTAAACCTTGTAAAAAACTATAGCGATTAGCCCAGGTCACATAGCTTTTGAGAAAATTGCATTTTTCCATTACAAAAGAGAAAGTTGAGGGGTTGGTGCAAAATCGTCCATCATACTTATTGATACAAAATCATCCAAGGATTGTTGATAATGATTTTTTTTTTTAATTGTCGGTAATTATCCTAGATATTAATTAAGAATCTATATAGAAAACAGTGGCACGGACCAAAGCGACATTGAAACTTAGCAACTCTCTTTCAAAGCATACTTGGAACAATGCTAAGTTTAAACTTTGTATAATTTCTTTGTTGTACGGCCCTTTGTGCATGAGTACAACTGATTATTGGCTCTGTGGCAGTTATAAAAAAAAAAAAAAAAAAAATTAGTAAAATGTAAAATACAATTCACTTTTATGTGTTTTTTCATTAAAACACTGACTTTATTAAATTTTGTGATTTTGAGGGATTCTCTTTCTTTTCTTTTGTAGAAAAAACTGACTTTCTAGAGCATAATTTGGCGTGTCTAGAGCATAATTTGGTGTGTCACAAAATGTTTTGATCAAGTTCTATAAAGATTATAGAATTTAATTAAAGTGACATTTTAAATTGTGCTATTTATTTTATAAAGAAATTTGGTGTAATAATTTGTATTTATTGAAAGTTCTTCTCAATGTTTGAACACTTTTAATATGTATGCAAGAAAATCATGAAAATGTTCTCATGTCTTCAGGTTATGTTAATGTTTTTTTAGATAAAAACTATAGCTCTAAAAGTAAAGGATTAAAATAGAAACATTTATTAAAAATCTTATTAAAGAAATTTTACAAACTTTATATTTTTTAGAGAAATATTTCTTTCATGCAGTTTTTCATCATCATAAATTAACCCCCTTCACCTCACTGTATATGCATAAATGCCAACATTGTAAAGACTATATTAGGAATAAATTAGTTAAATTTCAGGAATTTTGACACTCTTCAGGTGTCAAATATTAGCAATTCAGTAGTCATACAATTTTTTTCAAGCTATACTTCTTAATATTTTTAACAAATATTTTCTGAATTCCATCCTCACCTGCAGCATTTACACTTATTCATACAAACTTAATTAAAATAAAGGTTACATAACTTACTTTTAAAAATAAATGATTGTTTGTAATTAAAAAAAATTTAATTTCGTTTGTTAAGCAAAAAATTCATGATTGACAATTGTGAAATTTTGTGACCGATTTTATAATTATGCAATTTTTTTGCTGTGACTCTTTGATAAAATTCACAACTTTTTATGCCACAAACAACTGATGAAATTAGCAATTTTTTTTTCCCCGTTAATGATTGATAAACAACAGATTGCTGAATTTTATTACATCTTTTCATGACCGAGTGACAAAATTTGCAATTTTTTTTAACAAATTGATCAACAAAATTCAAGATTTTTTTTTTTTTTTTAATGACCAACTGACGAAATTAGTAGGGGTTTTTTTGTTTTGTTTTTAATACATTAACAAAACCTGCAATTTTTTTTTTTTTTTGGAACAGATTGACAAAATTCTGGATTTTTTTCCCTTGACGAAATTAAAGATTTTTTCTTAAAACAAATTGACACAAATCTCAATTTTTTCCATAAATGATCGACGAAACTAGCAATTTTTTATCCAATCCATTAATGAAATTTGCATTTTTTTTGCATATTGTTGGCTAATTTCTTTTTTTTTCCCCGTAAGTAATTGACGAAATTTGCAATTACACTTTATAACCAACTGATGAAATTCGCAACTACATTCCACAACCGATTGGCGAAATTTGTGATTACATTCAACAACCAATTGACAAAATTGGAGATTTTTTTTTCCCCCATGAATGCTAGTCAAAATTTGCAATTTTTTTATGATCAGTTATTTGTATGCAACAAGTTTTTGAGAAACAAAAATCGTTTCAAATTTATTTTTTGGCTAGTAAATTTTTTTTTTCCTTTGCAACTATCAGCTGAATTATTCCGAGTTATTCTATTCTATTAATTCTGCAAGAAATAAACGATTTGTAGAAATAGGCGAAATAAAAAACACATTTATGAAAAAAATCACATTGCAGATTGAGAAACCTCACAACTCATGGTCAAACTGAAAAGAAAATTTGATAGTGGCTTTTTTCCACCTTAGGTGCAAATTTCCAGATTTTCCTACTTTATTACAGTACAATAATCCCTTAACATTTGCGAGGGTTAGGTTTGCAGAAACTTCCATGAATGTGAAAATCGCGAATGTTGAGACTATCTTCCCGTGCATAAAAGGGGGTTAGGTTTTATAAATTTTAAACTAATAAAAGCAATTGAAACATAACTAGTTGGATGTGCCAATCCCAAAACTTTCTTCTATCTTATACATCTTAATATTTCAAAACCTATTTACACATGTTAATACTTCAATATTATTAGTTCAATACTATACCAACTTTGATTTTCATCTTAAATTTCTGCTCCAGTCAATTAAACGGACAAAAAACGAGTTAATCTGTATCATGATATTTGTTAAAATTATCAATTTTTCATTATTCTGTTGTTATCAGATGGTTGCGAATAGCCGGCTTAGCAGAAAGCGAGTTCCCGTTGCTGCACGAGCCGCCGATACACAATAGAACAATGAAAATCAAGAAAAGTATACAAAAATCGCTATCACAGAGCCCCTTTACCACGCAATATTTCCAAATTCAAGGAGAACCTGTCGGCCAAATCCAAAAACATGCACAAAAAATTTTGCTTCAATTGTATGCACAATTTTATACACTGTTTGATGGTATAGGAATGAAAATGGCACATCGATCGCAATTATAGCGCCCCCTTAAGTTCAGGGAGGACTTGCTTGCCATAGCCAGAAACTTACACAAAAAATTTGGTTCAATTATATGCATAACTTCATACACTTCTCGATGTTACAATAATAAAAATGGTACAGACATCGCAATTATAGCGCCCCCTACCGGCAGAATTTTTCCAAATTCAGGGAGGACCTTCGTGCCATGACCAAAAACAAACACAAAAAATTTGGTTCAATTCTATGCATAACTTCATACGCTTTTCGATGGTACAATATTCAGAATGCACAAAAATCGAAGAAAAATCGCTATTACAGCGCCCCCTACCAGCGATTTTTTTTACAAATTAAGGGAGGATCTCCTTGCCATAGCCAAGAACTTAAAATTTTTTTTGGTTCAATTCTATGCACAACTTTATACACTTTTCGATGGTACAATATTCAAAATCGCTGTTACAGCACCCCCCTACCGGCGAATTTTTCAAAATTCAGGGAGGACCTGTTTGCCATAGCCAAAAACGTAAAATAAAAATTTGGGTCAATTCTATGCATAAATTCATACACTTTTGGATGGTACAATATTCAAAATCGCACGAAAATTGCTATTACAGCGCCCCCTACGGGCGATTTTTTTCAAAATTCAGGGAAGACCTGTTTGCCATAGCCTAAAACGTAAAATAAAAATTTGGTTCAATTCTATGCATAAATTCATACACTTTTGGATGGTACAATATTCAAAATTGCACAAAAATCGCTATTACAGCACCCCCTACCGGCAAATTTTTTACAAATTCATGGAGGACCTGATTGCCATAGCCAAAAACTTAAAATAAAAATTTGGTTCAATTCTATGCATAACTTCATACACTTTTTGATGGTACAATGGCGACAGACAGACGGACGGACACACGGACAGACAGACATTTTCTATAAACATGTTTTTTGGAATCTCTGACCCCTAAATGTGTAAATCCATCGAAAACCGGAAGTCGAAAAAAATTTCGATTGCAATACTTTCTTCTATTGAAGATAGAAGAAAGTAAAAATACATTTATTAAGCATTATAAAGTATATGCAGTAAATAAATTTGAATAATTATAAACATGTTGTACGAAGATTAGTTGACAGTTGATGGCTGAAAAAATTTATTGATATACGATTGTTTGGAAGAACAGATCTTTTGTTTATGAATTTCATGTAAGGAAAAGTTGCTGTCTCGATTTCCCTTTTAAATTTAAGACTCCTCACCAGTTGAAGATTGTATTGTATTGCTTTCTCAATAAGTTACAATTGAAAATTTTCCACAGAACTTTTGCAAAAAATTTTCAATTTTTAAATAAAAATTCAATAAAAATTTTAAATTTTAGAAAATTAGGATTTTTTTTTTTTTTTTTTTTTCATTATGTCTTGTTCTGGGTTTCTCGGAATTACTGATCTATATTTTGCCTCAATACAAGGTTTGAAATTCTCGGAACTTAGGCTATACAATGCGATTCAGCTGTCCAGTGTCAAATAGTTTATGGAATTGGTAAAAAAAAAAGTGAGTTTACTTTGTAGAATAAAAAAAATTCTTTATAAAACAAAATTTGCAAATGTTGAAATGGACCATTTTTTATTTCGCGAATAATCAAAACTCGCAAATGTTAAATCTGCGAATGTTAAAGGATTACCGTACCACTATATTTTATCCTACATTTCCAGATAAACTCTGGAATTTCTGGATATATTATCATCTGTGCACATGTCATGATTTTATGGTAGATCAAAAATTTAGATGTGAAGAGATTAAGTGTGTTGTGAGAACTTATTAATGGATTTAAGTGTGTCACAGAAGTTTTACCGTGGATTGAAATGTGTTGTGAAGGTTAGAAAGATTGCAATAGAGGGGGGAAAACTCAACTTTTCAGCATTACACAGTGTACAACATTTTTTAATTCAGAATTAGAAGTATCTAAAACAGTGCCAAAATATATATATATAAAATGTTGTTTCACAAACCTGTCTAATTAATTATACCAATTATTAGAATACAAAACACATGCATGGCAAAAGTAATAATTATAATGAATCAACTTAAATATAAAACAACAAAAATCAACTATACAAATACTTGTTTAGCCATCCCAGCCATTCCAGACACAGTAACTATTATAGGCTTCTGACTAGTTGTAGTAATAGGATCGTTTGTTTTGAAATCACGGGGAACTGTGATGAGAAAGAGAAATATAAATTTTACTTAATATTAAAGGGAAAAAATTGTATCAGAACATCAAAAATTAACCAAATATTTAATAATGATTAAAGTGGTAAATAACATTGTTAGCTCTTTCAGGACAAAAATGTTTGAATGTCCCGAGCATACAAAATTGAAAGCACCAAAGAATGCCTGGACAATTTAAAAACTTATCTTCTTCCTACAGCTCCTTGACGAAGCAAGTGTTAAGGGTGTATCTATTACATGATCTCCTTTTTATTAAATTAATTTCAGAATTGGGAATTTTTTACAAACTTGGAAAGGGAATATGAAAGATATTTATACCATTTAAATAATATTCAGATTGTCTATGTTCCTGCTTTAAATGCAGTTCTCATTTTCCCCTGTGTATATTTCTGAATTTAAAAAAAAAATTGTTTTTAGAAATTTCAAATTTTATTTAAACCTCTATTAAATTTTTGAAAATTCAAAATTTTGAATTTATTTAAATTATTGTTTTTAAACAGCTCTTATTTTTAAATAGTTTCCTCTTGTAATTATTTTAATATTAAATTTAATGGTGCTGACATCTATGTTCTTATTGATAAAGATTAACAATTTAATAGTTATAAATTAATGATTTGAATTTATTAATTAAAGGATAAAGTGTTTTGAAAGGAATATTAAATGAAACCCTTTGTGTGATCTTTGATTACACTTATCCACTCGTTTTTTAATCCTCTTTTTATTAGGTATAAAATTAGCTTTTAAGGTATAATTTTCCCTTTCTCCCCTATCTAAGGAAATACATTAATCCTCCTACCTCTCTTTTTTTTTCCATTTCCAAGATTGATTGTGCTTAAGCTTACACTTAATTGGGAAAAAGGGCTATGAAAATTTGTAGTTAGAATTTGAGTGTTTTGGTATTTTGACCAGGGTTTGTAAATATCTTTTTTTTTTTTTTTCAATAGAGTAGACTCCCTCAATTTGCAAACCTAAAATCTGCACATCATCAGAGATGTAAACAATGAAATTTTTAGTTCAGATGTATGGTCAAAATTACACACATTTTAATTTTTGTATAATTCTGTATGTATTTTAAATATCATTCTCATTAATATTACTGAACTCGTGCTTTTTCACGAAGGAAGTCAAAATTTATTTCTGAAAAAATTCAAGATATTGCTGAAATCTTTGGTAATCAAAATCTTTTTACCAAATATAGTTATGTATTTAATCAAGCTTTTTTGGCTATTAAGTCTGGCTAAACCTGAAATAAAACTTGATTATTTTAATATTTTGATGTGAATTAGTATAGTACCTTTATGAGGCAAGTTGCATTGAAAAATTTAAAAAAAAATGTATGTTTATGGTGCATATTTAATTATACATTATTAATTATTTGCTTGGCATTTACTTATAATAATTTAATCGTTTTTAAAATCATCTTATTTATTTTTTAAGTTTATAACTTAATTATTTTAATATTCTATTATACTGTAAGCATTCATTACAATTTCGATTGCATTATAACACTCAAATTATGTTTAAAAAAAGTAAACAAATCAATGACAAAAAATCCACAAAATTCTAAAATCTGCACAACGTCTGGCTCCAAACAGTGTGGATTTGAGGGAGTCACTCTTCTGTATATATCACATATTTTCAAAATAGTCAACTTACTGCTGATTATAAATAGTTTCAGACTTAATATAAATTAGAAATAAAACATATTGCACTTAACATGAAAACTTAATAAAACAATATTCTAAAAGACTTTATCTTTGTTTTGTTTTTTCTCCCACTTGCAACAAAACGAAAGATCAACTTTTTCAATACAGAAATAATATGCTTTTTATACTCAATGTAAAATAAAATACACAATTCAGTATAAAGTATGAAAATTTTATGTTTTACACAAAAAAAATTTTAAATACATTTTTTTATTGAAAATTTGTAACATAAAAATAAGTTTGCCTTCTTTTTCATTCCCTAACCTGTTGTGCAACTTAATCTGAGCTAAACCAAAACCAGGAAAGATTCTTTTTAATCAAGCTATAAATAACTGGTTATGTAAATTAGACAATTTATCTTTCAATGGCTATTCTAAGTCAATATTGTCCCACATAATTGGTTCTGCATTTACAAATTCAGCTTCAAACATAAAGCTTGGGAAATAATTTTTTTTTTTTTTTTTTTTTTTTAATAACTAAAAAAAGTCACTTCACAAGGCAAAAGTTCTTTATCTACAGACTGACACAGTCAATAAAAGTTGACAAATTTATTTATGCTTATTTTGACTGAAAATATAAAAAATATACCCAATGATATTTTGAAAAGAAATATCAAATATATGAAAATATCAAAAATCTTGATATTTAAAAAATAAACTTTGGATATATAATGATACACCGTACAGGACCTATTATCTGGAATCCTCGGGACCGAAGGCTTTACACCCCCCCCCCCCCTTGAAAACCAGAATTTTTGAAAACATAAAAATAACAAAATTTAAACAATCCCATGCAGAATATGAATAAAACTTATCTTTTGCATTTTTTAAAAATTATTTAAACAAAAATTCCTGCACTATTCAATGGTAACAATGAATAAATAAAAAAATAAAATTGGTAACTAATATTATTTTATCTACAAGCTCTACCCTTTTTTTCATTACAGCTACATAAAATTTTGATTGATATTTTTAATAAATATTATTCCTTAAATAAATTTGAACCTCTCGCACTCCACGAAATTCGGCCGGTATTTTTCAAAAACATAAAAATAACAATAAGGGTGATTTTGCTGACTATGCAGGAAAAATTTTTCCATGACGATTTTTAACTGTTTTCACGAATTCCAACGGGAAAAATCTGGAAACAGTGAGCAGATCATGTAAATAAATAGAACTCTGCTACTATATGTGTATTAAAGGAACACAATGACATAGCCATACTTTTTCTGGAGTGAAAGGGTAGGGGCGAAATATCTGACGATTTCTTAAAAAGTGAATCGTAATAATGCTAATTTTAAACTAAAATTTGACAAAAAAGTTATTTTTTTTATAATTTTGGGGCGAGGGAGCTCCATGTTCCCCTGCCACTGAAGTAATATATTTTAGTGGTTACACGTTGAAACAATGGATTGAAAAAAATATATATATGAATCTGTAAAATTTTCAAAAAATTGCAAAATTTTAGTAAAAATTTACAAATTTAGAAAATTTTGAATGAATTTTTTTTTTTTTTTTTTTTTGGGGGGGGGGGGATTTTGGGTTCTTCCAGATAATGGGTCCTATACTGTATATCCACCTGCACCGCAGCAACTTCATTTGCCACCTGGTGTGAAGTGAAACAAATTGTTAGTTCTTCTATCAATAGTCGGCACATTAACAGTGATAAATATCAGCACCTATCCTAAATTATGGCAACTGGTGTGGTACATTGCTGCACCACCCTTGTTGCAGCTCTAAATCCATTGATATATAAATCACCAAACCCTAATTTGAGACACCATTAAATTTGAATCTTGGTAATGAAATGTTTAAAGTGGTCATATTAATTATCAAGTATCCATCATATTAACAAATATAAATGCCTATATTACTTCATTAACATACCAGTAAGAGCTGCTACTGAAGGAAGCTTTGGGAGAGCATTTGAGGTAGCTGTATGAAGTTCTCCATTTGTTAATGTTAGGTTATATACAGTTTCAGCTGATACAGTTGATGAAACAGGCGTTACTTGTGAATTTACTACAGATGCTTGAACAACAGCAGTAGGCATATTTATCTTAGCCACCGTCTCACGAAGTGATATCAAAGGCAGTTGAGGTGAAACACATGCAGCAGTAGTAGCAGCAACTGAAGATGTTGGCAAGGTGACTGCCATAATGTTATCATGACAATGGATGTAAAATCAGCTTATTTCTGGCTAGATTAATTTTCCTGCAAAATAAAAATTAAGTTTGTGAATGCATAAATTATTAATTAGTATTAAATAATACACATTATTAATTGTAAGATGTATGGAAAATGACAACAATAAAAAAAGCAGAATTTTATGACATTTTTCCATAAAAAACCATGCGACATGCGCCTACTACCAAAAAATATACAAAACATGACTTGACATTATTTGCATTTTATATACAGTATGGAACCATTTATCCGGAAACCAGTTAACCAGAAAACCAGTTATCCGGAATGATATTTCTGATAGACTGATTTCAGAATCTTTGCAGAAAAAAGCGTCATACACTGCCAGTTTGACATATGCATTGCTTGGAACAATTGTATAATTTGATGACAACATCTAGTATTTGAAATGAAAACATATTTAGTTGTATTTTAGATGTTTTAATTTTTATGCAGAGGAAACAGGAGAATTTTTGTTCCTAAGGGATTCCCACAAATTACCTTCTTTTAAACTCTGGTTAACTTTCGATCTTCTTTGCATTGATTTTTAATCCAAGTAATCTAATAATTTAAAATCAGAAGTAATGTCACAACCACACATATTCCACAAAACTTATCAAATTGATGCTGCTTTAATGCACAACCAGTTAACCGAAAAAACCAGTTATCCGGAATACATCTGACCCCAAGCATTCCGGATAAATGGTTCTGTACTGTAGTTAATAATAAAACTGATAGAAAGAGCATTTGTTATTCAAAAGCAAGAATTATTATGAATTTCTTTTTAGCATACAAATGTGGTTACAGGATCATCTCAAAACATTAAAACATTTTTTTTTTCCTCGGAGAAAGAAGAAAACAAGATATCAAAACTTTCAACTATAGATCAGAAATCTGCTAAGGAAAAATTTGTGTCAGTTAAAGGCAGGGTTTGCCCAAGTGGGCCCGCCCGAAAAAACCCACCCGGGTTTTTTCGGGCGGGCCCACTTGAAAAAACCCATTGTGGGTTTTTTCAAATTTTCTCATGTTTTTACAACTAACATTATTTAATCTGCGGGTTTTTTCGGGCATGCATACTTGAAAAAACCCATTGTGGGTTTTTTCAAATTTTCTCATGTTTTCACAACTGTAACATTATTTAATATAAGGCATGAGAATGGGTGAAAACTGGAAAATTGGATTAGCAGTCAGTGGCTGTTAGACAGGGTTTGCCCAAGTGACCACTTCAAAAAAAAAAACATTGTGGGTTTTTTCAAATTTTCTCATGTTTTCACAACTGTAACATTATTTAATCTGAGGGGTTTTTCGAGCAGGACCACTTGAAAAAACCCATTGTGGGTTTTTTCAAATTTTCTCATATTTTCACAACTGTAACATTATTTAATCTAAGGAATGAGTATGGGTAAAAACTGGAAAATTGGGTTAATAGTCAGTGGCTGTTAGACAGGGTTTGCCCAAGTGGGCCCAGCACGAAAAACACGCCCAAATTTTTACGGGCATTGAAAAAACCCATTGTGGGTTTTTTCAAATTTTCTTGTGCTTTCACAACTGTATCATTATTTAATCTAAGGTTTGAGAATGCAAAGATAAAGGCCAATTTAAATATATTTCAAAAGAACCAGATTTAAAGGAATTTCTAAGCAGAGATAAAATGACCAAAAAAGAAAAAAGAAGGAAGATTTTCATGCCTGTAATCTAAAATGTATTCAAATGCTTTAAATCTTAATGCATGCAAAAAGATTGCACTTGAACCCCATCCTGATTGTTTGCATTGTTATAGCTTTTAAGATTAATCATCCCATTTATTATCCTGCTTCAATGTTCAATGAAAGTGTTATATAGGAGTTTTCCACACAAAAATGGTTCAGATTATGGCAAAAAAGAGTGAAACAGATAAGTTTCCTCCTGGATTTTGTGAGTTTTTTCTTTACATTCAGTACCAGCTACCTCTGCTTCAATCGAACAATACTTTTCCACATTTGGTCTGGTTTGGAGCAAGTTACGTAATCATTTTGGAGTTGATAAAGCAGCAAAGCTAGTAATAAGTGTATCGCCATTTGTGATATAAATTTACAAATGTTACTGACTTCTATGACAATCTAATTTAACATTTAATACTGTTGCAATATATATGTAGCAAATTTTGCTAAAATTTTCAAATATATTATTGCGAATCCTATTTCTTTCAAAAGAAAAAAAAAAGTCTTCAACTGATTTCTGATTTGAAGTGAATGAAAGAAACTATATAAATTTAACATGTTTAACTTAAGGTAAGAATTATATAAAGAAATCCATTTGTGGTTCACTTAATATATGCTTAGTTCAGCAAACTAGTCCCATGAGATACAGATGTACCTTTTAAATTAATTTGATTTTTTTTTCTTTTTATATACTTTTTGTTAATTCATACTTAATTAATGCAAATTATGCCCAAGTTTCACTGATAAATGAAGAATTCAGGTATTATGTATATGAAAATTAGAAGCTTAAAGTGCTCTCCAAAAAAACTCAATAAAGCCCGAAAAAACCTGGGTTTTATCAGAAAAACCAGAAAAAACCCGGGTTTTAGACTAGTGGACCCAGTGGGCTGGGTTTTTTCGAAAAAACCCGGGTTTTTTCTAACCCTGGTTAAAGGACCCTTCACAACTTCTTTCTTCTTACAACATGACCTTCAAAAAATTTACACATTAAAACAGGATCCTTCACAAAAATTTTTTCATTAAAGCAAGACATCTCATAAAATTATTTGTCTTAAAAATAGACCTTTCACAAAGTTTTTCTTTCTCCAAACTTTCAAAAATTAATCATTTTAAAACAAAAACTGACCTGTCACAAAGACAAAACACATAAAATTATCAAAGAAATTGTTTTATACATAAAGAATCTTGTTAAAAATAGATAAAAAGGAACGTGACTATAAAAAATTCAACTTTACAAAACTATGACTTGATTTATAGCAAATATAAAAAACTCTGCACATTTTCACAAAAACCGGAGTAAGTAAAGTCTGGAGAAACCCCTGTAGATGATTTCAGTAGTAGCCTTCAAAATGGATCAAGCAGGCAATTGCATAGGGCCCCACAGATCTATGCATGAACCATCTTAACATATAAGCCAGATAAAAAGATGGTATGCAGTTCAAGATAAGGAAGTAACTATACATGTACTATTATTTTTAACACAATCAAACTGATTGGTAAAGTTATACAGCCCAGTGGCAGAAACACCGCAACAACTTTTTTTTCCTACGAAAAAAATGCGAATTTCGGCGAAGGATTGCATGAAATTGTAAATTGCGGCAAAGGATCGTGAGAAAAAAAAATGCAAATTTTGTCAAAAGATCACGAAAAAGTTCGGATTTCGTCAAAGAATCGTGGAACAGCGAATTTCGTCATAAGATTGTCGAAAAATGCGAATTTTGTCAAAAAATTGCGAAAAAACAAAAATTTCGTCAAAAAAATTGCAGAAAAAGTGCAAATTTCGTCAAAGAAAAAATGCTAATGTCCTCAAAAGGCCATAGAAAAAAATGCGCATTTTGTCAAGGGATCATGGAGAAAACGCGAATTTCACCAGAAATCTGATGAAAAAAAAAAACGAATTTTATCAAAGGATTGCAAAAAAAAAAAAAAAATCATTAAAGGGTTGTGGGAAAAACTCACCACCTTTCATGGGTAAGGCCATGAAAGTTCAGCCTTTTTTTTTTTGCTGAGCTTGTCTAGAAGGTTCTATTGCGATTGTGAAAAAAAAACTTGAGCACACATTTTCAAGGACGCCACCCTGGTCAAAATATTAATTGAAAATTACCCTGGGATAAAAATTTGGAAAACATATTTAAAAAAGTGGAGCATTCCCAACTCCAAGAAAGAACAAATCAGCTCTGAAACTTCCAAAGGTTTTTAAAAGAATCTTTATTGCCTAGGTATGGTTCTGCTTATCCTTCCCATTTTAGAAATCCTACAAGGAGTTAGATAATGAAAAGTTATAAGTAGAATTAATGAGAATGCATCATGCTTACCAATTACCATGTTTTAAATAAAATGATAAAAAATCCCTTGTTTAATGTATTATTTTTTCAATAAAATTACATGCAAAATTTGCAGACAGTTTATAAAATTTTAAAAGATAGTTGCAGACAGCTACAAAACTTCCTGCCACTGGGTCATACAAATTGAATTACATATTTCAATTCATAACTATACATGTATTCTCCCAAAAATTTAACATACAAGTCATGCAATAGAGTATGCACTTGACTTCTTAATTTATAAACGATGGATTTTTCGAAAAAAGCAAAAAAAAAAGTGCCATAATTTTTAAAAAGTATTAATATATATAAAATAATTATCCTCATCAGTTATTTCTTATGGAAATATTGGTATTTCCTTTCTTTGATGCGACAAAGGAAACAGCAAGATTGAATTTGGTGAGAAAAGCACAAGTTTCAAAGAATTATTTAAATTTTAAAACCTAATAAGATTGTTATATCTTAATGCAAGAACTATCAATGTATCAAACACACAAGCAATTTGCTCAATATTTACACCAGCTAATAAACATTGAAAAGAAACTTTTTTAATATAATATTTTTGTATTCAGATCAAAGGTTTCTGAAATTATTATGGCATTTATATATTACACTTACATACTTAGAACCAGTACTAGCTATGTTACTGAAAACAAAAAATTCTAACTTCGACAACACCACAGTTCGCAGGTTTTTGAGATGTGTCAGATTTTGACTGTTTAAAATTTCAGATTTACAGGGGCAAACGTTGAAGTGATTAAAATATCTTAAATGTCCTAGTAATCAGGGTTTGTGATTTTTTTTAGTTTTTTTTTCTGGTACAGTGAAACCTCCTTGAAAGGCCACCTCTACACAACGACAACCTCTGAATACCGGTCACATGTTGATGGAACCAAACATGTTCCATAGCATTAACATTAGTACAAACCTCTAAATAAAGAATTCTAAACAACGGCCACTCAAAAGTCACGAGAAAAACTAATTTGCAACTCCTAGTACAATTTCATATTTATCTGCAAACAAAATGTGAAGCAGATCAAACAAAATTTACTTGATATGTTAATAAACAGAAAACGAAGACATTAATAATTATGAGGGAAATTTAGATAATATTCTTAGGATGGCAGGCATAACTAACATAAAGGCCAGCGAGTTTGTATGTCTGGACAAAGATTTGGCAGTTACTGCCACATTTGATTCCGTATACAGCAAATGGACCTTCGTGAAATCTAAAATTTCCCATTGAATCATACTGGTGATGAGTTGTATAGCAAAACAATTAATATTGGGTACTTTTCCGTTATACTGACAGCATGCCAAAATGTATGCTAATGCGTGAATAATTTCAACCCTGATCGTGAAAAGGATTTTTATTGTAAACCATGTGAAACATTGTGATTTGTTATTTATGAAATGTGAATCACGTGAATGATTATTTAACCTTAACTTTGGAAAGCTTTTTAATTTGCTTTAAATTGCTTTTTTTGAATAAAGTTAAAATTTACTTTTACTGCTGATGCTGAGATGGATTTTACCATTTGGCAATTACCAGATGATGAGAAAGTTGCAATAAAACTGTTTCAGGAATTTGGAATTCTGCATAATAAAAGGTTGTGTTCAAAAAACCATGAAATGAAATTATGGATGAGTTCTGGAAATACGAAATGGAGATGTAGCTTACGATCATGCGAAGAAAGCATAGGAATACAACAAAAAACATGGTTTGACGGATCCCGGTTGTCTTTTCTTAATGTTTTGAGGTTCATATATTTATGGTGCCAAGAGTTGACATTGATTGAGTTTTGTGAGCTGCAACTTGATATGAACCACAACACAACAGTGGACTGGAATAGTTATTTGAGAGAAGTTTATGCAAATGCTTTATGTTCACGACCAAATAGAAAAATCGGTGAACCTAATAAAATTACAGAAGTAGATGAAAGTCTTTTTACTAGAAGGAAAAGCAGCGTAGGGCGTGTTCTTCCTCCTCAATGGGTGTTAGGTAGTTTATGCCGTGAAACACGGGGATGTTTCCTTACTCCTATTCCCGATCGTACAGCTGAAACTTTAATGGCGGCAATAGAAAACAATGTAGCTGATGGAAGTATTATTTATACAGATTGCTGGAAAGGATATAAAACAGATGAACTGTGAAGTGCTGGTAATGATCATTTCACAGTAAATCACAAATACAATTTTGTCGACCCTAATACTGGATGTCATACTCAAAATGTTGAGAGATTATGGGGCATCTCAAAATGGCGCAACAAAAGACATCGAGGAATTGTTCGTCATCATTTAGAGTCGTATCTCAGAGTTTATGTGGCGACGTCGTCATTCAAAAAATGAAATAGCGTTGACTCTAAGCAGCTTTAGCAAGGCGCAGCGCCCAGCGGCCCTTTTTATTTCTTTTTGCAGCCAGCGGCGTCTTTTAAATCCTTCCAATGCACCCAGCTACCCTTTTTAACACTTCCTATGCACCCCTGTGGCAATTCAATTGATCTCGGAAAAATATCGCAAATTGCGGGGACTCTAAACAAACCAGTTCAAAATATTTTCTGTGAACAAGGTACAAGTGTGCCCCCTTTTAAGAATAGTGTTCCTTTTTTTAAAAAAATTACCCTTTTTTAGAATTAGTGTTCCCTTTTTGAAAAATGTACCCTTTTTTAAAAAAAAATTTCCACCTGGTGGCCCTTTTTTTTCTAGAGTCAACATTATGAAATGTTTACTGCAATGCTAAAAGATATTTGTAATTTTATGGCAGCAGTATAATATGATTTTTTATTTTATTACTTTATTGTATAACAGTTATTTGTTCACTTATTTTAAGTATATATTTGTGATTTAATAAAATAGTTCGTAAAAATCTGTAATTTTCAAATGTTATATTTTTAAAATGCTCACTTTACTATTTACTATTACTATCAACAATACATAAAAAGTGGGGAAGGATTGTACTTTGTGCCGATATATTAAGAAAAAGAAACAACGTATAAAGGCACAAATAAAATATGTTTAAAAGCATACAGCTGTTTCAAAACCTCTAAGGTTTCCTCATCAGTGCTTAAAATAAAAGTTAAATTAAAACTAAAACATTGTGTAAAAAAGGAGGGAGTTGGACAGAGAATCAGAAAAGGCGTACCTTTCAGCTCTACTGCTAACGGTGAAATGCGACATACGGCTGACGAACAGCTACGGAGTCGATCTCACACGCATATAAGGAATAATTGTAACTAATTGTAACAATTGTAACTAATTGTTTTCTTAACTATCAACAATGTTTTTTCTTTCTTTTATTTTTCGAATGTTTCAATTTGCGTGATTTTCATTTTGCGCCAACTATTGAGCTTGGCGATAATCCCGTATAACGGAAAAGTACCTGATATTGTTGTTTCTTTTGAGAAAGATATCTGCAGCAAAAAAAAAAACAAAAAACAAAGTAACTTCAAATCATTGATTTTTTTTAGTGTATTAAAACAATGAGGATTTATTAAAATGACTGTGTGCATTTCTACTTAAATTTATGTAATTTTGATTTTTTTTTTTTTTTTTTTTTAATGAAACCTCTGAATAACACCCACCTCTGAAGAGCAGTCACTTTTCACTGGTCTCACAAGTAACCGTTATTCAGAGGTTTCACTGTACTTACTTATCTGGCCAGGTCAGATACATATGTCCCAAGCCAATTATGCTAATTACAGTAACACTTATTTTTGACAACTATAGGGGAGACCAGGGTACAGTGGTCCACTTTTGCAGTTAACATTTTTTTTTCTTTAACGGAGAGACCAATCTACTTGAAAATATTTTTGAATATTCTTTAAACCTTTCTACATGCCTCATAATTTTCACAGAACATAATTTCCAATACATTTTTCAAAAAAAAAAATTTTTTACATACACTCGTGAAGTGGACCAGTGGTCCACTATTAGTTATTGTCCAAAATACAATATAAATCTATTTATAATTAATCTAATTCTTTTTTATTTCCCCTTTACCTCCAAAATAATATAATAATACAAATTTGCAAGTAGCATTTTGAAACAAAAAACATATAAAACTAAAGAATTATCAAAAAATTTATTATATTTTGAAAATAACAATATAGGATACAGGAGTGATGGCAAACAAGTTATTAATTAAGTACAGAAAAATCAGCAAACATTAAGACAAATATGATGTTGAAAAATTTATTAGAAGCTTAAAATAGTCAGGATAAAATAGTTTATTATGAGCTAACCATGTGCTCTGAAGTTATAAATAACCAATCCAGTGAGGTCATCTATTACTTATTAGGCTATAGTTGTATTTTTCAAAGGCAGTAAATACAAAACAAAATATTTTGTAATATGTTAACTCTACAATGCACGATTTTCATTTCTCTCCGCCCCCCCCCCCCCCCTAAAAAACTGTTATATTGAACAAGAAAACTTATTTTAAAAATCACATGTGAACTGTTAAATCCATAATTTAGGAGAAAACTAAAGTGTCAGATGGCTACATTATAATGTGAACAACATAATAACATGAAATTTAAAGTGTGCCAAATGGCTAATCTATGCATTGTAGGGTTAAAAAAATTGTCATTTTTCTTTGTTTACTTTATTTCATAGTTAAATGACTATTTTAAAACAACATTTCTTTATAAAGAATAAGTAATTATTAAATATTTTGAAAATTCTTCATAACAGGAGCAGTATTCATTGTGGACCACTGTACCCCAGCAGTGGCCGGTCCACTGTGCCCCATATTAAAGTTCAATACATACTGATAAAAATATTATTTAAAGTTTTCTTTTAAGCAATAAGCTTTTAAATTTAATAAATACCAGTGTTTTACCTTTTCAAAAAAGTTGTTTTATCTTATTTATCCATAACCTTTAATTACTCAATAAAGAAAAGTATGATGATGAAAAATTTTACTTTTAGGAGCTCATAACAACCAGTCAGGATAAAAGGGTTCATTCTGAGCTAACGATGTGTTCTGAAGGCTATAAGTAATCAATCCAGTGCTCTTATCAATTAGCCTAAAAGAAAAGCTATAAAAATTTTAAAATAAGTAAAATATAAGGGGTGGTCCACTGTACCCTAGTCTCCCCTATAGCTTATTTATTATAGTCCCAGTAGCAGAATTTTCGGTGTCCATTGGCAGAAAACCAAAATTTATCTGCGACCCAACAATGCTGAACCAAGTTAGTATCATAAAGTTTAGTATCATCCTACTTATATCAACTTATAAAATAAACAGAAGTTGCCTTTTACATAGAAAGTGTAATAAGAAACACAATAACTGTAAAAATAAAGTAAAATTTTAGTGATATTTGTAAGCCCAGAACTTATTTTTAAGCTGGTAGATTAATCTGGAAGACTCAAGGGTGAAAGGTTCCATTCTCCCATTGGTTGACAAGAAACAAGAACCCCGCGATTACTTCTCAAGGTTACAAATCCCGATAATTGAGCAGTGGTAGACATTTCTTCCTAACAAATCAGAGAGCACATCGCATTTCACCACCAAAACAAATCACCAAGTGTTACTTGAGATTATTTAAAGTATTAAGTTGCAATCATATTAAATTTTCTTTGCGACATGTAGGAAATTGAATTTATTTCTCATATAGATTCATGGAAAACAATGATATGGTATTTTTTTAAATATCCTTTTTTTCCCTGCAAAAAAATGATAAAACTGACTTTCTTTTAAAAAAGTAATCAATTTAAATATTTTAGACTCGTTATTTTGTAACTTATTTTTAAATTACACATTACTTATATTTTCTTTTTGTATATACAGGTGTATGTAAATTTAAACTAAAAAAAAATGTATATATCCCATATTTTAAAAGTATAAAATTGATATTTATACGAAAAGTAAAATTAAAAGTTTTTGATTTATAGCTTTGCATTAGGAAGACAGAAGCGTAGGGGATTAGATCCCCCCTCCCCCCCCCCGAAATAATATTCTGGCTGCGCAACTGCATTTAATTACCTATGTGTTTCAGGGTTGTAGTGGGTAGCTGCCCGGGTACCCGCCCGGGCTGGGTTTTTTATAAAAAACCCACTTAAAAAGCCCAGGTTTTTTTAAGAGTATTTCTGGAAAGGAACAAATGATGTATTTGTTGTTCATGGTTATTTTGTTTTATTTATTCACTTCTTTGAATCTTAGAAAATATATTTGTACTAATTTACTTGGACTTTTAGATTGGGAATCCTATAATTTTAAAACATTTTAGCTTTTAATTTAAAACAAATTTAAGCTTTTCAGTTAGCTTCAAGAGTATTATATTTACTAAACTTATTATATTTATTAAATTATTTTATGTACTTTTTACTGCTGAATCCGAAAATGACCTACATTTTTAACCATCACATAAAGAAAATAAAATAAAAAAAGTTTTACATCTGTTTTATAGTATCAGATGTTTGCTATATTTTAACTTTGACATTTACGATTTGCAAAAAAATTATAATGTGATCGTTAAAAATGAAGGTCATTTTCAGATTCAGTGCTAAAAAGTACAAAAAAATCAATTATCAAAAGTTAAAAAACTCAGCCGTCTCTTCTATTTTTATAGTATTTGATTTGTTATTTTTTAACTTTGACAATTTAAAAATTTGCAAAACATCCTGAGATGATGGTTAAAAATTAAGGTAATTCTCAGATTCAGTGCTAAAAAATGCATAAGTTAAAAAACATAACCATCGCAATCTTGTGTTATCTAATCTAAAAAACTTCTTGGCAGTAATCTATCCGAAATTTTTTGTATTATCTTGTAAAATAAGTATGAATGGTAACCACCGAAAATCATAATAATATTAGATTGCCATTGGATTTACATCAGTATATGTAAAATTTAGTCTTAATCGGATATTTGAAACTTGAAAGTGAGTTAAATTTTGACTACAAATTTTGAACTGGGAAAACATACATACGATCGTTGAAGTTAAATAAAATAACATAATATTTGTTAAAAGAAATCATGAAAAGAAATAGTCTCAAATCTTACAAAATAAAACATATGTTAAAATACAATAATTTTAGCCAATCTGAAACTTAATAAAAGTTAACTCAATCATAACACTTTACTATTTTTTTCAAAGTGCTGATACACATGAAAAGTTCTTCGAATACTTTAAGCACTTAGGATATGACCCCTCAAAGAATGGCCAAACTCATTTGTGTTCAGATGCAGAAAAGTGGTATAAGTCATGCATTTTTAAAGTTTCATAACTCAGTCAATTTTAGTGTTATATGAACGGGACTTTTTTTGTCTGTCTTGTCAGTGTAATAGGAAAATTTACTAACTATAACTTATAGCACTGGGGGCTGTATAAACACTTAAATTTCGTAATTTTTTAAGAAATGTTTTTATTGACCCAAATCACTTTTAAAATATTTCTTTGCCTCAAATGAAAACATTTTTGTAATATTTAAACTATATGTGTATGACTAACGGTTTAGGAATTAGCCATTGGACATCGTTAAGAGTGGACACCCTGTATATACATAAGAAACATTTTTGTTGTAAGATATTTTTTATTAACATTTGCTAATCTTATGATAATTTCAAAGGAGCAAATTTTTTTTAAGTTATATTTATATTTTATTATTAAATAACACACAATTGATAGCTTTGCAGTTTAAAATTTGTTTGTTATTTAAATTAAAGGGATCATATAATATATATGTATTTTAATAACAGAGAAAAATATTGAGATCCTTATTAAGACTATGAAGTCATTCCCATCTATTAGACTATGAAGTGTTTGTTTACAAAGATTGTATTTGAGATCAGGATTGCCATTTGTTTCGGCAATCAAATTTCTTGCGCTTTCCTAAGCAAAAAATTAAATTTTCCCTGAGATTTCCTCTGAGAATTTTCAAAATTTCAACGGATAAATTTTGCTAAGTACCAAAATTTAGTAGCCAATTTACCCGGGGAAAATTGCCCATTTAACCCGGGTTTTTAATAAAACCCGTCCGGGCTGGGTTTTTAACAAAAAACCCGGGTTTTTTACAACCCTGATGTGTTTTGACTGTAGTTATGAGCGCAAAGCAACAGTAAACTCAAGCACCCTCCTCTTTCTTGATAGCTGATGTGTTTTTTAAAAATAATAAATATATAAAAAGCAATTAATAAAAATATAAAAAGTAATAAATATAATTGTTTTTATGACTCAAATCAGAATTTAATGAATACATACTAATGAAACAAAATAGTTATTTTCAAATAAATGTAACAATTAGGATATCAGTAATTAATAAAATATTTGTGATAATCATTTACTGTTTGCATCAATTATTGTAATTGTCAGTAGATCGATGTTTTAATTATTTTAGATGGATAGTTTAAAATACTAACTATCAGGCAATTACAGCTATCAAATTTTGAAACAGTGGGGGATTTAAAAGGTAATTAAGAAAGAAAAAAAAGTTTTGCAGTATTAGTGTTTAGTTTTGTCTCTCTATTTTTAACAATTAATCTTTCAGAGACTACTTGATACTATATCAATTATAATAATTAATATTACAAATATGAAGAAAATGATATTGTGTGTTTAATATTTTAAATACTAAATAAAATAATTTCAAAATAAAACTGTAGAACTGATGTTTGAGGCCACTGATTTGAAGATTTACTAGTTTTATGAGTATTACCTATAACTCTCATTAATATATATATATATATATATATTTGTGTGTGTGTGTGTGTGTGTAGGTGAATAAGGAAACATTTAAGACAGAAAATAGATTTTTAATAGCTTCTGTAACATAATTGTTTTTATTTAAACGGAGAAGGATTAATCCTTATTATTAATCTTTATCAAGCCCCTCTTTGGCTGGTTTGATTGCCAGATTATAAAATATGCAAGGTACATATATACATTTAAAAAAAAAAGAAAGAAAGAAAAAGAAAAAAATAATAATAATTGAAAAACTTAAAAACCGCTATTTATAAAGGTTTTGGTGTTATTACATTTTGGTAAGCATAGTAACATAAAAAATAAATTTGATTGTTTAGGTTTGCAGTTAAGTCAAAATATTTTATGCACTATAAACATTACTGAAATTGCATTTTTAGCAATGTCTACATGGGGTGTCCATTACTGGAAAATGACTAATTAAACATCCCAGTAATGGATACCCCCTTTTAAAACCTCAAAAACAAATGAAATTTTGTAAATGGCCGTTAGTATATAAAATTCTAAGTTTTCTATTGCTACTAAAACAAAAACATTCAAATTTTGCAAGAAATTAAATAATATATAAATTAATTAAACAAAGCCAGCTCTTAGCCTCTTCATTAAGATTTTCATAGAATAACAGCAAAACTTTGAAACATTATTTTCTGCTTCCTGATTGGTTTGATTAAAAGTGTCAACAATAACCCAGTTTTATAAAACATGCAAGGGGGAATTTAAAAAAAAATAATTTAAAGCTAAATATTTATTAGTTATTTTTTTATTTTAACCAAAAACATCAAGGGGTGTCCATTACTGGCACATCTACTCTATATACCGTCCACTACATCCCTGCTTAGAATCTATTCGCCAATTTTACAAATTAGGCTCATATAAAATTGAAACCTTCATTTGAAAACTATCAAAATTTATAGTGAAATATTCAATTATTGATATCATATCAGAGTTTCATTTATTTATATTTATTGCAACACAGGATTTTTATAAACCACCTATTTTTCCTTCTTTTTGTATTAATAATAGTAATGTGAAACAAGTTCTGCATAACACTTTATAAAATTACCAAACTTTACATGAATCATTCAATAGTAAATTTCTATTCACTTAAAAATTAAAACGAAAAAATTACTTCTTCTCATAAACTTTAAAATTCTCAATTTACTTTACTCAGCTGATTTTTTTCCATAATTTTTTCAATAAAATTCATTAAGTTGTTAAAATATTTTGTGTAATAAATAAAATTGTGTGATAATAAATTCTTTACATACAAATTTAAAATTATAGGTTACAATTCTGGGTTCTAACAATTTTAAGATAACTTATTTATTTATTTTTAATAAAATAAAAGGAGAAGAGTTATTTTTAATATATCTGTAACTTACACCAAAATAGTAACATTTGTATTTTTTTTTTATCAAACTTACCAAACATTTTTATATATTTTAATATTAATTAAATCAATACTAATTAATTAATTCAATACTAAAAAGTGAATTATATATTTAAAGCTGCAACTTTTAACTTTCAAGTTTTTTTTCTGTTTTTTTTTTTTTTTTTTTTTTTTTTTTTTTTTTTCCCACATAACAGTAACTACCAAATCTTTGAAAAATTAAAATAATATTACTCATAATAAAAAACACACATGAGTGGGAAAAAATACTCGATAAATATATTTAAGAATGGTTGGATGACTTTAACAAGACGCATTCTTTTAAATTATAAAATTAATTGAAAGCAAAAAAACATTTTTAGATAAAAGTAAATATAAATATCATATTTCAGTAATTGTACAAATTAAACGTTTCTTTTGGCGTACAAATACATACAAATATAATCAATGTTGTGTACTAAAATCATGTGTGAAAAATAGTTAACATGTTTTGCTGAACATTTTAAAAATCAAAATTTAAATTTGTACCTATTACTGAATTTACCCTCTTAAAACAATCAATTATTGACAATTCTTAAATTCTGTAATAGAAAAGCATTTTAAATAAAAAATAAATTAAAATACATATTTTATATTTTACAAACTGCAAAAATATATTTCTTACTTTGAAAAATACAAAAGGAAAGAAATGTGAAATTTAATATGCGTTATAAGTCATTGAATTTAAAATGTCCTTTGAGTAAATAAATGCAGAAAATGAGAGATACAATTGGCAAAAATTATTTTCCATTTTTTATAATTTGATATCAGATAACAAGAGCTGCAAATATTTAAATATTTTGTCGCACAAAATAAATAAAAAAATACTAATTCATCCGTAGCATTATTTACGCGTAGCGCAGTTTCAATGAGATCACGTGGTACACTTCGCATGTTCTGAAAGGACGATCTAGAATACTTACTATAAAATATTATGAAGATTTGTTTAGAAAAAAAAAAATCATAAAAGCAAATAATGTGAAAAACACATAACAATAAAAAAAAGCATGCAAACTCACATCTACTTTTTTTTTAACTCCAACTATCCAGACAAACACATGGTGAAGAAAAGAGAAAAAAAGAAAATATAAAGCAAAACTTCGGGGCAACCACTAACGGAACCGAAAATATATAATATATAATTGATTTTTTTTATATGCTCTTTAAAACACTTGAAAAATCCAATCATATGGGGGTAACATTCTTTTGTCAATATTTTTCTAATTTCATAATCATGTTAGTGTAACTATTTCTAACCAAATAAATTAATACTAACAAGACACAAAAAAATATCATAAGATCATACGTCCGCCATTTTCTAATAGTTCCCCAACTTATGTGGGAATTCCAATTTACATCCTAGAGGGCGATTAGTGCGCCGGCTCGATTCGACAAGCCGGCGAGATTTTCAGAAGCAGCTGATTGGTTCAGCATCTGCGTTGAAAAATAAATACACACATCCGACTCCCAACGTTTTGGTAAATATGTTAACTAACAAAATAAGTAAACATAACTACACCAAAATCAAATCTAAATAAAGTAAAGGACTTTTAACACATAAAAATTAAAATCTCACAGTTTGTATTATTTTGTGTAGAATCGTTTCTATAAACAAATGAAGAGCAAGCTTTTAAATAACTTGTTGAAAGACTTGTTTATAAATTTCGCGATGTTGATTCATTGAAAATATCTAAATAAAATATTTATTATCTACAAATGCAATATAGAAACGATATATTCATATAAATATTATCAAGATAGTTTATTACATAGTTATGGATGCGGTATTGATCCCCAATACCAATATAACAGTAAATCTGCCGGTCAGAAACCCCAACGGCAGTTGGGCAAATCTTATTTTTATTTTAATCACACTCTGCATAATATCTAAAATCAATAGTCTATTTATTATTATTATTATTTTTACATTATGTATAGGTATTAAGCACACGAGATTTCTTGAAGATGTGGAAAGGAATTCAGACACTTTTCTCCGGGGGGGGGGGGTTCTGAGGCTCGGGGGGGACATTATAGAGTTCCGGGGGGAAATTGCACTTTTTGACCAAAATCTCAACTCTTCCCGGGGGGGACATCTCATTGCTATGGGGGGAATGCCCCCACTCGCCACCCCCTGAATTCAACACTGATGCCATGTTAAACTGATTTCACGCGGTGATAGATATTTTTGGACTGCTTGTTCTTGTATATGTGTGTGTGTTTTCTTAAGATAAGGTGTTACTTATGAGGGCCGATTATCTGCACGAAAGATATTGGCCCTGGGGAGGAGTGCCCTCCTTGGGGGCCTTTCTAAGGGAACCTAACCCGTATTTACGCAAGGTTTTACAAGGTTCGAAGAAAACTCCGAACGGTTAGACCGACGGGCACGATTGGGTTCGAATAATCTTTTTCAAGGGTCTCTGCTCACCTAAATCCCACCACAGCCTCATTCATTTCACATTTGTAATTTCTACAGCCTCATTATAAACTGATTTCATTAGCATAAGCGTGTCTTTGTAGTTTGTACAGAATATTTTAATCTACCCTAACCAAATATTTACTTAAGGGATAGTAATATTTACCAAATATTTACTTCGCTCACGCGAAACATCCGCTCGCTAATGTTAATCCTATGGAATATTTTTTTAAGAGATATCTCGTTTGCATTTCAATATTTTTCAACGATTTTTTTTTTCTCCATTGAATAGCTGAGGTTAATCTCTACAAAGGCCGTTCTTCACTTTTTCGATTTTCTTTGCAGGTTTTTTTTTTTTTTTTAATGAGGAGACGATTTTCACTTTTGAAACCAGTTCCGAAAGTAAAAGTATCCCAATAAAAAATACCTGAAAACAAAATGGAAAAAGTAAAAAAACGGTCTTTGTAAAGACCGATCTCAGCTAGCAAATGCAAATGCAAAAAAAAAAAAAAAAATATTGAAATGCAACCGAGATATCTTTAAAAATTTCTTCCATAGGATTAACATTAGCGAGCGTGTGTTTCCGCGTGAGTGAAGTAGCCTCTTAAGTAACAAACTTAAACCATTTGCAGTTATTGCAGAAATTGAGTAAAATCTCGTGTGGTAATAAATATTAGTATGCAAATGAAAACATGGTGTAAACTACCCCTAACAAAATTAAATCTAGCTTATATTTTTTAAATATTTTAAAAATTAAACATTTTTGCAAGTTTTGTTTGAACAGATAGTTTTTGGTGATCACTTTACATATATTTTTTCCTTAAAAAAAAAAAAAAAAAAAAAGCCTTATCTAAATAAATCAAACTTAAAGACACCTCTTATCAAAATAATCCTATTTTATTTCGATAGGAAAAGTATGCCGAAATATCTACTTCAGGACCGAAACTAGAGGGCAGCGAGCTGGGCATATGCCCGGAGTGCCAGAGCCGAAGGGGGCGCCAAAAGATTCGGTTCATAAAACAAACAACGAAATTTAGACAAAAATGTCATGGAAGCGGTTGACCAACGTAAAGATGCATTCGTTATTTTTATACTCTTTAGTTTGAACAGGGGCGGTTTTTTCATTAAATGACCGCCTAGGGCAGTGGTTCCCAACCTTTTATCGGCCACGCCCCACCAAAGCATCAGTAAAGTCACTAAGCCCCCCCCCCCCTCCCCCCTTGATCTGTAAATTATGTTTCTTATTTAAAAAGTGAACTCTGTTTACACAGTGGAAGCGTAATAAAGCCTTAACAATAACTTTCATTTCACATTTTTTAAACTTATCAGAGAGGAGAGAGGTGAATCTTCTGTGAAAAATGTGTTTTTATATAATTTTATAAATGCAACGAGTTTATAGATCTCCACCTTTGTGTCAAAAAGAGTTTTGTTGTACTTTTCTAACTTACCTCAATGTTAAAAGGAAAGTGTTATACGATCTGCATTTTTATCTTCACAAAATATCGTGAAGCGAGACTTACATTTAACGTTAAAACTGATAGCATTCAGATATTTTATAATTCATTTTTGTGAGTTATTAAGAGTTGGTAGAAACGCTTAGGACACTAAAATTTCTTCCTATGGATAACACAATACATAAGAAGCATTTCAAAATTCTCATCTTTATCAAATTAAGTAGCCATTATTCGCCATCACCACACATTTTCTCTGTTTTCCCAATCCCAATATCGTTAATTGTCTTCCATGTATTATCTGATTTTAAAATTTAAAATGTATACGTCCTCATGTAAATTAATTTACTGTGCAGAATGCCTGCACTAGAGCCATATATATTTACTATCTACACATTTCCTTTTCTAATGCTATTTAAGATTTATAAGTTTTATGAATTTGGTAATACCTCGTTCAGATATATTTTTTACGTTAAATATGTTCAATACAGTCAAATTTATATGTACTTTTAACTTTAAAGTAATTTCACGTGTAAAAGAATCTTCGAGTGCAGGAGCACCATTTCAGAACTTTCTTGGGGTGGGGGGGGGGGGGGCAAAGATTTTTTGAGGGAAGTTATATAGCTAAGGGTAGGATCCAAGCATTCCCCCCCCCCCCCCGAAACAGAAACGTAAACTGAATCATGCTTACAAAAACAGTAAAAACTTTGAATACGGAAATTCAAGAACCAATGAAATATTTCGTTTTAAACAGGTTTCCGTCTAAGCAGATAAATTTTCAATATATTGAATATGAAAAATTTTCTTTTTAGGAACGATTCTATTATAGGTTTCATTTTTACAGGTATCTTAAAAGACTTAAACCATCCAATCCACTCTATAATAGCTCTAAAAAGAGATGTATTACGGTAAAACTTGTGAAAACGAAGGCTGTCTAACAGAAATCTTTCTCAGAAGGGGGGGGGGGGGGGGGGGAATCAAATTTCGATGAAAAAACATCATAGAGTTATACTTGCTAAGACAGAGACTTGTCTAAAATGGAACTTTTTCTAGTCCCCTTCAATTTCTTTTTTTCAGGTTTTACTACAGGGGTGCCATTTTAAGAGTTTCCTGGCGAAGGACAAGGAAAAATTTTCGTTAAGGAACAGGGAACACACAGAATTGTACAACGTGGAGAACTGCACAAATCTCACAGAAAATGGGAAAATCCCGCACAATAAAAAAAGCTATGCGTGATTTTGTCTCCTTAACTTCTTTCACGGACATGTGATTATTCTGTGATTTTTTTTTTAATTTTCGTGAAAGTAGTTCACGAATTTTTTTCTTTCGAATTCCGCAAAATCAATTCATCAACGGGTCCCATAAAAGGGCCCCGAATTTTGAAAAAAAAAAAAAAATCCCCAAATTGTCACGGAAAAAAATCACTAATTTCGCCAAACGACCATGGAAAATATTGCTAATTTCATCAGAGATCGCGAAAAGAAATCGCCAGATGATTGTACAAACTAAAATCTCAATTTTTGTAAAAGGATTGCGAAAAAATCGCCAATTTCGTCAAAATATTGTACAAACAAGTGGGTAAGTGTGATCACAGATCGCACAGAGGGTTTCGTTTAATATTCCTTTCAAAGCACTTTATCCTTTTCAGAAATCTATTAGTTCCACATCTCGCAACCAGGGGCGCACTCTATTCTAAACAAACCTCTATCCGAACGAAACTCCGTTTTACATACTATCCGTAGATATATTAGTCGAGGGGATTGGTCCCATAGCACCCGAGATAAATAGGCGCCTCTGGCGGTAAAAAGTGGAACTAAAATATGTAAGGCTATGGTGCATAATATGAAAAAATGGTCAAAGGGGTGTCGGCAAAAGTTAGAAAAGTGCTCCCCAGATGAAAAGGGCGGAGGTTAGAAAAATTGCTTAAAATACACAAGTTAGAGCCCGGAAGAGTAAATAATATAAGACTTTTTGAAAATTTTATGATTTGTCGTGTGGTCTGAGGTATTCAGCTATACATATGCAAAAATTCATGTCTCCAACTTAATTAGGGGCTCTCTTAAAAAGAATTACTTAAAATACATATGAGGTAGCTCAAAGGGTTAAAAGTAAGACTTTTTCAAGATTTTATGATTTGTCGCCTAGCCTCAGGTGTTCTGCTATAAGTATGCAAAATTTCAAATCTCCAATTTAATAAGGGGCTCAGTTAGAAAGAATTGCTTAAAATACGCATGTGGGAGCCAAAAGGGTTAAATGTACGAATTTTTCAAAATTTTATGGTTTGTCATTTGATTTGAGGTGTTCAGCTATAAGTATGCAAAATTTCACGCCTCCAACCTAATTAGGGGCTCACTTCGAAAGAATTGTTTAAAATACACATGTGGGAGACCAAAGTGTTAAATATACGACTTTTTCAAAATTTTATGGTTTGTCATTTGATGTGAGGTGAGGTGTTCAGCTATAAGTATGCATAATTTCACGCCTCAAACCTAAATAGGGGCTCACTTAGAAAGAATTGTTTAAAATACACATGTGGGAGCCCAAAGGGTTAAATGTACGACTTTTACAAAACTTTATGATTTGTCGTTTGATGTGAGGTGTTCAGCTATAAGTATGCAAAATTTCACTCCTCCAACCTAATTAAGGGCTCACTTATAAAGAATTGTTCAAAATACACATGTGGGAGCCCAAAGGGTTAAATGTACAACTTTTTCAAAATTTTATAGTTTGTCGTTTGATGTGAGGTGTTCAGCTATAAGTATGTAAAATTTCACGCCTCCAACCTAATTGGGGGCTCGCTTAGAAAGGATTGTTTAAAATACACATATGAGACCCCAAAGGGTTAAATTTACAACTTTTTCAAAATTTTACGATTTGTCGTTTTATGTGAGGTGTTCAGCTATAAGTATGCAAAATTTCACGCCTCCAACCTAATTAGAAGCTCACATAGAAAGAATTGTTTAAAATACACATGTGGGAGTCCAAAGGGTTAAATGTGCGACTTTTTCAAAATTTTATGATTTGTCGTTTGATTTGACGTGCCCAGCTATAAGTACGCAAAATTTCACGCCTTCAACTTAATTAGGGGCTCACTTAGAAAGAATTGTTTAAAATATACATGCGGGAGCCCAAAGTGTTAAATGTACGACTTTTTCAAAATTTTATGATTTGTCGTATGATGTGTGGTGTTCAGCTATAAGTATGCAAAATTTAAAGTGTGCAACATGTATAGTTTCTGAGAATGGGCTCTGTGACGGACAGACAGACAGAGGAGCGAGACGAATGAACGAAACCCTAAAAATCACGAAAATTTAGTAAAACAATCGAGGGGAATTTCGCCAAACGATCGTGAAATAAGATACGAAATTTCGTGTAATTATCGCACAAAAAATTACAAATATTATTAGTTGTTGGTAGAAAAAATAATCACGAATTTCAACAAATGATCGTGAAAAAGAATCGCGAATTTTGTCAAAAGGTCGCAGAAACAAATATGGTATTTTGTCAGTTGGTCGCGGAAAAATATTTTGAATTTCGACAAATAGTCACGAGGAAAAAAAAACAATTTCGATAAAGGTTGCAGAAAAAAAATTGTGAATTCTGTGAAACGGTCGCGGAAAAAATCGCAAATTTCGTCAAATGATCGCGAAAAAAGAATCATGAAATTCAATCAGTCATGAGATAATCAGCCCACGAAAGTCATGAATAGGTCACGAAATTTGCAACTTTTGTGATCTATATAGCTATATAAGAAAATTTTCATTAGTGATTTTCTGCAAGTAAAGGAAAGGTAAAGCGTTAATTGTTTCGGATTACGTTTTCACTATTATGAGGGGGATTCGTTTTAATACTATTTTTCAAAGAAATCCTAAATATTGTTCAGATGAAAAAGCTACATATTTAAACATTAATGAATGCTCTCTCTCTCTCTCTCTATATATATATATATATATCTTCATTTTTCTACATAAAAGGTAAAGCTTATATTAAAGATATATTTGTAGACTTCTTTTACAATAATTGTATTAAAATATGGATTCGTTTTTTTTTTTTTCCTTTCGGGTCGGGTTGCCTTTCAATATAAATCTTTTTAGCGGTTTTCGTATTTACATGAAATTACAGCCCTACGGCAGGATAGGTTGACTGACGTATTTTCTTCGTTGCGAGTGAGTTCGGATTGTACTTTATCTCTTTCGGTCGGAGTCGGGATGGCATGGCTTTTAACAAGGAAGCCCTGAATTTGAATATTTTTCAAAAGAAAAACTACAAATTTGACTATTAATGGTGGCCCATAGTAATAACCCATGTGTTCATTTCTGTACATAAGGGATAAAATTATTGACTACTTTATTATAAATGTGTTAAAAATGGAGTAATTTTCTTTTACTTTGGAATTCGGAGGAAGTCTGTCGGTTTTTCGGTTGAAGAAATTGTTTTGTCGAGTGCACGCAGACTCCATTCCTAGGCATGGAAGAATTTTGAGAGTGTGCCATATATAATACGATGTAATAAAGCAAATAATTAAATAATTTGATAACATTGCAATGATTGCAGTAAATGTAACCTGACACTAATAATGCAAAAAGTAAAAAAGTCAGATAATTAAGAACTTGAATTATACTCATCCCTTCATCCCCCCCCCCCCCCGAAAAAAAAACAATCTGAAAAAACTCTACCCCTGTATTTCTAGTCATAAGGGGACTAATTTTCCTATGATCAAGTTGTACACAGCTGAGAAGAAAATGCCTATCATGTATTTTTAAAATTAGCCAAAGTACGATACATGTCTCACCTTAAAAAAGTTCGAATAGGTTTTTTTTTTTTTTTTTTTTTTTTTTTTTTTAAATATAATTATTGATTTCTATGCATAAAGCATTTATTCAATGCATATGTTTTTATTGCAATCAAATCTGATAAATTATTTTAGCGTTTGAGCAATTTTTTAATTTTTGTTGAGTCTGACAATTGATGGTTGATAAATTTTCTGAAAAATCAAATTCCTTGGGGGGGGGGGGGCTATTGCCCCCCCACCCCCACCCCAGCCCACCTCAAATGGCGTCCCTGTTCGATTGGCATAAAGCAGAGCAAATAGAAGTAGAAAGATCTTTCAATAAAGAATCGAAAACGTTACGAAAAATAGTAAAACACTGTTTCAGAGAAAGTATAGTGAGGTTTATCACTAAATGATATCAAAATACTTTTCAAAAGTTATTCGCATAATTATTCTGGTGTTAGATGTATTTTAAACTTTTCATTGAGAACATTTTTAAAATTCAATAAAAAACTGATTTTTTAAATTTCGATTCCTTTCATTTTCAGTCTATAATAATACTTAAAAAAACAAAGAGAAGAAAGTGATAGCGAATGAATGAGCAACAAATTTGAAATTGCCCTCTAAAAAGTCAAATTGCCCCCCGTGGAACGTACGCCCCGCGTTGGGAACCACTGGCCTAGGGGTACCAGAACAATATTTGATTAATGAATTCATCCACGATACTTGTTAGATCAATACACTGTCCCAATTACGCTTGAATTGGTTCAATATTTCAAACATCAGAATGACAAGTTTTGCTTTTGTATGTCCCGTAAACAAACTATAAGATACACATAATTAACGAACTCGATATGTGCAAATAAATTGTCCTAATTATGTTAGAATTGGTTCAGTATTTTGGGTGTTATTTAGATATATAAACGAAGTTGCTATTTTTTTTTTTTTTTTCGATTTTTTAACAAATCAAGCTCAAAATCTTCAGATTAATATACTTAACAATTTCCATATTTAAAATAGAAATTAAGGCTGCTCGTCACTCAGTTTCCGAATTTCCCTCGGTAATGTTAAGTCTATGGGCGTTTGATGCATTCTTATATTTAAAATATCTCCTCAGGATAATATTTTTTATCTCTCTTTTCTGTGTGCTCTTCTTAAAGGTGTCTTTTTTTCTTAGTTGTCAAAATCTTTCAAAAATCTATGCTTAATTTAATATTTTATATGTTAAAAGCGGATGAGCTGGGAGTAAAATTTTAATACTTGATATAAAATTAAGCATAGATTTTTAAAAATATTTTGACAACTAAGAAAAAAAGAGACATCCTTTAAAAAGAGGGCACACAAAAAAGAAGTTAAAAATATTAATTTCCCGAGGAGATGTTTTAAATATAAGAATGCATCAAATGACCATAGACTTAACATTACCGAGGGGAATTCGGAAACTGAGTGACGAGCAGCCTTAAGGCCCCCGTCTCTGCAGGCGAAGACACTCGCGAGCTAATGCTAAACCTATGGGGAGATTATTTTCTAATATCTCGTTTAAATTTCGACATTTTTTTTTTTTTTTTTTTTTTTTTTTTTTTTTTGCATTGGATAGCTGAGGTCCATTTCTGCATCGCTCCTTTTTTACTTTTTCGATTTTGGTTGCAGATATTTTTTTTTATAAAGTTACATTCACTTTCGAAACCGGTTCCGAAAATTAAAGTGTCATTCTAAAAAATACCTGCAACCAAAATCGAAAAAGTAAAAAAGGAGCGATGTAGAGATGGACCTCAGCTATCCAATGCAAAAAAAAAAAAAAAAAAAAATTAAAAATGTCGAAATGTATTCGAGATATTAGAAAATAATCTCCCCATAGGTTTAGCATTCGATCGCGAGTGTCTTCGCCTGCAGTGACAGGAGCCTTAAGGGATGGATTGAAAAATTATCTTTAAATTTATTTTGGAAAGGAGGATCGTCAAAATTCATGTTTGCTCCGGGAGAAAAAAAAATTATAGTTTCATCCCTGACCCAGTTATTCGTGGTATTTTTCCGATTCTAACGATATCTTTGGTTTTAAAAAAATGTATTAAAGTTTACTGTTTCAAAAAAAAAATATTTTCTGAATGCCGATTTCGGGATTTTCGCTTATACTGCAGATTCAAAATTTCGCAGGTCAAAGTACATAAAAAGAGAAAGAAAAGAAACCATTTATTTGTGAAACTTTTCCGATTCTAACGATGTCTTTCTTGGGTTTAAAAAAATATTACCATTTACCATTTCAAAAAAAAAAAAAAAAAAAAAAAAATCTGGTTGCCGATTTTGTTTTATTTTTTTTTGCAGATTTAAAATTCTGGATTCGCTTTCTAAATGAAAATACAAATTTCTTGATTCTAACGATGTCTTGGAATTAAAAAAAAATAATATTTACTATTTCGAAAGCAAAATATTTTCTGGAAGTCATTTCACGAATACGCCAGACATTCTTTTTCTATTCCCTTTCCATATATCATTTCGCGTTTTAATTGTGCTTTAGAACATTTTTGCAGGGGTTTCGTTTCTGCGTATGTGCGGGTAAATCCAACATTTTCAACACTAGGAGATATTATTTTGAATTTTAAAAGGGGGGAGGAGCAGGAGCGTTTTATATTATTTAGGTTTACACAGGAACTTTTGGTCAGTACTGACAGCACGCCCGATATACGCTGCCGAAGGCAGTGGGGCCTCCTACATTAGGTTCGTCTGGAAAGATCGTTTAAAAATATAAAGTCATTCAACACTCAGTTTTGGTATATTTAGGGTTATTATGTTGGGCACGAGCAACACCGGGCGGGTCAGCTAAAAAAAAAAAAAAAAAAAAAAAAAAATACGAAATACGAAATAAAAACTGCTTTTTATATATATGTAAATTAAATGTCAAATGGTCCAAAAGATAATGTAAAAATAAACAAGTCGGAAATTGTACGTCAAACGTGGCAAATGAGATCAAATGAGGTGCATTCGTACTGTAGTTTTATAAATATTCAGATCTTGGTGCAATAGTTGTTGCACTCTTATGCAAAAATGCATGAATACAAAATTTATTACGATTATATATATTAAGTTAAGTAATACGGAAATAATAGGACTCCATCTTAAATAGGACGTAATTCACCATGGCAACCTAGAATCATTACCTGTCATGGGATTCTGGGGTGATTCTGAGTGAAAAAAAATTTCGGAAATTCACATCGCATTTTCGAAAATACGGCGGCCAGCAATAACTACGTGGGGTTTTTTTTTTTTTTTTTCGCACCCCTTTGACAAAATTTGCCGTTTTTCGCGATCTTTTGACGAAATTTGCCGTTTTTTCGCGATCTTTTGATGAAATTTGCTGTTTTTTCGCGATCTTTTGATGAAATTTACCGCGATCTTCTGACGAAATTTCGCGATTTTTTGAAGAAATTTGTCGTTTTTTCACGATCTTTTGACAAGAATTGCGGTTTCTTCGCGATCCTTTACGAAATTTTCGTTTTTCCGCGATTCTTTGACGAAATTAGCTTTTTTTTTCGTTGATTGCTGGACGAAATTCGCGATCCTTTAACGAAATTTGCGTATTTTCGCGATCCTCTGACGAAAGTCGCGTTTTCCCGCGATCCTTTGACGAAAGTCGCGTTTTCCCGCGATCCTTTGACGAAATTGGAGATTTTTCTTCGAACGATTGACGAAATTGATCTTTTTCGGCGATCGTTTGTCGAAATTCGCGATATATTTTATGTCCAAATTTTCGGGTTTATGGGCGATTTTTTTTTTTAATTTTCGGAAATGACTGCCTTACTTTTTCGGAAAATTCGGAACAGAATCATCCTTGGACCTGCTTGCCATAGCCAGGAACTTAAAAATTTCGATTTTAATACTTTCTTCTACTGAAGATAAAAGAAAGTAAAAAAGATGAAAAATATATATATACATCAATTAATAATAGCATCAATTAAAATTTGATATCATTATTTTAAAGACCCATATTTAAAATTCTTAGACCCATAAGGTAAAGTGCTGTGGTTAATGATGAAAAAAGGAAAAATTTAAAGTTTAAAGACAGACACAATGAGCTCATAGTCTTAATTTTCACTCACCTTCAATTCTCTGCCCCCCCCTACCCCCCCAAAAAGATATCTTATACAATTTTAAAGTACAGTGTTATTTAAAATTGTTTTGAAAAAAAAAATGCACAAAATGCATGTTTTTAAAGGTTGTTTTCTTTTTGTTTCGCACATATAAAAAGCAGTGTTAAATTTTACTGTATAAAAAGTTTACTTTCTGAGGAAAAATAGCAAGAAATATTATTCTTTAAAACTTTTTATTTAAAAAAAAATCTGCAAAACTCGTTGCTCAAATATGTGCTTTATCTTGGCAAACAAAGAAGCAAGCTGGAATTGATTGGTTCCAAGATTTTATCCAACCAAATTCATTACTTCTTCTTAAGAAACCTATAGCCATTAGTTTAACAAGAAGTATAAGTTTCAACAAAGCTAATGGTGATATTTTTTAAAAACCTTCAGTTAGTTTATGTATCGCTATACATTTACACAGAACATAATATATAACTGTGATAAAACAGTCTTAATGACAGAGCACAAACCACCTAATATAGTAGCAAAACATAGTGAAAAACTATTTTCTCACATAACATCAGCTGAAAGTGGTAAACTTGTCAGAATTTTGTGTTTTATTTCTGCATCAGGTAACTTTGTTCAACAGTATTCGTTTTCTCAAGGAAGAATTTCAAACAGTTCATTCTCGGGAGTGCCCCATCCCAAAAACTTGGACTTTCTCATCAAAGTTGGTCAATGATCGAAGAACTTTTTTAAAGCAATTGTGCATTAGCTAATAATTCTAGTTGTTCCAAAACTGATCATGCTCTTCTTTTATTTGATACGTATGAAAGCAATATAAATATTAAGACAATAAAATTTGCAAAAAGTAATGGAATAACTATGGGGATGATCTGGTCGCGCCATAGCCACAAACTCCAGAAAAGCACTCATAAAGAATTCAAAGTACATTTTTTCAGAAAAAAGCAGAATAAAACCATTTTGTATTTACTGATACTATTGACATGAATAATGTGAATATTAATGATATTGTGGTGAAGTTACCTAAACACGTAACTGGAGGTGAGACAGCTAGAGCTAAATCTTTCATAAAAATTTTTACTGATTTAAAGTTGTTTTATGTCAAGTAGGCCTTAACATGTTATCTTTCTTGTTTTTATGTTACCATATGTTGTAATATATTTTATTTGTATTTGTGTATAATTATATTTTATTTTTGAATAATGTAATCACAAATAAAAAGAAAAAAAGTTCATAAAAGTGTTTTATTTATGTGTGTCCCTTTCAAACTCACGCAGTGTTCTTTCATCCCCTACAATGGGGTTAAAAGGGACATTTCTCCAGATTTATAAAAATGGATACATATTTTAATTACTCTACTTGAGGATAAGAGGTTTTAGTAGTATCAAAGAAGAGGTTTTAGACAAGTAGTAGGCGCAAATCTGAAAGTGATCTTTTATTGTTTTTATTTTATAAGGTTATAAAGACAAAATGTTCCTTCCATCCCTATTCTCCCCTACTCTCTTAAGGCCCTACTTCAGTCACGCGAAAAGACCCGTTCACTAATGCTATTCCTATGGAAGAAATTTATAAAGATATCTCGGTCGCATTTCAATATTTTTAGCTGATTTTTTTTGCAGTGGCTAGCTGAGGTCGATCTGTATGCAGGACGTTTTCTACTTTTTCAATTTCGTTTACAAGTATTTTTAATCAGGACACTTTCATTTTCAGAACCGGTTCCTAAAATGAAAGCATCCACTTGAAAAAAAATCCCCAATGAAAATCGAAAAAGTAAAAAACGGCATTTTTACAGATCGACTTCAGGTAGCCACTGCAAAAAAAATCATCTAAAAATATTGAAATGCGACCGAGATATCTTTATAAATTTCTTCCATAGGAATAGCATTAGCGAGCGGGTCTTTTCGCGTGACTGAAGTAGGCCGTTAATGTCAAAAATGTACACTTTGCCTTACTTTGCTTCCCTCGAGCTCGCAAAATAAATTAAAAATATTCTAAAATCTTCACTTTTAAGTTAAAAAAAACTTCCGGCTTATTTAATGCCCTGTCGTGACAATAAACAATCATATAAATTATCCCCCTGCCCCCCCCCCCCCCCAAATTTCCATTTCCCTTTTTGTATCCCATCTCCAACGTACAGAGATTAAAAACTTTATTCTGAAAAAGAATAATCTGACCAATCTATGCTTACTAATATAAAAAGTAAATAATAATCTAAATTATCCCCCTAACCTTCCTAATTCACCACCCACACTCCCGCAGCATACAAAGAATTTAAAAATCTTTATAATAAAATTTTATATTCTATTTAGAGACAATAAATTACCAATCATATATATTATCTCCCTGCCCTCCACCCCAACAACAAAAAAAATTCCACTCCCCATTTTCACCCCCCTCCAGCATACAGAGATTCAAATCTTTAAGACGCTTAAAAAATAATCTGCAATATGCATAGCTCACTAATAAAAATAAGTAAATAATTATCTAAATTACCACCTTAACCTCCCAAATTTATGCTTTGCCCCTCCTTTGCACCCCCAGCATACAAAAATGTTTAAAATATTTATTTATATATAAAAAAAATTCCTGCCCTATTTAATGCTCTTTAAAGAAAATAAATAATCAACCATATACATTATCTCCTGCTCCCCCTGAAATTTCCCCTTCCCCCTTTCCCTCTTCCAGCATACAGAGATTTAAATCTTAAACTTTTTATTAAAAAAGAATAATAATTTGCAACATTTGTTGCTCATTAATAAAATAATAATAATCTAAATTAAACTTTTAACCTTCCAAACTTACACCCACCCCCCTTCTTTGCCACTCCTAGCAAACAAAGAAGTAAAAAAAAAAATAAATCTTTATTTGTATATAAAAAAAAGTCTGCTGCCCCATTTAATGCTCTTTAGTGACAATAAATAATCAATCATATAAATTATCTACCCCTCCCAAATTTCCACTTCCTCCTTTTGCACCCCTCCAGCATTCAGAGTTTAAAATTTTTAAAACTCTTTATTTAAAGAAAATTTCCACATTTGTTTCTCACAAAAAATAATAATAATAATAATAATAATAATTAATAATAAACTAAATTGCCCCTAATGTCCAATTATTTACACTTCTCAACCTACCCCCAGCATACAAATAAGTTTAAAGTCTTAATTTTTATAAGAAAACCAACCGCCCTATTTGTTGCTATGTAGTGACAACAAATAAATTACCAGTGTTATAAATTATCCCTTTTCTCCTGAAATCTCTGTCGCCCCCCTTACCCCCTCCAGCATACAAAATTTAAAATCTTTACAGCTCTTTATGGAAAAGAAAAACTGTAGTTTTTGTTGCTATCTAGTAATAATAAATAAATAATCAATCATCTAAAATACAATCCTCTCTCCATACTCTCTAACCCCCTCCCCCCCACCACCTGTTCTGCCATAGTACACTGTTTAAAATATTTAAAATTATTTTTTTTAATTGAAAAAACAAGTGGCTTCTACCCCCAAACAACCCAGCAGTCATGACATCACATGCCCGTAAACTATCCATAGAAGTACTGATATCCAACCGTAGTTCCATGGCTCAATCTAAATAATTTATCAGCTAAAATGTAACTGTGCTACACAGCTGAGCTAACAAGCAAATCTAACCTTAAAACTGCATAGACCTTTTTGCTCAGAAATGGTTAAAGGTTTTCCATTTAATAAGTATAGAAATATAATCCCATTTTTAAATTGGATTATATAAGGAACAAGAGTTTTCCCATATTAAGGGAAAAGGTTAATCGCTTTATCAAAAAGCAATTATTAATTTTTAAAAAATTGTGTGAGCAGTTTAAGACTTTTAAATTGCTCCAAGACACAAAGAAACTGCCCCTTCCCACTTAAAAATGGAATTCCAGATCTCAAAATATACTATTGTGACACCTTGGATGTTAGGGATGAAGTGGTAGCGTGGTAACTTCAATAAGGCGGAGGTTCAAGTTGAAATCAAATTGAATATTTATTAAAATAAAATAAAGGTTCTTGATTAGACTTGAATTATATAAACTAATTATAATGTAAATGTGTTTTCAGCTTACGACTATGTTCATTAAAAAAGTAATGTCCGGAAAACATGATATAGTCTTATTATGACTTTAGTAAATTCTTCTCCAACAATAACTAAAGGGTTACTCAATATCAGTTCACAAATAAAATAAATATCTCTGTCTACCTATAGCAAAACTATCGACTTGTTGACTCCTTTCCCTCACGGCTGGAATGAAAAAGATAACCCTCCCTGGGTTAGCAGATTATTCTTTTTCCTTCGGACTTGCTTTGAAGTAGCTGATCTATCTGAGAGGACAACCTCCTCTGCTGGGATCCCATTCCATATCCATATTCTCCAGGATCTCTTCATCTTTTCTCATTAGCTCGCTCTCCTTAACACAAAGGCTATCTTCCATCCACTCGGAGACTTAGCTGAGGGCCATCATTAACAAGCTTTGAGATTATAGGTTAAGACGAAGACGGACCCCTCCCATCCTGCATAAGAAAGTTTGAAGTTTAGTTTCACTATCAGACAGGCCTGAGAAAAGTGCAGTGGGCTGCGACTTGAAAGGGATTCCGTATTTCCTACTCTTTTCATCTACATGTCTCTTTTGCGTCAAAAGGTAAGATTGGTTGAGATGAATTGATTACTTTCATCATTTCCTGCACAATTTTAGACTTAGAGAATAATTTAGGCAAGAATGCTTATACATGGGCTTTCATATATAGAGTTTTGTCTGAATATACAAGGGTAGGCTGAAAAAAATGCATACATGTTTGTAAAACACGAATAAAAACAAATATCAAGATCGGGCAAAAAGTACATTAAAGTACAATTCTTAAGCTTCAAAATCATACATGTATTTTTCGACATAGTCACTGTTAAAGCTAACACATTTCTACCAACGTGTAACAAGTTTTTTTATTTCGTCAATAAAAAATTCTTCTGACTTTTCTAAAATCCACTTGACAGCTGCTTTCACTTCATCGTCCAAGATGTAACGATTACCCTTGAGATCTCTCTTAAGTAGTAGAAAAAAATAAAAATCGCTAGGCGCAAGATCGGGGAAGTAAGGGGAATATGGAATCGGTTCAAAATTCAGGTTTTGCAGAACCTCATCATGCACAGATTCTACGATATCCAAACTGTTCAATAATGAAGCTGACACATTCTTTGGATATTCCAATATGGTTTACGATACGCTTTTGAGTGGTTTGTCGATCTTTTTTAGTCAAATCGTCGACGAGTTTGCTACGTTTATCGTCTGTGGCAGTAATCGGACGTCCGCTGCATTTTTAATCAACAATTATGGCTTTTCCAGGTTCGCAATCACGAAATTTTATTTTTCATCGATTCACAGTAGACCTATCAACAGCATCGTCACCATAAACAGCCTTTAAACGAATATGAATCTCAGTAGGAGTCACTTTTTCAGCAGTTAAAAATTCGACAACAGCACGCAGTTTAACTCGCATTGACATAGCACTAGAGCACGTCTCCAAACTTCCACTTCTCAAAATACACTGGATGAATTTAATGACCTCAAATCTGTACATGTATATAGAGGAGGGATGTTACTTCCACATGCCACCAGGCGCACTTCTGAAAGTAATTTTGTTTGCGCTCTACAAGCATGTGTGCATTTCTTATCAGCCTACCCTTGTATGTGGGCCTTTTCTGTGAGGTATGTTAGTTTCCTCACACTATGTAGAAATGCATAAATTTCAGGACAGACTTAGACAAAAAATATAAGACCACTGTAAAAAGGAAAAAAAAACAATGATATGCCCCATATTTGCTGTTTTCTTTTATCTCATAAAAGGCATCAAAGAATACATCACTCGAAAATTACTAAAAAGCATGTTTTTGAATAAAAGAAGTCAAGAACTTTAAGACATATCAATAACTTCAAATGTACAGATCAGGAAATAATTTTATGATTAATAAAAGGAGGTGATAACCAGTGGTGTAGTCATAAAAAAAAACAGAGGGTATACGTTCTAAGCAGAGGGTATATGCTTAAGACAGGGTATATGCTTATATACACTACGGTATACACAGAGGGTATACCGTAGTGTATATATACTATAGCTTTCTTGAGAAACAGAGGGTATACGATGTCCTTAAAAAAATCCAGAGGGTATACGGCATATACCCCCATATGTCCTCCACTGTATCCCTGACACAGGTTAATAAATAAAGTTTCAGATCAAATTTTGCATAGTACTAGATTATTATCAGTGAATTGACGAGTCTAAATCTTTCAGTGCACTATTCACTCAAGCTTAAGAAAAAAATTTCTAAAGTTTACAAAAGGATTTATTTACAAAAAAAAAATTCTCTGATTTGTTTGGGGAGAACCACAATGTCAGGTCAGTAAAATAATATTTTCCAGGTTCAAGCTGATTAGATTCAAAACTCATTTGAGGTTTTTTTTTCTTCACTTCAGAAAACATTATATATTTCTTTGCACACCAGCAATTTCTTTTTTTTTTTTTTTTTTTTTTTTTTTTTTTTTTTTTTTAAGAAAAAAAAATATTAAAACATTTTAATTTTATTCAAAGTTTTTAAATTAAATCAAAAAGGGGAACTCCACAATATATGTGGGACAGAAACAAACGTTTTTCTGAATATTATGTTTCGTTGATATTGTTTCTTTACCAACTTTTTCAAAAAAGCATTTTTCCTGTTCTTTCTGACACAATTTTAAATATAAAAGCATGATGACACTTGCAGGCATAACTATTGAAGTGATTTAAAATCAAACAGTTTTTCAGTTTTCGATATATAAATTACAATCTTCGAGTTATAAGCAATTCTTGCCTCATAACTTCCTTTATTGGGCTGTCAATTTGGAAATTTGGTTCAAAATGGTAACTTTGACAACCTTTTCTGAAAGATCCTCTGTTTTTACCAAAAAATGGAAAAACTATTCGATTTCATATTTTCTGCATAAAAGCACCTACCAATCTCATGCGGTTACAAACAAAAATGAATGCAGGTACATGTCAGAAAACAGTCAGTTTGGGTTTTACTACATGCTTAATAATGCTAAATTGAAGGGTTTTCTTTACTTTTAATACATAGTTTACGAGTTAATAATTAGAAAAATTTATGTAAGTGTCAGGTGGGACAAAACTTTAGCCCTGCACTTTACATTTACATAAATCCTTCTATTTGATAGTATAAATAGCATTACAAAAAATATAAAATTTTCTACACATCTAAACATGAATTTATATAAAACAAAGACAAAAGCATGAGAAACAGGGATGACAGGGATGACCACCCCGGAAGCATGAGAAACAAGTAAATTCTTTAATTTTTGTTTGTTTTTCTTAAAATTATCATAAAAGCAAAACATATTACATATTTACAGGCATGAAAGTGCATGCTGGACAAAAGAAGCTCAACTGTACACAAATACAAAGTATTACCACAATATTAACATGCACAGTTCTGTAACATTGGCTCAGCTAATTATATGCATAAGCTGTTAACTCACGGTTTCTTAATGGTTTTGCATCAATCTCAAAAACAGCCAGAAACAAACTCAAGAAAACAGATTTCTGCAAAAATGCAGAAAATGCCTACATATGGTTGTTTCATATTTTTTGTAATACCAACACCATTGTCGCCAAGCTCAGTGTTGAATTCAGACACTTTTCTTCCTGTGGCTCTGGAAGGGGGGGCATCTCATTGCTCCCCAGGCCAACCCTGAATTCAACACCGGCCAAGCTCGTGCAAAATGAAATTTACGCGAAATTAAACATTTGAAAAAATAAAAAAATTGAGAGCATTTAAAAACTTAAACATTTGAAAATTCACGAACTATTTTATTGAATCAATATAAATATATACTTAAAATAAAAGAACAAATAAATATTATATGATAAAATAATAAAATAAAACTCAATTTCAACTGCAGGCATGAAATTGTAAATGTCTTTGCATTGCAGTAAACATTTCATTTTTTGAATGAAGACATCACACAAATGCTATGAAATAGGATGACAAACAGTGATGCAATGTCTTTTATTACATCATTTTGCAATGCCCCATAAACTCTCAACAGATTGGGTGACACATTCAGTGTTATGGTAAACAAAATTATATTTGTGATTTATTGTGAAATGTTCATAGTTCAATGTTCTCCCAATTCATCGGTTTTCTATCCTCTCCAGCAACCTGTGAAGATAATACACCCATCAGCTACTTTTTACTTTCTTCTATCTTTACAAGAAGAAAGTATTGGATTCGTGAAAATTTTCGACTTTCGGTTTTCGACAGATTTACACGTTTTAGGGGTCAGAGATTCCGAAAAAAATTTTTTTAGAAAATGTCTGTCTGTGAGTCTCTGCATCTGTGAGTTTGTCTGTCTGTCTGTATGTGACACAAATTTTGTGGGCACTCTATCTCAAGAACTAACGCACAGAATTTAATAAAAATTTATTCAGTTAGTCTCTGATATAAATTAGTGCTGATTAGTTTTTGGTGTAAATCACTCAAGAGGTGACACTGCTATGCAGCCTTTTTCACGATTTCTGCAATAGCTCAATCTCCAGAACTAATGCACGGATTTTCATCAAACTTCAGATTCAGTTAGTCCTTGACATGAATTGATGTTTTAAACATTTTGGTGCAAATCGCTCAACAGGTGGCGCTGCTATGCTGCATTTTTTCTAATTTCTGAAATAACTCTATCTCAAGAACTAATGCTTGGATTACCAACAAACTTCAGATTCAGGTATACCTGGATATGAATTAGTGCTGTTTAGTTTTTGGTGCAAATCGCTCAACAGGTGGCGCTGCTATACTGCATTTTTTACGATTTCCGCAATAGCTCTATCTCAACAACTAATACTTGGATTTTCATCAAACTTCAGATTCAAGTATACTTTGATATGAATTAGTGCTGTTTGTGTTTTGGTACAAATCGCTCAACAGGTGGTGCTGCTATGCTGCACTTTTCAGAATTTCCCTTATAGCTGTATCTCAAGAACTAATGCAATAATTTTCACCAAACTTCAGAATCAGTTAATCCTTGACATGAATTGACATTTTGGTGTAAATCACTCAACAGGTGGCGCTGCTATGCTGTATTTTTCAGAATTTCCACTACAGGTGTATCTCAAGAGCTAATGCACAAACTTTCATCAAACTTTAGAATCAGTTAGTCCTTGACATGAATTGACATTTTATACAGTTTGATGTAAATCGCTCAATAGGTGGCGCTGCTATGCTGTTTTTGTGATTTCCGCAATAGCTCTATCTCAAGAACTAATGCTTGGATTTTCAACGAACTTCAGATCCATGTCTACCTGGGTATCAATTATTGCTGTTTATGTATTTGTGTAAATCACTCAACAGGTGGCGCTGCTATGCTACATTTTTCAGAATTTCCGCTATAGCTCTATCTCAAGAACTAAGGCACAAATTTTTATCAAACTTCAAATTCAGATACACTTTGCTATGAATGGGTGCTAAATTGATGTAATTTAGATGTACTATTTAAATGATTTAATTGACGTGATTTATATAGAAGAAAGTTTTGTGATGGCCACAACATACTAGTTTTTAGATTGCCCTTATTAAAGGTTTAGGAATAAACATTTGGGAATATCAGTAAGGAAGCATTCTTGTGTTTCACGAGTCATGACATAAACCACGTAATACACATTGAAGAGGGCGGGAGGGGGGGGGGGATTTTTTTTTTTTTTTTTTCTGGTGAACATAGGCTTTTGTCTACTTCTACAATTTTATTAGTTATATAATTTTCCATTTGGTCACAAACACAAAGCATTAGCACAAACAGTTTTCAAATAAGCTTTTCCAGCCCACTGTTGTACTATGATTCATTTTGAATTCTGGATCACAAAATTTAATTGAAGTCAGCTCTTAGCACCACAAATATATAAATCTCAAAGCATTAAGAAAAGGCAACCATGGTTCTTCAAGCCATGTTTTCTTTCATATTCCCAAGTTTTCTTAGCATGATCGTAAGCTACATCTCCATAGCAGATAAAATTCCGAACTCATTGATAATTTCACTTTGTGTTTTTTTGATCAAAAACGTTTTTATGTATAATAATTCCTGAAAAAAATTGACTGCAGGTTCCTCAAACTCAGGTAACTGCCAAATGGCAAAATACATCTCAGTGCCAATAATAAATATAAGTTATACCTTAATAATAAATATTTTCAATTCAAACAAAAGAAAATTAAAATGGGTATCTTTCCGTTATGCCAACACCATGTCAAAATGCATGCTAATGTGCCATTTATTTCAGCCTTACCATGCAAAGGATTTTTATTGCAAACTGTGCCAAACATTACGATTTACTATTTATGGAAAGTAAATCATTTTTTTATTGATTTAAGCTAAAAAATGCTATAAAAGTGATAAAATACCTTTATTTAGATTAACGAAAGTTTCATTGCACAAACGGGGCATTTTCAAAATCATTCTTGATAGAAATAGTTTCGCAGAATTTTAAAAACAATAACTTGTTAAATAATGCCACGAGCCCTCATGCATTATGAAAATCAGTGCATGCAAACATGAAATAAAATTAAATTGGATATTTGTGAGTGCGGATTAATTTTTACTGTTACTAAAATTGCATAGCATCTCTTTCCAAATAAGAAAAAGATGGAAAAAGATGCTATGCAATTTTAGTAACAATAGTTAAAATTAATCCAAGCTCACAAATATCCAATTTAATTTTATTTCATTTTTGCACTGATTTTCATAATGCATGAGGTCTCGTGGCATTATTTACCAAGTTATTGTTGTTAAAATTTTGCGAAAATATTTCTATCAAGAATGATTTTGAAAATGTCGCTGTTTGTATGATGAAACATTCGTTAATCTAAATAAAGGTATATTCAAGGCTGGAGTAGCACAGTTGAAGTGAACACACTTCAACTGTGCTACTCCAGCCTTGAATATGATTTAATCCAGTTGGAAAAAATATTCGTTCCCTTCATTATAAATAAAGGTATTTTATCACTTTTATAGCATTTTTTAGCTTAGTCTGTTTATAAGTGGTTATCATACATATTGTTATTTTTTTTTATTATTATTGTTATTTAATCATAAGCTAAGTTTAATGCTAAGAGACATTTACAATTTCATGCCTGCAGTTTAAATTGAGTTTTATTTTATTACTATATTGTATAAATTTATTTGTTCCTTTATTTTAAATATATAATTGCATTTACTTAATAAAACAGTTCGTGAAAGTTTGTAATTTTTAAATCCTCACTTAGGTTGAAATAAATGAGGCATTAATATACATTTTGGCATATAATTGGTATAACGAAAAAGTACCAATTGTTTTAATTATGTATAATAATATTTGTGTATTAATTTAAATTTGCAACTTTGTGTCTGGATCTCAAGTTTCTGAGGTACAGATATTCCCAGAAACACAGGTTTTTTTTTTTTTTGGTTTTTTTTTTTAAAGTAAGTCTTCTTTAAAAGAAATTAAATATACAGTATGGAACCATTTATCCAGAAACCAGTTAACCGGAAAACCAGTTATCCGGAATGATATTTTTGATAGACTGATTTCAGAATCTTTGCAGTAAAAGGTGTCATACACTGCCAGTTTGACATAGGCTTTGCTTGAAACAATTATATAATTTGAGGACAACATCTAGAATTTGAAAAGAAAACCTATTTAGTTGTATTTTAGATGTTTTAATTTTTATGTAGAGTAAACAGAAGAATTTCTGTTCCTAAGGGATTCCCATAAATTACATTTTTTTAAACTCTGGTTTTGTCTTTCTCGCTTTGATTTTTAATCTAAGTAATCTATTAATTTAAAATCATAAATAATGCCACAACCACACATATTCCACAAAACTTATCAAAAGGATGCTGCTTTAATGCACAACCAGTTAACCGGAAAAACCAGTTATCCGGAATACATCTGACCCCAAGCATTCCGGATAAATGGTTCTGTACTGTACATAATTTCTTCCTTAAAATTGTTCACTATTTTTTTTTCTCCCTTTCATGAGAAAGATTGTCTGTTACGATGCGTTGCAATTCAATTTTTTTTTATTCCTGTTCTCTCTCTATATACCGTAATTTCCGGTCTATAATCTGCAGCGGCGTATAATCCACAGCCGCAGTTTTTAGCCTTTATAAAAAAAATTTCAGCAGATAATCCACAATGGCGTATAATTCGCGGATTATGTGCAGGACTATACGAGGATTACTCATTTTTTTCAACATTCCAATGTACTACTAATAAACCATCTTCCTATTTATTTAGTTGCTCTATTTAAATAATTGTAATAAAATAATTGAAAAAAAAAATAATAACAATTACAAGTTAAAAAAATACAAATAATTTTTTTCATTGAATCTAAAACGTAGAATGTCTTGTGACTACAGATAATTCTACAATAATTGGCTGTTTTTAAATCATTTTCTGCTTTTTTAATAACGATCAGTTTAAATCCTGCAGTGTTAATAACACATTTTCTGTTAGACATTATTATAACTTTCAACGTGGATAACGAGGCACTATTTCATAAATGATTGAGTGCAATTTTTGAAAGAGATGAGTTGAGAAACGCTTTGTTCTTCATAGAAACATGTTGCCAAAAGGCTAAAAAAAATAACATGAAAACGGAAGCCACTCCCACTAGCACGATCACGTCATATGTGAACCAATCACAAGCAACTCCCCAAACGGTTGATACCAGACAATCGTGTGATAACTGTTTACATTTTTATTTTATGACTGCCAGTAGGAACTGGATGTCTGACGTGAACTTCTGCTTTAAAAAAATTTCAGCAGATAATCCACACTTGAAAATTTTGAGGTTTTTTTAACAGATAATCCGCGGATTATAGGCCGGAAATTACGGTATATATATATACAGTGGACTCTCTCTATTCTGAACACTCATGGGACCGACCAAAAATGTTCAGATTATGGGGTGTTCATTATAGAGGGAGATTCGGAAATGCATTACTACTACCACTATGCATCGAGTTTATAAACTATATAGAATACACAGCCTGGTTAGTCATGCCATTTACCGAGATGGAGATGCTGAATTTAGATTTGGCAGGTAGTGTAATGTCAAACTAAATTCAGCCGGACCTTCTATTATCTCATTCGATTTTTTTTTATTAAAAAAGTTTTACAAAATATAGAATTACATATATACAATACATTACTTGAAAACATAATCGGTATATTACTTTAAAAAGTAAGTAATTTTAGTTTGTTTTTGCATTGTGTATGCTCGTGCAGTATAGATGTTATCTAGTTGCTTAAGGAGTGGAAATGATGTTCCGGATGATGTTCTGCCGCATAGTTCAACAGGTCTTGAATCTCTTGGCACTTTGCTTGAAGGCAATCGTACTTTTTGTTTCATCGGTCTCTTCTGATTCTGTTTCTTCTTCACTATCCTCTTCCTCTTCAATGATGTTATTGTCGCAAATCAGAAGGCTTTCATCGGTTTCGAGATAAGCTCCAGGTTCAATTTTAGTATGAAGCTCCTGAAGAACTGACCCGAAGTCACTCACAGCTACTGCTTCTTGGTCCTCTATTCTTGATTGCTCATTCTCACACGGGAATCCACTTTTTGAAGAAGCATCTTTGGATGGTGTAGGAGGTTACTTCATTCCAAGCCGCTTATATCCAACGGACAGCATCCATGACGTTGAACTTCTTCGTTAGTTCGATTGCCGAATTTTGCCTTCTCCATCACCAGAGGCATTTTCTTCAGAAAATGGATTAGGTAGTGAGCTTTAAAGTTCTTGATTACTCCTTGATCAAGTGCATGGATTGTAGATGTACAGTTCGGTGGTAGGAACTTAAGGCTTACGTTGCACAGATGCGTGTTTGTATGTGATCTGTCATTATAAAAAAAAAGAAGAATTTTTATCCCTTCTCTCTTCATCATCTCGTTAATGCCCTCCAAACATTGTGAGAAAATTGTGAATGTCATGCAGGCTTTTCGATTTGATTTATTGTACACAAACAATAATACGATATTCACATTTTTGAAGCATCATGGTTATTCATTTCCGTTCACAAGTGGTTTGAGCTTCTCACTCGTAAAACTGGCGCAGAGCATGACGGCAAGTCATTCTTTCGATATTTTCTCGCTACTTTTTGCTAGGATTTTATTTGGAAGAGCTCTAAAAAAGAGACCGGTTACGTCTGCATTGAAAATGTCAATGTCGTCGAAATCCTTCATTATGTCCTGAAATTTTCTTTTCCATTCCTCCACAGCGTTGATATTTATGTCTGCAGCTTCACCATTGATTAATTTGAATTTGATGTTATGCCGACTTTTGAAGCAGATCAACTACCCTTCCAATGCCTTGAATTGTGTGATTTTCTCTTTCTCTGCAAAATCCAGAGCACTCTGCTTTAGCAGGGGTTCAATAACAGAAACATTCTGCGTTATCATTTGGCTAAAAAACTTCCAGACGTGATTGTTTATGTTTTCGTTTTGAAAGTTCTACACTTTGTGGAAGGTTCATTTGCTTCAAAAATAGCTATTATTTTTCCCTCTTTCTTGCTGTTGGCGTTGACTTGGTCTACTGAAATTACAAACTCAAATGCAATTTTTCCTTTGATTTACTTTTAATTGTTATTTTTGAAAAACTTCGTATTTTTTCTGAGGCTTTAGTCCTTTTTTTCCCTACTTATTTCTAACATATCTGCGTAAGTGCTGTGCTTCTTTCCCTGCAACGATAGCGAAACGGCAAAAACATTTTACCTTTGCCGAGCAATAAAGAAGAGAGGAACAGAAGCGATAATGCTGTCCAACTTGTTTTGTGAAAGGCCAATCATAATCCTTTTTTGACCACTGTTTCTAACACCTGTTGTCTGTTATCTGCCACTGGGGACGGGGCATTTCTGCTGCGTAATCTTTCTATTTTTATCTCCGCTCGGGAGGGGGGGAACCACGTGACATGGTTTTTACATTACTTTTTTTTATATCTCTTTGCATAAAAATTCATTGTTTTGTTAATTTTGTTTATTTGTTTATTACAATTTACCACTTTTTCTGAAATGGCAAGAGGTTTATATCTCAAATATTTTGTTTATTAAAAATATAACAATGTTATAGTTAGTTGACATGTAGAACACGTACGGTAAAGACGTACCTGTTTGAAAAATATTCTTTTCATTCCATTTTTTTTCCTTACAATAATTTTTTTGTTTGTTTTGTTAGCTGAAGATTTTATCTGAATTACTCAAACAAACTGCAGCATTGGATAAATGCTTTAAATCTAGCAGTGATTTTGTCCGTTTATATTTAAATCGAATTCATTGACCTTTTTATTCTTTTGCAACATTTTCTCCGAATTTCCATGATGGAGCAATTACCCACATTTCGATTGCAAACATACGTTCAGTTTACAGAGAGGCGTGGTAGAATGGGGACCAAAAGTTGTGTTCATAATAGCGGGGTGTTCAGATTAGAGAGTGTTCAGAATACGGAGAGTTCATCTTTTGTAAAGTCTATGGAGTTTCGCCGGGACCATCGGAATGTGTTCATAATACCGGGGTGTTCACATTAGAGAGTGTTCAGATAGAGGGAGTCCACTGTATATGTATAATGCCTGTGTAATGTATTGATACTCGATTTATTAATTTTTATTTTAAAAAAGATGATGAATTGTATATTATATAATGGTTATGTATATATATATATATATATATAACCTTTATATAATTACAATTCATCAACTATTTCCAATTACTAAAATTAAATTAATATATTTAGCTGCAATACATAACACTGACATTACACAAAATAAAAATGGAACCTTTAACTTGTAATACAAAATCAAGCACAATACCACTAATTCACTAGCACATTGTGGACAATTAATCCATATAAAACATATGAAAACCCACCAAATTTTGATACAATAACCTATTAAAGACAAAAGATACAAATAACTAGCGAAATATTGTTGAACCATTAAAAAACATATAGTAAACAAATAATAGATCAATTGGATGGATGTAGCAGGAAGCTTATATAGCATTTCACTTCTTCAAGGGTACATGAAATACAAATATAAGCAAAAAGATAGTCGATTTCTGTAATAGAATCCAGCAATAAGCTATAAATTGAATTCCATTATGTACTCGATCGACTATACACCAAAAAGAATAAATTTCCCATGCCATATAAATTGAATTAAATAAATCATTAATCAATGCAAGATCCATAATAATGAACAATATGAAAAAAAAAATTAACATTTAAATTTAAGACATACCCAGGAATAGAATTGCTATGACCATATCACAATCACAAACAAGTATCCCATTTTAGCACAGCAAAAATCCCGCCTAATTAAATGGTACAGTTAAAAGCGAATCCTTACGGTTTCAAATCATCACAGCTTGCAAATAATATTATCATTCTTATAAATATAATAATTATAATTAACTTAAATAGTCTATATAATAAAAATTATTATGTGCTATTTTAAGGATCCTGGAAAAATTAAAAAAAAAAAAAAAAGGGAGATGTTTAAAATAATCAGGTAATAAATAAGATATATGATATAATAAGGTATGGCAACAAAATTATTGAAGAACTGAATAAATAATTATTTAATGCTGTCATCTACCTGAACTTCAAAAAATTAAACGGTAAAAATACGTGTTCACCATCACGGCGAAAAGTAGTAGAAATAAACTGTAGTGGTGCCATCCCATCTATTGAAGATTACCAAAAATAACTGTAGAAAAATTGCAAATATTTGAACTTCATTAATTCACTTTAAAACAGCAAATAATATCATTCTAAAACAGCTCAACAGAATATCAATAATAATCATTTAACATCTTCAATATAATGTTTATAATTATTTTTAATAATTTTATTTAAGAATAAGTAAATTAATAATAATTTCAAATAAGTTACAATTATAATAATATAAAAGTTTGTTTTTATTAATCACTTAATTAATTTAATGTTATAAATTTTAAATGTGTCTTTATAGATTGGGAGGGGGGTATATACAAACAAATTACATTTTTTCATACTGATAAATATATGTACCATAAACTGTATTAGCGTTCACTATTATAAATTATAATATTTTAAAGTAAATCAATAAAAATGATATAAATGATGTAAATTAATCTAATAAATATTTTTATACAGTACTAAGGACAGCAAATACATAAGGACCAAAATAAACATAAAAACTCATAAAATCAACGTACCAATCCTTTTTTTTGGTAATAACAGACCTGCCAACCTTTGAAAATGAGAAATCGTAGCACACAAAATTTAAATTAATCTGAAGGTTGGTTGGTTGGTTTTTCTCGTTTCGCAGCCATTTTTTGACATTTGTAAAAGGAATGAAATTTCAGTCTTTCAACTCAATATAGTAATTTTTTTCTTCTGGAAATTTTTATATGATTTTTAGTTTCTTCTCGTTCCGCAGCGGGTTTTTTTTTTAAATTTGTAAAATGATTCCGGTTCCAATTTTCCAACCCAGCACTGTAAATTTTAATGAAATTCGCGATTTTTGTTCCACTATGATTTCACGATATTCAATATTTTTTCCCCACAATCGTAATTCACGTTTTTCTATCTTGTTTTTCTATCATGATTTTTTGTTGAAATCCACACTTTGTACTGCGAACTTTTGACGAAATTCACATTTTTTACAGCGATCCTTTGACGAATTTTGCTTTTTTTACCACAATCCTTTGACAAAATTTGTGTTTTCTTTTCGTGATCTTTCGATTAAAATTTGTTTCCTTACTGATCTTTCGATGAAATTTGCATTTTCTTTCTGCGATATTTTGATGAAATTCGCATTTTCTTTCTGCGATATTTTGACGAAATTCGCGTTTTCTTTCCGCGGTATTTTGACGAAATTCATGTTTTCATTCCGCAATATTTTGACGAAATTTGTGTTGTCATTCCGCGATATTTTGACGAAACCAGGGGCCCCCCCTCCAAACATTCGTGAATGTTATTGCACTTGTCAAATTTACAAACTTAGCTGGAAAATTTGTTTAAAACTTTAATAAAAACTATTTTATATTTTCTATTTCTGATAGACTTGGCAAAAATTACAAAACTAATTGGGAATATTATTAAACTTTTAACAAATATGAACTATTTGTTATATTACATTTTCTAACTGTGGTAAGTTGGCAAAATTATAAAACGAGTTGGCAAATACTGAAATTTGACTTGGCAATTTAATGTTCTCTCCCTCACCATTAAAAAGTCTTAGCGATGCCGCTGGACGAAATGTGCATTTTTACTGCGATCCTTTGACAAAATTTTTCTTCTGCGACCAATTGATGAAATTGCATTTTTTAACGCGTTCATTTGTCGAAATTCGTGATAATTCATTGCAACCGATTGGCAAAATTCGCAGTAGTTTTGCGCGACCGATCGGCAACATTCTCAATATATTTTTGCGATCAATTAACAAAATTCACTACTCGTTTCTGCGATTTTGACGAAATTTGCATTATTTTTCCGTCGATAATTTATCGAAATTTGCAATTCTTTTGACGAAATTCTTAATTTTATCTGAACTCTTAACGAAATTACCGATTTTATTCAGCGACCAATTGAAGACAATCACTATTTGTTTCCGAGAGCTTTGGCGAAATACCCGATACTTTTTCGTACTTTTACTTCTCTTATTAAATAAAATATATCAACCTGTTTAATATTTTCTAATTAAATAAAAAGCTTTAAAAAGGTTATAATTAAAGAAAGAATGGAGTTTAAAAATCAAAAGTTTCATCTTTATTACATTTGTTACTGCCATAATATGAAGTGGACTGAACGAGTAATTTAATCGATTAATCCTTTGACGACGAATTTATTTTTTATTAGAAATTTCTGCAACTGGCGACTATTTGTTAAAAATTTTATCGGTAGCACATGCCGAAATTTCCAGACTAGTCCACAGAAAGCTATCCTGAGCTCAGTGTAAAAAAATGAAAGCTCAGTCACTGCCTGAGTTGAACAAAAATCATTAAAATCAGACCCGACCCTACAAAAAATTCCCTTTGCTACAATTAAACATTCTTTAAAAGAATTTTGCATACATATCCAAGCAAACTTTTTAAATTACAGCATTTTTCAGATTATACGAGGCATGTTTTTTAAGTAAGTACCGTTTTGGAATTAAAAAAAGACGTGCAAAGATATCGCAATAATTTTATTTTTACATGAAAGCCTGTACCTTCATCTACTTTTCTACATAATTTCCGTGATTATTGAGGCACTTGTCATAACGTGGCACCAGTTTTTGAATACCCTCCTCATAAAATTCTGCCACCTGACTTTTTAACCACTGTATCACAAATGTTTTGACTTCGTTATCGTCTTGAAGACGCTGACCACCCAGGTGTTTCTTCAAGTGCAGGAACAAATGGTAGTCGCTGGGTGCCAGATCAGGGCTGTATGGAGGATGATCTAGAGTTTCCCATTTTAAAGATTTGATGAGATCTTTGGTCCGATTAGCCACATGTGGACGGGCATTGTCATGCAGCAAAACGATACCCTTACTCAACTTGCCATATCTTTTGTTCTGGATTGCACGACGCAGATTGTTCAATGTCTCACAATAAGATGCTGCATTGATTGTCTCATTACGAGGCAGAAACTCCACTAGCAATACTCCTTTTTTGTCCCAAAAAACTGTGCACATGATTTTCTGGGCAGAAATTGTTTGCTTAAACTTCACTTTTTTGGGTGATGATGAATGTCGCCATTCCATGGATTGTTGTTTCGATTCTGGTGTGACGTAGGCCACCCATGTTTCGTCACCAGTAACAATTTGGTCTAAAAAATCTTCACCTTCATTGTGGTACCGCTCAAGGAAAGTCAATGCACTGCCTAAACGTTGGGTTTTGTGCAAATCCGTCAACATTTTTGGAACCCAACGTGAACACAATTTCCGGTAATTCAAGTTCTCGGTCACAATGCGATACAAAACACTACGAGAATATTGAGGAAAGCAGTCGCACAATGATAAAATTGTAAAGCGTCTGTTTTCTCTCACCTTTTCGTCCACTTTCTGCACCAAATCTTCATTAACGACCGAAGGACGCCCACTCCGTTCATCATCATGCACATTTGTGCGGCCCTCTTTAAATGCTCTCACCCATTTCCTTACCATTCCATCACTCATAATGTTTTGTCCGTAAACTTCACAGATCTCACGATGAATATCGATCGGTTTTACGCCTTTAGCACTAAGAAATCGTATAACAGCCCGTACTTCACAATCAGCGGGACTCACGATTGTCAGAGGCATCTTAAACACTCACTAAACAACGTATACAATGAAGAATCAGACTGTAATGGCGTCAGTGCATAGACAAGAGATGTAGGTAACCAGCGTGCATGCGCGGAACGCCGACCGTAGCGCTGCGGCGGCGGAATCACAAAACGGTACTTACTTAAAAAACATGCCTCATATGTCATAATTAAGAAAAAGAAACAACGTATAAAGGCACTAAATAAAATGTTTAAAAGCATACAGCTGTTTCAAAACCTCTAAGGTTTCCTCATCAGTGCTTAAAATAAAAGTTAAATTAAAACTAAAACATTGTGTAAAAAAAAGGGGGGGGGGGTTGGACAGAGAGTCAGAAAAGGCGTACCTTTCAGCTCTACTGCCAACAGTGAAATGCGACATACGGCTGACGAACAGGTACGGAGTCGATCTCACGCGCATATTCAGGGAGACCAATCAAAATCACCCAATTGCTCCGGAAGAGTTCAAACTTAGAAGGAGAAAAAGGGGGGGCGGGGGGGGGAGGGAGTGAAGAGAATTATAGAAAATTAAACCATATCTTTGAAAAATTGGGTGAACCTTATATAGAATTGCATTATAAAGATCTTCTACACTGTATTTATGAACTCTGGTCTCCCAGAAACTTTCAATGAAAAATTTGTATGTAGTCATGAAGCTAACTGATAAAGGCTCATTAACCCCTTGGCATCCAGGATGTATGATGCGTACGTCCTGATTTTATCGTAAACGACTACCAGACGTACAACGTGTACATCCATGTGGAATATGAAAATATAAATTTACACTAAACACTGCTATATACGTCCGTACTTGAAAAAAGCAGTCTGGGTGTCAAGGAAGGCGTTAAGAAACTTTTTAACTCTAGTCAAGGGCCAGAGTCATTTTACATTAATGTTCATATATGTTCATATTACACTGATTTTATGTTGTCTTACCTGTAAATATCCAGTAATCAGTATCTGGTTCAGTCACAACACTGAAATGTCAAATAGCATGGTTTAAGATATCTTAAAAGCCCTAGGGGAAAAAAATGTATTTTAATATATGTAAAATATTTTTACTCTTATTTAATTTTATGACTTCATTTTACTTTTGAAATAATAAATTTATTGCAAATATTGGAGCTAAAGAAGAATGAAAGAATGACATCTGCTCAACAGTTATTGCGAAAGAATGTATAAGAGAAAAAGAACTAATTAGTATAAAAATGTCAGGCACAGCCAGAGCTTCTTCGGTATAGTTTGAGTAAATGTTCTTTTGGCTTAGATGTTATATATTCCCGCAGCCGCCATCTTGGATTTCTTGGCGATTTTTTGTTGGTATTTATCGATAAGGCAACCCCAACGAGTGACACGTTCTGGCAACCCCATGAAGCCTAACATGCGCATAAATCACTGCTTGGTGACATTTACTATTTGGCGGAAAAGGGTTTTCATGCCAAGAAAAAATCCAAGATGGCGGCCGCAGGAATATATAAGATCTGTTCTGTTTTTTTTTTTATACTTTGTAACTCATACTAAATAAAAAAAATAATTAGGGATTGAAAAGGCGGCAAAACTTTTCTTAACACGTTGCGGACACTTGCATCTATAGCCGTCAAAGCAAAGTTCACTATGTGGCATAATGATTGATTGACACCAGGATTTACATGAAAAAATATATGAAAATAAGTAAAAGTTTAATTTCACATACATTAAATAATGCAAAATTTAATTTTAAAATACTTTTGCCAATTTAGGAGTTAAAATTAAGTGAGTGAACTTCGCTTTGACGGCTATAGACACAAGTGTCCGTCAACGTGTTAAAAAAATGAACCATTGAAAGCTAACCCGCTGAGAGGTAATAATGTTGTTATTTAATATTTTGGGGATTTCAGATGTAACTGGCTATTCTTATATTTACTCTGTACGAGTATGTGTGTATGAATGGATTTTAACTTCTTTTCATAATTTTTTTGGTTAGCATACATGTACATGTCTGTAAGTTTAGATTTAAGCAATTAATAATAATTTTTCTAAGTACAAAACGAGCTGCAAATAATATTTATTAATTTTGTTATTTATGCTACTAAAAAAATTATTTATTTGCAGTTTCAATGAATTCTGTAATTACTTACTGCTTCTTCTAGGCCATTTTTTAAAAGTGCTGTGCACTGCCCCTTTTGAAATTTGCAAAATGCACCCTACCTTTAAAAAAAAATAGTGAAATTCATCTGTAGTGGTAGCCAGAGATTTCTGGTAAAAAATTTCCCCATTCAACAGTATTTCTAAATTCATGTGCCCAAGACCTTGCAAAAATGATAGAACTTTATTTCTTTAGAAAAAAACAGGATATTATTAAAATATGTTGCTATTTAATTGGATTTTTCAATTTGTAATTCACGAAATTATTAAAAATTAAGGACATTTTATTTGTCATACTAAAAATTATATTCTCTTTTTTTTCCTATATCGTTACTAAACACATTACTAATATATTTCCTCATGTCATTTTTTGGAACTAGCATCTTGCCTCTTTTTCTTTCTAAAATGAATGCTGCATTACTAAATTATCATTTTAGCAATTAAACATTAAAATGTATAATATGTTCCTAATTAAAAAATTGTCTAATAATTATAAATTTGAAGCAGTATTGCTATTTAATATTAAATGCAGTTATTAATAATTTTAATAAACGTTAAATATCACTAATATTTAATAAAGTTTTAGATAATTATTACAAAATATTATTGCATATAACGCTATTGTATGATACTAACTAATGAAACTACTAATTTGCAGTTTTTATAATTTCTGGAGTTACTAACTAATAATTATACTTTTATTAATTGAAGTATAAAAACATAGATTATGTTAGCAATTAGAGCTTTAATTGTTTTAAAAACCCAAAACACTTGGTAGCTATTCAGTATTTGAACGCTGGGAATAAAATCATAAAATGCGATTTAAATTTTAAAAACTCAGATTTTTTTATTATTTTTATACATAAAAAAGAAAATTAAAAGTATAAAAGTATAAAGACACGTTTCATTCACAGTTTTGAAAGCATTTCTGTGTAAAGAAGCATTATTAATTTCTAAATATAGCAATAATTAAAAATGCTTTACATCAGTTTTACAGTTGCTTCAATTATTATAATCTTGGAGATTAAGAACTTTAAGAATTTTAAATAAAAACAAGTATTTGTGTTTTCTAAAAAGTAGCATACAATATTACAGTAATATAAAAAATGAACTTTAGAAATTGCAACTAAAAATTTTAATTTGACGCCTAAGATTTTTACAGTAGTCATCATTTGACGCCTACCTTTTATTTCCCAATTTTCATTACTGACTCTTCTGTACTTTTTATGTTGAATCCCATTCTTTAAGGCACTGGCAGGCTTACCTCATTTCAATTCCTTTTAAGCAACAGCATTTGACTTCTAATTATGTGGATGAGGCAACCAGACATCCTAGTTCGAAACTGCTTCAATTTTTCCCAGCATCCAGATATTTATCTTACGTGTCCCAGTTTTTATCGAAACACCTGAATTATCCCAGTTCCCACAAACTCAACTTTAAAAAACAGTAGCTTTAATTATTTTATAGTAATCATAGGAAGAAATAAAATTCAACTTTTCAATTGATAAATTGTTGAAAAATCTCACTTTGTGTAAAAGAAAAAAAACACTTTTTGGTAACCGAAAAGTACTAAAAAAATACATTCAGTAGTAAAGGACAAATAAATGAAAGTAAACTAAACTATGTGCAACCAAACATCCTAGTTTGAAACTATTTTCATTTTCCCTAGCATCCTGATATTTATCTTGAGTTTCCCAGTTTTTATCAAAACACCTGAATTATCCCTGTTTCCACAAACTCAACTTAAAAAAATTAAGAAGCTTCAATTATTTTAAAGTAATTGTAAGTTGAAATCAAATTCAAAAAATACATTCAGCAGAAAAAGACAAATAAATGAAAGTAAAATAAACTATGTTCATTTACATATTTACTTATTTATTTAAGAATTAATAAGAGAAATGAAATTAGAGAAAAATTTTTGTTTTGCTTAAGAAATCAAGTTTTAATTTTGTTTTACATGATTAAGTGCATTTTTCTTTTAATTTCTAAATATAGCAATAATTACATATGCTTTACATCAGATTTACAGTTGCTTCAATTATTATAGCCTTGGAGATTAAAAACTTTAAGAATTTTACATAAAAACAAGTTAATTGTGTTTTTCTAAAAAGTAGCATGCAATATTACAGTAATATTAAAAATGAACTTTAGAAATTGCAGCTAAAAATTTTAATTTGACACCTAAGATTTTAACAGTAGTCGTCATTTGACAGCTAGCTTTTATTTTTCATTACTGACTCTACTGTACTTTTACGTTGAATCCTATTATTTAAGGCACTGGCAGGCTTATCTCATTACAATTCCTTTTATGCAAAAGCATTTGACTTCTAATTATGTGGATAAGGCGACCAGACATCCTAGTTCGAAACTGCTTTCATTTTTCCTAGCATGCTGATATTTACCTGTTTCCCAGTTTTTATCGAAACACCTGAATTATCCCAGTTCCCACAAATTGAACTTAAAAAAAAAAAAAAAAAAAAAGAAACTTCAATTATTTTAAAGTAATCATAGGAAGAAATCAAATTCAACTTTTCTATTGATAAATTGTTGAAAAATCATCTCATTGAAAAATTGATAAATTGTTGAAATTTTTCACTTTGTGTAAAAAAAAAAAAAAAAAGCACTTTTCGGCAGGGTTGGAAAAAACCCGGGTTTTTTCGAAAAAACCCAGCCCACTGGGCCCACTAGTCTAAAACCTGGGTTTTTTCGGGTTTTTCTGATAAAACCCGGGTTTTTTCGGGCTTTATTGAGTTTTTTTGGAGAGCACTTTAAGCTTCTAATTTTCATATACATAATACCTGAATTCTCCATTTATCAGTGAAACTTGGGCATAATTTGCATTAATTAAGTATGAATTAACAAAAAGTATATAAAAAGAAAAAAAAAATCAAATTAATTTAAAAGGTACATCTGTATCTCATGGGACTAGTTTGCTGAACTAAGCATATATTAAGTGAACCACAAATGGATTTCTTTATATAATTCTTACCTTAAGTTAAACATGTTAAATTTATATAGTTTCTTTCATTCACTTCAAATCAGAAATCAGTTGAAGACTTTTTTTTTTCTTTTGAAAGAAATGGGATTCGCAATAATATATTTGAAAATTTTAGAAAAATTTGCTACATATATATTGTAACAGTATTAAATGTTAAATTAGATTGTCATAGAAGTCAGTAACATTTGTAAATTTATATCACAAATGGCGATACACTTATTACTAGCTTTGCTGCTTTATCAACTCCAAAATGATTACGTAACTTACTCCAAACCAGACCAAATGTGGAAAAGTATTGTTTGATTAAAGCAGAGGTAGCTGGTACTGAATGTAAAGAAAAAACTCACAAAATCCAGGAGGAAACTTATCTGTTTCACTCTTTTTTGCCATAATCTGAACCATTTTTGTGTGGAAAACTCCTATATAACACTTTCATTGAACATTGAAGCAGGATAATAAATGGGATGATTAATCTTAAAAGCTATAACAATGCAAACAATCGGGATGGGGTTCAAGTGCAATCTTTTTGCATGCATTAAGATTTAAAGCATTTGAATACATTTTAGATTACAGGCATGAAAATCTTCCTTCTTTTTTCTTTTTTGGTCATTTTATCTCTGCTTAGAAATTCCTTTAAATCTGGTTTTTTTGAAATATATTTAAATTGGCCTTTATCTTTGCATTCTCAAACCTTAGATTAAATAATGATACAGTTGTGAAAGCACAAGAAAATTTGAAAAAACCCACAATGGGTTTTTTCAATGCCCGTAAAAACCTGGGCGTGTTTTTCGGCTGGGCCCACTTGGGCAAACCCTCTCTAACAGCCACTGACTATTAACCCAATTTTCCAGTTTTCACCCATACTCATTCCTTAAATTAAATAATGTTACAGTTGTGAAAACATGAGAAAGTTTGAAAAAACCCACAATGGGTTTTTTCAAGTGGTCCTGCTCGAAAAAACCCTCAGATTTAATGTTACAGTTGTGAAAACATGAGAAAATTTGAAAAAACCCACAATGTTTTTTTTTTCAAGTGGTCACTGGGGCAAACCCTGTCTAACAGCCACTGACTGCTAATCCAATTTTCCAGTTTTCACCCATTCTCATGCCTTATATTAAATAGTGTTACAGTTGTGAAAACATGAGAAAATTTGAAAAAACCCACAATGGGTTTTTTCAAGTACGCATGCCCGAAAAAACCCACAGATTAAATAATGTTAGTTGTGAAAACATGAGAAAATTTGAAAAAACCCACAATGGGTTTTTTCAAGCGGGCCCGCCCGAAAAAACCCGGTGGGTTTTTTCGGGCGGGGCCACTTGGGCAAACCCTGCTTTTCGGTAACCAAAAAGTACCAAAAAAATACATTCAGCAGTAAAAGACAAATAAATGAAAGTAAAATAAACTATGTGCAACCAAACATCCTAGTTTGAAACTGTTTTCATATTTCCTAGCATCATGATATTTATCTTGCGTTTCCCAGTTTTTATCGAAAAACCTGAATTATACCAGTTCTCACAAACTTAACTTTATTAAAAAAAAAAAAAAAAGAAGAAGAAGAAGTTTTAATTACTTTAAAGTAATCGTAGGAAGAAATCAAATTCAACTTTTCTATCGATAAATTATTGAAAAATCATCTCACTGAAAAATTGATAAATTGTTGAAAAGTATCACTCTGTGTAAAAAAAAAGTACATTCAGCAGAAAAGGACAAATAAATGAAAGTAAAATAAACTATGTGCAACCAAACATCCTAATTTGAAACTAGAAACACCTGAATTATCCCAGTTTCCACCAGGGTTGTTTGGTTTAAACTTTAAACCACGTTGGTTTAAACCATGATTTAAACCAGATGGTTTTTTTTTTTAAAATCATGCTGGTTTTTTTTCATGTGGTTTTTTTCTCTTTTTCCCTAATGTTTTCTTTTATACATTATTGAAAAATGCAAAATCCAAGTTATGCAGAAGCTACAAGCAAAGCTTTAGAAAAATGATGAATTAATAAATTTGTAAAGGTGACAAACATTTTTAATCAAACTTTTCTCATAAGCTTTAAATCTACATAGCAGACTAACTAATTTTTCTTAAATTAGCTGGGAAGAAAAAAACAAGTAGTTAGTTATTTTTCTTCTTTTTTTTTAAGCCTTTTATTTTTAAAAATAGCCAAAATGGCAGATTTGAGCTAAAAATACACTTTTACTACTTAGATTGCTTGATTAGTTAAGATTTACATATGCCTAAATGATGACGTAGTCATAAGTAATTCTCTCCATTGGTTACTTTTTGTTCTGTATGCTAATGAATGATTGGCTGTGAGTTTTCTTTGCTGTATCATGGCTATTGGGTTTAGTAAGCTTTTGTTTTTCTTGCATTCCTACATTGGAATTGGAGTTTTGCATTATGGTTTTATTCTGTTACCAGTAGGACTGGCACGGTTTAAATCAATTGGTTAACCAACTGGTTTTATAGAGAAGAGCTAATATAATATTTTCTCATTTTTGTAATTTAAGTGTTTCAAATTATTGGATATAAATAATTTCTGCTTTTAACAGTCTTATCCCAGCAGTCACCATGAGACATAGTGAGTCTAGGTTATATTTGTATGCATGTAGAATGCAAATTGCATGTATTGATGAACATATCTGAAGCTCTAAAGATAAAATTTAATACGGCTACAAGTTGTGGGAAAGGATCAATATTTCCACTTCACTTCCTGGTTTTTGTTCTTTGGAATCTGCTCACTTTAGTTAGAAATGCCTTACATATTTTGGAACAGATGTATTTGTGACCTACAGAAAAAAAATTAAAATTAACCTTTGAAAACATTTCTAAATTTTGGCGACAAACTGTTATTTGTGGCAACTCAAATTTATGGCAACCATAGCTTGCTGTATTGTTTACAAAATTTTTCAAACTCGTTTTGTAAATATGCTTGTTCTTTTGTTCACATCCTTTCGTTATTGAAATTGATCGTAATAATGAAACTAAGAGGAATTTTTTTTTAAATAAGGCAATCCCTTTCAAAACTTTAATACATTAACTTTTTTAAAGTGCCAATTAAATCACTTGTTTTGAAAGTAACTGCCACATTGACATTGATTTATCTCAGAGTTTCAGATTGGCGATCATTTTCAAAAATGGCATTTTGGGAAAAAAAATTGCCAAGGTCATTCTGTAGACCATAAACAGTAAACACATCTATCTGCTCCCGTATTTTGGTACTTTTCCATTATACCAACACCATTGTCATCAAGCATAATAGTTGACGCAAAATGGGATTCACATGAAATGAAACATTTGAAACAAAAAATGTCTTAGATGTATTATAATCCCGCATCCGCTGTCTCTGTTTTTTTTTCTTGCATGAAAACTTCTTTTTCGCCAAGTAGTAAATGTCACCAATGGTTAAATATTGTTGATAGATTAATATAAAATTGAAAAAACTGGAATGTAATAATTATAACTATTAATTGAAAAACAACTTTTAATTTACGCCAAGAAAAAAAATCCTAGATGGTGGATGCACGATTATATTAGGTTGAGCAAAAAGTTCTGGGAAATTTTTAATCTAATAGTCTACAAGTTTACACAGTTGGACGGCGTTGAAATTTCCCAGAACTTTTTGCTCAACCTAGTAATACATCTGTTCCAAAAAAATAATAATAACAGCATTGTTGGTATGAAAGTGAGTACTGTAAAAGCACTTATTTTCGCGAGCCGTAATTTTTGCGAAAATGAGGATATCGGTGATTTCACGAATTTTATATGAACAGAACCGAAAGTTGAAAAATCCTGAAACTACCTAATAGATCCCGTTTTGTTTAAATTTCTAGAGGAAAAGAATCTGTGGACCTGCGAATATCACGATTAAAACCGATTCACGCTTCTTGGCTTGTGCGAACATTTAACGGTGTTAAAGCCAAATATGAGATAATTTTGATGGCTTCAAAGAAGCTGGTATAAATATTGTAAGTGAATGAACTGAATTCTATTAGTTGTGTTATTGTTTTTATTCAAGAAATAGTTGTATAGTATTCAAGAAATAGTTGTAAGTATTCAAGAAATTTTTGTACTTATTTCTTATTTAAGTAACTGTAATCATTAAATTGTGGATAAGTGAATATTTTCTGATTTTTTTATTATTATTTGAGGCAAAGAAAAATATTTCACGAGGCTTATATTTTCACGATTATGATGGGATCGCGAAAATTAAAGCCTAGTGAAAATAAGTGCTTTTACAGTATTTAAAAATATAACATTTGAAAATTACAGACTTTCATGAACTATTTTATTAAATCAATACTTCAATACAAATATAAAATAAAAAACCAAGCAATTCACATTTAATAAATAGTAAAATCACAATGTTTGGCACAGTTTGCAATAAAGTTTTTTTTGTGCGATCAAGGTTAGATTATTAGCATACAATTTGGCATGGTGTTTGGTACAATGAAAAAGTATCCATATTTTTAATAGTTGTTTTCACACTTTCCTTTCTGATCAGTCTTTAAAAAAAAAAAAAAACAGCCCATATGGGTTTTATTGAAAAACTCAAAGGTTTTTCTTTATTTTTTCAGTTTAGATCAGGGTTAGCTCACAATTAGCATACAATTTGGCATGATGTTGGTATAACAGAAAAATGCCCATATTTTTAATAGTAGTTACACTTTCATTTCTGATCTGAGTTTAAAAAAAAAAAAAAAAAAAAAAAAAAAAAACAGTCCATATTGATTTTATTGAAAAACCCAAAGGTTTTTCTTTTGTTTACCACAGAGGTTTAAAAAAAAAAAACAGTCCATGTGGGTTTTATTGAAAGAAAACCATATTTCTGATGGTTAATTAAAAAAAAAAAAAAAAAAAAAAAAAAAAAAAAAAAAAAAAAATTAATTTTTATTATTAATTAAAGTTATTTCAAAACATTTGATTACTCATGCAACTAATATTTTACATTGCATTATGAATTAGTGAGGTGACCTTGCCTTATTAATACTTTTTTCTGGTCAATCAAATGTTGTTATAAACAGGCTTCTAAAAGCAGACTAGCAATAATTTTTTCTTACTCAATTACATTTATTGTTATTATTATTACTTAAAATATTAAAATAACGATAATAATAATAATAAAATATTATAGAATAATGATAAAGGTTATAAAATATTTTTTTTAAATAATAACAATACAAAACTATAAATACGAATAATTTTCAGTATCATCATAAAATAAATAAATAAATTGGAGAAAAGCCTTTTATATATAAAATTTTTGATATAAATTCGGAAATCAATATAGTTTTGAATGAAAGTTGGAGCAAGAATGATATCATAGTCTTTTAACAAACAAAATACACTTTTACATTTTCTTTTAATGAAATAATTTATTAAGATGTGAAATTAAAAAAAAAAAAAGTTAGAAGGTTTTATACAATATGTTTTTTTCTGAAAAATATGTACTAATTCTTTTTTGCATTATTAATTTAACAATATAAATCTTATAAACCGCGAAAAAAATCGCTTAAATATGAATTAACACAAAATGTTGAATGGAAAAACTTCACAATATTTCGCACTATAATAAAGAAAACAGTTTATTACATTCAAGCACTTTTAAAAATTCAAATTTGTTTTTTAAAATATATAAATTACTTTAAATTATACATGAGTATAGTTTAAAAATATAATTAAACATTCATTGTAAACAAAAAAATATATAATTCTTACTTTTGAGGCAAAGTTAACCAATTTAAAAACAATTAAAAAAATTAAATGGCTCTTTTCTATTCAATTAAAAAATAGCAAAAGATTAAGTGCTGCAGTTACAATTTACCATTCAAATTTTGTCACATAAAAAAATCTTTTGACCTTATATTATTATAACAAAAACATGACATTGGGAGTATTTTCCACGAAGCAGTAAATGTGTCTCGTTATTTACGTTTATAAAAAAATAAGTATTAAGGCAATAAGTAATCCAATAGATAGGAAATAAGTATACTCACAAAAGCTAAGTTTTATTTTATAAATATTTAAGGTATTTTTTCTTCTAAAAAATACACAAATATAGAAAAATGAACGAAATTAATTTTCTATACCTCATAGAAACAAACGAACAGCCGACAAAGTGCGATTCTTCAACTGCGCAGCTTTTCTACGCAGAACGATGCTTCGTCATCACAAGTCCTTTTATCCCACCCCCATATTTAATAATTTTCCCGCGCTACAAAAACTCATGTACAGTTTATATTTTATAAAATACAGGATTTATACTATCTAATTTAAATTATATATATATTTAAAATATTTAAGTCATACTTAAAAATCCACATAATCCGCTTTGCCATTTAACAACCGCGTAGTTGAGAAGAATTCTTTCCCCTTTTTTTTCCCTGGCGATATGCGTTTTGAATTACTAACTTTCGATCGTTTCATTTCTATAATATAGGGATGCTCTCTAACTTGACAAACTATTAGTCATGTGTTTATATCCTTTCTTAAACTTTCAAAAGGATGATTATTAACTATCAACTATATATTTATTTTTAAAACATAATAAAATTCATAAATAAAACCTTAATTAAGGTGTGATCTTTTAAATTCCATTATACGAATGTTTATTCATAAGATTTTTACCGTTTTAAATAAAAATTTATAATAAGATTATTATTTTCCCTTACGCCCCGAATATTTTCTTTACAATATATTTATCGGTTAATTTATTTTAAGTCTAAAATTAAATTAGTTAAGTTCATCGATTGCGACCTATTTTAAATAATGTTTATTAACAGTTTAAAGTTTAAATTAATTGGAGCAATTCTGTCATAGTTACAATTATTTTATTACTATGTTATGTAACATTACTTAAGTAATGTTTTTATTAAAAAATTGATGTGTTATTTTTTTAAATGAGTTATATTTCTACGATTCGAATGTTCACAATGAATATTAATTGCGAGGGTGAAACATTAGATTTGAGCAACCGATGAATGAATATTGCTTATTTACAAATATATAGAGAAATATGGGAATTTCATAAAATTGTAAACTTTTTTTGGAAAATACAAAAAATTCTTGAAAATTAATAAATTAACATAATTCTAATCATTATTAAAAAAAAAAAAAAATGCAGCTTAAAATTTCAAGAATTGAAGAATATACTTGCTCAGTTATGGGGAAAATATTCAAAATTAAAAATATTTTTAATTTTATTACCTATTTGATGTAGCTTGATAAATGAAAGTGATTAAAAAGCTATCTTACGGAAATTAACAGCAGTTAATTTTAACATCTTTAAATATTTCAAATAAGTAAAATATATTGTGAATCACGAGGAAAAAATGCGAATATATCTATATGTTTCGTTGTAATACTTTTATTTCTTTACAAATATTTTTATTTTAGTGGAAATAAAATACTGCAAAACGGTAAAATAAATTGACGATGTTTGTTTTCATTTTTGTAGGGGTTTTCTCATATTTATTTTCATCAGTAAAAGTCTGTGGTAATAACACATCCTGGCTAAAAAAAAAATAGTTCATACGATAACAGCCGCAACGTAAGTGCGGTAAAATAAAAGTATAAGTGCGCCAAAGGGGCATTCTGTGCTTTTTCTCCTAAAATGCGATTTGCGCATGCGTGAGTACCTTTACCACTTTCTAAACTGGAAAGACTAAATAAAATTTGAATTATATGCTTTTTTCCGTTATTATATGAAGTAAAAAACAATTTCTTTGGTAACTATAACAAAGAACTAATAAATTTTACATCATAATACTCCATATTGATTTTTTTCATCCAGGTCCATTTGCCCTTTTTGTAGAAGGATATTGAAATTTTATGCTTTAGTTCCGAAATATGAAGAGATTTTCGCTATTCTTTAAAATTAAATTATAAAAATAATAATTTAATTAAACTTATTATTATGTTTTCCAATGGTCTTTAATTTGTTTTCTTCAAAGGAAAGTTTATTTAAATATTAAAATATTTTTTATTGTAAGTGATAAATTGCCAAATATAGTAACCCTGGCCACTTACCGTTGAGTCTCCTCTCCTTGTTCTGTGTATTCTTTCTTTTCGGATGCCTCTGACTCTGACGCATTGCGTTTCGTAATGGATTATCGCACGAATTGCTTCACATTTAAAAATTTTTAAAAATTTAATTTAACTTGCAGTGAAACATTTTTACCATGTTTAAATGTTTTCCTTTCTTCCGAAGGGTTGATAAAAGTTCAAATTAGCGGTTAGAAAAACATATCAACAGCAAGCATTTTCCAGTGCAAAAAAAAAAAAAGTCCCGAAGTAAATGCTATAGGTAAATAAGAAAAGTAGTTGCAGGGGTAGGGGAGGGGGGCAGAAGCAGAAAAGGCTTTTTTTTTTTTTTTTCTTGTGAATGTGCGTAAAAATATTACTAAAACAAATGTTGTTGAATAGATATGTATTAAAAGTTTGTTCCTTTTATCAAAATTAATATTTCTACAATTTTAACAATCTAAAATCAACCAAATATTTAAAGCGGTTCACAAATTCCCTGCTCAACAAACGCTAAACTTTCTGAAACATTTGCTGACTCATTTTTAAACCCTTCGGGACACGTGACGCATAAAGTGCTCAGAATCTTTATTCCACCAGTTATTTTTTATCGTAAATTTTGCCTTACTTAATCAGAATATTTTGCCGATTCAATTAGGCAAAAATTTCTGTTTTGAAAAACCGGTGATAAAAGATTAAAAAATCTGTAAAAGATGCTCTTCGCGAAGGGGTTATACGTAAAGACATAAGATTGGCAGGGCTGACTATTGAAGCGATTTGGAATCGAAAGACATTTTCCATTTTTTGATAAATAAATTAGTTATTGAGTTTATAAGCGATTTTTGTCACGTGGCGATTGGTTTTTCTCCCTTCCATCATTGTCGATATTCGATTACATAGTTTCTGAATAAGAACATTTACCAATTTCATGCGTTTTCGAACAAAAATGAATTCAGAAATTAGCTCCTTTGAGAACAGCCTTAAGTAACATTTTCCATTTTAACTAGATAAATTATGCCTCTCTCTCTCTCTCTCTCCGGGCGGGACCGCGCCTTGAACAGCAAAAATATAAACGGACCGGGCTAAGATAGCTTTCTTTTGGCCCGGCCCTGGAAATTCCGGCCCGTGTAGACCTCCAATTCAACATACGCGCATATATAAATATTTGGATTGAGATGCGCCCACGAAGGTATCTAAAAATTTCAAAAGCGTCCTTCCTTGGTAATACAAAGGTTGACGACTCCTTCTTTATTGTATTTTTTATTCAAATCCCTTAAACTTCCCTCCCTCAAAACCGCTAGGCATTCGTTTGTCCTCTTTTTTCTCCTCCCCTCTCGACCTTTTTTCCTTTCATAACTTAGCCGATAGTGAATTATTAAACCTTTTTTTTTAGATGTGTGTGTGAATAAAAAATGTGTATAATCAATATAGCAGTCAATAAGAATAATGACATAAAAAAAAGGTTTCTGTGTCTCTTTGAATGCTTAAAACTTGCAAGCATGTGTAAATAATAGATTAATGATAGGCGCAAAATGCATACAAAAAAAAAATATTTTTTTGTAGTAAAAGAAACGCGAATTTAAGGACAGCTCCAAAAATTAAGTGTTCTCGAGATTCAGATAAATGATGTTAATCTGAAATCTTCTTTAACCATGTTTAGAAATAATACAAAAATGCCTTTTTGTGTGTGTGTGGAGGGGGGGGGTAATTAAATTCTTAAAAAAAAAAAATAAAAAAAAAAAACCCTTAACCTCCCACCATTCCCTCCCTACTCACCGGAATATTTTTAGGCTTTATTTTAAAAAGCCCATTGCGATTTCTTAAAACTTTTCCTCTGTTTTTTACCGTTTATCAGTTATAAAATAAAATCGAAAACTTTCCCTTTTTAAGAAAATTCGGGAAAAAAATAAAAGAAAATGGAAAGCCTATTATATATCTAGAAAAGCTCTCTATATCTTCAAAGTTTCATACATTTTTTTAATTTCTAGTTTGGAGATCATCCTTTCCTAGAAGCGGATGTTTACTCATCCCTCTCCATCGACACACACGACTGTAGATTATTCTTTAAAAGTTAATTTTAATCATCTGGAATTTCTCATTTTGTGTTTACATTTTGATAATGTAAACTTAGAGCAATTTAATTAGTAGAGTAATAAAACCTTATATTAGAGCATAGTAGCACCACCTGTTGGGTGATATACACCAAAATCTAATTGGCACCAATTTATGTCAAATGTCCAACTAAGTACTAAAATTTATGAAATTCCGTGCATTAATTCTTGAGTTACAGTGCCCACAAAATTAATGTAACATCGGTATAAAAATATAGTCAAATCGTAATCCGGCCGGGCATCACAAAACGTATAAATCTATTTTAAACCAGTATGTTGTGGCCATCACAAAACTTTCTTCTATATAAATCACGTCAATTAAATCATTTAAATAGTACAAGAAATTACATCAATTTAGCATCAATTCATATCAACGTATATCTGAATTTGAAGTTTGATGAAAATTCACTCAAGAGTTCTAGAGATAGAGCTATAGCGGAAATACTGAAAAATGTAGCATAGCAGTGCCACCTGTTTAGCTATTTACACCGAAGAATAAATAACATTGATATCAAGGTATACCTGAATCTGAAGTTTAATGAAAATTCGTGCATTAGTTATTGAGATAGAGCTATGGTGGAAATTCTGAAAAATGCAGCATAGCAGCGTTACCTGTTGAGCGATTTACACCAAGATATAAACAGCACTAATTCATACCAAGGTCCTACCTGAATCTGAAGTTTGTTGAAAATCCAAGTATTAGTTCTTGAGATAGAGCTATTGCAAAAAATGCAGCCTAGCAGCGCCACCTGTTGAGCGATTTACACCAAAATCTATAAAACGTCAGTTCATGTCAACGTATACCTGGATCTGAAGTTTGATGAAAATTCGTGCATTAGTTATTGAAACAGAGCTATGGTGGAAATTCTGAAAAATGCTGCATAGCAGCGCCATTTGTTGAGTGATTTACACCAAAAACTAAACAGCACTAATTCATATCCAGGTATACCTGAATCTGAAGTTTGTTGGAAATCCAAGCATTAGTTCTTGAGATAGAGCTATTTCAGAAATTAGAAAAAATGCAGCATAGCAGCGCCACCTGTTGAGCGATTTGCACCAAAATGTTTAAAACATCAATTCATGTCAAGGACTAACTGAATCTGAAGTTTGATGAAAATCCGTGCATTAGTTCCGGAGACTGAGCTATTGTGGAAATCGTGAAAAATGTTGTATAGCAGCGCCACCTGTCGAGCGATTTACACAAAAAACTAATCAGCACCAATTTGTATCAGGGACTAACTGAATATAAATTTTTATTGAATTCCGAGCATTAGTTCTTGAGATAGAGCGCCCACAAAATTTGTGTCACATACAAACAGACTCACAGACAGGCATTTTGTAAAAACATGTTTTTCTGAATCTCTGACCCCTAAAACGTGTAAATCGGTCGAAAACCGAAAGTTGAAAATTTTCACGAATCCAATACTTTCTTGTAAAGATAGAAGAAAGTAAAAAGTGGAAGATTTTCAACAACCAACTTTCAAGCACCGAAATTTTTCCCGTATCTAAATATTAACATAAATACGAATTTCCATGGTATGTATTATTATCCAGACAGTAAAAATAAAAACACGGTAATATTTAAAAATGAATGAAATTAGTATTTATCGGAAATTTGAGTTTTCATTCAAAGCATTATTTCAATGAACAGAGGGGGGGGGGGGGGGGGGATTTTAAACTGACCTTGAGATGATTGATATAAAAGTGGATCATTTTTTATAAGAATTTTTAAATGCGCAATATTTTTGCAGTTTTTAAAAAATATATTTGGTTTTTTCTTTCTTTTCATGATGTCTTCTAGATTTCATATGTTGATTTTATTCAAATCTTCATCCTTAGGTAAACAGCTACACAATTCATATTTTAACTACCAGAAATTTAAAATCCGTACACAGTAAGATAAATTTTACCTATTTAATTTTAGAGGAACAGTTCTATTTATACTAATAAAAGAAAGTTTCGCTCTGTGTGCCTGCCCTGTTCTGTGTGTGTATCTGCGATGGCTAGCAAAATCTACGGCACGTACGAGGCTCAAATTTTTTTGTGAAACTAGCTCAAAGTGTCTCATGATGCACCTGAGATTCAGAATTTTGTAATTCTAATAATTACTTGAGAAATTAATTAAAAGCCCCAAATTAAAAGAATGGAAAGGTATTCATAATTCAACAAAAGCATAGATTTTTATCAAAACACAGACAATTTCTTGGAAATCTGGAAGAGAGGGAGAGGATTTAATGGAATTACAGCCCTGCTAGGTCGATAAATGTACTGAGCCTTTTTAAAAAGGGCTGCATCTTAATTTTTATCATGTCAAAAACTCGAAAATTGCACAGCCAGACGCAAAAAAAAAAAAAAAAAAAAAAAAAAATCCCCTTTCAGAAATTCTAAAAATTATTTCTGTATTGTTACAAAATGTCAAAAAATCTATTTATAAAAACTACTTTTATTTTCTTTAAAAGAAATGCTGATTTTGTAGAAATATTTCACAGACGGTGCAGGTGTTTGTAACACTTGATCCCGAATAAAAAAAATCCCTGCCGGCCCGGCCTACAGGCAGAGGTAGATTTCGAAGTTAAGTATACTAATTTCACTAACAAAAACTAAATCATTATTAGATATAAATCCACTTTAACAGTTTTATTTGTCTACTTTTGACGAGTTTTTACTTCCTTTTTATAAAATAGCTGGTTTTATCAGAATCATGTTAAGACAATATTAAAAAAAATATTTTTCCATACTCAACAACTCGAAATTTCCTGGCACATTTTCAGATTCATTTTTAATAAAAAAAAAAATATGAAACATGCTGACGTGATTTGTGAAAAGATTTTAAAGCGACCTGTGTTTTTATTTTTCTTTCAATTAATTAAAACTTGATTAATAAACAATTATTTTTCTCAGTAGGGCAATATTTTTCGTTTCTAACACAATCGCTTCGGGAAATTCTGTTCAAAATGGCCACTTTGACATCATTTTTTGAAATATATTCTGCCTCTATCAAACAATCGATCATTACGGTACATTAGTGATGGGCGATTCTCGAGAATTCAACAATCGAGAAAAATCGTCATCATAAAAAATCACAATCGATACAGCCATCGATTAATTCCTAGAATCTACAATCGAGATGTTTTACAATCGATTATAACGAGAAAAGCTAAAAACAGTTATTGGAAAACTTAGCTATTATTCTGGCCGACAATTTCATAGTAGTGATAGGGCTTAATGATGAGCGATTCTCGAAAATTTACCAATCGAAAAAAATCGTTATCGTAAAATACACAATCGATACAGTCATCGATTACGTTCGAGAATCTACAAAAGAGATGTTCTAGAATCGATTATTGAAATCATTGTTTTTACATATATATAAGGCAGATTTTATTAAATACAGGGTAACTGAAAACAGATGGAATAAAAAAACAACAAACCAAAGGGAGGCTATAAAGGAGCCATAAGACTGGAAAAGTCTTGTAAGGGCGCCCCCTGGTTGAAAAAAGCTGAAAAAACGCGAGTAGCTATGAAGCGGTAAGGGGAGTTTAAGTATCAAAAATTAGAATTTTTCGGCAATTAGCACCAAAATGGACAAAGAAATAAGAATCAAAAGCACCCCCTAGTGTCAAAAACATGAACTAAAGGATGATAAAAGGGATCAAAATTTTTTATTGTTTTTTTCTACGTCATTTGAGATTGGATCTTTAATTTCCCCATTTTTAAAAAGTCTTCGACTGGAATACATTAAACGAACCCCCGCTGGGAGCAAAGTAGGGGGGTAGGGGCAAGGAAAGTGCATAATATGAATAAGTGGTCACAAGACTTTCCAACGATATGTCACATGAGGGGTGTCGGCTAAATTTAGAAAAGTGTCCCCGCGAGGGGGCAAAGTAAGGGGAGGGGCGTGGGCGATATATAAAATGAAATAGTAGTCACAGAGCTTTCCAATGATATATCACATGAGGGGTGTCAGCAAAGGATAGAAAAGAGTCCCAACTCCCAGGATTCCAATTATCGTGCCCCCCCGAAATATACCCTGCCCGTCCTTCTCTTTGAAATTTTCATATATTAAAAATTATTTATCGGAGGGCTCCGTAAAAAAATCCGATCTAAAATGTTTAAAAACGCTACGATTTCAAAAAAGTTCGAAAAGTGCCTCTCTCGGGGCGCCAAACTAGGGAGGGAAGAAGAAAGGTTCATAATATGACAGAGTAACTTTCCGATGATAACCGAAATCTTTCCGATGATATATCAAATGACTGGTCCAAAAAAAGTTTGAAATCTACCCCTCCCACGTGGGTTCTCTCTTTTATCCCAGAATATACCCGGAAATCACGCAGCCCCACTTTTAAAATTTTATATTTAATAAATAATATTTATCGGAGAGCTCCATTAAAAAACCTCATTTAATGATATTTATTGTAGAAATCTCTACAATTAAAAAAAAAAATTCACCCCCGCACCGCTCCCCCCCCCCGCCCCCTTCCGGAATTCAACTCTAGGAGGAGAAAGGTTCATAATCTGAAAGAGTGGTGAAAGGACTTTCCGATGATATGTCAAGGAGAGGTTTGGTAAAAGTTTGAAAATTACCCGCCCACCCCCTTTGTCCACTCTCGCGCCCCCCAGAATTCACTCACCTTCCTCTTTGAACTTTTTATATTTAATAAATAGTATTTATCTGAGCCTCCAGGTATGGGGCAGCTTGGCAGAGCTAAAATAAGAGAAACATTGAAAATTCGGGGCAAAATGACACTAAATTTAACAGTAAAGTTTGAAACTAGGACTATACAGAACTGAATACATAAACCACTATGCTTCATAACCCACATCGGTTAATAGCAATAAAAAGATAATTGCCAGTTAAACTGATGGCATTGAGCTCACAGGTTATTCACACTAATTGTATATTATACTCTTATTTCAAAGAATAATGTCCCTCAGAAAATAAATGAAGGGAAATATCCCCCGTTTGGACCTTTTATACTTAACCAATGAACCTCCAAATCTAATCAGGGAAACTCCTTAACTATAATAAATCAGTCTATCAAATTTGAAGCAAATCAGATAATTCTGCATGAAAAAGAAACATATCGCTAAATTAAGGGTGGCCTAACCAATTTAACCCTTTTATACTTAACTAATGAACCTCCAAATCTAATCAGGAAAGCTCTTTATCAGAACGAACATAGAAAAAAAAATTAAAGTAAACTGAATAATTCTCCATGAAAATCCATTTATCTAAATTAAGGGGAGGGGATTTGCCCCCTTTTCGCCCTTGTATACTTAACCAATGAACCTCCAAATATAATGAAGAAAGCGCCATATCGGAATAAATCGGTATATTAAATTTGAAGCAAATCGAATAATTCTGCATGAAAAACCCTTTTATCTAAATTAAGGGGGAGACTAGCCCCTTCCCTTTATACTTAACCCATAAACCTCCAAATCTAATCAAGGCAGCTTCTTAACATAATAAACCGATATCCCAAACTTGGAGCAAATCGAATAATTCTGCATGAAAAACCCATTTATCTAAATTAAGGAGAGGGTCTACCCCCCCTTTCCCCCCTTTATCCTTAACTAATGAACCTCCAAGTTTAATCAGGGAAGCTCCTTAACATAATAAACCGGTATACCAAATTTGGAGCAAATCGAATAATTCTGCATGAAAAGCCCATTAATCTAAATTAAGGGGGGACCATCCCCCCTTCTCCCCCTTTATACTTAACCCGTAAACCTCCAAATCTAATCAAGGACACTTCTTAACATAATAAACCGGTATACCAAATTTGGAGCAAATCGAATAATTCTGCATGAAAAACCCATTTATCTAAATTAAGGAGGGGTCTAACCCCCCTTCCCCCCTTTATACTTAACTAATGAACTTCCAAGTTTAATCAGGGAAACTCCTTAACATAATAAATCGGTATACCAAATTTGGAACAAATCGAATAATTCTGCATGAAAAACCCATTTATCTAAATTAAGGGGGGCGGACCAGCCCCCCTTCTTCCCCTTTATCCTTAACCAATGAACTTCCAAGTTTAATCAGGGAAGCTCCTCAACATAATAAACCAGTATACCAAATTTGGAGCAAATCGAATAATTCTGCATGAAAAACCCATTTATCTAAATTAAGTGGGGGACCAGCCCCCCTTCTCCCCTTTTATCCTTAACCAATGAACTTCCAAGTTTAATCAGGGAAGCTCCTTAACATAATAAACCGGTATACCAAATTTGGAGCAAATCGAATAATTCTGCATGAAAAGCCCATTAATCTAAATTAAGGGGGGACCATCCCCCCTTCTCCCCCTTTATACTTAACCCGTAAACCTCCAAATCTAATCAAGGACACTTCTTAACATAATAAACCGGTATACCAAATTTGGAGCAAATCGAATAATTCTGCATGAAAAACCCATTTATCTAAATTAAGGAGGGGTCTACCCCCCCTTCCCCCCTTTATACTTAACTAATGAACTTCCAAGTTTAATCAGGGAAACTCCTTAACATAATAAATCGGTATACCAAATTTGGAACAAATCGAATAATTCTGCATGAAAAACCCATTTATCTAAATTAAGGGGGGCGGACCAGCCCCCCTTCTTCCCCTTTATCCTTAACCAATGAACTTCCAAGTTTAATCAGGGAAGCTCCTCAACATAATAAACCAGTATACCAAATTTGGAGCAAATCGAATAATTCTGCATGAAAAGTCCATTTATCTAAATTAAGGGGGGGGGAGGTCCAGCCCCCTTCTCCCCCTTTATACTTAACCCGTAAACCTCCAAATCTAATCAAGGCAACTTCTTAACATAATGAACCGGTATACCAAATTTGGAGCAAATCGAATAATTCTGCATGAAAAACCCATTTATCTAAATTAAGGAGGGGGTCTACACCCCCTTTCCCCCCTTCATACTTAACTAATGAACCTCCAAGTTTAATCAGGGAAGCTCCTTAACATAATAAACCGGTATACGAAATTTGGAGCAAATCGAATAATTCTGCATGAAAATCCCATTTATCTAAATTAAGTGGGGGACCAGCCCCCCTTCTCCCCTGTTATCCTTAACCAATGAACTTCCAAGTTTAATCAGGGAAGCTTCTTAACATAATAAACCGGTATACCAAATTTGGAGCAAATCGAATAATTCTGCATGAAAAGCCCATTAATCTAAATTAAGGGGGACCAGCCCCCCTTCTCCCCCTTTATACTTAACCCGTAAACCTCCAAATCTAATCAAGGACGCTTCTCAACATAATAAACCGGTATACCAAATTTGGAGCAAATCGAATAATTCTGCATGAAAAACCCATTTATCTAAATTAAGGAGGGGGTCTACCCCCCCCCCCCTTGCCCCCTTTATACTTAACTGACGAACTTCCAAGTTTAATCAGGGAAGCTCCTTAACATAATAAACCGGTATACCAAATTTGGAGCAAATCGAATAATTCTGCATGAAAAGCCCATTAATCTAAATTAAGGGGGACCAGCCCCCTTCTCCCCCTTTATACTTAACCCGTAAACCTCCAAATCTAATCAAGGACACTTCTTAACATAATAAACCGGTATACCAAATTTGGAGCAAATCGAATAATTCTGCATGAAAAACCCATTTATCTAAATTAAGTGGGGGACCAGCCCCCCTTCTCCCCTTTTATCCTTAACCCGTAAACCTCCAAATCTAATTAAGGACACTTCTTAACATAATAAACCGGTATACCAAATTTGGAGCAAATCGAATAATTCTGCATGAAAAACCCATTTATCTAAATTAAGGAGGGGGTCTACCCCCCCCCTTGCCCCCTTTATACTTAACTGACGAACTTCCAAGTTTAATCAGGGAAGCTCCTTAACATAATAAACCGGTATACCAAATTTGGAGCAAATCGAATAATTCTGCATGAAAAGCCCATTAATCTAAATTAAGGGGGACCAGCCCCCTTCTCCCCCTTTATACTTAACCCGTAAACCTCCAAATCTAATCAAGGACACTTCTTAACATAATAAATCGGTATACCAAATTTGGAGCAAATCGAATAATTCTGCATGAAAAACCCATTTATCTAAATTAAGTGGGGGACCAGCCCCCCTTCTCCCCTTTTATCCTTAACCCGTAAACCTCCAAATCTAATTAAGGACACTTCTTAACATAATAAACCGGTATACCAAATTTGGAGCAAATCGAATAATTCTGCATGAAAAACCCATTTATCTAAATTAAGGAGGGGGTCTACCCCCCCCCCCCCTTGCCCCCTTTATACTTAACTAATGAACTTCGAAGTTTAATGAGGGAAGCTCCTTAACATAATAAACCGGTATACGAAATTTGGAGCAAATCGAATAATTCTGCATGAAAATCCCATTTATCTAAATTAAGTGGGGGACCAGCCCCCCTTCTCCCCTGTTATCCTTAACCAATGAACTTCCAAGTTTAATCAGGGAAGCTTCTTAACATAATAAACCGGTATACCAAATTTGGAGCAAATCGAATAATTCTGCATGAAAAGCCCATTAATCTAAATTAAGGGGGACCAGCCCCCCTTCTCCCCCTTTATACTTAACCCGTAAACCTCCAAATCTAATCAAGGACGCTTCTCAACATAATAAACCGGTATACCAAATTTGGAGCAAATCGAATAATTCTGCATGAAAAACCCATTTATCTAAATTAAGGAGGGGGTCTACCCCCCCCCCTTGCCCCCTTTATACTTAACTGACGAACTTCCAAGTTTAATCAGGGAAGCTCCTTAACATAATAAACCGGTATACCAAATTTGGAGCAAATCGAATAATTCTGCATGAAAAGCCCATTAATCTAAATTAAGGGGGACCAGCCCCCTTCTCCCCCTTTATACTTAACCCGTAAACCTCCAAATCTAATCAAGGACACTTCTTAACATAATAAACCGGTATACCAAATTTGGAGCAAATCGAATAATTCTGCATGAAAAACCCATTTATCTAAATTAAGTGGGGGACCAGCCCCCCTTCTCCCCTTTTATCCTTAACCCGTAAACCTCCAAATCTAATTAAGGACACTTCTTAACATAATAAACCGGTATACCAAATTTGGAGCAAATCGAATAATTCTGCATGAAAAACCCATTTATCTAAATTAAGGAGGGGGTCTACCCCCCCCCTTGCCCCCTTTATACTTAACTAATGAACTTCCAAGTTTAATGAGGGAAGCTCCTTAACATAATAAACCGGTATACCAAATTTGGAACAAATCGAATAATTCTGCATGAAAAACCCATTTATCTAAATTAAGGGGGGCGGACCAGCCCCCCTTCTTCCCCTTTATCCTTAACCAATGAACTTCCAAGTTTAATCAGGGAAGCTCCTCAACATAATAAACCAGTATACCAAATTTGGAGCAAATCGAATAATTCTGCATGAAAAGTCCATTTATCTCAATTAAGGGGGGGGGTCCAGCCCCCTTCTCCCCCTTTATACTTAACCCGTAAACCTCCAAATCTAATCAAGGCAACTTCGTAACATAATGAACCGGTATACCAAATTTGGAGCAAATCGAATAATTCTGCATGAAAAACCCATTTATCTAAATTAAGGAGGGGGTCTACCGTACCCCCTTTCCCCCCTTCATACTTAACTAATGAACCTCCAAGTTTAATCAGGGAAGCTCCTTAACATAATAAACCGGTATACGAAATTTGGAGCAAATCGAATAATTCTGCATGAAAAACCTATTTATCTAACTTAAGGAGGGGGGAGGGGACCAGCCCCCCTTCTCTCCCTTTGTCCTTAACCATTGAACCGTCAAAACTAATCAGCGGAACGCCTTATCAGGATGAACATAAAAAAAATTGAAGCAAATCGTACATTTTATTCAAGAGTTATCGCGTTACGTACATACATACGTACGTACGTACGTACATGCATACACACAGAACCGACTTGTACGTTAGCTCTCAGGCTTAGATAGCCTGTGAGCTAAAAAGAGATTGGATAAGCAGATCGACTCCTTTGAGAAATTATAACTTAAACCAGAAATGCGGTAAGTTTGACTCTGAAAGCTTCATTTCCATCTCGCATTTCGCCGCACCAGTGGCCGAGAGGTTCTGCTCTCGAAGCTGGTAGACGGGAGGTGCTGGGTTCGATCCCAATCGCGCCCGTCGACCTAATCGTTCGGAGTTTTCGTGGTTTTCTTCGAGCCGTGGATCTTCCATGCGTTAATACGGATTAGGTTCCCTTAGAAAGACCCCCACGGAGGGCACTCCCCCCGGGCCTATATCCCTCGTGTAGATAATTGGCCGTCAAAAATCAACCCAACCCAACCCATCTCGCATTTCGGCAAATCTCATCTCGATGATTTTTCCAGCATTTCGACGCTTCCAGATGGGCAGCTGCTCGATGGTTGGCTCTCTCGCGGTTTTAAACCTTTCGGGATGGGAAGTCTCTCGAGAGTTTCTCTTGCCCTTTTAAATCTTTCCCGATGGGAAAAGCCTCTCGCTGGTTTCCAGGGGCGCGCCGACCCAGTGTGCAAAGTGTGCACCGCACACAGGCGCCAGAATAGTAAAGGCGCCAAATATTTTAGTCGAAGCTGAAATTTTGAAATTTTTTTATCCAATTTAAATTTATTAAAGCGGTATTTAAATCGAAAGTGCGTCATTTCTGATATATTTCTGAGTTCATTTTTACTTATAAGATATAGGAAATTGTCAGCGGCGTAGCTTTAGGGGTGGGGGGAGGGGAGAGTCTCAAACCGAAAGGTGCCACGGTATCGAACGGTAACGGTCGAAAGGCGCTTTGTTGTCGAAAGGTCACGGTCGTAAGGTGCCACGGAAGGCTTAAGGGCGCCGTCAAGCGCCTAAAATAAATTTAAAAAAGCTAGAAACATAAAAAATTCGGAAGGGCGACCGCGAATGTCCCTTTTGACATCCCTTCTCTAGATCAGGCCTAGGGCTGTCCAGCTTTTCAGAAAGAAGGGGTTCACTACAGTTGGTGGCAAGCATGGAAGGCTCCATTATTCAAATAATTGAAAATGTATAACAATTCTATCTTACCGTAGTATTGGTAGAGATACACAAACTGACGATATAAAAACAGGTAGATATTATATTGCAGAATAGTAAAGCAACATAAGCCTCCAGGTTATGTACGGTACCCATGTAAAAGTAAATTGCCGAAAAAAGCGCAAATCAATCATAGCAATCAGCTAAATTATAACAAAAACAATAAATAAATAAAACAGGTTGCAACTCAAAATGCAATGCATGTAAAAAAAGAAATGAAGAACTCCATTCGATTCCAAACAAATTTAACAGTCACGCCTATCATTGTATGCAATGCATAAAAAAAAAAAAAAAAAAAAAAAAAAAAAAACGAGCGCATGAGCATGTAAGAAAGTTTCATGTCATTTGCAGTCGGGAAACATGTTTTTGAGAACAATCTCAAAATGAATTACGTTTTATTGAAATTTTAATTGTATGTTTTATAGATTTGCTTCGAACAAAGAATAATCGATCAAAAGCGAGTTTCACTCACGTACAGAGAGTTCATACAATAAATTTATTAATTACTAACTGCAATTTTACAAAATATACTCGTTAAACAAATAATAAGACTTCGCAATTATTTTATCAAATATTTTTCAATAATTGCCTTCAATAATTGAATTCAATTGAAATGAAAAACGCTGACTATTTATCATTGTGATTCATCTTACCTAAAACAAAGACCTTGTACAAAGTTTAATCTTGTCATTGTGCCAAGTGCGCTTCGAAAGGAGGTCGCAAAGTTGCATGACCACTTTGATCTGTGCCACGTTTTTTAAGATAGTTTTTTTACTAATATCTGGGCTAATTATCGACAATTCTTTTGGAAAATCATTATCGAGAGTTCTTGGATGATTTCGCGTCAATAGGTCCATCGAACTCCTCTCAACTCACCCCCTGAGCGCCGCCAAATAAAGTTTATGTATAACGGAAAACTGCGATTTTCTGAAAAACTGCATGACCTAGGATAATTGCTACAGTTTTCCTGCAAGATTTAAATAAATTCCAACTACTACTAATTTTTTCGGAATAGTTTCGGATTAGTTTCGGAAATAGGAGGGGGGGGGGGGACATAATTTTGCCATACATTTTCGACGAATTTCTGAAAATATAATAGTATCTAAGAGTAAAACAAATATACTTTTGAGTTCTGTGTTGAGAGCTTTTTCGAACGATACCCCTCCCCTCTTTGGTGATTTTTAAATGAACCTTAAATTTGTATGATTTTACATCTTTAACTCGATTTTGTCTGAAATTACGAAAACCCGCTCACTGTGTTAAAATGGGGGGGGGGGGGGAGCTGCTAATTGTTCAGATTTGTTATGTAATTTTTTTTTTTTATGATTTTTGGAAAATTGTATGTGGTAATAATGAACAAATTAAAATTTTTAAATGACCTCTATTTACCGATGAAAAAATGAGTTAAGAGGAGAGGAGTGAGTGCTTAGTAAAGTACAGGCCAAAAGCTTTAAAACGATATGTTACATGAAAAATTTCATTTTACCGCCTCCCTCCCCGCGGGGAAATGCTTTCTAATAATCTGGGATCAAACATAGACCTCACGAATCGAAGGCCCGTGAAGAGTTTCACCTTCGGTGAAGCCTTCAAATGAGCTGCCCAAATCTTGCTGCAGTATAATTAGGAGCTCAGTTAGAAAATTGACCTCCGGGGGGGGGGGGGTCTGAGTGAGGGAGCTAGAAAGGTTCATAATATGAAAGAGTGGTTTAAGGGTTTTCCGATGATATATCGCATGAGGGTTTAACAGGCGTGCTGCGGTACGCATTGTAAAATCTTGCAAAAATACAAATCTCGAATCTTTTAGTTCCACATTAGTTCTCCGTCAAAAATCCGCATCTAAAACGGTAGAAAATGGTACGGTTTTAAATATTTGATCATCCCCCGCCCCAATTTTTTGTATCGCCTCCCCCCCCCCCTGAAATTTGATACCACCTACTTTTTTAAAATCTTTATTATGTGTTATAAACTATCTGGAAGTCCCAAATAGGTCGGTTCGTCAGGTTTCTTTTTAATTTTAACAAATTCGCGTTTCAACAAAGCATTTCTTTTCCTTTTTAAAAATCGATTTTTTTATAAAGCAAAAACTTGCGGATCGATTTTTATAAAATTTAGATATTATTAAACAGCGTTTAAAGATAGGGCTAGATGCATAACTTTAAAATATCTAAATGATGTATTTTAATAAAATTGACGGCGTTCCAAAGAATCATATTATAAAAATAATTTGTGGTTTCGAAAGACTGGCTTTTAAACTGAGAGTTTGAAAGGAATCATACAATTAATGAAATAATAATTAATATCTAATGTTGTAATTGAGCGACCGTGAAGAAATTTACATATTTGAAAGCAGCGAAAAATTCTGTATCTGGATGAATAAAAATTAAATCTATAAATTTATATTTTGAAAATTTTATATTCGTTCGAAAATGTCCACTATTGAAAGACGTCGATTGCCTGCAATGAACACCTGGCGTCCATGGAAGAGATTTCGAACCTTTCTTTCGAAGGAAATAAAAAGATTTTTTACAAATCGATTTTTCGTGGATTTTTTGACTTCCTCAAACCGTACCGGAATAATTTTTAGAAGTTCTGAAAGGTTTGGTTTTTTTTTTCGTCTGGCTGTGCAAATTTCGGGTTGTCAGGACCAGTAGAATTTAAGATACAGTCCTTTTTAAAAAGGCCCAGTACATTTATCGCCCTAGCAGCTCTGTAATTCTATTAACCCTCCTTTTATCTTCGAGTTTTTGAAGAAGTTCTCTGCGGTTTGAAAAATACCTATGCTCTTTTTGAATTATGAATACTTTTCATTCTTTTAATTTGGACTTTTTAATTAATTTTTCAACTATTAGAGATTTAAAATTCTGAAACTTAGGTGCAAGGTGCATCAGGTGAGGCTTTCGACTATCCTCACAAAAAGTTTGAGCCTCGTATGTGCCTTATATTCTGCTAGCCATTGCACACAGACCGGGCGAAACTTTAGCCAGCATATAGGGTTCTATATTTTCTAATATAAAATCAAATGTTCCGGAACTGGAACATTTTCGAATGCACCCCTAATTATGATCTACGAGTGGTAATTGCTTAAGATGCATCTTAATTGATGTTACATTACTTTAAAAGAAATAAAAGTACTATAACGTGCTAATAAAAGTATTATATGTATTTGCTAATATAAAATCAAATGTTCCGGGACTGGAACATTTTCGAATGCACTCCTAATTATGATCAACGTGTAGTAATTGTTTAAGGCGCACCTTAATTGATGTTACATTACTTTAAAGAAATAAAGTACTATAACGCGCGTTCCGGTGCATTACAAACATCATAATTTGAGAAAATGTTTTTCTACTTTTATGTGTATTTACTGTATTACGAGCACCCCATTCTTTGTGTCATAGTCCTACCATTGATTAATTCAACACAGCTATATTTCCAAATTAAAGTTTATTTGAACTGTTTTAAGTATAAATATAAATAAAAATCAGATCTTAAAAATTCCGGGAGTGATGGAGGTAAAAGAAGCTGATTTACTTAGGAGGTGTGGGGAGAGAGAGCAAACAGTTGAAGCACCCACCTTTTAGGGATGTTCGTTAATTGCATAGCTGACAACATTCTTTAGTTTTTAATTCAAACAACAATATTTTTAATCAGAAATTTAATTCAATAAATGAAATAAAAAAGAACCCTGTGGAAACAAGACACATTTCATTAAATACATTTTCTGGTTCCAAATTAGTTTATTTGATTTGGAGAAAAACTCCGGAAAGTTGGCTTGGCAGCTATGCATTTATATTCTTTGGAAAAAAATTAGATTTTTTTTTTTTTTGGGGGGGGGGGGGGGTAGGAATATGGGGCGCTCGAAATCTCCCAATGAAAAGCCTTTCGAGGATTTCTCTCGCGTTTTTCAACATTTCGCTATGAGAAGCTTTTCGAGGATTTCTCTCGTCCTCGGCAGAGAAGAAAAGTAAGAAAATTTATCGAGAGTACCAAGGGACGAAATAGAGAAAGAGGCATGACAATGAGCTGTGAAATGAAGCCCTAATTTTCAAAGTTTCTCTTATTTTAGTCCTACCAAGATGTCACATACCTGGAGCCCTCCGATAAAAATTATTTATTAAATATAAAAATTTCAAACAGGAAGGTGGGTCGGGTGATTTCGATGGAGGAGGTCGTGAGAGTGGACTCAGTCGGGGTGCAGTTTTAAAAATTTTACCGAACCCTTCCTGTGGCATATAATCGAAAAGCCCTTTGACCACTCTTTTATACTATGAACCTTTCTTCGCCCAAAGGGGGATGGGAAGGGGCGAACAAATTTTTTAAACCGTAGCCGATTTCTATAATAAATTTAAATATCAATTTAGATGTGGGTTTTTTATGCAGTCTTCCGGTAAATATTATTTATTGAACATAAAAATTTTAAAGTGGCGGCTGTGTGAATTCCGGTGCGAAAGAGTGGGCCCACGGGGGGAGGGAGGGGGAGCAATTTTCAAACTTTTTTTGGACCAGTCATGTGATATGTCATCGGTAAGCTCTCGGATGACTCTTTCATATTATGAGACTTTCTTCCTCCCCTCCCCAATTTGGTCCCCACTGCGAGGGTAGTTTTTTCCGTTTTTATCATTTTAGGTCGGATTTTTTTATGGAGCCCTCCTCTAAATATTATTTATAATATATGAAATTTCAGGACACTTTTCCAAATTTAGCCAAGACCCTTCATGTGACATATCGTTGGAAAGGTTTGTGACTACTTATTGATGCTATGCACTTCCGATGGCCGCCCCCCCCCCCACTTTGCCCCCCGGAGGACACTTTTCCAAATTTAGTCAATACCCCTCTTGTGAGATATCGTTGAAAAGGTCTGTGACTACTTATTGATGTTATGCACTTCCGGTGACAGTCCCCGCCCCCACTCTTTGCCCCCCGGGGACACTTTTTCAAATTTAATCAAGACCCCTCGTGTGAGATATCGTTGGAAAGGTCTGTGATTACTTATTGATGTTATGTACCTACGGTGTCCCCACCACCACTTTGCACCTCCCCCGGGGGCACTTTTCCAAATTTAGCCAAGACCCCTCATGTGAGATATCGTTGGAAAGGTCTGTGACTATTTATTGATGTTATGCACCTCCGGTGACAGTCTCCCCCAATTTGCCCCTCCTGGGGGACACTTTTTCAAATTTAGCCAAGACCCCTCATGTGAGATATAGTTGGAAAGGTCTGTGACTACTTATTGATGTTATGCTCCCCCGGTGCCCATCCCCCCATTTTGCACCCACGGGGGACACTTTTCCAAATTTAGCCAAGACCCCACATATGAGATATCGTTGGAAAGGTCTGTGACTACTTATTGATGTAATGCACCTCCGGTGACCGCCCCCCCCACTTTTCCCCCAAGGGGCTGTTTTTCTAAATTTAGCCGAGACCCCTCCTGTGACATATTGTTGGAAAGGCTTATGACCACTTACTCATGTTATCCACCTCCCGCACCCCTCCCCCCCTTGCCCCCACGGGGAGGGCATTTTTATAAATTCAGATCCAGACTTCTCATGTGACATATGTTGGAAAGGCCTAAAGACCTGTGACGACTTAATCATATTATGCAGCTGCTGTGCCCCTCCGCTCGCTTTGACCCCTCCCCCAAGAGATCTGGTCCGAGGTTCATTCGTTTCGATATTATATTTTTTACAAGATTTTGTAGTGCGTGCACACCACACCCGCCTGCTATCATATATCAGTGCCGTATATAGCGGGTAACCTGATCGTGATTTCATATTACAAGATTACGTATAAATTAGGGGCCCCGATTAAAGGAGGGGCCCGCTAGCGGTCGAAGTCACCTAGTCTTTATTAATATCGACTCATTCCAGTTCACCCGCAGACGATTCTTGATAAATGTATGACGTATATAATACATAATATATGATTTATAAAAGAAATTTGCAAACTGTAGTCATCAAGAAAAAATTTACACAATCGAAAAATATCGAGATGTCCATACAATCGAGAAAATCGAGAAAAACATCTCGTTATCGCCCATCACTACGGCACATTATATAGTTTCTGAATAAGAGAATCTAGCAATTGGATGCGTTTGAGAGCAAAAATGAATTTAAAAATGAGTAAGAAAATAGACAGTTTGGATTTGAATGCACCCTTAATAAGATGATTTTTTTCTTCAACCGCTATGTGTTTTTAATTTGTTTTTGCTTTAAGAATTGGCCCTATCAAAAACTTGCCTATATAAATGTTGAACACAATATTAAGAAGATATATATGATAAATTCATGGAGATTTTATATCTTGTGAATTGACGGAGTTATGAAAATTTTTCTTCTTCAACCCCCTTTTTTGTTTTCGTTTTTAATTTTTTTTTTGCGGTACGAATTGGTCCTATCAAAAACTTGTGAATATAAAAGTTGTAGATAATATTAAGGAGATGTATAATAAAATTATTGGATTTGATATCTTGAGAATTGACGAAGTAAGGAAATTTTTTTCTCCCAAAAACCCTATTTTTTGGGCCTCTTGAGCCTATTTTAAATTTTATCAAAAATCTGTGATGCATGAATTTCTGGCGCTATTTTTAGAAGTAATAAAAACTTTAAACTGATTTGATATGTACAAAAATTAAGAAGTTATGGGGTTTTTTCGGTTTTCACAAAACACCTCCCCATTTCCATCCCCTTTGTCCGCTTTTGCCCATTAACGAACTTGACCAAGATTTTATATCCCTTGATTTTATGTATCAGTTTGGAAGAGATTTGTGCAGAATTGCGGAAGTTATCGTGTCCAGAAGAAAGTGATAACACAATTGCTTCGGGAAATTCCGTTCAAAATACCCACTTTGACATGATTTTTTTAAATATATTCTGCCTCTATCAAAAAATCGATCACTGCGGTACATTATATAGTTTCTGAATAAGCGAATCTACCAATTAAATGCGTTTAAGAGCAAAAATGAATTTAAAAATGAGTCATAAAATAAGCAGTTTGGATTTGAGTGCATCCTTAATGCAATGATTTTTCCAACACAATCCGCTTCGGGAAATTCGGTTCAAAATGCCCATTTTAACAGCATTTTTAAAAATATATTCTGCCTCTATCAAAAAATCGACCATTACGGTACATTATATAGTTTCTGGGTAAGAAAACGTACCAATTGGAAGCCTTTGAGAGCAAAAATGAATTGTAAAATGAGTCAGAAAATACGCAGTTTGGATTTGAATACACCCTTACTTAGATGATTTTTTTCTTCAACCGCTATGTATTTTTAATTTGTTTTTGCTGTAAGAATTAGTCCTATCCAAAACTTGTCTATATAGATGTTGTAGACAATATTAAGAAGATACATGATAAATTCATGGGGATTTTATATCTTTTGAATTGACGGTGTTATGGATTTTTTACTTCTTCAAACCCCCTTTTTGTTTTCGTTTTTAATTTTTTTTTTTTTTTTTTGCGGTACGAATTGGTCCTATCAAAAACTTGTGAATATAAAAGTTGTAGATAATATTAAGGAGATTTATAATAAAATTAATTGAAATTGATATCTTGAGAATTGACGAAGTTATGAATTTTTTTCTCCCAAAAACCCTATTTTTTGCGCTCCTTGAGCCCATTTTTAACTTTATCAAAAATCTGTGATACATAAAATTTTGGCCCTATTTTTTGAAGTAATAAAAACTTTAAACTGATTTGATATGTACAAAAATTAAGAAGTTATGGTGGTTTTTCGGTTTCACAAAACCCCTCCCTATTTCCATCCCCTTGGTCCGATTTTGCCCATTAACGAACTTGACCGAGATTTTATGCCCTTTGATTTTATGTATCAGTTTGGAAGAGATTGGTGCAGAATTACGGAAGTTATCGTGTCCAGAAGAAAGTGATATATATATATAGATAGATAGATATATAAAGTTTTTTACTGAGGGCGGTTTTGGGTTCTAGGGGTTATGATCGGTGTAGATCTGCAAAAATTTTTCAGAAATTCCAACATGGGAACGATCCCAATAGGTAGTATTTCATACGAAATCTACCTAAAAGCATGGATAATTTTTAGACTATCATTCTTTTGCAGGGTATCAATTTTTTAAAAATACAGCATTTAGAGATTTTAAACTTATGCATCTAGCTAGGCCTATCTTTGGACGCTAACTAAGAATATGTAAATTTCAAAAAATTTGATTCGGAACTTTTTGTTTTATAAAAAAAAAAAAAAAAAAAAAAAAAAAAAAAAAAAAAAAAAAAAATCGATTTTTAAAAAGACATGCTTTTTTGAATAGAGAATGAACGCGAATTTGTTAAAATTCGGAAAACTAACTAACCGATCGATTTGAAACTTTTAGCTAGTTTATAACGCATAATAAAAATGTTTAAAAATGAGGATGCGTTGAATTTTTGGGGGAGAGGGGGCTCCGGGGGCACTTTTCTAAATTTTGTTGACACCCCCATGTGATATATCGTTAGAAAGCTCTGTGACAACTTATTCATATTATTATGCACTTCCCGTGCCCCTCCCAACACTTAGCTCCCCCGGGGGAAAACTTTTTTAAATTTTGCCATCACCCCTCATGTAATATATCATTGAAAAGCCCTTTGACCACTGTTTCAAAGTGTAATGTTTGTATAGAACATACTGCGCTCCCTGTCGGTGGAAGTGTGAACTAACCACTATTTTCGAATAGTAATTTAAGCAAATTTCTTATTTTAGTCAACGTCCTTATTCGAACACCATCTTTTTGGAGCATCTTAATAGGCCAGATTTACATCATCTACAAAACTTTTGAAACGTTCGGACGGGTAGAAATATTTTTTACAAAACAAAATGTGTGAAAATGCCCACTAAATCAGTAAAAACCTGCGTGTTTTCTCGCGGTTTCGGTCGCTTTTGGTACGCATAGACTCCAAAAATCAAATTACGCAAAATAGCATGTACCTTCAATTCAATATTTTTTCGCGATTTTTCATTTAAAAATATAAATTTAGACAAAATGGAGTTAAAGATATAAAATCATAGACATTTCAGGTTCATTTAAGGGTCATTCATCGCGGGCCTAGGCAACGCCGGACGGGTCAGCTAGTATATAAATAAGATTGAAAGTTCCTTTTAAAAGGAAATGTGAAAATTCATGATTTACATTTATTTTGACAAAAAAGAAGAAAGAAAGAAAGAAAAATTGGAAAACTAACAATTTAACAACGAATTTTTTAGCCTCATTTTTGCATGGCAAAATATAAAATACTTTTGAAAGCCCGCAACTGTAATAGGTGAAAAATCTTTGAAAGATAAATTAAATAATGAATACCAGATCAATTTTAACACAATTATTCTAATTGGTAAATAAATCTTAATAGGTGTAAATTTCCAACTGGGCGAAAAATGTCCGGACCAGGATTCGAACCAGGGATCTCCTGGCTGAAGCCACCAGAGCTCTGCCATCTGAGCTATCCCGGACGAATCTGGTGGAACTTTATCCTCCAGGTAACCTTAATTATTATAGCATCTGGTCTGAAACCTGGTTCAGCTCAACTGAATAAATATCAGGTAATGGAACTCCAGAAATCGCTGGATACGAAATCATACTAGATTAATTTTAACACAATTATTCTAATTGGTAAATAAATCATAATAGAAGAAAATTTCCAACTGGGCGAAAAATGTCCGGACCAGGATTCGAATATTTGACATCTATACTCCTATTATAAAGAGGAAAAAATTGTTTATTTGTCGGAGATAAGCTCTGGAACTACCGAACCGATTCCAAAAGTAATGGTATCAAAATGATGGTGTTAGTCCAACTTAGAACATAGGCTATATCTGATGCCGGTGCCACTACCCCAAAGGGGGTGTAGGAGCAAAAAACGTTCTAAAAATGCGATTTTAGCGTTACTGAAGGGCCTAGAAATGTGAAATTTTGAATATTAGTTACTTATAAAATATAAATGATGTCTAAGAACAGTTCTTAAACAATTCGAAATTTAAAAGGGGTGAAAATACACAAAAAGCGTTCTAAAAAACGTTCTAAATGGTAGTTTCTTTTCTACACAATCTCAAGAAATACCAAACCGATTTAAAAAATATTGGTGTCAAAATGATGGTGACAACGCTTGCTCCAAGATAGGCTATGTTTTATGTCGGTGCCACAACGTTCTAAAAATGCGATTTTAGCGTTACTGAAGGGCCTAGAAATATGAAATTTGAAATATTAGCTAATTATTAGATATAAAGGATTTCTAAGAACAGTTCTTAAACAATTCGAAATTTAAAAGAGGTGAAAATGCGCGAAAATCGTTCTAAAAAAAGTTCTAAATGGTGGTTTCTACACAATCTCAGGAAATACCAAACCGATTTAAAAAATAATGGTGTTAAAATGACGGTGACAACCCTTGCTCCAACATAGGCTATGTTTCATGTCGGTGCCACTACCCCAAAGGGGGTGCAGGAGAAAAACGTTCTAAATTGCGGCTTTTGCGTTACGGAAGGGCCTAGAATCGTGAAATTAATAGGGGGTCAAAATGCGCAAAAAGCGTTGTAAAAAACTTTCTAAATTGCGATTTCTATGCAATCTCAGGAAGTACTGAACCGATTTCAAATATAATGGTGTAAAAATGATGGTGACAGATCTTGCTCCAAGATAGGCTACACTTTATATCTGTTTCCACTACCCCAGAGGAGATGCAGGAGCAAAATGAGCGAAAAGCGTTCTAAAAATGTTCTAAATGCCGATTTATCGGCAACATCTCAGGAAGAATTAATCTGATTTCAAACGTAATGGTAGGAAATTGATGCTGACAGCCTCTGCTCTAACATAGACGCTATTTTATGTCGGTATCACTATCACCAAAATGTTGCAGGAGCAAAAAAGCATTCTAAATTTCGACTTTTGTGATCGGTAGGGGCTAGCAGCTTAAAATTAGGCAAGGTACATATTTAACAGATATAAATGATCTTTAAGAACAGTTTCGAAAAAATTGGAAATTTAAAAAGGGTTGAAAATGCTCTAAAAGCGTCCTAAAAACGTTCTAAATTGCGATTTCTACTCAATCTACGGAAATACCAAAGCTATTTCAAAAGTAATGGTTGAAAATCAATGGTGGCAGTCCCTGCTATAACATAGGCTATATTTTATGTTGCTGTCACTACCATCTGAGGGTTGCAAAAGCAAAACATGTTCTAATTTGCGTTTTTTGCAAAACTGAGGGGTCTAACACTTTGAAGTATGGCATGGTATTTACTTACAAGATGCAACTGCTTTCTAAGAACAGTCGAAAGAAAATTCCAAATTTAAAAAAATGAAGTGAGTGAAAAGCGTTATAAATTACAATTTTTAAGCAAACTTTAAACATACCAAACCGATTAAAGAAAATAATGATGACAAATTTTGGTGATAGAACCTGCTCAAACATAAGCTATATTTTATGTCTGTTCCACTACCACCAGAGGGTTGCAGGAGCTAAAAACTTTCTAAATTGCGATTTCTGTGATACTGAAAGAGCTAGAAACTTTAAATATGACATGGTAGTTACTTATAAAATATAAATGCCCTCGAAGGAACGTCGAAAATAAATTAGAATTAAAAAGGGGTGAAGCGAAGGGGAGGTGCGAAAAGCATTCTAAAAAAGTTCTAAATTACGATTCTATGCAATTTCAGGGAACATAAACCGATTATAAAAGTAATAGTTGCGAATCAATGGTAGCAGTCTCTGATCCTACACAGGCTATATTTTATGGCGGTGATTCTACCACCTGGGGTTCACAGGAACAACAAACGTTCTAATAAAGGGCTTTAAAAGCTACGTTTTTAAAATTACGTTTCTGTGGAATATTAGTAAATAACAAACCGATTTCAAAATTAATGTTGGCAAATTAATGGTGACAGTTCCTGTTTCAACATAGCCCTTTATGTTCAGAGAGGTGGTAGGACTTGGAATTTGACATTATGATTAATTTTAAGATGTAAAAAGATGGTTTCTAAAAAATTCAAAATTTCAAATGAATACTGAAATGAGCGTATTAATTGAGCATAAAAGTTTCAAAATATTTTCTAAATTATCATTTATTTAGTTTTATTTCATTTTATTAATTTAAGTCTCATTTCTGCGTAATGCAGTGTAATAATGATGTTTAATCAAATTGTTTTAAATAGTAATTTTTGAATTATTCCTAAAAGTAGTAAGTACCTTTTAATAAAAAAAACCTTTTAATAAAATAAAATATTACCTTTTAATAAAATAAAAATTTAGTTAGTACCTTTTAATAAAAATTAGACATATAAATGTCACTTGGCATATTTCAAACATTACGCGAGCAAAGCCGCGGGGTTTGCTAGTAACGGATAAACGCGTAAATATAGAAACTTTCATTCTTGCCTTCAGCTTACTTTTGTCTCAAGAATGTTTTAAAGTAGAGTAGAATTGAGCAAATAATTATATAGTAATCAATACGAAAAAAAAAAAAATCTTTTGATTTTTTTTCTTGTTTTATTCTTTATATTTATTTATTTATTATTATTATTTATATTTATAATTTTTTAATTTACTTCTTTTATTTTATTTTAAATTATGTTTATTTCTTTTATTTACATTTTTCCCTATCAATTTCTCTTCTATCATTTTGGCAACACTTTCGTCTTCTGCATATGCTCCTTTCAACTAGCGCCATCTGTCGCATTCTTTGCAAGCTCTACCTTTAAGTTCATTTTTGGCCTTGTCCCCTTACGGACATGTGTTTGCTGTAGCTGATGACGAGTCGTTAATATTTTTAGCTCGAAACGCGTCCTTTGTATTTTTTTTTATTTTATGGTGATTTTTTACAAAGATTTATTATTTTAATTTCTTCATTTGTTTTCATTGTGTATGGAAAAAAAATGGTGACTTGGTATGTGACTGACATTTCACCAGATAACCGTGATTTTCTTGTGACGTTTATGAGTTCACATGGACCATGGACCTAACATAATTCGTAGCCCTTTAGAGATTATCTTTGTTGGATACCGCTTGAAAATATATTCATTACATACAGTACCAGTACCATCAGCAGCATCAACAGACAAAATCTTACAAAATCTTACAACACACTTTTAACTACATTGGAGAAATATTTTAAAAGAGATTTAAATAATCTGTTGCATAACTGTTGACTGATTTGCTTTTTCTTAAGCATTTTATAATAGTACTAGCTGATCCGCCCGGCGTTGCCCGGCCCGTGATAATATTCTTAAATGAACCTTAAATTTGTATGATTTTATATCTTTGACTCGATTTTGTCTGTAATACGCGTGAAAAATCAGTTTAAAAAAAGAAAACCCGACTTTCATCAATAAAAAGGCACGAAATAACTGTCACGGGAAACGACATGCTTCCGACGACTGCGTAATTTTCGTGCTAAAATATTGATAATTAACTGTAAAAATCTCTGACTTATGCGCAACCATTTTTTTTTTTTTTTTTACATAGAAATCCTGAGTGATTTTTTTTTATTTTGAAACTGATTATTGTCGGAAAATGTTGTATTTCCATCTTCCACCGGCAGGGTGTGCAACCTGTTCAGAGCAAAGCACTTTCAGAACGACACGCGTACTTGCTGCCTGCGCCTGCGGCGCCGTATACAGGTGTACTGCGCGCGTTCTGCAAATTTCTGTAGTTCCATTTTCTTCCGCCAGAAGGCGCAATGTGCTCTAAACGAACATACGACACTAGTCCCTGCTGCCTGCGGCACCGTATAGAAAGACGTGCTGCGCACGCGCTGCAAAATATGTTAGTTCCATATTCCACCACCAGGGGGTGCACTCTATTCTAAACAAACCTCTATCCGACTGAAACTTCGTTTTAAAACCTGTCAAATAATATATCACAAGAGGAGTGTCGTTAAAAGTTAGAAAAGTGTCCCGGGGTGTCAAAGTGGGTTGAGGGGCGACGGGAGATGCACAATATGAAAGAGTGGTCACAGGGCTTTCCTATGATATATCACATGAGGGGTTGGGAAAAAGTTGGAAAATGGACCCATCCCGTGTGTCGTTCGATAGCGCCACCAGGCAACGGAAAGAGGAAAATGGGAGAGAAGCTACTAATTGTCGAGATCTCTTAGGTAAATTTTTTTCATAATTTTTGGAAAATTGTATGGGGTAGCAATGAACAAATTAAAACTTTAAATTACCCTCTAGTGGTGAAAAAATGAGTTAAGAAGGGGTGAGTGGGTGCTTAGTAATATACAGGCTAAAAGCTTTAAAACGATATGTAACACGAAAAAATACATTTCCGGCCCTCCACACGAGGGCGAATAGTCCCCTAATTGTCTGGGCTCAAAATAGACCCCACCAATCGAATTCCCGTGAATTCGGAACTTTTTGTTATATATATATATATATATATATATAAATCGATTTTTAAAAAGAAATGCTTTTTTGAATACAGAATGAACACGAATTTGTTAAAATTCGGAAAACTAACTAACCGATCGATTTGAAACTTTTAGCTAGTTTATAACGCACAATAAAAATTTTTAAAAATGAGGATGCGTTGAATTTTGAGGGGAGAGGGGGCTCCGGGGGCACTTTTCTAAATTTTGTTGACACCCCCATGTGATATATCGTTAGAAAGCCCTGTGACAACTTATTCATATTATTATGCACTTCCCGTGCCCCTCCCAACACTTAGCTCCCCCGGGGGGAATGAGGTCGAATCTCGCTGTAGCTTATAATTAGGAGCTGAGTTCGAAAAATTGTCCGGGGGGGGGGCTTCATAACATGAACCCAAGAACCCATAATATGAAAAAAGGTTCATAATATGAAAGAGTGGCTCGAGGGCTTTCCAATGATATATTAAATGAGGAGTTCGGGAAAAGTTTGAAAATTGCTCCTCTGGGTCCACTCTCGCGACCCAGGAATTTACCCACCCCTCTTTAAAATTTTTATATTTAATAAATAATATTTATCGGATGTCTTCGTAAGAAAACAACATCTAAAGGAAACTTATTGTAGAAAATACTACGATAAAAAAATCGCCCCCCCTCCCCTTCCCCGAAATTAAACTCACCCACCTTCTTTAAAAGTTTTAAGTGTTATTAAATATCTCAAATGTTAAAATCGATCCAAAAAATTCAATGTAAAATAATAATTAGTGGACAAACGCTTTTGTACAAAACTGTACGGTTTTAAAAATTTCTTCCCGCGCCTCTCACCCCCCCCCCCCCCACACCCCGAAATTCAACTCTTTCATTAAATTTTTTAAGAATCATATATCTGAAATTTTAAAATCAATAAAAAAAAAAAATCGCACGTAAAATAAAGATAATTAGTGGAGAAAGCTTAGATTGATATAATGTGCCGTTGCCAAGTCTTTCTTTTTCTTTTTAAAAATCATTTTTTGGGGGGGAGGGAGGGTAAAATAAAAGTTCTTAATCGATTTTTATTAGATATTTGGAATCAGCGTCGAAAAATAATAATAGATGCATACCTTTAAAATGTGTAAATGCACTATTTATAAAAATGTTGCACTCCCCAAAAAAATCCTGGTCCAAAAATTATCTTTAGTTTTACCTGCTGGTGCTTTAAATGTTGTCGGGGAGAAGGAAATGAAATTCAAAATAAATCCTTAATTATAAATCTCTAAATGCAATATTTGTAAAAATTTTATAGGCCAGGAAACAATGCTACTTCTCTTGGCGACAGCTGTCTGGACTCGGAAAGATTACAAACATCCAGGCACGTAACCAGGGAGGGGGCTAAGGGGGTGAAGCCCCTCCCGAAAGTTTAAAAAGACTTAGCAAAGTTATCTCTACTGATAATAAAAATTGGCAATGTTTTTATCTTCCATTACATTAAAACTACGCACATTTTCAGTTATAAGTTATAGCAAACACTCGTTATATCGCTCATTCGGATATATTGTTCTTTTTCATATCTACCACTAAAAATATATGTTCTTCTTAAAACTTAGTTTTAACTATCTTTATGCACAGTAAAATTCGATAAGTGTATTTCCGTATCATTAATTTGATTAAGAAAATGTAAGTGTGATACGCGAATGGCGGATAAGTTAACTTCAGGAGTCAAATATAAAACATTTGCTTGCATGTTATGATCTTCCTTAATTTTCTCCTCCCTCATTATATCACGCATATAATGAAAACTTAGAGTGGTCAGTATTAAAATGTTTTGTAAAGAAAGGAGCCAAAAACTTTAACCCCTTGCCTATGGAATATATTTGCGAGAAAAACGTGCCAAAAATGGATTTTTTTTTTCTTTGAATGGTTTGAACGGGTTTGAATGAAATTTGGGAAGAACTGCAGAATTACAAAAATCCGCCAAATGGCGCGAAACTGCAGAATTTTTCGCGGGAAAGTATAGCCATCTATTGGAAAAACTGATAAATTACATATTATGCATTGGACGAACTGTGTTCAGGCTTCACGGAATTCAAACACCGTTTTTTCTCTTGCCCGAACTCAGGTCGGTAATTCCAAATTTGGTGCATTTGCGTTGCCCGAACTGAGTTCGGGCGTCACATGCAAGGGATTAATAACCGCCAATAATGTAAAATTATGTGAAAAGTAATTATTTTAAAGAAAGTATCTTTGAAAATAGTGTTAGAATTGTAAAAGACATTTTATTTGAAAGAAAAGCTAGCAGTAGGAAATTTTGAAAAGGAATTGTTTGAGGAAAAGCGATAGGGTATCGAGAACCCTTCAAATGCGCCACGGCGTCCAGGCTCTTCTCTGAACGACTTTGCTTTAATTTGTTTGCATATGAATCTTTAATAGAAAGAAAATGTGCACAGAGTATTCTGTTTGTCAGGGAAATTTTCTTTCTTTTGAAGAATTATCAATTTTAGGTATGGACAACCCTATGTAGGGATTTTTTTGGCAGCAACATCTAACATTCTAACAATCATATTTTGTCCAGAGAAAGAAATGCCACTTTGAGGTGATTATGATAGCGGTCCTCTAACGTTAAAAAAACCGATAAAAAAGACCATATAGTCCAGGCAATAGGGAATTTTACCTAGCAAAATTAATGATAGTACTGAAAATCGGCTTTCTAGATGTTTTTTGGGTCGCTGAATCCGAATTTGTAACTTCCCACCAAAATTTCCCCCGGCAACCTCCCCAAATTTTGGCAAAAAGCCCCCCAAAAAGGTTTTTATTAAAAAAATCAATTTTTTTATTATTTTAGGGGAAAAGTATCCAGAAATTCAGAAAGTAGACAAAATGACATTATCATATATGACATTATCACTTAGGATGAAGGGGAAGGGGGATCTGCCTCGGAACATGTGCGCGGTGCTGCGTGAACTAAGTTGCGCAATTCCACTTAACCATTCACACGTTTACATTCGACCTCCCATCTCCCCTCCGAACTTTCTCTATAAGGTTTACTTTAAGATTTTTGGGTCGCTGAATCCGAATTTTTAACTTTCCCCCCAAAATTTCCCCCCCCCCCGAAACTCCTCCCAAATAGTTGTTTTTAACTTAAATTTCTTATTGTTTTAGGGGAAAAGCATTACGAAATTCAGAAACTAGACAAAATTTGCAACAAATAGGATATATGACATTATGAATTAGGATGAACGGGGAGGGTGTGGGCTGCCTCGGAACATGCACTGCGGCGCTACGTGCACTAAATGATGAAGTCCAGGCAATAGGGGATTTTATCTGGCAAAATTAATGGTAGTACTAGAAATCGGCTTTCTAGATGTTTTTTGGGTCGCTCAATCCGAATTTGTAACTTCCCACCAAAATTTCACCCGGCAACCGCCCAAAAAATTGATTTTTTGAAAAAATTTGTACTTTGAGAAAAGCGCTTGGGGAATGTTCCGAGGCAGCCCCCTCTCTCCCCGTTTATCCTACGTCATAATGTCATATATCCTATTTGTTGCAAATTTTGTCTAGTTTATGAATTTCGTAATGCTTTTCCCCTAAAACAATAAGAAATTTAAGTTAAAAACAACTATTTGGGGGGGGGGGGTTCGGGAGGGGGAAATTTTGGGGGTAAGTTAAAAATTCGAATTCAGCGACCCAAAAAACTTAAAGTAAACCTTATAGAGAAAGTTCGGAGGGAAGATGGAAGGGCTAATGTAAACGTGTGAGTGGTTAAATGGAATTGCGCAACTTAGTCCACGCAGCACTGCGGCGCATGTTCTGAGGCAGATCCCCCCTTCCCCTTCATCCTAAGTCATAATGTCATATATCTAATTTATTGTAAATTTTATCTACTTTCTGAATTTCTAGCTACTTTTCCCCTAAAACGAATTTTTTAATAAAAACCTTTTTTGGGGGGCTTTTTACCAAAATTTGGGGGTTGCCGGGGGAAATTTTGGTGGGAAGTTACAAATTCGGATTCAGCGACCCAAAAAACATCTAGAAACCCGATTTCCAGTACTACCATTAATTTTGCTAGGTAGAGTCCCTATACGGTCTCTATTGCCTGGACTAATAAGCTAAGAGCACTTTTAAGATGAATTGAAACGACATATTCTAAACAGCCGTAGAAATGCTACTTACTTCAGCCCAGACATTCAGAAAGAAATCATTCAAATATGCTCGCATATAGTTACCGAAGAACTAATTACCAAAATAAATAACGCGATCTGTTTCAACTAGATTGCTGATGAAACTATGGACATTTCAAGCACAGAACAGCTTGCCCTTTGTGTTAGATATGTGGACTATTTATAAAATTCGCAAAATCCATATTTCAGGAAGATTTTTTAGGTTTCATCCCAATAAATGATTTGTCCATCGAAAATTTAATACAACGTTGTGATGAACTACGTCTTAACATGTCTAAATGCCTCGCACAGGCGTATGAGGGAGCGGCCAGTACGGATGGTTATGTTAGTGGGGTCCAGTCTAGAATTAATCAGAAGTATCAAAAAATTAGATACGTCAATTGTGCCAACCACCGGTTAAACTTTCCATTGTTCAACAGCATGTTGATTCCTGGCATCCGAAACTGTCTTGGAACTGTTGATGACGATCTTCCAAACTGAAATAAAGGTCCTAAGACTAACATTTAGGCCGACAGCACGTGCAAATCCTCAAATTGCATTAGCTGAAGAATATTACAGGGACACGGTCTTTATTCTCTGTGTAGAAAGTGTTATTCAAAATTTGAACGACAGATTCATTTTGAATGAAGACATTCTAACAGATTTTCAAGTACTTCTTCCAAGATTTGCTTCTCCAGAAAAAACGAATATATTAGAGAATCTCTCTCTTGATGATAAAGGTGCAATGGCGCAAGTGAAAGTTATTATGGTGCGAGAGAATTGCTAATGTTGACACAAACACAGAGGTCTCAAAACTTTATTACAATACGATCAAACACTTGCTTACAGTCTTGGCTACAACCCCAGTAAACAACAGCCAGTGGTAAAAGGTATTTTGTGATTATGAAAAGAATTAAATCTTTGCTTCGAAGTTTTTATGGCCGATGAGAAACTGAGTAGTCTTGCAATGATTTCCATTCATTGGGACATTACAGTAGATCCTGATAAGACAATCAGTCTTATGACTGAGAAGAAGTCGCGAAGATTGCTTCTGTAGCACTAGTAAACTTATTGTACCAAGATTACTGCATTTCTTATTATTCTAATTCTAATCAGAAAATGGGAAATATAAATATAATTTTTATGATTACATATATCTATAACAATTATTATTTTATTTAGAAAAAATAATATGTGTAATTCCATCTATGGGTTAACCATTTGAAGACTCTGCGCTTGTAATGCGAGACACTCGCATGCTAATATTAATCCCGCTCTTTAAATCTATTCAAGTTACTTGCTTGTATTTCAATCTAACAAAAACATAGCTGTGAAAAAAGGGAGCCAAGTTCTGTAAAGACAATGGCAAGAAAAGAAGTGATATCTAAGTGGGTGCCAAGTTCAAATAAAATTCACTCAAACTTACCTACTGAAGTATTATAGTATTTTTTAAATTATTTAGAAATAAAAATTATTGATAGCATATTAATAATAAATCTAGAACTTGGCAAGTTTTTACCTACAAGTCATTTATATTTATTAATGACATTATTATATCTAAACTTGTTATTTAATGTTTGGAAGCCTTCATTTGAGTGAGCTCCTTCCCCTTGAAGGATGGTGGGATAGAATATATCCCACCTAATTTTAACTGCAAAATGCCACATTGACACTAGAATTCAGGACTAAAAAGTTTAATTTTATTAAATACGTGAAAAGAAGTTTTTACCCATTTTGAAATAAATTTGTTTTTAAATTCTGGTGTGATTGAATCATTTCAGCATGTCACGAATAAGAGCTCTTTGCCCCTGAAGGGTTAAAGGGGTGAAGTCTCTAGAGGGATGACCAAGAACAAGAGTAAAGGTATCTGTCTCTTTCTTAGATCTTTTAGTCTGTTTGCATTGAGGTTTCCGTAGGGTGGGTGCTAGAGTGATAACCAAAGACGAGCGGGAATGTATTTGTGTATTTATTGGTTTATCAAATCTTTAACATGAGTCATTTGTTTATAATAATAACTATATTATTTTTTTTATAATGACATTGTTGTTAATATTAACATCATCATTTTATTAAGACATGAAATTGATAGGCATAACATTTATCAAAAACTTGCCAAGTTCTAGATTTATTATTAATATGCTATCAACAATTTTTATTTCTAAACAATTTAAAAAATGCTATAATACTTCAGTAGGTAAGTTTGAGTGAATTTTATTTGAACTTGGCACCCACTTAGATATCACTTCTTTTCTTGCCATTGTCTTTACAGAACTTGGCTCCCTTTTTTCACAGCTATGTTTTTGTTAGATATCATTACTTTTTGTAAAGTTACAATATATTTGGACACTTTACTTAATGCTTTTTAATGTGTTTACATGAGACTATTTTATTCACCAAGCAACATTCAATTTTAATTTAAATTTCCCACAACAAACTATTTGGCTGTCAATTTGCGGCAGAAATCTATATTTTAATACTGCTACACTGAATGCATGTTTTGAAACGAAATGTATTGATTCGAAATTTTTATTGTTTCTGAAACAACAGTTCCTATTAAATTCCTATATTAAATTTTCCTATTAAATTTTCCAATTAAATATCCTATAGCTGGGCCTGCTTTTTTGTACTGAAAGTGAAAAACAAAGTTATGTGCTTATGCCACACTATGTATCATTCATCCATGGGTGCGGGCAAAGAGGCAGTGCAGAGGAAGGACATTGCCCCTCCCTGGATTTTCAAATTTAATTAACTAAATAAAATTTCTCGGATGATTTTGAAAATGACATATAATTATAATTACACAACAAGTGGGTAAATATGATCACAGATCGCACAGAGGGTTTCGTTTAATATTCCTTTCAAAACACTTTATCCTTTTGAAAAATCTGTTAGTTCCACATTTCGCAACCAGGGGCGCACTCTATTCCAAACAAACCTCTATCCGAACGAAACTCCGTTTTACATACTATCCGTAGATATATTAGTCAAGGGGATTGAGCCCATAGCACCCGAGATAAGTAGGAGCCCCTGGCGATAAAAAGTGGAACTAAAATATGTAAGACTATGGTGCATAATATGATAGAATGGTCAAAGGGGTGTCGGCAAAAGTTGGAAAAGTGTGCTTCCCGGGTGAAAAGGGCGGAGGTTAGAAAAATTGCTTAAAATACACAAGTTAGAGCCCGGAGGAGTAAATAATATAAGACTTTTTGAAATTTTTATGATTTGTCGTGTGATCTGAGGTATTCAGCTATACGTATGCAAAAAGTCATGTCTACAACTTAATTAGGGACTCCCTTAGAAAGAATTGCTTAAAATACATATGTGGTAGCTCAAAGGGTTAAGCATAAGACTTTTTCAAGATTTTATGATTTGTCGCTTGGCCTCAGGTGTTCTGCTATAAATATGCAAAATTTCAAATCTGCAATTTAATAAGGGGCTCAGTTAGAAAGAACTGCTTAAAATACGCATGTGGAAGCCCGAAGGGTTAAATGTACGACTTTTTCAAAATTTTATGATTTGTCATTTGATGTGTGTTCAGCTATAAATATGCAAATTTTCACGCCTCCAACCTAATTAGGGGCTCACTTAGAAAATATTGTTTAAAATACACATGTGAGAGCCCAAAGGGTTAAATGTACGACTTTTTCAAAATTTTATGATTTCTCGTTTGATGTGAGGTGTTCAGCTATAAGTACGCAAAATTTCACGCCTCCAACCTAATTAGGGGCTCACTTTGAAAGAATTGCTTAAAATTCACATGTGGGAGCCCAAAGGGTTAAATGTACGACTTTTTGAAAATTTTATGATTTGTCGTTTGATGTGAGGTGTTCAGCTATAAGTATGCAAAATTTCACGCCTCCAACGTAATTAGAGGCTCACTTTGAAAGAATTGTTTAAAATATACATGGGGGAGCCCAAAGGGTTAAATGTACGACTTTTTCAAAACTTTATGATTTCTCGTTTGATGTGAGGTGTTCAGCTATAAGTATGCGAAATTTCACGCCTCCAACCTAATTAGGGCTCACTTAGAAAGAATTGTTTAAAATACACATGTGGGAGCGCAATGGTTCAATGCACGACTTTTTCAAAATTGTATGATTTATCGTTTGATGTGAGGTGTTCAGCTATAAATATGCAAAATTTCACTCCTCCAACCTAATTAGGGGCTCACTTAGAAAGAATTGTTTAAAATACACATGTGGGAGCCCAAAGGGTTAAATGTACGACTTTTTTAAAATTTTATAGATTTTCGTTTGATGGGAGGTGTTCAGCTATAAGTATGTACAATTTTACGCCTCCAACCTAATTATGGGATCACTTAGAAAGGATTATTTAAAATACACATGTGAGACCCAAAAGGGTTAAATTTACAACTTTTTCAAAATTTTATGATTTGTCATTTGATGTGAGGTGTTCAGCTATAAGTATGCAAAATTTCACGCCTCCAACCTTGTTAGAGGCTCACATAGAAAGAATTGTTTAAAATACACATGTGGGAGCCCAAAGGGTTAAATGTACGACTTTTTCAAACTGTTATGGTTTGCCATTTAATGTGAGGTGTTCAGCTATAAGTATACAAAATTTCATGCCTCCAACCTAATTAGGGCTCACTTAGAAATTATCTTTTTAAAATACACATGTGGGAGCCCAAAGGGTTAAATGTACGACTGTTTCAAAATTTTATGATTTGTCGTTTGATGTGAGGTGTTCAGCTATAAGTCTGTAAAATTTCACGCCTCCAACCTAATTAGGGGCTCACTTAGAAAGAATTGTTTAAAATACACATGTTGGAGCCAAAGGGTTAAATGTACGACTTTATAAAAATTTTATGATTTGTCGTATGATGTGTGGTGTTCAGCTATAAGTATGCAAAATTTCAAGTATCCAACATGTATAGTTTCTGAGAACGGGCTCTGTGACGGACAGAATATCTCAATTTGTTGATTTTCTGTAAGCAAGTAAACCCAGATAAACCTTCAGTAAGTAGATAGGTTTACAATAGAAGTCTTTGGGAATTTGGCGAAATATTAGAGATATCGCCAAGGTGGCGTCACTTTTGGCGACTAATTTTGGTCGCCAAATTTGGCGATATATCGCCATGTTGGCGAGAAACTTGGCGGTATTTGGCGACGGAACAGAGTACCCTCCTACGGCAAATTAAAATTTCGCCTAATAGACGTAATGTTAAAATAAAAATGGGCACCCCCAGTTGGGTAATTCATCGATTTTCACAATTTTTTATTTTTTTCCTTAGTTTTATAGTGTAAACAAACTTCGCACCAAATTTGAAGTCTGTAGCTGCAGTAGATATACGAGATCTTTTTGATGAGTGAGTGAGTCAGTCAGTCAGTCAGTCAGTGGTAAAATTATCGATTATCAGACATTTTCAAATGTCATTATCTCGGAAACTAATTATGCGTTATTTATAAAATTTTGGATTTTAGGTAATTAGGGTGGCCTTACTACACATTTCGTATAACAAGTACGTAGGTCTCATAGATTTTCAGTAGTAGAGCAATGAAATTTGACGAAAACAGCTCGAAATGGTTCGTGTAAATAATACACGGCTATGTCAGGCGAACTTGGCTGACACACTGCCGTGTGTCTAGATATTTATTAAAATGTTTTTGCAAGATACATCAGGTTCATCTCGAATATTGTTAGTTTGTGCTTTTTGATTTTCGTTGTAGTTTTCCCTAAAAATTCTCCCGGTTTCTGAACCGGTTTGGAAATTGGAAGTCCTCTTAAAAACATTAATTGTAACAGAAATCGAAAAAACATTCTTAACATGGACATCAAGTATCCTATGCAGAAATACGCCTTAGGTTAAGCCTTGTTTATTTTTTTATTTACGCTTCAGATTATCCAAATTACTGCTGGTAAATCAGAAAAAAATCCACGATTAAGCCACCTCCGAAGGGAAATCCTGGCTACGGGCCTGAACATCTGCATTCTAATGCTCGTCTTTGAAAGAAAAGAAAATGAGATTTTATAAAATCGATTTTCAGTGGATTTTTCAACTATTTGCAGGAATATCGGCATAGTTTTTAGAATTTCTAAAAGGGGAAAATTTTGCGTCTGGCTGTTTCGAGTTTTTAAGCCCGGTGGATTTTAAGATACGGCCCTCTTTAAAAAGGCCCAGTACATCTAACGCCCAAGCAGAGCTGTAATTATAGCAAACCCTTCCCCTCTCTTCGAGTTTTTAGAAAAAAATTTCTGCGGTTTGATAAAAATTTATGCTTTAGTTGAATTATGAATACTTTTCCATTCTTTTAATTGGGGTTTTTAATTAATAACTAAGCTAATTGGTAGAAATTTCAAATTCTGTGTCTCAGGTGCATCAGAAGAGCACTTCGCCTACCCTCACAAAAATTTTCCGCCTCGTACGTGCCGTAGATTTTGCTAGTCATCGCAGACACACACACAGAGCTAAACTTTCTTTTATTAGTATAGATATCTATATCTATATTATAAAGGACAAACATATCTGTGCGTAACGCATACGTCATTCTGCGAATGGCAACACTTTGAAATTTGAAATGAAATTTCGGTTTTGCAATTTTCTCTACTGCAAATTTTTAAACTTCTAAACATCGCACATTTAAAATTTTTACACCGTCGTGTAACGAAAAAAATGCTCTTTTAAATGCAATTTGTTTGAAAGCTGTATCTCAATTTAATTTTGAGATATTAATTTTTTTGTACTTTTTAATGCATTTTTTGTAATTGTGGCAACTCCATTTCTGTTGAAAGTCGTGGAGGGTTGAAAATTAAGGGAAACTAATCACGGAAGAAAGAAAATAATATATTACTGTACCTTTTGTTGCCATTTTATAATAAAAACTGAAAAAATAAATTGAAATTAAAATACGTGCTATGTCAGCGATTTTTTAAATTTCTAAATATCGCACATTTTCAATTTTTAAACCGTCAAATAGAGAAAAAAATCTACTTTCAAATGCAATTTGTTTGAAAATTGTATCTTAATTGACTGAGTTATTATGGTTTTTAAAATAACTAGCCACCCGTGGCGACCAATTTGGCCTCCCTTAAATGTATGCTAGGCATTGTATCACGTTACTTTTAATCATAATTTAATTTACTTGCTCAATCCTTCGCCAAATTTGAAGATTCTGATAGAGAAATCGAGAACTCCATACAGTTATGTTAGTCGGGCACAGGTGATAAATCGCCAAACATTTTTTTCGTTAATTCAGATTAAAATATAATCCTTTTACTCATTTTATTTAGAATGGATGACTTTAATTTAAAAATAAAACCTTTAAAATTCATGGCTTTCACTTAAAAAAAAAATTCTTTAAAAAAAGAAAAAGAATAAATAATACCATAAACCATTTAATTTCAACATCAAAGCATTGTTTTAATTTACCCCTCGAAAAATAAAAAATGCTGCTGGCGAGTTAAAAAATGCTATTGGCGAGAATTGCACCCAGCTAACATAAAAGTACGAACTCTTTGCGATTATGGACACTTTTATGTAGTTTTATTTGAGAAAAAATATTTTGATTAAATCGGATGTCAGAAAAAAGTTTCTTTTCTCGCCATGGCCATTTTTTCTATTTCGCCAAGTACCTATACTGGAAAAGTCCCTTCATTTATTTTTTTATTTATTGTATTTTAAATTAGATGAATAAAAGACGGCACACGTGTCATATACGCACCACGTTGGCGCGACTTTTTCCTGACGCCAGTGTCATAAACGCACCGGGGTACTTAACTGGCGCCAAAGTGTCGTTATTTTGCTTGATATGGTAACCCGGATGATGTTGTTTATTTATTAATAAATTGTTTATTTACTTTTAATTTATTTTTTAAAATTATATAAATTGTTTTGTTTTATAGTTATTAATTAAACTTTTTATTTATTTATTGTTATTCACTTTTTAAAAATATTACACAATAACCAATGAGATGCGTTTCATCCGGGCGTTGCCATTAAAAAATTAACCGCCAATTGTTTACAATTAACCAATTGAACAATTAACCAACAATGAATGGTGATTTGTGTGTCACGTACGATAGCGTAATATATATATATATAGATTTTCAAGCATAAATTATTTTTTAATTTGTCTCTATCACGTGTAGCTCGATTACGGAAAGTTAATCCGCTTGCTCTTATAACAATGTAAAAAGATGACATATGTTTCCGTCTAATGTTCCATAACAAAGTTAAAACTTCCTCTATAGAAAAATAAATAAATTAATGTAAATATGAAACAAATTTATACAGACATGTGATTGAACCACGCTCTTATGCACCGAAATGATCAGAAAGACTGACGTAAGTGGTAAAATCTTGGGTTAATAACTCCTGGCATGTGGTGACATGTGAAAGTATCGCTTTTAATAAATTTCAAAACTTTATTTGATTCAATAATTGATATTTTTCATATAAAAATTCTTTTTGATGTTAGTGGGCCATCTAAAATATATATTACATGTAAAAAAATAATTAGATTAAAAAAAATTGGTTTTCACCTATATTCTGTAACCCGAGGAGCTCGGGTCCGATCCCCTAGTGTTTATAATGTTTTCTTCCATAAAGATCAGATAAAATACTATTCAATTTGATAATAATATTTTCATCTGTTTTCAGGGCTTAATTTCTAACAAAAAAAGTACCGGAGCCCTAATATTCTGCTGTACCGGTACTAACACCTGTGCCGTTTCTCCTCCCCCCCCCCCCCTGACACTCCAATCTGCATATTTATATTTCGTGCATTATTTGCAGAATTTAAAGCATTTTCTTTTCTTTAGCAAAATAGAAATTTTAAATATATCTATCAGCATATACTTAGCTGTCAACTATTCCACTTTTTAGTTTACACTTCTTACGAACAGTAATCTTTGCCTAATTTTAATGTTAATTAATTGCAGAATTCTGCAATTAAATATGTTTAGGATTATGATTCGGAAATTGTGTTAACACAAAAAAGAGATAGTTCGCAGCTTATGCATTTTTATGAAAAAATGAATGAATTTTACAAAAATTAATATTTATATGCTGAAGAATAGAACAATGTTTTTAAATTTTCTATAAAAGGTGCATATCTTAATTTATAATCGATTCCTTCCCCATTAACAATCTTTTGTGGTGAGCCCCTGAAAATCAGATTAAATTAAAAATTTCACACCGTTATCGGAAAGATTCGATGCTTTTATAGAAAAAGTGGAGACACTGATCGATTGCTTTCTATCACAATAGCAATACATGGAAATTATATCTACTTACAAATCAAAGTGACTTCGTAAATGTGCTGAGCAGCGTTCATGATACAAAATAAATAGAAAAATCCCTAACGTAATTCTTATACTCGTACACAATAGAAAGTAAAAAAAACCTAAAACAAACAAAACCTCAAGCTGATGCTCGTTGGCTAGAAGCAGAAAATATTCCTTTCAGGTTAGCTATCTAAAATAAAAATAAAAAGACAGAAACAGCCAATTAAAAACTATCCTACTGTCAGAAAAAAGAAATCGAACTGAAAGCAAATTCATTGTTCAGTCTCTTGAGTGGGGCCGTATCTACGCGTCGCCGACATTAATTTGAAAATATCAATAGAATAGAAAGACTCGATTTATGTTTCCCATCATTCTGATCAAACTAGCATTAAAATTATTTGAAATAGAATATAAAACGTAATTTTGAAGGAGGAAAAGTTTTTTCCTTCTATACATGAATAAATAAAATTTTGAATGTAAGACAGATTGAGCTTGAGTCAGTCCAAATCCAAAAACTGATATAAAAATTGAGTCCATTTTATCTCCACCTCCTCTACGTTTGCGACACATTATGCCACGTTTTGATAAAAAAGAATGCAAAAGCTTGGAGATAGGAAGGAAATGAAAAGGTAATTTAGGCTTCAGTGTTTCGGAAGCACTATTGCACTGGGCTTCGGAGCCCTGTATTTATGGGCTTCGGTAAATTCCGACCAATATTTAAAAAATTACTAAAAACAGAGAAGTATCGGAGCTGGGCTCCGGTGGACTCCGACGCAAATTAAGCCCTGTCTGTTTTATGTTTTAACTCTGATATTGATTTTATTGGAGTACGTGATATTTATGTATGTGAATATATTACATTAACTGAGTTTCAAGTTCTTATTTATCTGCATACAAGCAAATTTTATTACCATAAACTATAATTATATAGATTCGAACCCGCGAATAATGGCCCAAACTTCTCAATTTGTATAGCCAGAATGTTTAGTACTTCATCGAGTGAGTCCTTGTGAAAACTGATAAAATGAAAACCATAAATTTATAAATAATTGCTAATTATTAAATCAACTTATCTTCTGTGATCTGATTCACCGTTAAGAATTCTTTTCAGCATGAGAGATGCTATGAACAATATAATTTATCGACCTATTTTCGGGGAACTCAATTACGGAAGATTAGGCAAAAATCATAGAATCATCTGTCAGAAAAAAAGGTGGGAGGAAAAGCAGTTATACTAAAATGAAATGAAGTAAAAGAATATTAATTTATGTCACCAACAAAATTTTTTAATCATGTGTGATTGCATGAATCTCCGTAAGAATAATCAATCATAAGTTCCCTTAACCCTTTGAGGGGCAAGTAATTGTGTTTCTGTAATGTCGAATTCACACCAGAATCTTTAGAAAAGTTTATTGCAAAATAAAGAAAAGGTATTTACGACTTTTTTTCCACTGAAGTCAGAAAACTAAAATTTAATAATTTTTTTTTTCGTGCAAATCTTCATTAATCGTAGGTGGGATAAAATACATCCCACCGCCCCTGAAGGGGTTAAATTGGTTTTTAACACTTTCCAACAAAGTTGAAAAGTGTTTATGAATTCGGTTTGTCTGTCCGTCTTTTCACGCTCTAAGTCACGTAAATATACTCAGATTTTCATGCAATTGAAAAATGTTAATGGTGCTTACCATGGCATGTTCGGTGTTGCATATGAAGTGTATTAATAGTTCATTTACAGGGGCACTCAAAAGAATTCCATTACATTATGGTATATTGTGAAAAATAGTTTAGAGAGTATTTTAATGACATTACGCTATTTAAAATGTATTGAAACTGATATAAATCACTGAATTTCTCTGTAAGATGATTACGATAGTATAGGGCATTCATAGTATTTGTCGTTCATTTACAGCAGTGGTTCTCAACCTGTGTGCTGCGGCACAGTAGTGCGCCGCGAAAAGATCTCAAGTGTACCGCGAACCTTTTAAGCGAAGTTGCATCAAATTTTTAAAAAATCGAATCTGTAATATCCGAAATTTTCTATTTACTTTGAAATAAAGTTTAGTGTCACAAATTTGCTTTATTTGGGAGATTTTTCTTCTGTTAGTCATTAAAAGAGTATACGAGGAAACACTAAAAATGGCATTACGTCTCTTGGGATAAATTCTTTCAGAAAAAAGAAATCGTGTCTCCTGATGTAAAAAGATTACAATTTAAAATTCAGTAGAAAAGAATTTATTAAAGATTTAAGAATATGCCTGTTCGAAGATTTTATCTTACACAGAAAGTATTCCAATTTTTGAAAATTTAAACTCAGATAATCTCTTTAAATGCTAATGTGACCAATTACTGACAAATTAAGATACTTTTCCAGATTTCCAGTTCCTTTCCTTATACGATTTCCTGTTGCCTGTTGTCCGTAATTTATTGCACTGCTATTGATAAATAAATCTATACCTCGAATCTGCTTTGCCTTCATATATATGGGGAAATTCTATGGTTCTTTGAACTGATGACGGTATGCTGAATGATACCGAAACTAGTGCTTAAAATAGACTTACAACGGCGTTTCATCTGCTTATAAATGTTAATGCATATTAAGCAGAAGTAGATAAAAAATGGTTACAAGAATTTTATTTAAATTAATTTTCTTTCTCTTTATTTGGCCTATTTTGTTTGTGATAGTAAATAAATTAAAAATTATATGTAATAATTTCTTATGTAATGATAGATTAATCCTTCCCTTTTTTTAATTCATCATAATTTTAGTGCGCCGCACAAATTTAATTCTAGGTTTAAGTGCGCCGTGAAGTAAAAAATGTTGAGAAACACTCATTTACAGGGACAGACAAAATAAATCAGTTACAGTACTGTCTTTATGTAATAATTGCTGGAAGTGCGTTTTGAATTTCGGTATGCGCTTTTAAATTTAATTAATTTTTTGCATGTTACTCGTATTTAAATTCTATACCTCGTATACAGGGTTACTCAAAAAAAAAAAAAACTTCACGTACCATTCTCCTTTTTTAGCGGAAACGGCTGAAGGGGAAATTTCAACTGAGGTATGTATTTCCTAACTGAACTAAATTGTTGCATGCATGTAGTTAACAGATGCAAATCTACACTGCTCAAAACAATTAGAGGAGCACATGGTTTTAACGAAATTATGCAAATATTTACACCGATAAGTAACGTAAAATAAAACATCCATAATTTAAAGCGTTGTAGAAAACATATAAAGAAAACTTCGCATGTAAATTAAAGTTTATGACGTCAAAAACTAGAAAAAAGAGATAAGTGCAGACTTCGGGATTTTGCAGAAACGTCTGTTTCACTGTCTCAGTTATAAAATTAAATTGCTCAGCTTGTGTTTTGAGAAAAGTTGGCTTGAAAATGTCACAACAACATGATTTACCGGAATTCATGGTTTGGCGTGTTATCGGGACAGTTGAATTTGGGGAAACACAGCGAAGTGTAGTGAACGCTGTTGGAGTCGCAAGAAGGGTCCATGAAAGACTGTGGAATCGATTCCAAGACACATGGAATGGTAGGCATCGACAAGTGCAAGGTTGAAAATGTGCTAACACAGAAACTGATGACCGATATGTCCTGTTAACAACTCGTTGAGATGGAACGAACAATGCTACCCAGCTGCAAACACAGTTGTTCTTAGCCACAGGGCGAAGAGTGTCCTGCCAAACAGCCCGAAATAGGCTTCATCAGGGTGATCTCTATGCGCGTAAGTCAATGGTCTGTATTGCGTTGACCTCAAGCAACTGTGCGCAATCAGTTGCCCAAAGAAGGTGGGTAACTGAATATCGAGTTTGGAGGCAACGTTGTTGGAGTCAAATTCTGTTTATAGACGAGTCCCGATTCAGACTGGATGTGACATCTGATGTGTTTCGGCATGGAGAGGAAGGGGCACTCAAAATAATCTCATATTCGTTCCTGAAAGATCACATTACAGTCGAGGGAAGCGGGTTGATGCTATGGCCTGGAATAAGCATAGATGGACGCTCGGGTCTGCATATCATTCGGAATTGCACTTTGACGGTCCGAAGTTATACAGACGAGATACTGACACCTCATGTCGTATTTTATGTTGCAGCAATTGACGATTTCTTTTTTTTTCTTTCTTTTTTTTTTTTTTTTTTTTGAATGCACGATTAAGCCAGACCGCATACAGCTCATCTTGTGGAGAACATTCTTAAAGTTGAAACAATACAGAATATGGAACAGCCAACATGCTCTCCTGACCTGAATCCGATCGAGCATGTGTGAGACACACTCGGACGACGCATTGCAGCGAGACTGAGGCCTCCTTTTATTGTCCGGGACTTGGAGATAGCAATTCTTGAAGAGTGGAACAGTATTCCCCGAAAACTTATCGATAATGTCATCGAATCCATGAAAAACCGGTATGCAACAGTTTTATCTATTCGAAAAGACCACACGCCATATTAACCTTTAACCGGAAATGTAAAAATCCCGTGCACAAATAGAACACTTAATAATTTTTCAAATAGTTAACTTAAACATTTAATCTTTAATAGAAATGTATTAACAGGACCAATTTTTTAATATAACTGCATAAAAATAAGTTTTGAATCTCAGAGAGAGAAAATATTAAGGGCAGATATGTAAACGCAACCATCTCACAGACGTACGTTTCCGGTTAAGGGTTAAATACCTTACATCATTCCTAAACAGTACATTTTTTTGTCATTTACATGTAACCAAATTGTTGCCATAAACCCTCGTTTTACATTCTACCCATCGTTTCAAAGATTTAAAACTTTCGCGCAATTTTTTCGCGTCTTTTTTTTCTGTATTACGCATTGATACAATGATACTCATGTTACTCTTGATTTTATGCCCATGCATGGCTGTTTCGAACTGTTCTGTTCCCTTTTTTGCTTGCTCCCCTAATTGTTTTGAGCAGTGTATATATCATACAAAAGGGCTGCTCAAAGAATTCTAATCATTTTCATATTGTAGATGAGAACAGCCGAAATTGTGTTTTCAAATGTGTTATGCGTTTCCATATGGGTGAATTACACACTATATTTTAACTTATTAAACGGGGAAGTTTTGTTTCATTATTGCGAATGTGTTGGAAAGTGTTTCACAATCTATGCTTGACGCTTGATTTTTTCTTTCTCGTTTTTAAGTGTATTTTAATAAAATTACTAACAGTTTTTTCTTTGTGTTCGGATTTATTTTTCTGAATGAATATAGGCGTTTCAGTTTTTAAATCCCTTATAGCATAATGTATAGATGAGAAACTGACAAACATTGACATATTGCTAATCTTTGAGCCAAAAAAAAAAAAAAAAAAAAAAACAAGTTGGAAATTGCTCCTCAAACGTGGCAAATGAGGTGCTTTCGTACTATAGCTAGTTTTATAATTATTTTTTGCACCTCATATTGTACTGAATGTATATTTTTTTGCACTTCATAAGTGCATAGTCTGTAACATCATTAAAATGCACTGCAATATTTTTTTCCCCATTCCCCGTAATGAAACGGAAAAATTTTGACTGTCCCTGTAATTAAACTATACATTCGATTTTTATAAAATTTGAAATGGCTCGACAAAATTCTGCAACAATTATATATTTAAAATTTCAGACCTTTCGGAAGGCTGTAACATCATTAAAATGCACTTGCAATAATTTTCCTCATTGGCCGTAATGTAAAGAAAAACTTTTGACTGTCCCTGTAATTAAACTATACATCCGATTTTCATAAAATTTGAAATGACGCGAGAAAATTTTGCAACAATCATATATTTAAAATTTCAGACCATTCGGCTGGATAGTTTTGGCCCTGTTATATGCGGACGGACGGACGGATAGACGGACAGACAGACTGAACGACGACTATAGGTGCTACGTATTTATATAATTACGAACGCGCCTAAAAAAGAGAGAAAAAGGAGAAAAATCTTAATTCTATTTAAAAACAAAAATAGTCGTATTTTTATATCATGAATATCGCACCTATTCAATGGTATAAATGATAACATAAAAATAATAATAATAAAATGCATCCAGTAGTTCTTGTAATAACCACTGATTGATATGCTTCAAAATATTCTGTCAAAAGATGTCGTTTTTGAGATTTTATTTAATTAAAATTTCAGGTACATTTTTTGTTATTCCGGGGCCATATATAGGCAAAAAAAAAAAAAAAAAATGATAAATCGCCAAATATTGATTCAGCAGTGGATCGACTTTTACAATGAATGAGCTGTACAAAGATTGCTCCGATATTTAAATTAAATATTTTCATTTTATACTATTATTTCTAAGTGAAATTTTAATTCTTTGTGTTTTAAATAAAATCAGCAATACATATTTTTTCAGGTGATTGTATTTTTTAATTTCTAATTGCTATAAACAGTGGTGGGATTCAGCCCGTTCGCACCGGTTCGGTAGAACCGGCTGTTAATTTGTGTTGGGTTCGGCGAACCGGTTGTTAAAATTATACTTCAAATGCGAAAATCACATTTACATTAATTTACTTTCTTTAAATCCTTATCTGCACAACGTCGTCTTATAAACTTAACACTAAGACATGTACTAATTTATTTCATTCAATAAAGTGATATTTCCTTTGCAAAAATAATATATATATATTTTTTCATCAGTCCTGTAAAAAACAATTTCAACTTTTAAAAAAAAGAAAAAAAAATGAAGATTTGAAAAATTTTTGGATTCAAATCGGCAGACTAAGTTGACCCTAATTATATGCATGCTTATTCAACATTGGATTGTCTAAACTTGCCGAGTCATAATACTTTGTATTTTACGAATTTCCAGCGTTGTCAGTCCTTTTCTTGTACCAAAAAATGGTAAAAATTACAAAATTTCTATAGAATGTTATGATATTTATAACTTAGAATTATTAGTCGAACAAAAATATTTCTCACTGGCTATAGATAATGTTTTTCTGAATATGTTATAGGACCGAAAGGACCACATAAAAATGTAAATTTTGTAACTCTTTTCTAAAATGAAAACGGTTTCTAAGGTGATGAAGAAAAATTAGAAGTATTCTAAATTTAACCATTTTGGAATTAGCTCTTTGTCAGCGACAAGAAAGGACGGCCTACATATTTTATAACTGATATTGCCTTGATGATTGCATATTTTAAATGAAATATCTCGTCTTTCAAAAGCAATGCGAACAAGAAGTATAAGCATCATAATACATCAAAATTTACGATAAAATTTATTAAACCGTTGAAATACTTCGGTAAAAAAAAGTCCATACAAATGAAAGCGGTTTTATGGAAGGTTTTAAAAATGTTTTGCATGTTTTAAAACTAAAGTGTGTTGTTAAAATGTCAAAAACTAAACATGTTTTTGAGCTAAATTTTATTATTGATACAAAATTTCCAGATATATCTTCTTTGCGTGTGCATTATTGTTACTAAAAAAGAGTCATTTGGGACTAATTGTAAAAGACAACATTGACGAGTATCTCCTCGAAATTTGCGACTTCGGTGTCAGAACCTAACATAAAACACGCATTAAAAAAATCCGGAAATCAAGCACCTACTACTAAAAAGAGCTGATTTATCGAAATTATCTTTGAAGAAATTACATGTATATATCACCCAAGCAAGGATACAAATTGGAATTCTCGGTATTAAATGAGTTAATATTCACATGAGATTGGAGATTTCAGCAAGGGTGATTCTGTTTTGAATTTTCCAAAAATTTAAGGCATTCATTTCCGAAAAAAAACCCCACCGAATGTCCGTAAATTCGGACTTAAAAGATATCGCGAATTTCGACAAATGGTCGCCGAAATAAATTTCGTCAATCGTTCGCAAATATTCTCCAATTTCGTCAAAGTATTGCGGAAAAACGGTAAATTCCGTCAAAAGATCGCGAAAAAATCGCAAATTCTATCAAACGATCGCGAAAACCCCGAAAATCTCGTCACAATATCGCGAAAAACCCGCAAATCTCCTCAAAAGATCGAAAAAACCCGCAAATCTCGTCAAAAGATCGCAAAAAACCGCAAATTTCGTCAAAAGACCGAAAAAAAAACGTAAATTTCGCCAAAGGATCGCCATAAAATGCGAATTTCGTCAAAGGTGCGAAAAAAAAAGAAAAAAAAAAAGAAACACATAGTGTCAAGAGTGGATTTCCCCTTTCCCTTGTAACTTTTCAGAAAATTTGCTGTGAATTTCAGAAATTTTTTTTACTCTGAATCATCCCTGGATTTCAGAAATATCTGAGCTCTTTCTAAAGTTAGGGTTTTTAATATCTAACTGAATGCAACTTTAGAACCTTGGACATGGGTCAATTCTTAAGCTTACATTTCTGCTATTTTTCTATTGTCTTTACATTTTCTTATTGTATTATGCTGTTTTTATGCATTTCCCGATAACACTTTTGACCAGTGTTTCATAATTGTCGAGTATTTGTTAAATAAACTAAGTCTTTTTAGAAGGAAACATATTTCAGGTATTTTTTTTTCACTCTACCAAAAGATCAAAGTTTTTTTTAGCAGCATTCTTATAATATTGGAAAGTGTTTCATAATCTATGTGTGATGCTTCATTTTCCTTTCGTGTTTATGCATCAAAAATCACTCGGGCAGCGAACCGGTTGTTAACTTATTTGAATACCACCACTGCATATAAACGTTTCAATTCTTTAACAAAAAGATAGCATAATATTGTGTCGCCAAGATGAAAAACTTATGCCTGTAACCTGTTCGTCAAAAGTAAGGACGCTATACCAAAATTTATAATAAAAAATTGTGGTTATATCGGTGTATTATACACCTGCAGACGTCCGTGGGAATATTCTCTAACCAGTGCAGGGTCGAAACTAGGGGGTGCAGAGGGGAGACGTGCCCTGGCTGCCAGAACTAAAGGCGAAGGGGACGCCAAAGGAAGATTTTGTTTGTCGTTTCATGCAAAAATGTATTATATGAAATACAAAGAAACTCGCAAGCTAATGTTAAACCTAAAGGAGCGTTCTTTTCAAATTTCTCGCTTGCTTTTTAATACTTTAAAAGGATTTTTTTTTTTCTTAGGATAGCTTAAATTGGTCTTTAGCGTTGCTATACTTTTAGGTTTTAGAACCGGTACTGAAAGTTAAAGGGTTAGAATTCAAACTCAGCTATTCTAAGCAAGAAGAAAAAAAAAACATTTAAAACTTAATATGCAAGCGAGAAATTTTAAAAAGAACGGTCCCATAGGTTTAACATTAGTGTTCCAGTTTCTTCGCGTGACTAGACTAGTGTAGGCTTTTAACGATCAAGCTAATGTTCATCATATGAGAGCGTTGTTTACATATTTATTGCTCGCATTTTTAATTATTATTAACCCTTAACTGGTGAGGTGGTGTGTTTTGCATCCGAGAGAAATTGAAATTCTGAAATATTGCCATTTTACGTTACTAGATGGACTGTATACTCACATATGTTCGTGCACTTACAGTACTTTTTCAGTTGTTTTTATACAAGTATATAAAGCAAAATTCACAGGAAATTTTCTTATTTTAATTCGCTAAATTTTGTGGAGTGCACAAGAAATCAAATTTTGTGGTTAAATACACCCCACCTCACTACTTTACGTAAAAAAAATCACCACACCATTTAAGGGTTAAATGATTTTTATTTTTTAATGATTTTTTTTCATAGGCTATCTGAGATCGATAAATTTTATTGTGCGTGAGGAGGGGGGAGGGGCAAAATCCATATTTGCCGCGGGCGCAAAAATGGCAAGTTTCGGCCCTGATTCAATGATACAATCGCCCCAAAAAAATCCATCGGATAGTTTTTGAGAGGACAAAGCTTTTAGGGCCTCCTGCTTTACAATATGACTAGCAGGCTATGCCCGCTGCGCTGGTCTTTTTTTTTTCTTGCAAACGAACCTTAAATCATAAGAAATAGTGAATTTGACCTAGTATTTTAAAGCAACATGGACCTTCACCTGGAATGTCCTGTTGTACCATCTTAAGCGTTAAACAAAATTTGGGCTACTCAGAAAAACTTTTTTAGTTTATCAGTTATAGTGGTGTTTGGTAGGAGAATGAGGCAGTTATGACAATATGAGTTAAATTATATTTAGTCACCACACTACTAAATTATTGAACATTGCAATGATTGCAAAGATTGACCATTAAACTTAAATAATTTTTGGGTGATTCATATTCGTTTGTTAGTTCTTGGATTCCGGACCTCTCAGCTTGACGATATCTGTTGTTCTAACAGCTTGAATGCAACTTTACTCTGCATTGTGTTATATGTCGCAATATGCGTCTTCTCCTGGAAGGTCTATTAAAGTTTTCCATCTTCAGATTCCAGAAGACAAAATACAGTCAAAAGTGTAACAAATTATTTTCTCACAAAGCACAGTGTTTAAACATCATATTCAAAAGAAAAATGAAGCATAAGAAACGTGAATTTTTAAATCTGAATTGTTTGAATAAAATTAAAAGGACGTCATTTTAATTGCCTTTTCTTTTATAGACCAGTTGCAATCACATAACCGTTAACCTGGAAAAAACCTCGATGATTGAAACTGGTAGAAAAATAAACATTTAGTTTGCATCCAATAAAATCTTCCTGTTCTTCCGTAATCGTATTAATCCAAGGTTAACGTCAAACATTAGAAGTATTTGCAACGATATAGTTACAAATATAACAGAGTTAGTTGCAAAATAGAGTTAATGACGCGCCAAACTACTTTTCATTACATTATGTCCAACTGCTATTGACACAATCATAATTTTTAACCAACAAAAATCCATACCTTAAATACAACCCACAATGATAAAAAGCGTTAGTTATGCAAAATATTTAGTAAAAATCTTTTTCGTGAATACTTGAACCGAAGATTTTCTTTGCATTTTTCTAATGAGTATAAAAACACAGAGAGATAAATATACTTACTATTTCCTTTATATTTAAGATTAAATTATTCTTCGATATGTTGCCTAAGTAATCCCGATATTGAAAATAATCATTTATTTGTCAATGTTGAATGTTGTTCGTTTGCTACGTAATAAAAAAATATAAATATAATAATAGTTAATTACAAAATCCGTCTAATCTTTTGTAATCGGGTTCACCATCCACAGTCTTCAATCATAAACGAATCTTCCCAAAATATGGAAAAATACTCCGATTGGTGGGTGACCAGATTACGGAAAATTAGTCCAATATCTTTTAAATACTTTCCTAAAAGAATAGAAGATATGCAGAAAAAATTGAAAAAAAAAATGACGAATGAAAAAGAATATCGAAAATTTATTTTAGCATGCATTTTTTTTAAACTAAAATGTTGAGTTTATTTTATAGTAAAAACTAGGGGGCTCTGCCCCCTGCAAGCTGCGCTCGCCAACCCCCGTTCAGACACCGCAGAATCTAAAAACACGCTAATCTGATGGGTTTTAAAAATATTAGAGAAGATTGAATTATACTGAAAAAAGCTGTGCAGATCTACCTGTAAACGGGTTTCCATTCAATTCCCTTTGATTGCAAAAATTTAAGGGCGAATCAGTTGCTATTAAGACATCCAATGGTTGTTTTCGTTTTTGATTAAAGAGGATCAGTTAAACATTTGAAAAGAAGCTAAAATAAAATAAATTAAGTATACAGAGTCTTTGTCTCCCGGTATTTTAAAATAATCTCTACAACAATAGCCTAAGTCATGTGAGTATCATCAACAGTTCCGGGCGGACCACTTCGCTTTTTATACTCTAGGTGCCATTTTCGTACTTTAATGTTAGCCAGGCACAAGTGATAAGTCGCTAAATATTTTTCAATCGCCATCATTTCATCTATATTATAATAGTTCAAGTCATCAACTGCCATAAACAAATACGGTCTGATCCCTTCGCCTTTCATGTGAAAGTTTGGCACAGATGACATATATCACAGATGTCATATTGGCGCGATTTTTTTCCGACGCCAATTGAGGAAAGCATCAACAGCATAAACAACATCCGGCTTACCATATCAAGCAAAATAACGATACTTTGGCGCCAGTTAAGTACCCGTTGCGTATATGACATTGGCGTCAGAAAAAAATCGCGCCAGTATGAGGCCGTATATGACATCTGTGCCAAAAGTTTTCCATTTTGATTAAAAAATCAAATTTTTATTCGAATAAAACTACATAAAAGTTGCCATGGTCGCAAAGAATTCTTGGTACTGTTACGCTAGCCGGGTGCAAATCTCGCCAATAGCTTTTTTCCAACTCGCCAGTTAGCATTTTTTTTTCAAGTGGTAAATTAAAACATTGACTTGCAGTTGAAATTAAATGTCATGGTTTGTTGCGTTATTTAATATTTGGCCAGATGTCATATACAGGTCATATGTAGGTTTGGCGTGATTTTTTTTTTCTTTTTTACCAAAATTTGGCGAAAACGTCGTTTTCGAATACCAATTACATACGTATTTTTGGTACTACTTAGTTATCCCGTCGACCAAAAATCTATCTCCAAACTGTAAGATTAAATGCCAATAATGGTTGATCGTAAATGTCACATTTACTTGACTTTAAGCAAGTTACACGTGTTTACGTCATCAAGTGATTTTTTATTTCGACGTTTTATTTGTATATTTATTAATGTTATACTAATTTATCTGTTCTTTCGTTATTTAAAATAAATATTATGTCAATTTGTATAATTTGGCGAGTGGTTTGGCGATTTATATAATTTGGCGAAATTGGTCGACGTAATAACTAAGTAGTACCGTATTTTTTAATTATTTTCTATTATTTTCAAAAGGAAATAACAAAAAATAATTAATAACTATAGAACAAAATAATTTATATAATTTAAAAAAAGAAATAAAAGTAAATAAACATTTATTATTAATTAAACAACAATAGCCGGGTTACCATGTCAATCAAAATAATGCCATTTTGACTAACATAAAAATACTGACTTCTTGATTCTCTATCAGAATCTTTCGATTTGGCGAAAGATTGTTCAAGTAAATTGAATTATGAATAAAAGTAGCATGATACATTTCTTAGCATACATTTGAGGGAGGCTAAACTGGTCGCCAGATTAGTTTAAAATAATAACCTTTTCTGAAATATGAACAAAAAAAAAATCTGTTATGATTAAAATTTGAGTTGCCATCATTAGAAAAAAGTATTTAAAATTAGAAAAAAATTAATATTTAGAAAACTAATTCGAATTTAAAAATTCTAATACCAGTTTTGAGATCTGTGGATCAATACAGATTTTTTGTGTTAATTTCATCGCAAAGTATTCCATATTTTAGGAGAAATCGCCGTGAAACATAATTAGTTGTTTAATCAGTCGTTTCATAGAATCGTTACATAAATTCGTTTCAATTCAGTCGTTTCATAATATCCGTTTCATAAAATCGTTTCATTCGGATTATATATATATAGGATAGATGCATAATTGCATAAACCTTCTTAAAAGTAACTTTATTTCCAAACTTTTTAATCCATGAATATTTCTATAAACGAAATTGGCGATACTGTGAAAATGAAAGAAAGGACAATATTCGGTAATCTGAGTTCGAGCCCATAAAAATCACGTGTTTGGAAGAAAACAAAACGCCATTTTTCCGTTGAAAAGTCTGGTGAGTTTTTTTTTTTTTTTTTTTTTTTTTTTTTTTAATGTGTGAAATTAAATATTTTTTACAGTATGTGTAACAAACATTTACGTTGAAATTGAAATATTTGAATCCATTTTTATAATATTAACTGCTATTTATACAATTTATATAGGAAAATAAAAATTTACCCTCTCTCATACATTTAAAAAAAAAAAACACCATTATTGCTCCGGCTGAAGTCACGCTTATGCCTTTTTGGCTTAAAATCCCATTGTTTGGCGACAAAAGTAAAATCAACATTTTAAATAAACAATTATCCTACAATTCTAAACATTTTTAGTACTGCTACAGTGCCTAGAAGTATACTCTAGGCACTATAGTACTGTACAACTGCACAGCCATTTTTAGAGTTATTTCTGCAAGTTTCTCCGATAAGACACATGCCGGGAGAATGAGATAAAAATCAAAATAATTTTAAAAAAATAATACTGAGATTTTTATATAATCAAATTTTTGAGCTGCATTTTTCGCTTATACTTGATTAGGCACAGATGTCAAATACGCACCACGCTGGAGCGATTTTTTTCTGACAAAATTTGGGGAAAACCTCGTTTTCGAATATCAGTTACATATATATTTTTAAAAAGGGAATAGCAATAAATAAAAAAAAAGTTTAATTAATAACTATAAAACAAAACAATTTATATAATTTTAATTAAAAAAGAAAATAAAAGTAAATAAACAATTTATTAATAAATAAACAACAACCTACGGGTTACCATATCAAGCAAAATAACGACACTTTGGCGCCAGTTAGGTATCCCGGTGAGCAGGGTCGGACTGGCCCGCCGGTCCATCGGCCCGAGGGCCGGTGCGCCCTCGACCGGGGAAAATTTCGCGCCCCTAAGCGCTTGAGCCGCTCCAATATTTTTCCCCTCGTTGTACACATAAATTTTGACTAGTGTGTTAAATATCGAGAATTCGTTTAGGGATAATCATCAATTAATATACAGACTGCACAAAAGAGTTAGTTTTTATACAGATTTTCAGAGCATCAATGGTGACAAGTGGAATAAAAGTGGTTACACTTTACTAATTCCGCTAAAAATAATCGCAAAAATCTATAGGTACCAATTGACTAGAAATATTGTTATTTATAAATTATGTTTCCAAAGTCGTCTCTCTACATATTAAAAATTGTACAAACTTTGAATTTTCACACCATAACATCCATTTTTGACACCTTATTTGAGTTTTTTGGATATAGAAACAGCTATGAAAAATGTATTGTTTATATACATTATCTTAAATCTTGATACAGTAAAGAGTTTAAATTTGATGATGCTAAAGTTAAACTCACTTGAGAAACATTAATTTATAGCTTCACAAAAGTCATCTGATGATTTTTTATTAATTTATTAGATACACTGAATAGATCCAAACATATGACAGACTTTTTTCTTTATTCAAAAATATAGAAACTATAAATAAATTTTTAAAAAAGAATGACTTATAACCTTGTAACTTTACAGCACATTTGAATAATTAGTTTTTGAGATAAGAGAGTTTTTGCCTTTCCATAATTTAAGAAGCTCTTCTGTTATCAAAAGAGGCATGGAAGAAAAATCGTAAAAACATACCAGAAACACTTTGTAGGATTTTCTAAATGTAAAGCAAGTTTATTATAAATTTAAAATTCCGGTATAATTTTACTGGTGACTAATTGAGTGGTTTCGGTACTTTTTCACGTAAGCAGGACTCCCAACACATTTTAGTCTCCTAAAAGAGGGAAAGGGGGGCATTTTTATTTTTAAAGGGGACTTTGGGGGACCATGTCTAAAAATACTGCACCAAGTTTTCCTAAATATGCAAGCAAATTTTTAAAAATTACCCCCAAAAATATGTTAATTGGTTATCTTTATAAAGATGGGTCACTAAAAAGTATACTCAGCTAAATATTCTACTGCAAGAAGATAGGAAGTATTCCAATATTCAGGACTCACATTGATAATTCTCCTTAAAGGAGCTTTTGATTTAAATTGATGCTTTATTAAGGGAAGACAAGACTGGGTGCAATCCTATGGGAAATATGCGAGCTTATTTTCTCGGAAACTAACTGACTGATTTTGATGAAATTTGGAATCCATATTCACTGGATTATATGGCAGACAGTTTTTTTCTGCGACTAAAACGTCTTATTTTAGAGCAATGGCAATTTTTCAGAAATTTTATTAAATTTTTTAAAGACTATCTGCCACATATGTATGCTGTTATCTTATATTTATATACTACAAATATATATATATATATATATCAAAATCGCTCGAGTACTTTATGAGATAATGGGATTTTTACCTGAAAAATACGATTTTTCAGGAGATCCAAAAAACATAAATACAGTATAAGATCTTTATAACACAAATCTAAAAACGCAAGATTGTGCGTTATATAGAATTTTGTGTTATATGGATCACATTCACACATCATTAAATTTACCATGTAAACATGGCCAAATACATCTGAAACATATCAAAATACATTAGAGTATCTTTACGACTGATATGATTTAGTTACCAACTGAATAATTGTATTAAAAATGAATCTAATAAAGATTATTATTAGGTTTATCTATGTGTCTTTGTGCTGACAAGATGGCTGCGCATACAGCTGTATGATTTGGCAAGAAGGTAGCTGTATGTCCAAAGTTATGCACAAAGAGAAGCCAATTTTTGGATTTTTTTGAGTAGTTTTTTAAAATATAATTTTTAGCCTTTTTTCATGTTTTATGGCAATTTTCCCAAATTTGTAAAAGGAATCTGATTTAAATTTTTTAGTAGAATGTAGTAAATTTTGTCCTCTTTACAATAAAGTTTATTGATTTTTGGACATTTATAAAAGAAATTCGGTTTCAAACTTTTAACCCTAATGTAGTAAATTTTGTCTTTCCACGATTGCACCCTCTGGTTTAAATTGTTAGCGATTAAAAAAAAAAAAAAAGAAAGAAAAAGAAAAAAGAAAAGAAAAAAAAAAAGAAAGAAAAAAAATTACATCCGCAAGGATTTTTTTGCCCCATTAGTGAAAAAATTCCGGATACAATGTACATATATAGTACCCTACTATAGTACATTTTGACTTCACTGATTTTCTGAATTTTTAGCGATTTTTATGCAGACTTTTTCCCCACTAGTAAATGGGATCAGTTTCAATTTTTTAGCCCAATTCAGTAAATGTTGTCCTCTTTTCAATAAAGCTTATTACAGCAATTTTTGAATTTTTTATGCGATTTTTTGACATTCGTAAAAGGATTCTAGTTTCAATCTTTTCGCACAACTTATTAAATTTTATCCTCTTTTCAATAAATTAAATTCCTATAGCATTTTTTTTTTTTTTTTTTTACATTTTATGGTGATTTTTTAAAATTTGGTTTCAAACTTGTAGCTTAATGTAATAAAATTTTGTCCTCTAACTTGAATTTTTAGTGATTTTTAATGAGATTTTAAATGCATATTATAACGTCTTTTCACATTGTGCGGCAATTTTGTGACATTCATGGAAGAATTCCAGTTACAATGTTTTAGCTTGCTGTAGTAAAACGTACTAATGCAATATTTAAACGTTGTGATTTCTAGAGTTTTTAGGTGCGTTCGTAATTATATAAATACGTAGCACCTATAGTCGTCGTTCAGTCCGTCCGTCTGTCCGTCTGTCCGTCCGTCTGTCCGTCTGTCTGTCCGTCTGTCCGTCCGTCCGTCCGTCTGTCCGCATGTAACAGAGCAAAAACTACCCAACCGAATGGTCTGAAATTTCAAATATATGATTGTTGCAAAATTTTGTCGAGCCATTTCAAATTTTATGAAAATCGGATGTATAGTTTAATTACAGGGACAGTCAAAAGTTTTTCTTTACATTACGGCCAATGGGAAAAATTATTGCAAGTGCATTTTAATGATATTACAGCCTTCCGAATGATCTGAAATTTTAAAGATATAACTGTTGCAAAATTTTGTCGAGCCCTTTCAAATTTTAGGAAAATCGGATGTATAGTTTAATTACAGGGACAGTCAAAAGTTTTTCTTTACATTACGGCCAATGGGAAAAATTATTGCAAGGGGATTTTAATGATATTAGAGCCTTCCGAATGATCTGAAATTTTAAAGATATAACTGTTGCAAAATTTTGTCGAGCCCTTTCAAATTTTAGGAAAATCGGATGTATAGTTTAATTACAGGGACAGTCAAAAGTTTTTCCTTACATTACGGCCAATGGGAAAAATTATTGCAAGTGCATTTTAATGATATTACAGCCTTCCGAATGGTCTGAAATTTTAAAGATATAATTGTTGCAAAATTGTGTTGAGCTATTTCAAATTTTAGGAAAATCGGATGTATAGTTTAATTACAGGGACAGTCAAAAGTGTTCCGTTACATTACGGGGAATGGGAAAAAAATATTGGAAGTGCATTTTAATGATGTATCAGACTATGCGCTTTATGAAGTTCAAAAAATTATACATTCAGTACAATATGGGGTGCAAAAAATAATTATAAAACTAGTTATAGTACGAACGCACCTCATTTGCCACGTTTGACGAGCAATTTCCAACTTGTTTTAGTTTTGCGGCGATTTTTCTACATTAGTAAATTTTTTCCAGCCACAGAAAGGGGACTAAGGGGACCAAAATGCATAAAAGGGGACTAAAGGAGACCATTTTCCAAAAAGGGGACTTTGAGGGTAAAAAGGGGACCATTTGGAAGCCCTGCGTAAAATCCTCATTGTATTTTCCAAAATTTATGGATAAACCCCTATCACTTTTTGGTTTATAACTAAAGATTATGTTTAAAAATGGCAAAGGTATTTAGATTTATGAAAATTATATGAGCTATAATCTCTTTCCTGGGTGGTAAGAAATTCAAATAGAGTGTCAAAGTGGATGTTACCACTTGAAGAATTAAAGTTCGTGCATTTTTTAATATGTAGTCAATCTCTGAAGCGAAATTTATGAATAGCATTGAATAGCAGATATAATTCCCAATAAGTTGGTACCAATGTCCTTTTGTATACGTCATTTGCAAGGAGAATTAGTAAAAGTGATCTTTTTTGTTTCAGGACTCTTATAAGTTACCTATTGATACTCCTTATCCCTGATATCAGTCACTTACTACAAAAAAAAATGACTTGCTGGATCTATAGGATGATTCGATTAGATTGTAGCATGATTCGCTTTAGAAAATTTCGTAATATTGTGTATATTTCATAGAACTTTAAACATGCAATGGGAATATAACAAAGTCTTGTATCTAGACTCAGAAATATAACATTAAAGACATTTTCATAATTGGTACTATGCTAATGTATTAAGCCTTCACAAGCAAGTAAAACAGACGTGAGTTCGTTAAAATTTTTGCGCCATCTGAAAATCCAAGGTCTGCGCCCTTTTCACTGGCCCAGTCCGACCCTGCCGGTGAGTATATGACAATGGCGTCTGAAACAAATCGCGCCAACGTGGTGCGTATATGACATCTGTATCCTTGATTATCCAATCAACCAAAAAACTGTCGTCAAACTGTAAGGTTAAATGCCAATAATGGATGGTCGTAAATGTTACATTCACTTGACATTAAATATGTTACACGTGTTTATTACGTCATCAAGTCTTTTTAATTCGACGTTTTATTTGTATATTGATTACTATTTTACTAATTTATTTGTTCTTCCGTTATTTAAAATTACTGCAAAACTTAATTTTTTTTTTCTTCAAGCCTATATCTAATGTTTACATACATATTACAGTTATATCCGCCTACGTTTTTTGACTAAATGAAGAGCATCAGGTTCCTTACAGTTTTCCGTTATCATTGATATTTATTGTGTCCCTTAATAAATTCAATTATTACATTTAAAATACTTACATTTTATTCAGAAATACAATATCCTAAAAATATCTGTTTGCTTATGGTTTAATTTAATAATTCGACATTTAAATACGTAAATTATTAGTATTCGTTTGTCCGAAATTACCTAAAAAAATCAAATTTTATATATATATATTTTTTTTTTTTTTTTTTTTTTGGTTAGGGTAACTCCGGGAGAGTCGCCGCGTACGGGATAGATGCCGCACCCCTTGTATTTCTTGTAATTATTGATAGATGGTCGTCAAACGCACAGTATAGGTGCGCAATAAGATTATTTTAACCAGTGAATAGCGTGAATCCCATTTCGATGTTTACTTGTAGAAGTACAATCCTTAATTTGACGTAAGGGCATGATTTCACTGTCCAAACTTTTAAACACGTTATGTTTAAATACTTTTCATACACTAATTACTAAATGCATGCATGATTTCGAAGTTAAAACTAAGTGTAGCGTTTGTATAGAGTACTGTGTGTATGGTTACGCCATTCCCCTTAGCGATGGCAGGTAACTGTGACGGCTGATGTCTGCACCATGTAAAATGGGATACATGCTGCATTGCTATTCCGGTATACATGCCGCAGTTTCTTTTGTACGGGATGATTAAGTGTTATTAACTTTTCCTTTTCTTTTTGCATAGAATAACCATGTTAGGCATGTTATAAAGTTTACTAAAACCAAAGGAGAAAAAAGGGAAAATAAAAGGTAAGAAGTGCAAGAAAGATGCAAGTCACGATGATAATAATGAAAAATTGGATTGCGCGTATCGCAGACGTTCTTTGCAAACTATTCCAAAAAAGAGGAAGTGTAATTAGCTTCGTTGCATCATGTGTTTAAATGTAAGTTACACAAAGACTGTACTTTTTCGACACTTTTTCTGTAGATTGTAGTCGAAAAAACAGGTCTCTTAACCCATTCAAGACCATAGGTGCACATAAGCACCTTCATAAAGAGCTTACAAAATTTATTTCTGGCACCAGTAAAAAATAAAAGTAATATTTGCTTTGTTTAATTAGAGCATTTTCATGATTATTTAAAAGTAAAGGTAACTTCTTTTAAAAAAGTGGTACCAACCGAATAAAATTTGTGTAAAAGCCACCGTCCCGAAAGGATTAACAAACAAATTATGTAAACACAATTTTACTTTTTTCTTTTCCCTTTCTAATACATTGATGTTACGTTGTTGCTGAAATAACAATTAAAATTTAATGTAAAAAAAAATAAGTCGATAATTTTAATAGTGAAAGTAGGCAACAATTATTAATTTGAATTTACTAATTCGTTTCATTGTACTCATTTAGTTTCATTTTGTTATTTCATCGTTAATTATAGTCCAGATATGAATATTTTTTTAAATATTTTTATTTATAATTTCATTCTGTTCTTATTGCAAGCGCGGTATAGCTACCGCACAAGTGCGGCGCCTCAGCCTGAATGTACGGGTGACGCGCCGCAGTATAATGTTTTAGAAAAAAATTGTTAAAAAACATTAATAATTTGTTTTGAATTTTTTTGTCGCAGTACACGCGTTGTATATTTAACATTAAATAGCACAGCATGATTTTTTAAATTTTATGTCCACCATGGGACTTTATACACAAATTCAAAAAAATGTGCGGCATAAATCCCGGAATTACCCTATAATTGGTATGTCGCTATACGCCATAAGTGAACGTCATCAAAATGTAACCCTATTCTTTAATGATTTCTTTTATTTAAATTCATTAATTTTCCTTTCTTAAAATTTTAGAGTGGCAACATTTTTCCATGTGCATAATTTGGCGAATAGTTTGGCGATTTGTATAATTTGGTCGACTGGATAATTAAGTGGTACAAATTTCTCTTAACCTGGCGCAAGCGATAAAATATCAATTGTTGTATCAATTGAAATATTTCATATTGAATTCATTTTTAATCATTACGAATATTTCTTTCATGTTTAAATTAATTATTTTCATTATTTAAATTTATCTCTCATTAAAAGGATTTTTGTTTGATTCTTTTTTTTTTTTTTATTATACAAACAACAGTTTTTTTTTTATTTATTTTGTGAGATGTTTACATTATTTTCTAACTTATATAGTATTTTCCATTCTTTCACCAACGATAATATCGCCAAAATATAATCACTGGCAACCCTGTCGCTGAAAATATCAATAAAATACGAAATTTATTAACAAAAATCATAGTTATCCCTGTATATTTGACTCATAAACCACCCCGGGAATATTTCCTATCGAATGATACAATCTGCAAAAAAAAATCCACCGGTTAGTTTTTGAAAACACTCGAGCGGAAGTTTTGCGGTTTCTGCTTTATAATATATATATATATATATATGATGATAATAGATTTTCACATCACTCTTAACCTGACGCGAAAGATAAATCGCCAAATATTGTTTCAACAATGCAATATTTCATACTGAAAACATTTTTTAACATTATGATGTTTCATGTTTAAATTAAATATTTTCTTTTTATAATATTATCACTTATCAAAACTTTTTTTTTGTATTATTTATATATATATATATATATATATTTTAATTTTAAATAATATATATTTTTTCGAGATGCATAGCTGTTTCATTCCTTTTAACAACATTAATCCTCGCCAAAAAAATAATAACTAGAAAACAGGAATTCTGCTTTTTCAAAAAATTGCCATAATTTTTTTTTTTTTTGCCTTTTTTTCCGCCATTCTGACCAGAAAATCAGAGTTCTAATTTTTTACGGTTGCTCTTTCATCTTCACCTAACACTTCATTTATAATGGCTATTTCATAACAATGGAAGCTATCAGTCCATCAGAAGAAAATAACTCGGTTAAAGCGGAAACTCGGTTAAGCGGGACTCGGATAATCGGGACTCTACTGTAGTTCAGTTTTAAGACTTAAAACACGCGATTTTATTTTATATAAAACGACGTCATCCGAATCAGGGCTTTCTTGATAATACCGGGCTTGGACAGCTGGTCACTCTGGGGAAAGTCACGTGATCAAAGGAGGGAAGAAATTTGAAATCTTCACCCCGCTCCGATTTTTTCCTGCGTAAATTTGGCTTGTGTTGTGTATTGTTGCTGTGTTAGCACGTGGTTCTACATTACATGCGTTTTCTTCGTAAGATTAAAATTAATGCACAGAATTGATTTAAAAATTTTTTAGAAGATTTAAAAGTTGATTTTTGTGATAAAGTTAAAACAAACTATGGAATATCTGATATGGATTATCTAATATCAAAGCAAAAGCAGTATCTGAAATATCAGATGAGGCTTATCAACTATCTTCTTAATCTGTCCCAATCGTTTAAACAAAATGCTACAGTACGAAATGCAACTGTCTTTACAGGTAAGCAAATAATTCATTATTTTTATGTTATTTTAACTAATATCTTGAATTGTTTTGGAGAGAATTATAAAATATTTAACTTAGTATTCAAAATTATTAAATTCCTGAATCTCATGAAAATAAAATCGATAAATATCTAAACTATTTTTCGATGAAAATTCTAATGGCGAAATTAATGATTAAATAACATTTATTTTAAAACAAATTTTATTAACAAAAAAAAAAAAAAAAAAGAAAAAAAAGAAATCTGTAAATGTCAGAAATTACAGCAGTAACATAATACTTCCTTATTTATTTAAAAATTTGCAAAATGTTTTCGTTAGAGGTGTTTTACGCAATAAATATAATATTTTTTAATTCATTTAAGTGACTTTATTTTATTATTAATATTGATAAAAGTCGATTGTATTCGCAATTTAAATTATTTACTCTCTAAACTGAGAAAAAAAGAACTTAAGATATAATTTTACATAGTAAACATGTTTGTAGATTTGCAATTTTTTTTTTCTTTAAATTAAATAATACTGTATTTCATCAAATGAAAAGCAAAGATTTTTCAACAGTTTTTGTTAGAGCTGTTTTATGCATAACTATATCTAGAATACACTATCTTTTCATCCATTTTAAGAATTCATGTGAATTTATGTTTATTCTATTAATAATAATGATAAAATTAATTGTATTCGTAATATAAAATATTTACTCTCTGAGTCAGGAAAAAAGAAATTTTATACATAAAACATATTTGTAAATTTATAATTTTTTTCTCTCTTCTTTTAATGGAATCATACTGTATTTCAGCTATTGCAAAGCAAAGATTTAAAAATGTTTCTGTTAGGGATGCTTTATACAGTAAATATATCTATAATACACTATATCTTTTCATTCATTTAGGTGATCTTTTTTGAGTTTATGTGAAATTTTGTTCTATTATTAAAATAGTAAGAATCTATTGTATTCGTAATATAAATTATTTACTCTCTGAACCGTGAAAAAATAAATCAAGATATGATTTTATACATTAAACATGTTAGTAAATTTATATTTTTTTTTTCTTTAAATTAAATAATACTATACTTCATCAATTGTAAGGCAGAGATTTACAAACTTTTGTGTTAGAGCTGTTTTATACAATAGCTATATCTAGAATATACAATATCTTTTCATTCATTTAGATTTTTTTTTTCTTCTTTAGAATTCATGTGAAATTTTATTTTATTATTAATAATGATAGAAAACAATTGTATTTGTAACATAAATTATTTACTCTTTGAAAAAAGAAATCAAGGTATAACTTTATACATGAAGCATGTCTGTAAATTTATAATATTTTTTAAAAAATTGAAATAATATTGCATTTCATCTATTTTTAAACAAAGATTTAAGATTTAAGCAAAGATTTAAATACCCAATAACTTTTCCTTCATTTAGTTGTTTTATTAGAATTACTGTTAATTTTTTTTTATAATAACTAGGGGGGTTACCCCCTACGAGCTACGCTCGTCAACCCCCGTTCAGACACCGCAGACTCTAACAGCACGCTAATTTGACCGCCTTTAAAAAGATTTCGGAAGATTGAATTATAATTTGAATCTGACGTAATTTTCACCAAACTTTTCTTTCTCTTTTTAATATTCACGTCAAAATACTTTTGTTAGAAATGAAATATTATGATCATCTTAAAATGTCAATTAAATGTCTCGCGCAATTTTTAAATTAAAACTGTTTTGCAATATTATTTTTTGTTCATTTTACGTAATAAGTGTAATATGACGTAAATTCTCCTATTTAGGACTTCTAACGCATGTTACTGAATTTATTATTTTACAATATTTTTTCTCATTTAAAATTCACGTGTAACTATAGTTTTTATGACGTAATTTTCAATGAGTTCCTGCTTTTTATATTTTTTGTTTGTAATAGTCACGTGTAAAATAAATTTTTAATTTGAAGCAAACATTATTGGTTGCGCTTTTTATACAGTTGGCAACAGTTTAAATTAATACAATTTTCTAAAATTTGTAAAAAATATCTCTCGAAATGCTGAAAATTTGAATTTAAAATAGAAATAAAACCTCGAAAAATTATTCAAATTAAAATCTAACTGCAATCTGCACACCGGGAAATTCTGACGCATAAAATGATCTAAAAATGATTAAATTCCTATGTACAGTTTTTGCTCCTATAAAACTTTTTTAATGTAACGATTTTGTCCAACTTTGGCATTAAATATCTCTTAAAATAATTCTTCGATTTGAAAACTGTCTGCATCAGCGTGTTTATCAAACATTTTTCTATAATACTACCGATTTTCATATTTTTGTATGCAATAGTTTTTTTAATATTAACGAAGAAAGACCTCCGGTCACAAAAAATTCAAAACCGGCGGCGGCGGTGACAGCGGTAGTTACTTCTTTTTAGAATAGAGAGATAACTTACTAATAATGATAAAATATAGTTGTATTCGTTATACAATTTTATTCTCTAAATTGAGAAAAAAAAACAAATAAACACCTCAAGAATTAATTTTAAGTAACTGATTAACTTCATAACCTATTATTTGTAATATATTTTGATAGACATTAAATATTCATGTAAATAAAAATAAAAAATAAAAGTATAATAATTATCATGAGATTTAATTTCAAATTTATTGAAAAGCAAAGATTAAAGTTTTTTTTTTTTAATTTGTTATACAAATATTAAATAAATAAATGCCTTTTTCATTCATTCAGTTAGTTTTTAAACATTAATGTGAATTATTAAAAAAAAATTATATACCATATTAATATTTTACAAAAAGGAGTTCTATTTGTTTTTTAAATTAATTGCGCTTAGTTTAAATGTGTAAAGATGAAGATAGCTTAATATTTGTATGGTGTCATTCTAATTATTATTATTATTTTAAATGACAGGAATGATATTTAATATCTTCGAACTTTGAAGCTGTATACTTTACAATAATTATACAGTAAATTTTAAATATTTTTCTTTTGAAATTTACATTTATTTATAGTGCTATATATATATTCCTGCAAATTGATTTCCTATATGTTGATGAAGGGAAGTAAATTTATATTTTTCTGTATTTTTCTTAGATAAGAACAACAAAAACAAATAAGTATTGGGAAACAAAATAATTTCTGTTTATGAAATAAACGGCAGTAAAAAAAATATGCACGTTATTTTAGATATAAACTTCATATTGTAGCATGGTAGTCATTGGATTTCAACCTTCCCTCCATTCCCCTAGCGGCGAAAACGCTGCCGAATCCGCTGAAGAATTCCCCATTTACTATCCAGTCATAAACAACATCTACAATGAAGTATGCATAGGACGTCACTATCTCAGAATAATACATACATCCAGCAAAAAGAAATCAGCAAGAAACTCAACAAAAAATTCGGCTATCTCGTGATTCATATGCCTTCATTCGTTTGTAATATTAATATAGATACTTAAAATTAAATTTAGTTTCTATTAGCTCCCTGTTTTATCAGAAACCATTCATTTATATTTTTTCAAAATAGCACGTATTTTAATTACATTTTTTTTTTCATTTTTTATGAGAAAATGGCAACAATCTATTTTTCAACTATTTTCCCTTTACTTTCTACAGAAATGGAGTACTTGAGTTGCCAAAATTAAACAAATGGTGCTAAAAACAACAACAAAAATTAATATCTCAAAAGTAAATGGAGATGCAGTTTTCAAACAAATTGCATTTAAAAGTATTTTTTTTTTTTTCCAATACGACGGTATAAAAATTGAAAATGTGCAATGCTTAGAAGTTTTAAAAATTACAGTAGAGATTATTCCGTACAGTGATACATCTGCTTTGTTTTACGGCTGGCTTATGCAACGTAACGTTATTTTTTGGAGATGACAAATTAATAAGTGGAAGAAAGAAATAGTATACCGGGGGCTAATAACCTTTTCGTCCAAAATAACAGAACTTTACGTCATAATTCTATAACTAATCTACGTATAATGATGCGCTGTATACTAAAACCTTGCCAGGAATAATATCTATCAACAAGTGTAAGTTCTATCAACATCCATTCAGTGCAACTCGAGTTATAAGCAGCCGGAACGAAGTTTTCGTTTGTATTTTATCTTATCTAAGTAGATGCATACATATTTTATATCACATACATCACTGAACATAAGTAATTCTATATGTTTTCATATGTAACACTATATCAGGCATCAATTTCACAGATGTTTTTAAATCCCTTTGATTTTAAAAACTTTTTTAATTTCATCAAAATTGACAAATTTTCAATTTTTACAACCAATTTAAGTTTAAGCATGTGTCGTCTCATGAAGAAAGCTAGAAAATTACCAACCTCAAAATAAAATTACCTTTATTTCTAGAAGCCAATTTCAATTACATCTAGAGAAGAGGTCATCAAACTTCATATTATCATGGGCGCATTAGAATTTTCTAAACATTTATGCTGGCAAGGCCGCAGAGAGGGAAAGAGAGGTAGAACCAGTACAAATTACCGGGTCCGACTCTTAAAAATGAAATCCCAAATCTTCCGAGTGGAGCAGTTCATGCTTGCACACCCACCCCCCCCGGGCCACCCCCTGAATTCATCAATGATAACGTGCCTAAGCTGGTAAAAAGACAGAGGCCCAGTATCAGGTACAAAATGGGGAACTTTGCGTACTACGCTAGTATGTTAATATAGTGATGCTTAAATTTTAAGCAAATCCGTATTACTTTTCAAAAATTAACTGTTTAAGAATTTTCTTTTTGTACTACCATACTTAAGAGTCTTAAGTGCTGCTTTCAAGGTTTCAAGTAAGTAATTGGGACTCACAGACTCTATTTATTTACATATACAGTAGACTCCCTCAAATCTGCAACCATAAAATCCTCAAACGCGTAAAATCCACACATCATCACAGATGTAAACAATGAAACTTTCAGTTCATATGTAAGGACAAAATTACAGAATTTTTAAGTTTTATATCATTCTGTATGTATTTTAATATGTAATTCTCGATAATATGACTGAACTCATGGTTTTTTATGAAGGAAGTAATATAAATTTATTTGTGAAAAAAATCAAGATATTGCTGATATCACTCGTAATCACAATTTTTTTACTAAATATATTTATTCTTAATCAAGCTTTTTTGGTTATTAAGACCGGCTAAACCTGAAAAAAGAACTTCCTTACTTTATGATTTTAATATGAATTAACACTAGAACGCCCGGAAATTTTACTCAAGTTTCATAAAAATATTTGACACCAGAATTTTTATTTAAAATTATTTGACTGATTTATTTAACGTAAATCTGCGTGGTTTAAATTTAACTTATTTTATGAAAGAATTTCTGGTTCCAGTTGACATTTAATCATATGGTCGGAGTCGGATCGACTCCTTCCGGGCGTTCTAGTGTTAATAGGGGTATCTTTATGAGGAATGTTTCATTGAATAATTCAAGAAAAATATATCTCATCTTTATTATGCATATTTAATTATACATTATTAATTATTTATTTGGCCTTTACTTAAAATAATTTAATCATTTTTAAAATTGTTTCTTTTAATTATTTTAGTTTGTTACTTTACTTAATTATTTTGATATTTTAGTATATTGGAAGCATTCTTTATAATTTCAATTGCATTATTACATTCAAATTACTGTTTAAAAAATGTAAACAAAGCAATGATCAGAAATCTGCAAAATTCTAAAATCCGCACAACCTCTGGTCCCAAGCTGTGCGGATTTGAGGGTGTCTACTGTATATGAATAGAATTCACAATCTTTTGTAACTTTTTAGAAACTGTTCTCATAGAGCAGCTACATCTTTTAAGTATCTACCATCAGTGGCGGCACGTGACTGATTTTTTGGGGGGCACTAAATACATGGTTGAAAATTTTATTCCTTCTGTACCAGTTTTTTTTTTTTTTTTTTTTTTTTTTAAGAAACTTTTTACTTGCTTAGATTTTTCTGCTAATAAGTAAGTAAAATATTTCTTTAAAATAATAGTGGTAAGAAAAGAATACATTTGGCATCCAAGTATTTAGTGCCCCAAATTAAGCCGGTCACGAGCCGCCACTATCTACCATGCCAAATTTTGAATTTCTATCGTTAGCAATTCAATAGAAATCGTAATTTACAACATTTTTAGAACGCTTTTCGCTTATTTCACCCTTTTAAATTTCGAATTTTTTTTTGACTGTTAGAGAGACTTTACCTCTTATAAGTATCTACCATGCCAAATTCCAAGTTTCTATCTTTAACAATTCTATAGAAGATAGAAATAGTAATTTAGAACGTTTTCAGAAAAATACATTACATATAACTGGACGGGGCAATCGGAAACAGTTCGTGGTAAAAGTAATTCACGTTAAGCATGTTCATGTTAACGAAGTTTGATTGTATCACAAAAATCGCAATTTTAGAAAGTTTTTTGCTCCTGCAACCCCCTGGGAATAGTAGCACCGACATAAAATATAGCCTATATGTTGGAGCGAAGACTGTCACCCTCAATTTGCCACCATTACTTTTGAAATCGGTTCGGTATTTCCTGAGATTCCCTAGAAATCTTTATTTAGAACCTTTTTTTGAACGCTTTTCGCGCATTTTCACTCTTTTTAAATTTCGAATTTTTTAGAAACTGTTCTTAGAGAGCATTTACATCTTATAAGTAACTACCATTCAGTATCACAAAAAGCGCATTTTTAGAACGTTTTCTGCTCCTGCACCCCTCTGCGGAAAGTGGCACCAACATAAAATATGACCTATGTTGGAACAGGGACTGTCACCATCAATTTGCCGCCATTACTTAAGAAATCAGTTAGTTCCAGAGATTACCCCTACAAACACATAAACAAACAGAAAAAAAACAGACTTTACTTCTTGTATAAGGAAAGGGCATGTTTACAAACAATCACTTCCGTCAACCAATCTACCACTACGTTTTTATCATAGCGATCATTGCAGGAAATCAACTTGGCGACGTAGGCCAATGATATAATAGATCTGTTAAATAAATCTGTTAAAGACCAATCAAATTCCCGGAGTTCATGTGTATAGTAGGAGTCATAATGAATGAACAGGTTTTTCTTGCTGACCAACAGTAATTCGACCAACAGTGACGTCAGCTGCCCTTTCCTTATTAGTATAGATAATTAAAATTACTACTCTATACATACACTATGGCAAACATTTTGTTCTTCTTCCATGTTTTCATACCTTTGGGTGCAGGAAAAAACAATAATAAACCTACGGGTCAACCGCTAAAATCAGGTTTTCAGGTGTTTTCCACCAAGATACGACTTGGCAGACCGATTGCGTTTTGATATGCGAATCGAGTTTTAACTAATTCTGGAATTTCAGCCGTGAACTCGATGAGGTGTTTGTCTGTGCTGCCGCCTACCGGTCTATATCAGATTGATATTCTGTACGTTTAATATAATTCAAGCTGAAATGGAGTCATATGAGAAGGGGTTTCTATTTGAGTTTCTCATGTCATTCATTTTTGAAAATAGTGACTAACAGACGTAAGTAGAGAGGAAAATTCTCAAAATGGCAAATTTCATACGAAATTGCTATAATATCATCAATGGCATTTTCTTCTTACAATGCTTGTGCCGAGTCCTAAGAAGGCGGTAGCGGTGATCGAGGGTTTTTACTTCGAAGGCATAACAACTAATATTCTTTTAGAATATGACAACATGATTTTTATTTTTATAAAACAAAATACAAGATATTCTTGAATAAGTAGAAGTAGCTATGTACAACACAACAATGTAATTTTGTTGAACAAAATGTTTATGCATCAATCAAAATAATGTTTGTGAGAAGGTGGCAGCTCGTCGCTTAAGTCCATAGGGCAATGAAAATTATCGATATTTTTCTCCTGGCGAATATTGCAGTTCAAGGAAAGTGTCACTTTGAGTCCGATTATTTCATCAGCATACACTTGTCTTATTTTAGAGATAAGATCTCTTTACCGTGACGGCACCCGGTGCCCTGTCACCGCTGATCCTAGGTATAAGTTCCCGGTCCCAAGAATCGTAAACCTCAGCCCTGTCGGCCTTCAACTTTTCTCCGGAGAGAACTTTCTCCTCCTATTCCGGTTCATCCCTGCTAGGCGCTCTTCCAAGTACAGCCAAAATTCTAATCCTCTCTTCTATCCATCCTCTTCTCCTATATATCTCAATTATCTCCCTCTAAAAACAATAGTGAGTTTCTCAGCCACTCACTGTCCATTCCATTCAAGAACCTCCCAGGGATTTTCTTGTCTATCCCTTGAATGGTCGACTTAAGATCCTCCTCTTTTTTGCACACAGATTCTCTGATCATCTGTTCTTGTGAGAAGCTATGTGAGCTATTTTCCCACGCTATTGATCAAAAGAGTTCCGTCTGTTCCTTTGCATTAGCAAACTGTCACCGATTGTCAAATGTCTAAGACCGATGGTGATTGAACAGTTTATTTTATCTCGCCGTCCGGCTTAGTAGACTTTGCCATATTTTTGCTTTGTTTTAGAAATATATTAGTTCTTTCTATATGGCGAATCTGATATAGCTCAAATCTCTACAACTACCCCCCCCCCCCTTTTTCAAAAGAATATTTTGGACGCAGGACGAAATATTCTGGAAGAGAGAAAGGCGACTCAAGATTTATATGAATGGCTCACAAGCAAAAAAAAAGAGAAAAAAAATCTTTGTTTTCTTGTGTGCCCCTCCAAAAAAAATAAATATTTTCATTATACACTCTGTATAATATTTTACACTTTATTCTATTTCAAAACACTTCACATTATATTATATTTTCAAACATTAAAAGGAATGATAACATACTATATACAATTTTCTTTTCTTTTTCAAGATATTACTATGCCCTACTCAAGAAATCTACATGCGTGATGTCTTTTTCTGTTCTATGTTTAATGGTATACTGGTATAGTTGCAAGGTTAGTGCCCACCTTAAAAGCCTCGGATTATTTCCTGCATTGTACTTTTAAAATGTTAAAGGACTGTGATCTGTTTCTATGAGGAATTTTTGTCCGTCGATATAACGACGTAATTTTATTATAACAAAGATTATCGCCGCGCACCCTCGCTCTGTTGCACTGAATTTTTTTTCGGTTTCACTGAATTTACTGCTTAGGTATATGATGGGATGCTCTTCTGAATTTATTCTCTGAGCGAGGACAGCCCCTACACCGAAATTTGAACCATCCGTTTGTATTATAAATTCTGCCGCATAATTTGGTGTGTACAGAATGGGCTCCGCCGTTAGTTTCTCTTTCAGCGTTTGAAAGGCCCTTTCCATTTCTTCGCCCCATGTTATTTTTTCCTTTTAATGTTCTTGTGAGTGGTTCTATGATAGTCGCGTAATTTTGGCTATATCTAGCGTAATACCCGGCCATACCTAAACATCTGCGGATTTCGGTTTTCGACTTGGGGGCGCCAATTCCGTGATTGCTTTAATTTTTGCCTCCGCTGGCCTCCTTTGTCCTTCCCCCACAATATGCCGTAAGTACTTAAACGTTCTTTGCGCAAATTTACATTTTGAAAATTTTACTGTCAAATTTGCGTCCCTAATTCTGGATAGCACCTCCCGAATGTGTTCTAAATAGTCTTCCCATGTTTTTGAAAAAATCGCCATGTCGTCCAGATACGGCAGGCAGAAATCTTCTAGTCCCTTTAACAATTTTGCCATAAATTTGGAGAATCTGTACGAAGCGTTGACTAATCCAAAAGGTAATCTTAAAGGCAAATATGTTGCTTTATTTGTTACGAAGGCTGCGTATTTTTGGTCCCGCGGGGTCATTGGGATTTGCCAATAGCCTTTTGTCAAATCCAATACCGTTATGTACTTCGCCTCCGCCACACGCTCCACTCGCTCTTCGATATTAGGCAAGGGGTAATACTCTATTTTAGTAACTGCATTTAACCTACGAAAGTCCACGCATGGGCATGGCTCCTTACCGGCTGATTCCACTAGAATTAAGGGCGAATAATAGTCTGACTTCCCTTCCTTTATAATATTAAGTTCGAGCATCCTTTTAATTTGTTTCTCTAAAATTTCTTCTTGTCTGCGGGATTTTCTATACGGTCTAACTCTAACTGGTTTGTCACTAACTACCTCGATATCGTGCTCCTCCATGTCCATCGCCCCCGGGTTGTTTGAGAAAACCTCCCTGAACTCCCCCAGTAGGTTTTCTAATTCCCGTAATTGTTCACTATTGCACCTATCCGTCAGATTGCTCTCTTTTACAATTTCCTCAAAATTGTAGTTATCGGGCTCATCTAATGGTAAAGCTATTTCCAAGTCGTGCTGATACTCTTCCCTGTCGCATAAGTGCGCCAGAATATTTATTTTTTCCACCCGTTGTATGTACGGTTTCAATAGGCTCACGTGGAAAATTTGCTCTTTCGCGTGCCTTGTCGGAACCTCTACTACTTAATTTGTCTCTGAAATTTTTCCTTTTATTCTCGCCTGTCCTGTCCAGCTAGCTGCCATTTTATGCGATTTTTGCGTCGCTAGTACTAGAACTTGATCCCCGGGTTGAAAATCGCGTACAATCGTTTGTTTATCATAACGTGTTTTCCTTTTTTCTCTATTATCTAACAGATTTTGCTCCGCTAACTCTTGGCATCTTTTCAGTCTGTTCATGGGCTCGAAAACATATTCTGTTACTACTTCTGGCTCCTTGTTCTCCCCTGTCCATTGTTCGAATAAAAGTGTCTCAGGCGTCCTGAGGTTTTTGCCGAAAACTAACTCTGCTGGACTGAACCCAGTGGAATTGCTGATTACATTGCGTATCGCCAATAATGCGTGCGGCAGGTTTTCTTCCCAGTCTGTCCCGCTTTCCAGACACATTACTTTTAATAACCTCTTAATCGTACGGTGCAGACGTTCAACGTTATTTGCTTTCGGATTGCAAACACTGGAATGACGCAACCTGACTCCAAATTTCTCGAAGAAAGCCGTCGTTGAGTTTGACGTAAATGATTTTCCTAAGTCTGTCTGTACCTCTTTAGCATAGCCTAACCCAGATAGCAATTTTAATTTGCAGAAAATTTTCAACAATCTTACTTTGCAAACTTGCAAAGTTGCAGCAAGCTCAGCATGACAAGCCTGAAAGTTCATAACAAGACTGCAACAAGATTATGCAAACTCCGAAGTCACCATACTTTGAACTTGCAGCTAACTTGTCGTGCAAGTTGCAGTCTTGTTCTTCAAATTGACTGCAGATTCATATCAAACTAGTAATATTGCCATGCAAATGCATTGTAAACTTGCAATCTAGCTATGACACACTATCTGCAAATGCATTGCAAACTTGAATTCTTGTCATGTCAAGCTATCTGCAAGTATGCTGTAATTTCATAGCAATGTTGTTAATTCTCTGAATTTTACGTGTAGTACAGTAAAATAAGATTTTTTGAGACAAGTGATGGCTATTCACCAAAACTTGGGAAGAACTTCGTTTTGACATTCGAAATGAAGATCCGATGAGTCCTAAAAAATAAAGTTGTTGTACCCTGTTTTGGGGACAAAAGACGGGGGGCGTTTTTAACTCAGGGAGGGGGGTGGGACTCAAAAAGTTTTATGTAGGTGAAGTACGATATTGTTTATTATGTATTTTATAATTCCGAATCAAATAAAATTTGCAAATCGATACGATCATTTCTTACAAAGTTAAGTAGGTTTTATGAATACGAAGTCGAAAATTATACTTGTGCAGGTAAAATAGATTTTTGCAGTAATAACTGATTCCTATTCACGAAAATTTGAGACAAACATCGTTTTGGCACTAGAAATTAAGATACGTTGAGTCCCCAAAAATTAATGTTGTTTATCGTATTTTGGGAGCAAAAGTGAACATTTTAACTCGAGAGGGGGGGGGCAGAATTCAACATTTTTTAAATAGGTCAAGTGGGATATAGTTTGATATGTATCTTTTAATTCTGATTCGAATAAAACCATCCGCAAGTCGATACGATCATTTGTGAGATAGTTACAACAGGTTTTATGAATACAAAGTGGAAAATTATACTTTATTTTTTAGCATAGATTTGTCACATTTATTTTATGTTCAAAACATGTTCTTTATATCATATTAAATCATTAAGTTTAATCATTAAAATATCAAAATCCTTAAATGTCTTCAAAATAGCAATAATCAAAATCAAAATCATTTGAGTTTACTCTAAAGCCATTAAAGTTGCCAAAATCCTCTTATACCCTGCCTTAACTTTGTAATGAATGATCGTATCGGCTTGCGTACGGTGTCATTTGATTCAGAATTAAAAACATCATAACAAACGAAACCCCATTTGACCTATTTAAAATAATTTTAGTTCTTCTACCTTACAGAGTTAAAGCCCCCCCCCCCCCCAAAAAAAAAAACACGATAAAACTACTTCACTTTTTGGAAACTTATTGGATCTTCATTTCTAGTGTCAAAATGAAGTTCTTACCAAATTTTCGTGAATGGCCATCAGTTGCTGCTGTAAAAACCTATTTTATCTGCAGTAAAGTATAATTTTCGACTTCGGATTCATGAAACCTCCCGTAACTATGTAGCGAATGATCGTATCGACTTGCGGATGGTATCATTCGATAAAAAAAAAAAAAAATACATAACAAGCGATAATCCTCTGTTGACCTACTTAAAATTTTTTTAGCTTTGCCCCCTTCCCTGAGTTAAAAATGCTCTCCAAGACATGGTTAAGTAACTTTATTTTGGGGGGATTCAAGGATCTTCATTTTTTGTGTAAAAACGAAGTTCTTCCCAAATTTTGGTGAATGGCCATCAGTTGTCGTATATTACTCACTTATTGGTATATTTATTTTACCTGTACACTAACAGTCGTACTTTTCAGTGTTGTGCGTGTTTTGTGCAAGATTCCGCATAATCGGAGGTTTGTCAGATGCTCAACATTTTTATGCTATGCAGGGTGTATCTAAACTCTTGGACAAAACTTTAAGGGGTGATAGAGCACATCAAGACAAACAATATTAAATAGGAAACTGAGGGTCCCAAACGTCTTCCGAATGAGATAGGAGCCATTAAAGTTTAGGGTCCAAAATTTCAAATGATTATAAAAAACGGAAAAATTGGTCGATTCGTTTACGATTTTTGCTAAGACTATTTTTAATGTCAGCATTTTCTTGAAAATGAATTTTAAAGGTAAAGTTCAATAAATTCCGATAGAGGGCACTTTAGACTTTGGATTAACACTTAACTGCTGTTAGCGGTCTCACAGACCTCAGCGTTTTTCAATTTTCACAGTTTAAGTGGTAATTTTTAGTTTAACTATAGATATTGGCTATATTTTGCCTCGTTTGAAGCCCTATTACTAGAACTAGAGACTCTTGAATAGCTGAATTTTAATTATAATAGTCCAGTACATAAAGTTTAGTACAGAAACAGTACTTTGAGAGTTAATATAGCATTTTATTCATCTTTGAATTAAGCGGTCTGACAGACCGCTCACAGTAGTTATGCGACAATTTTTGTCACAACAGTTAAGGGTTAACGAACAACTATTTTTTACCGTTATTTTTTGTATTTCATTAAATACTTTCAAACGCTTAGACTTAAACTTAAATTTTGAGCTCAAAATCTGAATTATTGGGAGTGGTTAAGTAGCGCAAACTGAACTGTGTTCAGGAGTTGAAATTTGAACCCCCCTCCCCCCCCCCTGAACACAGTTCAGTTTCCACTACTTAGCCACTCCCAACGATTCAGATTTTGAACTCAAAATTTAAGTTTAAGTCTGAACTTTTGAAAGCATTTAATGAAATACAAAAAATAACGGTAACAAAATAGTTGTTTGTTACTCCAAAGTCAAAAGCGCCCTCTATCGGCATTTTTTGAACTTTACCTTTAAAATTTATTTTTAGGAAAATACTGACATAAAGAATAGTTTTAGCGATAATCGCAAACGAATCGACAATTTTTTCAGTTTTTCATAATCATTTGAAAATTTGGACTGTAAACTTTAATGGCGCCTATCTCCTTCGGAAAACGTTTGGAACCCTTAGTTTCCTATTTAATATTATTTGTCTTGGTGTATACTATCACCCCTTAAAGTTTTGCCCAAGAGTTTAGATACACCCTGTATAGACTGAGTAGACAAGGACTTATAGTTTAAAGTAGATTCGAAAGCAATTCTAATTTCTTATACAACTAGCTGCCCATGGCGACCTGTTTGGTTTTCCTTAAAATATATAGTATCATTGTATCATGCATTTTTTATTATTCATAATTCAATTTACTTGCTCAAGTCTTCGCCAAATCAGAAGATTCTGATAGATAAATCAAGAACTCTGTACTTTTATGTCAGCAGAGTGTAGGTGATAATGGCCAAATATCTAAAATCCCATTGCATTTTTCCTTATTTCATTAATTTCATTTAAAATATAACCCTTTCATTCATTTTCCTTAAAATGCATAACTAATTTAAAACAGAAAAAAATTAAATCTAAGACTTTCACTTATTTCAAAAGAATTAATAAAAAAAACCCTGATAAATAACATAAACCAAGACATTTAATTTTAACATTAAAGCATTGTTTTAAGTTATCACGTGAAAAATAAAAAATGCTATTTGCGAGATTTGCACTTGGTTAACATAAAAGTACCAAGAACTCTTTGCGATCATGGCAACATTTCATATATTTTTTGTTGTTACGTATTTCATCTTTCTTTACAAATACAATCACTTAGGCATTTATGCTTCATGTCCATTTGCAATATGTTCGATAACGCAGATTTTTAAACCTATTATCTTCCGTAATCAGGTCAATGGCCTATTGGCGTGTTTTAACTAATAAGGTTTGGTGCAATGGAATGTTTTTTGTGAAAATCCTTTAATGATAGCTACATTTACATTAAGCTATATTGTTGCTGATATTCTTTTTGTTACACTTTAATCTTGGCAGTAGACTCGATTACGGAAGATTAGGTAATCAAATATCTTAGCTGAAATTCATCAATCTGATTTTATGTACTTAACAAATGCATATCAAATTACTGTTTTGAATGCATTTGATCAATAAGAATTGTAAGTGTTTTGGCAATTAACAATCATCATTTTGCATGATCTATCTTCCTCGAGATGAATAACAAATAAATAGAAAATGAGTTGATCATTCGTTTTAAAATTTGATTAATTAAATATTTTTACAGCTGCTGGATTTATTTGCATTTAACTTATATTAACCCCTTGAGGGGCGGGGGGATATATTTTATCTCACCTACGATTAATGAGGATTTGCACCAGAAAAATTTTATTAAATTTTACTTTTCAAACTTTGGTGGAAAAAAGTCGTAAACTTGCTTTTCCTTATTTGGCAATAAATCTTTTTGCGGATTCCGGTGTGAATTCGACATTTCAAAAACACAATTTCTTGCCCCTCAAAGGGTTAAGGAAAGATCGATTATTTTTCAGTTAGCCGGGAAAAGTGATAAATCCCCAAATATTGTTTCCCTTACCATCATTCATATTGCATTCCTTTCATTTAAAACACACAGCTTTCATTTCAAATACATCCCTTTAAAAAAAATGTATCATAAACTTAAAATACATTGTTTTTGACTTACCTCAATTAAAACACAAAATAAAAAAAATAACAGAAACAAAAACATTTTATCTGAGAATCAAAGAATTGTTTCTTATTTACGCCCTCAAAAAATATGCAAAAAAAAAAAAAAAATATGCAAAAAAAAAAAAAAGAATAAAAAAAAAATGCTAGCAGGTTTGATTTTCTAAACAAACTTATACATATTATTTATTGCTTGTCATTAAGAAAAATTCATGGAACTCATTCCTTTCTGAAATAAATTTCATAAATAGCTATCAATATACAAACTTTTAATTGGATACATCACACAAACATTTCTCTAATAATTTGCATACATTAATATTATAAATGTTTTTAAAGGCAAGTAAGAAAACTGTAATAAATTTGAAAAGGCAAAAGAACATCCTAAGATAATTAGAAAATTAAACTAAACATAGGATAATTGAATTTGCAAACTTAATAGCCATGTATTTCATCAAATAAAACTTATTTACGATTTAGTAATATATATATATATATTTTTTTTTTACTGTAACATAAATAAATGTTTATTAGAAATACCACACATTCTGGATATTAACCTTTAATTGATGTCACAGAAATTATCACATAACTAGTGTGAAGCGGTCTGTGAGACCGCTGCAACGAAAGATGAATAAAAGGCACGACTAACTCATAGTATAGTGTTTTTGTATTAAACTTTTTGCACAGAAGTGTTATAATTAAAATTGACCTATTCAAAAGTCTCTGGTGATAGTATAAAAGTTCCAAACGGAACAAAATTTCGATAGTGTTTGTAGTTAAACTGAAAATTGGAAGTTAAACTGTAAAAATTGAAAAAAGCCGCGGTCTGAGAGACCGGTAACATCAGTTAAAGGTTAACACTGCATTTCAAAAGATTTTTTTTATTATTCTAAGATCTTTTTAATGATACAACAGAAAAATACAATTTAAAGTTTTTTCAGGAAATAAGCATGCTTGTCTGTTTATTGATGAACTTTTTAGCTAATTTTATCAAAGATAATATAATTTATATATTTTTGCAGCCAAAATGTAATATATATATATATATATATAAATTATTTGAAAAGCGTCAAAAATTTAAAAAAGACAAAGTTGTAATAAAACAATACTAGTTATAAAATAGTTACAAAGTTTATTTTTACACAAATACAAACAACAGTTTATAAATAACAGTATTATAAAGCATTATTTTCTACATATTTTGAGTTAAGAGATTGTTCCCTGAACAAAACACACAAAAAATAATTGAAAAAATAAATATTTAAATATATTTAACACTTTCCTGTTCTCCTCCCCCACCTGAGTCTGTTGCATCATGCAATTTTTCCACATTCTAATCCATGTTTTTTAATGTCTCTGCATCTGAGAGGGAAAAAAAAAAGAATAAATTTTTAAAAAATCACAGGTTTATTTTTTACAGCTTTCAAGAATTCTGTCTATAGTTAGTTTTTAAGGTGATCATAAACTACAACTTCTCAGTTAACAAAACTATCTTGATGGGTGGAATTGCCGGGAGGTATTAAAACTTAATAGAAACAATTAAATAGATTTTGCCGAGCGATAAGCCTTATCTTTCAGACTGAACTTTCAGGCAAACCAGACTCGACAGTAATATGGGTCACGCTTCTGGCAAATTGCACAATACATAAGAAAAGATGACTAAACAAAGACATAATTAGCATAAACAATGTATTTACTATATTGTTTAGACCCGAGAAGAACATATTAAGATAATTCATTCAGTTGGTTTGATATTTAATGTGAAATTTTTATCCCATGCGTTATCCCGTAAGGAATGAACGTATCGAAATTAAACGTAAAGTTTAATTAAACTTTTAAAGATTTAACCATTTAAAATAATTTTACTTCTTAAAATATTTGTTTTTCCAAGAGCAAACAAGATAAACTAGTAGAAATCAGAACATTCCTTAGTATAAAGTTTTAAATTCTTTAAGCAGTCATCCAAGCATTACCAGTGCTTTTATTAAATATTTGCGAAAACGATTATGATTCCGCGTCGATAGGTACATCGAGCATCCGTCAACTCTTCAACTGACTGAGTACACTGAGGCAACTCCTCGACTGGAACTGACTGAGGCAACTCCTCGACTGAGAACCTGCCAAGTAAAGTCAGTGTGTAACGAAAAAATACGATTTTCTCAAAAGTATGTGACTAGGAAAATCGCTATAGTTTTCCTGTATGGCTTAAATAAACTTCTAGTACTATTTTTTCCATAATTTTATTTACAGTACATTTGGTAATAGCGGGGAAGGAGTGGGGGGGGACACATTTTTCCAGTACATTTTCGACTATATCTCTGAAAATGTAATATCTAAATTTACAACAAATATACTTTTGGTTTCCGTATTACAAGACCTTTCGAACGATACCCGACACACTACACACACAAAAGAAAAAAATAAAATAAAAATAAGTAGCTTATTTCCCTAATTTTTTTTCTAAAAATACTTGCGAATCGCCAATAATCAATAGGTATGTTGGTCAATAACCTCATAACTCTGGCAAGTTTGAAATTTTCATGTTCCGTAGTTTCGTAAAATTGACTATGACAGACAGACAGAGAGACACACAAGTGGTGTTTACAATTCTTCAGTTTTTACATTTTAAGTGCGGAAGCCAAAAAAATTAACTAAAATCAAAACTAGTTTATCTACTCAGTTAGTCTAATTTATCTAGTAAAATTTCATCAGTTTAATCTAATTTATCTCGTCAAATTAGTTTAATCTAATTTATCAACTTTAATCTAGTCAGAGAGACAAACTAAACATTAACTAGCTAGGGAAAAGTATGGGAATGGCGCTCACTTAAGGGAAAACATGAATAGCTAGTCAAATTTGGACCAAAAAATCAATATTTTATTAACGAAGTACAACTCCAAAGCATAAGGAACAGTTTGCAATCAACTAATTTTTATAAAAGTTTTAGGAATTTTTTTTATCGTTTTATTTAAATGACCATCGATTGAGCGGTAATGCCCGACATGGTAGGGTGATTGCGCTCAGAGTTTGAATACAACGTTTAAGTAAAACAAAAGTCACATACGTAGTTGTGTGGGTTGTTCACACCACTGCAGACTTTTTGCAACCACTTTACACATACTGTGTTAGGCATATAGTGGGCTACTTTTTTTAGATTTAGGTTTTTTGATTTTCACCACTTTTTTGAAATCGTAAAATTCTCCTTGTTTAATGACATATTAATAAAGGCGAAAACAGGGAAATTTTACCATTTCAAAAAAGTGGTGTCAATCAACAAATTTGAATTTAAAAAATGTTGTCCACTGGCAACACTTCTTCTGGAATTCCACGCGAGCGCCATTACCCGTCATCGCCATGTTGGGTTTTATTGCATTAAAATTGGCGTAACAACGCACTACAGAAATAAATAAAAGCTGAAAGTGCAGCTGAATGTAGGGGAGACCAGTGTACAGTGGCCCATTTTTGCAGTTAACATTTTTTTCTCTTTAATGGAGAGACCAATCTACCTGAAAATATTTTTGAATATTCTTTAAACCTTTTTACATGCCTCATAATTTTCACAGAACATAATTTCCAATACATTTTTCAAAAAAAAAAAAAAAATTACATACACTCGTGAAGTGGACCAGTGTACCCCGGAAACAGGGTACACTGGTCCACCCACTGGGGCACAGTGGTCCACTATTAGTTATTGTCTAAAATACAATATAAATCTATTTATAATTAATCTAATTCTTTTTTATTTCCCCTTTACCTCCAAAATAATATAATAATACAAATTTGCAAGTAGCATTTTGAAACAAAAACATATAAAACTAAAGAATTATCAAAAAATTTATTATATTTTGAAAATAACAATATAAGATACAGAAGTGATGGCAAACAAGTTATTAATTAAGTACAAAAATATCAGCAAACATTAAGACAAATATGATGATGAAAAATTTATTAGAAGCTTAAAATAGTCAGGATAAAATAGTTTATTATGAGCTAACCATGTGCTCTGAAGTTATAAATAACCAATCCAGTGAGGTCATCGATTACTTATTAGGCTACAGTTATATTTTTCAAAGGCAGTAAATACAAAACAAAATATTTCTTAATATGTTAACTCTACAATGCATGATTTTCATTTCTCTCCTTCTCCCCCTCCCCCCCCCCCCTCAAAAAAAACTGCTATATTGAACAAGAAAAGTTATTTTAAAAATCACATGTGAACTGTTATCCATAATTTAGGAGAAAACTAAAGTGTCAGATGGCTACATTATAATCTGAACAACATAATAACATGAAATTTAAAGTGTGCCAAATGGCTAATCTATGCATTGTAGGGTTAAAAAAATTATCATTTTTCTTTGTTTACTTTATTTTATAGTTAAATAACTATTTTAAAACAATATTTCTTTATAGAGAATAAGTAATTATTAAATATTTTGAAAATTCTTCATTACAGGAGCAGTATTCATTGTGGACCAATGTACCCCAGCAGTGGCCGCTCCACTGTGCCCCATGTTAAAGTTCAATACATACTGATAAAAATATTATTTAAAGTTTTCTTTTAAGCATATAAGCTTTTAAATTTAATAAAGACCAGTGTTTTACCTTTTCAAAAAAGTTGTTTTATCTTATTTATCCATAACCCTTAATTACTTAATAAAGAAAAGTATGATGATGAAAAATTTTACTTTTAGGAGCTCAAAACAACCAGTCAGGATAAAAGGGTTCATTCTGAGCTAACGATGTGCTCTGAAGGCTATAAATAATCAATCTAGTGCTCTTATCAATTAGTCTAAAAAAAAGCTTTAAAAAATTTAAAAATAAGTAAAATATAAGGGGTGGTCCACAGTGTACTTAGGTCCACTGTACTCTGGTCTCCCCTATATATTTTGTAGACATAAGGAGTAAATTAATATTTGAAAATAAGAGTGTACACTTACCTTCAAGTTAGATATTTTAGAATTTTATAATCTAAATCCTTACTGGGAACTTAGGATGAAGTTCTCTAGGTGCCGGTAGCGATCGCACGTTTTCAATTTTATTTTGTTTAGCGATATTTGGTGTGCGGGATTACCCTTCTGAGCGTCATTACCCTACTTTCCCCTAGTACCTAAACAGTAAAACGCAGAATAAAACTTTTCAACCTCATGTATCCTATGCATGAAAAGGATTAAAAAATATTAAAACGCGAGCGAGAAATCTAAATATCTCCCATATGATTAACATTAACTTGACCGTTTCTTCGCGTGACTAGTGTAGGCTCTAAAGAAGTTACCTCTTATGAAAGATTGTTACCATAAAAATAATAATAAATAAATGTACCACTTTTTTTACATGTAAAAAACAAGACAAAACATGTTCAATAAGAATACAAATAAACAATATTCAAATCTGACATTAACACTATAACATTGAGATTTTGAAGTGGTTATTCAATGCATTTTAGTTATTTAGCTTCAATTCATTACAAAATACGCACCAATCAATATTAGTAAAATTTTTTGCGGCAGGCCTCGAAATGGAAAATGCACGAATAGGGACGCTATTTCAAAATTATCGTTGACTAAAAACTTTTTTTTAAACTTTAGGCAAATTTATGTCTAATCATACAAAAACAATTTAAAAACTTCATTCAAAATTCTAAATAATAAAAAAAAGTTATAGACAGCACAATAAAAGCCATATGTATGAAATTGTAATAACATGTTTTAATAACTTCACGGATCACTAACCAGAACAATATTTGTCATAATTTCACGAATCGGAATATCGTTTCGATTTGCTCCGGTACATGCGTGATTTGCGGACGTGAAAAACTAAAAATTTAAAAATATTCATATTTAAAAGTTTTACAAAAATTTGGAAATAAAAATACACATCCGATTAAGAAGCAGTTACGTCAAAAGAAAAGAAAAATTATTAAAGAATTAAGTATAACGGACGTCGGTAGGAAATACGTTTAGTAATTTCAATAAAAATTAAAAAAAAGAGGTACATTAGAAATCCAGGTAGATAAGCATAGAGCCAACTAAGAAACAGTTTAAAATTATACTTAATATTTAAATCGAGAAAAAAAGGTTAATGGTAATAAAAAAATAATTTAAAGTTTAAAATCATACACTCGAACGCAGTGTTGAATTCAGGGGGTGACCGAGAGGGGGCATTCCCCCGGAACCTTGAAATGTCGTCCCGGAAGGTTTCAATTTTTATGCTTTTTAATAGACAAAAGTGCAATTTCTACCTCGGATCGCTAAAATGTCCCCCCACCCCCCTCCAGGGGCGTAGTTGCAAAAAAAATTTCGGGGGGGGGGGGGGAAGAGTTCAAAATTTTCCCAACTCATAATTCAAAAATTTCCCAACATGAAAAAAAAAAATTATCTATTTTCCAACTAAAATAATATGTTCAGTGTGTCTCTAATGATAATGATACTTATATGAAAAAAAAAATGCTGAAACTAAAAACATAAAAATTATAATTATTGGTTCATTTACTGAAAGTTTTTGTCTTCAATTGTGTACGAGTCATAATTGTGCTTAATAGAAAATAGCCTCATATTTTTAGATTTTTGAATAAGGAACAAAGTTTTGGAGGAAAGGTATTACAGACACTGTTGATGGACAACATTAGAGAAATTCATGCCTGGTAGATGTATGATATTTTCGTTACACAGAGAAACATAATGAGAAATTGAGTCTGGCTGCTTTTTGTATTTATTTTGAAAGTTACACTATTTTACTATTACAGAACTCAGAAAGATAGTCTGCAAAACAATAAAAAAATCTTTTTTTTTTAAACTTAAAAAAAAAAAAGAAAGAAAGAAAAAGTGTTTCAAAAATCTATACTTTCCCAACTCTAAGCTCAAATTTCCCAAGTTCGCATATATTGGGGGGGGGGGGGTCTCCCCCCATAACACCTATCGCGACGTCCCTTCCCCCCCCCCCCCCCCACCTCATCCCGGAGCAACAGAAATCTCTCCCGGAGATAAGCGTCTGAATTCAACACTGCTCCAGCAGCATGAAAGGCAACAACAACAATAAATAAAAAAAAAGAAACGAAATCTTAAACTCCCTGTAAAGTTCAGAAAAATTTATTAAAAAATATTTAACATGACCCAAAACATAACTATTGAAAAACGTAGGCATTACTTAGAAAATTAACATAACTTTTAATTTATTAGTATTTTTGTATCAAATAAGTTGTAGATTATAAAGAAATGTTACTTTAGAGAAAATAACCACATTTGAATAATTAAAATAAGAAATACCTTTATTTCTGGGTTCCTTTACTTAAACGCTAATCAATGATCCGCTAATCACGCGATTCAATAACGATGTGTCTTTTCTTTTGATTCTGAGCTCTGAATTTCCAGTCATACGCTGTTATCTATATTCTGCTCTCAACAAAGGGAATTTTCGCTGACGTCGTTGAAATATGATAGTGTTGCAGCAGTTTTACAGCAAAATGGCATTGCAAGGGAAAGGTCGATTTTGTTTCACCTGCCTTGCAGTACTTTTGAGTGAAAATTGTTGTGTCAAATTTGTCAAGACAAGGAAATATCGAGAAAAAGTCAAACTTACTGCAAACGTGCATGCTATCTGGGAACCTACTAAAAATCTGCATAAGTGCTTGTACCACTGTTTTCGATGACATGTTTTCTATCGGAATCGCCTCTGGATATTTCGAGAAAACGTATAACGATGTCAACATTTATTTCCCCGTTTTGATTTAGTTAAAGGGCCTACCAGGTCGATTGAAAGTTTTGAAAATACCTCTGCGATTGCAGGTACCCCCGCCAAAGGGGCCTTTTTTGTTTCGCCCGATTTTCCCACTGACAAGGTGTACAGGATTTTACGTAAAGCTGTGTTTCTTTGATAACATTTGGCCAGAAGAAGAACCGTAGTATTTTATCTCTTTTTTTCTCCCAAATGCGCCGCCCTGCTCTCGTGACAGGCACTCAAAATTGCCTTTCTGGATTTTGTAGGAACCACGATTTGTTCTCTCTCTGAACTCCTGTGGTCTTTAACCCTTCTAATAACAATGGAGTTTTTGTACTCAAAAAATGATTTCTTTTCACGCGCTTTTTGTCTGATTATCTCAAGCGATTTGTCTTCACTCTGCGCCATTTCGAAATCTTTCCTTTCTATTTTGCTCAATAAAAAGGTTTCATCTTGGATGAGCGGTAGTAAAGAAATAGGCTCCTCCCCTTCGCTCCCGTCCAACTCGTCGTCTGGCGTCGCTGTTTCCGGACTAATCTCCCGTGATTGATTCACCCCTTGAAAGCACGGCTCCAAATTTTGACTGCTATTGGTTTTGTTTTCTTTGGCCAGCTGAGCTTGACCGGGGTCGTGTTGTTACCGCGTGTAATGTTTGAGGTTTCAATGCGTTTCCTGAATCGATAAGATTTTGAGTTTTAAATTGCCCAAGATATAATAATTAATATCTGATTCTTCGTTCGTGACGATGGCTTTGGTCGTAATTAGCCTTTTGTCTGGTAATTCGAGCGTAACTTCGGCTATGGGAAGGCAACGATGATTGCTAAACAAGGGCTGTTTTGCCCAGCTAACGTTCCCATTGAATTGGCTACTTTTAACCATTCTTCCAGGGCATACATCCATCATACTTCCGCTGTCACGGAGAATTGTAATTTCCATGCCATTTACCCTCCCCCGGCTGAGATACGGTTCAAAACCTTCTTCTAAGTCCGGGTCTCTGCTAATATTATGGATCGTTTTATGCGGGGTTTCCCTTTTTTTAGCTCCGGGCAGTTGCGTTTGCAGTGCCCCCCACCGCAAACAAAGGACGTATCTTTTTTGTTTTTTCGAAGGCTTTTTGTCTTTCCCTATCACCGTTTTTCTCCCTCCAATTAGATTTATTTTCGGGATTTTTCCTCGGGTCCCTTTCTTCGTAACTCGGGCGATCGAACCGTTTTTCGTTGTCGTTTTCCGCATATCTCGGCCTCTCGGATCTTTTTTCTACGGGGGTTCTCGCATACCCTTTCCAGGTTTATTGCTTCATACCCGTCCCGATCTTTTGCGAGCTTGTCTGGTTTTTTATACTCTGCCCACGAGTCTATAAAATGAATTTTAGTTTCGGTCGGTACTCTTCGTTTAATTTGTTCCGTAATGAGCAAGTCTTTTAGCTCCTCTAAACTTTTAATGCCCAAATCATCTAACCACCCTTCTTGAAAACTATTTAATTCGAAGATTAGGTCTTTCCATGGTGTGTTTGTATTTTTTTATGCCTCATTAATTTTAAACGATAGGCCTCTGCTGTTAGCCTATATCGTTCAAAGAGAATTTTTGTCACGTGAGCAAAATTATCCACACTGCCAGTGGGTTCTCGTAATATTAATTCTGCTACTTCTATGGGCAATAAAGCTAAAAGATGAGTTACTAGATCATCTGACTCGATTCCCGACCTTTCTGCCTGTCTCTCAAATAAATTTAAAAGTAGAGTTATGTCTGATTTCTCTGGATCGAAAGAATGCATAATATATTTTATGTTTAATTTTGGGCCTCTATCAGAAGGATTACTAGCACTGGAGCTGCTTCTCTCTGTGCCTTGCGTTAATCTTAATTCTTCCAGTTTAAATTCCATTTCTTTCTGTTTGTCTGCGCTGTCTAATTTAGCTCTTTCTAATTCTATCTGTTCAATTTCGCGTTCCCTTTCCGTTTTTCCCTAGCTAAATTTCTTCTCTATCTTGTACAATATACCTGTCTTGCGTTAGCGCAAAGTCTTCCTCGTAACTGACTGCTCAATTTTTGGATGATTATTTGTATTGTATCCCCCTCCTCAAGTTCTACTCCCAATTCTGCTGCTAAGTTCTGGAGATCAACCTTTCTGCAATATTTTAATGCGGTTACCCTTGTCATAATGAAGCCTTATTTTTAACACAATTACAATAAATTATACCAATAATTTCCTCGGAGAATTTAAAACCTGTCAACCGACACAATAAAATAATTTCATCTTTATAAACACATTTTTTAATACAAATACAGCATATAAAGTATAAATTTAAAATATTCTGTGAAATTACCTGAATACCTTTTCCCCTTTTGTTAAAAATATTCAATATGCAAGAGAGAAGGGAAAAAAATTAGCACTGAAATCCCTATACACACATTTAAAACACAGTATAACAAGTAATTTTTGTTGTTGTTAATGGAATTGTACATATAATTTTTGGGAAACCTTTTTATTTTTCTTCTATATGAGCACTTCTTTGCAAACCATGACCAGTGTAATCCGTGTTCTGACCATAAATTTTTAGAAAATATCCTTATTCAGTAGTTTAACTAACATAAATTAATTTTCCTGTAATATTACACTACTTGCATCCCTAAATTAAAAAGCTCTTCCCCTCAGCCTTTTTTTTTTTTTTTTTTTTTTGCTCGCTATTGCAATTTTCCCTGAAATTTTTCTCTGCTTCCTGTCTTAGAAACAAAATTTTCCTTTGTATTCGTTTCGAATGCAAACCAGATTTTAATCTGTTCCCTAGCTTGAGCTATCTTAAATGCCTATGAATTTACCTCTACTTTACTTGGCTTGATGCCCTTATTTTAATGTTTACTTTACAAATTACAACAATTTTACTACCTCAAAATTTTAGATCCCGAATTAAAACATTTAAATTCTACTAAAAAAATGAGAGCCATTCAAAAAATAATGACCCTACCTGCTCTGTTGTGTTGAGGTCCCGTCACAGTTGCTTTAGCCAGTGTACTGCTGTTGAAGGATCAGTCACTCTCTTTGCGTCAGGGTCAGGCCTTTCCAAGGGAGTCTGTCGGTTGTCGGCTCTCTCCGTTTGGCTTTAAGTGGATCTCCTGGATGTCACTTTGCTTTCTCCTGGGTCGCTGGACTGTTGACTCCTTCGCTGTGTTGCGGCTATGACGTTGTCCTGCTGCTTGATGCTCAGCTCTCTTTTGTTTTTAATCACGGTCTGCCAACAATCTCATCTGTACTATTTTTTTGCATAATAGTTCGTTTCGTTGGCTGCCACCAGTTGTGCCGAGTCCTAAGAAGGCGTTAGCGGTGATCGAGGGTTTTTACTTCGAAGGCATAACAACTAATATTCTTTTAGAATATGACAACATGATTTTTATTTTTATAAAACAAAATAAAAGATATTCTTGAATAAGTAGAAGTAGCTATGTACAGCACAACAATGTAATTTTGTTGAACAAAATGTCTATGCATCAATCGAAATAGTGTTCGTGAGAAGGTGGCAGCTCGTCGCTTAAGTCCATAAGGCAATGAAAATCATCGATATTTTTCTCCTGGCGAATATTGCAGTTCAAGGAACAGTGTCACTTTGAGTCCGATTATTTCATCAGCATACACTTGTCTTATTTTAGAAATAAGATCTCTTTACCGCGACGGCACCCGGTGCCCTGTCGCCGCTGATCCTAGGTATAAGTTCCCGGTCCCAGGAATCGTGAACCTCAGCCCTTTCGGCCTTCAATTTTTCTCCGGAGAGAACTTTCTCCTCCTATTCCGGTTCACCCCTGTAAGGCGCTCTTCCAAGTACAGCCAAAATTCGAATCCTCTCTTCTCTCCATCCTCTTCTCCTATAGATCTCAAGTATCTCCCTCTAAAAACAATAGTGAGTTTCTCAGCCACTCACTGTTCGTTCCATTCAAGAACCTCCTAGGGATTTTCTTGGCTATCCCTTGAATGGTCGACTTAAGATCCTCCTTTTTTTTGCACACGGATTCTCTGATCATCTGTTCTTGTGAGAAGCTATGTGAGCTATTTTCCCACGTTATTGATCAAAAGAGTTCCGTCTGTTCCTTTGCATTAGTAAACTGTCACCGATTGTCAAATGTCTAAGACCGATGGTGATTGAACAGTTTATTTATCTCGCCGTCCGACTTAGTAGACTTTGCCATATTTTTGCTCTGTTTTAGAAATACATTAGTTCTTTCTATATGGCGAATCTGATATAGCTCAAATCTCTACATGCTTAACGATATCTGTTTTTCATTTTCTTCATATTTTGTCCTAATTTGATAAAGTATAAAAAAAATATAGATAAAGTCCATATTAAAATAGGTTGGGATTTAATAAATTGCGTTTCAACATCAGAAACAAAATTAAATAATTAGAAAACTCCGTCTTGTTCAAAGCACGGCCAAATTCGATCACCATCTTTATACGGCCTTCACAATCACCCCTTAGTTTCGGAATCGTTTAAGGACTACAGTCGCCGCCAGATAGCGCGGATACCTACTGTAAATAATGCTTATTAAGTGTTACTTTCATACATAAAACAACGAAAAAGTCTGTGTATATGTGTTATAAAGGGTATAGATAATACACGTATATTTTGCATCGGCCGTTTTTATACTGCAAACAGGAAAACTGAAGGATTTGGAGGCAAAATAAATAAATTCGAAATAAACAGGAATTCTTCTTTTTCAGAATTTAGTGTCGCCCTCGATGAAAAAAAATATATGTAGTATATATAAATAGTACAAAACATATTTCAATTTTAAGACTTAAAGCAGACACTTTTATTTTATGTAAAATGACGTCATTCGCATCCACTTAAGAATTCTACATTTACGATCCACTCTTAAACATTTACAGTAAGCATGCATAGGATGTCACTATCGCAAAATAATACACAAATGCAGCAAAAAGATGCCGTCATTAAAGAAACTCGACAAAAAAACGGCTATCTAATGATTCATAGGCATTCATTTGTTTGTAACATTAATATAGACGATTTCTGTCGTGACGTCAGTCATGACGTTTTGGTTGGAAACTGACTCCAAACAAACGGTTGCTATGTTGTATTTTCTATTTTGTTTGTGTGTTGCTAGATATAGCTATATCTTATAGCTATATCTCACATCTAAGTACAGGGTTAGCGAAATTAAACTTCCTCTATTCAAACGGCCCTGTAGGCCGTTCTACTACTCCGAAGAGAAAAATATTTTGACAACAGACACTTCGGAGGATGCGCTCGAGATTTCCGAAATAAAAAAAAATAGTTTAAAAAATCGCTACCAGATGGCGCAGCGGGGCAGCACATTGCAGAAACACATGCAAATTCCACGCACGATAAAGGGAAGAAGTTCGTGCCCCAATCATATGAGCATTTCAAAATGCCGACGTTGCCAATGCTAGTCAAACTGTACTACCGCAACGGTGAGAATGCAGATGCAGTTGTGAGAGAGTTCCGTCGTCCCAAGAAGCAACGACGTGGACCGATATCGGAGCGTGCTCTTAAAGACATGATGATGCAATTCGAGCAAACAGGACAGTTAGGCGATTTGCCGGGAAGTGGAAGTAAAAGTGTACAACCGCCGTCGTAGAGGATATTGCTACAGCGGTCGTGGAAGCAAGCACTCATTCGCCTCATGGAAATGTCAATGTATCGACGATTTCACGTACCCTTGATATGCCCTACTACAGTGTCCGACAATTCTTAGAATTCTGATCTTCTACCCGCATAAAATTCAAGCGGTTCAGCAATTGGAACGACAAGATCTGGACACTCGCAAAACATTCACGGTACAATTTCTCGCGAGAATGGCGGTTGATGATTTCTGGCCATGGAAATTCTGTGCCCACTTATTGTCCTTATTGTGTTCCTTTTGTGTAAGACCTGGTCCTTCAGTGTTTCGGGATCTCAGTTTGTCCTCTTAACACGCTAACTCGTAGCGCCATCTAGTGGCGATTTTTTAAACTAATTTTTTTTATTTCGGAAATCTCGAGCGCATCCTCCGAAGTGTCTATCGTCCAAATATTTTTCTCATCGGACTAGTAGAACGGCCTCTAGGGCCCTTTGAGTAGCGAAAGTTTAATTTCGCTAACCCTGTATTTTAATACTTTATATGTACTGGTAACATATTCCACGAAGAAATGACGCATTGCAACCGTTTGTTTGAGTCAATTTCCAGCCAAAACGTCATGACTGGCGTCACACTGAAAGCTTCTTTCTCTGTTTTAACAGAAATTATTCGTTTATATTTTTTCATAGCACGTATTTTAATTACATTTTCTTTCGGTTGTTACGAGAAAATGGCAACAAAAAGATATAATTGCTATTTTTCAACTCAAGGCCTCCTTATCATAATAACTATATGATAAGGGAATCTTGTTTAAACTATTTTCCCTTTCTATATAAATGGAGTACTTGAATTGCCAAAATTAAACAAATCGTGCTAAAAACTGCAAAAAAATTTATATTTAAAAAATAAATGGAGATACAGTTTTCAAACAAATTTCATTTAAAAGTACTTTTTTTTTCCCAATACGACAGTATAAAAATTGAAAATGTGCGATGCTTAGAAATTTAAAAAATTGCTATAGAGCATTTAATCGTACAATGATACATCCGCTTTGTTTATTACTGGCTTCTCTAAGGTAACGTCATTTTTTGGAGGCAAAATAAGCTGGGAGAAAGAAATAGCATACCGTACCGGGGGCTAATACAATGCATTAAACATGAGCAACTAAAAATATATTAAATAACATGCTACTATAACACGGAAAACAAAGATTATAAATAAGTTTCTGCATTTAATTACATTTAAATTATTAATGACTTGAAACATTGTGAATTCTGACCGTAAAATATACAGAAAATTTTTTTAAAATAATTTTTACTATCGTCAAAATATTAAGAAAATTAAACAAAACTTAAAAAAAAAAAAACCCAACTTCTTCTCATATCAGGATAACTTTTTAAACCATTCAATTATTTTTTTGTACCAGCCTTCTGATGTAAAATATAGGTACATAAAGTTGATTAAGGACAACTTTGGATAATAGTAAACATTAGAGGTATTGAAAATGAAGTGTACAGAAAAATAGAAAAATAATTATAACAACTATAGATTTCTATCATTTTTAGAAGAAAAAAAAAAGAACAGGGGAAATTATAAAATCAAATACTATATATATAAAAAAAATATTTACACAATATTAAGAGAATAAGCAAGCTCGCCATTATCCGGCAATCAACTCATAACGAAATAGTTTTTTTCAGAACATTGATTATTTTTGCACGATTCTTAATTAATTAAAAAATATAGATATATGTACATTGCAAACAATTTTCAATAAATTTGGCCATTAAAGGTGTTGATCTGAAATATTCAAGCATGTAGAAAAATAACAAAATTACATATAAAATTAAATATTCTAACTCTGGATACTGATGATATAAAACTATAATACAATTAAATGGATATTTGCATGTTTCATAATATAAAAAAAAAAGCAAGCCTTTTTGCCAATAACCGGTAATCAACTCATATCGATTTTTTTTTTTTTCAAAACATGGATATTTGTATGATTCTTTAATTATTAAGAAAATATACTATATGTCTGTACATTGCAAACAATTTTCTATAAATTTGGCCATTATATGTGTTGATCTGAAATATTCAAGCATACAGAAAAATTACATATAAAAATAAATATTCTAATTCTGGACAGTCATGGTATAAAAGAATGCCATTAAAATAAAAATATATTTACATGTTTCATAATCTAAAAAAAAAAAAAAAAAAGCAAGTCTTTTCGCCAATATCCGGCAATCAACTCATATCGATTTTTTTTTTTTTTCAAAACATAAATATTTACATAATTCTCAATTATTTAGGAAATATATATATATCAGTACATTGCGAGCGATTTTCAATAAATTTAACCTTTATATGGGCTAATCTTAACTATACAAGCATATAGAAAAATTACAAAATCACAATAAAGTTAAATATTCTAATTCTGGACAGTCATGGTATAAAAGTATACGATAAAAATAAAAATATATTTACATGTTTCTTAATAGGGTAACTCTAGGCCATAGAGGAGAGATGGCCAGTCTAAATATCTCCAAAATTTAATCATAGATTGCAATATAAACATTGTTCGTATGAAATAGTTCAACGTGTTTATTTATTGCAACGTGCAGTTGTGTTTTTCGATTATAAAAAGTAAGTGTAATTTTAATGTAAATTAAATAGGTGGTGGAATATTTTTTTTTTACTCTGGTATCTGAATGTTTTGCAGTACGTACGTTATATATATTTTTTACTATATGGACTTTTAAGGCACGTATATAATCTAATCTTTACTTCTAAGACTAAAACAAAGACGTACAATGGCTATTGATGCTTTAAATTGGGCGATCATCAGTCCTTCAATTTCAGGATAGACGGTCACATGAAATCGAAGAGAGATGGCCACCTTTAATCAATGTATCAAAATTATACTTGTGATGATTTTAACTAAATATAATTAAATTTAAAATAAATATTTAACATTCACGTTTATAAATATATTAATTGATATAATTATTTAAATTTTAACTAATATAAATATTTTAATAATAATAATAATATAAGACCTAACGATTTATTTGTTTCAGAAAATACTGAAAAATGTCGGAAAGTTTCATTACAGAAGCTGATAAAGTTGATAAATAAACTAAATTAAAGTAATAAACCCACAATTAACGCGAGAAAAAAAAACCCACAGCAATTCCAGTAGCGAAGAAAATAAAATACATAAAAATTATCAGATTGTACAGATTCCGAGTAAATGGAATTGGATTAGGATCACTGTGTTGGTTGTGCAAAACAATATAATATCACACACATAAAGAATGTCTGGATACAATGCATAAGGTACCTGAAGTGGTTCCATGAAACGTGTACGAATTATCAAGACCTTTGCCAAGCATGTGGTAAGATTTTACGAAAAGTGAAATATTGAAATTATACTTCAAATTTTGTTTATTCGAGTTTTCTTCACTCATTTTCCATCGTATAAAGGGGCATTCTCACAATCTTTTGACTTTTGTCCCTGAATAATAATTTTTATTGTAGTACATTTTCTTGAGTTTTTTTATTATTATTATTATTTTATATACTGGAGAACATCCCATTGCATGATTGCATAACAATATTAACGAGATAAATAAGTTTTGGACGATGTTGGGGTTCCAAATACCAGGAAAACTCCTATACCGTCCCGTGTCCCTGATGCTGATTTTTAAGTTTGGAGCTGTCTGTATAAAATTGTTTCAATAAAAGTAATTCGCTGTAATTTTTTTCCGAAACTGGGACAATTGTTTTATATAAATATGTTGCAAAAAATTAACCTGCATATATTTTTACGGTTGATATTATTTTTTTAACTCTGTCCCTGGGTTTTTCATCCTTACCGTCCCTCTTGCTAAACTTATACAGAAAATCACTTCAGATGCAGCCACAGAATTGTTTTGAAGTTTTTTCTCATGCAAAAGTACGCTAGAGAAAGAATGACTAAAATTCTTTGACAGGAAATTTAGTGCAGAATTTAAATATCAATTTCAAGCATCGTGGCTTTATTGGTAGTCTTACCGTTCCCAAGGTTTATTCTTGCACTTTTCGAGGTAATTTTTTTTTTAAATTTAATCCAATGTAAATAACTGTTTCTAAAAATCAATAAACATTGTGGCTATCACTTAGTCTTAACATGATTTGCCCCAAAATAGTGATAATTTTCATTACCGTCCCATCCTTACCATCCTTTTTTTCCCCATTACCATCCCTTTTTTGCTATACCATCCCCCTTTTTTCCCTTCCGTAATTTCTTTAACACCTCTTTAAGACAATGTTATACCAAAATTTTGTACTAAAAATACTACATTGTTATTAATTCTTATTTGGATTCCCTATGGGTACTATGCAAATTCATTATAAGTAAAAATTTAGAAGAAAATAGAAAGTTATAGTGGTAAAATGGTAAGAAAAATTAAACTCGCAAGTTTAACTTAAACCTCAGTTAAATAAAACTTTTTTCGCTGCTGACCATTTTTTCTTTATTTTGAATCATAAGGCATTCGTCTATCAGATTAAAATGTTATTTTAGCAAGTTTCATTTCACCAGATTTTTATTCCCGAAAGTCAAAATATTGTGAGAATGCCCCATAACTGCATTTTTACAAAATGCTATTATGTTTTTCATGATTAACTATATGAAATGTGTTATTTTTTTCTATTTAAATTAACTTTTTCTTTCTTGTATTGGATGGCCATCTTTCCTCGACTTTAAGGAGAAATGGCCATCTGCCATTTAAATTTAAATTTTTTTAACACTTTTTGTTTTCAATATTTAATTATTTTTTGCATAAAATATTATGAGTATATGTATCAGAATTTTAAATATGCATCAATATTTCTTGTGTTTACATTCTAAGTATTTTTATTTCAATCTTTAAAAACTATGGCCATCTATCCTAGAGTTACCCTATAAAAAAAAAAAAAAAAAAAAAAAAAAAAAAAGCAGATCTTTTCGCAAATATCCGGCAATCAAATCATATCGATTTTTTTTCTTTAAAAAAAAAAATGGATATTTACACGATTCTTAATTTAGAAAAATATAGATATGTGTACATTGTGAACAATTTTCACACTGTAAAAAAAAAAAAAAAAAAAAAAAAAAAAAAAAAAAATTATTTTTACAGTACAAAGTACTGTCATCTCGCGCACAAACTTGATTACAGTGAATGTGCTGTATCTTTCTTTGGTTTCCTGACTATATTAACATGGAAAATACAATAGTTGCGTAAAATTAACAGCACAATGTACTGGCAATTTGGACGCCAGCAGTTTGTGCTGTAAAAAAATGCGTCCAAATTGCCAGCACATTGTGCTGTTAATTTTACGCAACTACTGTATTTTCCATGTTAATATAGTCGCAGGAAACCAAAGAAAGATACAGCACATTCACTGTGATCGAGTTTGTTCTGTCAAATTTACAGTGGTTTTTTTTTTTTTTTACAATGCAGTAAATTTAACTATTGTAGGTGCTGATCATGAAATACGGGGAAATAAAAAAAACTAATAATAAATAAATCTACCCTATATATATAAAATCCTAATGAAATGAATTTATGAAACGGATGTATGAAATGGCTGAAATGAAACGAATTTATGAAACGATTCTATGAAACTACTGATTAAACAACTGATTATGTTTCACGGCGATTTCTCCTAAAATACGGAATACTTTGCAATGAAATTAACACCAAAAATCCGTATTGATCCGCAGATCTCAAAACTGGTATTAGATTTTTTAAATTCGAATTAGTTTTCGAAATATTAATTTTTTTCTAATTTTATACTTTTCTCTAAAGATGGCAACTCAAATTTTAATCATAACAGATATGTTTTTTTCATATTTTAGAAAAGGTTATTATTTTAAACTAATTTGGCGACCAGTTTGGTCTCTCTTAAATGTATGCTAAGAAATGTATCATGTTACTTTTATTCATAATTCAATTTGTATTTCATTATCATTTTATTTAATACAAAACTTTCATTTAAAACTGAAACATTTGAAATAAATGTCTTTCACCTCTTTCCTTTTTTTAAACGAAACGAAAAGAAAAATATTAGGCACAGATGTCACATACGCAACGCTGTACCTAATTGGCGCCAAAATGACGTTATTTTGCCTGACATGGTAACCCGGCTATTGTTGCTTATTTATTAATAAATGTTTATTTGAATTTATTTTCTTTTTATTTACAAAAAATGCTATAAATTGTTTTGTTCTATATAGTTATTAAGGTACTTTTCGGTTAGCCGGGCGCCAGTGTTATATATATATATTTATATACATACATATATGTAAATATACATATATATTTATATATATGTATGTGTGTATATGTATATGTATATATATGTATGTATATAAATATATATATATATAACACTGGCGCCCGGCTAACCGAAAAGTACCGTTATTAATTAAACTTTTTTTTTATTTATTGTTATTTCATTTTAAAAACTAGTCGTTGGGGCCACCGTAATGCTCACCCATCATGGATATACATAATATAAAATATGAAGATAAAACATGTGGTATATGCTAAGCATTGTACCATATTACTTTAATTCATAATTTAATTTACTTGGACTCCCTTACATATAATTAATATAATCCCTTAAGTTAATATTATTTTTTGTTGCATTAAAATGTCTGAATTTGTTGATTTTCTGTAAGCAAGTAAACAGTATTCGTTTACAATGGAAGTCTGTGGGAATTTGGCGAAATATTAGAGATACCGCCAATTTGTCGTGACTTTTGGCGACTAATTTTGGTCGCCAAATTTGGCTATACACCGCCAAGTGGCTGACAAACTTGGCGGCATTTGGCGACAGAACAGGGTTCCCCTGTGGTAACACCCCTTATAGGTATGGAGATGCATTAAATGCTTGACATTTACGATAAGCCATTATTGGCATTTAATCTTATAGTTTTGCGATAGTTTTTGATCGGCAGGATAATTGAGTAGTACCGAATTGCGTAAAAGAAACATCCTTATAACTGGAAAAATTATAATCGTAATAACTAACAGTTTACTGCGTCGGATTAAGCGTCTCATTTCCAATTAAAATATATCTTTGAATTGAAATTTGAATGAAATGCAGGGTCAGGAAAAATCGAAGAGTGTGAAAAATAGGGTTACAAATATCTCGGCAACTAATTATCCGATGGACTTCATTCATGATGCAAAAATTATGTTTTTTTATTGTCTTTTATATTCACTCCTTCCAATAAACAATTTCGAAAATTTTTCTACACCTTTTATCAGAACGAATATTTCGAGAGTTCGAAAAAAATAGTTCTGGATAATCGAGGTTACTGATATTCAATAGGCTTCTTCCCATTATTACTCCCTAACTACACACCGAATTTCAAGTCTCTATCTCAGTTTGTTCGGGAGATAGAGCGTTTACAGACACACACACACATACAGACGGACGGCAAATTTTTTTTTTTTCTAAAAATATGTTTTTCGGAATCTCCAGTGTCTGAAACGTGTAAATCCGTCAAAAAAATTTTTTTTTCGATTTTCAAAGCGATTACAAGACTTACCCTATACTACGTATGATGGGTAAGTAATAACAGAAAATAATTTTAAAATTACATATGTAACTGGTATTCGAAAACGAGGCTTTCGCCAAATTGTCGTAAAAAAAATGCACGCTAAATCCGGTGCGTATATGACAATACAACAAATCATGACATTTAATTTCAACTACAAAGCAATGTTTTAATGGTACTACTTCTCGAGTCGACCAATTTCGCCAAATTGTATAAATCGCCAAACCACTCGCCAAATTATACAAATTCACATAATTTTTTATTTTAAATAACGAAAGAACAAATAAATCAGTATAACGTTAATAAAAATACAAATAAAACGTCGAAATAAAAATTACTTGATGGCGTAAACACGTGTAACTTCCTTAACCCCTGACCGCCGAACAAAAGGGCAAAATTGTAATGTTGTTTTCTCTGTAATTTTTTTGAAATGCTAAAAAATGATGTTTTTTCCAACATGACATAAAAAAGTTTATACGTCTACCCTATATATATAAAATCCTAATGAAACGAATTTATGAAACGAATATATGAAACGCCTGAAATGTAACGATTCTTTGAATCGACTGACTAAACAACTGATTATGTTTCACGGTGATTTCTCCTAAAAAAAGGAATACTTTGCGATGAAATTAACACCAAAAATCAATATTGATCCGCAGATTTCAAAACTGGTATTAGAATTTTTAAATTCGAATTAGTTTTCGAAATATTAATTTTTTTCTAATTTTATATACATTTTTCTAATGATGGCAACTCAAATTTTAATCAAACAGATTTTTTTTTTTTTTTTTTTTTTTTTCAGATTTTAGAATAGGTTTCTATTTTAAACTAATTTGGCGAGAAGTTTAGCCTCCCTTAAATGTATGCTAAGAAATGTATCATGTTACTTTTATTCATAATTCAATTTGTATTTCATTATCATTTTATTTAATACAAACAGAAACATTTAAAATAAATGGCTTTCACTTCTTTAATTTTTTTTTAACGAAATGAAAAGAAAAATATTAGGCACAGATGTCATATACGCACCGGGATACCTAATTGGCGCCAAAATGGCATTATTTTGGTTGACATGGTAACTCGGCTATTGTTGTTTATTTAATAATAAGTGTTTATTTACTTTATTTTCATTTTTTAAATTACATAAATTGTTTTGTTCTATAGTTAATTATTTTTTTGGTTATTTTCCTTTAAAAATAAAAAATAATAGAAAATAATTAAAAAATAGTACTTAATTATACTTAGTTATTCCATCGACCCATTTCCCCAAATTATATAAATCGCCAAACCACTCGCCAAATTATACAAATTGACATAATTTTTATTTTAAATAACGAAAGAACAAAGAAAATAGTATAACATTAATAAATATACAAATAAAACGTCGAAATAAAAATCACTTGATGACGTAAAGACGTGTAACTTGCTTAAAGTCAAGTGAATGTGACATTTATCAACCATTATTGGCATTTAATCTTATAGTTTGGTAATAGATTTTTGGTCGACGGGATAACTAAGAAGTACCAAAAATACATATGTAACTGGTATTCGAAAACGGGGATTTCGCCAAATTTTCATAAAAAAATCACGTCAAACCGGGTGCGTATATGGCATCTGGCCAAATATTAAATGATGTAACAAACGATGACATTTAATTCCAACTTCAAAGCAATTTACCACTCGAAAAAAAAAATGATGCTAACTGGCGAGTTGAAAAATAGTTATTGGCGAGATTTGCACCCGGCTAGCGTAACAGTACCAAGAATTACGACAATGCTTTTATGTAGTATTATTCGAAAAAAAAAATTGATTTTTTTTTAATCGAAATGGAAAACTTTCGGCACAGATGCCACATACGGTCCCATATTGGCGCTATTTTTTTCTGACGCCAATGTCATATACGCAACGGGTACTTAACTGGCGCCATAGTATCGTTATTTTGCTTGATTTGATAAGCCGGATGTTGTTGTTTATGCTGTTGATCTTTTCCCCAAATTAGCGTCGAAAAAAAATCGCGCCAATATGGGGCCGTATATGATATCTGGGCCAAACTTTCATATGAAAAGCGAAGGGATCAGAGCGTATTTATTTATGGCAGTTACATGACTTGGACTATTATAATATAGATGAAATGATGGCAATAGAATAATATTTGGCGACTTATCACCTGTACCTGGCTAATATTAAAGTACCAAAATGGCACCAGGAATATAAAAAGCGAAGTGGTTCGCCCGGAACTCTTGATGATAGTCAAATGACTTAGGCTATTGTTATAGAAATTGTTTCAAAATACCGGAAAACAAAGACTCTGTACACTTAATTCCTTTTATTTTTAGCTTCTTTTCAAACGTTTAACTGATTTAATCAAACACGAAAACAACCATTGGATGTCTTAACAGCAACTGATTCGGCCTTAAATTTTTGAAATCAAAGGAAATTGAATGGAAACCCGTTTACAGGGAGATCGGCACAGCTTTTTTCAGTATAATTCAATCTTCTATAATGTTTTTTAAACCGATCAGATTAGCGTGTTTTTAGATTCTGCGGTGTCTGAACGGGGGTTGGCGAGCGTAGCTTGCAGGGGGCAGAGCCCCCTAGTATAGGTATATAATCCTTGATATTATTAATCAGAACTTAATTTTTTAAAACTGCTTTATATTTGTAGAATTATATTAATTTAAATAATGCTACTATTGCAGTGAAACCTACAGTTTAGTGAACGGATATATCAGTTCGCGGCGGTGAGAAAGTTAAAGTCAAGTGAATGTGACATTTACGATCAACCATTATTGGCATTTAATCTTATAGTTTGGCGACAGATTTTAGATATAACAGGCAACAGATTGTGAAACAAACACGAAAACAACCATTGGATGTCGTAACAGCAACTGATTCTGCCTTAAATTTTTGCAATCAAAGGGAATTGAATGGAAACCCGTTTACAGAAAGATAGCTACAGGTTTTTTCAGTATAATTCAATCTCCTCTAATCTTTTTAAAAGCGATCAGATAACCGTGCTTTTAGATTCTGCAGTGTCTGAACAGGTGTTGGCGAGCGTAGCTTGCAGGGGGCAGAGCTTCCTAGTAATATATATATATATATATTCCAGTTTCATTATTTTAAAGAATCAACAAGTTTTTTTTTTCTTTCAACAGTTTGTACTACAAATTTGAAGGAAATTCATGAAAAGAAATTTCTGGAATTTTTTTAGTGAATCGTAAGTGCAGTATGAAACACAGCAATGAGCCGGTTTTTACTAAAAAAATCAAAAATCGCAATTTCAGTTAAGTTATAGCTAAGAAAACACAAGCGTGCAAGGCAAATTCTTCCTTAGACACAGTAGGTAAAAGCGCCCCTACAGTTCTCCGGAGCGAAACTCTAAATCTTCGAAAGCAAAGGGATTTCGACTTTTTGTTACGGCCGTATAAAGGGAATCGAGTTTGGCCGTAGTTCAAAGTCATTTAAATTGTTTAATTGCATTCGATTTTGCTTTAGTACCTCAGGTTCCTGAGGAATGGAATGGCCAGCGTGTTCTCCAGACATGAATCCAATCGAGCACGTTTGGGACGCTCTAGGAAGACGAGTTTCTGGCCGCCAACAACCCCCACAAACTCTCCAAGAACTGGAAAGAGCTCTTCTGGAAGAGTGGGGCAGAATACCCCAACTCGTCATTAATAGCCTCATTGAGTCCATGCCTCAAAGGTGTTCATCGTTGCTGGCCGCCCGTGGAAACCATACCCCCTACTGAAAATGATTTTCTTTGAAGAAAACACCTTTTCTTATTCTTTTTTTCTCATATGCACAAATTGTGTTTTTTTTTCCTTTAGTACACAAATGAGCAATAAAATGCATTTTTTCTGCCAAACATGTGTAATTTATTCTCATATAACCTACTATGTCTGTCGACCATGTATCAATCAGCTAAACAGTTTACCAGATACAAAATCCACCTAAAACTGCAATATCCTTTAATTGTTTTGAGCAGTGTAGTAGAAGAAATCCTGTTTGGTTTACCATCGTTCCGCGGGGGGGAAAAACAATACGCGTACTTTCACAAGCTCTTCATACTGCGTCTCAAGTAGGACTCCGCGGGGAAAACTATGACAGCACGTAATGATGGGAAATGAGGGAATACCGGTTAGTGCTTCCACCTACCGTTATCATCTTTAAATATATACCCGTTACAACTTGGCATTTTTCAATAATTACGCCAGCAAAACCGCGGATTTTTCTAGTGTTTGATAAACATGCTGAGAAGTAGATAGTTTTTAAATCGATGAATTATTTTTAAGCGATATATAGTCTTGAAATTTTGCTAGATAGTTCAGTTACACAAGTTTTATAGGATCAAAAACTATGCATAACAATTTAACCATCTTTTGCAGAATATACAGAACCTCACATTGTCAATACAAATGTTGTAGAGCTTAAAATTCTGAATAAAATGAGTACCATCATTAATATTTTTGTTCAACATTAAGGTCGCAATTCTATTTCAAAATTTTTCAAATCAAGAGCTTGAAGCCAGGAGAGACCAAGTTAACTTAACAATATCTCAAACTGCGGCCTTAATATTGAACAAAAATATCAAGTGTAGGTACTCGAGAGACCAAGTTAACTTAACAATATCTCAAATTGCGGCCTTAATATTGAACAAAAATATCAAGTGTAGGTACTCAAAATGAGTCTCTCCTGGCTTCAAGCTCTTGATTTGAAAAATTTTGAAATAGAGTTGCGACCTTAATGTTGAACAAAAATATTAATGATGGTACTCATTTTATTTAGAATTTTAAGCTCTACAACATTTCTATTGACAATGTTTTTTATAGAGTTAGCTGTTTTGAGATAGTGTTAAGGAAATTAAAAGAAACGTGTTTTTCGAAAATAAATATGTACATATTTTCTAACATTCACCCAAGTACGAGGAAGAAAACATAGTACGTTCATTTTAGACCTAAACTGAAGGGATTAAAACAATTTCCAGTTTTCTCCTAATTAATTCTGAGGTCACTCCCTGATGATGGGTCTAAAACTTTGAAGTAGAATTGTGAGCTTAATATTCAACATAAGTATCGAGTGTAGGTACTCATTTTACTCAGAATTTTAAGCTCTACAACATTTGTAATGACAATGTTCTTGACAGAGTTAGCTATTTTGAGATATTGTTATGGTATGCAAAAAAACGTGTTTTTTTACTATAAATCTATACATATTTCCTAACGCACACCTAGTACGAGGGGGAAAACATAGCATATTCATTATAGACCTAAACAGAAGGGATTAAAAGAATTTCTAGCTTTCCCCTAATTAATCCGAATTCAACCCTCTAACCACTGGGGGGAATTTAATTCATAAATATAAAATTCTTTTGAATACATTTTCCATAACAAAGTCATTTTTGCATAAGTGAACCAAATGACGTCATTTCTACTAGCTTCGAAATTCGAAGCCAAATCTTGGACGAACGAAAATCTTTTGGTAAATAAAGTTATAAAATATGTGCATTTTTTGAGGGGAAATCTTTTGACTTAATGTGTAAATATAATTTATTTTTTGAAATATTATATTTCGTATAATGAATACTATAATTGCCTTCTAAATTTACAATAAAGTTAGATTTCATTTTCCCCAAAAGAATTGAATGATCCCACGCAATTCCAAAACAATACACCGGTTTACCACACAACTAGTAATAATAAAGAAAGAAGTTTGCGTGTGAGTATGTCGACGGTATTCTGAAGAGACCGCTGCACGTAGAGCTACAAAATGTGGAGAGAAAGTGCCATGAAATTTTGCAACCTCGAAGCCCGATTTTATATTTTTTAATATATTTTTTATGCGATTTTTAACATTTATTTACGTTTCGAGGCAATTTTTCACATTAATAAAAAGAAGCCGGTTTAAACTGTTTTAGCCCAATATAGTAAATTTTGTCCTCTTTTCAATAAAATTTATTTGAAATTCACCTTTCAAGTTTTGAATTTTTTGCGATTTTTAGTATTTTTTCACATTTTGATGCGATTTTTTGACATTCGGAAAAGGAATTTGGTTTCAAACTTTTAGCCTAATTTAGTAAATTTTGCTATCCACGATTTCTAAATTTCTGCGATTTTCAGTGATTTTTTACTTTTTGCGTCAATTTTTTGTCATTCATGAAAGATTTCTGATTACAATGTGTTACCCCATTAGAGTAAATTTTGACCACTGCGATTTTTAATTCATTTTCCAACGCGATTTTTAGCGTTTATTTTCGATCCTCGCGGCGATTTTTTGACATATATAAAAGGAATTTGATTTCAAACTTTTAGCCTAATATAATAAACTTTGCCATCTACAGATGCATTTTTTAGCGATTTTACGAGATTTTATATGTTCTGCGTCTATTTTTAATGAAAGACGTTTTATTACAATATTTTTATCCAATAAAGTAAATTTTGACCCCTGTGATTTCTCAGGCATTTTTCAATGCTATTTTTAGCATTTTTTCGAGTCCCACGGCGATTTTTTTACATTTGGAAAAGAAATTTGGTTTCAAACTTTTAGCCTAATACAGAAAATTTATCATCTACAATTTTTGAATTTTAGCAATTTTTCAAGATTTTTTACGTTTTGCATAGATTTTTTGTCATTCATCTAAGATTTCTTATTACAGTGTTTTACCCCATGAGAGTAAATTTTAACTACTGCAATTTTAAAATGATTAGTGATTTTTTATGCATTTTCCAATGCAATTTTTAGTGTTTTCTCGAGTGCCATGGTAATTTTATTTCATTCGGAAAAGGAATTTGGTTTCAAACTTTTAGTCTAATAAAGTAAATTTTGACATCTACGATTTTTGAATTTTACCGTTTGGTCATTCTTGAGAGATCCCCGATTAAGGTGTTTACCCCATTGTAGTAAATTTTGATCACTGCGTTTTTCGAATATTTATGTGATTTTTAATGCGGTTTTCAATGTGATTGTATGTGTACCTCGACGGTTTTTTGACATTTGTAAAAAAAAGTTACGTTTCAACATTTTAGCTTAACGTATAGTAAATTTTGTCCACTACGATTTTTTAATTTCAGTGATTTTTAATGCGATTTTTAGTGATTTTTTGCATTTTGCGTCGATTTGTTGCCATTTATGAAAGAATTCAGATTACAATGTTTTATTCCATAATAGTAAATATTGTCTAATGCTATTGTTTAATATTTAGCGGTTTTTAATGGTTAATGCGATTTTTATCGGGTTTTTTTTTAGTCCCACGCCGATTTTTTTTAAATTCGGAAATGAATTTTGTTTCAAGCTTTTAGCCCAATATGGTAAATTTTGTCATCTATGATATTTGAATTTTAGCAGTTTTAATGCGATTTTTCAATATTTTTTAAGTTCCACGACTATTTTTGGTCATTGTTGAAAGATTTCCTATTGCAGTGTTTTGCCTTATAATAGTAATTGTTGATCCTTACGAGTTTTGAATATTCAGCTATTTTTAATGCATTTTTCAATGAGATTTTTTGTGTTTTTTCGAGACCTACGGAGATTTTTTGACATTCGGAAAAAGAATTTGATCTCAAAGTTTTAGCATGATATACTAAATTTCGCTATCTACGGTTTTTGAATTTTAGCATTTTTAATGCTATTTTGAATGGGATTATTAGCGATTTTTTGAAATTTTTTATGTTTTGCGTAGATTTTTTTTTTTTTTTCATTCTTGAAAGATTTCCTGTTACAGTGTTTTACCTCATTGTAAGTGAAACCCCAACGATTTTTAATGCGATTTTTTTTAGTACTGCTGTGATTTTTTGAAAGGAATTCGGTTTCAATATTTTAGCTTAATTTGTCCTCTACGAATTTTAATTTTAGCGATTTTTTGATTTATTTATTTTGAATTTTGCGTCGATTTTTTGTCATTTATAAAAGATTTCAGATTACAATATTTTACTCCAAAATAGTAAATTTTGTCCCCTGTTATATTTTCAGGTTCAGAGATTTTTATTGCATTTTTAGCGCGATTTTTAGCGTTTTATTTTCGAGTTTGACGGTGATTTTCTGACATTTGGGAAAAGAATTTAGTTTCTAACTTTTAGTCTAATATAAGAGACTTTGCCATCTACGCTTTTTGATTTTTATCGAAATTCAATGCGATTTTTAGCGCTTTTTTGACTTCCTTGTCGATTTTTTGCCATTCTTGAAATCATTCCGATTACAGTGTTTTGCGTCGATTTTTTGTCATTTATGGAAGAATTCAGGTTACAATATTTTTCCCATTGTAGCCCCCCCCCCCTTTGTACCCTCCTACTTTTGAATATTTAGGGATTTTTAATGCATTTTTCAATGCAATTTTCAGCGGTTTTTTTAGTCCCACGCCAATATTTTGACATTCGAAAAAGGAATTTGGTATCAAATTTTTATCCTACTATAATAAATTGTGTCCTCCGCGATTTTTGTATTCCACCGCCAGGGGCCGCACTCTGTTCTAAACAAACCACATTCCGAACGAAACTCCGACATATGTCCCGTCTGCCTCCGGCATCATATAGTAGGCGTACTACGCATGTGTTTAAAAAACCTTTAATCCCACCTTTCACTACCAGGAGGGCACAACCTAACCGTAACCTAACTGTACCGTAACCATAACCTATCCCTATACTACCTAACAGTCACCTAATAGTAACTCAACTATAACTTAACCGTAATTAACTGTAACCTAAACGTAACCTGACCCTAACGTAACTGTAACTTAACCCTAACCCTAAACTAACTGTAACCAAACCGTAACCTAAATGTAACCTAATCGTAACTTAACTGTAACATAACCGTAACCTTAGTGTAACCTAACAGTAACTTAATTATAACCTAAACGTAACCGGCATTAGAGGTCTGCACGGGCCAAAATTTCTAGGCCCGGGCCCGGCCCGATACAAAAATTAAAAGTTCGGCCCGAGCCCAGCCTGGCCCGTAGAAGAAATAATATTGGCCCGGCCCGGAAAAAAGTTAAAATCTCGGCCCGAGTGAATTTCTACAAAGCATTGATTTTTACGTCAAATTTGGTCAAAATTTTGTCTCGTACGAGGAGATCATACGTATGACCAAAAATATTTATCCAACTTTTTTTTTCATGTTTATAATCTTCATTTTTATAGAAGTGACGCAAGCAGCGATATTTATTTTTTTAATGAATCTCTATTCCTTGTATGTAAATGTTTCAGTCACCATTAATACTGTTAATCCATATTCCATGTATGGAAGTGTTAAAAATCTGAAAAATGATATACAGTAAAATCTTCTAAGACGGAATTGCATAGAAAAGAAAAAAATGCGTTATAGACTAGTTCCCTGCTTAGCAAGTGTAAATGTATTATATATTAATTTCTTATGTATTAGTATATTACTTTTGCATGGATCAATACATTTTTCAGTTTAAAACAGGATTCCGTCATAGGCAGGTTCCTTTTCACACTTTTTACTATATTTTAATTTAGCTATATTTTAATAAGCGTAGAAATCTACTATTCTTTAAAAAGAATAAATTTTAATGTAAGTGTAGAATAATGGCGATTTAAAAATGTAGGCATTTTCTGCAAACATTTTTGGGTCAGGCCTAATTTAACTAACCTTTGAATGGACCAGGCCACGCTGAGACAATGATTTTCATACGGGCTGGGTCAAAACTAGGACTGAAAATTTTGGGTCTTGAAGACTAGGAATGAAACTAGTCCCGGCTCTGTACAGAAAAAAGTAAGTTAGGCCCGGCCCGGCTTGAGCCTTCAGAAAAAAGTATGGTCCGGGCCCGGCCCGAAAAGAGAGGAGACCAGGCCCGTGTGTCGTGAATGAAAATCGGGCCAAGCCCGCCCCGCGTGCCGGGCCAGACTCGGGCTTCGAGCGACGGGCCGGCCCGTACAGATCTCTAACCGGCGCAATATGTCCGTCCCCGCTGCCTGCAGCGCCGTATAGCAGGCCTGCTGCGCACGCTCTGCAAAATCTGTTAGTTCCACTTTGCACCGCCAGAAGGCACACTCTTTTCTAAACAAACCTATATCCGCACAAAACACCGTTATTCAACCTATCCGTAAATATATTAGTCGAGATGGTGGGGACTCAAATAAGAAAAAAACCTGGGGTAAAATTGGGGGGGAGGGGGACTGGAAGTTCATAATATAAAAGAGAGGTCAAAGGGTTATCCAATGATATATCACACGAAGAGGTCGGAAGCAGTTAAAAAAATTTTCCAAATTGGGGAACAGGAGGGCAAAAGTTGTCAAACGGCTCTCCAATGATATGTAATATGAGGGGGAGTCGGATAAATATCTTTTTGAAAACGGTCCAATAGAATCCAGTATGAGAATGCTCTCTCTGGTGCTAGAAGGGGGCACTAAAAACTGTGAGAGAACTGTAAGCTAAGTTCAATGGATCAATTCCTGTTGAAATCTTACCCATAGAACCCAAGACAAGAACGCAATATTAATGTTTGAAAGTGGTCGTAACTGAAGACTATATTTAAGAAAACATATTTTTTAAATTGAAATAATAGGGAGAAACCCTTATGACAAACTCTTAGCTCATATCAAGGGACTCTTGTCACAGAACACACTAATAATCTTCGATTAAGTTGATGAAATCCCTTTAAATTATGCTCTTAGCATTTGGCAACATTTAACACTTAATAATCCTCTCATAGTGAACGCGTTAACTTCAACGTCAGTCAAGTTGGAATATGTTCTGAAGGTGATCGGCACGTGGGTTCTCGGATAAGATTGTTCTGACAACAAGCAAGTTACATTCTTTTTCATAGAGATAACACTAATAATATCAATAACAATGGAGTAAGCGTAGGTGCTTTGATTATGTCCAAACATCAACATGATTTAACTCCCATGGTTTCGGCATGAAAATGGAGCGATTTAATTGGACGGTACACTACTCTGAAGTTCGTTATTTATGGCCACAAGGGCAGATCTAGAGAGTCTTCAAGGAGGCGGGGGCGATTTCAGAAATTAGGAGGTTCCAATCTGACCACCGTTCGGGGCTAATTCTTTTCATTGCGGGTCTGATTAACTTTTACTTTCTTGCTACGGGTCGGGTTTGGGTCCAGTTGGCGATTTAATTGGATGGTACACTACTCTGAAGTTCGTTATTTATAGCCACAATGGGGGGTCTAGAGAGTTTTCAAGGGGGGGGGGGGGCGATTTTAGAAAGTCGGATGTTCCAATCTGACTGCGGTACGGATCGGATCGGGCTAATTCTTTTCATTGCGGGTCTGATTAACTTCTACTTTCTTGCTACGGGTCGGGTTTGGGTCCAGTTTGCGATTTAATTGGATGGTACACTACACTGAAGTTCGTTATTTATAGCCACAATGGCGGATCTAGAGAGTCTTCAAAGGAGGGGGCGATTTTAGAAAGTCGGATGTTCCAATCTGACCGCGGTATGGATCGGATCGGGGCTAATTCTTTTCATTGCGGGACTGGTTAACTTCTACTTTCTTGCTACGGGTCGGGTTTGGGTCCAGTTGGCGATTTAATTGTATGGTACACTACTCTGAAATTTGTTATTTATGGCCACAAAGGCGGATCTAGAGAGTCTTCAAAAGGGAGGAGGCGATTTTTAGAAATTCGGATATTCCAATCTGACCGCGGTTAAGGTCGGGTCGGGGCTAATTCTTTTCATTGCGGGTGTGGTTAACTTCTTCTTTCTTGCTACGGGTCGGGTTTGGGTCCAGTTGGCGATTTAATTGTATGGTACACTACTCTGAAATTTGTTATTTATGGCCACAAAGGCGGATCTAGAGAGTCTTCAAAAGGGAGGAGGCGATTTTTAGAAATTCGGATATTCCAATCTGACCGCGGTTAAGGTCGGGTCGGGGCTAATTCTTTTCATTGCGGGTGTGGTTAACTTCTACTTTCTTGCTACGGGTCGAGTTTGCTTTGGGTCCAGTTGATTTCTACTTTTTGCTGCTAGTCAGGTTAACTTCTACTTTTTTGCTGCGGGTCCGATTGACTTCTGCTTTTTACTTCGGGTCGGTTTTGGGTCCGGTTTTCTTCTACTTTTTCTGCTGGTCGGGTTGACTTCTACTTTTTTGGTTCCGGTCGGGATCGAGTCAGATTAACTTACATTATTTCGGGTTCAGGTCGGTTTCGGATTGGGTTTTCACTCTTGCAAAAAGGGCTCGGGTTGACCCAATTTTTCGAAAGAAAGTCTAAATATTTTTCCGATAAAAACTAGATACAGTAAAAGCTCCATAACGGACACTCCCAAATAATTATTTAGGAATACTTTTTAATCTTTTACATAGTAAAACCCTTGAATAGCGGAATTAGAATATGAATTAATGAATAGTGAAATTTGTCCCCTATTCATAAGTAATAGCATTTACATTAAAACCTCCATACAGATTCTCCCCAATAGTGGCCACCTCTATTTAGTCAACACTTTTCAATTCCCAACTCAAATATTTACATAATTTTGCCTCAGAATTGCACACACCTCCGAATAAGAGACAAATTCGGCGGCCCCGTTATTTAGACACCCAGTTTGGCGGTGTCCATTGTTTAGAAGTTCTACAGCACTTGAATATTAACGACAGGGTTGGCAAGGTTTTGGACACAACGGTAAAAACCATGGTAAAATCCATGGTTTAAACCGTACTGTCCAAAACCCTTCTGTCTTAAACTGTCCAAAACTATATTTTGTAGTAAAATTGTATTTATCAGAACAATGCTAAAAGTTAAAAAAATTGGCAAAAAGATTACAATACAAAAATACCAATTTAGTATTAACAACCTAATTGCCCTACGTAACAAAGTAATTACATTAAAAAGATATTAAATTTAATTATGTATCATAATTTTAATGTTATTCATTTAAAAAATAGTAGTTAATAGAAGTACTAACGATTTTTATGACGAATACATTCTGATTCTGTTACTGAAAGTCCCGAGAGTTGTTACTGGAAATAATTGATAAATGGAGTTCAGGTTCAGCATACTGATTAAACCAGCTTACTGCTGGTAAATATGTATATGTGTATATTAAGAAATAGTAAAAATAAAAATAATTGATTTTGTTTGATTATGAGATATTTAGATATTGACTATTATTATAACACTGTATTATATGACTATTATTATAACAACACTATTTAACTCTTAAGAAATAGAATGTTCACTAGAATTAGATTAAATTCATAATAAAAAATACATATTTTAAAAAATAACTTCTACATTTTAAATTATATATTTGTGTTTTCTTTCAATATCCTATAATCTAGAAAAGATAATTTAAAATGAAACATTATTTAAAAGAAATTTCTTTGTAACATTTTCTTGCACAAAAATTGAAACATAAGCAAATCTCCCCTCCTTATACTACATGTGTGGTATTATACAGAATTTCTTATTATTATAACTCAATTTTAACAGAAATAGAACTTTTTATGTTACACAGATATTAGAAAAAATTGAACTTTTTTTCATTTACCAAAGAATTAAATTGAATGTTAGTAAAATATATTGTGATATATTTATATTTATTCATATGTTTAATAAATGTGAAGTGGTAACATGTGGAATGTAGCTTTTTTAAGGTTTTGGACACTTTAGTACAGTTTTGGACGCTTTAGTACAGTTTTAGACACTTTAGTACAGTTTTGGACAGTAAAACCCACATGTCCTGTCCAAAACTAGTTTTGGGCGTCCAAAACCCCAACCCTGATTAACGAATGTACGAACATACTAGATGTTTACTTTTCTATATAAAATATGAAATTTATATTAAAGATATAAATGTAAATGGGTTTCTGTTTGGCTTTCAATGGAATTTTCGGGTTCGAGTCGGGACAGCCCGATCCGCTTAGGATTCTAAGTGGGGCCAAATTAAAATTTTTAGAGGGTTATTTGAAAAGTGGATTTATTTTAAGTGCATTTCGTAGTAGTACCCTCTTCCCTGAAAAAGAAAATACCTATGTATAAATACGTAAAAATACAGTGGAATATTACGTATGTGTTTACCTCTATTTGTTCAGTATCTGTAAATAAATGACTAAATATTTCGGGCATTTTCAGAATTAAACCAACGTATTCTTCCACAACTGTTTTTAAACACCATGTTTTAAAATTTTTACTATATTTTATTTCCGATTCTAAAATACTTTCAAAGAAATTCTTGAAAGCGGAAAATTGTTCGAAAAGCATGTAAATCTTTAGTTTTAGTACATGTCGAAACGGTAACAGCTTCATTAGATGACAATAATAAACTAGAATTTTTGGGAGACTCTTAAAATGCGAGGAAAAAAACGGAAAAAGCTATCAATACATTTTGTGTTTTTTAGAATCTACCGTAAAGTTTTTAAATACACGTGTAAATTTGTGTTTTAAAAAAAGTTGTGCATATACGTACAAAAAAGACAAAAAGCTGGTCTCAAATCTAAACTAGCCACTTTGTGACACATTTCTAAGTTCATTTTTGTTCTCAAAAGCATGGAATTGGTAGGTGCTCTTATTCAGGTACTATGTAATCGAACAATTTATATCTATTTTTTGATAAAGCAGAGGATTTTCCCAAAAATTCTGTCAAATTTGGCGTTTTGTTCAATCAAGTGCTAATAACTCAAGTTGTAATTCATTTATCGAAAAATGAAAAATCCATTCGATAACAAATCACTTCAAAAGTTTTTTTTTAACTTTTAAAAATGAGTCCGTAAACGTGTCAGAAAGTTTCGCGTTATGAGTTGATATTTTTTTTTCTCTCTTTCTTGAGAACCATCTGAAACAGATGCCAGATTTTATTAACGATTTTTTAGACTAAGTAACTAAACTGAAAGAGTGATAAACTATAATTGTGATTTATATTTAATTAAAATTAAACATTGATAATATTTAATTTGACATTTGAAGTCCACCGAAGTAGAGATTGTTTTGGCCTATAGAGCTGTGCCGAGGCTAACGAAAAAGACAGGCTACCGCGGTGCATTCCATGCATCTTTTTTTACACACCGCTGGAGTCACGTGATGCTCGAATGCACCGATGGACGTGAACGAAAAGAGCACACGTCACTCTAGCGGTCTATAAAAAAAGACATTTGGGATGCACCGCGGTAGCCTGTCTTTTTTGTTAGCCTCGGAGCTGTGCAGGGTGACGTCACGAACAGATTTTTGTTACTGTAGGACAGCTTTATCAATGTTACTGTAGGTTACTGTAGGTACCTTTATCAATGTGTAATATATTTTTGTATTATTATTTATATTGGCAACAGCTAACTGTAAGTTGTGGTAACTGTAAGTTTAACCTAGACGCCATACCGGCAGATCGTATCTCCGTATCAAACATGCGTACTTGCATGGCATCTGGTAAAGTAATGTTTTTATCTTAATTTGTATTTTATGTAATCAAGAAGTTATTAAATCATAATGCTATCTTAAATTATGATAATGGCGACGATGTATTTCGACGAACAGTAAATTTACCGTATATTTATAATCGTTTTGCAAATTGTATCGACCATGTCGAAGTTAGGCCTAGTTGGTCAACTGTCAGTATTTGACGACAGTAATGAGGATTTTTCGCTATATGTAGAAAGGCTTGAACAATATTTTCTTGCCAATGATATCGATCAGGCAAAGCGAGTTCCTGTGTTAATCTCAGTATTGGGACCAAAAACGTATAAACTGTTACGCAATTTATTGACACCTCAGTTACCGAAGGATTCAACATATGATGACTTGATTAAGAAGCTGCAAGACCATTTTCGCCCGGCACCCATTACAATTGCGGAAAGATTTCGATTTCACCGAAGGAATCAAAACGATCGTGAAAGTATTTCCGAATATATCGTTGATTTAAAGCGTTTGGCATCCACGTGTGACTTTGGAACTTTTCTACAAGAAGCGCTACGTGATCGTTTCGTCTGTGGAATTCGTCGTGAGGCAACTCAAAAACGCTTACTTGCAAAAAAGATCTTAAACTTGAGGATGCTTGTGAAATCGCCTTGGCAATGGAATTAGCAGAGCAAGGTGCCAGTAACATCAAAGTGGCAGTACCTGTACTTTCAAATGTCAACAAAGTGAATAAAGTTCAAAGTAAGTCGTATAAAAATTCTAAAAATAATACTCAGAAATGCTATCGCTGCGGTGCATCGCACGATGCAAATAAGTGTAAATACAAAACGGCTAAGTGTCATTTTTGTCACAAAATTGGCCATATTTCACCTGTGTGTAGATTAAAAGATAAAAGTACTAATCCTTCTGCTAAGAAAGTATCAGCTAATTGTGAGCAGAGTAATTCTGAAGAGTATAATCTATTTTCCATAAATGTAAATAAAGTAAACAATTATTCTAATTATATTGTTCAAGTTGAAGTATGCAACAAAATACTAGATATGGAATTGGATACTGCTGCAGATGTTAGTATAATTTCTGAAACATGGTTAAAGCACAATTTACCACACATAGTGCCTAAAAGTATACCAGTTACACTCAAAGATTATAATCAACAACCCATTGCAATTGCTGGGGAAGTGTCTGTTAGTGTTTCATATGAAAATCAAATGTGTGATTTACAAGCTATTGTAGTAAAAGGTGACCGACCATCCTTATTTGGAAAGGATTGGATCAGAAAATTTAAATTAAATTGGCACAAAATTTTCTCTGTGCATAAAATACTTAAGGATATGTCTGTTAAAGTTGATTCTATTAATGCAAACAAGTATTGACAAACAAGTATAGCAAACTTTTTGAGGAAAGTTCAGAACCTATTAAACATATAAAGGCTTCATTAAAAATGAAAAAGGAAACCCAACCTGTGTTCTTTAAAGCGCGTCCAGTACCATATTCTTTAAAAAATAAAGTTGCTGAAGAAATTCTAAATTCCAAGCAGAGAGGTGTTTGGGACTTTGTGCAACATTCCAGTTGGGCAACTCCACTTGTGATTGTTCCCAAGAAAAATGGTGATGTAAGACTGTGTGGTGACTTTAAGTTACTGTTAATAAGTTTATTGATCAAAATCAGTACCCTTTGCCGACTCAACAAGATTTGTTTGCAACTCTTAATGGTGGACAGTACTTCTCAAAATTATATTTGCGTCATGCTTATCAGCAGATTGAATTAGATGAATCTTCCCAAGAGTATCTTACTCTGAATACGCATCTTGGTTTAGTACGCCCCTTAAGATTATTATATGGCATAGACAGTGCATCAGCAATTTTTCAGTCAACAATTGAAAAAATTCTTCAGGGTATAGAATTAGTGATTTGTTTTCAAGATGATATCCTTATTACCGGTGCCACATATGAAGAGCACCTAAGCACTTTGGAAAAAGTATTTCAGCGATTTAGTAAGTACAATGTTAAGCTCAACTTATCGAAATGTAGTTTTTTACAGAAAAGTGTAGAATTTTTAGACCATGTAATTGATAGTGAGGGCATTCATCCTACAGATGAGAAAGTACAATGCATTAAGAAAATAAATGCTCCTTCAAATGTAACTGAACTAAAATCATTTTTGGGTCTTTTGAATTATTATTCAAAATTTATATACAATTCTGCCATGCTGCTTGCTCCCCTTTACAAATTACTCCATAAGGACACTCCTTGGATGTGGTCATCAGAATGTGAAGAAACTTTTCAGAAATGTAAAAATCTTCTTACATCAGATGCTGTTTTAGTGCACTACGATGACAAATTGCCTTTGAGAGTATCCTGTGATGCATCGCCTGTGGGTCTTGGTGTTGTTTTATCCCACATCATTGACAACGATGAACGTCCAATTGCTTATGCATCAAGAACTCTTTCCAAAGCTGAACAAAATTACTCACAAATTGAGAAAGAAGCAGCAGCAATAATATATGGAATAAAGAAGTTTCAGCAATATCTCTTTGGCAGAAAATTTATATTGGTTACAGACCATCAACCATTAATAAGTATTTTTGCTCCTAACAAAGCTGTTCCTGCCATTGCAGCAGCTAGACTTCAAAGATGGGCAGTGTTATTATCTTCTTTCAACTACAGCATTGAGTATAAAAAGGGCTCAGAACACTGCAATGCTGATGCCTTATCACGTGCTCCTGTTGAATCTGAAGTTGAAACATCATCAGAAATATTTAAAATCTCGTATTGTGAAGACCTGCTAGTAACCAGCATTGAAATTGCAAAAGCAACTCGTAATGATGCAGTTTTAGGACCAGCTCTGAAGTATGTTCAAAATGGTTGGCCATGGAAGATAGACAACGAAGCACTTAAGCCATTTTTTAACCGTCGATATCAACTGTCAGTTGATAATAATTGTCTTCTGTGGGGAATGAGAGTCATCATACCAGAAAAATTCAGAAAGAGACTCTTGGATCAGCTGCATGATACCCACTCAGGAATTTCGAAGATGAAAGCTATAGCTCGTAGCCATATATGGTGGCCAAAATTGGACGAAGATATTGAAAAAGTTGCAAAACATTGTCCTGCCTGTCAGAAGAATAGTCGTTCTCCTCCTGGTACACCACTTCAACCATGGACTTGGTCTAAACATCCTTGGGATAGAGTGCATATTGACTATGCACAGAAAGACAAGAAGAACTACTTACTACTTGTGGATAGTCACTCAAAATGGTTAGAGGTCATGCAGATGCCTTCCACGACTTCTCCACACACCATTGAAGCTCTACAGCAGATTTTTTCACGATATGGATTGCCATTAGAGTTAGTATCTGACAATGGTCCTCAATTAATATCCGAAGAATTTGAATGGTTTCTGAAGTCTAACGGAATAAAACATACTCCCATTCCAACCTACCATCCACAATCGAACGGCTTGGCCGAAAGAAGTGTGCAGACATTCAAAGAGGCATTAAGCAAAATGAACAGTGATGCTACAGATCATAGCTCACTGAACAGAAAAATTTCTCGTTTCCTTATGAGCTATCGCTCAACGCCTCACTCTACGACTGGACTTTCTCTTGCTGAATTGTTTTTATCGAGACCACTTGCACTTGTGCATCCCAGCACTCAGGCTCATGTTGAGCAAAACCAGTGTTCTCAGAAAAAATATTATGACAGAAGCCATACTAGCAATAGGCGTTTTATGCCTGGTGAAAAAGTTTTGGTTCGCTCCCATAAAAACCAAGAATGGAGCAGTGGAACTTTAATCAAACCACAAGGTAATAAAACTTGGGTTGTCAACATCAACGACAAGATGTATCTTGCACATGTTGATCAGCTTCGTCATGGGTACAGTAAAGATGACCAAGAATCTACAAAACTCGATAATTTGGTCAACCAGAGTTGTCACAGTAATGTTGACATACTGGAAAGCGTTGATGCAGATGAAACGCCAGCAGAAACTCGCCCAGTGGAGAGAAATACCTCTGCCATCCCAGATAATCCTGAAATCTCCGAAACTGATGCTAATGGAAGGAACGAGAAAACACCAACCACCATACAAGCAGATGAAACCACAAACATACCAGCTGTTGAACTAGAAAAGAAAATTGATATGAATGTTCGTCGTAACCCACCACGCACTCGTAAGAAACCTCTTCATCTGGACTTCTGTAAGTTTAACCTAGACGCCATACCGGCAGATCGTAACTCCGTATCAAACATGCGTACTTGCATGGCATCTGGTAAAGTAATGTTTTTATCTTAATTTGTATTTTATGTAATCAAGAAGTTATTAAATCATAATACTATCTTAAATTATGATACAATGCTTTTCTATTTGTGTGTCCTACAGCTTTTTCAACGTTTAACGGTAAAAGATCACATGATGTTAACTGCTCTATAGTTACAATCATAGAGAAGAGATAGGGGTGGAGAGTGCTTTGGTAATCCTAAAGTGGAACCAACATAATAGTCATGTGTACAGCGCCTAGAAGATACAGTGTGGAAAACGTCTATTCCTATAATGCTTTAAAAAGTGCTAAAAACTTGTATCCCATAAATCTCCAACAATGCTCAGCGGCAATATGCTGATACGAGCGCCATCTCGTAACTCTTTTCAATATAAACACTGTGTTTTCAAAAATTATAGAATGTTAAATATCGGAAACTATAAATATAAGATATTTTGGTCTGTTATAAGCTAATTTAGTTAAGGAATGACGTGAAATAGGTTAAAGAGTCTCTTTTAGAATAACTATCGTTTTTAAATCACTACGATGGCGCTACAATCGACATCTTGTTATTCAGCATCGTTGTACATTTATAGGATTCAATTTTTTAGCACTATTTTGTAGCCGTTTTCCACACTGTATCTTCTAGGCGCTGTAGTCATGTGTTTATAATAGTCACGTGACTTTTACCGCCAAAGGCTAGCATATGTTTGAGAAAGGAAAATAAACAAATTACCATATCGTTAAATTAAAGTGAGAATCTTCTTTTACTAATTTAAAACAGATTTTAAGTTGCTTTGTTTTACTTCGTTTATATTTTTGCACTACTTCACATGCATAATGTGGATGCTGAGTATTTTTATGTATTTTTTTTTCACGACCGGCAACAATTTTCAAGTTGCAAAGCAAGCGATAACGAGCGAAATCTGGAAACCTTTACATGAGTAGGGCCGGTCATGTTGATGCCGCTTTTTAACGGAATTCTCTACGGAAAGCAAACTCCACCCCTATCTCTTCTCTATGGTTGCAATGACTGTCGCTTCGAATGATCCTTTATTTTATACACAGAAATATTTACACAAACCAGACATAAAAACGAGACGAGATAGCACAAGGATATTTCCACAAAGAGTGTGCAACGGAGCCAGCAGGAGTCAAACCCGACAGCCTACCTAGGCTCTCAAGCGATTGTGGGTGGAATTGCGGTGCCTCACTTAACCCTTTCGAGGGCGGTGTCTTTAAAAAAGGACACCTAATTTTAATTCCAAAACTGACAACTGACACCAAGAATATTTTATTAAATTTTCCCTTTTATAATGTACGTGAAAATAAGCAAGTTCGTAATTTCTAATAAATTCGTTTATAAATTCTGGTGTCAGTCCATTATTTCATCAGTTTATAAACAGAATTACTCCGCGCCTAGAAAGGGTTAAGATCAACTTGGAGGCTTACGATATAAGCAAAACGTAAACAGTATTGCAGTGCTTCGCGATCTTACGACAGCTTAAAAGTAGTTGTAATATTAAGCGCAAGTGGATGCGCGCGCAACCCCTACAGATGTAACTGCGGCTTCTGATTGGCTGAGGCAAGAAAACTTACGCTGAGGCACCACAATACGAAGTTATAAAGACTTTTAAGATACTAGACCGGCCCATTCACAGTAGACCCATTCACAAGTATGCGAAATCACGGCAGCCATCTGAAGTAAATTGAAACACCTGAACCGCGAGGTTTGTACTCAGCTATGGTTATTTACCATTAAGTGCTATGGCTAGAATGAGCTTAAAAATTAATTTTTATCAATATATATGAAGTTTATGGCATATTTTTTTACATGAAGCTATTTTTTATATCAAAATATGCGTTATAAATATTGAATTTTCAGTAATAAAGTTAAATAAAGCGATTTATTAATAATTTTATGGATGGCATGTTTGAAAAAGAGTATCTAATTTTAACATGCCTTATAAACCTAAATAAAGGCGAAATTTATATAGAAACATATTGTTAAAGATTATAATTCCATTTTTTTTAAGTTTGACTTACAAAAGTAACTGGTAGGGGAGTTTAGATTAAAGGTAGCAACTGTAACATAATATAGTAATTTACAAAATTTTAAATTATTTGTAAAGAAATCTACGTTTTTTAAACTAATTTTTATGCAAAAAGATAATTAATAAAATGCATATTAACGAAAGTAACACTATATTTTTATCCTTGGAGGATGTTTATTGAAATACTTACTTGCTATACGAAAAAAACAAAAAAATTGATGAATAATAAGGTATTTTTTTTTAAAAAAAGGTCTAAATGAAATAGGGTAGACCAATACTTAATGATCCGCAATACAAAAATACCCTGATAAAAGCATTTTCTTAGGTAAATTAAAATATAAAGCATATATACTGCCGTACAACAGCTGTGATTTGCAGATCTATGTATCTTAAAAGTCTTTGCGAAGTTACGATTGATCGCACGAACGCCCATCCTACACTATAGTGCCTACACCGTTAAAAATATCGTAAAAAAATTACCTCTGTTTTCAAAGGCTATCTATTTTCTGACCAATGAGAACGCTCCATAGGCGTTTAAGTAGCGTTCTCATTGGTCAGAAAACAGATAGCCTTTATAAGCAGAGGTAATTTTTCACTATATTTTTAACAGTGTAGAAGTGCTTAGAAGCCCACTTCTAGGCACTATACCTACACTGTTAAAAATATCGTGAAATTTTACCTCAGTTTTTAAAGGCTATCTATTTTCTGACCAATGAGAACGCTCCATAGGTGTTCATGAAGCGTTCTCAATGGTCAGAAAACAGATAGCCTTTAAAAACAGAGGTAATTTTTCACGATATTTTTAACAGTGTACGATCGAGCGCAAGATTTAAGATAGTGAGGCACCACAATCCGAGCCTCTTAACGGTGTGGTGCCTTTAACAACTCGACCACAATGGGCCCATAATATTTCATATTTCTGTTAAAGATAGTTATTAGATAAGATACAGATTACAAATAAATAAATAAATAAATAAATAAATCGATTCAATTTTCGAATAAACGTGTTTACAAACAATTAAATTATTTCAAAATTCCTTTCTCCGGGGCCTCGGTGGCCGAGCGGTTAGGACACCGTGCTGCCAGCCGCCAAGCATTGAGAGCGGTAGAGGTCTGCGAGTTCGACTCTCGCTGGCTCCATTGCACACTCTTTGTGGAGCTCCCGGATGTAATTTCTCTGTGTTGTAAATTTCATTGTGCTATCTCGTCCCTGTATATTGACGATGACTTATAAGCGGACCTAGATGTCAAGCACTCAAGTCAGATGTATGTGTAAACAAATAAATAAATTCCTTTCTCCGTAAGGTTTACTCCATGACAAAAACACATTGCGCGCGGGCAGTCCAATTACATATCGTGAACAAAACCAACCACTGAATCGTGAATCCCATTGCAGAGTTGAAGGTGGATTCATTCCGTGGAACTATGAAGCATGGAGGAAATAGATAGATGGAGATGCAGTAAGGTGGCTGGGGGTGATGCGAAAAAAGTAACCCTAAAATCAGCTACAGTTGGCCCAAACACAAGGATGTTCCTTCACGAAATAAAGAAGAAAACTTTTAGTAATACAGTTTTTAATTCATAATACAATGGAATTCTGCTTTAGAATGCTTAAAAATGAGCAGATCACTTTCATTTAGAGTAAAAAAAAAGGACGTGTGATGTCAAAGAATTCAATCCCTGTTCCAAGTGCTTGTTTTGTTTGGCCCCGAGTGAGAGCATTTAAAATTGAACGATAACACGCATCAACGTGCAAACCATTTTTACGGCATACTGCATCTTTATCTATCTCTTTCCTCCATGGCTATGAAGGTTTATCTTCATAGAGATTGTTCACGGACGCAGATCGGAGTGCCCGGGCGCAGGGAGATATTCCTCATGGAATAGGTATTAAAGTAGTAAGGAATTTCGAAATAATTTAATTATTTTGTAATTTTATGGTGCAAAACAAGGGAAACCAATGACTAAATCTTCTTACCTTTCCAAACAATGTCTCTCGTAATAGGAATACATGTCTATATGCACTCAGGCAAAATACAAAACGTTCATGAAAAGTATCACGTGATCTGATACAAATCCGATCAGCAGCAATGGAGGATATTCCATTTTCGTTTTGATCACGTGATCAAGGTAAAAACTTCTAGGGCAAAGAATGGAAGTCTCCGTAGACGTGTAATGTAAATCCCCGCTAGCCAATGAAACAGTTCATGAGGCAAAGCAGTAGTACCTTCCCTTCTTATCTGTTAGAAGTTCCTTGGGTAAATTACCGGTATCACGTGACTTTTTTCAGCCTCGAACCCATATCTGGAATATCCTCCATTGGACTATATTCCAAATCTCAGTTCGAGGCTGAAAAAAGTCACGTGGCACCGGTAATTTCCCCAAAGAATTCTAACTCATAAGAAGGGAGGTTGCTACTGCTTTCCGTATGAACTGTTTCACTGGCTGGCGTTGATTTACATTACGTCTACGGAACATTCCCTTCTTTACGCTAGAAGTTTTTACCTTGACCCCGTGATCACAACGTAGATGGAATATCCTCCATTTTATGCCCGGTCTTCGCTCATTTGGGCTGAGATTACGGTGCCTCGCTATCTTAAATCTTACGCTCGATCGTAGGATGGGCGTTCCTGCAGTCAGCCAATCAGAGGCCGCAGTTACATTTGTAGTGGTAGTGCACGCATGCACTTGCGCTTAATCTTACGACTGCTTCCAAGCTGTCGTAAGATCGCGAGGCACTGTGATGCCGTTTATGTTTTGTTTATATCTTAAGTCTAGAAATTGATCTTAAGTGTGGCACCGTAATCCCAGCCTTGACCTACAAAGAATCTGTGGTCGTTATGATCACGTGCTTGGGCTTTTTTTGTTTACATTTTCACTTGTTAGGTTGATTGATTCGCTTGAAAAGCTCGACAAAAAAACAAAATACACCATAAAAAAACAATGGTGGGATTTAAACTCAGAGTAAAGATAAGAAGTAGAGGCCGAATCTCATTGTTCTTTCGGACAGAACTTGAACCTAACATGTTTTCGCTTTCATCGCCAAAAGGTTTCCGTCGGATTTGATTCATGCGAGAGAAACGCCGAAGCGATAAAATTTGAGCAGGAACCGGAGGAAAATTCCGAGGCGATTTTGGCGGGAGAAAAACCGGTTTGGCGCGTTTTCTCTGCCCAGCATCACGTGACGGTGGATAGTGATCCTGGCTTCATGAAAGGGTTGCTATTTCTGAGTCCAGTTATATGAGAAGTCTATGGATTCAAATAACTTAACAAGCAGTTTTCTCCCTAATGACTTTTTCTCAAGTGTAAACAAGTTTCAAGGAAAATAGTGTGTCACACATAGATTAAAAAAATAATTTCCAACTTTATAAAATAATGATTAAAAAATTTTTATCTGTAAATACACTGAAAAAGAAAAATATGTCCTTTAACATGCAGTTTACTGCTAAAAGGACATAATTTATTTAGCAAATATTCAACAATTACAAAGCACTCATCAAAATTTCTATCAGAAAATGCATCAAAATGAAAGTTATAATTATAAAAAACACTCTTTTTTAAGCGAAGGAAGAGACTAGACTATCACCAAGCTCTGTAATAGGCTGCCATAGATTGGACAAAAACTTTACAATAAAACATTCGTTCTGTGCATATTCCCTTTAAAAATCACTCTGCGGAACACCGTCTTATTTATCTAATAAAAGTGTTGGGTAATACCTCAGAGTAAAGATAGAAATAGAGTCCAAACCCCATTGTTCTTTCAGCCAGAATTTGAACCAACATGTTTTCGCTCTTTTATTGATCTGTATAAGGAAAGGATATGTTTACAAACAAACACTTCCGTCAACCAATCTACCAACAACATTTTTGTCATAACGATCATTGCAGGAATAGTCTTGGCGATGTAGGCCAATCATACCAGAGACCTGTTACATGTAGACCAATCAAATTAATCTAGCTCATGTGTACAGATAGGAGTCATAATGAATGAACAGGTTTTTCTTGCTGACCAACAGTAATTCAACCAACAGTGACGTCAGCTGCCAGCAGCATCGTTGCACATTTAAGGGATACATTATTTTAGTACTTTTTTAAGCATTACAGGGATAGCCAATTTCTACACTATATATTCTAGGCGCTATAGCCATGTCTTTTTTGGCAGTGACCCCTTGATTGGTAACTTTCGGAATTCATTATCGGTCAACTCAAGGTTCCAGAGAGAGATTCCGAGAAGCTTTTGCCGGAGTAAAACTGGTTTGGCGCGCATCTCTGCCCTCCATCACGTGACGGAGAGCAGAGATATAGGCTTCAAGAAAAGGTTACCAAATTGGGGTCTACTTATATGAGAAGACTGTGGGTAATACCACAAACTTCTCAGATATTCTTTTATTATCTTTACTCTGATACTGTCTGTTTAAAATAGAGCTCACTCCATATGCCGCAGTCTCCTTCGCGCCCGGACGACGTGGTCGTCGTTTCTGAACAAAGTTCACAGCTCCATGATTCATTCATATTCCATCCACTGAATCTTGAATCGAATCGCAGAGTTGAAAGTAGATTCATTCATATTCATTTAGAAACGTTCCAAGTTGATAAACAAACAAAGGTGATTTGTTATTTTTTTTAGTTATAAAATTTATCTTCTCTTGCATGTTTTTTCAAGTAAACACTTTTTGTTATAATTTAAAAATAAACAAGTGATGTATTTTCTGAATTTGCTTTCAAGTACTACTACCATTAATAAATCGTAATGTATATGCCTAATTGACCATCTTCCGACGTTATGCAACATTTATTCTGGTATTCTTAAGATTTTTAAAATATGCTTGTTACCAGACCACGTTATTTACTAACTAACATAACAGTACATCCGAGTTCGATTTTATTTGAATCCTTAATTATCAGTATAATAAATAGTTTTGAGCTTTTTGATTAAGATTGCTTGAAATATACCTAGAATATTTCTCCCCTCAAGCCTCCGTAAGGAATTTTGGAAAAGCGCATGTTGTTAAATAGCCAAAAATAAGCATGTTTGATTAAATTAAGATATTGCAGTTTTAAAGGATTGAAATCTGACCTTACACCATTAAAATTTATGTTTTTTACTCGTATTGATGTGATAAATCTTCATAATATAATATTCTGCAGCAAATGTATTTTTATGTAATCCAAGTGTGAAAAGTTTCTGGAGAGATTCAGGTAGTGAGCAGGAGGGAGACTATACCATAGAGCATTAAAAGGTTTTCTCCCGGATGTTTTAAGATTTTCCATTTGTATTTTATAAGTGATCAGAAAATGCAAGTTGAAGTTTATTTAATTCAAATATAGTATGCAGAAGCAATTTTATAATTAAAGAAATTATAAGTTTGTAAATATGCTCCATACCTCCCTTCTAACAGGGAGGTATGGGACAGCTATAAAACAAAGTATTATACGGCACAAGTAGTCTAGTGTCATCTGCATATGCAGTCTGACAAAGGTTACAGTTTGATAATGTTTGTCAAATTTTGTCAAAGGATCGCAAATTTTTTCAAATATCGCGAAAAAAAATACAAATTTTGTTAAAGGATTGTGGAAAGAATGGGAATTTTGTCAAAGGATCGTGGAAAAAAACAAAAACTGTCAAATATCAAGAAAAAAAGCAAATTTCGGCAAAGGATCGTGGAAAAAGCGAATTTTGGAAAAGGATTGCTTAAAAAAAACTCGAATTTCGACAAAGGATCACGGAAGAAATGCAAATTTTGTCAAAGGATCAAGAAAAAAAAAAAAAAAATGCAAACTTTTTCAAATATTGCAAAAAAAAGAAAAAGTGAATTTCATAAAAGGATCGCATAAAAAACACGAATTTCGGCAAAGGATCGCGGGAAAAACATGAATTTCAGCAAAGGATCATGAAACAAATGCAAATTTCGTCAAATGATCACACACAGAAAAAAAATGCAAATATCGCGAAAAAACATGAATTTCATCAAATATTGTGAAAAAAACGTAAATTTTGTCAAATGGTCATATAAATCAGAGACCTGGAGCCCGGAGCCGGAGCGCTCTAGAGCTGTGTTTTCCCTGGAGCTGGAGCTCTAAATTTTCCACTACTCAAGGGCTCCTTTAGTTTTTAATATTCTTTTAAATCTTTTTTTTTTTTTCAGTCTTTTAAATTTCCAGGCTTAAAATATTTTAATTACATCATTATTCAGTATTTTAATTATATGATTTTTTTTATTAGAGATGGTAAACGTCTCAAAACATGCTAACACTACTTTACTTCTACTTTCTACTTGAGCTAAGTGACAACCAGACTTTTATAAAACCAAAAACTCTCTGTGCATGCAAAAATTGGGTCAAAAACTTTCTGCAGATTAATTTAATGTTTAATAAAACAATGTGTTATATTATTTTGACGATATTAATTGAAAACTGTAGTTTTAAAGTAATTACCATTTAAATTAAAAATTAATGATATTAAAGAATAATTATCTTAGTTAAAAAAAATAACAAAGCTAAAAATCCATGATAAGAAAAGGTGAATTCTTATCAATTATTATGTCAATGCATTTAGAAACAGCCCAATCCTTAATATTGTAACCTCTTCACACAAAATGCCAGTCACTCTGTTCACAGAAATAATACGGCATTGCTTCTGAAACAACTGAATCGCATTTTACAGGGAGAGGTCTATTGATAGGTATCATCATTAAAGAGACTGATGCAGGGATGAAAGTTCACTAAAGCCATTTTGGATCACCTTTGGAGCAGCAAAAATCTGATTTTGGAGCAGTAAAATCCATTTTTGTAGCAGCAAAAATCTAATTTTGTAGCAATAAAATCAAAATTCTATTTTTGGAGCAGACTGAAATTCTAATGCTAATAATTTCCTAAAAATTAAAATGATTGCTATCTTGACAATATTTTCACATTTGAAAGAATAATTACTCAGATAAAATTTCTCTACACATTTTGCTAACTCTGGGCATTTTAAACGACAATTGGGTACGGATTGCAATAATGAAAAATTAGCACCAGGAAGGTGAAAAAATCAGTTTATTTGTCTTTAAAAAATATTATTTTAGAGCAGTAATTTTAACTAATCAAAAAAAAAAAGCCTATGAATCAGGGTTGCAAAAAAGCCGGCTAAAATTAAAAAAAGCCAGGCCGGTGGCTTTTATTGGTTTTAACCGGCTTTTTTTGGCCATAATTGGCTTTATACAATAAAGCATTGTAATTATAAACTACACATTTTAAAGTGTTTTTAATTAGTTTTAATGACATTTAATTGATTTACAGTTTAACAAGTAACCCAATTTCTCAATAATGAGGACATTAATACTGGAATAAAACTTAGATGATTTTGCCAGTGATTTGTATTCAGAAATGCAAATATGCCAGCTAAATTTTAAAAGGGCCATACCAACTGCCAATTTTTTCATTTTTACTGCTGGGTCATTCCACATGAATTCAACCAATGGGTGTTGCAGCATAGTCACGGACAGGGGCAGATCCAGAGAATCGTTTTTTGGGGGGGGGGGGGGGGGCGATCCTGAGTGACATATAATCAACGTAGTCATAATTTCTGTAGCTCAAATCATTCCTTGCAGTTAATTTTTAAATGAATATGAAATAATTAATGCGATGTAAAAATATTACAGACTTTCGATTATCCAAACTCCGATTAACCGAAACACTTGGTTATCCAACACTCTTATTATATAATCCCGCCTTCTCAAAATATGGTTTATTGTTACTTATTAGGTCGTAAAATTAAAAACGTTATAACAGAATTTATTTATTAAAACTCTTATTTTTTTTCTTTTTCTTTTTACTCTTGTACTGTGGTAATTATTTATCTTATTTTTTGTTCTTTTAGTTATAGTGAACAACATTAATAACACAAGCCTGCGATGATTGTTTTTTTAAACTTTTGGTAATTGATTTTGATGTATTTTTTAGCACTGGATACGAAAATGACCTTCATTTTTAACCCTCACGTCACGATTTTCGCAAATCGTAAATTTCAAAGTTAAAAAGTAAAACTAGAAACGAGGAATTCTGCTTTTCAGAATTTAGTGTCGCCCCCGATGACAAAAAAATGTATATATAAAAATATAGATACAGTAGAGTCCCGATTATCCGAGTTAATCGAACTTTTACCTTTGGAATGGATCATTTTCTTCTGATGGACTGATGGATTCCATTATTATGAAACAGTCGTTATAAATGAAGTGTTAGGTGAAGATGAAAGAGCAGTCGTAAAAAGTTAGAACTCTGATTTTCTGGTCAGAATGGGGGGAAAAATGGCTATAATTTTTTTTGGAAAAAAAAATGGAAGCCATCAGTCCATCAGAAGAAAATAACTCGGTGAAAGCGGAAACTGATAATCAGGGCTCTACTGTAGTTCAGTTTTAAGACTTATAACATGCGATTTTGTTTTACATAAAGTGACGCCATCCACATCCTCTGAAGAATTCATCATTTGCGATCCAGAGTTAAACAACATCTACAGTAAAATACGCTTAAGACGCCACTATCGCTGAATAATACATACACACACAAAAAAAGAGATTTCGTCATTCAAAAAACTCGACAAAAAATCGGCCATCTAAAGATCCACAAACCTTCATTTGTTTGTATTATCATTATAGATATTTAAAATGAAATTTAGTTTCTAAAAGCTCCCTGTTGTATCAGAAATCTTTCATTTATATTTTTTGAAAATAGCACGTATTTTAACTTTTTTTTTTCAGTTTTTATGGGAAAATGGCAACAAAAAGATATAATTGCTATTTTTCTTTCGCTTTCTACAGAAATGGAGTTCTTCCGTTGCCAATATTAAGCAAATGGCTCCAAAAAAATTTAAAAAAAAAAAAAAAAAATATTAATATTTCAAAAATAAATGGAGATGCAGTTTTCAAACAAATTGCATTATAAAGTACTTTTTTTTTCGAATATGATGGTATAAACATTGAAAATGTGCGATGCTTAGAAGTTTAAAAAATTGCTATAGAGTATTTAATCTAGGGATTGACCGAATACCGAATAGTCGATTCGGTATTCGGTGGTTCGGCATGTAAACCGAATATTCGGCTTCGGCCGAATACTTAAAAGTATTCGGCCGAATAATTGTGGATAAGTATTTTCTTTAGAAGTAAAAATTCTCTTTTACTTAGAAGTAGAATAGGCTAAACAATGAGTTTTAAAATTGTGTGCATGAGTTCATAGTTCAGCTGCACAACAAAAAACAAGTCAAAAGCCATTTTTAATTAAAAAAAAAAACTTTTTCCTTTCTAAAATAGCCTACATAGCGGTGAAATCAAAACAACTGTCTACATTAGAGAAAAAAAAGTAAGGAAGATAGGCATCTTTCCCTTATCATTTAATTTTAATTATTTCTACATTAGTTTCCTTAATTTAAATTTACTTAATGTGTATTTTCGTTAATATACACATCAAATAAATATATCAGAAATCATCTCTGTATATCTAAGGTGTATATTAAAGAAACTACACACATCAAATACTAAGTATATCTCTATGCCTAAGCTATAGCTTTTATAATCATTAAATTAAAATCGCTCAAATTTGTTATCTTCATCATCACAATGTTAAAATATTAATCAAAATATAAATATGTATCAGTAATTTGACAGAAAATATAGTTAAATGTACATATTGATATGATACATTTTGTATTTGAAAACATTCCTATTCAATATGTTTATAGTTAGACAATCAGTAAATCAGCTTTGACAACATTGTTTCTTTTTATTTGAATGAACTTTTGTTTTTCTGACAATTCTTATCCTTAATAATAGCCTGTATAATTTAATATTTTCATAGGTTATGTTAGGTATTGACTAATGATAAAATAATAAAAAATAAGTGATGTGTTAATGAATTTGAGAGTGGAAAGAAGTCATTAATTTTTTTTTTTTTTTGTGTAGTTAGATTTAAGAATAAAAATGTAACTGAATTAAATTATTAAGAATTTAATGTTAATTAAAGTTTATTAAAAAAGCTAATCTATGCAAAAATGTGTATTAAAAAATTTTAAGTATTCGGTTGCCGAATACCGAATATTCGGTGTACACTTTGACCGAAGCTTCGGTATTCGGCAAAATTGCTGCTTCAGTCAATCCCTAAATCGTACTGCTTTGTTTCACGGCTGGCTTCTGTAAGGTAACGTTATTTTTTCAAGATGTCACAAAATAAGCTGGGAGAAAGAAATAGCATACCGTACCGGGGGCTAAAAATAATGAAAATCTCTCAAAGCAATTTTTCAAAGCATTAACAAAAGAAGGTAAATGTTTTAAATACATCTGCCACAAATTTCCCAGCTTTATCAACCGCCAAAATAAAAGAGGATACCGAGATGAACCCCATAGAGAAGATTAAAAGAAAAGCGCGAAGCAGAGCATGAGCGGTTCAAAGAAACTTCCATGCATGGAATAAAATTATAAGGATTTTAATTACACAATATTTTACATGTTTCACTGTAAAAATCCATAGTATAAGCAAAAAAATGAATAAGTTATTACGAAAAAAAGTTACGTCTATTTTATAGTAGCAGATTTTTGCAATATTTCGACTATTTAAAAATTTGCGATTTGTGAAAAATCCTGACGTGATGGTATGGTAAAAAATGAAGGTCATTTTTGGATTCAGCACTAAAAAATACATAAGAACCAATTACCGTAGCTGAAAAACATAACAATCACATCTATTTTTTAATATCAGATTTCTGAAAGAGGATAATCTCTGAAAAATGATCATCATCAGAAATTTGAAGAGCCTTAACATCCTTGAAAGTCAAAATGTGTCATCTAAGTGATGTTTATACCTCTTCACAGGCGCGAATCGCCCCCCCCCCCCCTTGGATAAAAAAATATAAATCCATCGATTATCGCGATTTGCGGCAAATGGTTGCCGAAGAAAATCGATTTCATCAATCGCTCGCAGGTCAAAGGATCTCGCAAAAAACACGAATTTCGTCAAAGGATCGCGCAAAAATGCGAATTTCGTCAAAGAACGCGGGAAAAACACAAATTTCGTCAAAGGGTCGCAGAAAAAACGCAAATTTCGTCAAAGTGTTGCAGAAAAAAACGCGAATATCGTTAAAGGATCGCAGAAAAAAAGCGAATTTCGTCAAAGGATCGCTAAAACAACGCGAATTTTGTCAAAGAATCGCAAAAAAAACGCTACTTTCGCCAAAGGATTGCAGAAAAAACGCTAATTTCGCCAAACAATTGCAGAAAAAACGCTAATTTTCGCGAAAGAATCGTGCAAAAAACGCGAATTTCGTCAACAGATCTCAGAAAAATGAGAATTTTGTCAAAGAATCGCAAAAAAATATGCGAATTTCGTCAAAGGTATGCGGAAAAAATGCACAATTAGCACCAGGAAAAGCGCATCCACGGGGGGGGGGGATTCAATCGGGGAGGTCCCCCCCCCCCATGATATAAATCCAACGCTTTTAACGACAGTTTTCGCGGAACACACAGACAAGCAAACGAAAACCAAACACTTTTCGGGTATCAATGGTAAACCTCACTGACGTTTCGGCAATTAGTGAACAAAATAGGATTATGTTCAGTCAAAAGGCATATGGCGACATAATTTTTGACACTATGGGTTGAGGTGGGGGACTATGTCACGTCGTGTACCTTTTGTTGAATCTCTACAACATAAATTGACAACGTTATGCGGATCCCTTTAAAGTGTTGAAACTTTTTCGTTCTTTCAAAGAAGCTACAATTCTAATTTCTGTATAACAATATTTTTGAGGAGTGCTTTATTGTTTGAGAAAAGAATGGGATTCATACAATTTCCAAAGAAAGAAAGAAACAAGAAAAAGAAAGGTCCTTTGAAAAATTCAAGCATCTTAATGTTTTCTGCAGACAGCCACTAATGTGTAAAAAATGTACTGTTATTGCCTCCCACATTGGTAAATTTCAAGGGTATTTGATGAATAAACAAAAGAGGATTATATCCTAATCCCAGTCAGTTAAAATGCATATGGTGTGTTGATTTCTTATAAACCAACTTGGTAAATTTGTTCTTCTCTTCTTTACCCCGATCGAACCCCCCCCCCCCCCCCCTCCCTTCGTGGATGCGCACCTAGGGGATCTCTTCCCTGTGCTAATTGTGCGTTTTTTCCGCGGCCCTTTGACGAAATTCGCGTTTTTTCAGCGATTCTTTGGCGAAATTTGCGTATTTTTTTGCGCGATTCTTTCGCGAAATTAGCGTTTTTTCCGCAATTCTTTGTCGAAATTGGCGTTTTTTTCTGCGATCCTTTGTCGAAATTGGCGTTTTTTTCTGCGATCCTTTGTCGAAATTCGTGTTTTTTTCTGCGATCTTTTGACGAAATTTGCGTTTTTTCTGTGGTCCTTTGATGAAATGCTCGATTTTTTGACGAAAATCGCATTTTTCCCGCGCTTTTTTGACAAAAATCGCGTTTTTTCGCGATCCTTTGACGAAATTCGCGTTTTTTCTCGATCATTTGACGAAATTGGCGTTTTTTGCGTGATCTTTTGACGAAATTCGCGTTTTTTTGCGAACCTTTGACCTGCGAACAATTCACGAAATTGTTTTTTTTTCGGAGACCATTTGTCGAAATTCGCGATAATCGTTGGATTTTGCCCCCCCCCCCCCCCCCCGTGGATCCGCGCCTGGTCACGGATTTTTTAAAATTTTTTTTTTGTATACAGACATAGTAGTGAAACCCTCAAATCTGAAATTTAAAACTAATTTGCGCAATATTCACTGAGATATACCCTTTTAAAAAATGGTCATTTTTACCAAATGGCGGCCATCTTGGATGCTATCCCAATGTCTATAAATGTCCATAACTTGACAACTAATGATTCATATTTTTTATTTCTGGTACCAATTTAAAGCTATTTATATAAAGAATGCATATATGATATTAAAACAATGGTAAATTTTTATTTTAATACTGTTTATTACATTTAAACAGAAAATATCACCCTCAAAAATTGGCTTACTGTGATGGGCCATAAAAAAAATGGCCCATCATAAATTTTTTCCAAACTAGCTAAAAACATTGCTCCATATGTATACTTTAAACAGAACAAAAATTGGAGAGGTAAAATTTTTCATTAAAGAAAAATAGCTTTTTACACATAGGATGTCATTTACCTAACAGTGACTATCTTAAAACACGTAAGTATCTTTGGTTTAACAAATAATGGTTAAAAATATTTTTTTCTGGCATATGAATTAATGTATGAGCATCAATATATAAATAATTCAATTTAGAAATACCAATCAGCAGTTAATTATACTAAAAACACATACATATTAAAATAACAGTAAATTTTCATTTCAATACTTTTTATTTAGAAGGAAAAAGAGCCATAAAACATATTTTTTTGAAATATGGCAGAAATACTAGCTGTAAATCAGTTGAATTCAAATAAGATTAAAAATTAATATTAATGAGTTGATTGAGTTGACATTAGTTATTCAGTTCACTGCCAATTTCAATTTAAATGAACAAATCTTGACAAAATGAGTACACAAATCTTGTGTGATACAAATGTACAACAAAAACATCAAATATGCATAAAAGTAAGACTTAGATAAAAATTATATGAAACATATTTACATAAAATAAGAACAGGATACTTACATGGATATAACTTTATAATATATTGTTGAAAGGAACTTGATAATATGTTGTTGAAAATTACCAAGGATTTAATCTGTCTTGAAGTTTAAGAATAAGAGTTGAATTGTTGTATGCTCCTCTGGAGCAACAGTATATGTTCTTCCTGTAGCAGTCATTGGGGTAGACACTACTTTCATTATATGCTCATATGGAATCCAACAAACATCTGAAGATTTTGGCCATGAATATGATGAACTAAGACCATGAGGATGTATGAACATAATTTTATAGTCATTGAATTCCTCGCAGTAATCTAAAATCTTACCAATCCACCAATTAACACCATATACACATGCAACATATTGTTCACTTTTAAATGTTTGTGGTTTGTCGGTTTCACTAAATCTCACAGTAGCAATAAAATTTGTTGAGGAGCCTGATACCCTGGAAACCAGTATTTGGCCTTTATTTATTGGCACAAAGCTGTGATTAACCCTTGTTCCTACGATTGTATCTGCCTTTGCATACCTATCTGCTAACTGATTATTGGCAATTTCAATTTCAGATTTTGTTATAAAAAAACTTCAATTCCTTTAACATATTCTTTTGCAAATGTATACAGATCAAATGCATTTAAGATACCATCTTTAAATGGACGCTGAAGACTTGCTTTGGTGGCCATGCGTTTTATGGTACCGCCTATTCCATCACAAGCTCCTTTTCCGTGGCAAGAGGCAAAAAAATGCTATTCAGCTTTCACACCATGGTCTTCTTCATGATGGCAGAGATTAATAAAATTTTTATAATTTTTGTATTGGGCTGATGATCCATCACTAAAATATTTTATGTATTTAATCTGTGGAATTTGTGAAATTAAATAATTGACAATTACTTTTTGAAAAGCCCAAAATGTAGTAGTGTCATGAACTAAATGCTCGCTTATTGCACACATAGGAATAGATTTCACAGTATCAGTGATACTGTCCCTTATATAAGCAAGAACGGGGTGAACTGTAACCTGTTTTTTTTTGCCAATGGATATTTTGAATAGCATCTTGCACAATGCAAGTATAGTTTTCATAAAAATCAGCTGAAATAATAGCAGTTTCTGTATTCAATTTATCCTTTGTTTTCTTGAAATATAAACTTTGTGATTTTGCAAAAAAGTGGTGTGAACATAAAGCAAGGAGTTTTGTAATTAAATCATCAACAAATTCATCAACAGGCATAATCACTTTTTTTAATTCTGCTCCATCAGTCTTTACCCACTGTTTATAAATAATATCATTACTCATTTCCAATTCATCTAAACCCATTAAAACTTTCTTTAAAATTTCAGGAGATGGACATTTATTACACCTGTGCAACATGCATTCTTCAGATTCAATGCAACAAACAAGTTTTTTAAGCAGTGATATGTAATCATTGATATGAATAGCATGAAGCATAAGTTTAATATTTTGATGGTATACACACACACAGACAGAATGAATACCTTTGCTTCCAGCAGCAGGGCTGGCTATTTGCTGGCAAAAAAGGGTTTCTGCCGTGCCAGTGGCAGAAAGTGGTTATAACCGGTTTTAACCGGCAGAAACTGGCAACAACTGGCATAAACACATTTTGTGACATAATCTGAGTCTTTTTTACTAGTATTAAATTCCTTAAGTACATTTTATTCCATTTAAATAACAAATGAAATATTGTGGGTAGTTTTAATTAAAAAATAAATAGATTTGTATTAGAAAAAACGAGAAATGTAACAGATAAAATTTCAGTTTAAAAATCAAATACAAAACTATATCCAATACTTATTTTAAATGAAGCAATGAAAAGAAAAGAAAAATATTCAATACTTGCTCAAAATGCTTTTCTGTAATTTAACGTAATAATTTAATAATAACACTATAAATTATTTCTCATAGAAATGTTATAGTTATATGTGGATCTTGTAATTCTATGCACTTAAAAACATTTCATTTAAATACAGTATTCAAAGGAACAAATCTGACTTTTCTTTGTTTTTTTTTTTAATTTAAGACTTATAAGCATAGATCAATCTTTGTGCAAATTTTAATAGAAAAGCTAAAATCTTTAACAATGATTTTACGCACAAATAACGTACAGACATGACAAAAAACGATCATATGGGATTTTTTTGTCGTGTCTGTATGTTATTTGTGCGTAAAATCGTTGTTAATGATTTTAGCTTTTTTATTAAGACTGTTAGTTGAAAATGTTCCAACCACATTTTGCACTTACAAAACAAACAACTACAAATGTTCAAAGCAGATTTAATACAGTAATAACCGACTACCATATGCTAGCTTATTTACTTCATCCTAAGTATATGGGATCAAAATTGACATATGAGCATAAAGAAAAGGCAACGAAATTGCTTTCTGATATTAATCCCAATTTTGTGCCATATATAATATCCATTGAAGCAAAATCGACTCCTATCCCAGAAATATATTTCTCCAAGGAAGCCCTAGAAAATGTTTTGCCCTTGCCTGTGTGGTGGTCGTCTTTAAAAACGAATACTGGTGAAAATGAGGATTTTTCAAATTTTGCATCCTCAAAAATGACATTGCCAGCAAGTAATGATAGTCTTGAAAGAATATTTTCAAACTTTTCTTTCATTCAAAACAAATTAAGAAACAGTGTGTTCAGGAAGATTAGCAAAATTTTGTCTTATGGTATGGAATGTTCTGTGGAAAAAGTAATAATAGTATATTTGAGTGGCAATTTTGTTCTTTCAATATTGTAAAATAATTGTACAAGATATTTCATTAATTTTTTTGTTCTGTTATTTATTGTGTTTCAATTATTTACTTATATATTTTCACAAGAATCATAATCTTTAAGTTATTGCAATGCATTATTTATTTAAAAATACATTTGTTAAAATATCACAGATTTTTTTGTAAAAGTAAAAAAAAAGAAATTTAAAATTTCTTTTTTTACTTTTAAATAAAAATTCAACTCTAAACAACAATATAAAATAGTTAAACTTGTACAGCATCAGGCTACCATTGAAAATTTCTGTTTTTCAAGTGAAAGAAAATTAGTACCTATTATTATATAAACAAAGTATATTTATATGATCATTTTGAAACTTTTTTACAACTTTGAATAACATTCATAATCTTTAATTTTAATTTTTAACTTAATTGTTTGCATATCAAATACATGTGTGAATTATGAATCTTTGTACATTAAAGTTCTTATTAATATTATTTCTTAGTTTCTGCCAGTTTTTGCCACTTACTGGCAGAAACTAGTTTCTGCCATGCCGGTTTTAACCGGTTATAACCGCTGGTTTTAACCACTCTGGCAGAAACTTGCCAACCCTGTCCAGCAGTAACACATTCTCTTGGACATAGTGAGCAAAACTTAGACAATCCAATTTTTAAGTCATGTTCTTTAAATGCAATGATGTGCAATGATGTAAATACATGCATACAGCAGAATTTTTCTATAAAGTCACATACAAATGTAAAACTTTTTAAGTGGGCAATTTTTAAAGTAAGAAATAGAAATTTAGGTATAAAAATTGAATTTCTTGCATGGAAAACGTTTTGAATAGATTCCACATATACACATGCAGTAAAATCTCTTTTATATATATTGCATTTAAAGGTTTTTCACAATTATACATTATATTCTTTATTTATTTTCTTCAGTGTTAAATTTTTTCAATTACACATTTTTAGCAATGACTTCTTTTTTTTTTTGGGGGGGGGGGGCGGGGCAATTGGAGGGTGGTCCTACAAAAAACTTATGAGATTATATTTCATTATAGTTTTACATTAATTCAGGGATTACAAAATATTTAGTTTTGGCCATTATTTCTTAAATCAGGGATATTTACATGTTTTAAGATAGTCACTGCTTAGTAAGTGACATCCTATGTGTAAAAAGTTATTTTTTTTAAACGAAAAATTTTACCTCTCCAATTTTTTTTCTATTTAAAGTACACATATGGAGCAATGTTTTTAGCAAGTTTGAAAAAAAATTATGATAGGTCATTTTTTTTATGGCCCATTCAGGGTTGCCGGCTTTTAGCCAGGCCAAAAAAAGCCGGCCGGCTTTTTTTGGTTTTAGCCGCTTAAAAAAAGCCGGCTTTAATTGAAAAAAGCCGGCTTTTATTTTTCAAAAAGGTGGTTTATAGATAATTCATATAAACTTTGGATTAATTTATTTTTAATACACTTATAAATATTTTCTATGAAAAAAATATTAACTTCTATTAAATTTTGTCAAATAAATAAGACCTTATAACTGCTAGAATGCAACTGTGAAAGCATTATGGCTGAAAAAAAATTATGAATATTCAGAAGAATACATTAAATTAGACTCTAAAGTATTGGTTTGGAATTCTTTATCATCGCTCTACACATACCACACATTTTAAAGTTTATATGAAAGAATAAGAAAATGTCACATTAAAATAGAAACATTTTTACATCTGATATTTACTTTTAAAATTGATTAAAACTAAATAGCTTATATTTATTTAATAACTGAAATTATCTTATATAATACTTGAGCCATAATAAGTAAATAAGCAATCATTATATAAAAAATACTTATAAAAATGATATATGTAAAAAGTCTTTCTGTTACTAAGCTGTTATGTAACTTATTCCAGATATGTCCATATGGACAGATTAAAATCGTAGAATGAACAATGTTGAAAGAGAAATCAGAAAGGATATAACATTTGAGGAAATTTTAGTACATGTAAGTGCATAAAATAAAGAGAACAATTAAAAAAAATTCTCCAAATTAAACTTGTTGAATTAGAATTTTGAAAAGCTACTTACTATTTAAAATAGTGCATATAAATTAATGCATATGTTATTCATAATACTGCTTTAATAGAGAGAAATGATGTTTTTATTGAATGACTGTATGTGCAATTTTAAATAAATGTTTATGAGAAATAAAATAATGTATTATTAATATCCCTTAAAATTAGTTAATAAAATATATAACTAAGCAACCATTGTCCCTTTTAATTATATAAAGCAATAAAAATTAAAAAAAAAAAAGATTGATAAGGTCAGTGTAAACCAGACAAAGCAATTGGTATGACCTTTTATTCCAATATTAATGTCCTCATTATTGATAAATATTGGGTTATATTGATTTCTACCTCAACTAAATGTCTTTAAAACAAATTAAAAAACACATAAAAATGTGTCATTTATAATTAAAATGCTTCATTGTATAAAAGCCAATTTTGGCCAAAAAAGGCCAATTTTGGCCAAAAAAAGCCGGTTAAAACCAATAAAAGCCACCGGCATGGCTTTTTTTAATTTTAGCCGGCTTTTTTGCAACCCTGGGCCCATTACAGTAAGTCATTTTTTGAGGGTGATATTTTCAGTTTGAATGTAATAAACAGTATTAAAATAAAAAATTACTATTGTTTTAATATCATATATGCATTTTTTATACAAATAGCTTTAAATTGGTACCAGAAATATAAAATTTGAGTCATTAGTTGTCAAGTTATGGACATTTATAGACATAGGGATAGCATCCAAGATGGCCGCCATTTGGTAAAAATGATCAATTTTCAAAAGGCTATATCTCAGTCAATATTGCACAAATTATCTTAAAATTTTAGATTTGATGGTTTCACTACTACATCTGTCTGTAATAAAAAATTTAAAAAAATCTGTGACTATGGTGCAGCAACTTTTCTTTAAATTGGTTGATTTCACATGGAATGACCCTGCTTTATAAAATTAAAGAGGACAATGGTTACTTAGTTATATGTTTTATTACTTAATTTTAAGAGCTATTAATACAAGTCTTATTTTATTTCTAGCAAACATTTAAAATTATACATAGTCATATTAATAAAAACACCACCATTTCTCACTATTAAAAACATTATGAATAGCATATGCATGAATATGCATAGAAACAAGCTTTTCAAAATTTTATTTGGAGAATTTTTTTTTTTTTTCTTGTTTAAATGTTCTATTTTTTACACACTTATGTACCACTCTCCTCAAATAAAACATCTTTTCTAATTCCTCGTTTCCATTTTGATGTGTTACATTTTGTCATTAAGGCTGTTAAATCCAAAAGGGCAACTTTCTGACATAAGTTTTAATTTATTTTTGTCCAGAAACACATGAAACTAGCAGATGTTGTTGTTCAGAAACTATGTAATTGCACTGTTTTTTCTGGGTTTTTTTTACAAACGCTATAGATTTTTCAGAAAATACTGTCAAAGTGAGTGTTTTGAACTGAATTTCTGCACAAAAGAAGAAACCACTCAGAAAAGGGTGGAAAAACATGTTTGCCACATAATCAAAATCTCTTTATAACTCAATAGGTAATTGATGGATCAAAAAATGGAAAACACAGGTTCGATTCCAAATCGCTTCCATGGTCAGGCTTTCGAATTTTACATCTTTTCATTAAAAAATGAATTTGTAAATGTGTCAAAACATTTTGCGCTTGTTGAGCAGAGCAGTTAAAAACAGTTTTAATTAAATATAATCTTTAAAATGTGTAGTATATGTGAAACTATATAATATAGAATTTCAAAACACCAGTTCGGAGCCTAACTTATATCCTTTTCAATGTTTTTATATATATATTTTTTTTCAGACATAATGCGTTCAGTTGTCTTCTAGAAGTTACAAAGACTTATTTATTTGATAAAGTTTAATAGAAATCTATTATTTTTTTTAGTAGAAAATATTTATAAGTGTATTAAAAATTAATTGATCCAAATTTAAAACAAATTTACTGTAAACCAACTTTAAAAAATAAAAACTGGCTTTTTTCAGTAAAAGCCGGCTTTTTTTAAGTGGTTAAAACCAAAAAAAGCCGGCCGGCTTTTTTTGGCCTGGCTACCCTGCAATGAATACAACATACAGGACTCCCACTCAATTTTTGTCGTAAAAAATGGTGAAAGGGACCAAAAAATACCATATATTTCGCATAAAAAGGAACTTTTAGGGACCTACATTCAGCAAATCACAAAATAAAATAAACAAATTCTCCTCAACCATTTCACGAAACTAGCATGTTTTTTGCGATCCTTTGGCAAAATTCACGTGATTTCACGATCTCTTACCAAAATTTGAGTGTTTTTGCGATCTTTACTGAAATTCGAGTGCCTTTCACTATCTTTTGAAGATATTTGCTTATTTCTCGCAATCTTTTGACTAAGTTCACTTATTTTTGCGTGATCTTTTGACGAAATATGCATATTTTTTGCGGTCTTTTGAGAAAATTTGCGTGTGATTTCGCAATCTTTTGACTAAATTCGCCAGGATTGTTTGGTTTAAACCAAATGGTTTTTTAAAAGAACCATGCTGGTTTTTTTTCATCTGTTTTTATTTTTCTTTTTCCCTAATGTTTTCATTTATTTTACACATTATTGGAAAATGCAAAATCTAAGTTATACAGAAGCTACAAGCAAAACTTTAGAAAAATGATGAATTAATAAACTTGTAAAGTGACAAGCAATTTTAGTCAATCAAACTTTTTTTATAAACTTTAAATCTACATGGCACACTAACTAATTTTTCTAAAATTGGCTGGGAGAAAAAAAAAAGTTAGTTAGTTTTCTTTCTTCTTCTTTTTCAAGCCTTTTATTTTTAAAAATAGCCAAAATGCCAGATTTGAGTTAAAAATACACTTTTACTACTTAGATTGCTTGATTAGTTAAGATTTACTAAGGATTACATTATGCCTCAATGATGACATAATCATAAGTAATTCTCTCCATTGCTTACTCTTTGTTCTGTATGCTAATGAATGATTGGCTGTGAGTTTTCTTTGTTGTACCATGGCTATTGGGTTTAGTAAGCCTTTGTTTTTCTTGCATTCCTACTTTGCGATTGGGGTTTTGAATTATGATTTTATTCTGTTACCAGCAGGGTTGGCATGATTTAAATTGGTTAACCAACTGGTTTTTAGAAAAAATCTAATATAATATTTTCTCATTTTTGTAATTTAAAAGTGTTTCAAATTATTGGATATAAATAATTTCTACTTTTAACCAGGGATGTAGTGAAGGTATACGACGTATACCTTCTGAATTTTTAAAGAAGCTCCGTATTCTCTCTGTTTCTCAAATAAAGCTATAGCGTATACCCTAACCATGAACGTTTAGGACTCTAGCGTATACCCTCTGCCTATAGTGTATACTCTCTACATTTTTTATGACTACAACACTGCTTTTAACAGTCTTATCTCAGCAGTCACCGTGAGATATAGTGAGTCTAGGTTAATTTGTATGCATGTAGAATGCAAATTGCATGTGTTGATGAACATATCTGAAGCTCTAAAAAGAAAATTTAAAATGTGAATTTAGCAAAGATAAAATAGACTAAAAATATCCAATATTTTGAATAAAATATTTTCCTTTGAGAAAACACAGATTATTTACAATTAATAACATAAAATGACCTTTAAGATTTCAGTCAAGCTGTAAAAGAAAATTTTCTTGATTGGGGAGATTATCTTTTAAGACTGTTCTCAACTACAGTACCATCGCTAAGACTTTTTATTGGTGGGGGAAAGAACCTTAAATTGCCAAGTGAAATTTCCGTATTTGCCAACTCGTTTTATAATTTTGCCAACTTACCACAGTTAGAAAATGTAATATAGTTCTTATTTGTTAAATGTTTAATAATATTCCCAATCAGTTTTGTAATTTTCGCCAAGTCTATCAGAAATAGAAAATATATTATAGTTTTTATTAAAGTTTAAAAAAAATTTGCCAACTAAGTTTGTAAATTTGCCAAGTGTAATAGCATTCGCGAATGTTTGGGGGGGAGGCTCCCCCCCCCCCCCCCCCGTCCCCGCCCTTAGCGAGGCCCCTGCTCAACTGCTCTACTCAACAAGCACAAAATGCTTTGACACATTTACAAATTAATTATTTTACGGAAAGATACAAAATTGGAAGATCTGACTATGGAAGCGATTTGGAATCAAACTATGTTTTCCATTTTTGATAAGTAAATTACCTATTGAGTTATAGGCAATTTTGATCACGTGTCATAGATGTTTTTAACCTTCCCTTGAGTGGTTATTCTTCTTTCATGTGGAAATTTGGTTAAAAACACCCACTTTGACACTATTTTCTGAAAGATCTATTGCGTTTGCAAAAATACGGAAAACACAGTTCCATTACATAGTACAGTCGTCCCCGCTTAAACGAATATCGGCGGTTCCAGAAATAATATTCGATTAAGCGGGGTATTTGATTAAACGGGGAATCATAACTGTAATATTTATTGTGCAATAAAAAGGCAAAACCATCTACGGTATATTTAATTAACAGCATAATAAATCGTTAACAGAATAACATAAGCTAAAATAAATACAAATGCTAATATAAAGTAAATACGTATTAATTTAATGTCAGTACATGCATTTATACGGTTTACATCACACTTAATGCAGCTCGTTTGAATTGGGTCAAAACTCTGCTACTTTTAATTTACGTTACTTATACTGCCTTAAAAAATCGTTTAAAATGGTTTAAGTGGAATTTTAAAGGAGTAAATATCGAGTTATTTTTCGAATGAGTGCAAAATACCACAACTACCATCACTAGTCTCGAAGTGACGGCATTAAAGCCTAGTTAACAGCAAGAAGTGATGGTGGGTAGATCAAGGTGGGGAAATCATTTGACCTGTCCATTATACACCTACTGGCCGAAATCACTGCAAGAAGAACTGAAAATTTGTTTTCAGCATAAAGGAACCGAAATTGACAAAAGGTGGAAGGAAATTCCAGCTGAAACGTGCTTTCCGCGCTTATTTTCAAACATAGGTCATACAGTTGTTATTCGATTAAGTGGGGACGTTCGTAAAAGGTATTTGGTTTAAGCGGGGAAAAATAACATAGAACCAATGGGAATAAATTCGGTTCCAGAGGATTCTATTCAAATAAGCGGGATATTCGATTATCCGTGACCCGATTAAGCGGGGAGGACTGTATCTGAACAACAGCATCTGCTAGTTTAATGTATTTTCGAACAAAAATAAATGAATTGAAAACTTATGTCATAAAGTTGCCCTTTCGGATTTGAGAACAGCCTTAGGAATAAAAAAGAAACTCAAAATATGAAGTCGAATAAGAGGACATTAAAAAATTGGCTGCCGGGCAGGAGTTTTTCAAAAAGGGAACACTAGTCTAAAAAAGGGTACATTTTTTAAAAAGGGAACACTATTCTAAAAAAAAAAAAAGGCTCACAGTTGTACCTTGTTTACAAAAACAGTTTGGTTTGTTTAGAATCCCTAGAATTTGCCATATTTTCCTGGGATCAATTGAATTGCCACGGGGTGCATAGAAAGTGTTAAAAAGGGCAGCCGGGTGCATCAGAAGGGAATAAAAGAACAGCCGGGCACAAAAAAGAAATAAAAAGGGCCACCGGGCGCTGCGCCCTGCTAAAGCAGCTTAGAGTCAACACTAGTTCACTTGAGACATAATAGAAAAAAAGTCTCTTACTGTTGTGTTTGGAAGACAGGAGGTGATAGAATAATATTGTAAAATTATTTTGGATATTGAAATTCCAAATCATTTTTTTAGGATCGATCGTATAGTGTGCATTTAACATTTTGTTGCGGCCACAAAAGACCACTTAGACACAACAGTCATTAATTAAAGAAAATCTGAATTTACTTATCATACATTTGGAAATTAAGAACAAAAAATAAAAAGGTAAAAGCATTACCTGCATTGACCGGAAAGAACAGAAGAATGATGGAGACATTTGCAGAAAGAAAAATAAACAAATGAAAAATCTTCTTTGCAAATTTTTTTATTTGTGAAGCAATTTTTTGCAGAACATAGCGTATTATCATAGAGTACGCATCTTATTCTTTTAGATGTACTTTTTTTATGATCGACACATACATCTACGTTCTTACTAAGGAAAATAAAATAATTTCTTTCCTTTAGGGAGTATGGAGACACAGGCATTTAGATGATTTTTATAGCATCATAATTCTACGACTCGAAATAAAAGCAACACTTGAATAAAAAATAATAATAATGCCGTCAACAGAATTCTTTATTCACATCCTACAGAAGAACGAGAAGTAACTGATCAAAGCATCTCGCCACAAAAAAAAAAGATGAAACTATGCAGCCGAAATATTCTTGCACTTTTAATTATTTCTTACTGTAGATACGAAATCCGTTTATTATTTTTTGTAGAAGGGGAAAAGGCATCCATCCATTCTCTGCGTTCGTTGATAGAACACTCATGCAGGTGCAGCCATAATTTCTTCACAGAACGGCAAAAAGAGGCAGCCATTCTGCATTGAAATCTCAACTCCACTGCTCTACTGAATGCACGCAAGCTCTTCGAGAAGAGGAGTAAAGGGGGTTGCTATAATCCTTGAAACATGCCAACTTTGGCTGAGCGAACATACAGGCGCCTTGCATTGGCATGAAATGCAATGCTAAAGTATATAAAAAAAACTGCTTTAAAAAAAGGAAATTTGATAGATTTCACTGAGATAAGATGCCAAAGAGTAGTAAAGAGTTAGAAATTTTGAAATTACGAATTAAACTGATTTAAATATTATTGGCTAAGGGGTGGAGCTACAAAAGGATATGACTTCACAAATAGAAAGATATGGAATTTTCCAGATAATTCTTTTACCGGAAGTACAAATTTCAAAATGACGTTTATGATTTTAAAATGAATGAAATGCTATGCCAGAAAGAAAAACTTACAGGGGAGAGTTGAAAAAAAAGGGAATTAAAATAATTTTGGAATGCGGATATTAAAATTAAATGAATACAAGATTAATAAAAATATTTTCTAAATGAAATTAAATAAAAGTATGGCAGTGGTTCTAAGTAACCACAACATCATACAAATGCTATAAAAAGGTATATTATTAATTTTTAGTTTAGACATTTAACAGTAATATGTATTATAACATAGCTTAGAAAAAAAGCCTGTGTATTAAGTCTGATGGCTATTTAAATGTTTTAGTGGATGACAACTTTTATAAATTTACTTTCTATTTTAAGATCAATGTTTTCAGTAATCTAAAAAGCTGGTAAATAGGTATAGGTATAGTAAATAGGTATTTCTGTTTATTTTACTGTCACATTTTTTTTTTTTTTTTTTTTTTTTTTTTTTTAAACTTGGCAGTTTCTGAGAAGTGTCAAATGACAATATACAATACTTCTTGAAATGCATAAAGACTCTACTGCTAAATTGAAATCATTCCAGGAATTCTTTATAAAAAGCTTTACTTTCAATAAAAGATAATAATTGTTCATGTAGTGTTTGTTCTAACAGAAAAATCAGATATCTCAGATTGCAAATATTTCAAAGAAATTATTTTGAATAGCCATGGGAAAGTATATTGTATTCACGAAACTACACCATATATTTATTTATAGTACTATAGTAATCAAAAGATTATTCATTAAGATTTTCAAGATATCAATGTTTCATTATGTAGAGCATTTTATTCATTGAACATAAGACATAGCTTTTACTAAAAATGTTTAAATTATTTCAGTTTTCTATACATAATTACTGTAATTATTTAATTTAAATTATTTTTAAATGAAGTTATATTACTTATATATCCAAAAATGTTTATTTTTATCAATAAATATGCATGTATATGTAATAGGAAAAAATATAAAAAAACCCGGTTTAAACCAAAAAAACCAGGTTCTTTTGTTTTTTTTTTAGAAAAAAACCAGGTTTTTTACCAACCCTGAAATTTGCATATTTTTCGGGATCTTTAAGCGAAATTCGCGTGTTTTTCGCGGTCTTTGGATGAAATTCATTTATTTTTCACGATCTTCTGATAAAACATGCGATCTTTTGATAAAACATGCGATCTTTTGAAGAAATTTATAGTTTTTTTTTTCTATCTTTTGACCGCTTTTTGTTCGTTTTTTCGCGAAACTAGCGATCCTTTGAGAAAATTCTCGTTTTTTTCGTGATTTTTTGACGGAATTCGTGTATTCTTCGCGATCTTTCGATGAAATTTGCGTGTTTTTCCCGGTATTTTAACGAAATTTACTGTTTGTTTCACGATCTTTTGACGAAATTCGCATTTTTTCGCAATCTTATGACGAAATTCACGTTTTTTTTTCAGGGATCTTTTCACGAAATTGGTGTTTTTTCCCGCGATCCTTTGACGGAGGCCCTTTGATGAATTTCGTGTTTCTTTCGCGAAACTTTGATGAAATTAATTTTTTTCCGCGATTCTTTTACGAAATTTGCGTTTTTTTGCGATCCTTTGACAAAATTCGGGCTTTTTCCGCTATGCTTTTATGAAATTCGTTTTTTTTTTTTTCAGCGCTCCTTTGACGAAATTTGTGTTTTATCTGAGCTTTCTTTGACGAAATTATCTTTTTTTTTTTCAGGATCCTTTGAAGAAATTCACGTTTTTTTTTTTTTTTTTTTGCAGTCCTTTGATGAAATTCGTGTTTTTTCCGCGATGCTTTGTGAAAGGGGTGGTTTTTTTCTGAGAATGATTGACGAAATTGTTTTTTTTTGGCGACCATTTGTTGAAATTCGCAATATTTTTTAGTGATATTTTTTATGCCTGAATTTTCGGGCTGATGGCCGATTTTTTTTAATTTTCGGAACTGAATGCCTTAAATTTTCAGAAATTTCGGAACAGAATCACCCCTGGCAAACAATAAATAAATCGAAAAAAAAAAAAAATTTTTTTTGCAAAGTTCTGAATTTTGCGGAAAATTTTCTGCGCACAGTGTGCGTCTATATTATACAACTCTTATGACAACACTATTTGAAAACAAATATGGCTGCCTGTTGTTTACATGTGTAGTTGTACAATTTTGGTTGTTTGAAAAGTGTAGAAGAAATTTAAGATTTTTGTGTTTAAAATTTCACCAAACTTTCTATTTTAAAAGCAAAAGATGTCATATTTTCTGAACAAGCATTTCAAGTTTGATGAGAGGAAAAATGCATTTTAGAGGTAAAGGAAGAAAGAATTTGTGAGCAAAAAATTAAATGTGTAAATTAATTTCTGTAACTCAAAAGCGTAAATTCGGAGCCGAGTTGGAGCCAAAGCTGGAGCTGGAGCATCAAAAATTGTTCGGCTCTGGGTCACTGATAGAAATAAAGCAAATTTCGTCAAAGGGCTGCGGAAAAAATGCATAATTAGTGCCGGGAGGGATTTCCTCTCCCCCTGTGCTGTAATCTTTCAGAAAATTTGCTGTGATTTTCAGAATTTTTTTTTTTTTGCTCAGAATTGTCCTTGAGATGTAGTATATATAGGAATTGTTCAGATCATATGCAGGACTTTACAAAAGAATTAGAATACTTTTTCCAATTAGTATAGATGCTTAGAATTGTAGAAATTGTTTCCAAATTGTTAATTCAGATTCATCTATATTAAATGAGGAAGTTTTGTTTCAGTATTTTGAATGTGTTGGAAAGTGTTTCATAATCATCTATGCTCGACATATGATTTTTCTTTTTTGTTAGTTGTATAAATTGGGATTTACAATGCTAACTACTGGAATTGTTATCTTATTTACACTTGATATAAATATTTTTATTTTCTATATTATTAAATAAATGTGCAATTAAAGATTTTGGCTGAATCGCAAAACAGCCGAGACAATTGGCATCGTTCAATTTGGCGAGGCGATAAATGGATCTTTGTTGTTACCAGTTCATTTCGTAAATTCTTTCCACACCTTCAGTTGTGTTATCTTGAATTTGGATTGGTTGAATGGGATTGGTTGATTTCTTGTGTATTGGATGGCTATGCCTACCTTTGACAACTCAACTCGCCTGTTTTGTAATTTGTGTACAACGAGTTGCGTGACGAGGTGTAGAAGAAAGATGTTTTGTAATTGTAAAATTAAATGACGGTAAGGCTAGAGTATGTTATTGTTAATATATTTTGCTGTTTTTAGTTGTAAAATTTGAAAGTTAAAGTACCTGTGTAATTTAGTTTGAAATTGTGAGTATTTGTTCATTTTTTTCTGCTGGAAAGTTAAATGAAGTTTATCGATGACTAGAAATTTACGAAATTATGGCAGTTCAACATTTTATAGAGTTGGTTTATTAGCTTGTTTTATTAGGTTGGTTTATTAGGCACTTGGATATTAGCCGTTTATTGTATATTTCTCATGTATGCTGACCTTACGAGTAGGGATTGACCGAAGCAGCAATTTTGCCGAATACCGAATACCGAAGCTTCGGTCGAAGCGTACGCCGAATATTCGGTATTCGGCGACCGAATACTTGAAAAATTTTAATACGCATTTTTGCATATACTAGCTTTTTTAATAAACTTTAATTGAAATGAAATTCTCAATAATTTAATTCAGTTACATTTTTATTCTTAAATCTAATTAACAAAAAATTTAATGGCTCTTTCCACTCACAAATTTATTAACCCATCACTTTTTATTATTTTATCACTAGTCAATACCCAAAAATAACCTATGAAAGTATTAAACTATGCAGGCTATTATTAAGGATAAGGACTACCAGAAAAACAATTAAATAATTCATTCATAAGTTCATTCAAATAAAAAGAAACAATGTTATTAAGCTAATTTACTGATTGTCTAATTATAAACATATTGAATAGGAATGTTCTCAAAATACAAAAAGTATCATATCAATTTGTACATTTAACTGTTTTCTATCAAATTATTGATAGATATTTATATTTTGATTAATATTTTAACACTGTGGTGATGAAGATTACAAATTTGAACGTTTTTGATATAACTGTTATAAAAGCTATAGGATAAGCATTGGAGTATACTTATTGGATGTGTGTATTTTCTTTAATAACCTTAGATATACAGATATGAACTCTAATATACTTATTTGATGTGTATATTAAAGAAAATACATATTAAATAAATTTAAATTAAAAAAACTAATGTAGAAGTAATTAAAATTAAATGGTAAGGGGTGCATCTTCCTTACTTTTTTCTTCTTCTCTAGTTGGCAGTTGTTTTGATTTCACCCCTGTAGACTATTTTAGGAAGGAAAAAGTTTTTTTTAAATAAAAAATGGCCTTCAACTTGTTTTTTGTAGTGCAAGCTGAATTCTGAACTCATGCACATAATATTAAACCTCATTGTTTAGCCTATTCTACTGCTAAGTAAAAGAGAATTCTTCTAATTCTAAAAAAATACTTATCTGCAATTATTCGGCCGAATACTTAAAAGTATTCGGCCGGAGCCGAATATTCGGTTTACATGCCGAACCACCGAATACCGAATCAACTATTCGGTATTCGGTCAATCCCTACTTACGAGTTTTGTATATTTTGATATTGCTATGCAACATGAACTGCTGAATTTTGATATTGCTACGCATTGAGAACTGCTGAATTTTGAGATTGCTGGTAGCGAGAACTGCTGAATTTTGAGATTGCTACACACCGAGAACTGCTGGTGACAGTGATTTTTTTTTTGGTTAATGAACGCGAAGCGTTCACACATGTACGCTGATTGCCGCTTTAACGAGTTTCCTGCGTTTTTCAGATTGCTGCAAAACTAGGTTGCTGTATTCAGTGATAAATATTATTTTTTTATGAACGCGAAGCATTCATACTTCTTTAAATTAGAAATGAATTGTTCAATGTTTACTATAATATAGGCACGTACTTACAATATTAAATGACCCCATGATTTTTCTGAAAGTTGTTGAAAAATGAAAATTTTAATCATTATATCGTTACTCAGATTTGAAAAGGTACTTTAAAAATTTCACATTTTCAATAAACTTATGTTGAAATCGTTTGTTTTATTTTGAATCTCATAAAAATCAGCTTTCCTGTGTTTTCAAATAACGTCGTTATTTATAAATGTTCTATTTCCCATGATTCCAGGGTGATGACGTTGTAAAAAACAGTCTGGAAGCATTCAGGAAAGTGGACCAATCACGTTAGTTTTCAGGTTGCCGCATTTTAGATTGGCGCATGTGGTAGTTGGTGCTTGTCAGAAAAGTCGCCAAATGGGGTGTCTCGGCTGTTTTGGGAATCTGCCTTTATGTGTATATATATTTTTAACTGTATCATACCTAACTTTATCTTCTGACTGTACATAGTTTAAGATTTATATATACTTAAATAATATTCAGATTTTAAGAATTTTGTCGTTCAATTAAGTATAGGTACACATTACATGTAATTAGTCTGTGTTTTGATGTACCTACATGTGTATATTTTAAATAAATTATTATCCACTTTGAATTCCTGAGTTTTTTATCAGTTTTTTCCTTATAAAAACGCTGTTGTTTTTATGCATTTGTTTTACAATGCGGCCTGAATTTTTAGGGTTTAGGAACCACTGGCTCCTTCCAGATTTTGGGAATCTGCACCCATAACAAACATTCTTCTTGATCTATGAATATTTTTATAATCATCAGCCTAGGTATTACTGAAAGTGTTAATGTTTTTATTTAACTCAACTTAGTATTATTTTGGTATGTAAAGATGCAATTTTGTAATAAATTTTTTCTTCACTTCCTGATATCCTAGAATTATAAAAATTTTCAAGGTGTGTTTCTAGTGACAATGTAACATTTTAATATTTTTAGAACTTAATTATAAGTTATTTTAAGGCATTTTGATGTTAGCCTTCAACGGATGATAAATCCATCAATTTTCTCCATGGTTATAACAGTTTACAAGTTACAAAAACAATGGAATTAATTATTTTCTCACCAAAATATGCTAACTGTAACAGGCCCGTAGCCAGAATTTCCCTTCAGAGGGGGCTTAATCTTGGACTTTTTTCCGATCTAACAGTAGTAAGTTGCATAGTTTAAGGATGTATTCCAATCCAAACTGCTTATTTTCTTATTTATTTTTAAATTCATTTTTGCTCTCAAACGCATCAAACTGGGAAATTCTCTTATTTAGAAACTACATAATGTGACGTGCTTGTCGATTTTTTGATAAATGCAGAAAATATTGCAAAAAAATGGTGTCAAAGTTGGCGTTTTGAATCGAATTTTCCGAAGCGGGAGATCTGGGAATGAAAAAAAATGGTCATACTGAGAAAATAATTGTTTAAAAATCAAATTCTAATAAATTGAGCGAAAAATGAAATCACGCGGTCTCTTATCTTATACATTTCTTCAAAAATCACCTCAGCAAGTTTCATGTTTTTACTTTTAAAAATGAGTTTGAAAATGTCTCAGGAGGTGGAAAAGCTGTTGAGGGTGGAAAAGTATTTTTTCGAATACACCCTTAAAGTGTAAATAAAAAATAAACAAGGCTTAATCTAAGGTATATTTCTGTATAGGATACTTCATGTTCATTTCAAAAATTGTTATTTCGTATTTTTTCGATTTTTCTTGTAATTTATGGTTTTCAAGAGCACTTCTAGTTTCTAATCCGGTTCGGAAACCGGAGGCGTTTTTATTGAAAAACTGAAACGAAATTAAAAAAGTACAAGCTAACATTGTTTGAGATGAGCTTCATGTATCCTATGCGAAAAACGTTAAAAATATTGAAATGCAAACAATTGGAATAGATTTTAATCACAGGATTAACATTAGCATGCACGTTTCTCGGATTACGAACGCAGTCTTAAAATAATTAACCCATAGATGAAATTAATTACACATTTTTTCCAAAGAAAAAAAATATTTGTTACAGATATATGTAATAATAAAACTTATTATTTATATTTCACATTCTCTGATTAGAATAGAATAATTATAAATGCTGTACTCTTTGGACAATAACTTTACTAGTACTACAGAAGCAATCTTCCTGACTTCTTCTCACATGGTTGATAAGGGTGAACATCAGGATCTACCGTAATGTCCCAATAAATGGAAATCATTGCAAGGCTACTCAGTCTCTCATCGGCCATAACGCTTCAAAGCAAAGATTTAATTCATTTCACTGTCAAAAAAGACCTTTCAGCGCTGGCTGTTGTTACCGGGATTGTAGCCAAGACTGTCAGCAAATGTTTAATGGTATTGTAATATGTTGCATCACAGTACTCTAAAAATTTTTGGACCTCTGTGTTTGTGTCAACATTAGCAATTCTCTCGCACCATAATTCATAATCAGCTTTTACTTTCTGGAGAAGCAAATCCTTGAAGAAGTACTTAGAAATCTGTGTAGAACGTCTCCTTCGAAGGGGATCTGCCATTCAAAATTTTAATAGTCTTTCTTTATTGGTTTCTTTAACATTAGAGGATCGCTTATCATGGATAAATCATCTAAGTAGCAATTCTTGCTCTACACAAAATAAGCTTGTTAGAATGTTAGATGTTGCCTCCTAGAAAGCTCTCTAGGGGGTGCTGGGAAAAACTGCCAAAAAAAATTCCTACATTAGGGTATTCATCCCTAAAGTTGATAATTCTTCAAAAAACAAAGAAAATTTCCCAGAAAAACAGACTACACTGTGCACGTTTTCTTTCTATTAAAGTCTCATACATAAGCAAAGTTTTCAGTTAATAACCTGGGGGGACGTACGCTGGCTGCCGTGATGCTTTTGAAGATTTTTCGATACCCTATAGCAGGGTCGGCGAACCTTTTCACATCCGCGTGCCAATTTTCCCCCCAAAATATTTTACATGATCATGGCGTGCAAACAAATTTTGTGGATCAAAGCAGCAAAATTAATTAAAATACTGATTTTATGATTTAAAATATATGGATAACAATTTGTAATATACTTAAGTATTTTAAAAAATCCCATTTCTCTTGTTGCGCCTTAGATGCCAAGTAATTCAGATCAGATTCGTATTTCAGTTTTTCCTCAAGAGAATGCCAGCTGATTTGGAAACACCTGACAACAGGTTTCTAGTTGAGTTTTTCATACTTTTCATGCCCCCTCCCCCCAAAAAATAAATAAAAATAACTATCGGAAAACTATCAAATAGTATCTATCAAAAACTATCAAAATAGTTTCTTCCTGACAATTCTCTCAATATAACATTTTTTTTTTTAAATCCAATATTGAACTAGATTGGGATTTATAAAGTTGAATTTCAGTTTATTTAATCTGTATGACAGCGATAAGCAACCTAATTTAGAAAAACTCAGCAAGCCTAAATTCAAAATAGTGCAATTTGTGCATTTTCATTATATGAAAAGCTGGAGTGTAAAGCATAGAAAGTATCATTAAAAAAAATTCCGATTTTTTTTTTTTTTTTTTTTGTGTGTGTAAAATTGTTTAACTGCATCGTTACAACTTTCTAGAAGTACAGAGATTTTACACAATATGTATCATATTTATTCAATAACTTTTACATCTGAATTTACAAAATGAAAACTATTTGCACATAAGTCCTAAAATAAAGTCTATCAGGGAAACAATATTGCACATAAGTTAAAAGCAGTTCCCTTCTTAACAAATCAGCTGTTTTGCAAGAAGCAATCATAATAGTTTTCTATTTCCTTTACAAAATTTGAAAATTCAATGTATCAAAAATTCTATATTGTTAATACCTTGCTTTACACGCAAGCCCTGCAATATTTTAATTTAGAACATTGCGAGTCTATGCCGTGCCGAAAATAATTTCCCGCATGCCACCTATGGCACGCGTGCCATAGGTTCGCCGTCCCAGCCCTATAGTTCTTCTCCAAACCATTCCTTTTTAAAATTTTCTACAACTAGTTTTTTTTAATAAAAAGCCTTTTACAATTTTAACAGCATTTTCAAATATACTTTCTTTAAAATCATTCATTTTCACATAATTTTATATTATTAAGTTTTTAGATCCTTTCTCTACAAAACATTTTAACATTGACCACTCTTAAGTTTTTATTATATGCGTGATATATTGAGGATAGAGAAAATTAAGGAAGATTTTAACATGTAAGCAAGTGTTTTAGATTTAACTCCTAAAGATTAACTTATTACGTCATACGCGTATTACACTTACTTTTTCTTAGTCAAATTAATGATATGGAATCACAGTTATCGAATTTTACTGTTCATACAGACTGTTAAAATTACATTTTAAGAAGAACTTATGCTTTTAGTGGTAGATTTGTGTAAAGAACAATATATCCAAATGAGCGATATAATGAGGAATTACTGTAACTGTAATTGAATAAATTTATATTTTTACAACTAAAAACATATGTAATTTTAATGTAATGGAAGATAAAAACAAGAAAAGCATTGTCAATATTTGTTATCATTAAAGATAACTTTGCAAAGTCTTTTTAAACTTTCGGGAGGGGGTTCAGCCCTCTTAGCCTCCTCCCTGGCTACGTGCCTGAACTGTAAGTGAAACTATAACAACAAAATATTTTAAACACTAAAAAAGAAGAAAATATAAATAAAAAATAATGAGTGTAACAATTCCTTTATTTTTTTTTATCATTTAATAGTTTATTATTAGTTAATTATGATTATAAACTAAAAAACAATTTGGAAATCCTGAATAAATAGTTTAAATAATGCTTTTTTTTCTTCACTGTTGCCATACTTTAAGAAAGAAACATAGCAAAATTTATAATTTGTTAAATAAATTCACTAGCTCATACTCTACGGCAAGTTGACATATTGTAATTACACTAATTTAAGTGTGATTTTTATGATAAAATGAAGCTTATAAAAGAGTTTTTTTTTAAAACCTAATTTTACTTTTATTATTTTCTGCAGATGGATCTACAAGATCAGCATCGTATGTTCATTCAAGCATTTATGTGGAAAAAGATCTGTAGTGCAGAAGAAGTTGTAACATTATACAAAAAGTGCCATGAAAGAAATAATGGTAAGTATTAAATTATTGTTGTAAAATGATAATTTTGTTTTGTTTTACCCAAAGCTTTCTTAACTGTAGAAGTCATTCTTTTTCTGTTGAATTTCAGTATCAGTAAGTATTAATTCTACACAATTTTCTACATAAGTAACATATTTATACAATTTTCGGTTTTTTTCATTAACCAAGCACAAATTTCTCCAACAGCAGATTTTTTTCTCATCAATGGCAGCTTTTATTTTTGGCATATGTGAATTAGAAACAATGCTTTGATGTTGAAGTCGTGGTGTCAGGGTTCTTGATGACATTTGACAAACGTTAGCAATTTTGTTAATCAGAGGTAAAAAACTGTAGCCAAATGAAAAAGAAAAATATTAGCAACATCTGTATGTTGTGAAACCCTGAAAAGCTGATTTTTAACCCCTTGATATACCCTTATTTTTTAATAATACTAAAATAACCTAATTTTTGTAACTACTTACAGATCAGTTATTCATTCAAGGTCAGCTATCTGCTACAGAAACTATTAAAAATACGAACATTGTATATGGCTTGCACAATCAAGGAAAAAATTCTAAACCTGATTTAACTCATTCAGTTGTTATTAAATAAAACTTTTCAACCCAAGTTAACTCAGGATTTTAAGATATTACTTTCAATGAATTCTGAAAAATTCAAAATATAAACAACAAAATATATGCTACATTAAAAAAAAAAACTGTTTTTCTAGAATTCTTCAGCTTTTCATTGAAGTCTGTACTTCAAAGGCAGTTTCAAAATTGTGCTGTTGCCTGTTGGGGCCATCAACGCTATTATGTGTATCTATGACATTATTTACATTTCTTATATGATTGCAGCAAAGTATAGCATGTTGCATATGCTATACAGTGGTGGACATAATTATAAGACACCTACCTAATTTGACATACAGTGAAAGAAAAGATTCAGAGCTTAAAAATGCTTTATCAAATACGACAAAAACATAAATTTATTCTGTTATCACACGTAATTGTTTTACAGAAATGATATTTTTATAGAGTTTAATAAAAAAAATTATAAATACCATGGACAAAATTATAAGACACCCTAACATTTTAATTAAAACACCTGCTTTTTTTCGAAAATAATGTGCAATATGCAAATTTTCTGCATGCTGTTATGATGTCAGCAGTTAACTAAAGCAGATGATAACCGACTTCACGCATTTACAAACATGCCACGAGGTACAGAATTAAAAGAAAGTGAAATTCGCGAAATTTGGAGATTAAATGGAACTGGTGCTTCAGTTAATAATATTTCAAAAGTTATTAAACGCTCAAGATGTGCAATTTCAAATGTTTTGAAAAGGGGAATTAATGGATCTGTGATTAAAAGATCTGGACGTACTCCTTGCTTGTCCTCGAGGGACAGACGCCATATGTTTTTGCTCGCTACAAAGAATAAGATGACCACTACAGGCATTAAAAATGCTTTGAAACTGAATTGTTCAAGGAGAACCATTCGCAGGGTGTTGCATAATGCTTCCTATGTGAAATTAAAAAATTTGAAGAAAAAACCGCCGCTTCTAAGGCGGCACAAAATGGACCATTTAAACTTCACTAAACAAAGTATGGCCTGGACCTGCAAATAGTACTCTGTGTTATTTTCTGATGAAAAAAAGTTTAACCTGGATGGTCCTGACGGGTTTCACTATTATTGGCATGATTTACGGAAGTCTCCTGATGTACAAATGAGCCGCCAAATGGATGGAGGCTCAGTAATGGTTTGGGCTGGTTTTTCGGCTCAAGGGAAAACCGATATCGTTTTTGTGCATTCAAGAATGAATTCCGAAAATTATAAGAATCTTCTTAAAGATCAACTAGCCATATACGGTGAACTTCTTTGTGGCGAAAACTACACTTTCCAGCACGATAACGCGTCGATTCATACATCACACGTGACAAAAAAGTGGCTTTCAGAGCAAAGTATCAATGTTCTTCCGTGGCCTTCTCGCTCCCCAGACTTAAATCCCATCGAAAACTTGTGGGGGATCTTAGCTCGTGAGGTTTACCGAAATGGGAGGCAGTTTACATGTGTCGAAGACCTAAAGAATGCTATAAAATGTGCTTGGGAAGAATTGTCTTGCGATATTTTGTTAGAATTGATAGATTCGATGCCGAATCGTATCTTTCATGTTATAAAAAACAATAGCGGCTCCACCAAATATTGAATAACCATGTTAAAGGATTTTCTTTTAAACCATTAGTGTCTGCCAATTATGTTGACCACTGTATTTGGAAAGAAAGGTTGGTGTCTTATAATTTTGTCCATTATGTTTTTAAGTTTTTTCATTAAATTGTATGAAAATGTGATTTCTGTAAAACAATTACATGTGATAACAGAATAAATTTATGTTTTTGTCGTATTTGATAAAGCATTTTTAAGCTCTGAATCTTTTCTTTCACTGTAATGTCAAATTAGGTAGGTGTCTTATAATTATGTCCCCCACTGTAGGATAAAGTTGCTGCAGGTCATTTCATCAAATGAAATTTATGGTATCGCTTATATTTATGGTTCTGCAAGAACTCAAGAAACTTTTAAGTACCTTGCATTCTAACAATGCCTAAGATAAGGAACTTTCTGTATCATCCAAATGTATAAGGTTAAAAATTGATTCAATTTCTTTTATACCATAGTTTTGAAAATTGTCCTTATGCGTTACTAGCGAGAGATTTTAGTGACAAAAACCAAAATAAACATCTCTAGTTTGGCTGAATCAACAAAACGTTCATTTAAATTTTGTACAAGATACTTTATGTAATCTTGCATTAAATTTCTTACACATCACATTCATTTTTACTATTACGAACTGAGTAATTTTCATAAACAAAATCTTGACATTCTCCATAAACTTTTTATTGTTTTCCTCATAACTAGAAGAGAAATTTTCTAAGCATGTAATTGTAATATCTGTTAGACATTTTGTAAAAGAAAAATCAATCTTCTGCTTTTGAAAAGCCAAGCGTAATTTGTTGATAATAAGTAAAACATCAGAAATGAATGCAGTCACAAGAACAAATCGGGAATTTTTAACTGCTTTCAGCAAACACTACCCAACAGCACTGCTTTCTTCCATCAATGCAGAAACCAACCCTGACCAGTTTTTACCTCACAGGCTATCAAAACCTGAGAGCTACTGTGCTTGCCGGCTCTGTATGTATGTGTGTACGTACATATGTATGTACGTAATGCGATAACTCTTGATAGAAGCATCTGATTTGCTTCAATTTTTTTTTTCTAGGTTCATTCTGATAAGACACTTCCCTCCCTGATTAGTTTTGGGGTTTCATTGGTTAAGTATAAAGGGGGGCTAGTCCCCCTTTAATTTAGACAAATGGGTTTTTCATGGAGAGTCATTCGATTTGCTCCAAATTTGGTATGCCGGTTTATTATGTTAAGGAGCTGTCTTAATTAAATTTGGAGGTTATTGGTTAAGTATAAAAGGGGTCACGGACTAGTCCCCCCTTAATTTAGATAAATTGATTTTCATGCTGAATTATCCAATTTACTTTAAATTTTTTTTAATGTTCATTCTGATAAGGAGCTTTCCTGATTAGATTCGGATGTTCATTAGTTAAGTATAACTGGGGTTAGGACACATCCCCCCCCCCCCCTTAATTTAGCGATATGGTTTTTTCATGCAGAATTATCTGATTTGCTTCAAATTTGGTATACTGGTTTATTGTGTTAAGGAGCTTCCCTGATTAGATTTGGAGGTTCATTGGTTAAGTATAAATGGCAGAAACGGGAGCTAATCCCCCCCCCCCCCCCCAATTTATTTTTTGAGAGGCATTATTCCTTGATATAAGAGTATAATATACAATTAGTGTGAGTAGCCTATGAGCTCAATGCAATCAGTTTAACTGGGCACTTTTCTTTTTATTTCTAATGCATCCTACTGAATGATAGAGTGATAACCATCTTGTTGTAGATGCCTGTACAAATTTCTTTTTTTCAATGTTTAAAGTTTTATAGGTACTTACATATTATCAGGGCCAGGTCATATTCACTGCACCAACAATAGCCACAAAAATATAAATTATAGTAACACTTATTTTATTTATTTATTTATTTATTTTTTCTCATCATTTTAATTGCATAGTTACTATTATATAATTGCTACATTAAAGGTAGTGACAGGAATATTTATGCACGAATAACTATACAATATGATATAGCAGATATATAGATATAATATATTATTGACACAATATATTTGCGTTACATAATATCTATATTATATCCATTCTTGTGGGAACTCAAGCCACTGAAAATTAAACTACCGTCCTTAATATCGTTTATTGCTAAAAGCTGTCAATTTGATGTTATATAGAGAAATCTATACTAACTAAATTACTGTTTTGTATTAATTTAGCTTGCTTTTATATTATTTATCATTTTAAACATTGTTCTATATTTATTAAATGTACATTAAATAACCATTTTGAACATGATTGGCAATTAACAACGATAAACAAAACTGGCGATTGACAACCATTTTTGGTGATCTATCTACCTGGCCCGGATAATACGTAAGTACCATTTTATATTTCTTTTAGAAGTCTTGTGCATTTAGTTGGCTGACTGAAATATCTGTAGATTATAGGTGCAGATTCACGGTCGCTACATGGTGACTAATTTTTTCGCTGTGGCCACTAACTTTCAGTCTCTAAGTCGCCATGCGTTTTTTTTTTTTTTTTTTTAAGATAATTTTTCTTATAGAAAAACAAGTGTTTGAAGTGTATTTTGATTTTTATAGTGCAAAATAATCTCACACATTCGCAATTAATTTTTTTTTATATGTACTTTTGTATGACAAAATCAAAATAAGAAATATTGTTTGTATAATATTCTCCAGTCCCCACTATCATAATTGCTCAGTTTAATATTTTTTAACTATATCTTGTCGATTTTTATCTTCTGATTGTACATAATTTAAGTTTTATCAGGGCTTGAATTTGAGGGCGGGATTTGCGCCCAAAACTTTGAAATCCCGCCCCAAAAAATTCCCTCTTTTCCGAAAAATTTTGTATTTTGAAACTATGATCAAAATCCACGAATGCCTTGCAAATTTTGTGATTTTTTCGCGCGACCGATTGACACATTTTGGGTGGTTTTTTTTTCACGATTAATAAAAATTTCATGATTTTTTTCCCGAGATCGATTGACAAGTTTCACGTTATTTTCCGAGATCGATTGGCAAATTCAGGGGTGATTCTGTTTCAAATGTTCCGGAAATTTAAGGCATTCGGTTCCGAAATTTATCAAAAATCGGTCATAAAAAATATAATTGAAAAAATCATGAATTTCGACAAATGGTCGCCGAAAGAATCAATTTCGTCGCGAAGGTACGCGGAAAAAAATGCTAATTTTGTCAAAGGTTCGTAAATAAAATGTAAATTTTGCCAAATTACCATGGAAATAACGCAACTTTCAGCAAAGGATCGCAGAAAAAAACGCGACTTTCGGCATAAAATCGTGGAAAACGTGACTTTCGGCATAGAAGCGTGGGAAACGCGACTTTCGGCATAGCATCGCGAAAAAATGCGATTTTCGGCAAAGATTCGCAAAAAAATGCAAATTTCGTCAGAGGATAGCGAAAAAATGAAATTTCTGTCAAAGGATTGCAGGAAAAACGCAAATTTCGTCAAAGAATAACAAGAAAAACGCGAATTTCGTCAAAAGGCCTCTAATAAAACGCGAATTTTGTCAGAGGATCGCAAAAAAACCCGCAAATTTCATCAAAAGATCGCGAAAAACCTCAAATTTTTTCAAATGATCGTGGAAAAAACAAGAATTTCGGCTAAAGATCGCGAAAAAAACGAGAATTTCGTCAAAGGATTGCAAAAAAACGCGAATTTTGTCAAAGAATCATAGAAAAAAACGTGAATTTTTGTCAAAGAATTGCAGAGAACATGCGAATTCATTAAAGGATCGCGTAAACATGTGAATTTCGTCAAAGATTCACAGGAAAAACACAAATTTCGTTTAAGGGCTGCTGAAAAAAAAGAATGCAAATTTCTTCAAAGGATCGCGAAAAAAATGCAAATTTCGTCAAAGGGTCGCTGAAAAAATGCAGCAGTCTTTAGAAAAAAGCACAGATATAAATATCTAAATTTACTATTACAGGCATAGTTTTTAATCTGAAATAATATGCTCAACTAACTTTTGAAAAATTGGGTTTAACCCGAATCCAACTTGCTTTAATCTACATTCAGCCTGAAATCGACCCAAACCAAAATTAAAGTTTACTCGACCTGCAACAAAAATAATTAGTGCTGGGAGAGGATTTCCTCCTTGCGTCTCCCCCTTTAATTCACAGAAATTAGGACTTGACAATTTAAAGTTAACCTAGATTTCTTTTTAATAGAAGAAATGAATCGACGGTTTCCATTTCAAAATTTGGACTTTGTTTAAAACTTGTATGCAATAGTAGCTTCTTCAATCAAAGAAAATATCAGGGAGTTAGGTTTTGACTATAAGTCAATTAAAAATATAATAAAGCAATTTCGTTCAGAAATAGATGTTTATGACGACATCTCCGAATATGTTTATTCTAATACAGTTAAACCCGGTTAAGACGCTCACGGTTAATACGCGATCCCGCTTAATACGCGGATTTTTTCAGATCCCTTGAACATCGCCCCTAAGGCTAATGCAAAATATCATGTTTAATATGCGATCCCGCTTAATACGCGATAAATTTTCGGTCCTTGGAGGAAAAAAAGCACGCTTAAGACGCAAATTAATTGATTAAGATGCAAATTCCTTCTCTCTTCTCAAGTGTTGCCAATTTTGCCTATTATTTCTATTCAGATAAAAACCACTGTTTTCTACTAGTATTATTTTCTTTATTTAATAACAGATTAATTAATGCGAAAATTACTAATGGGAAATAGTGGTAGATATTTGAATAAAACAAACCCTGCTAAATTGGTAAAACTGCATTTCTTTGATCCCGCTTCCTAGCATTCTTTGTGTCTCGGTTCGTGTGCGTTTTTACTGTAGTAGAGATATATAGGCGAATTCAGGTTACTCAGATATGTCATAAAAATTATATGATTAGAGATGATCATACCTGTCGTTAGTGAGGTTTTAAATGTACGTTATATCACTACTACGTTTTATAATGCATATAGGCAACAAAAAATGTACTCATAAAGATCAAACAACTGCAGTTGGATAATTCTTTTGTTTTCTCTGCTTTTTGTTATGCTAACATAACAATATTATTTACACAAAAATTAATAAAGATAGCTTTTTTACTTATATTAAAAAGGAGGACTGATTATAATGCAGGGTTCGTACAGGTCCTTGAATTTCCAGACTGAGGAATTCTTCGGTACCAGTATTTTCTTATGGAAAATCTCTCCATAAATAAGACGAAATTTCGTCCGTTTAAACTAGATTTATTTTTCTATTAAAAAATACAGATATTTGACCTTGAAAATAACGGTACCTGTACGAACCCTGTAATGGTACTCATTAATACAAGTACTAAACATGATTTTAAAAACTGGGTTGTGCTTCAAAGATTTATTATTTTTTTTCTGTTAAAAAAATTATTCTAGTAGGAAAATTATTTCTGTTATTTCATTTTTGGTTGTAACATACAAATCGACAATAAAACCATGTTAGCCATGCAACCCTTTGCATCAGGAGGGCAGAAGCTTAGGGGATTAGACGTCCCCCCCCCCCCCCCCCCGAAATAATATCCTGGCATTTTGTAACTTATTTTTAAATTACACATTACTTATATTTTCCTTTTCTATATACAGGTGTATGTAAATTTAAAAAAAAAACAAACATATCCCATATTTTAAAAGTAAAAAATTAATATTTATACGAAAAGTAAAATTAATAATTTTTGATTTATAGCTTTGCATCAGAGGGCAGAAGCTTAGGGGATTAGACGGTTGGGATTCAACCCAGGATACTTATTTATTAATCAATAAACATATAAAAAAAATTTTGGAGGGTGGGTGGAGGAAGGGGGGGGGGGTAACCGATAAAATACAATTTCAAAGTGTTATTAAAAAACATAGTATTATTTCAATAGTTGCAGCAGACTGTTTTAATTACGCACTTTTATTGCATATTTATTAAATTTTTGTTTTATTAAGAAATCTTAATTTTGTTATAGTATATTATCCGGAAAACCTGGTTTACCCTGAAATATTATAAATGCTAATTGTGTATTTATTAGAACATAAACTAGCCAAACTTTGCTCATCTAAACGCTTCCATGTTGTCAATTATTTTTTTTATCAGTTTTTCAAATTTTAAGTGAAAAACACAATTTTTACCCACCGTTCTAGGATGGGCATTTACACTAGTATCAGAAATAATAATAAAATTATGGATGGGGAAAAATTCCTTTTTACAAATTTTTGGAATTATATATAAATGTAAAAGTAAAAAAAAATAGAGATACTTAAACATACATAACACGTTGATACGTAAACACTTGATAAAATTTTATTCGATGTGAATAAATTAACACAATACCTCAATTTGATTTTTTACAATTCAATCTCATAAACTTACATATTTACATTTTTTTTTCAGAATTTTCTGGGGTTTTTATTTTATATTATTATTATAATTATTATTTTGTAAGGTAATGGAGAACGGTAAAAGTATGATAAAAAAAGCAGCTAAATAAATCAAGCATAAATACACTATCCTCTGCTTCGTTTAGGAAAGAATAGATATACAAAACATAGAACGTAAACATATTTCATCAACATAGGTAAATTTCAGAGGCTTGTTAATTCTTCCCCCTTGTCATTAGTGATGCTAGTACTCTTGCCATTACAGATTTTGCCGTAAGTGTCCTATCTTGTATATTTATCTATGCATATTTATCAATGTTGCAGTGTTCTCTAGTGATGGGCTTCACTCATTTTAGGCAAATGGACTAAACTTTTGTATTAATTATGTAAGCCACAGTTGAAATAAAAAAAGATATTTTTGGTTTAGGATATTATTTTTATCAACACCTTTTTTTTAAATGAACTGAATGTAAGACACGTATTTTTTTTAAAGGAAAAGTATATTTTTTAAATTGAATGAGTGAAAATTTTGTGTTTTAAATGGAACAAGTAAAAGATTTGTATTTGAAATTAAATAGTAGATTGTGACTGATGGCGATTGAAATAATATTTAGTGATTAATCATCCATACTGGCTAACAGAAAAGTACCCAATTTTTTTTACAAGTATCATTAGTGTATAATTAAATAATGTGTATATATCATCTTCATTTTTAACATACAGTCATTAACATACAATGGTTGCAGGGTTTGCGTTTCATTTAAAAGTCAGGCTGACTCGCTAAACGTGAAACTGAAAGTCATTCAACAAGAAAATGCGAGTCAATAATAATAATTAAAAAAACATGAGTCTGTCTTTAATTAACCAATAAAAATAAAAAAAATCTGTATTTATTAGAATATTAACATAAATTAATGAGTGCTATAGATAGAGATTTTCACTAGCAGCTACCATAAATAAATTAATTTTATTACAATAAAATGCAATATATTGCTTTTGTCTATTTTTAATTTTCTCAAACTCCTTTTAGGTATGATCTGATTAAAGTTATAAATATTTTCTTAGGTACTTCTTTGTATTCTTATTAAATTGTTGCAGTTAAAATTCCTGTGCTTTTTACTTAACTATTTTTTACGCTTTTAGCTCAGCCAATTGACCTAAAGACATTTGTTGAGAAAATAAATACTGCAATAAGGCCTATGAATATGGTAATAAAGAAAGGAATTGATGAACTTACAGGAGAACAGTATTATGTTTTAGTAAATAATTCTGATAACTCAATATCTAGACTGTCAAGTGAATACAAGTCAAATGAGATAGAGCTATTTAAGAAAATTGTAAGTTTTTAAAGTATTTAGACACATAAATATATAAAAAGCTTTTAATTAATATATTATGTCTTTTACTAGTACTAATACAGTGGAACCTTGATTATCCTGGGTAATGACATGTCAATTTGGTTGGTTAATCAAATTCAAACAGAATTTGTTAATTATGAGGCTCATAGTGAAAAAGACTACTATAATATGTCTGTATAGTACACTGGGTTTCAAAATGATATGAACACCCAGTTTTTTAAGCATAAAAAAGAAGAAAATGTTACAAAACACACTTAAGTGTAATCAGTGTTAGAAATAGAGCAAATCGGTTTATTTTATAACAAAATATAATTTAAACAGCGATTTATACATAAAATAAACTGCATTTTTCCATTTTGAGGTGTTTCATAATGATATGAACATTGGCCAAAAATTATAGATTAACAGCCAGTGTATGCACCAGATCTTTTAATTCATGTAAAAACAAGATCAGGCAAGGAGTGGACCAAGCTTTTTAATATATTTTGATCGATTTCATTCCAGTGGAAGATGATAGCAGCTTTTAATTCTGAAATTGTGGCACATTTTTTTTTCATCTGCATAAACAGCTCTAACCAGTAGGCTCCATAAATTTTCCAATGGACTTAAATCAAGAGAAACAGATGGCCATGGACATGTACACCATTATTAAGAAACCATTCCCAAGTGCTGTTTGCCTTGAGGATGGATGCATTGTCTTGTTGGAACATCCAGAAAGGTCTGCCAATTTCATCAGCAAATGGCAGCAAGTTTTCTTCAAGTAGATCTTGGTAGATGCACTCAATCTGCTAGAGAGAAATGCAACGTTGATCTTACCATGAAATCCAAACCATGAGTGAACCTCCACCCCTGCTGTCGTTTTGAAAAAGTTTCTGGTTTCTCGTGCAGACCGTGCCAGTAATAAGAAAAACGTCCGGACCATCCAAATTGAATTTTATTTCATCGGAAAGTATTACTCTTTCATATTCTAACTTCCAGGACGTGTGATGCTTTGCCCAATCCAGGCTATTCTGCTGATGCATTTTAGTCGTACGTGGTTGGGGCTTTCTTTCCTTGTACCTCATCATCTTAGAGCTCTTGACTACTCTGGACAAGGTACTTTTTGACACTGCTATCAGGGGATTTCTTGAAAGTTCACCTAAAGTTATTTTCCCATTGCTCATTCTTTTTAAAATGGCTCTTTTTTTCCCTTTTGGACAGCTTTGGCAGATTCCCCGGAGACTTCTTTGCTCCATAATACTCCTTTAATCGAATAAAATTTAATATTACACTGGAGATCTTTTCAATTTTTTGCGATAGCTCTGGCTGAAAGCCCTTGATTCTCAAAAGCCACAATTTTCCATTTCTCAAAGCCAATTAAAGCGCGTTTGAGACACATACTCACTTTGCGATCAGGTTTGGAAATTTCCTAGTCTGCGAAGTATCTTTATATGCTAAACTAATTTGCATACTTTGGTTTCTTCTTCACGGACTGGCATTCAATATTTCTTTGCAGTTTCCAAGCACATTCAGTGATAATTTCGATCAATGTTCATATCATTTTGCAACACCATTTTTTTAGATAATTCATATTTTCAATGAAATTAAAGTCTGGTATTTCTTTTACAGCATATGTATTATGTGAAATTACTGTATTTGTCTCGCAAATGAAGTTTTCTGATAATTATTTATGAATTTTTGCCAGGATATCACAAAATTACTAGGTGTTCATATCATTATGAAACCCAGTGTAGTAATAATATGAGGTATAGTACTGAAAAATTCCTGTTTTATGATGCCCTTATTATTTTATGTAAAGTCATACTGTGTTTATAAATGAGTTTTGTGAAATAAGGAATGCTATGTTTTTTTAATTCTCAGTCTCACAGTTGATACTCAGAATTATTCCTTATTTTAAAATACACATTTATAAACACAGCACCACTTTACATGAAAAAAGAATTTTTCAGTACTGTATCTCACATGTTTGTTACTATTCAAGGTAATTGGTAACCAGAAATCTATGTTTTTGTTTTCCTTTAGTACACCATTTCTAACTTTTCATAAGTTAAGGATGTCTTGGAATATCCACACCCCTTTGTTCTAAGTATAAAAGCAAAGTATCTGTTGCTTTCAAGGTTTGAGAAGCACTTATTTTTCAGAAAAGCAGCGTCTTTTTAAAATCATCATTTTAGCTTTCCTCAGATTTTTTGACATCACAAAAGATGATCTAGTACAGAATGATTTTCAAAAATATCAGCATCATAAAATTAAGTTCATTTCTTTTTAATCTATGATAAAGAATACGCATGTACTGAGTATTTTCTTATTTCAGACAAAAAAAAAGAACTTTCATATCTTTCACGTTAAATCAAATCTTATACTATAATGCGAGCAAAAATTGTATGTGTGTGTGTATCAGACATGCCAACCTTTGTAAATGAGAAATCGTAGCACACAAAATTAAAATTAATCTGGAGGTTGGTTGGTTGGTTTTTCGTGTTTCGCAGTCATCTTTTGATAATCGTAAAAGGAATAAAGTTTCAGTATTTCAACTCAATATAGTAATTTTTTTCCTCAGAAAATTTTTATACGATTTTTAGAATTCTTGTTTCACAGTGTTTTTTGACATTTGTAAAAGGAGTCTGATTCCAATTTCTTATCCCAGTGCAGTAAATTTTGATGAAATTCGTGATTTTTTCCCCGCGATCGTTTCAGGATATACACAATGTTTTCCCAATTGGGGAAATTCCTTTATTCTGCAAGGGGAAAAAAAAATCACAAACTTCCAAGAAATTTCAAAATATACTTGCAGAAGAATCATAGATCGACGGAAGAAATTACAGGGGGAAATACTGCACAACATTTTTCATTAAGCAGGACTTTCCTTTTCCGTGCGCAAATCGTGTGATTTTGCACACTATTTCAAACCTTGCACCTCAAAGACTCCCCCCCCCTCCTCCAGAGATTCATAAAATGGCACCCCTGTTTGTAAGGAAGGGAACTCCTGTACTATAAATATTTACAGAAACACGATTCGCTCGTGATTAATATACAATAAAGAGAGTATTATGTTAAAAAATTTGTTTGGTAGCCCAGATTTTTTTTTTCTCCATGAGCATTTTTTAATGTCCGAATTTTCGGGCTAATGGCCAATTTTTCTTAAATTTCGGAACAGAATCACTCCTGAAAAATATGCTGCCAGGGATAAAAATCGCAACTAGAAACAAAAAAAAATCCATTTTTGTTTTTTGCAAAAAATCATAGTTTAAGACCGATTTTCGTAGCATCGTAGTTTATAGGTCAAAATCGTAGCAACTACGATTTTTTTGTAGCAGTTGGCAGGTCTGGTGTATGCAAGTTTTATCTTAAAAACGGCTCTAACGATTTTGACTAAATTTTGTATTTTATCATTTTCGAGCACGAGAAGACCATTGAGCTCAGTCACATGTTCGAGAAAATTTTATTAGTGGGTCATAATGGATCAGGGTCAAGTCAATTATATCTAAAAAACGGCTCTATCGATTTTAACTAAATTTTCTATCCAACTGTTTTTGGGCACAAGAAAACTGTTGGACTAGGTCACATGTTTGAGAAATTTCGATTAGTGGGTCATATTTGGGTCACTATGGGTCAAGCCCACTTTATCTAAAAAAGGGCTCTAACGATTTTGACTAAATTTTGTATTCTATCATTTTGGATTACAAGAATACTATTAGGCTAAGTCACATGTTAGAGAAAATTCGATTAATGGGTCATATCTGGGTCACTATGGGTCACGCTAATTTTATCTAGAAAACGGCTCTAATGATTTTGACAAAATTTTGTATTCTATCATTTTCTGGCACAAGAATACCATTGGGCTAGGTCGCATGTTCAATAACATTCGATTAGTGGGCCACAATGGGTCAGGGTAAAGTTAATTGTATCTAAAAAACAGCTCAAACAATTTTGACAAAATTTTGTATAATACCATTTCCGGGCACAAGAAGATCATTGGGCTATGTCACATGTTCGGGAAATTTCTATTAGTGGGTCATATTTGGGTCACTATGGGTCAAGCCAACTTTATCTAAAAAACAGCTCTAATGATTTTGACTAAATTTTGTATTCTATCATTTTGTATTACGAGAAGACTATTGGGCTGAGTCACATGTTAGAGGAATTTCAACTAATGGGTCATATTTGGGTCACTATGGGTCAAGCTAATTTTATCTAGAAAATGGCTCTAACGATTTTGACTAAATTTTGTATTTTATCATTTTCGAGCGCAAGAATACCATTGGGCTAGATCGCATGTTCATGAACGTTTGATTAGTGGGTCATAATGGGTCAGGGTTGAACTAATTGTATCTAAAAAACGGCTCAAACAATTTTGGCGAAATTTTGTATGATACCGTTTCCGGGCACAAGAAGATCATCAGGCTAGGTCACACGTTCAAGAAATTTCAATTAGTGGGTCATTTTTGGGTCACTACTGGGCAAGCTAATTTTCTCTAGAAAACGGCTCAAGCGATTTTAATAAAAATATGATTCTATTGTTTTCGGGCTCGAGAAGACCATTTGGTTTGTTCGCATGTTCGTGAAAATTCGATTAGTGGGTCATTTTGGGTCACTATGGGTCTGGGTCAAGCTAAATTATATCTAAAAAACAGCTCAAACTATATTGACAAAATTTTACATTATACCGTTTTCGGACGCAAGAAGATCATTGGGTCAGATCACATGTTCGAGAAATATCGATTAATGGGTCATTTTTGGATCACTACGGGTAAAGCTAATTTTATCTAAAAAATGGTCCTAACGATTTTTGCTGAATTTTGTAGTAGATAGTTTTCGGTCATGAGAAGACCACTGGGCTGGGTCACATGTTGGAGAAAATTATGTTAGTGGGGCATATTGGGGTCACTGCGGGTCAAGCAATTCTATCTAAAAAATGGCTCTAACGATTTTGACTAAATTTTGTATTCTATCATTTTCGGGCTCAAGAAGAGCATCCGGCTACAAAACTTGCTTCAAAACTTGCTTTAGGTCTTTGTCTTAGTCTCTTTCGCCAAACTTCTCTTTTCTGAGTCTGTAAATTTCTTTCTGTGCTCGTGACAAAAACATATACTATCAAAATAGCATGGGGATATAAAAGGGTTGCAAACTGTTATACTTTACTGTTAGATAAAAAGTTTCTACACCAATTTATCAGAATCCCTTTGCCAAAATATAAGTGCAATTTCCTCTTATGTTATTTAGTTGTTTAGGGTGTTGGAATAAAATTAAACATTAAGCTCCAAAATAAATGCGAAATATGTAATCAATAGAAATTATTTCTGTTTCTGCACTTTTCAGTTTTGTGACACATCTCGCAAAAAAATGTGTGTGTGGTTGGGGGGACCAAATTGAAACTTTGCCCCGGGTGCAGTTTTTTCTTTGCACAGTTCTGGGGGTGATATTGGTTTAAAAAATGTCTGATTGTAACATGGAAAAATTATTGATCCTGGAAAAGATCTCGGGATATTTTTTTTAGAATGAATACAAACTTGTTTTAGTTAGTCATTCTTAGTTTTAATGGCTGTGAACTCAGCGAGTATTCATGATCTGTATTAATTCTTTCTGTTTCTATGCATGGTTGTGCTGCAAAAATATATGCTTTGAACTTTTTTTTTTTTGAGATCTTAAAACTTACCAATAATGAACAGATTTGGATTCTTGCAGACAAAATGGACGAAAATATATATTTTATTAACAAAAATTTATTTGTTGCATTTATGAATTAATGCAAGGAAAAATCCCTGAAAGAATATTTTCTATTGCTGAATAATATATTGATTTTAACATATTTCATTAATAACAAACTTGTATCCATAGCTGAAACAAAAAGTCTCTAAAAAGTTACAACTTTTGTTGTATGGTGCTCTTCAATACTGATGTTTTAATCTTAGTTTTTTATTACAATCAAGTCTCAACACATAAATTAAATTTTAATCATAGCTTTGTGTAGTAACCTTAAAAAGACCTAGCCTTATCACCATCCTTAAATACCAGGGCTGCGGAGTTGGCCCATTTTTGAGCGAAAGAGTTGGAGTTGTATCTGTTAAAATTCCCAGAGTCAGAGTCGTCCATTTTACAAGCAGGTCTGCATTGTCAGAGTCAGCCCATTTTTGAGCGAAAGAGTCAGAGTCGGATCTGTTAAAATTCCTGGAGTCGGAGTCGTCCATTTTTCCCACCGACTCCGCAGCCCTGTTAAATACTTTGCTGACTAAAGAAAATGGCGGCAGTCATAAGTGAATTTTTCTCAATGTGTGAACGGTCCCTGAATTTGGCTACCACTATTTACATATTAGCCATGTTTGAAATGTGTTTTAAAGCAAGAACTTTAGGAATTAGGAAAAATGCTGTCTCGTCAGTGTAAAACATTCTGCTTGAATTTTCAAGTGTCAAGTGAAGGTCCTTTACTAAATAGTTAGCTGTGCTCCACCACAAAACACTTCAGCAGCTTTTCTTCATTGATACAGCTCTTGTTGTTGTTGAATTTTGAGATATTTTAGACAAAATTATTGAATTCCTTTGCAAAAGTGCATTAAATCTTTTGTACCCTTGTTGGGTATCCACAAAATAGGTAATTCCAATACAATTTCTCCATCAGCTGTCACTTATTCTTCACAATACACCTTTGTCACCAAGATTCTAGATTATTACAGGACTGTCCAACTACTACTTATATTAATGATATGGTACCAGTAGAGGACATATAAGTCTATAAGAAATGCATCAAGTTGCGGTAATATTAAAAATTAAACACAATAAAGGAATTTTGCTGACCCATTTTAGTCATATTAAAGCCAAAGGTGCAAAAAAATTGCAAGTTCAAATTTAAAAGTGTCCATTACTGGTATAATGTCTACCACAGGAACTGTTAACTTAAACTAGCATTGAAAATTTTTAGCATGAGATGAGATAGAAAATTAATTGGACTATAGTAAGTGAGAAAAATAATAAAATATAAACATGTACAATTTGACAGTTTTCATAACACTTTGGCTACAATTAATGCCAGTCAAACATTGATCATTGCTAAAGTAATGATAGTTTTTTTGCGTAAAAAATATACAGTTTGTCTAAATAAATGTTTAATTTTTGTAATTAATGTATCAATGAAATGTTATTGTTATTTAGTTAAATTTTAAACATTAAATATTTGTAATGTTCTCTTTCTTCTTCTTCTTTTTTTTTTTTAAACAAATATTTAATTACTTATTTTATAAAAATCATCAAATAACTGAAAAAAGTTGCAAAACTTAACTCCCTGACATAAAACGACAATTAAATTTACTCTGTGTCTCACTTGATCCTGAATGAACTATAGTAAACATATTTAATTTAGTCAAAATGGTTTCTTCTTTCAATTTCAATAATGTGCTCATTTTATGTGAGTAAAAATAATGAAACATTTTAAGAGCCCAGTCACGGCAAAAAACAAAACAAAACACTAATGTAAAGTCTATGGGGGTGCTATTTTAAAATTTCTTGCTTTGATTTTAATATCTTTTGATGATTTTTTTTGCATAGGATAGCTGAAGACGATCTACAACTGGGCTAGTTTTTACTTTTTCAATTTTGGTTATAGTTTTTTTATATTAGGATAGTTTCAATTTCTGAACCAGTTCCAACCGGTTCCGAAAGTTCAAGTATTTAAAAAAAAAAAAAAATCTGAAACTAAAATCAAAAAAGTAAAAACTAGCCGGTTGTAGATCGTCCTCAGCTATCCTATGAAAAAAAAATTCATCCAAAAATATTAAAATCAAAGCAGGAAATTTGAAAATAATGCCCCCATAGACTTTACATTAGTATTCGAGTTTATCCGCATGACTAGTGCGGGCTCTTAATGAATTGAGAAGTCACATATGCATCTTTTAGATCTTTTTTTTTTTAAATATTTGCTTAAATTTAACAGTTTTTAAATCTAAAGTATTTTTTATTATATATTTGTTTTCTTTTTTTAGCTTAATTGTATCATAGAATCTAATGATGGCAGAGTGACAACCACCACAATTTTAAATTTATCAGATGAAGTCCATATAACCAAAAAAGAAGCTGATGAAATAATTACAAAATTTTCTCAAGACGGTTGGTTGATTGAGGTAACTAGTGTATTGATAATAATTAGTTTATCTTCCTTTTATATTATTTATATCACCAAACTGACATCTGGCACTATGTTTTAATGCATCATGGCTGATTTCAAAGAAACAAAATGGCAGGCGCTGTAGACTGTCAAACCTACAAACAACTAAGGATCGACCGAAACAGGCTTTTGAGAGTGAAACTGAATTTCGGTAATTTTCCTATTTTCGCCCAAGAAAATTCTGTCCAAAAATTTTTTTTAAGTGATTAATACATACATAAATATGCATAATTATTAATTAATTATATGTGTGGCCCAAGTTGGCTCTGGTCAAAACGTTTTATTTTCATATTAAATAAAATGTAATTAATTAATCAAATGGCCACAAAATGATTTTCTAATTATATGAATTTAATCTAATTAAAATATGTTTTAGGTATACATACCTCGATTTATCTTTTATAATGATTTTTGTAAATGATCATCTGTTATACTCGAACTTTCTCAAAAAGTATTCAAAACATTTCTGCGGTTTCAAATTAAATTTTCTATTACTGTTAATTCTGCAGCTTTTAATGAGCACGTAAAAAAGTCTTCAATGTTTAGTCATATATGCATTTCTTGCTTTATAATTTGATCTCGCATCTTGAATCAGTCATGACTAATAATTATAAACAGTGAAGTTCATACCAATAAATAAAGAGTGTCTCATTTGAGCCGATACAGCTCAAATCAAGGAGTAATGTCAAAAATTTCTGAAAGAAGAAACAATATTTTTGGAATGGAGATAGTTTTTGCCCAGCCGAATTTTCGGTGAAACTCAAATTTTGGGCTGAAAGCGAAACCAAATTTTCGTTCGATCTTTACAAACAACCCTAAAATTATTAGTTCTCTTACATTTACCCATGTTACTTATGATGAAAATAGTTAATTTTCTTAAAGTTAAAACATATATTTTATAAAAAAAAAAAACCCTCTATACATGGCAAATTCAAAGTCATCTTAATATCTACTGCCACAGAAAAAAAAAGGATATTTTATCTTATTAAAAGTATTTTTTAATGAGAGCTTAAAATGAGTTAGCAGAATTCTTTTCTGGGAAAGTTCCAGGTTGAAAATTGAATGAAAGTAATAATGGCCATTTATAGATTGCTTTGTTTTAAATTATTTGTAATGATGACATAATAAAAATACATGAGAGATGTAGAACTGGTACAATTTCCTGGTTTTCGGCTCTTAAAAGACCATCCTGGTTTTTAAAGAAAATCACAAAGAAGTACATTTGCACTTTTTTAATGAACAATTTCAAGTTAAAATAACTATTAAATTATCGTCTAAACTTGAATAAAAAAAGTTATGTGCATGTTATTAAAACGGCACTAAATTAGATCAACTTTTCTTAGATTTTCTTCGCTTCTTACATCTAAATTAAGTTTGTTCTAATTTTTGGCGAAACACATCACTTATTTTTTTGTTTTCGAAATCTGTGAAATCTGAATCATTCTGGGGATTTTTTGAATTTTTGCTTCATTTAATTTTGTTCTTAAATTTAATCAATTCTCTCTGAAAATTTTCCAAATTTTCCTGGGAATTATCTTAATTTGAATTTCTGCTTCTTAATTTGATATCTGAATTTCTTTAAATTTCTCTTTTAGTTGTTTTTATTTTAGAACACTCTTCTTCAGATTCGTCTAATTGCTTCTCTAATCATTTGGAATGGTTCTTGGCCTTTACTAAACATACACTATATTGCACAAGATTAATTTTAACACAATTATTCTAATTGGTAAATAAATCATATGAGTTGTAATTTTCCAACTGGGCGAAAAATGTCCAGGCCAGGATTCGAACCAGGGATTTCTTGGCTGAAGCTGCCAATGCTCTTCCAACTGATCTATCTCAGACAAATCTGGAGGACCTAATTAACTCAGCTAACCTTATTGATCATAGCATCTGGTCTGATATATGAATTTGCTCAACAGAATAGATCACAGATAATGGAACTCCAGTAAACACTGGATATGTAATTACATAGGTCACATATACATTTGTTTATCCACATATTATCTGTTTGATCTGACTGCACATTATCTTTAAGCCGTTACGTCACAGTTTCTCCCTTTCGAGAACCATCAGCAGCTGCTCCGTGCATTGCATAATAAGCCATTATTTGAACAACTGTATCATATAAATATACATCAGTTTACACTTTCCTTACCCGATGTTCTCTCTTGTTGTTGAAATACTAACCTGTTGGTGATTTTAGAGATCTATGAACATAATGGTTGCCAACATCATTTGAAGCCCTATCCTTATTATATTTTTTGTTTAAAGTCTAGATATGTTTCTTTTTTTACTTTGGAATTGGTGTTGATAATGATTGTACTGAAGTTACTAAACATTTAAGCTATGGTTACTTTGGACTCTGTTAGCTTGCATATTTCAGGCTGAATAGCAGCATTTGTGAGTCATTGTGTTGTCATAATCTGTGGTCATTTATCACATAGTCAGAGCCAGAATATTTATTTTCTACAATTTATTAAGAGTGGAATTCTCATGAGGAATGTGTTTTTGACAATAAAGGATTACCTCTTTGGATTGTTTCCGGCCCTGCATTGGGCAATAATGAACCCATGTATTATCTACATATGTGGTGCTCTTGAATATCAACCACTTGATGATAGATCATCACATCAGCCATTCCATATGCCATGTAATTAGTTTAATTTGTTTGTTTTATAGTTCTTACTTTTGTTAAATACAGTGGAACTCCAGTTATACGTTTTGCTCGGGACCGGACAACACAAACGTAGAACTCAGTAAAATGTACAACTCAACTAATGGTCTACAGGAACCATTTATAAAAATATATCATGAAAATTTACCTTTTATATCGAAAACTGAAGTTTTGTAAGTATTACTGCACCCATGACATAAATTCGCGAAGATGTAACATAGTAAAAAACAATGGTACATAAAAAAAAGTACACGTGAAGTTATGTTATTATAAAATCTGTATTTAAAATATTTTTTACACATGTAGAGCACTCAAAAGAAATCACTAGTATCGCTTTGGCATGTAAATCCTTATCAAAAGACATTTCAGCAGTTTCCTAAATTTTATTGAAATAATCACTAATCACTAGTGAATAAATAACAGCCCTAAATTTCATTGACAATTCATTTCATTAAAATTTCATCTGAATTTCACTCTCTCAAAATTTTGCTTCCCCGTTTTTGTCTCTCCCCTTCCCTCCCACAGTACTCAAAGTTTAAAAACTTGTTAAAACTGTTTAATTAAAAAATATATAAATCTGATCTATTTGTCATTTTATTGTCACAATAAATAATTGATCATGAAGATTTCTCTTCCCATCTGAAATTGGCATTTTCCCTTTGCTCTGGCTCCCCCAGACACACACACACTTAAAGAGTACTTTCATTTTTTTATGATCTCCGCAATAGCTCTATCTTGAGAACTAATGCATGAATTTTTATTGAACTTCAGATTCAGGTATACCTTGACAAATATTGGTACTGATTTTGTTTTGATGTAAATCACCTGACAGGTGGCGCTGTTATGCTGGATTTTTCAAAATTTTTGCAATATTTTTCAAATTTTTCGCAATAGCTTTATCTGAAAAAATATTGCACAGATTTTCATCAAACTTCAGATTCAGTTAGATGTTGACATGAGTTGTTGCTGATTAGCTTTTGGTATAAATCACTCAACAGCTGGCGCTGCCATGCTGCATTTTGCAGGATTTACACAATTTTAGCAATAGTCATATCTCAGAACTAATGCACGGAATTTCATATCTTTAGAATGCTCATGATGGGCATAGATTGTCATTTAATTTTGACACTCTGATAGCAGATTTTGAAGTATTAACAATAACATGCATGAAATAGAAGAAAGTTTTGAGATTGGCACATCCAACTAGTTTTTTCTTCTGCTGTATTTATTATTTTAAAATTTTCTAAATTTCTACTGCCACAGGCTGAAATTCCCCCTTCCCGGCCATTTGAATGTTTAAAACTTGTATTTACAAAAATGAAACTTTTTATTAAAAAAATGCATATTATAATTTATTAGTTTATTTAATTTGTAGGTCCTTACATTTTTTGGTTTTGGTCCTTGAAAGTCCTTGATTTTTATTTAAAGAAATGTGTATGAACCCTGTTAAACATCTCCTTCTTTTTGCATTGTCAAATATTCACTGTGCGTTCAAGATTTAGTTATCCAAGCTATTATATGTTTTGGCATCCAATAATAAAACAAAAATTGCAGGACCTTAATGTCATGAAAGAAGTACACTTCTGATAATAAAAATATCATTTACAAAAGAAATTATGCATTTTCATTCATAAAACTGAAACATTCAATGCAAATTCAAGGGTTAAAACCTTTGATTTATGAAGACATTCTTATTTAAGATTCTTAAAGATATTTTTTGAAAATAAAATTATTTAAAATTTCAATTATAATGCACTTAAGAAAACAGTAGTGCCTTAATTTTTATTTTATCCTAATTGAAAATTTAATTTATGTTACTGCTTATCAGGTCATTGTTACTGATTAACATTTAACTTGCTAAATATCTTATTTTCTGCAAACATTTTATGCGATTGTGATAGAATGCAAAATGTACTTTTAGGATAGTTCTGTTCTTGATTTTTCATTATTTTGTACAGTATTTTGATTATGTTGTGTGTAATTCTCATGATAAATATGTAAAATATATATTTTTTCCCTCTTTTTTTTTTTAAATTTTATTTAGAATCATGGGAAAATATATTTCAGTACTAGAGCTATTGTGGAACTCCAGCATTTTCTAAAGGAAAATTTTAGTGAAGCTATTGTGATGTGTATTTGGTGTAAAAATATTGTATTTCAGGTAAATATATTTTAGTTAATTTTTGTACATTATGGTACTGATTTGTTGAGTTAGAGTATGAACATAAAATGCTTAAACAACAATACACACACACACACACACAAAAAAAAAAAAAAAAAAAAAAAAAAAAAATGTTTATGGCATTTAAAAGAATCCAAACATTTAGCATTTCATAAAGTGTGGTGAACAATTAAAGTTTGTTCACAAATGTTATGCCATACGATTTTGTAAATGTCCAAAATGCTGCGATTGTATCTTCTTTCTGGATTTATTTCGTTGCTTTACACCTTCACAGTGTCAGGAAAAATGCTGCTCTAGTTTCATAAATTCCTTCGGACACATTCTACTTGTTACCAGTTTCTATTGCTGTTTGTGGGAAGATTAACCTAAAACTCAGTAAAGAAGGCAGGGTTGACACCTCCATCTCTAATGAAATATGTCAGAAAGCAGACCAGACAAAAATAAAATAAAATAAATTTTAGAACAGAAACAAAATCATACTGAAGTGTTCTCACAAGATGTTTATGACGTCAGAAAATATTGATTTCAAATATTCAAATACTACTATTTGTTGACCCATAACTTTTTTCAAGTGCAATTCAAAGAAGAAAAAATGCTACTAATTACACACACACAGAAAACTAGTTGGATGTGCCAATCCCAAAACTTTCTTCTATCTTATACATCTTAATATTTCAAAAACTAGTTACACTTGTTAATACTTCAATATTATTAGTTCATTACTATACCAACTTTGATTTTCATCTTAAATTCCTTCTTCAGTCAATTAAATGAACTAAAAACGAGTTAATCAATATCATATTTGTTAAAATTAATAGTTTTTCCTTATTCTGTTGTTATCAGATGTTTGCGAATAGCTGGCTTAGCAGGAAGTGAGTTCCCGCCTTTGCACGAGCCGCCGATGGACAATAGAACTACGAAAAATCAAGAAAAGTATACAAAAATCGCAATCACAGAGCCCCTTTACCACGCGATATTTCCAAATTCAAGGAGGACCTGTTGGCCAAAGCCAAAAACATGCACAAAAAATTTGGTTCAATTGTATGCATAATTTTATACACTTTTCGATTGTACGATAAAGAAAATGGTACAGATATCGTAATTTTAGCACCCCCTTTCTGCGGAATTTTTCCAAATTCAGGGAGGACCTTCATGCCATGACCAAAAAGAAACACAAAAAATTTGGCTCAATTCTATGCATAACTTCATACACTTTTCGATGGTACAATATTCAAAATGGCACAAAAATCGCTATTAAAGCGCCCCCTACCGGCGAATTTTTTCCAAATTAAGGAAGGACCTGCTTGCCATAGCCAAGAACTTAAAATAAAAATTTGGTTCAATTCTATGCATAACTTCATACACTTTTCGATGGTACAATATTCAAAATGGCACAAAAATCGCTATTAAAGCGCCCCCTACCGGCGAATTTTTTCCAAATTAAGGAAGGACCTGCTTGCCATAGCCAAGAACTTAAAATAAAAATTTGGTTCAATTCTATGCATAACTTCATACACTTTTCGATGGTACAATATGCAAAATCGTTATTACAGCGCCCCCTAGCGGCGAATTTTTTCCAAATTCAGGGAGGTCCTGCCTGCCATATCCAAAAACTTAAAATAAAAATTTGGTTCAATTCTATGCATAACTTCATATACTTTTGGAGGGTACAATATTCAAAATCGCAATTACAGCGCCCCCTACCGGCGATTTTTTTTCCAAATTCAGGGAGGACCTACCTGCCATATCCAAAAACTTAAAATAAAAATTTGGTTCAATTCTATGCATAACTTCATATACTTTTGGATGGTACAATATTCAAAATCGCACAAAAATAGCTATTACAGCGCCCCCTACCGGCGATTTTTTTCCAAATTCAGGGAGGATCTGCTTGCCATAGCCAAAAACTTAAAATAAAAATTTGGTTCAATTCTATGCATAACTTCATACACTTTTTGATGGTACAATGGCGACGGACACACGGACAGACAGACATTTTCTATAAACATGTTTTTTTGGGATCTCTGACCCCTAAAACATGTAAATCCGTCGAAAACCAGAAGTCGAAAAAAATTTCGATTACAATACTTTCTTCTATTGAAGATAGAAGAAAGTAAAAAATTACTTAAAACGTATAAAAAGGATATGCACATTCACCACTAATTAGTTTTAATTTTTTGTTTGTTTCAAATACTTTAAATTTATTTTTGGAAATTTTATCTTGCAAGTTAAAATGTCTTATGTAAAAATGTAATTTCACACAGAAATTAAAGACTGTTTTGATAAAAAGTTGGTATATATATTTTTTAATTATTAATTTATTTGTTTAACTTATGATGCCAGAAAAAACAAGGATTAAATTGAAAATTTGGTTAAGTTAATGGGAAAAAAAAATTGTAACTTTCTATTCAAAATGAAAAAAAAGAGGTTACCATTACCGGATTTCTTCAAAATCTAACTATAAATTTTATTGTTTACATCCGAGTATATATTATAGATTAAAAGCATTTGTGGATTGAAGGGAGTTGACTGTAAAAGATAATTTTTATCCCTAACTGAATAACTTTTTCATCAAGTAAAATGATAATTATAATAATAATTATTTATGTATCTTATCAATAAGTGATTTACCTTTGATTGTACTTTAATTTAGAAGGTCATCCCTTTTTTGTGGCTTCTGTGTGCTGGAATTTGTTTTAAAACAATTTTGATGTTTTCTGGGAGATATATTTATTTTGTAACAAAAATGAAAAATACATTCATCTACAGGATGTTGATCTGAAAATGTCAGGTTGCAGATACAAATTACCGTAAAGTACCGAAAGTGAATATAAGTCGTCGTCCCCGCACCTTCATGTATATGAATTTTTCCTTTTTTTGCAAAAGTGCCATTTATAAGCTCTCCCCTGCAAGTTTCATTTTCTGACGCTTTAAATCTTTCTGTTTTCTCAGGAAATTCCTTAAGTTTTTTGTTTCCATACATCCTAAATGAGTACAGTAATACCTCGACTTACATCAGCAATTCGTTCCAAGACTGGCGACGTAAGTCGAAAACGATGTAGGTCGAGGTACATTTAGATGAACAAAAAGGATAAGTAATAAAAATTCACCAAAATTTAATGAACATATTCTATTGTATTTATACTCGTTGCTACACTTTTCTCGTCCAAATCAATATTTTCAAGAACCGTTATTTCAGCTTCAATAATGTTTAGTCCTTCGGTTAATTTTGCAACCGTCATAATCTTAGGCTCAAAATCTTCATCTATTTTTTCGACAGTATTTTGTTTCTTTAATTCGATAAGTTCGCTGATGGTTAATTCCGGATCAGGAGAATTTATGAGTTCGATAACACCTTCAGCATTCATCTCTAAGTTGAGTTCTCTTCCCTTTTCGACGATTTAATAAATTACGAGAGATGCAGAATCACAATTTTCATGTTTTCTTAGTCTCTGTGAAGGAAAATGACACAGTCTTTTCCAAGCATCTCTCATTGTTTTTTGCTAAACTTCACCACATGAATCCCTTACGACTGTGACCGTATCTGAGACTGAGATGTTAAATTTCTTCCAAAAGTCTGCAAAAAAGTTCAAAGTGCGTCTAAATTAAGGACTTTTTATTCCAGGTCAGATGACGTGAATGCGGGGGACGTAAGTCGGGGTATTACTGTATATATATTATGCAATTTATTTTTATTTAATCTCTTTACATATCATTGTGTAAGAAAGGCATATGTTCTCTATATTATACTACAAATGTTTTCCTTAATTTTTATGTACTAAGATTTAATAGATATTTATATTTTGTTTAAGTTTTATAATTTTTGTTCATATTTCTTTCATATCTAAATTAATTATTTTATGCAAATTTGTTTAATTAAATTGTTATTTTTATTAATGGAAACTACTTAGCTTCTATAGAAGGGAATTTTAAAACCAAAAAATGTTAATTTGATCTGATTTTATTTTGCCAATTGTATAGATCCTGTTAAATTTCATAAATTCCAAATATACCCCCTCCCCCACCCTCCCAATTTTCCTATCCTTTTCACAAAAGTTGCAATTATAAGCCCCCCTTAAAATCATTAGAATTTCCTGTATGCTAAAGGGGGGCTTACTTTTGGTATGTTGTTTTTGCAGAAACTAGCAAATTAGGTTTGAAGAATTGAAGAATATTTTTAACACCAAAATACTTATTACTTTTTTTATAGTTACAAGAAACTAAAATATTTAGTCTTTTTCACTTAGCAATCACCAACTGAAAAAACATTCCACAGATCAAGAGCATGTTAATTGTTTCTGCAAAGCAGTATTCAATAGCTGAACTACACTTCAGCAATATTAAGCATTACTCTTGTATCTTTTTAACACATCATATGAGACAAGCTTTTCGACTCAATGTCAAATGAACTAACTAATAAAATAATAATCATGTTAGTCCTGATTCTAAGCCGTTTTAGCAGGGTGTAGTGTCCGGCGGCCCATTTTATTTCTTTTATGTACCCAGCGTCCCTTTTTAATCCTTCCGATGCACCCGTCAGCCCTTTTTAGCACTTCCTATGCGCCCCGTGGCCTTTAAGAGAGTTTCATAATGCCCAATTGCTTTTCAATGTAATCAACATCCGTCATTTTCTTTTCTTCTATCAGCATTTGCACGAAAGCAAGTGCATATTTTTCTGCCAGGTCCCATTCTTAGCGATGTGATAACGAGAATTTCGAGCATGGAATGTGAACTAATCTGGAATCGAATTTGGATTCATTTTTATCCCACGCAATTTTCCCAGCAAATTTACTCTAGTGAGTGGCATGATACACAAATTTTGATCGGCCCTTTGATTCACGTATTAACAGGGTTTGACTCTATTGTGAAATTCATCAATTGGTAGAGGGGGAAAAAACATTAAATTCAGCATTTTGGATTGGATTTGGATTCATTTTTATCCCGCAAAATTTTCCCGGCAAATTTACTGTAGTGAGTGGTATGGTATGCAAATTTTGATTGATCCTTTGACCTGCATATTAACGGGGCTCGACTGTATTGTGAAATTCGTCAAATGATAGAGCGTAGAGCAAAAAAAACATTAAATTCAGCATTAAATCATGAGAAAAAAAATAGCAAAATTCTTCAATCGGTTGCAAAAAAGAAAAAAAAAGGTGAAATTTGTCAATAAGTTGCGGAAAAAAAATCATGAAATTTGTCAGTCATGGAGGGGGAGGGGAGATAATCATGAAATTCAATTGATCGCGGAAAAATAACGTTTCTATATAAAATTCTATTAGGGGACTCAAAACAAACCAATCCAAAATACTTTTTTGTGAACAAGGTATAAGTGTGGCCTTTTTGAAAATAGTGTGCCCTTTTTGAAAAATTTCCACCTGGCGGTCCTTTTTTCTAGAGTCAACACTACATTTGGACATTCTTCTAAGATTTCACAAATGTACTGCTTTTGTTCTTGTCTCAAAGTCTGTATTAACATACGACTGCCCACAACTGTTTATGAAAACTTGTGAACAGTGGTAGTGGCAGAACTGTGGCAATGGTGGTGTTGGTAGTGCTCCTGCACTAAGTGCTTTCAGTTAAAGTAGGTGCTGGCAGTAAGTTGTAATAACATCCGGCGAAGTAGCAGTTCTTCACAGATAGTGGAATTCCTTTCTTCTGAGAGAGAACGATAGGGTCGAATTCCTTCCCGAAGAAGATGCATGGAATGTCGACGGGGATAATGAGTTTGATCGAGAGCCCGCTAGAGGGAAATGAAAGGAGGTGAAGTCAGTCCGTCTGTGACACAGCAACAAGACGGTCGTTCTCTAAGGAACTGTGTGAGCAGAGATAATTTTTTTTTTGCTGTAAGCATGTGGCGACTGTGATTATATGAATAAGCCAGGATTTTGGCTTGTGAGTTCTAGTGTAGAGAACAGATGCGATTACTTTCATTGTACAGCCGTGGAAAAAAAAAGTAAACAACCCCTCCTAACTTTTCAACAAATTATCGTAGACGGAAGTTACTGGTACCGAACGATTGGAAATAAAGTCTACTTTTAAATGATGTATATAAAATTTGCTTAGGGGGCCATCTTCATATTAAAACGAATCCAAACCTCATTTTTTTCAATAGCAATACCTAATTTTAACGAGATATTTCAAATCTTCGGTTCAAACTATGCCTAGACACCAAATTTCAAGTCATTTGAATGATAAGATTTTGAATTATAAACATTCAAAATTTAGTGCTTCTAATGTTAAATTACATTTTCATATTTGTATTTATATCTGCTGAAAGTACGCTCCTAATATGCTAATTTTTTGTGTAGCAATAATACTAATATGCCCAAACATAAATACGCTGAATTTGCAATTTTTATAATTTTATGATATGAATTATGAAATTATTTTTCGAAAAAATTATGAATTGCAACCTACAATTTTTTTTTGATGGATTTAGATTTATTAAGTCCTGCTTTATGAAAATACAAAATTTCACATTTTTCTTCCAAATAGTTTTCAAATTATGCTTAAAAAACGGTAAAATGATGGTTTAAGGGGCCATCTATGATAGAAGTGACAAGATATTTTGAAATTTCTTATGCTGCTCTGTTATCTAACAGGCTTCATTGAGTGCTTGAGTAGTGCTTAAGGTGCCTTGATCAAGAAGGGGGCTCTCTCGGTTAAGAATCGAGTACCAAACTTCAATTTGGATACAGCCCTTAAAATACGCTCGTTTTAAAATAATTAATTTCTCGGAAACTTATGGTACAAATCAGGGTTGTTAGGTTTAAACTGTGGTTTAAACCAAATGGTTTTTTTCTCTTTTTCCCTAATGTTTTCCTTTATTTTACGCATTATTGAAAAATGCAAAATCCAAGTTATGCAGAAGCTACAAGCAAAGCTTTAGAAAAATGATGAATTAATAAATTTGTGAAGTGACAAACACTTTTAATCAATCAAACTTTTCTTATCAGCTTTAAATCTACATAGCAGACTATTTTTTCTAAAATTAGCTGGGAAGAAAAAAAACCGAGTAGTTAGTTATTTTTCTTCTTTTTTTTAAGCCTTTTATTTTTAAAAATAGCCAAAATGGCAGATTTGAGCTAAATATATACTTTTACTACTTAGATTGCTTGATTAGTTAAGATTTACTAAGAATTACATATGCCTCAATGATGACATAATCATAAGTAATTCTCTCCATTGGTTACTTTTTGTTCTGTATGCTAACGAAAGATTGGCTGTGAGTTTTCTTTGCTGTATCATAGCTACTGGGTTTAGTAAGCCTTTGTTTTTCTTGCATTCCTGGATTGGGGTTTTGCATTATGATTTTATTCTGTTACCAGCAGGGTTGACACAGTTTAAAACAGTTGGTTAACCAACTGGTTTTTTAGAAAAGATCTAATATAATATTTTCGAATTTTTGTAATTTAAGTGTTTCAAATTATTGGATATAAATAATTTCTACTTTTAACAGTCTTATCCCAGCAATCACCGTGAGATATAGTGGGTCTAGGTTATATTTGTGTGCATGTAGAATGCAAATTGCATGTGTTGATGAACATATCTGAAGCTCTAAAGAGAAAATTTAAAACATGTGAATTTAGCAAAGATAAAATAGATTAAAAATATTCAATATTTCGAATAAAATATTTTCCTTTGAGAAAACGTAGATTATTTACAATTAATAACATAAAATGACCTTTAAGATTTCAGTCAAGCTGTAAAAGAAAATTTTCTTGATTGGGGAGATTATCTTTTAAGGCTGTTCTCAACTGCTCTACTCAACAAGAGCAAAATGCTTTGACACATTTACAAATTCATTTTTCATATAAAATTGGAAGGCCTGACTATGGAAGCGATTTGGAATTGAACTGTGTTTTCCATTTTTGATAAATAAATTACCTATTGAGTTATAAGCAATTTTGATCACGTGACAAAGATGTTTTTAACCTTCCTTGAGTAGTTATTTTTCCTTCGCATGGAAATTTGTTTCAAAACGCCAAATTTGACACTATTTTCTGAAAGATCTATTGCGTTTGCAAAAAAAAAAAAAAAAAAAAAAAAAAAAAAACGGAAAACATGGTTTCATTACATAGTTTCTGAACAACAGCATCTGCTAGTTTCATGAAACTAGCAGATGAACATCCAGAAATGCATGAATGCATTTCTGGACAAAAATAAATTAAAACTTATGTCATAAAGTTGCCCTTTCGGATTTGAGTACAGCCTTAAGAATAAAAAAGAAACTCAAGATATGAAGTCTAATAAGAGGGCTTTGAAAAATTGGGTGCTAGCAAAGCACCTGTTTACTTTTAACTAAAATATGCAATAAGATATATTTAAACAGTCTATTGCATAATCAAATCCACTATTTAGATCTGACAAAAAAAATGTGGGGAAATCAAGATACGGTTCGCATGATACATAACAGAAAAAAAGTCTCATGAAAATGCCTAAAATTATATATATTATTAATTTTTAGTTTAGACATTTAGAAGTAATACTTATTATGACATAGCTTAGAAAAAAAGCCTGTGTATTAAGTCTGACGGCTGTTTAAATGTTTTAGTGGATGGCAACTTTTATAAATCTACTTTCCATTTTAAGATCAATGTTTTCAGTATTCTAAAAAGCTGGTAAATAAGTATTTCTATTTATTTTACTGTTGCCTTTTTTTTTTTTTTTTTTTTTTTTTTTTTTTTTTTACCTGGCAGTTTCTGAGGAGAAGTGTCAAATGACAATACTTCTTGAAATGTGTAAAGACTCTACTGCTAAATTCAAATCATTCCAGGAATTCTTTATAAAAAAAAGCTTTACCTTCAATAAAAGATACTAATTCATGTAGAAACTAACAGAAAAATCAGATATTTTAGATTACAAATATTTCAAAGAAATTATTTTGAATAGCCATGGGAAAGTATATTATATTTATGAAATTACACCATATAGTATTATAGTACTAGTAATCAAAAGATTGTTTATTAAGATTTTCAAGGATCAATGTTTCACTATGTAGAGCATTTTATTCATGGAACATAAGACATAGCTTTTACTAAAAATGTTTAAATTTTAAATTATTTTAATTTTCTACATAATTGATTGTAATTATCTAATTTAAATTATTTTTAAATTAAGTTATATTACTTATATATCCAACAATGTTTATTTTTATCAATAAATATACATGTAAATGTAATAGAAAAATATATTTAAAAAAAAACCCGGTTTAAACCAAAAAAACGGGTTTTTTTATTTTTTTGAAAAAAACCCAGTTTTTTACCAACCCTGGTACAAATTGCATAAAAATTTGTTTTTATGATAATTGAAGGGTGTAGAGTCCATTTATGCTGTCAGAATTGTGCATTGCTATTGAAAAAAAAACAAAGTTATGGTTCGTTTTAATATGCAGTTGGTCCCCTTAGCAAATTTTATATACATCATTTAAAAGTAGACTTTATTTCCAATTGTTCGGTACTAGTAACTTTCTTCTACGATAATTTGTTGAGGAGTTAGTAGGGGGTGTTTAATTTTTTTTTTTCCACGACTGTACATAATTTACAATTTTGTTTTTTAAAAATAAATTTGTTATGTTTTTATATTGAATTGCATGTTAATTCAATGGTTTTACTAGCTGTAGTGAATTTTATTAGAGTGGCGATACAAGGAGATTAATAACTTTCTAAGCATCATGTGTATTATGCTATCCAGTTTAATGATTTGCCAGTTACCCAAGGTAAATTGATGTGTGCCGTGACAACAATTATTATAAAATTTCCATGTATAATTACATTTTTAGATTCAGTGGTTTAATTTTAAAAGCATTCACACATTATAATTTTTCTTTTTTATAGGGTGATGTATGTGGTTCTTGTGATGGAAAAATTCATAAGCATTGCAAAAGCAGCTACTTTACAGAAACAAAACGCAAAATTTGCCCAAATTGTAAAGAGACATGGAGATAACTTTATTCAGTTGAATTTTTAAGAATTCATTGATGTAAGGTTTTGTAAATATGTGTAGAACATTAAAGTTTTTACTGCATTGATAATATTGTATATTCTTCCTGTTTTCTTTCCAAGTGTTAAAACCAAACATTGGTGGTACTTTACATAGTTCTGAAAATGCTTCAAATATACAAAACCAACCAGTTCAAACTGAAAAACAGGAAATACAGGGGCCTATAAAACACAGTCATCACTGGAATATTTCTAGAGAAATCCTGCAGAAATAGATTTATAGATGTTTTCTTTAAGAAGTGTTTAACCCATTTTATCCCCTTTTCAAAAAATGTAAATATTTTTTAATGTAATCTTAGTTTTAAAAATAAACATTGTGCTTTTTAGCGAGTTTCTAAATCTAATAATTGCAGAGAAAGGTCTTAAATCAATATGGATTAGTGATGGGCGATTTCGATTTTTTAATCGATTTAATCGATACTATAAATTTTTTAATCAATGTCTTTAAAGGTAATATCATTTTCCTTCAAAAATTGAAGGTAAAGTAGTTGGATGTGCCAATCCCAAAACTTTCTTGTGTCTCATAAATACTAAAACTTCAAAATTCGCTATTACAGTGTCAAATTTAAATGATAACCTATGCCCATCACGAGTTTTAAAAAAGTATAGGTTCATTGAAATATGTGCATTTTAAAAGAAAATAGAAGCATTGCATTTTCCTAACAAATCATTGAATTTCGTCCCACACCCTCTTAGGCTAATGTCAGATGAACATCTTTTTGCATGCTTTTTTCGCTCTTACACCATCCCTACACCTTTATTAGCAGGGGTAGTGTAAGCAGACCTGCCAACTGCTACGAAAAAATCGTAGTTGCTACGATTCCCAGTGGCTGAAACACCGCGACACGGCGACATAGTTGCGGACACAAAAAATCTTTTGCGGACAATTATTATCTGCACTAATGAAGACAATTTAAAAAATTGTCCGCAACTTTCGAACAATTTTTCCCGCGTAAAAAGCGCGAATTTCGGCAAAAAAAGCGCGTAAAAAGTGTGAATTTTGGCAAAAGGTCGGATAAAAATCGTGAATTTCGGCGAAAGATCGCGTTAAAAGCATTAATTTCGGCAAAAGATGGCATAAAAGCGTGAATTTCGGAAAAAGATCGCGTAAAAAGCGCGAATTTCGGCAAAAGAACGCATAAAAAGCGCAAATTTCGGTAAAAGATCGTGTTAATGGCGTGAATTTCGGCAAAAGATCGCGTAAAAAGTGTGGATTTCAGCAAAATATCGCGTTAAAAGCTTTAATTTCGGCAAAAGATCGGGTAAAAGGGGTGAATTTTGGCAAAAGATCGGGTAAAAAGGCGCGAATTTCGGCAAAAGATCGCAAAAAGGCGCGAATTTCGGCAAAAGATCGCATAAAAAGCGCGAATTTCGGCAAAAGATCGCGTAAAAGCATGAAATTCGGCAAAAGATCACGTAAAAAGCGCAAATTTTGGCAAAAGATCGTGTTAATGGCGTAAATTTCGGCAAAAGATCGCGTAAAAAGTGTGAATTTCAGCAAAAGATTGCGTTAAAAGCTTTAATTTCGGCAAAAGATCGGGTGAAAAGCTTGAATTTTGGCAAAAAATCGCGTAAAAAGCGCAAATTTCGGCAAAAGATTGCGTAAAAAGCGTGAATTTTGGCAAAAGATCGTGAAACAAAAGCAAATTTCGTCAAAGGATCGTGAAATAAGCTCAAATTTCGTCAAAGGATCGTGAAATAAATGCAAATTTCGTCAAAGGATCGTGAAACAAACGCGAATTTTGTCAAAGGATCGTGAAAAAATTGCAAATTTAGTCAAAGGATCGCGGACACAATGAAAATTTCATCAAAAGATCGTGGAAAATGCGAATTACGTCACAGGATCATGAAAAAATGCAAATTTCATCAAAGGATCACGGAAAAGTACGAATTTCGTCAAAGGATCGTGAAATAAATGCAAATTTCGTCAAAGGATCGTGAAACAAACGCGAATTTTGTCAAAGGATCGTGAAAAAATTGCAAATTTAGTCAAAGGATCGCGGACACAATGAAAATTTCATCAAAAGATCGTGGAAAATGCGAATTACGTCACAGGATCATGAAAAAATGCAAATTTCATCAAAGGATCACGGAAAAGTACGAATTTCGTCAAAGGATCGCAGAACAAACGCGAATTTCGTCATAGGATTGTGGAAAAAACGCAAATATTGTCAAAAGATTGCAAAAAAAAAAGCCACAAATTTCGTCCAAAAATTGCAGGAAAACGCAAAATTTGTCAAAAAGCCATGGAGAAAATGTGAATTTCACCGAAGAATTACAGAAAAAAAATTTTATTTCCCCAAAAGGACGCAGAAAAGAAAAATTAGAATTTTGTCAAGGAATCATGAAAAAAATGCAAATTTCGTCCAAAAATTGCAGAAAAAATGATAAATTCATCAAAAAGCCACGGAAAAAACGTGAATTTCACCAAAGAATTACAGAAAAAATAATTTCCTCAAAAGGCTGCAGATTTCATTCAAGGGTTTTAGAAAAAACCCTGTGCTTTCCGCACTTGAGGCCTCTGAAGATTCCGAAGGTTTTTAAAAGCATCATTATTGCCTATGTGTAATTCTGCTTATCCTTCACTCTTTAGAAATTCTACAAGAAGTTAGATGATGAAATATTATACGCAAAATTAATGAGAATGCATCATGCTTACCATGTTTTAAATAAAATGATAAAAAATTCCTAGTTTAATTTATTATTTATTCATTAAAATGACATGCAAAATTTGCAGACAGATTATGAAATTTTAAAAGCTTGTCGCAGACAGATACAAAACTTTCTGCCACTGGGCGTACGATTTGGACCTATGAACTACGATGCTACAAAAATCGGTCTTAAACTACGATTTTTTTGCAAAAAACACAAAAGCATTTTTTGTTTCTAGTTGCGATTTTTATCACGCACAGCATATTTTTCAGGAGTGATTCTGTACCGAAATTTCCAAGTATTCATTTCCGAAAGTTTTTAAAAATTGGCCATTAGTTCGAAAATTCGAACATCAAAAAATGCCTATGAGAAAAAAAAAATTCTGGGCTGCAAAAAAAAATCTTAACATAAAACACTCTAATCGTGTTTTTGTAAATATTTATGCAGAAATTCCATTCCTTAGAAAGTAGGGTGCCATTTTAAGAATTCTGTTTTAAGAAAAAAGCATGCAAAAAGTCGTTTTTTCTGATATGAGCCTGGATATCTGCAATGAAAAATCCCAATTCAAAGAGCATAAAAGCGACAGCTGTTGGGCAGTATACACCCAAGCCTAATAAGGATCTATTTATATAAAGTGTAACATAATATGAAGTTTGATTAAATTCCGTGCATTAGTTTTGAGATATGGCTATCATGAATATCATGCAAAAAAACAGCATAGCAGCGCAGCCTGTTACATGATTACCACGAAAAACTCAGGAACAACTTATGTCAATGACTAATAGAATATTAAGTTTGATGAAATTCCGTTCATTACTTGAGATATTATCGCTAACATTGTGTAAATCCTGAAAAACAGTGTTGATTTCAGGGGCTGGTATGGTTGGACAACCCTTCCCACACCCCCGAAACTCTAGAATGTCCCTCTCCACAACCATAGAAATCCCTCTCGGAGAAAAATGTCTGAATTCAACACTGCTAAAAAAAGCAGCATGGCAGCACAACCTGTTATATCATTTACTCAAAAACCTGATCATGAACAACTTAAGGCAATGTCTAACAGAATATTAAGTTTGATGAAATTCTGTTCATTAGTTCTTGAGATATGATCCCTAAAATCCTGAAAAAGTGTTGAATTCAAGGGGGTGACCCAGGGGGACATGGCCCCCCAGAAGGTTTGAGATTCAATGCTTAATGTACAAAAGTCCAATCCCTTCACCCTCTGAACTGTCCACCCCCTGGATCCGCAGAAATCCCTCCCAGAGAAAGTTGTCTGAATTCAACACTGCTGATAAAATCAGCATAGCAACGCTCCCTGTTGGGTGATTTACACCGAAACCTAATATGCAACAATTTATGCCAACGTCCAACTTCACAAGTTTGATGAAAATCCGTGCATTAGTTCTTGAGATAGAGCTATTGCGGAAATCAGGAAAAATGCAGCATAGCAGCGCCACCTGCCAGTAGATTTACATCAAAAAGTAATCAGCAGCAATTTATATGAAGATCTAAGTGAATTTAAAGTTTCAACAGATTCTATACATTAGCTCTTGAAATAGACCGCCCACAATTTTTTTGTCAGAGACAAATAGACAGACAGACAATTTATAAAAATAGTCAAATCGTATTCCAGACAAGACTTTCTAAAACTATAAATCCTTCGAAAACCGGAAGTCGAAATTTTTCACAAATCCAGCACTTTCTTTTTCCTTCTATATATAAAAAAAAGTTTTGATTTGGAAATGGACCAATGAAAATCTGCGTAGATATTCCGGGTAGATCCACATCCAATTTGAATGCTTAAGCGTGGCCTTTCATCGCTAATATTAAAAAAACTCTTGCATACAAAAATATGAAAATCGGTGGTATTATAGAGAAATGTTTGATAAACACGCTGATGCAGACAGTTTTCAAATCGAAGAATTATTTTAAGAGATATTTAATGCTAAAGTTGGACAAAATTGTTTCATTAAATAAGTTTTATTGGAGCAAAAACTGTACATGAGAATTTAATCATTTTTAGATCATTTTATACGTTATAAGTTCCTGGTGTGCAGATTGTATTTATTTTTCTTATTTGACTCATTTTTGAGGTTTTATTTCAATTTTAAATTCAAATTTTCAGCATTTCGACAGATATTTTTTTACAAATTTTAGAAAATGTTATTAATTTAAACTGTTGCCAGTTGTATAAACAGCGCAAACAATAACGTTTACTTGCAATTAAAAATTTATTTTACACGTGACTATTATAAACAGAAAATATAAAAAGCAACTCATTGAAAATTACGTCATAAAAATTATAATTACACTTGAATTTTAAAAGAGACAGAATATTGTAAAATAATAAATTCATAAACATGCGTTAGAAGTCTTAAGTAGGAGAATTTACGTCACATTACACTTATTATATAAAATGAATAAAAAATAATATTGCAAAACAGTTTAAATTTAAAAATTGCTCGAGACATTTATTTGATATTTTAAGATGATCATAATATTTCATTTCTAACAAAAGTATTTTTACGTGAATATTAAAAAGAGAAAGAAAAGTTTGGTGAAAATTTCGTCAGATTATAATTCTCAGATTTAAATTATAATTCAATCTTCCGAAATCTTTTTAAAGCCAATTAAATTATCATGCTGTTAGAGTCTGCGGTGTCTGAACGGGGGTTGACGAGCATAGCTCGTAGGGGGCAGAGCCCCCTAGTCTAAAGACAAAAGAAAACAAGAAAAATGAACGATTCAATTCTACCCGTAACATAGGATCAGAAATGATGAATCGATTCAGTATAGATTCGATGTCGATCTTTAGATGCAGGTAGAATAGTTATTTTTTGATTTACTTTAACTCAAATTGCATTGTGCATGATCCACGATTCAGGTTGAATCGATTCTTACAATTTTACTGTTTTAGTGGCAGAATTGCTGTAAAATTTTGTATAAGAGCCTTTTTTTTCTTTCTAGGTTCATTGTTGAATGGCGGGAGCGATTTCTTGACTGCTCTGGTCGGGATGGGGAGGGGGATATTTTAGAGTACCCTAAAGGGGGGGGGGATGCACATTTGTCCATTAAAAAGCATAAAATCTCAAAACTTTTGGGAGGGACATTCCAATGTTCCCCAGGTCACCCACTGAATTCAACACTGGGTTAAATCGTTATACTTTTGTTTAGAAGCCTCGTTATTCGGGTTACTAGTTTATTATGTTGTATTTTTCAAGTTCGTCCCTTCTAATCTCTCCCCTCCTCCCCTTCCTCGCCAATTTTAATTTACAGGGCCATTCAAAATATGCATGCAATTTTTAAAATGTGCAATTCTCGTTCTATTTTATTATAAATCTACATTTTGAAACCTTGACCAAAGATATATTTGAGGTTGCCCCTCCGACCATTTGGGTCTTACCTGTTCCCCTGAGGGGCATATTTATTGTTTCTTCCAAACCATCTCGTGTAACATATCGTTGGAAAGCTTTTAATGCCTTCTTTTATTTTCTGTCCCTCCCGCCTCTCCCCACCCCTAGTTACACGCTCCTGGCACTTTTTAGCTCGCACGTTATCAAAGCTTGATAGCTCATGTGCCTGCCGGTTCTGTATGTATGTATGTATGGACGTACATACATATGTATGCAACATGATAATTCTCGATAGAAATATCCGATTTGCTTCAATTTTTTTTTCTAGGTTCATTCTGATAAGGTGCTTTCCTGATTAGTTTTGGGGGTTCATTGGTTAAGTACAGAGGGGAAACGGGGACTAATCATCCCCTTAACTTAGATAAACGGGTTTTTCATACAGAATTATCAGATTTTCTTCAAATTTTGGTATATTGGTTAATTTTGATAACGAGCTTCTCTGATTAGATTTGAAGGTTCATTGTTATAGTCTAAAGGGGTGAATGAGGGGCTAATACCACTCCCTAATTTAGATAGATGGGTTTTTCTATCCGATTGGCTTCAAATTTAGAATGCCAGTTTATTCTGATAAGGCGCTTCCCTAATTAGATTTGGAAGTTCATTGGTTAAATATCAAGGGGGGAACAGGGGGGCTAATACCCCCCTTAATTTAGATAAATGGGTTTTTCTATCCAATTTGCTTCAAATTTGGTATACCAGTTTATTTCGATAAGGCGCTTCCCTGATGACATTTGGTGGGTCATTGGATAAGTATAAAGAGGGAAAACGGGGGGGGGGGGGGCAATCCCCCACTTAATTTATTTTTCGAGGAGCATTATTCTTTGAAATAAGAGTATAATATACAGTTAGTGTGAATAGACTGTGAGCTCAATGCCATCAGTTTAACTGGGCACTTTTCTTTTTAATTATTGTTCCAGTGAGTGCACTCTACACGAAAAGTTATCCAATATTATGTGATTCCATTTTGTTTCTGGTATTATTTTAACTGTCATATTAACCCTCCGACTGTCTTGGAAAAGGGCAAAATTGTAATGTTGTTTTTTCTGCATTTTGTTTTAAATGCTTAAAAAAAAGATTATTTGAACATTTTATAAAAAAAACTTAACAACGAATATAAATGCAATCCTTGGAAGTATTAATCATTGTTCAATGTATTAAAAATACATTAAATCAATTGAATTATATTACTTTAAATACTGCTTGTATTGCAGTGAAACCTGGAGCTTAGTGAACGTATTAACACGGGCTTGTCAGTGAGGGGGTTAAGAATAGAAATGATTCTGCTCCATTGATTTAGTCGTTTTAACAAGGTCATTCAAAATATGCATGCAATTTTTAAAACCTTCGTTTTTGTCTGCTTTCATTATAATGCCTCGTTTCGAAACATTGAAAAGACTAAAGGCTTATTTGGCATTGTCAAATATTTTATGTGCTCAGCTATGCGCTTCCCGACCATTGGGGGCTTAGTTGCTCCCTGGGAAGGGGGGCTCCCTTTCTCATTTTTTCAGAGCCCATCTTGTGATGTATCGTTAGAAAGCATATTGTCCCCATATTCATATTTTGTCCCTCTCCCCCTGATCTGTCCTCCCATTCTCCTTTTACATTGGTATCTTACATTCTATTGGGGTCGATCCTTCGATTCGGGTTCAGTCGTTCATTTTTATTTTTCTTTAAATCGTCATTGCACCCGATTCTTGGACGCGGATATTTTTCGATCCCGGTTCTTATGGGAATATATCGATATTTCTATTCTAATTTCATGGAATAATTTAATATATATGTAGGATTTGAAATTAAACATAATTTATGTTCTTTTGACGTGCATGATCAGCAAATTAACTGACACTCTGGTATTTTTATTATCCATGATTTGAAAGCACGAGTTATGAAAATTCACGATCATGAGATCAAGGTTTGGACATATTCAAAATTAGAAAAGACTCAGTCTATAAAATTATATTGTTCACGAAGCATCGGCTTATGACATACCAAGGAAGGCACTGTTAGGTCTAATCAAATTGCTCAAAAGAAGTATATTATAGGTTTTAAGTGAGAAATGTACTGTATTTAAAGAAGGTATCAACAAAGTGGTGTAACATTATTTTTATAGAATTGTATTAAACTGTATGTGTTGTTATTCCAACTTCTAGTTATTCAAGTCATCTATAAATTAACATTTACGTATAATCTTCCTACAAATATGGGGACTCGATGCCAGGATATTAAGCAACTAACAGTGGAATAAATAATCAATATTATGCAACGGAATCTTAAAAGGAAAAACAACTAGTAGTGGAATAGATAGTCAAATATTAAAGAGAAATTGTTGTCAATTGTCAGCGTGAAAAGATGGATTGTGAATTAAGAAGGCCAGTGTAAAAACCGTAATCATATTTATCCAAGTACAATTTTGAAAAACATGGGATCCTTGAATAAAGCTAAAGGAATTGATCTAATAAATCTCTGCGAGGAATGCGGAATTGAACCACCAGAAAAATCGACAATCCCTGTCCTAATAAATCTGATTAAAAGCTGGGAGGATTACGATGAAGATTTTATAAAGGATCGCCTAGAAGTAATTATGGCAGCTAGAAAAGAGAAAGCAGAAGAGGAAAGAGAAAAGAAAAAACAAAAAGCATAAGCAGAGATCAAAGCGAAGAAATTACGAGCACTTGTTGCCTATAATTTACATTACAAAAAATAGTAGTGTTATAATATACATTTAAAACCTCACTAACAACAGTCTAATCATCTCTAATCATAATAATTTTTATGATGTATCTGAGTAACCTGAATTCGACTGTATCACTCTACTAAACTAAAAACATACACAAAGTGAGAGAGAAAGAATTTTAGGAGCCGGGATCAAAGAAGAATTTCAGTTTTGCTAATTTGGCACATTTTTGTTCTATTCAAATATCTATCAATATTTATAATTAGTAATTTTCACCTTAATTAATCTATTGTTAAATAAAGTAAATAATACTATTCAGAAACAGTGTTTTTTGTCTGAATAAAAAAATTTTGCTAAATTAGTAACACTTGAGAAGAGAAAGGGAATTCGCATCTTAAGCGTGATTTTTTTCTCAAAGAACCGAACAGGTATCGCATATTAAGTGGAATTGCGTAATAACCGTTCGTATATTAAACGTGAAATTTTTACATTAGCCTTATGGGCTAATTTCATGTCCAAGGGATCAGAAAAAGTCAATAATTAAACAACCCTATTTTAAAGTTGTCTACAGACGAAACTTTTGTTCATAAAGTTGTAGAATTCTTTGAAGGAGTGAAGAAAAAAAAAATAGTTCAAATTTCACCATTAGTGGGCATTCTTAAATGAATTACTATTACAATAGTTTACAAATTTTATTGCAACAAAACATGCTGTGAAAGCATGACTCCATACTTTCAATTGACACTCCAGAAAAAAGTATGACAGTTGCTTTAAGTACAGAAGGGTTTTCGATGAGCGATCAGCAAAATGTAGGATGCCATCAGTCTACATTTTGTAGAGTAATTAGATTGAAGCTGGTAAAGTCGAGAGAATAGCCTGATCAGACCGAAAGAGGGTATTTACAACACCTGAAAATAAAATCTATATCTGAACCAGATGCATCTCTGTAATCGTCATGGAAGTACTCTTTATTTAAAAGTTTAATTTTAAAACACCTGTGGTATTAATATAAGTGTATGAAGTGTCCAACGATGGCTTACATAATGTGGTCTGCATGCTTATCGCACACCAAAAAAGCCATATAAAAATATTAAGCTACTTTTTGAGGTATAAAAAACGTGTTTCATGGACAAGTGCCCAGTAGGACTTGGTCATTGTTTCGGAAGAATCTAAACACAACCTCAATAGATCGTACAGCAAGCGTCATGTTCGGAAACGAAAAATGGAAACATTTGGATTAAGATTGCATTTCGCCGACTGTGAAATTCATAGTGAGACAAACGGAGTTGTTTATGATGGCCGATTATCTGCATGTGGTATATAAGCCCGAGGTAGGGATCAGCGGGCCGCATCTTAACCGGGTTCAACTGTATATATATCTATCAATATTTAGAGGGAGGGTTGGTTTTGGGGTTTGGAGGCCAAGATCGGTGAAAATATATTGAAATTTTTCTGAATTGCCTCCCTCTGGATGGTTGCAATTAATTGGTAGCTTACTTTTTGTAATAGAAGCTACCTAAAAACTTGTAAGAACATGGTTTATTCATCTCACTTGCCAAGTTTAAAAAAAAGAAAATAATACAGTAAAATCTGCCTATAACGATATTCTAGGGACCGAAAAAAACTATCATTATATGCAATTTATCATTATAGACAGGTTTTAATATGCAAGTGTTATTAAATGATACATAACAAGTAAACAGTAGTACATACCTTACAATAATAAGAGTTTTTGATTGTAAATAGCATACACATTTAACTGTTTGAAAGATTCACATGTTTTTAACAGAAAAGAAATCAGATATTCTTTTTTGTTTAGTTTTTGCTGAGAATGCAGCTTGTATGAACATACTTTTTAATCTGCCGATTGAGTTCAAATATGCTTGTTGAACATTTGATAATGTTGAAACATAATTTTGAAGAGTGTCAATTAACTAAACATCCTCAGCAGAGTATTTTTCTATTATTTTCTGCTGGTGACAGGATAATGCCAGGGGTGATTCTGTTCTGAAAAATCAAGGCAGTCATTTCCGAAAATAAAAAAAAATCGGCCATAAATCCGAAAATTCGGACATAAAATATATCGCGAATTTCGACAAATGATCGTCGAAAAAGATCAATTTTGTCAATCGTTCGAAGAAAAATCGCCAATTTTTGTCAAAGGATTGTGGGAAAAACACGAATTTCGCCAGAGGATCGCGAAAATAACGCAAATTTCGTTAAAGGATCACGAAAAAAAACCCTAATTTCGTCAAAGAATCGCGGAAAAAACGCAAATTTTGTAAAGGATTGTGAAAAAACCACAATTCTTGTCAAAAGATAGCGAAAAAAAAGGCAAATTTTGTCAAAAATAGCAAAATTTTGTCAGAAGATCGCGAAAAACAGCAAATTTTATCAATAGATCACGAAAAAACGTCAAATTTCGTCAAAAGATCGCGAAAAAAAGGCAATTTTGTCAAAGGGGTGCGAAAAAAAAACACGTTGTTAGTAGAGATGTGTCATTTGTTGAGGAACGACTCCAAAGGAACGATTCCGGCAGTGAAACTGAAGGAACGATTCCATTCTGTAAAAAGTAATCGGTCCTTTTCGGTGCGATTCCGAAAAGGAACGGTTCCTCGGATTCGGTCCTTTTCGGAACGGTTCCTCGGAATCGGTCCTTTTCGGAACGATTCCTCGGAATCAGTTCAAAATGTACCGACTCCGAAAAGGACCGAATCCTCGGAGTCATTCCAAAATGTACCGACTCCGAAAAGGACCGATTCCTCGGAGTCGGCCCGAAATGTACCGACTCCGAAAAGGAACGATTCCTTGGGAATTGGTTCTTTTCTTGTAGACTGGCCAGTTTTAATAAATTAAAATACGCTATTTTATTTCAAAATAACATATTTTGATTCAATTAAAGCTGACTTTATTTCCAAAATACCATTCTAATGTGTGTGCCCCCCCCCCCCCCCCCCCCCGCCCTCCTCAAAAAAAAAAAAAAAAAAAAAAAAAAAAGAAAGAAAGAAAAAAGAAAGAAATTGAAGTGTGGGGCGGAGTAGGGTGTTTAATAAACATTACTATTTGATCTTCTTGTGCTAAATTAATCTGAAAGAAATAATTAAAAAAAATATTTTATACGAATTGGATTTTTTCCACCTGAGTGAAAAAGTGCCCGAGATGGGATTCGAACCCAGAAACTTTATGTGCTTTACCGATTGAGTACCTGGACCCCGAAGGTAATGGAACACCATGTATACTTTAATACACTAATACTTTTTCTAATTGGTAAATGTATCATACGAAATGAATTTTTTCTAAATGAATTCTTAAAGCTGTTCTCAAATCCAAAAGGATAACTTTGTGACAAAAGTTTTAATTTATTTTTACTCGGAAATACATGAAACGAGCAGGTGTTGTTCAGAAACTATGTAATCGAGCTGTTTTTTCTGGGTTCTTTTTGCAAACGCAATAGATCTTTCAGAAAATAGTGTCAAAGTGGACGTTTTGAACGAATTTCCGCGCGAAAGAGGCATAATCGCTCAAAAATGGGTGAAAAACATGTTTGTCACGTGATCAAAATCGATTATAACTCAATAGGTAATTTACTGATCAAAAGATGGAAAACACAGTTCGATTCCAAATCGCTTCCATGGTCAAACTTTCCAATTTTATATCTGTCCGTTAAAAAAGGAATTTGTAAATGTGTCAAAACGTTTTACGCTTGTTGAGCAGATCACTTAAGAACAGCCTTAAGAAAAACAAAGAAAATACTTGTTTAATTAATAGTGAAAAATATTTTTTAAAATCTGATTAGAAACAGTTTTGAATAATATAAGAAATATATGTCACTAGGCCATAAAAATTGCATTTTAATAGGATAATAATAACTGATTTTCAATTATTTCAATAATTGTAGAGTTACGCACTTTCATGCATATTTCACTATTTCATGTTTTTTCCTCAAACATAATTTCAATTTGAGAATCCTCTTTGTCAAAAGAAATATATGACCAGCTACGAGCGCTCGAGTACCACTTTATTTCCACAGTTTGGCGTCTTGTTTTTCTCTCCTGAGGAAGATGATTAAAAAAATCTCAAAACTCTCGAAGATTGTTGTTTTAATCAACTTACATTGAGGTTTATTACATAGAGTAAAATCTATTAGAACAAGGAATTTTTGTAAAACGTTTCTTTCTTTCTTAAGATAATGAATATTTCAAAAAGCATAATGTCTAATAATAATAATAATAAGATAACAGTAACAGTGGTGGCTGGGATTGAAATAATTTAACCGCGGTTCGCTCTCTTAATGGCCGTCTTGAGTATAAAAATGGGAAAGAAAAATCACGTGCTACATATAGATTATCGGACTTTCTCCAACACTGCGACATATATGTAAAGCTGCATATTTTATGCTTGTTTCGGTTTAATAGATTTATGTTAACCCTCCGTGTACCAGAGGGGTTCAATGGCCCCGACAGGTACATTTATAATGATATTTCTAATTTATTTTAAAAACTGAAATTTCTGTAAATATGGTTTTTTTTCTGAGATGTTCTATCCTTTTGAGTAGAACATTCCAGAAAAAGTCACATATTTACAAAATTTTCATTTTTTTAAATGTGAAAAATCAATTTGAATGTACCTATCAGGTCTGTTGCACCGGTCTGGTATGCGGAAGGTTAATATTGCATTTAAAAAGTTATATACAAATTTAATTATTGGTTTCCAAAGAATGCACATTGTGATTTTGTACAGTTTTTTCATTTGTTATTTTATTTCTATTTCTTGCTAAATAATTAGAATTTAAATAACTGTGACTTTGTTTTAATTCAACATAAAATAAAAGCAAAAAAAAAAAAAAATATCGTTTATCGTAATAATTTCTTATAATAATTCAGATTTCTTGATCGTTATTGATACTCACAAATCCCGAAATCAATGCCACAATTAATGCCTGTTACTGTGGTGATGGATAATACATATCTGAGTTTAATTTCGATCAAAGCAAGGCTCCCTTCATGCCAAACTAAATTTAATGTTTCAAGACTAATACCAAACTTCCGTTTTTATTGAGGTAAAACTTACTGCAAATATGATACTAAATTTTATGTATTTTCCTTTCTTATTGTTATTCTTTTCACTTAGAAGATTTATTTATTTATTTTCATTTTTTTAAAATTACATAAAGTTTTCTGAAAAGTTCGAATTTAACAAAATGTTTTATCTATTTTAAATAGTTTTGACAGTAAAAAGTTTAACTCCGAATAAAAAATAGTCAAATTCTCAAAAAAATAAGGTTGGTATTATCTATAACACGTTTACAACAAATGTCTTTCATTCAACGGCCGAAACATCGTCAAAAGGATAGTTCTTTATATAGTACTACACTCTGTAATAATAATGGACATACTTTTAATTTGTTTAATTTAATTAAACCAATAAACCGTTTTTCAGTTAAAATGTTAGCAAATTTCAAATTCAAAGAAATAGAACTTTGAAGTTTAGTGAATCACTATATCTAACTGCTAATGAATCTGTTTACAAATCATCTGAAGGAACTTTTACCCATTCGTGTAACACAAGTGTTCCATGACTTCATGAGTTATGAAGCTCCAAAGATCCATATCCAAACAAACATATTAGCATCGCAATTCACTTACACCGAACTGAAGTTCAGTATAAGTAGAGAGGGTGACGGCGGATGAGGGTGTGAAATTAGAGAAATTCCTGTAGGTTCTCGTGAAATTGGAGATTCAAAAAGAGTTGTAAGTTTATTGAAATTCTACGTAGTTAACAGCAGTTCACAAATAGCAATGTTAGGGTATAAGACAAGACATACATCAGTCACTCAGGAAAGACTGTACAAAAACGTGCTTTACTTTTTAACCCTTTCCAATAAAGTTAGTGTTTATGAATGCGGTTTGTCTGTCCCTCAGACCGTCTGTTCACGCTCTAAGGCAAGTCACACACTAAGGCGACACATAAGACATGTCACTTGAATTCGCTAGAAAAACTGGTTTAAAACAAGTTTGTAACAACTTCGTTCTTTGTTTCGACCGATTTTTGCACTTCATGTTGCGCTTTATGTCGTTCTGTCGTCTCAGTGTGTGATATGCCTAACTCCCGTAAATATACTCGGATTCCCATGCAATTGATATATGTTAATGATGTTTACCATGGGATGTTTGGTATCCAGTATGAAGAGTGTAGCATTAATAGTTCATTTACAAGGGCACTCAAAAGTGTTTCGTTACATTATGGTCAACGGGAAAAAATCGTTTGCAGTGCATTTTAATGACATTAAGCTATTTCAAATGTATTAAAATTGATATATATCACTGAATTGCACTACAAGATGATTGCTATATTGCTGGGTGTTCCACTTCTGAACCAGATCCTGAAGACAGTGATAATAATGTTGATGAATTATGTGAAATATCCTGTGTGTGTAAAGTTAGGGAACTGAGGAGCAAGACGATAAAGGGGATAAAGTTATTGAAAGTACGGACACTGGAATAAAACAAACTCTACTTTAACAAGTTACATATCCAAACTAGTAGGACCATCCAAATGAAAAATGAAATTAAGATTACCTAGAGGTAGATTTTGAAGAGGAATCTATGAGACTAAAAATTCCTAGACCCTGGTGACAAATATCAGAGCAATAATAAAATTTCCTATGCAGGATGTCCACTCTCAACGTTCAATGATGTCCAATGGCTAATTCATAAACCGTTAGTCATAGCCATATAGTTCCAATTACAAAAATGTTTTAAATGGGGGTAAAGAAGTATTTAAAAAGTGATGTGTCAATAGAATCATTTCCTGAAAAATTACGAAATTTAATTTTTTATACGGTCCCCCGGTCTTTCAAGTTATAGTTAGTAAAACTTTCCTATTACACTTACAAGTAAGACAAATAAAAGTCCTATTATTCTACGATTAAAACTGACCGAAGTAATTGCTGTTTAAAGTTGAAGTATATTTTTTGCTGCAAAATAGGGGTCATTTACAAATTTGCTAGAAATATAAATAATCTTCAGATATATAAAAAATATAGTTGATAGTAAAATTAACATTGCATTATAAATTTGAAATCTATAATCATTCTGAAATATTAATGCAAAATATACAGCTTGTACTAAACATATAACAGGAAAAAAAATAATAGAATTTTCGTTAAATAAAATGTTGAAAAGCAACAGCCTCGATTCTTTACAAAATGACACATATTTTGAAATGTTATTAGATTATACTAGGATGCAAATTTGTGTTGTATCATGTGTTTTAGCTTTTGATAATTAGTTCTTACGTATTTTGTAGCACTGAATCCAAAAATGGCCTTCATTTTTTATCACAAAGTACAGATTTTTTGCAAATCGTAAATTTGAAAGCTAAAAAGTGAAAAATTTACGGAAATCTGATAGTATAAAATAGACGTGATATTTCTTTAACATTTGATAATTGATTTTTATGTATTTTTTACTATTGAATCCGAAAATGACCTTCATTTTTAACCATCACGTCAGGATTTTTTGCAAATTGTAAATTTCAAAGTTTCAAAGTTCAAAGTTTTAATTGAACCTCCCACATCATCAGATCCCCGAGCTGTTTAGCTGTAAGAATCCCAGTATAAGCCAAAAATTGAATAAATTCTTGGATTAAACAAAATTAAATTGAATAAAAGAAGTTTTACATCCATTTTATAGTATCAGATTTTTGCTATTTTTTAACTTTGAAATTTACCATTTGCAAAAAAGTCTAACATGATGGTTAAATATGAAGGTAATTTTTACATTCATTGCTAAAAAGCACATACAAATCAATCGTAAAAGTTAAAAAATACAACCATCGACTCTATTTTATAGTATTAGCTATTTTTCAATTTTAAAATTTACTATTTGCGAAAAATCCTGACATGATGATTAAAAATGAAGATTATTTTCTGATTCAGCGCTAAAAAATACATAAAAATCATAATTTTAAAAATACATAATTTTAAAAATAAAAAAAAACACAACCATCGCAGTCTTGTGTTATCTAACCTAAAACTTTTTAGTAAACTTGTTGGCAGTAATCTATCCGAAATTTTTTGTGCTATCCTGTAAAATAAGTACATATGGTAAGCACTGAAAATCATAATAATATTTCATTGTCATGTGATTTACGTCAATATGTAAAATTTAACCTCGATCGCATATTTTAAAGTGTGTTGAATTTCGAGTACAAATTTTGAACTGGAAAGACATACATACGATTGTTTCAAGTTAACCCATTACCCGCTGGTGTTGCGTTCACGCAACGGTCAAAATAATCACTCATTCTTAAATTAATTATTTTGTCACCACTATTTTACAATTAAAAAAATTGCTTAATTTAGTGGCCGGAATTTTGATATTTTAATAAAGCGAAAATTACCTTTCTGAATTTGTGGTGACAAGCGACTTTCAACAAGAAATTTGAAAATTCCTACTTTATAGTTTTGGCGGTTAATAAGTTAAATAAAAGCTTATAAAAGTAGCATAATTTTTGTTAAAAAATCATGAAAAGAAACAGCTTCAAATCCTTACAAAAATCTGTCATAATGCGATTTCTTTCAAAGCGCAGCTACACATGAAATAAATCCTTCAAATACGTTAAGCACTTTCTTTACGACCCCCTAGAAGCATGGCTAAAATGTGTATTCGGATGCAGAAAAGTGGCATAAGTCTTGCATTTCAAAGTTTCGTATAACTTCATGAATTCTAGTGTTAGATGAATGGGACTTTTTTGTCTTTCTTTTAAGAGAACAGGGAATTTTTACTAAATATCACTTATAGGGCCGGGGGACCATATAAAAAATTAAATTTCGTAACTTTTTTAGAAATATTTTTATTAATCCAAATGACTTTCAGAATAATTTTTTACCTTATTTAAAACAGTTTTGTAACTGGAACTATAGGTCTATGACTAACGGTTTAGGAATTAGCCATTGAACATCGTTAAGAGTAAAGACACACTGTATAAAATAATAATATAAATGGACGGTCATTTGACGACATATTTTCAAGAGAAACCAATGATTACACTGGAAATCGAATAGACCTTGCGCTGCCCTTAAATTTTCAAGAGGAATTATGCTTTATACCATAAATCATAAAGTTAGAAATAACTGCAAATTAATTGCACACACGATCAATGAAATGAACCTTTAAAAACAAAATCATCTGTCCAAAACATTACAAAATTAAGGCGACTGGATGCGTAAGAAAATGGATGGGTACATAAGAAAATAAATTAGTAAAAAATATTATGGATTGCATGTGGTTCTCTTTATCTCGGAAGTGTTTTTTTCCCCTTGGAATCCTCCATTTTTCAAAATCGTTCTTTTTTTCTCGGAATCGTTCCTTCTTTTCTCGGAATCGTTCCTTTTTTCTCGGAATCGTTCCTTTTTTTTTTGGAACGATTCCGAAAGGAACGACTCCAAAGAACTCGTTCCTTTCGGTGAGCGATTCCGGCTGGAACGATTCCTTAAAAGGAACGATGTTGCCCATCTCTAGTTGTTAGTACCGGGAGTGGATTCCCCCGCCATATTTCCGAAAATGCGATGTGAATTTCCAAAATTTTTTTTTCACTCAGAATCACCCCTGGATAGTGCACCAAACCAGTTTTTTCCCTTCGAACTGTCATTGAATTTCCCACCTCCCGCTCCAACCAAGACCTTTATGAAGAAGAAAGTTGCCAAAAAAGGAATCACCACCAAAAAATAAAACCCTTTTGGCAAAGAAAGCTGAATCATGTTTGTTTCAAGTTTCTCCCAGTCGAAGAATGGAGATCCGTCGTCTGATGTATTCCTGGTGTAAGGTGATCACGCTAGCATAGCTAAAAGAAATCTCACCCACCACAGTTAGTTTACTAACTTTTTGTTCACAAAGAAGAGGATATGATGTCAAAGGTGTTAGGGGAAATAGCCCTTTGTTCCCCTCCCTGTGTTCAATGTCCAGCAACTCCTCCCTGAGTGTAAGCACAAGGATGTTGCATTGCAAATCTTATCAGTAACATTGCAGCTCTGAGCTATCAATGAACTTGCCTAATCAATGAGACAGCCATAAATGCACCGTGACAGTCTTTCTATTCTATACCTTATTCAGAGATTTTAGGAGTTAGGGGGGTGTGTCTTTCAACAGGAAGTTAAAAGGGATTGAGAAATAAAACGTGAGAATTTGAAAAAGCGCAAAATTATCATTATATACAGGTTTCATATTAATCCATTTATTGATATAGACAGGTGCAATATACATTAAATTAATAGGATTTCTGCTGGGTCCAAATGAAGTACAGTGGGTGATTAGTTAACGACACTTTCGCGAGTGATTTTTATGTTAGGATATTGAACACATATTCAGTTAATGAACACCTCACAAAATAAAGCCAAGAAGAAGCAATGCTGTGTTTCAAATTTTCTAAGCTGTATTTAGTTGCATCTGTTGTTGACTTATTACTGCTGTCGACATTTAGTAGTTGCATACATATGGCCTAAATTTTTTTGGCTAAAGGGAATTTGGGCCCTAAATTTTAGGGCGCCTAAATTAGAATGAACAGATTAGAAACATTAATTTTTATATTTTGTGTCCCTTTTTAAAGAAATATTTTTAATTGCAAATTAATTATTTTAATTGAAATTTAATTCACAATTTTTTAACAGGCTCTAGGCTCCATTTCAGCTTTATCGGACCCTGAAGTAAACACCATCTTTTAGAGAACTAGGGAGTTTTTGGAAGGTCAAACTGATATGATTTAATGTAGTAGTCAATGAATGTAATCCTAAAAGTTTTTACAAAGAGCATGCCATTTATTTTTTTTTTTAAATACACCACAACATGGACAATGCTATCAAAATGTGATCTGTTCATACTAAATAAGGACGTATATTAACTGTATTATAAAGGGAAGACTTATATTGTTTCCCATATATTATTTTACTTTTAAGAATGAATTAATTGAATTCCATACAAATCTACGATTGGTTAGTGAACATAGTCTTGGAACGTATTAACTTCGTTAACCAATCACCCACTGTATCGTTATATACAGGTTTATCATTATATACAAGTTTCACTGTATTAAGAAAATTAAAAATACCAATTCACAAGAGTCATAATCATAGAAATGATATAATTAAGCTTTATTATAAAAATGGATTCCACATATTTATGTTAATTAAATAATTTCATCAATACATTATAAATATTTTTCTTTCATCTGAAAATGTGTACATTGTATACAGTACGTGCACAGCTTTTAAGAATCTTGTTAAAAAGTTAGTTTGATCCAAATAAGTGGAATAATAAAATTATTTGTAATTTAGATTCCCAGCCCAGCTATATAAATAACATTAGAGACAAAGCAATTATAATTTATTTCAAAACATCAATTTTAAATATTTATATAACTGAATCAATTTAATTCGTCATCCATGTGAAAACATGTGCATCATATACAGTAGATGTCACTCGTAAGAATCATGGCCAGAATTTGATTGAATTAAACAGCTGATTTCAATATTTAGCAAAAATTATTATGGTTTGTATTTTATTCTAACTCATTTGATTTATAAAAACAGCTCATTGTATTAATTGGTGATTTTTATAAATGTCATATATTATATTTTATTGGTACTTTTGTTTTAGGCCTTCTTAATATTTTTTTTATGTTTTCAGTTGTGTATATTTATGTTTTCATGTTTAACACATGTTAACAATTTACCTACTAAATTTTATTTTGAATGTTATTTCTATGAGTTTTAATTATGACACGAGTTCATTCACATGAGTTCACTATAGAGAACCTGGGAATCAAGGGAAAATTTTTGATTGCAGAATTTCATGGAAAAGTTCAAAATATACTCTAAAACCTGAGAAAATGATCAACTACTTACGGAAAATGCAAGCAATCACTGCTATTCGCATGTGTCTAGATCAACCATACTCAAACTTTTTTTTCTCATGGGCCGCCGCAACACACTTATATAATAATGTAAAAAAGGGGTAATTGAAATAGTAAGATAACAAAGCTATATAATAAATTTAATATAATAAGTATAAATGTAAAAAAAAGATTTTTTTTAAAAAAACATGCTCTCATTAAAATTCCCCCATTTTTTTTTTTTTTTTTTTTTTTAAATGCCCTAAAAAGTAGAATTGGGAATTTTGCCAAATTAGCCAGGTATTGCCAAGTTGGCTTCATATATGGAAACTTATTTTTGTTGCCAAATTTGGCGATAATTCGCCAAGTTGGTCAAATTATGGCATTATTGTAGTAACCCTGCCATTAGTATTTTTCAACAATTAATCATTGTTGAAGCTGATACTGTTTTCTCCGTTAGAAATCAACTGTTGCGCCTCCGTTACCCCCTCCTCCTCTTAGGGATCGAATGGAAAAAAAATCAATGTTTAATTCATGTATTAACGTCAGGAATACACATATATTCCAAATTTCAAAGCTCTATGTCAACAGGAAGTGTGTAAAAAATGAGTCACAAGATTTGACTGTTACACACAAACGTAATTGTAAGTTAAAAGAAAGCATGTAATTAATAGGATTGAATGTTTGTCATGGAAGAAATGTTAACCTAAAAAATTTAAAACCACCATTTCTATACAATATACTTTATAGTAGATTTCTATTGCAAATAATGTAGAAATAAGCTGTGAAGTTTGTTTGGTAATAGTTGTATAAAACTTTTCTGCTGCCAAACGTTTAACCCTAATAAACAATATTGGCTATATGATAAATATAAAACATAGTAATATAACTATGCAGATTTTCCAAATGCTAAAAGAAAGAAAGAAAAAAAAAACCTCCAGAAGATAAATTGAATTAATAAATCGGCCATTTTCTTAATGCAAAAATATTTTTTTAAATGTAGAAATACATAGTACAAATTTAATAATTAATTTGGAATAATGTTTGCTTAGTGTTGAAGGTGTACACATCACTATAGCACAAATAGAATTACATTTAAAAATAACTTTTGACTAAGAAAACATCTTTTAAGATAATTTTAAATTAGAAATTAAGAATAAGAGGACAGATTTTGCCTTCCAATGAAGACACATAAAAGAACAGTAAAGGTCTCAAAATCTTTTTATGTACGTTTAAATTTTCCAAGAATGGATAACAAAAAAAAAAATTACAAGCAGCAGCATTTAAAAGTAATTATTGTGGAATAAATATTTTTTTCCCTGAATGGAGACATAGTTTATCTTCCAGCAGTTGTGCGGCAAGTAGTGTAAGTTTGGAGACACATCAGAGCGGTTGAAAAGGCAAGACATTTAGAAAAGCAGTCTCACTTGTGCCACTTTGACAAGGTTACGTGAAGCCATCCAATGTGAACGCCTTGGCCTGTTAAGTGATGGTGCCATCCTCCTGCATGACATTACTAGCACCATACCACCATACTAGCTATCTGCTCACCAAACTCAAGAATTTCTGCAAGAGTTCAAGTGAGAAGTCTGGAGCTCCTAACCCCCCTCCCCCCCCCCCACGTATACAAGAAAACAGGTTTTTGGCACCCAGTGACTATTTTCCGATTCCAAAATTGAAAGAAACACTTATCCAAAACAAGGTTTTCTTCAAACAGCAGCTGAGAACTGGCTCAATGGGCAGAGACATGATTTTTACCAAGCTGAGTTAAACAAGTTGGTCCTGCATTTTGTTTTTTTGTTTTGTTTTTTTTTTTTGGGGGGGGGGGGTATGTGAAAAAATGTCATCAATTGTTGATGTGGAAAAATTATTCATCCTGGACAACTTTTTTTTTTTTTTTTTTAACGAGAATAAACAACATTGATATACATTACACATGTTATTTAAAATTTGTTCTCAAATTTATTGAAAACAAAAAAAATATATTTTGGCTACTAAATCTTGTTTTGAATGCTATATCTTTTCTTTATTTAATTTATTTGTATGAAAATTGAGATCTTAGTATATGGTACATATGTTTTTAAAAATTTACTGTCAAACTTATTTTTAAATTAAAAATGCTAATATTCTATAATAAATTCATTGTTTACCTTCGATTTGCGTATTCTAGACAAATAAATATTTTAATAAATAAAACAAATAGTATTTAAAAGGAAAATTTTATTTTAAAAATATTTTGATAAATAAATAATATTATAAACATTAAATATATGCACAAATTATTCATATCAGTATAAATTATGTGCAATTAACTATACAGCAAATTTTCTTCCTTAAAAAATATATACAAAGTATTAAAAAGACTTACTACCTTCACTTTGAAAAAAAACAAAAAATTGATTACTACCTTCACTTAGAAAGAAAACAAAAAATTGATTTCATAATTTCACGATTGTTTGCTTAATATTTATTTAGACCTTCCTATTATATTCTTTAAACAAGTCAGCCAGAGTTAAAATATTAAAGTTCGTATTTTTTTTCAATAAATCAAAATCTTCAAGTTAATGCATGTTTTTCAGTTGTCTTGATTTTTATTCTTTACAGTATATTTATAAAATTAAAAAGTATTTGCACTAAAATTAAACAACTTTTTAAAAAGTAAAAATGTTAAGTAAATTGTCACCTTTACTGCATTTTTACACATATCATCACTTCCCCCCCCCCCCTCTTAAACTAATTAATTTTTTGGAAATATCATCTTTAAGTTATAGGTAACACCCATAAGAGTAGTTTAAATAAAATTACCTCAAAATATTAATATCTGTAATGAGAATACAGTTTTATCATTTTCATTAATCTAATGCTAAAAAAATTAATTTTTCCCACTGCACTAGCAAAATTGTCTATTTTCTTGATAATATCATTTTCTTTCACAAAATAGTTAATAATGTAATAGTAAATAATATTGTAAAATACTAGGGTTTTATCATTTTTTTTTCATTTTATGATAAAAAAATTAATTTTTCAAATTGCACCAGCAAAATTGTCTATTTTCTTTCACAAAATAGTTTAATTATATGGCAAAATAATGTCGTAAAGTACTTAAATTAAAAAGTGTAACAAGTTCTCTTAATACATGATTGTAACAGTTATAAAATAGAAGTAATTTACAAAACCCCTTATTATTTCACTGGTTGTATTTTTAAACAAGATACATTAAATGAATCCCCAGCATATTTTGAGACAAGTTCTAGCATGGCAATCTTTTTCTGAGCACATCTAGAGGATTCCAATTCATACAACGTGCATGTGTTGAAGAGTATACCATCATGAAGGCAAGATGATGGATTCTTTTCGATAGTTTTTTCCAAAAGGGAGAGGGATTCTTTGAGGCGACCCATGTAAAGCAAACACACTGCCATATTATTCGCAAGCTGAAACATAATATAACAATTTTACTGGAAAAGAAGTTAGATTATATATTTTTTATAAACTTATATTCTTAAAATGCATACTGTTATGTTGTATTTATTTTGTTATCTAAACTTAGTATATAAATGATGTATATTAAATTCTTAAAGTTAAATGATAAGTTACGTCCTTGGATCTTTAATAAATAAATACATTGATTTATTAATACACAAATATTTTAACCTTACAATTTATTAATACTTGACTCTGTAAATGTCTAAAACTTCTATTAAATTCCAATATAGATTCCACCTTTTATTTAAATCATAAACTAAATATGTCCATTGCGTTGTGTTCCTAACGGTGCTCATATGAAATCTTATAATATTTAGGGTTTTTATCTTAAAATACTTGAAAAGGCTAGTCGGAAGTTAATTAGTCAAGCGACCATTTATTATTTTAAGAATAATAACAATAACTTCAAATTAAAATACTAAATCATATATTATTTGGGAATATTTTATTTAAGTAATTGACATCATGGATAAGTGGTTTAATAAAAATAACATTTTTACAAATCAGCAACGAAAATGATTAATATAATAAAACTAAAATAAAGCATACTAGATTAATTGAGCTCGGGTGGTTCCTTCAAATTATTTCATATTTTAAAAAACATACTTAAATATAAAGTCAGGAACTTACCAGGAGTTGAGCAATCTATATCCATAGAAACCAAAACATTTTACCTAGTCATAGTCCATATATCACTTTTGTGGATTCCAGTTAATCCAAAAGTCCTACTGTAAGGCCACCGTGCAGAAACAGTCTCTTATAATCAGATCCGTTTAATCCTTGAATAATCCAAGCGCAGAAACAGTCTCTTATCATCAGGTCCATTTAATCCTTGAATAATCAAACAGTACATCAGTTGCCACTTTTCGGTACATCCGGTTAATCTACTGTCGAACGGTAAGGCCACCGCGTGGGAACAGTCAATTATAACCATTAGGTAAATCCCTTTTCTTCGCGGAAACAGTCACTTATAAACCTTAGTAGAATCTATTTTCTTTTAAAGTGATGATAATACCCCAGTAATGGTTTCTCGAACTACTTGCAAATATTCCAACACTGTAGTTTCGAGAGATCCTAGTCATCATTACACGGTATAAAGGATCGCCTCACATCCCGTTCCGTAACTCTCCCCTTTAAATCCATCAACACTGCCGAGTTATATCCGTCCAGAGCGATCTCGTCTACAACGGGGAACAGCAAACTCTTCTAGTCAACAGAAAAGCCAATCCTATATTCCTTTACTGAGTGTACATTCAGGTAAATCTCCGTATCAACCTCTACGTATCCATCTCCAATATTTCTACTATTCATTCCAGCCGGAGCATTAGCCGCTGTTTTCCTCAATATCAGAGTCAGGAGCTCCATTCCTTCGGGATACGCAACTCCATCTTAAACTACCACTCATCTCCAAAACAAGTGCCTTCTCCCATCCTTTTTTCCTTACCTCCCTCAAATCCCAAAACTTCCCTTTCTATCTTTTTTTTAATTATTATTTAAGACGGGAGGTACCATGACACAACTTAACTTTTATTGGCTAAAATTATCTACGCCCCCTCTGACGCCATGAGAACGCTTGAATTTTTAAGTAACGCTAACCTCTTTTAACCCCCTTAAGCTGCACAAATATCCCAGACATTTGCTGCCAAATTTATTGTTTTTGGAAGGATTAAAGAACGTCAAACCTAGATCACCCCTCTTGAGTTTATTGCTGCAAGCAGGGATCACTCTAGAGAGGTTTGGCGGGGCGGCCCGCCCTCGTGCCCTTTTAAAAAAAAATCCCGCCCTTCTTGCCCCTTTTCCAGGTAGAAATCCGCCCTTCTTTTTTTCTAGGGTACAATCTTGCCTTCTTTGTATTGTACTTTCAAAAATTCCCCACTATCGTTCCTTTTTAGATTGATAAGTCTGGAGTAATTCTCCCCTTTTCCTCCCACTCTCTTTGTTCTCTTATCTGTGGTATGTCACTAGACCTCCATTGAACAAAACTTAAAGGAGTAACTGAAGCAAAAAATTCTTTGTCATTGATTCATCTCACCAGCTCTGGTGAAATAGTATTATGACCATTTGTTCTGATCTTTGACCACATGATAGCTTACAGGAAGTCTATAAAAAAAAATCGAGAAAAAGAATTTTTACTTTTATTCTGTAGTCAAATCAACCCGTTTTTCTAAAAAAAGGAAGAAGTTACCTTAAGTTTTAAAAATGTCATTCAAAAATCATAGGAAAAGGGAGAATGAACGTGAATATATTAAAGGCTAATGTCAGACGAACGTCTTTTTGCACGCTTTTTTGCTTACGTAATACGCAAGCAAAAAAGCGTGCAAGAAGATGTACGTCTGATATTAGCCTAAATACACAAACAGATGTGCTAAAGTAACGGATTATTTCACAGAAAAGATCGAGAAGGTACTTCCATTATTTTTAATGCTTTTCATACGGTAAAATTACGTAAATTATAAATGTTTTTATAAGGAAGGGCGGCTTTAATATCTATGTTTCTTTTTTTTTCGGCGCCCTACGGTCGATATATTGTAAAGAAACTTAAATTTTAATCAAGAATTTTGTGTATTTTCCTTCTTATAGTTTTTAGTGCCCCGAGAAGTCCCCCCCCCCCCTCACTAATTACAAGAGATCTAAATTCCATCCGAAAGGAAGTCTTTTCATGATTAATTTATTATCCCATCACAAATTAAACTTCCACTCGGTCATCTTTTTCAATAGATAAAATCTTTCTCTCAAGTCTCAAGTATCTTCATTTAAAAAAATAAAAAAGCAAACAAAATCGCAAAATAAAAAGCGGCCTTTGTGGAGATCGATATTAGCTATTTAACGCAAAAAAATCATTTAAAATGTATTGAAATGCAAACTAGGTATTTCAAAAATTTCACCCATAGGATTAACATTAGCGAGCGGGTGCTTTTGCGTGAGGGAAGTAGCGTCTTACAAGTCTTACGGCCGCCCTTCCTTCTCTACTTGATATCTTGCAAACTGTAAAAGCGATTTTTAATCATGAATTAGGCGAAATCTACAAATTAAAATTATTGATAAAAGAAATTTATGTATTAAGGATGCGGAGTATTGATTCCGCATCCCTAATAAATAAATTTCTTTAGGCGCAGGGGAGACGGAATGGCGGAATTCACGGCAAAAATGTTAACTAGGAAATTTACATGAGACAAAAAAGCTGCATCAGAAGGCAGTTTGGTTCCCAAATCTCTTGGCAGAGCGCAAAAATAGCCTACTTTCAAAAGGAAAAAAAAAAAAAAAAAATCGGCGTTCTGTATATATATTTTATCCAAGTACGGGATTTTTACAAAATAAATGTTTTCCAGCCATTTATTTATTTCCATTTTTACCCTCCTCTCGTCCTATCTTTCACATATAATACAACCAAAAACAAAACTCCTAAAATATACTGCTCAACTGTTAAACTACTTTTAGATGCTTATAAATTAAATCATGACAGAATGAAATACCTAAGCTACATTCTCACTCTCAAGTACTCAAAGATTATTCATAATACGCATCAATAAACAAACATTTTTTTTGAACGTGGTATATCCATACCTGCCAACTGCTACGAAAAAATCGTAGTTGCTACGATTTGGACCTATAAACTACGATGCTACGAAAAGCGGTCTTAAACTACGATTTTTTGCAAAAAACAAAAAAAAACGCATTTTTTGTTTCTAATTGCGATTTTTATCCCACGCAGCATATTTTTCAGAAATGATTCTGTTGCAAAATTTCAAAGTATTCCTTTCCGAAAGTTTTAAAAAACTTGTCATTTATCCGAAAATTCGGACATTAAAAAATGCTCACGAAATAAAAAAAAAAAAAATCTGGGCTGCAAAACAAACTTCTTAACATAAAACCCTCTTTATGTATATCAACCACAAGTGAATCGTGTTTCTGTAAATATTTATACAGGAATTCCCTTCCTTAGAAACAGGGATGCCATTTTAAGAATTTCTGGAGGCAGGTGGGGGGGGGGGGGGGAGGAATCTTTGAGGGGCAAGATTTGAAATAGTGTGCAAAATCGTACGATTTGTACTATTTATTATTAAACATTTCAATTTACTAATTATTATTAAACATTTCAATTTTGTGTGGTAAAAAACACAAAATTTGTCAAAAGTTCGTGGTAAAAAGTGCAAATTTCAACAAAGAATCGTGATAGAACTAGTCGGATGTACCAATCCCAAAACTTTCTTCTATCTCATACATGTTAATACTTCAAAATTCGTTATCACACTGCCAAAATTAAATGGCAATCTATGCATCTCATGAGGATTCTAACGATATGAAATTCCGTGCATTAGTTCTTGAGATATGACTATCGCTGAAATCGTCTAAATTCAGCAAAATGCTGCCTAGCAGCGCCACCTATTGGATGATTTATACCAAATCCTAATCAGCAATAATTTATGTCAACGTCTGACTGAATCTGAAGTTTGGAGAAAATCTGTACATTAGTTTTTGAGATAGAGCAATAGTGAAAATCGTGAAAATTTCTGCATAGCAGCGCCGCCTATTGGGTGATTAACACCAAAACCTAAATAACAACATCTTGTGTCAACATACAACTAAATCTGAAGTTAGATGAAAATTGGTCCATTAGTTCTATTGATAGAGTTGTTGAGGCAATCGTGGAAAAGGCAGCAGAGAAGCGCCACCTGTTGGGCGATTTACACCAACACCTAATCAGTAGCAAGTCATATCAAGGACTAACTTAATCTGAAGTTTGATGAAAATCCGTGCGTTAGTTCTTAAGATAGAGCTATTGGGGAAATCGTGTACATCCTGCAAAATTCATCATAACAGCGCCACCTGTTGGGCGATTTACACCAAAACGTAATCATCATCAATTCATATCAAGGACTAACTAAATCTGAAGTTTGATCAATATCCGTGCATTAGTTCTTGAGATAGAGCTATTGCGAAAATCGTGAAAAATGCAGCATTGCAGCGCCACCTGTTGAGCGATTTACACCGAAAACTAATCAGCATCAATTTGTATTAGGCACGAACTGAATATCAATTTTTATTAAATTCTGTGCATTAGTTCTTGAGATAGAGCGCCCACAAAATTTGTGTCACATACACACAGACAGACAGACAGACAGACAGACAGACAGACTCACAGAGTCACAGACAGACATTTTGTAAAAACATGTTTTTTGGAATCTCTGACCCCTAAAACGTGTAAATCCGTCGAAAACCGGAATTCGAAAATTTTCATGAATCCAATACTTTCTTCTTGTAAAGATAGAAGAAAGTAAAAATGTGAATTACGATTGTGGGGAAAAAATTGTGAATATCCTGAAATGGTCGCGGGAAAAAAAAAATTCGAATTTCGTCAAAATTTACAGCACTGGGCTAAAAAATTGGAACCAGGTTTCTTTTACAAATGTAAAAAAAAATGCTGCAAAACGAGAAGAAACTTTAAATATCGTATAAAAATTTTCAGAAAAAAAAATTTACTATATTGAGTTGAAAGACTGAAACCTTATTCATTTTACGAATGTCAAAAGATGGCTCCGAAACACGAAAAACCAACCAACCAACCAACCTCCAGATTAATTTCAATATTCTGTGCTACGATTTCTCATTTTCAAAAGTTGGCAGGTCTGTATATCACGTAATCGGAATCTGCAAAGTCAGATAAAAATAAACGATAGTTGAGTTAGAATTTACTATCAGAAAAAAGAAAAAACAAAATTAACTATGCATTGGAAGTAGAGGTCTGTGCAGACCATATTTTTATGCTTCGGCACAGTGTGAAAGAAAAAACTTCGATTCGGTCCGTCCCAGCCTATAAAAAAATCAGTGAAAACAGTACCGACCCGGGCCGTGCAAAGTCAATTAAATCGGCCCCTTTCCAGCCCGACTCAATTTCTACAAAAAAAATTCAAATTTTCTTTTAGATACGCAATTAAGATTATTTTAAGGAATGCTGCACACATATTTATGGGAAAATTTTACAGTACGTTTTAGATTACGTGTTATTATGACAAAAAAATACACAATATAATAATTTAGAATAAAAGAAAAAAGTAGCTTTAAAAACATCATAACTTTTTAAGCTGTATAATAAAAACATTTCTGAAAATATTTCTCCATAATTTATTAACGCTGAAATCTAAAAGATCCACTTTCTGACACATATCTGAATTCATTTTTTTCAGAAACGCAAAAAAAATAACAGGTGCCCTTATTCAGAAACTATGTAATCGAATGGCGTTTCGATGTTTTAATACAGACAAAAGATCTTTCAGAAAATACTTAATTTTCTTATAGGCACGTTTAATTTTTTCGTCGGCTCGGCCTGGCACGATCCACGGCCGATTTTTTTATTATTAGATTCGGGCCGGCCATTAATCTTTTTTCTGCTGATATGGTCCGGATCTGGATTTCTTTGGCCATATCAGTCTGATAATTGTTTTTCAAATTGTGACAAAATGCTCCTTTAATAAAGAATGGAAAATGCAAACGATAAGACGGAATCCCCCCCCCCCCCCTTCCTTTCTTCTATCTTTACAAGAAGACATTATTGGATTCGTGAAAATTTTCGACTTCCGGTTTTCGACAGATTTATACGTTTTAGAACGTCCTGAACACGATTTGACTGTTTTTAGAAAACAGTCTGCCGGTCTGTCCTTACGTGACAAAAATTTTATGGGTGCTCTATCTCAGGAACTATTGCACGGATTTTAATAAAACTTTAAATTCAGTTAGACCTTGATATAAATGGGTGCTGATTAGTTTACAGTGTAAATCGCTCAACAGGTGGCGCTGCTGTGCTGCATTTTTCACGATTTCCGCGATAACTATATCTGAAGAACTAATTAAAGGAATTTCCTCAAACTTCATATTCTGTTAGACGTTGACACAAATAGACGCTGATTAAGTTTTGGTGTAAATGCCCGAACAGGTGGCGCTGTTGTGCTGTATTTTTCACAATTTCTGCGATAAGTATATAGTTTGAACTTATGTACAGATAAGGGGTGATTATGAGTAAAAAATAAAAAAAATCTGAAATTCACAGACAATTTTCTGAAAGGTTACAGAAGAATGGGGGGGGGGGGATCCCCTCGCGACATTAACTATGCGTTTTTTCCGCGGCCTTTTGACGAGTTTCGCGTTTTTTTCGCGGTCCTTTGACAAAATCCGCGTTTTTTCCGTGATCCAATAACAAACTTTGCATTTTCTCTGCAATTCTTTGAGTAAATTTGCTTTTTTTTTTTCGTGATACTATCATAGTTGCCAACCTGTACGGATTGGCCATACAATGTACGGATTTCGTTCTAAGTGTACGGTTGTACTGATGAACAGTACAATTGTACGGTTTTGCGCGCGGGGAAAGCGATCGCGGAAAAATGCGAATTTCGCCAAAGATCACGTGAAAAAAACGCTTATTTCTTCAAAGGATCGCGAAAAAAAACGCTAATTTTGTCAAGGGATCTCGAAAAAAGGCCCAAATTTAAAAAAAAAAACCCGAGTTTCGTCAAAGATCGCGGGAAAAAACACTAATTTCGTAAAGGGATTGTGAAAAGTACGCGAATTTCGTCAAAGATCGTGCGGATAAAACGGAATTTGTTCAAAGGATCGTGAAACGAACGCAAATTTCATCAAAGTTTGTTGGAAAAAACACTAATTTTATCAAAGATATTTGAAAAAAAAGCAAATTTTGTCAAAGGATCGCGAAAAAAACTCACATTTCATTAAAAATCGTGCAGAAAACCACTATTTTTGTCGAAGGATCGTGAAAAGAACGAGAATTTCGCCAGAATACGCGTAAAAACGTTAATTTCGTCAAAGGATTGCGAAAAAACGCGAATATCATCAAAGATCGCGGGAAGTAACACGAAATGCGTCAATGTTCGAGAAAAAAAACCCACGAATTTTGTCAAAGATCGCATAAAAAACGCGAATTTAGTCAAAAGATCGCGAGAGGAATGCGAATTTTGTCAAAAGATTGCGAGAAAAATGGGTATTACGTCAAAGATCACAGGAAAAACGCTAATTTTCTCAAAAGATCGCGAAAAAACGCTAATTTCGTCAAAAGATCGTGAAAAAAAAAACGCGAATTTCGTCAAAAGATCGCGGAAAAAACACAAATTTCGTCAAAAGATCGCAAAAAAACTCAAATGTCGTCAAAAGATCGTGAAAAAAACTCAAATTTTGTCAAAAGATCGCGAAAAAATAAAACGCAAATCTCGTCAAAAGATCACGAAAAAACCCCGCAAATTTCGTCAAAATATCGCGAAAAAAACGCAAATTTCGTCAAAAGATCGCTAAAAAAAGCAAATTTCGCTAAAAGATCGCGAAAAAAAGCAAATTTCGTCAAAAGATCGCGAAAAAAACGCGAATTTTTCACAGGATCATGGAAAAAATGCGAATTTCGTCAAAAGCCCTAGAAAAAACTCCCGGCAGAGAATCCCCTCTTAACCCAACCTTTTGGCTGTAGCCTTTAAGAAAATTTGCTGTGAATTTCAGAATTTTTTTTTTTTTTTTTACCTTAGAATTTCCCATGCAAAAACATTTTCTTATGAAATCTCACGTTTCTATTTTGGAAAAAAAAAAGACTATACATGAATATAGCATAGAAAATGTTATGAAAAATCACTTTTTCATTGCATGTGCATATGTTATGCATTTTTAAGCAAGTAAGAATACGTCATAAAAATTATAAGGATTTCAAAATTGACATGTTGGCAGGTATGTACTATGATGAAATTTGCGTTTTTTATCGCAATTTTTTTGATGAAATTTGTGGGAGGTTTTTTCGCGATCTTTTGACAAAATTTGCGTTTTTATTCGTGATCCTTTGACGAAATTTGAATTTTTTTCGCAATCTTTTGGCGAAATTTGCGTTTTTGTTCACGATCCTTTGACGAAATTTCGTTTTTTCCGCGATTCTTTGACGAAATTTTTGGTTTTATGCCTTGATACTTTGACAAAATTCGCGTTTTTTCCGTGATCCTTGAATGAAATTCGCGTTTTTTCGCGATTCTTTGACGAAATTTGCGTTTTTTCCACGATCCTTTAGCGAAATTTGCATTTCTCCCGTGATATGAAAGTGTATTATTTCGGAGATTATATAAAAGTAATATTAATGTGTTTTCTAAACAGTATGCAGTTATTACAAAAATGCCCTTTTTTAAAAAATAATGTGACCTTTACAAAAAAAATGCCCTTTTTTGTAATATGCGCCCTGCCCTTTTTTATGTTCTAGAGTGATCCCTGCTGCAAGGGTCAAAAGCCCAGCCGAAAAGTGCGGAAATATCTTTCTCATCCATTGAAATTCAATATTTTCATCCGTCCTATACCCAACTGTAAACACATATCTAACCACTCTGTAATGAGAAAAACAGAAAACTCAGACCCCTCTATTTATCTAAACATGGACCCTCAAAAGAGAAAATAACATATATTGCAGCTGTGTTACATTCCTTTCCCAGTGTAAATTTTCTAAAATTCCCAAACCCCTTCAAACACATCATAACAATACTAAGAGTACTTGGGAACTAAACAGTGGAAGTTCTGCATCAAGTTGACCACTTGACTGGGACATATGCTATATACAGCTTATCGTCTGGGGTTAAAAAAAAAAAAAAAGAGTGGGGTTGGGCACTGTATGACATAGTCCTTCAGAGGTTTGTAGCTTTTTTTTTTTTTTTTTTTTTTTTTTTAATATTCTTAAATTTTAGCATACATTTTTAACAAAAACTTTTTGCAATCTTATGCTTTGTGATTCAAAATAGAGGTTATAGTGGTTACCTGTTAAACTATTGATGACAGAAATATACTTCTATTTACAAAAAAGTACACAAAATAAAGTACAGCTTTTAGATATGGCATTTATTTTACAAAAGATTGTATAGATATTAAAACATGAAATTTATTTTTTTGTACAGTCCCGGGGTCCTATATGTTACATTTAGAAATGTTTTCTCCAACAAATAAAATATTATAAATTCCATTCTTGTATGATTAAAACTCACCGAGTTATAATACTTTAAATTTCATGAAATTTCAAAAAATCATCTGTCCATTAACTTTTGAAGTTGGTTTAGTGGAAATTTCAAAATTTTAATTAAAAAAAAATTGTCATTAAATTTACAATGATCAGAAGCATGTATCTTGCCAAAAAAAAAAAAAAAAAACCTACTCATCAGATTAGCAAGTTGATCGATATTGATCAATACATTGTACTCATTATTCTCAAATGCTCTACTTTTGCAGCCATGTAAACCACGATATAAGGGTCATTTTGTAATAACGTTAAAATTTTGTTGAATTAAAAATGTAGAAGATCATTGTAAAACAAACCATAATGTATCTCAATTTTCTTGTATATTTCTGGAAATAATTGATAAATGCTTTATACACTATTTTTTCAACAGGGAAAATGCTGTAGTGAATCTCAATAATGTAAATAAATTTTGTGGCTTTCTAAGCATTCACAAAAGTTAGAGCACAGTCAGACAGTACAAACTGAAGTTATAAGCACTTTTTCAACTATGTTGGAAAGTGTTTAAAATATACTTCCATTAAAGGTGAAAATTCCCAACAATGAAAAAAAAGGATCTGAATTTGAAAATATAAATTATTTTGTTTATTAAAGGAATACAACTATTACTTATAACACATTTATAACAAATGCACTGCATTTAAAAAGAATCAAAATTATTCTACTCACCATAGCATTGTTAGGATTTAATGTATAAGCTTGATGATAATGCTTATAAGCTTCTTCATTATTATTATGGGCAATTGCAAGCAAAGCCCTAAAAGAAAAATAAATACAATATAAACTGAAGTCCTATTTTATTTTTCAAATCTTAAAAATTATTATATAAAATGAAATACTAGTAAAATAAAAATACAGTAAAACTAGTAAAACATAAACCTGTGTAGAACAGAATCCTGTTTAAACTAAAAAAATTTCAAGATTGTGATAGAAGGAATACCATATAACTATATATACCTTTTAAGACAGAGACCTGTCAAATGGAATTTTTTTCTGGTTCCTTAGAAATTGTTTTCACAGTTTTAGTGCATAATGTAACTATGAAATTATTTATGGTCAAACCGATCAATGCAAGTCAGACTGGCTCATCATCAGCAAAATTAAGAATAAAATTTTAGCAATTAAATTTAAAAAAAACTATAAAATAATATAGATTCACAAATATAAAAAATAATGTAAGAATTGTTTATTTTTATCTATTACAGAGATTCTTTATCTTAAATTTACAATTTTTTTTTTCTTTTTGAAGGAAAAAATAATTGCTTTCCTCAAAATATCAAGTATGCATAAAAAATTCTACCCTTGAGTTATCTGATGTATTTACAGTTATGAGGTAATATTTAAAGAATAAAAAATTTATATTTATTATTATTATTTATATTTATTATATATTAATTTAATTTATATTTATTATATTAATATTAATTTACAATCTAAACAAGGTAAAGTATAAAATATTTGCAAATAATACACTAGTTTATATAATTAGTTTAATTTTTAACATGAATGTCGCATTTAGTTATACAGCAATAAGGTTTTAAAAAAAGTAACAATTTTTTTATATGCACAATACAGCTTTTCACACATTTTTGCTTCATGTACAATTAAATTTTAATATGCTTAAATATATATATGTTTTATTTAAAGGTAAATATTCTTAAGCATAAATTTCATACTTTAATACACACACAGTGAAACAAATACTATGTCTAACAGCTACATTTGCTTTGAATGTATTTTATAACTGAAATCATGTTTCTATAATTTGCGGTTTAACACATAATAATCTCTATTTTGAATTACCCATGTTATGTAAAATTAGAAAAGTCAGTGAAAAATGTATCAACATTGTATTTTTTAATATATTTCAAGGCTATCTAAATATAATAATACAGATCTAAAATTACTGTTCATGAACTTTTTATTTTGAATAATATGATGACACACCATTTTAAGGGGGCAGTTTCTTTAAAATTGATCAAAAAAATTTATTTAAAAAATATATATTAAATGAAAGCCTGTTTAATTGTGAATATTATGACATCTCGTTTTTACCCATACAGCAATTATTTTGCGAGATATTGTAAATTTTGTTAATACACCCAGCACATTTACCCACACAAATTAAAGCTTAAAATGGCTTTTCTCAACGTTCATATTTTCTTCACTTTCATGCTTTAAAAATGCTAAGGCTTTTATTGTATTTGAGATAGAGATTTAAACTTTTTTTGTACATGTTCTTTATTATATATGTGATAAATCTGTGCATGAAATTAGCCTTCAGTTTTTTTTTTTTTTTTTTTTTTTTAATAAAAGTATATGAAGATGTCTTAGATTTCATTGTTTATGTATATCAGTATATATGTATATATGTATATCAGTAAAAAAATATATTAAATGTATCTAAAAAATACACGCGCAGTTTTGTGTAATACACATTTGAAAATCTTAAAAGAAAAACTGGTCAAAAATATGAATATTTAAAAAAAGTAAGAGAGATTTTTGAAAATTTAAATTTTTCATAAAATTTTTTTAATTAAATATGTAGTTAAAACAATTTTTATTTTCAAAAGGTGCTTTTAGTTGAAGATTGAAATGCAATACCACTTGAACCGTATTTTTTTTAAATTAAAAAAATTGTTGAAAAGGTAAACGGTCCAATTATTAATTATTATAGATTATTATTTAATATGAAAATTTATACTTTACTTATTTATGTATTCCTCCACAACGTACTCCTGTGATTTTTCACAAGAAACTGAGGCAGCTTTAGTGAAACAATCTTGGGCGTATTTTACATCTCCCAGCTAATAATAATAATTAAATATATTTTTTAAGAATTTAAAATTTAGAAAGAAAAATTTTAAATACATCAAATATCATTAAGGCACATTGTATCAGCACATGAGAAACTTTAGAAGAACAATAAGAAGCTGAAAATACAAAATCATTTGGACTGTGGCAATTCTGGATTTTTGTATTTTCTGGATTATTGGCGATTTCTAATAACAGCATATATATATATATAATTATATATACATACATAGAATTCAAATTGCCTAGTTGTAATCCATCAGCCAAAAGTATGCTTCCACCAATTTAAATGATATATTTAAAAGGAAAATTATATTGACTTTTATTAAAAAAACAATTCAAACAATTTGAAGCAATTGTGTTAAATGGTGAATTAATCTTGAAAGGGTGGAATGACTATGGTAGTGAACATTTCAAAAGCAATTAAATTTTTTTTTCCATAGATCTGAAATATTTTACTATGATTGCATCAATATAACATTCACAGATCTTTATTTCTACACATAAAGAGACTGAACTCCCAACAATTTCTTAAAATATCTGTAGTATAAACGGAATAAAACGCTACTGAAAATTAGATAATCATAATTATTCAATTTTGTAAATACATTTTGTATTTCTAAGACAAACTGAATTGTGTATTTGCAAAAAGTTCCATAAAAATTCTAAACTTTAAGAGCATTTTCCGAAAGATTCAATGGTTCTGTAGGAAAACAAAAAATGCTATTTGATTTATTATATGAATTAAAATATCTGCTATTTGGACAACTTTATGAATAAAAGTGACTTCATGAATGAGCCAGAAAGTTTTTTTTAAAAATGCCATTTAAAAAATAGCTGCTATTTTTTTCTTTTTACTGGTTTATTGACATCTAAATTTTTACATTCCATTGCAAATATAATTAATAAAAAATAACTAATAATTAATACATAATAAAAGATAAATATACGATTATTCTATGACAATATATAGGTAAACAACAACAAAATCTTAGCTATTTTTTGCTTTGTTCTACCCTTTCCACTCCCCTATATCTAGAAATACTCCAAGGAAGCTAAATTTCATGGGAGTATTTAGATAATTCTTTATTTATTGTTACTACAAAGTTAACAAATAGGGCAAGAAAGTTTTACCAAATGAAAGAGACTTCTAACCCCAAAAATATTTTAAACTTTATAGATTGTGGGAACAAAGAGGAGAGTGAAAATGACAAGGTTAGATGCGAAAATTTAAGTGATTAATTACTTACTAGTTGTTGTTGCAGAATAGCAATTAGGATAGAATAACTTAAAAAAAAAGATTTTAAATTTTGTGTGCTGGGATATTACAAAGGCGAGATTTAGATGACATAAAAAAAAACCAGAAATCTGATGAAGATTCTCACCCTTGTATATATATTTAATTTAGATTAACAAGTACTCCTAATCCTCTGTATCAATGCGTTGCATATTTGCAACATGCCTAAAAATTAAGGAAATTTCCGCAGTGAGCTTTGAAAGAAGATTTTATTAGTTGCTGCTCTCTTCCAACACAGCAGTTAATATAAATTGTTCATAGAATCCTCAAAAGATGGTGATGTTGAGTTAATTTTTCATATCAAATGTTTTTACATAGCTATTGCTAAAATAAACTAAATAAAAGTAATGAAGTTGAAATGTCTGGAGATATCAAGAAATAATTTTTACAAATGAAAGCTCATATAATACTTTACAATTTTGTGACAGAAAAAATTCAATATTTATGCGAAATATGTAATTTTCTATTTGCTATCGATATGAAATTAACGCTTTTTTAATTTTGTCATTTTTTTAATGTTCTGATCTTTGTTATTTTTTTTATATGCTTAAAATAATATATTTAAACATTTAAGTAAATATTTTTCAATTCAAGGTTATTGCAATACAAAGAGTTAGGATAGTAGTGCTGGACAATATAAGCACCATCTACCCATTTTTATTAACTGAAACTAGCATTATCGTACTGTTCATTTTCAAAGTCATGGAAAGAAATCACAGACACTGGAAATAAAATTTCATAAGGCCCTTTAACTTTAACAATGCATAGTAGAGCAATATTAAAAAAAAAATCATTTGGTCTCAGGGTTTTTTCCTTTTATTGCCCTTAGCACTCTGGTAACTTACCAGGCCTGTTTATTTCTTTTCAATACTAACTGAAAGAAAGAAAAAAATCTTATATTATTTAGCTGTTTCCGAGTTAGTTCTTTTATCGCTTAGAATTCAAGTGGTTAATCGATATTATATATGTAATGAAATCGCGAGCATTCCGGACTTGTATAGGGTAGTCGCGGGCCGTTCACTTCGCAGCAGTTGTACGCACAGCCGGCTTTCAAATGTAAGGACATCTTGAGGTGACATTACTTGTGGAATAATTGGACTCGGGAACCTTTTGGTGGACCGAACTCATTTATTTCGCCGCTCATCTTACAGTCCGATTCGCGAGTTCGGCCGGGAGCCCCTCGAGCCACTTATGTCGCTGATTTTAGGAGCTACATCGTCATAGGTTTTGCCGGCATCTCAAAAGTGTAAATTCTCCCGTTTTTGGCACGGGTTTTAGCTAATATCTTATTGTTTATCATAGCTTCCAGCAGAGGGCACAGTTGTAAAATTGGGAGGAACATTTCTTTAATTGGTTGATTAGCTTTTGATTGATTGCCCAGGCTCAGATGCCAGACCTAGGCTTGGCCGGCCCGGGAATCGGCTAACCACAACTGAATGAGAATATTCCGAACGTCAGCATGTTTACTCTTAAAGATCGTCTGAAAATGATATCTGAAAGTAATAAGATGTATTGCTGGGAAACAAAGTTACAAGGGGAGAAACTGGTTTTAGAAATAAAGTTAGAAGAAAGAGACTTCGGATTTTAATTTAAATTTTTGAAATTTAATTTGGAATTTTAAAAGGTTTTTATCCTTTCATATCCCCCCTCCAAGAAGAGGTCCACCCAGATTAGCCTGCAAATCTGGGGAGGACTCACTTAGGAAAATGGTGAATACGAAATCAAATAAGAAAGAATTTAATTGTGCAGCACTACAGATTAAGGTTAATGTTAAAGTTAAATCTAAAGTAAAATTTAAAGTAAATATAATGTTAAAGTAAAATTTACTAAGGCAGGAGGATTGAATTTTACTGCTGGAAAACATATTTAAAATTTAAATTTTGAGTTGTAAACTTTAAGGGAAAAAATTTAAGATTTTAAGTTTTTATGCAAAAATGTCTAAGTTTGGGATATGGCTCTCGGGACAACCTGACCGAACTTTACATACAATACTTGAAAACTATAATAATTACATAAAATAATAAGAATACCATTAAATATAAAGGAAAGCTGAAAAACATGAACAATAATAATTTTAGAAATATAGGGGAAAATACAGAAATAAAATAATAGAGTTTAGGTATTGACCATAATTTTCTTCTTTGCAAGTCCTCTGGCCAATAAGTTTGTGCTTTTTAGTTAAAGTCTTTGGGCACAAAATGTCACAATTTTACATAAAATTAAACTCTAAAAATATAAATTTATACTCAACTATAATATTGAAAATAGGCATAAACATGGGAAAATTTTAATTGGGAAAAAAAATTCTTTTCCATTATGCTAGAACAAACACAATATTATAGAAATATTTGAAAACATGAAAAAATTGAAAACATTTCCTCACCTATTTTCAAAATATGTGAATAGTATTCAAATGAAAAATACTGTACAGCAAAATATAAAAATATTGAACTTAGGCAAATAGAAATGTGAACTTATGATAAAATTTGAAAATTTCTTCACCGTTTATTTCAAAGTGTGAAAATATTAAATATATGTTGAAATATAAAATTGGTGAGCTGTAAATATTAATGTAATAAAAATATTGACATAAATATGAAAATAAAGAAAAATAATATTTTGAAGTCTATTTACATGAAAGACTACTTGTAAGGTAAGTAGTATTTATCCTAAACCGTAGAAGGTTTTAGCAATCCTAAACCTCAGGGAGAAAATTGTGGATCGATGGAAAAAAGAAATTTATTCATCGTTGTCACGTCATCCAGTGCTATCTGATAGATGGACAGTGACGTTCCCCAACTTGGTTTATTAGTGAGAAATTTCCGGGCTAGGACGTCGGCCAGGGGTAGCTAAACGGTAGAGCAACAGCACGTTACGCTGTCGACCCAGGTTCGATTCCTGGCCCCGGCTAATTTTTCACTCCAGTTGGGTTTATTGTAATTAATTGTATTTATAGTCTGTCTTAATATATGTGTACCTTTAATAAATAAAAATGGAATTCAGACGTTAATTTATGTGCTTACATATATATTGTGGATCGATGGAAAAAAGAAATTTATTCATCGTTGTCACGTCATCCAGTGCTATCTGATAGATGGACGGTGACGTTCCCCAACTTGGTTTATTAGTGAGAAATTTCCGGGCTAGGACGTCGGCCAGGGGTAGCTAAACGGTAGAGCAACAGCACGTTACGCTGTCGACCCAGGTTCGATTCCTGGCCCCGGCTAATTTTTCACTCCAGTTGGGTTTATTGTAATTAATTGTATTTATAGTCTGTCTTAATATATGTGTACCTTTAATAAATAAAAATGGAATTCAGACGTTAATTTATGTGCTTATATATATATATTGTGGATCGATGGAAGAAAGAAATTTATTCATCGTTGTCACGTCATCCAGTGCTATCTGATAGATGGACGGTGACATTCCCCAACTTGGTTTATTAGTGAGAAATTTCCGGGCTAGGACGTCGGCCAGGGGTAGCTAAACGGTAGAGCAACAGCACGTTACGCTGTCGACCCAGGTTCGATTCCTGGCCCCGGCTAATTTTTCACTTCAGTTGGGTTTATTGTAGTTAATTGTATTTATAGTCTGTCTTAATATATGTGTCCCTTTAATAATTCATTGTTATTTTAAATAAGTAAAAAAATTCAAAAGGTACCTGTAGATAAATTCTTCCTAGTGCTGAAAGAAGTTGTGGAGCACTTTCTTTACACTTTTCAAGTAGAATATTTACAATAGAAACAGCTAAAATATAATCCTAAAAATTGTGGAAGCAAGTCAAAAAAGAAAATAAATAAAGTAACATTTTCAATCCAAATAAAATAAATAATTCATCCAATTGCAAGAAAATTAAAGTATTAATTTAAACAATGTAGGGAAATTTAAAATATTGTTGAAATAATATTATCAAAATGCTGTCAAAATATATATTTTATTTAGATACGGCTTTTACAAGCTGCTAATTAAATGACCTGTCTTGATTTACTTAGGTGGAACAATTAAGTAGCTAGAAAGTAGAAAATTATGAATAAAAATGCAATTGCTTCTCAACATTTTTAATATATAGTAAAAGAATCGTGATATGTTGTGGGTTTGCAAAACAGGTTTTAATAAATTCCCAAATGGGAGTTATAAGGCATTTTTAATGAAATCATCAAAAAGTATGTATATATATATACCGGGTGTCCCAAAAAGGACTGACTGATTTTAAAATTCAATAACTTGCAAACGGTGACAGATATTTAAAACATTCTTTGAGGAGGGTTATGCATAAGGTCAAAAGTTTTATTACAGTGATTTTCAATTTTAGTTCGAATTACAAACAATAGATGGCGCTGTAAGCAATAGTCGCTAAATACAGGCTCGATTTCTGGTCCTTTCTCTTGTTCCATGCTGAAAAAGGAGATGGAAATGTATTATCCGGGCCACGAAGTACCAAAAATCGAGCCTGAATTCAGCGTCTATTGATCGCAGCGCCATCTATTATTTGTAATTCGAACTAAAATTGAAAATCATTGTAAAAAAACTTTTGACCTTATGCATAACCCTCCTGAAAGAATTTTTTAAATATCTGTCACCGTTTGCAAGTTATTGAATTTTAAAATCAGTCAGCTTTTTGGGACACCCGGTATATACTTTTTTATAAAGTTTCTTCACTAACTTATTTTCTTTCTTAAAATTATTTTCTTAGATGAAATCAGGTTAGTATTTAGATAAATTCATCTGAAGAAAATGAGCATTAACAACAATAAATTGTAACTGCTTTGTATTCAAACAAAATATTTTTTAAACTTATACATTGAAAAGAAAAAAGATAGCTACTTAATTTCCAGTTCAATTAGTATATCACCTTGAAATAAAATGAGCAATGCTTTTTTGAGGGGAAATAATTAACTCTTAAACTAACAACTGGAATTACATAAATGCAGGGTATTTTATCTAAAAAGAAAAAACGTTTAAGTATACTCCCAGTTTTTTTCAATCCAAATCAGGATTTTGGGTTGTTGGTTGGTTGTATAGTGTTTAATGGCACAAAATCCCATACGATTGGTCAGGATTTTTGAAATCAAGTTTTTGAGTGATTTCTGCATGATGCAAATGTAAATGTTATCAGTAAACTCTATACATAAAGCATAACAAATTGCACAAATATCCATTTAATCATAACACAATACTTTAGAATTTAGCCTAGCAGGAATTCTAAAGTATAAAATAATTTATGTTTTCTCAAGTGATTCGTAAAATGTTTAGGGGTACATGTACCCTTGAGTCTCCCCATGAAGAACACTCTGCATAAGCGAATACATATAATCTTGTACAAATATGCCAAAATAATCTATAAATAAATAAATAAATATATATGTATAATAAATAAAGTGTAACATTATTTTAAATTTTTTGTAACTACTACAACAAATAAATAGCTAAAAATATAAATGTATAAAACATTATTTTAATTATTTATTTGTGTATGCATAGGGAGGGGGGGGGGGGGTTATAGTGTGAGAAATTAAAGGTTGAGAAAATAAAAACTGTAACATTAATTGCCTTACCTTTTGAAATAAAACACAATTTAATATTGAAAACAGAACCCTTTGCTCTCTTTTTTTCCATATTTCCAGGGATGCTAGATAAATAAAATTAATACCAGACTGTAATAAACTGAAATTTAAATATTTTACTGTATTATTTTTTTTAATAAAAAAAATATTAAATGCAAATGAATATTCAAGCATTTGTAATAAAAAAGGATAATTTTAATATGCTTTATATGAGAAAGTGTTAAGGGATATATCAGACGTACTCTTAAAACATAGTTAGTATATTATATATTTTCTTAAGAAGACTGCATTACAACATGAAAATAAATAAATAAAGAATATTGCATAATGTGATGCATTACTTATTATTTTTTAAAAAGATCTTTGAGGCATTCTGATTATTTAATGAAGACAAATGGAATAGATTATGTGAGAAAAGTTTTACTTGTGTTGCTATGAAGGTTAAAGTTAACAGAGAGAAACTACCAGAAAAATATTTGTAACTATTTCAAGTTTGATAAACTTTTCATAAGACAATATCTAACACTGACTAAGTATTGAGAGTATGTCTAAATATGGGCTACATAAAGTAACATTGGTAAAAAGAAATAAATAAAATAAAGACCTCTTCTGCTAAATAATATCAAAACAAGTCTGAAATATAAAATAATATTTCTCTAATTATTCTCCCATACAAATCTAAACTTAGAAAATCTTGTTCAAAGTGGGAAAAAAAAAAGACATACCCCTCTCTTCTATTTATACATGAATACACATCTACACTAATAAAAGAAAGTTTCACTCTGTGTGCGTATCTGTCTGTTCGCGATGGCTAGCAAAATCTACGGCATATACGAGACTAAAAATTTTTGTGAAACTCAAAGGGTCTCATGATGCACCTGAGATTCAGAATTTTAAAATTCTAATAAAATTAGTTGAGAAACTAATTACAAACTATTTTACAAACTCTCATGTGATAATATCATTGAAAACCCTCGGACCACTCTTTCATATTATGAATCTTTCTTCCCTCCTCACTCAAATTTGTCCCCCCCCCCACCTGGAGGTCAATTTTCTAACTCAGCTCTTAATTAAGCTACAGCAAGATTCGACCTCATTTGAAACTCCTCATGGGCCTTCGATTGGTGGGGTCTATTTTTGACCCCAGACTATTAGGGAGCATCCCTCCTGCAGGAAGCTGGGGATGGAAATGGATTTTTTCATGCGACATATCGTTTTAAAGCTTTTGGCCTGTACTAAGCACTCACTCACTCCTCTCCTCTTAACTAATTTTTTCATCAGTAGAGGACATTTTAAAGCATAGGTTCCCAACCTTTTCTAGACCACCGCCCCCGTTATGAGAAAACAAAATTCCAACGCCCCTCTTCTATAATAGTTAATTATACCAGATAATGAAATATTGATGCATATTACCTATACCTATTTTATCTGTCTATCTATCTGTTAGAAGTCACAAAGTAGAACGTAATTAAAATGACCATCAAATGTTAATTCGTTGAAAAAAATTTAAAAATAAGCAAAAAAAAAAAACTATCCAATTTCGTTATCATTAACCCACAAATTACCGCAAAGTGATGCACATTCTGTTCCTTTTCTTAATCAGTACATTAGTTATTGAACTGAACCCAAGTTTAGCCAAATCCGATGAAGGAAAAGCAATTAAAAAAGCTGCATTTAAAGCTGTACTGTTGCCCACAGTCCAGGGCAGAAAGCTAGTCAGGGGCGTGCCGACCCAGTGTGCAAAGTGTGCGGCGCACACAGGCGCCGAAGTAGTAAAGGCGCCAAAGATTTCAGTTGAGGATCAATTACTTAAAAGAAAAAAATATCTTAATTTAATTATACTAAAATGTATTACATTTTCTTGACATCTGAATTATGTTTTGTAGATTTAGTGAGACAAACTTACTTATAATTATTTAATTATTATTATTATTTATTTATTTATTTCGTTTTACTCTGCTTCTGAGTCTGCTAATAAGTGATTTTAACGCAGACCTGTCCAACCTTTCAATAAACAGAGGTGCATCTTATGTAGTTGCAAACAATGAAAGGTGCCATAATTGACATGGCTGAAAACATACATCACTATTGTTTCACTGTAAGTAGTGGTACAGCGTAGAACAGTTTTATTACCACATGGGCTAAATTCCAACAGTTTTTTATTTAAAAATAGAAATCGTCGTCTTACTGCAAAATTTCTGTCATAAATAAGATGAAAATTACTATTCGAAAATATGGGTAAAATTTTCCCTTGCGGTAATCAAGCAATGAATAGTGGTAGACTTATCCGTCACAAGTCACCAGAGTCTTTATGATGCATATACATCTCACGGTGATATCCATAAAACCCCTAAGACTCAGAAACTATGTGTAAAAATAATTTACAGAAATAATATAAATCATAGTAAATTTAAAATGAGATTTTCAGCCGGACAACCTACCTCAAAATTTTGTAGGTGAAGGGGCCAGAAACCTTAATCACTGAATAATAAATTAATAACATTAAATAATTAACACTCAATAACAGTAATTGGTAACAATGAAAAGAACTTCATTCAAATATTATTGATTTTAAAGAAATCATCCTATAAAATAGATTTTTAACAATTTCCAACATCGTTGAATAGTTTTTATGAATTCAGTTTGTCTGTCCGTCCGTCCGTCCTCTAACTCACGTAAATATATTCGGATTTTAATGCAATTGATATATGTTAATGATGTTTATAAAGGCATATTCTGTATTGAATATGAAGTGTGTAGCCTTAGTAGTTCATTTACAGGGACACTCAAAAGAATTCCGTTAGATTACGGCCAATGGGAAAAAATCGTTTGCAGTACATTTTAATGACCTATTTCAAATGAATTGAAATTGATATAAATCCCTGAATTTCACTACGAGATGATTAGTATGTCTTTGAGCAATAACTGCTGGAAATGCGTTTTCAATTTCGGTATGCGGTTTTAAATTTTACTTTTTTTTGCATGATACTCGTTGTGTATACATTCTATACTTCGTATATAGGGCTGCACAAAAGAATTCACGTACCATTCCCCTTATTTGCGGAAATTGCTGTAGGTGAATTTTCAACCGTGGTATGTATGGTTCCCTTAGACATCCTATTTCAACTTATTAAACGGTGAAGTTTTGTTACATTATTCTGAATGTGTTGGAAATTGTTTCATAATCTGTGCTTGCCTCATGATTTTTTCTTTCTTGTTAATTTTAAAAATAGCTAGTAAGAGGAAACATTCGAATGAGCGCCAAGAAAACCTTCAAAGGGCGCCACCATGGTGACCGCAGGAGACGCGTTGGACAGCCCTAATAGAGAAACAATGTAACACCAGTATAATTCATGAGTATGCTGTTCAATCTAGAGATTTTAGATTGGAGAGATTGGTGTCAGCTATAGGTCCAATTTTAACTGGTAAAAATGAAGCACCAGCCATTTGTGAAGATTTTGGCATTCCCTGTCATGGTTTAACACTACGATTTTCGTGCTCAAATTCTACTTTAGGCGGCCGAAGCAATATCTTTTTTCAGCGCTTCTACAAATAATCACTTCTGTATAGAATCTATTATATATTGGACAAAAATTGTGTGTTTTTTACGACCATAGACCTCAGTACAGAACAAATTTTTTTTTTTTTTTATCTATACTATCTTGTACTCCGGATCTATGATCATGGCGGAAACAGATGGTGAAAATAGACTAAATTTGGCCGTAAATGTCCAGAAAAAAATTCTTACTTTTTAAAAAATTGAGAGGTCGGTTTTTCCCTGCATCTCCTGCGTATACTCATGTCTAATCATCACATATTGGATAGATAACTGTCATGATTGTAAGATTTGTTCATTTCAATTCAGAACATAAAATTGAAAGTATTGAAATATGAGCACTTATTAGCGTAACATATAATCTTAGACGTTACAGAGACTAGAATCGCAAAAGAACATGACTGTAATATGAACGGAAAAATATAGATTCATGAAAAAAGAGATTTAAATTCCCGTGCACTTTATGCCCTACTAACCGACCCGCATGGCATTGCCTGGGCCAATGATAATAAACTTAAATATGCTTAAAATCAAATGTTGAATCATTTTATATTTTTTCTAAATGAATCTCGAGATAGGGGGGGGGGGGGGGAACGCCTTCGCCGGGCATTCAACGCACTGTTTGGTTTCGTTTGATTTTATATTTTTAAACAGAAATTTTTCCAAACGAACCAAATATTGTCAGCAGCACTACGTTCGGCAGGGTACAACCTCGAATTTGAATAATTTTTCACTTTTAAATAAAAATCCATCCAAACTATCCTCAAGTTGAGGGCCCAACTACCTCCGGCAGCATGCATCGGGGGTGCCATCTCCACTCCGGTTTGATTTTTCAAGCGAACCCCAAATTTGTACTTAATTTCTGGAATTTCCATGTATAAAAATTTCAATTTTACCAAAAATTCTTGATAAAATATGAATAATATAAAATACGCACCATGCTCTCACTTTTTAACACTTTCCAACAAAGTTGAAAAGTGTTTATGACTTCAGTTTGTCTGTCCGTCTCTCCGTGCTCTAACTCTTGTAAATATACTCGGATCGTTCAGTTTGTCTGCCCGTCTTTCCGTGCTCTAACTCTCGTAAATATACTCGGATCGTTCTGAAAATTTTGGAGGTTAGTAACCTCTACCATAGCACGATCCCTATTGCAAATGAAGTTTGTAGCATGTTTAGTTCATTTACAGGGACAGTCAAAAGTTTTTTGTTACATTACGGCCAATGGAAAAAAAAAACGTTTCAAATGATTTTTAATGGTGTTACACTCTTTCAAACATAGTAAAATTGATATTCATTTATGGAGCCCACTAAAATATGCATTCTGTTGAATATGCGGTGCAAAGAATAGTTATTGTTCATTTACAGGGCCACACAAAAGAATTCCGTTCATAATGGTATAGGGGAAATTGTTTGCGGTGTATTTGAAAAGATTTCAGATACTATATTGTATCCGAATTACTGTATATTAGTAATGATTGCTCGAAATGCATTTTTAATTATGATATGCCTTTTTTTCGGGTTTCGTTCATCTGACGAAACCCTATTCGTCTCGCTCCTCTGTCTGTCTGTCTGTTTGTCACAGAGCCCTTTATCAGAAACTATACATGTTGGAGACTTGAAAATTTTGCATACTTAGCTGAACACCACACATCATACGACAAATCATAAAATTTTGAAAAAGTCGTACATTTAACCCTTTGGGATCCCACATGTGTACTTTAAACAATTCTTTCTAAGTGATCCCTAATTAGGTTGGAGGCGTGAAAATTTGTATACTTATAGCTGAACACCTCACATCAAACGACAAATCATAAAATTTTTAAAAAGTCGTACATTTAACCCTTTGGGCTCCCACATCTGTATTTTAAACAAGTCTTTCTAAGTGAGCCCTAATTAGGTTAGAGGCGTGAAATTTGGCATACTTATAGCTGAATACCTCACATCAAACGACAAATCATAAAATTTTGAAAAAATCGTACATTTAACCCTTTGGGCTCCCACATGTGTATTTTAAACAATTCTTTCTAAGTGAGCCCCTTATTGAATTGGAGATTTGAAATTTTGCATACTTATAGCAGAACACCTGAGGCCAGGTGACAAATCATAAAATCTTGAAGAAGTCTTATGTTTAACCCTTTGAGCTACCACATACGTATTTTAAGCAATTCTTTCTAAGAGATCCACTAATTAAGTTGGAGACATGAATTTTTGCATACGTATAGCTGAATACCTCAGACCACACGGCAAATCATAAAATTTTCAAAAAGTCTTATATTATTTACCCCGCCGGGCTTTAATTTGTGCATTTTAAACAATTTTTCTAACCTCCGCCCTTTTCACCTGGGGAGCACTTTTCCAACTTTTGCAGACACCCCTTTGACCATTCTTTCATATTATGCACCATAGCCTTACACATTTTAGTTCCACTTTTTACTGCCAGGGGCACCTACTTATCTCAGGTGCTATCGGCCCAATCCCCTCAACTATTATATCTACGGATAATATATAAAACGGAGTTTCGTTCGGATAGAGGTTTGTTTAGAATAGAGTGTGTTCCTGGTTGCGAAATGTGGAACTAACAGATTTTTCAAAAGGATAAAGTGTTTTGAAAGGAATATTAAACGACACCCTCTGTGCGATCTGTGATCACACTTACCTACTTGTTCACTATATTTATGCATACTATAAAGTGCGTATAAATGCTGTAGTTCATGTACAGTACTACAGAAATGAATTCGTAAAGGTTACTGAGTATGAGCATAAATTGCTTAAAGGTGGGTTTTAAAGGAGTTATGCATTTTTACGCTGAACTGAATTTAGTGTAGTAAGAAATATTTGTAGAATATAGATAAAATGATATACAGGGCCACGCAAAGAGTTGGATACATGGCCGTGCATGGGTGATAATTTCTGGAAATGTAATTTCAGTAGTTTTAAGCGTGCTTTAGTTTGAATTAAATTTTAGTTAAATAGTGACGTGTAATAAAGGTACTAGGTAAACTACAGGGCTGTGCAAAAGTATTCAAGTATGTTTCCATCTATTAGTATAAATTGCTGAAAGATGAATTTCAAGCTGTTATGCATTTTCTTGGTAAACTAAATTTTCCCATTATAAAGTATATATATCAACATACAGATCGAATACAGGGCTTTTCAAAAGAATTGGAATACACATTTGGTTATGGGCGGTAACTACTGAAATCAGATTTTTAAGTGTTTACTTAGTTATCTTATTTACCTTATTTCCCTAAGTAACGAAGTTTCGTTAAAGCTTTCAGGGAATGTTGTTTCATAATCTATGCTGTACGCATGATTTTTCTTACTTGTTTAAAATGCGAAATGATATTCAAAGCACATATCTCTTAAACAGGAAATGATATCTTGAGAAAACTCGCATGAGAGAAAAAACATCTCTGGCGAATCCTTGAAATGACTTCAGGATTTTTTTTACGTAGTAATTATTAATATTTTTTCACACCAGAGATGTTGTTAGAACCGGAAAAATACCGAGAATGTGTTAATAGGTGTTCTCTTTTTTGTTTGTTTTTTAATTTTGAAACTTTAGAAAAACGGGAAAACTTGAAAACTGACGCGAATCGCGGCCAAATGAAAAGGATTTTTCAAATAGTAACTAAAGATACCGTTGGAATCGGTAAGGAAAAGCAATTTTCTTTCTTTTTTTTTTGTGGTGACGATCCATCACCAACACACTTGGTCACGCGACAATAAAGTGGTAGTACAAATGATAGAAATATTACCCGATCCGCGTTGTGAAAGATCAAAAGAGGGCAATATTAATTAATAAAATAGGAGGAGAATAAATTTTGAATAAAATTATACGTCAATACTCAGAATCGACTTATTTAACGTTAAAATTTATATTCAGGATTCAGTGGGTTGCATAGATAATTATTCAATTTAATATTTTCTAAAATTAAACTCTTAAAACTCATAAACTTAATAAACCTCTGAAAAGAAAGAATAAGAATAATGCTTCAAAGAAAAGATAGGAAATGCACATATAGAATCAAATTTTATTATTTTCAAGCACATAACTTCCATATATCAAACATAATTACTCTTAAATGCATATTAATTTGACAGCATACTCAGTTACATGAGATCTCATAACAAGATAATTATGAGTCATATCTTTGTGGAATTTTGGATTCAAAACGTTGGTTGAAGTTCTCACAGCACAAATAAATGGGCTTCTTAGCCAAGTTATTGACAAATTTCCAACGCTGATATTTTAATGTTATGATTAGTCCATAATAATGACAAATACTCATAACTGCATTAAAATTTTGCCTATAAAATATTAGACACATGAAATCCTACGCACACAACATAAATATATAATAAAATAATGGCCATATATTAAGTAATAAACTCACCATATACCTCAGACGAAAGGGGCGAAAACACTTCCTGTGGAGCACTGATAGTTCTTATCACTAGGTAGATTTGGTCCGCACCTTTCAAATTTTGAAAGTCACTTTTGACCCAGCACATTAAAGTTCATATAGTCTCTTTTGCTGAACTCTTTATACAATCACGGTGATAACTGGAACTTTTCGGTGTGGCATCCCATCTCATCCGCTAATGGCAATCAGAAAAATGGTGGTGTGGCATCCCATCTCATCCGCTAATGGCAATCAGAAAAATGGTGGTGTGGCATCCCATCTCATCCGCTAATGGCAATCAGAAAAATGGTGGTGTGGCATCCCATCTCATCCGCTAATGGCAATCAGAAAAATGGTGTCGCACTCCTACGTCAGAGCTCTGTCCATAATCAATTCAAGATTATGAAAAGTTTTCGCAGAGTTCCATCCATCAATAGCCATTAGAAATGTTGGAGCCCTCCGAGATCAGACTTCTTTCCATATCCGATACAGGGTGATGCAGGATTTCGCAGACTCCAGCTTATCAACCTAGCCCTTTTGGTCGCAAGACTAATCCCAGAACTTGCTTCAGGAGGAGCGACATAGGTGAAGACAAAATCCAAGTGTCCCTTTTTTTTTTCAAAATCTTCCTCCACAAAAAAAAAAAAAATGGGCGTATTTCATTAGTACAATATGATTTTTTTTTTTATTCGTCGATTGGTGCTTCTCTCTTACTGGTGCGCCTGATCTCTTGGCTGTGGTTCGCTGTTTTCCCCTCTTCTGGGCGTCTCCGTATTTTTCCAACGCATAGCTAATTTTTTCTCTTCGTTTACGGGGATCTGACGTCACCTGTGAGCTTCGGACCCCCTCTGCCACACACGATGATACCAATAAATAGTAGCCCTGTCAGTGCTAAGTGCATCATAAATAATTGTGACTGGCTTTATTATTAACATGTCTTATATGGCGTCCATGTGCCCTTCCTATAAGTTTTATTGCCCTATTTTCGTCTGAAGTATATGTGAATTTTTATCACACTATTAATTTTCATATAAAATATTACAAAATTCTTAATACATTCAATATTCACAAACCTTAAATTTATACAAATGAAATGATACCAAAAACATATATATGCATCCATATACTTATTATAAATTATGATTTTTCTTTATCTAAATACTCTTAAGATTTTTTACAAACTAATTTACTTTATTTATTTTATAAAGAAATATTTGTCAAAATGCCATTTATTATTTTCTCTTGAATAATAATAGGTTGTTCTGTTTTGTATAAATATTTTAATTGTATAACAAGCTGTGTGTATAGATTTCTATACCACATTTTTATTTATTATTATTTTTTTTAAAACTCTATTGGTCATTGCAATTTCAAAATGCAGTAAAAATCGAACGCTACGCTTTCTTCAGTATGATGGACAGCTTAACGTCTGGGGAAATCCACAGGCATGATCACTTTGAAGAAAGAAAGCTCGCTATTTTGCTATGATCATTGTAGCTTTTAATTAAAATCCTGGCTAATTATCAAAAAATGAAAAAATAGCTTAATATGCATTTGGACCTGACATCATCCATCGTTATCAAAATTTCAGACCTCTATGTGTGGTAGATTTTCTTAGCCATCGCCAACACATTCAGAGTAAAGAAGATCTTCTCTCTTTTATTAATATAGATATTAAAATTATAAGTGAGAAACAACTTACTTTTATTAGTATAGATGAAATCTATTGTTATTTTCTCCGGGATAACGAAATTTTACCGTTTAATGCAGGATTCTGATACAGACAGGTTCCATTTTCACAGGCTTTGTTATGTTTCGAATTTTATTTACATAGTTAAGCCTTCCATTTTTTTCAAGAAGCTTAAACATGCTTCGAACCAGAAATTTTATTTAATAAATGAAATAAAATACGAACCTTATAGAAATAAGATGCATTTTATTAAGTAAATTTTCTGGTTCAAAAAACTTTATTTGACCTGGGAAAAACTCCAGAAGAATGACCGCTATGTATTTATACATAGCTGTAATACTAATTATTATTAGTATTATTATTATTAGTATTGAAATTCATATTTTTTTAATATAAAGTTTTATTTTCGGAGAGGGATATAGGGCGCCAACTGAAGTCCTGCACACAGGCGCTGGTTACTGCTGGCGCGCCCCTGGAGCTAGTATAGATTTTTAAGCCAAAATTGTTAGTATCCATTTCTGAATTTTACTTTTAGTTCTTTCTTAATGCCTAACATATCTAATATTGCATTCCACGATTTTCGAATTCATAGCTATTTTCAATGCGAATTATAGCTGCTATTTTTGACATCCATAAAAGCATTGTGTCGACAACGTTTAGATCGCTATAATAAAATTTTGTTTTCGGAGAGTTTTGCGTCGATTTTGTGCGTAAAAAAAGTTTAATTTGGGATCCCCAGCTTTAGATTCGTTTGTATAGATTTTCATATAATATAGAAATATTTAAGGTTTTTATCATGAGTCCGCGCAATGCCAGAGGGGTGGAGAAGGAGGACAGCTAGTTTTATTATATCAGTTTTCTAAATAGGTGGGTACGCCACGGCCGCCTCCCTTGACTATCTTAACGCCCTCCATTTCTCTCTGGATCCGCTACCGCCCCCCTAGAAGGCTCCAGCACCCACTGGGGGTGGTACTGCCCCCGTTGGGAACCTATGTTTTAAAGTTTTAATTTGTTTATTACTACCCCATACAATTTTCCAAAAATTATGAAAAAAATTTACCTAACAAATCCCAACAATTAGACATTTTCACACAGTGAGCGGGTATGTATTTCAGACAAAATCGAGTTAAAGATATAAAATAATACAAATTTAAGGGTTATTTTAAAATATTACCATGGGTCCGGGCAACACTGGGCAGGTCAGCTAGTTATATAAAATTTTTAGATCAAACTCTAACACGTGTTTAAAAATTTTTTAAACATTACTTAATATCTATTACAACTTAATATCTATTACAACTATTTAACTATTACCATTTTTTCTAGACTCAGATAATTCAATCATACTGCCGTCTTCAGCACATCCATTTTGAACATTTTTAATAATCTAGAAGAGACAATAGAAAAAAAAAATTAGTTTGCCAAAATTTTAACTTCAAAATGAAATACATACTCATATTCAATATACTTTCTCATATATTCACACAACTAAATACAAGCGATTTTTTGAATTTTAGAATTTCACCCATTTTAAATCCTCCTTTTTTAAAAGAGGGACAGAAGGAAAAAACCCTTTAATCCATTAAAAAGGCTTTCTATGAAATGCAATAAAACCTGTGAAAACAGAACTCTTACAAAAAGAAAACCTGCCGCAAATAAAAAATTTCATGCTCCAGAAGAAAAGAATACAACAATTATATAAGGTCGGATGACCTTCTAAGACTGAAACTTGTCTAAAATGAATATTGGTACTTCCTTTTTATACAGACCTTGGCACTTTTTAAAAATAGAATTGGCTTAGTTTGAGCTCAATATAGTGATATTTGTTGATCGATGATATGAACAATTACCAGTAGATCCATGCAAGGCTTTCACACTTGAAATCTTTGAGATTATTTGCTGATATGTTTTTTCATTAATTTTTAATTAACTGCAGTTTTTTAACACATGTTGTGTTTTGACAAAATGTGAGTGTACTATGTCACAAGTATCTTCAAAAATATTTTGTACAATATCTGATTCACTGTTATGAGTTTTTTACGTGCACAGACAAAGGGATGTTGACATCAGAAATAATACTTGTTTTTTCAAGTTTTCATTTTGTATGTTTTAAGACTAAAGTTCCTGTAATATTATTTTAACAAAAATAGCAATAATATGATTAAAAAAAATATTTTTAATATATACAATAGAAATTTGGTATTTCTGAAAGGGCGAAATGAGTGGAAATTACATCAATTTAAAGCCATTACAATAAGATAAAAAAATTTTATTATTTTAAATTCACATTTCATTTTAACATTTAAAAAGTTTATGCACATTTTATAAATAAATATAACATCACTTTTGCATTCAAAACCATATTTTAATTGCTCAAAACTTATCGAAACATTTTTTCCCTTGTTCACTATATTTCTAAGATGCAGGAACAGCATATTACAATAATAATAATAATAATAATAAAATAAAGAAATATATGAAAGATTAATTTTTCTGCATTTAAATAAAAAAAATTGAATTTAATAAAACTCTACATACTGAAGTAAGATAAAAAGCAACCTGTGCTATTTTTTTGGTTATAATCCACTTATATAGATAATTTAAAAGTAATTACTTCAGCTATTTTGATGACTAGTTGATCACAGACTCTATGCCATTACGTGCCTCAACTCATTCAGTTTCTTCAAGATTTTTTAATTAACTGCAATTTCTTAATCAAACAACATATTTTGATGAAATGTGAGTGAACTATGTGAAAATTTAAATGAATTTGAATCACACAATATAATTAAAAATATCAGAGTTTGGAAATTTACACATGGCAATTCACAAGCGGTCTGAAGAACATTCTGACATAAATGTGGTCTCTTGCAAAAAGTTTAAGAAATGATGTATTAGATAAATTACCTCTTGTTGTATATAAAAACAAATAAATGGCTTCTGTATGTAAACATATATTATTAAATAATTTGTGTATATAATGAACTTTGTGATATAGGTTACAAGAAAGTACACCTGAAACATTTTGTTTTCTTGCCAAAGTCATTTTTCTCAATCTCATCAAGGTCTCTATAAAAAGGGAAGAATTCAATTCTCTCTCTCTCTCTTTTTTGTAATGTCCATCATGACTCTACTTTAGCAGGTTTGACTGTACAAAGAAATTGACTCTTTTATTGTTATTATTATTATTATTATTATTTCAAAGAAACAGTTAAACCTATAGAACAAAACAAACTATAAATTATATTCATTGAAACAATTACAATAATATTTCCCATTTCCACGTGTCTAAGCTTTTAATTAAGCTTTACAGTATACTCACTATATCTTTACAGATTAAAAGTATTTCATTAATTAATTTCAAAATTAATTTGACACTATATTTTTCAGAGAAATCATTCTTTTAAACACCATTTTAAATTCTATAATCTTTACTAATTTGATTACAGAACAAAGTGTCATCATTATATCCATTGTAGGAAAAATCATAAGGTGGCAGAAATGTTGATATGAATGTGTAATTTAACTGGTTAAATATGTATGCACATTCAATAATGTTGTAAAAATTAAAGCATTGGCAATTTGCAAATTTCGATAACCTGAACTAAAATCTTTAAATAACATAAAGATTTTATGTAAGTGATTTTTAAGAATAAAGTGTATATTTACATCATAGTTAAATTTGCAAAAAAGAGAAACTTTGAATAAACTACAGCAGAGTCGGCAAACCTTTTCACATCCGCGTGTCAATTTTTTCCAAAAAATATTTTACATGATCATGACGTGCCAACCAATTTAGTGGTATCAAAGCAGAAAAATTACTGAAAATATTGATTTTAGTATTTAAAATATATGGATCATTTTGTAACATATTTAAGTATTTAAAAAATCCTATTTTTCTTGTTGCGTCTTAGATGCCAAATAATTCAGACAAGTTTCATATTTCAGTTTTTCTTTAAGGCTGTTCTTAACTGCTCTGCTCAACAAGCGCAAAACATTTTGACACATTTACAAATTCATTTTTTAACGGAAAGATATAAAATTGGAAAGCCTGTCCATGGAAGCAATCTAGAATTGAACTGCTTTTTCCCTTTTTTGATCAATCAATTACCCATTGAGTTATAAGCGATTTCGATCACGTGACAAACACGTTTTTTCGCTCGCTCTTGAGGGATCTTTCTACTTTTGCGCAGAAATTCAGTTCAAAACGTCCACTTTGACACTATTTTCTGAAAGGTCCATTGCTTTTGCAAAAAAATGGAAAAAACAGCTCGATGACATAGTTTCTGAACAACAACACTAGCTAGTTTCATGCATTTTCAAACAAAAATAAATTAAAACTTATGTCAGAAAGTTGCCCTTTTTGATTTGAGAACACCCTTAAGAGAATGCGAGCTGAATTGGAACCACCAGACAACAGGATTTTACTTCAATTTTTCATACTTTCCATTTCTGAAAAATAAATAAATAAATATAAAAAAAATATATCAAAACGGTATCTTTAAAAAAGTTCTTGTATGGTATTGAATTCGAAATTCCAAGTTATCATAATTTCACTATCGGTATTTTTGCTTATGATCGTTATTTTCGGATAATATCCTAATTATCTCTTAATCTCAAAAATTTTTGAGCCAATATTGGGCTATATTGGGATTTATAAAGTTGTATTTCAGTTCATTCAATCTGTATGACAGCGAGAATCAACCTAATTTAGAAAAACTCATCATGTCTAAATTCAAAATAGTGCAATTTGTGCTTTTCTACTATTATGAAAGGCTGGGGTGTAAAGCATTGCAATTGATACACACACACATATATATATAAAGTTAATCCTTTTCTTTCTTTTTTTTTTTTTGTAAAATTGTTTTAACTGCTTGTCAACTTTTTAAAAGTATACAGATTTTACTCAATGAACTTACAAAATGAAAATTATTTGCACATAAGTCCAAGAAAATGAAATCTATAAAGCAAAAATGTTGTGCATAAGTTCAACAGAAGTATCAACTCAGCTGTTTTGCAGAAAGCAATGATAATAATTTTGTTTGTATTTTTCTTTCCAAAACTTTAAAATTGAATGTCTTAAAAATTGCATTTGTTAATAACCTTGTTTTACACGCGAGCCCTTCAATATTTTAATTTAGAACATGAGACTATGCTGTGCCAAAAATAATCTCCCACGTGCCATAGGTTCGCCATCTCTGAACTACAGAGATTCATCACTATATCACACATGTGGGGGAAACGAGAAAAAAGCAAAATGTACACAAAATTCCAATATAACTGAGTGTATTTAAAAATAAAAAAAGATAGGAACCTACAAGCAAAGGTTTAATATTCACCACTGAAATGTTAACTTAGATTCATAATTACACTTGTCTTAGTAAAATTAGCAAATTACCTCCACTCTAATTGGCATATATAAAGTTACTTAACAAGACCAATTAAAATATAGCTTTTTATTATTTTTTTTTAAAAAAAAGAAAAAAAAAACACAGAAAGAGCAAAGTAATGAGGGGGTATTTATCTGATGCTATAAGAACTTACTCTTTGAATGACATTAAGTATTTGATACATGTTATCAATAGCAATCTGGTGATTCCCCTGGTACTGAGGTAATTCTGCTAAAAGCAAGCGGAAAGAAAACGGAACCATCGTCCCTATAAAACAATACAGAACATTTTGCTAGAAAAATATTATTACATAATACAATATGTTAACAAAATAAATGCATACTTAAAAAATCTTTCTTCAATTTAAAAGATCTCTTAGGTTTAAGATATATACAAGTTTTATAAAATTAGACTTTCAAATGAGAATCAAAGAGGATTTTTATGCACATGCCTCAGATATGTGAACGGTATCTTCAACATATAGTAACAAAATGATACCTTACTTAATAACTTTTTATATCAGTTAAATAACCTTGATTACAAAATTCAGTTTACTTTGGAAGTTGAACAGAATAGAACACTACCCTATTTAGATTTACTCATAATCAAAATCCACCATGGCATGAAATGTACTATTTATAGAAAAACAATAGCCAATCAATCTACTATCACACAAAATGATCAAGTCCCTTTTCACAACAAAGCTTTTGCATTTAGACATTTTATTAAGAGATCTTTCACAGTCTGTACCACTGATCAGTTAATCAGTGAACTAAATAAAGTACATGATGTCACAAGAAATAGCAAATTTAAATAAAGAAACATAAATAGATTAGTTCTGAACATGGATAAAAAACAAAAAAACTTCATTGAGCAAAATTCCATTATATCTACATTATAATATTTTCCAAAGTTCTTTGAAAGACTGAAATATAAACTTAACAAATTCAATATCTGTCTGATTGCAAAACTCTCCCTAAAATTAAAAAATATAACCTGTAGGAAGATAGATCCAATAGAACACAATCAAACATTGGGTGTATATGAAATCCTGTTCACCAAAGCTGATGGGACATTGCGATATTACCATGCGTTCCATAAATGATGGGTTTATTTGAAAATTTATATATTTTTATTTCTTTTATTCTTAAAATAAATTTACATTACGATATTCCCCACATTAGGCGACATGCCGGAAAAAATCAAGGTACACCAGCATGTCGGAAAATATGAGGTTTTGATACTGAAGTATGGGCGGCTGATTTATTTTGGTTTTTCTAACATTTTTCATTTTAAGGAAAAAAAATCAACATTTATTTTTCTCTCTATATATACAGTAGCCTCCTGCTTAACTGGCTTAAACGGGACCGAGGTTTAACCAGTTAAGAGAAAAACCGGTTAAAGCGGAGAAGTAAAAAAAAAAAAAATTAAATAAGTATCTGTGTAATTTAATTAAACCCATACGATGCATTTAGTTTTTTGAATTTGTGTAGTTTTAAAAAAGTACATATTTTCTATATTTTGTTAAATGAATACTAGTTATAATTAATTGAATTCGAAGAAAAATTAACACTGATAACAAATAATGAAAAATATTTAACACAAATTAAACTGTTGAAAATTGTGTCACACACCTTTATAAGATCTTGAAAATTTTTTACATTATATATATGAAAGGATAAAAACCCTTTAAAATTCAAAATTCCAAATTAAATTTCAAAAATTTAAATTAAAATCCGAAGTTTCTTTCTCCTAACTTTAAATCTCATTCTAAAACCAGTTTTACCCCTTGTAACTTTGTTTCTCAGCAATACATCTTATTACTTTCAGATATCATTTTCCGACGATCTTTAAGAGTAAACTTGCTGACGTTCGGAATATTCTCATTCAGTTGTGGTTAGCTCATCCCCGGGCGAGCCAAGCCTAACTTTGGCATCTGATCCCGGACAATCAATCAAAAGCTAATCAGCCAATTAAAGAAATGTTCCTCCCAATTTTACAACTGTGCCCTCTGCTGGAAAATATGTTAAACCCCAAGATATTAGCTAAAATCCGACCCAAAAACGACGGAACTTGCAGATTTGAGAAGCCTGTCAAACGTATGACAATGTAGCTCCAGAAAATCATCGTACGCGGCTCGAGGGGCCACCGGCCGAACTCGCGATTCACACTGTAAGATGAGCGGCTAAATAAAAGAGTTCGGTCCACCAAGCGGTTCCCGAGTCCCAGTTATTTAATCCACTAGTTCTGTCAACTCCTAGATGTCTTTACATATTAAAGACGGCTGTACGGACATCATGCCGCAAAGTAAACGGCTGCGACTACGCTATACAAGTCCGGGGAACGTTCCCGATATTTATTCGTTACATTTTTAAAGTCGGCGAGGATAGTTTCCTGCCGTGAAGATCCCTCTGCTCTGCCACGAGAAATATGACTACAGTGATAAAAGAAAAAGAAGAAAAAGAAAATATCTGGACTTATGCGATTCGGACAATTCCCTACGAAGATCCCTCTGCTCGTCGCGAAAAGTATGTTACTACGGTGAGAAAAGAAAAAGAAAATGACTTTAGCTTGCCTGCATGCTGAAATATTAGAAAGAATAGAAAAAGTAATAACCTCAGTGCCGAGAAAAACTATGCACCCTAAATTTCAACCGAATCATCGAACGATCGTGAAAAGAAAGAAAAAGAGCATTTATTCACTCCGAAATTTATTTCATCTTCAATGATGCCTGATAAAGGAAGATATAATTTCAGACTGCAATTTTAAACATCTATTTAACTTCTCTATCCACTCTCCGGTTAAACTTCTATTTAATTACAGCTGTGATTTCGCGTTTCCTAAAGATGATTCAAACACAGAGTTCTTCATTTGGATTTTCGCTAATCAACAGAATGAAAAAGTGGGTCAGACGATTCAAGGTTAAAGGTCGCAATCGCGAGTAACTCTTTTTCTCCTGTATCAAAGCAAATGAGTCACTCATCGGTAGAAACTGATTTATTTTTATTTTCAGCAGAGGAATAATTGAGAAGCGAGGACTAGAACAGTTTTATTTTGTTCTTTATCAGAATTCATTAGAAAATAGGGAAGAAAAAAAAAAAAAAAGTGATAATAATTAGATAGCGTTACAAGTAGTTTTTCTTTCTTTTGTAAATTTTTTTTGGATAATCTAATTCACAGGTATGTTCCGTTTTATTTAATTTTATTTCAGTTTGATGTTTTTCAGTTTAAAAGTAACTATAATTGGAAAAAAAAAAAAAATACGCGGATTTTATGGGGAAGGCTAAGTATATTCCTGTTATTTTTTTTTTTTTTTTTTTGTGAAATAACTTAACACTGCAGATTTCTCATGTTCATTATTTATTTTATGTAATATTTTAGTTACAAGAAATCAGTTTTGTTATATTAAAGAATGTTCTTACTTATTTTTATTTTTAACTTTAAATATCGACTACGAATTTGTTATTTCCGAAAATACTAAAGAAACAAGGGGAAAGTTCTCACTGAGAATGGGAATTATTTTAGAATGAAAAAGACAACAAAAAAGTACTGTTATTAATGTGTAAATTTTAAAATTTTGACAACGTTCATGAAGTCAAAGTAGTTAATTTAAAATATGGGTACTTTAAAGGAAGGTTAAAGATTTTAAACAAATTCCAATTTATTATTTTAAAATTTTTATTAGCTTTATTTTTTATTTCTTGCGGGATTTAAGGTTTATTATTAAAATTATAGAAAATTTGGGATTGACATTCTGCATGCGCGTTAAATTCGTAGCAAACGAAAATAACAGTAATTTTGTTTTCTTATTCATCCGGTGACGCATACGTGCGATCACCAAAAAGTAAATTGATTTGATTTTAATGTTTTTGCATACTGTGAATAAGTTAGTTGACTTAGTTACATATTTTTAAACAAAAAATTATCAAATAATCCTGTGCAAATGAGTATTTGCGTAAGTTTAGTAACCTATTCCATTAATTTTTTTAAAAATACAGATGAGCACACTGAAATTTCTAAATGTTTGTAAATAGTTATTTATGCCAGGTTGTGTGTTATATTAATCCATATTTGAATCATTTTTGTGTAGACAGTTTTTATTTTAATGAGAACGTTTTCAAGTATTTCTTTTTATATATAGAATTTTATACAAATCATTATTCATTTCTATATTTTTGTGTATAGCTTGAATGTCATATTTTACCTTATGTTATATTTTAGTATTTGAGTTTTAATTTTTAGTATTTTTATCCAGTATTTTTTTTAATAAATTCCATTTCATATTAAAGAGTGAGTTGGTTACCCCAACCATATTGAAGAGACAAAATGGAAAAGGTCCCGTCCTTACCATTTCATAAAAATAAAATTTAAGCAGGTATTTAACCCCTGTCACTTTTAGAAAACAGGTGAAGGTCCCGCCCCCATCATGTTAAAAATAGTTTCAATAATTCAGTCATTGGTTTAGACATGACCGTGGTAACCCCATTTTAACCATGGTAAATCCACTAGTGTCTAATTCCACACATTCAATTTTTAAAGATGACCATGGTTCCACCCCATTAAGTCTTTAAACAAAATATTTTTTTTTAAGTAACTTAAAACCGAAAATACCCCTCTACAGACAAACCGGATTCAGTGACCTGTATAATCTGAACAAATGTGGCAACTGTTGATAAAATAAATGTCCGGACAATAAAAGCTAGCTAACAAAAATTTGTCAACGGGTTGCCATGCACTTAGAAGTCTTGGTCATAATCCTGCTTGTTTGAACCAGGGTCTATTATTCTATTAATTTTTTTGTTTGTTTTATTTATTTAATTTTCCTGTTTTATTTATTGATTTTTTTCTGTTTGCCAGTAGTAAAATTCTTGAATTCTTAAAAATTTAGAGATTTTTGCTATTTGCCAAGAGCTGAGTGAGATGTAGATGTGGTTTATTAAATTATGACTTTAGTTTATTAATGCCACTGAGGAAAATGAATAATACCTCAGTCTGCAAAATAATAAACACCATTGCTTACAGGTAAACTGCATCTGCATTTTCACACAAAAAATAAACATAAAGCTCATTTTTCTTTTTTTTAATTTTTGCTAAAATCTCCATTGAGATTTAGGATTATGCGAAAACCATAACTGGTTTAGGATGTGCTAAAACCTCCCTGAGGTTTAGGATAAATACTACTTACCTTGCAAGTAGTCTTCCATGTAAATAAGACTTCAAGATATTATTTTTCTTTATTATCATACATATTTTAACGTACTTATTTCAACATTATTTAATATTTGCTATAATAATATATTATTTTTAATTTTGCTAATTTTATGTATCAACATATTTTTAATATTTCCACATTTTGAAATAAAAGGTGCAGAAAATTTCAACTTTTTATAAGTTCACATTTTTAAGTATTTCCCTAAGTTGAATATTTTTATATTTTTCTGTACATTATTTTTTCTTTTGAATACTGTTTGAATAATTTGTACATAAAACATATTTTCCAAAGTAATCAGGTGTACTTTTATATTTTTATTAAAATAATTTTAATTATTGTGGAAAACATAATTCATGACTGGAGGAATCTCTTACAATACATGAAAAGTAATCTTATATTGTGTTTTCTTTATAATTATGGAAAATAATTTTGTTTTAGGTTTTCCTATATTTATTTTCAATTTCTAATATTATAGTTGTACCTAAAGTTATATTTTTACATAGTTGAATTTTATATAAAAATGTGAAATATATGCTCAAAGACTTTAACAAAAAGAGCATAAACTCCTTGACCAAAGGACTTCGAAAAAAGAAAATTATGGTCAATACTTAAACTATATTATTTTATTTTGTTTTTTCCCATATATTTCTTATATTATTATTGTAATTTGTTTTTTCAGCTTTTCTTTATATTCTATGGTATTCTTATATTTTATGTCATTAATTTTTTCAAGTATTATGTAAAGTTCGGTCAGGTTGTCCCAAGAGCCAAATCCTAAACTTAAGATATTTTACGTAAAAATTTAAAATCTTTAAATTTTTTCCTTAAAGTTTATACTTCAAAATTTAAATTTTAAATATGTTTTCCAGCAGCAAAATTCAACCCTCACGTCTTAGCAAACTTAAATTTAACGTTACATTTAATTTAAATTTACCTTTAGATTTAACTTTAATGTTGAAGTGTTTAATGTCGTAGAATTAACTTTAACTAACTGTAATGTCGCACTTATCTGTTTTTGTATTCACCATTTTCCGAGGTGAGTCCCCCCAGATTTGCAGGCGAATCTGGTGGACCTCTACTTGGAGGGGGGGATATGAAAGGATAAAAACCCTTTAAAATTCAAAATTCCAAATTAAATTTCAAAAATTTAAATTAAAATCCGAAGTTTCTTTCTCCTAACTTTAAATCTCATTCTAAAACCAGTTTTACCCCTTGTAACTTTGTTTCTCAGCAATACATCTTATTACTTTCAGATATCATTTTCCGACGATCTTTAAGAGTAAACTTGCTGACGTTCGGAATATTCTCATTCAGTTGTGGTTAGCTCATCCCCGGGCGAGCCAAGCCTAACTTTGGCATCTGATCCCGGACAATCAATCAAAAGCTAATCAGCCAATTAAAGAAATGTTCCTCCCAATTTTACAACTGTGCCCTCTGCTGGAAAATATGTTAAACCCCAAGATATTAGCTAAAATCCGACCCAAAAACGACGGAACTTGCAGATTTGAGAAGCCTGTCAAACGTATGACAATGTAGCTCCTGAAAATCATCGTACGTGGCTCGAGGGGCCCCCGGCCGAACTCGCGACTCAGCCTGTAAGATGAGTGGCTAAATAAAAGAGTTCGGTCCACCAAGCGGTTCCCGAGTCCCAGTTATTTAATCCACTAGTTCTGTCAACTCCTAGATGTCTTTACATATTAAAGACGGCTGTACGGACACATGCTGGAAAGTAAACGGCCGCGACTCCCTCTCTAGGTTCCGGAACGCTCCAGAAATCATTAAACGGCTGCGACTACGTTATACAAGTCCGGGGAACGCTCCCGATATTTATTCGTTACATATATTTAAGTTAATCAATCATGAAGAAATCAGTGACCTTCTTCTGTTGAAGGGAAGATGCCTGACATTTTGCAGCATTATCTCTCCATCTCTTTAACATCATGTTTAACCGAGGAAGCTGCACTGTTAAAAAAAAAACGGACTAAAAAACGGAGATTCTACTGGCAATCTATTTCCGTTTTTTACGAAAATTGTTCCCATATATTGCAGAAAAATTTTAGTTTTTAATCAGAAAATTGGAATTTTTTCTGTTATTTATGGGGAAAATTTTCCATAAAAATACAGAAATAGTACTGGCGCCTAAATTGCCAGTAGAATCTTCATTTTTTAGTCCTTTTTTTCACAGCGTGTCAGCTGCTGCTCAACATAGCATATCGCCAACTCTAATGCTTTTACTCCTTCCGCATGAGGAATTTTAGCAGTGTCAACTAAAACTGGATCGTCTTCATATTAAACAACATCAGTTACACTCCTAATTACATCCTTGTCAAATAATGTTTCATGCTTGAGATCTTTATCAGACTCAAACAACTTACATCTTCTACGGTGATCTGTTTGCATCCCTCTTTTTTTAAATGTTTGTACAAAACAGTTTGCAGATAGACCAGACATTATAGAATTCCGAGTGGGAGGAGATTGCACTTTTGACCATTAAAAACACAAAATCTCAAATCTTCCGGGGTATTGTTCTTATTGTTAATGGGGGGGGGGAAATGTCACCCCCAGGCCACACCCTGAATTCAACACGTGAAGGTCAACGCATATCCATTTGGAACCGACGTTCTCCTTTCTGAATTTTGCTTTCTTTCCCTCCGGATTGCACTTCAAGTTGAAAGTGTAAGCTGAGTTCCCGATGCCATCATCCCTGAATTTTGGGAAAAAAAGTCAGCCAGTTAAAGCGGAGTTCAGGTTAAGAGGGAGGCTACTGCATTCATTTATATTTAAGTGATTATTAGATTTTATTTATCTTATTATTATGCAAAATTTTCATGTATGACATTTCTACTTCATGATGACGACATATCAAGGAAACTGGTATGGAACGTTTTTTCCCCTCCCCTTGCAGTTGCTGGGATGGAGTAGAGAAAGGAAAAACAATATAAAGGGATAAGATTGAGTGGTTCAACTGATAAAAATTCTGCATTTTGATTTGTCAGTTCAAGGTTAGCATTATTTCTTCTTTCTAAGGGAGGGGGAAAAAACCTTTATTTAGTAAAAATTTGTTGTGGTTTCCTCAAATAATATATTTTCTCTATTTTAATATTCGAAATGGAGAGAAGTAAGCACACATGTTTGCGAAGTTATACAATTGCTTTCGAATCGGAAGCTTTAGCAAAGTTAGATGAACTAAATGGCAATATCAATGCAACTTCTAAATTCTTCTGTATTCTCCACCTTTGTGTTCAAGACTGGAATAAACAAAGGGGAAAACTGATGAGTATTACGGAACGAGATGTGGAAATACGAAAAGACGTTATGTTCATTCTGAGAAGGAACTATTAAACAAAAGGGCAAAATTCTCAGACATGGAAAGTACACTTATTAACTGGATTCAAGAAGAAAGAAAAATAGGTTGAGCAGTTACATCTTTCCAAATAAAATCAAGGCAGAAAAAATTCTGAAAAATGATGGAAATGATGAGCCCTTTGATTTTAAAGCATCGAATGGCTGGCTTGAAAGATTCCTTAATAGGCACAACATTGTGAGCATATCAGTAACAAGTATAGGCCAAAAAATTCCAGATGATGCACAGAAATTGTGAATTTTTTTATAGTTTTTCAAAGATACTGCTAATGATGTGAATATAAGTTGCATTGGCAACATAGAAGAAACACCTATGTGATTTCATCTGTCACAGCAGAAAACTTATGACTTTAAAGGCATAAAATCTGTATTATGCAGAACGACTGGTAAAGAAAAACTATGATACACAATAGTATTGAGCGCGATGGCTGATGGAACAAAATTGAAATCAATGATAATTTTTAAAGGCTTAAAAAATATTCCAAAGTCAGATTTTTCAAAGGATGTTATAGCCACTGTGTCCATGAAAGGATCTATGAATAGTGACTTGATGAATATATATAAGCAAAAAGTTTGGGGTATTCACCCTAACTGTTTTTTCAAACCAAAATCTGTCTTAGTAATAGACAGTGCAAAACCCCACCTAAAAATGACCGTTAAATCCAGTTTTAAACAACATTATAAAACAGATCTTGTAATAATTCCTGGAGGTTTGACCCCATTGTTACTGCCCACAGATGAACATTGGAATAAGACTTTCAAAGCTGAAATGAGGCGTTTATGGAGTGATTGGCTAAGAAATGGAAAGCAGAAATTTGGTAAGCATCGATCTGCTTCGTATGTTACGATAGCTCTCTGGGTAATGACAGCTTGGGAAAAAGTCCCCGAAGACTTAATTAGACAGTCTTTTATAGAATGTGGTTTAACTATGAAAAGAAATATAGACTTTTTACAGAATCGTTTCAAAAACTTATTCAAAAGAATGCTATTCCTGATTCTGATGCCAAAGACAAGACTTCTGGTCTAACAAACGAAAAAAGCGAGTATAGTGATAATGAATGAGAAAATATAGAGCAAATTTTGTATTTCTAATTTTTTCTTCTTAAATAAAACTCTGGATTTAAGTTAAATTTCAGTTTTTTACATTATCATATAAAATTACTGTTTTGATATAAGGTAAGCACATATTTCTCTCTTTATATATCTAGACAATTATTATATTTTTCTTATTTTATATATAGTAAGAATATTTCTGTTCATGTAATAATTTATGAGATAATATATTTCTACATTATAAATATCAGATGGGTGCTGGGGAGAGAGAGCTTTGTGTGAAATGTTATGCGACACATGAAACACGTTTTTATTCTCTTGAATATGTAAAAAAGGTAAACTAAATAATTAGAAAAAGGGGGACAAACTCTATATTGCACACCTCCTCTCCAACACCAATTGCTGTTACTGAGTACAGCTAATGAACCTCATTCCTTTCTGTTTTCAAAGATCTTCGCTTTTTATGGCATTCCGGGAAAGACCAAGGGACTAATATTAAAAAATCTGGTCGGAATACAGTTCTTAAATATTATTGTTTTTCAAAATTTGCTGTTTTCCCAAGTACATTGCAGTAAACGATGTGTGTCCATCGCTTGCCATTTAAAAAAAAATTTATTTTCTAAAGAGACACATCATTCTTGGAACACCCACTATATAGGAATGATAAATCAGAAGTTTAAATATAGAAGATATCAAATACAATGAGAAAACTGCAGCTTTAGACAGACTACATAAAACAGAACCAAAAAATAGTATAATAATTTACCCATAAAGATTTTATTCCCCATCCATTATACATGAATCCATAGAACTATATGTGCAAAGAATCAGCCTCCTTTGAGTTACCTAGGATTTGGTGCGAGATGATGCATAATTTTAAAAGATAAAATAAAATAAATCATGTTTTGGGATGACCATTTTTGTTAAACCACCTCCTTTCGTGATACCTGATATCGTGTGATATTTGTTTATCAAGTACATATTTCAAATTTTATGCAAAACAAATTAATTTAACATTACAGACGTTCAGTATGTCACTGCTATTTTGTCTGTATGAAACTACTTGGTTTGTTTATTAAAAAAATTGTTTAAATCACTTTTAACATATGTATTTTACTTTAGTGATAAGTGATTTTTCTTGCATAATTCTACAAAATTTATTTAAATAAAAATGAAATCTGCCGAAATATCATAGATTCTCCTCTCTGGTTGGCTGAAAATTACACATACTTTGAGATTACACTGAAATTTGATCAAATTCCTGACTTTCCCAAGTTCCCTAGGTAGTGTAGCAAACCAGTTTAGCTAAATGTATTTTTTAGCTGCATCAATGACTTTAAATAAAGGACTTTTGAATAATAACACAAGCATTTTCTAAATCAAATTTGAAAAAAAAAATGGATAAATATACTATATATATATATATATTTTTTGCTATACAAACATATATAACAGTTTATAAAGGGGGAAAAAAATTATATGATCACTTTTCTTTTACATTTTAAGTATTAAATTTTAACAATCTATACATTAGTATTTTATTACATATGCTAATAGTATAGACTTTTGTAAGGAACAGTGGAGGAAAGGGGTATCATATTTTTTAAATAGAGTTAAAAAAGAAAATAAAGTACATATAATACTACATAATCTAAGATATTGAATAATAAATATAAGATTAAAGTAACACATATGTGCACATAATGATGTCAGTTTGTTAATACTGATATGGCAATAATAAAACAATCAAAACAGAAATTTTATTTAATCAGATTGTTGTGGAACAACCAACTACATTATATCAGGTGTTAAAAATGCACCTAGCCTTAAGTTGATGTGTGGCATATTGAAAATAGTTAATAAATACCGGGTGTCCCAAAAAGGACTGACTGATTTTAAAATTCAATAACTTGCAAACGGTGACAGATATTAAAAAAATTCTTGCAGGAGGGTTATGCATAAGGTCAAAAGTTTTATTACAGTGATTTTCAATTTTAGTTCGATTTACAAACAATAGATGGCGCTGTAAGCAACAGTCGCTAAATTCAGGCTCGATTTTTGGTACTTCGTGGCCCGGATAATACATTTCCATCTCCTTTTTCTGCATGGAACAAGATAAAGGACCAAAAATCGAGCCTGTATATAGCGACTATTGCTTACAGCGCCATCTATTGTTTGTAAATCGAACTAAAATTGAAAATCACTGTAATAAAACTTTTGACCTTATGCATAACCCTCCTGCAAGAATTTTTTTAATATCTGTCACCGTTTGCAAGTTATTGAATTTTAAAATCAGTCAGTCCTTTTTGGGACACCCGGTAAGATATGAAAGAAAAGTTAACATTAAATGATATGGATACACAACTATTTTTTATTTTTATTTCACACAGTTTCTTTTAAAAAGTATCTTTAAAAAGGCTTTATTGTCTGGTGCTAAATGTCATTTGAAGTGTTATTTGGCATAAAACTACTTGTTTTCAGGCAATACTTCTTGCGCTACATTTTAGACTATAAAGAGTCAAATTAAGCAAAATTAAAAATAAATATTAACTAAAATAATAAAAGTGACATAAAAAAGTTGTATTCAGATAGTATTTCCTAACTGAAATTGAATAAATCAAATAACAAGTATTGAAAAGAAATGTAATCTTGAGTTCTTGGTCGTTAGCAATTAAATACAGATATATATATATAGGGTACACGACATTTCGGTACCGAGACATTTCGGTCCCTGGCCATTTCGGTCCCGAGACATTTCGGTCCCTGGCCATTTTGGTCCCTGGCCATTTCGGTCCCGAGACATTTCGGTCCCTGGCCATTTCGGTCCCCAGCCATTTCGGTCCCTGGCCATTTCGGTCCTTAGCCATTTCGGTCCCTTGTCATTTCGGTGCCCACCACCTTATAACTCGTATTCTAATTGTCGTGGCCCGCCAAACGCTGTAATTTAAACATTATTTGGGACCTTTTTAAAATTTTTTAACACCCCCACCCCCCAAATTAAAAAAAAACTGAATATAACAGTCCGATAAATTTAAACTTTTATAACTCGTGATAATGAAATCACAGCGAGCTGAAAATTTGTTTGATTGAACAATGTGATATAATTTTACAGGGGACATTGTCTAATTATTATTATTATTATTTAACAAAATGGATTTTTTAAGCTTTATTATTTGTTATTAATATTAGGTATTTTATATATACTATAAACTGCCATAGATGATTTTTTGGTTGTTTTCATACATTTTTTAGAACCTTTAAATTATCATCATTAATTAAATAATTTAAAAAACTGGACACATAAGCTATTGTAGGTAAATATTTCCTCAAATCATTCTTCTACATCCTCTCCTTTAATAATTCAGAAATGAGATATATTTATTGAAGCAAAAATATTTAATTTTTCTTATTACTTTTATAATACAAAGTTATAATTTTGTTTTCATAAGTTACTTTACCATTATAAACATTGGGAAAACAATAGTGATTTGGTAATTAGGTGTGCCAGGAAAAATATTTTGTTGTCAAAAAACTCCACCCACCGCTTCATTTTTTAAAAAATAATTATTGGTTGCATTTTTAACAGTCTTCTCACCCATTGTAGACGATTTTTGTGAACTAATTTTATTGAAACTGAGCCTATTTCTTTGTAATAAGATGATTATTTTTTATTTTATGTAATAGTGTAAGTGTTATTTTAATTAATTTTATTTTCAATTTTTAACTGACAAAACTAAGGTTTTTAGGTGCGTTCGTAATTATATAAATACGTAGCACCTATAGTCGTCGTTCAGTCCGTCCGTCTGCTCGCCTGCCTGTCCGCATATAACAGAGCAAAAACAACTCAACCGAATGGTCTGAAATTTTAAATATATGATTGTTGCATAATTTTGTCGAGCCATTTCAAATTTTATGGATATCGGATGCATAGTTTAATTACAGGGACTGTCAAATTTTTTCTTTACATTGCGGCCAATGGGAAAAATTATTGCAAGTGCATTTTAATGATGTTAGAGCCTTCCGAATGGTCTGAAATTTTAAATATATAATTGTTACAAAATTTTGTCGAGCCATTTCAAATTTTATGAAAATCAGATGTATAATTTAATTACAGGGACAGTCAAAAATTTTCCGTTACATTACGGCCAATGGGAAAAAATTATTGCAAGTGCATTTTAATGATGTTACAGCCTTCCGAGTGGTCTGAAATTTTAAATATATAATTGTTACAAAATTTTGTCGAGCCATTTGGAATTTTATGAAAATCGGTGTATAGTTTAATTACAGAGACAGTCAAAACTTTTGCGTTACATTACGGGGAATGGGAAAAAAATATTGCAAGTGCATTTTAATGATGTCACAGGCTATGCACTCATGAAGTGCAAAAAAAAATATACATTCAGTACAATATGGGGTGCAAAAAATAATTATAAAATTAGTTATAGCACGAACGCACCTCATTTGCCACGTTTGACGAGCAATTTCCAACTTGTTTGTATTTGTCATTTATTTATTGATTTTTAATATTACCCTTTTCCTCCCACTTTCCCAGAAAAAAAAATTAACAATTTTTTATTTTAGTTTTATTATTAATTATATTAATAGTTTTAAATTTAGGTGACTTTAAATATAAAATAAATAAACATGTAAAAGATAAATTTCAGTTTGTAACTACTATATGATAAATTGAATATAAAATGTATTATGTATTGAGTTTATTTTAAAGTAAAAAAATGTAATGTATATTAATAATGTTATTATTTTAATAAATTAAGGATACATTAAATAAAAAATATATTTAATAAAATATTAATTTAATTTTTATACTAAAATTCCTAACTTTTTTGAGTATTAATTAATAGCAATTATTAGTAGCAATTATTAATAGCACTTAAAGTTTTTATTCAAAAGTTTTAATTTATAATTTCCAAAAAATAATATAGGAATTTTTTGAAAAATCAGCCAAAAACATAAAGTCTAAGTATTAATTAATTAATTAATTAAACATAATAATAATAATAATAATGCAACATTGTACAAATACGTAAAAATACCTCTTAACAGTGTTAGGTGATATTATGCAGATTTTAATTTTTTAAGTACAGTTATAATTTACAATTCGCAAAAAGTAAGAAATTATTAATTATAATTAAAGAGCAAAAATAATATTATAAGCTAACTAATAAATGAATAAACAACACGTTTATCTTCAGAACCCTTATCACTTTTATACATCCTAATGAAGTTAATAACGTTATAATAACCGAAAATTAAAAAAATATATATTTGCATTTACCCTATAAAAACTATTACATAGTTCATGTAATAGTTTTTAAACAAGCAATTGATAAATTAGTTATCTAAACAATTAATAATTAAAATAATTTTGAATTGATAAATACGTTTAATAAAAACAATTTAATTTTTGAATTTTTGTTTTACTTAACAATATAACTATGAGTGTTTTCAACTTGTCGTGCAAGTTAAATTCATGCTGTATCAAATTTATTGCAAACTAACGGCAAACAAGTAATCAAAAATACTGCAAACTTACTGCAAAGTAGTAATCTTTCCATATCACACTATAAGTTTAACCCCTTCGAAGGGGTCAATAGACCTAATCAGGTCTATTGATGCGAAAGCGCCGTCAGAAGGCGCATGCATAGGTTTTATCACCATAAACAAGTTTAGGTAATATTTGTACTTTTCATTTCGAGCATTTTTTGGCATTTAATAAGTATAGCGTTTAGAAAAAACGGTGCCTACCGAATAAAATTTCTGCAATTTCTGTGTATGTGCTGATTCTCATTGTTGTTGAGTCTCTCAACAGAGAGATTTTTTGCTTTCGTCACTTTCGTGAATTAAAGACAGTCTTGCCATCAGTTTCACATCATCAGTCATGAGTAGTTACTCATGCAAGTGGGTGATGGTATACCTTGCGGGACATTTGCTGCGAATTTCTCAATTCAAATTTGTCACGTCAAGATAATATCAGAAAAAATCAAACTTTCTGCTAATGTTCATGCTATCTGGGTTACCTCAAAAATTTCCATGGGGAGCGCGGTGGATCGCATGAACGGCTCATGCGATTGACACTTATGTGAAATCATTATCCAATATCTGTTACAGCACAAATTCTTAATTCAATGGCAAGAAATTAAACATGAAAATTGCTGTTTTACACTTAACCACTTGGCCCTAGCTTTATTGCAGGCAAATGTTATGTAATATGAAACTTGATTTAACCCATTCGCTGCCAAAACTAAGAATTTTCAAATTTTTTGTTGAAGGTCGTTTGCCAGCACAAATTCAGAAAGATAAATTTCGCTTTACTAATACAGCGAAATTTCTGCCAATAAATGAGGCTTTTTTTTTTTTTAAATTCTAAAATAGTGGTGACAAAGTAATCAATAAATTAAAGCCACGAGTATACTCGTGAATGACAGCGAATGGGTTAATTAAATTTAACTCTTCAGTATGCGCTCAGCTTTTTACATCATAAGTAAATCTTTTTCACTGGTAAATATTAATGTAACTTGAATGTATTATTAGTTGCAGTTATAGAGATTGGCCTTATATTTTTTATTCATGCTTTTTTTTAAAAATTAAGAAATTAAATAAGGATATACCTAAATTCTTAAAGTTACTCGAAATACTTCTATCATATATACACAGTCAAGACAAGATTCCAAGCACTGGTAAAAAGCTCCATTTTAGACAGGCTTCCATGTAAAGAAGTGTAATTAATTATACCTCTAAGATACACTACCTCAATAAGATCTATTGTTCGTTTCGCAGGGATTCTGAAACTCTCCCGTTTGAGACAGGATTCCGTTATAGAAAGATTCCGCTTTCACAGGTTTCACTATGCTTCACTAAAGAAGGGTGAAAATCCCCTTTTCAGACAGGTTTTCAGCAAATTTAATTGTATCGCAATTCATATTAAGACCATGTAACGCTTACGTTAAAGACAGGATTCTGTTATAGACAATTACTATTTTGACAAGTTTTATTCTATTCATATGATATATATAAGTATATTTATATAAATACACAAAACTTTTAAAAATGGAACCTGCCTATAACGGAGTTCTGTCTTAAACATAAATGTTCCATAGTGCTACGGAAAAGAATACTATACAAATACACCAAATAACACGGAAACCTGTGTTAAACAGAATTTTTCACCAATATTTATAATTTCATCTTGACAGGTGTTACTATATATATAACATGAAGGGAAAATTCTGGACCCTCCCACCCCCCGAAACGAAATCCTGGCTACGCCACTGCATGTCGTCCCAGTTTTTTTAAGCCATTAAAGTTGAAAAATGCAGTGTGGCCACAAAAAAGCGCCGGCTGACTAGAATAAAGAGAGCGCGAGTAGAATAATTCTTCTATCTGGATCTTTATTTAACATAATCAAATGGGGGAAGCCAGGACATCTACACTTGACATATATATATACATGTATAATATTCTTTTGAATGAATAACATATAGATATCAAGAAAAGCCAAACATGTTTTCTAAATTTCCAAATTTCTTCATTGTGATATATTTATAAAATTTCTTAATTTAAAATGAAATTTTACGTAAAAGTGATTCACTATACATTACTATTTTGAGATTTTATGTTATTTTTTTTGTATTTTCATTTTTATTTTTTATTTGTCATATTAAAACATGTAGGCTGCTTTAATTCTAAGTATATAAGTCAAATAAATAACAAAGAAATATTTGAAATACAGAATTAATTTTAAATACGAAAAGAATATTTTATAACAATAGAAATTTTAAATTTTTGATTTATGTTTATTGTGCTCGTAGTTTTTGAATGTAATAAGCATATAAAAGTCTTAAATATATTAAAAAGGATTTGTAATTGTGCAAACCACTTCACCGTCGACAGGTATGGGGAAAAAGTGCTTTTATCCCCGAGTTATCTCGGGGCAAACGGTGAAGTGGTTCAAAATTAAAAATATTTTTAAACTTCGCATTCGATTCCGGTAGAAATAGCAGTAATATTATTGTTACATGTAAAAAGATTAATGCAAACTTTTAAATAGTTTTTCAAAAAATAGTAAATTAAAATAATTATTAAAATAAAATAGAAAGTTCTAGTCTGTTCCGGTGCAGAATTAAAAAAATAATGTGTCTTTATCACAATTCCATGTTAAGAACCCCCTTTTTAAAAAATATGTAAAATGCAATACATTTAAAATTGATGTGCCGTTAAATAATAGGATAAAATAAAGATTTGTAAAAATATTTGCAGATTTTTTCATTATTAATCACATAGTGTGCAAATTATATACAATTGAATATGTGCATTTTGGCATGGGCATTTGCATATGAAAATTAAAGCTCGACTTATAAATATTTTTAAATTGTCTGGACTTTATATTTATGATAGACTAAAATATGAGGAGCTTCTATAAAGAATCCACAGAACTCTCTCTTCCCCCACTCCTGAAAACGATTACTTCTACCATATAAAATCTGCATGGGGTGCTACAATTTGATTGCGAGTTATAAGTGTTTGCGGTTTTCGGGCCCTTATATTCGGTTATACTAAAACTTCAAGAGTTCAGTTAAAAAATCTTATAATGTACCTCTTTTTTTAAAGATTACGTTTACCGTACAAAATATGAGTGTGATTACGATAATTACAGAGAGAGTTATAAATGTTTTAATTTATCAGGACCTTATACTTAAGATACACTAAAATGTATAAAAAGTCAACAGAGCCCCCCCCCCCCCCCCCCCCTGCCTTATAAAAAGATTATGATTATCATAGGAAATTTGTGTGGGCTACGACAATTTTGGTCTGTGTTATAAGTGTTTGCGTTTTCGAGTCCTTATATTTGGGTTATACTAAAATTTAGGGAGTTCAGTTAAAAAATTTGATAATGTCCCTCCTTTTATAAAGATTACGTTTACCATACAAAATATGAGTGTTTTGCGATAATTATAGATCGAGTTATAAATGTCTTACTTTATCAGACCCTTATACTTATGATACACTAAAATATAGAAAATGTCAATCCCCCCCCCCCCCCCTTGTTTTTTAAAATGATTACCATACGAAATTTGTGTGTGTTTACTAAAATTTTAAGGCCTTTATTTAAAAAACTCTACAATGTCCTCTATAAAATTGTCACCTATTTCAAGTGCACAAAATTTCAGCTTGCTGGAGAAGGGACCGAAATGTCTTGGGACTGAATTGTCTCGGGATCGAAATGTGTTGGGACTGAATTGTCTCGAGACCGAAATGTCTTGGGACCGAATTGTCTCGGGACCGAAATGTCTTGGGACCGAATTGTCTCGGGACCGAAATGTCTCGGGACCGAATTGTCTCGGGACCGAAACGGCGGGACCGAAGTGTCGGGACCGAAACGTCCTGCTTCCATATATATATTTTCAAATTATAATGAAAACTTAATACAATAAATGAAAAACTTCAGATAAACATTCAGAATGAATGTTGTAACCTTCTAAAATGCAAAGTATTTTTTAATGTACAATTAAACTTACCCATATCTCTTAAAGTTTCATTCAGAGTTATCAACTCTTCATAATGCACAATATTTTTAATTTAGTGTCTAATGTTTAACAACAGTTTATACATTAGATTTAAACGTACAGTCGTGGAAAAAAAAAAAAAAAAAAAAAAAAAAGGAAATACTCCCTACTAACTCTGCAAATAGTAATTATAATAGAAGAAATTTACCAGTACCAAATGATTGAAAGTAAAGCCTACTTTTAAATGATGTATATGAAATTTGCTTAGGGGGCTATCTAGAAATCAAAACCAGACCAAACTTTGTTTTTTTTTTTTTTTAATAGCAACACCCTATTCTGACAATATATTTTAAATTGTCGTTTCAGAGTATTCCTAGTAACGAAATTTCAAGTCATTTGGATAAGTTTCTGAATTATAAACATTCAAAATTTAGAGCTTCTAATGTTAAATTACATTTTCATATTTTTATTAATATCTCCTGAAATTATAATCCTAATGTGATCATATTTTGTGTGATAATAATACTAAAAAACCCAAACATAGATACTTTTAATTTGTAAAAAAAAAAAAAAAAAAAAAAAATTAATATGAATTATGAAATTAATATTCGAAAAAAATGTGAATTGCAACCTACCAATTTTTTTGATAGATTTATGTTTATTATGTCCTGCTTTATGCGAATTCTCAATTTCAAATTTTTCTTCCAAGTAGTTTTTGAATTATGATTGAAAAATCTCAAAATTATGGCTCAGGAGGTCATCCAATGATGTGCAGAAAAGCATAATTTGAAAAAAATATATTTTACTCATTTTATTGAAACATTTGGGCTGGCAATAGTCGAAGCCTACTAAGCGAATGAAAGAGTCCTATCAGGAAGAAATAATACATCAATAGAAATGACATAACATTTCAACGATCGAGTACTGAACTTCAATTTGGATACAGCCACTAAAATATGTTCATTTAAAAATAATTTCTATGAAACTAATCATACGAATTTCATGAAAATTTGTATTTAAGCCAATTTGAGGGTGTAGAATTTATTTATGGTGTCAAACTTGGGTATTGTTATTGAAAAAAAAAAACAATGTTTGGGTTCGTTTTGATAAGTAGATGGCCTTGTAAGCAAATTTTACATACATCTTTTAAAGTATAATAAGTATAACAATCAGGAGACTTTATTTCCAATCGCTTGGTACCAATAACTTTTTTCTACAATAATTTGTTACAGAGTTAGTAGAAGGTGTTTACTTTTTTTTCCCACGACTGTACATATAGATTAACAACTCAACAGTACTGTGTATTACGGTGATCTGACAACCCTCAAACATTATAAGCATTTTAATGTAACTGTAAGGATATAAATATGTTTAAATAGCTATTAAATAACTATATAAGAAGAACAATTAATCAAAAGAAGTCTTCATCAGAAAATATATTTTCTTTACAACTTTAATCTAAACTAACCTCTTTTTCCTTTATAAATATCTGGATAGTACTCATAATATAAGTCAGGTTTTTCAAAGTCGCCAAAAGCTGCAATTTCCACTTCAGCAAGAGAAAACTTTTTCAGTTTAACTAAAAGGGCTAACCGGGTATACCATAACTATTAAAAAAAGAGAGAGAAAGAGAAAATTTTAATAAATAATATACATTTTGGATCAGTGTTTAGAAATATAAAGGGGTACTTCTCCATTATTCCGACAACCACTTTCCATACAAAACTATTGCCAAACTATTTGCCAGATTGTAACCTCCCAATAAACAAATGGAAGAGTGTTACCACTGGAATCTAGAAGAAATACACGAAATTCAAAAAACCCCACTCACTAGACTATCAACTATCAGTAATTTTACACAATACAATTTACAATATATTTACGAAAAACAAAAAAAGAATAACCTCCGATATTTATTTATTTACATTATTTTTCCCTCTTGGCTGGTGAATGTTTGTGACGTCAGTTGAAATTGATCTACTGTGCGTAACTATTCATCAAATTATTTTTTCAATGTTTTATTCTCTTTTAATATCATAGAGTAGCCATTGAAGGACATCACTGTTATTTTAATTAACAAAATAACTAAGAAATCAGTAAAACATCATTAAAAATACCAATAAACTTCGAATTAAAAATCACTTGATGATATAATAAACACGTGTAATGCATCTGACATCAAGTGAATGTGACGAACATGCATTTTTCATGTTAAATCCTATAGTTTGGCAATAGTCTTTTTTTTTTTTGGAAAGGGGTTGATGGGATAATGGAAAAGAACCTATAAAAGTAATATGATTAATCCTTTTTGCTCCTAAAGCCAATGTTTTTGTCCAGCACTAGAAGATATTCTACTCCTAAAGTCAATGCCACTATTCACAAGCTCTTTAAAATGTTCGATCCCTATAGTCATTGGCACTGCCTACAGATTAGAGGTCTGCACGGGCCGGAATTTCCAGGCCCGGGCTGAACGAAAGCTATCTTGGCCCGGCCTGAACGAAAGCTATCTTGGCCCGGCCCAGTGTAAAAATTGAAAGTTCGGCCCGGCCCATTTGCATTTTTACAGTTCTCGGCCTGGCCCATACAAAAATCAATGAAAACAGGCCAGGCCCGGCCCGGCCCGACACAATTTCTACAAAGAAAAAAAAAAAATCATTTTTTTCTCAACATACAATTAAGATTCTTTTAATGAATACTACATACATATTTATAGGAACATTTTACAATATATTTTACATTACTATGATGTTCGCAAAACAGAAAACACACTATAGGTGAAAATTAGCGGTCGCCACTCGCCACGTGGCGATTAAAGCTGTAAAAGTGGCGATTAAAAAATCGGCCATCGATCGCCACCTTAGTCGCCACTCGCCAAGTGGCGATAAAAAATCTGTTATTGATCGCCAAGTGAAATATAGCTTTTTTCATAGAAATATGCATCTCTACTTTGGTTACATCTAATTAGCAAACTTGTTAATTCTTTTGTCTACCAGATGCAAGCAGATTATAACAACTCAGCTGTATTTTCAATATTTCGGCTTTTCGCCGTTGCTCTTCAGTTGGATTATTTTTTCAAGAAATAGTTTTATTCTGCAAAATATATTCATCAGCTTTGATTCCACGTGCATTTAAAATAATTTATTCCCCCTTTTTTTACCACCGGATGCAAGTGGATTTTAAGGGCATTGCAGTATTTTCAATATTTTGACTCCTGCCGCATGCTCACCAGTTAGATTATTTTTCTTCAAGAAATACTGTTTAAGCCTGCGGGATACACTTATCAGCTTAGATTTCAACTGTATGTAATGAGTGTAGTAATGTTAATACATTTACTTATTAAATAAAATCCAAATAACATTTTATTGTGCTTTATTTGATTTTTTTTAAAATATATATATTGTATACACCTAACTGTCAGAATTTTGATTTAGTTATTTTTTATATAAAGAAAATAATAGTAATTTAATTGATAATAGTGATGAACATATACAAATACGGTAAAAATATAATTCTAAAAAAAATTAATATAACAGATTCTGTGGTTTTAAAGAAATTTTCTTAATTTTGACTTCTTCCCTATTCTTATGAATAATTGGCTGGTATAAAACTCTGACTTATAGAAAAATATGTATATATACAACGATTATAGTTTATGTAGATGTCAAGAAAGTTTGAAACATTATAGTGGCCACTAACTTTAAAAAGTGGCCACTAATGAAACCGAGTCTACCGGCCACTGGCTACTAACTCAATTTCCCAGTTTTCACCTATAAAACACACAATAGTTAACATTAACGATTACTTACAGTGTTTTAGTCATCGTGTCTACAGACATTTCAAAATGGAAATAAGGATTCGTTAAAAGATTAATGTAGTTCAGAATAAAGGGTTAAAAACATGATAACTTTTGAAGCTGTATAATAAAAAGTAGATTTGTGAAAATATTTCTCTCATTTTTAAGGCTTTTCTCAAATCCAAAGGAGTTACATTTCGACACATTTATGAATTCCTTTCTTTTCGGAAACGCGTAAGATTGGCAGGTATTCTTATTCAGAAACTATGTAAATGTCGTTTTTTTTTTTTTTTTTTTCACAGATAAAAGCAATATATCTTTCTGAAAATACTGTCAAAGTTAGCGCTTTGAATCGAATTTCCAGAAGCGATAGCACAGGAAAGGAGAAAAACGTACAGTCACGTGACAGGAATCTCTGTTATCTCTGTAAGTAATTTATCAAATATGGAAAAAGCTATTTGTTTCCAAATGTCTTCAATAGGCAGGCCTGTCAATTTTATGCCTTTATAGTTAAAAAAATTTTGTCAGAAAATGTGTCTGAAAGCTTCGCATTGTTGAGCAGTGAATATGACAACCACCTTAAAGTGGATAACTGGTGAATAACATTTCAAAGATACTGTTAAGAGAAGTTCATTATCACTATTAATACTACAAAACACAATGACTGTTCTACACATCCTGAGATCGATTAAGACTAGTTCCGTCCCGGCACGAGTCTGCTGAAAAAAAATTTAAACTCAGAATCAGACATCTTGTAACTGTACGATGCCGATCTCTACGATGGACATCTTACATTTCTGTATTGATGTTGTTAAACTCACATCGGCTCGTGCCGCACATTTATACTTCTCGAGAAAATCATATTAATTGAGAATGGCTCGTATTCTATCTGCTTAGCTTAAATTCTTATATTGGGCCGATTAATTTTTTTGCCGGCCTGGCCCGTTTATTTTGTCTGTTGGCCCGGCCCGTTGAAAAAATTGTCCTAATTCTGCCGGCCCGTTTGAAAATTCGCCTCCATTCTGCCGGGCCGGGTACGGGCCTCGGGCCAAGCCCGGGCACGTGCAGACATCTACTACAGATTATTATTGACATATACAAATTTTGATAAGTGATTGTTAGTACAGGATATTAGCTGTAGCATGAATTTCCAAATTTATCTCTTAATTCCGGAAGTTTCGTTAAGTGCTGTAATTTTCATGAAAATTCTTTAAAATTACATTTTTTTCAGATTATTTTTGAGGATAAAAAGTAAGCAAGCCTATCCAGTGTTGCCAGTGTCTAGCCTGGTCCGTCTTAAATAACCTTACAATTTCTCAGGATTAGTTTAAATATATATGCATCATGAAATCGATAATACAACTTTATAAAAACCATGGCACAAGAGAGAAGGCAAGCCTTTAATGTGTGAAGCCAATCATCACCAGGGGGTGCTGCAATCCTGGAATCAAGCTGAAGTCTGAACATGCGGTCAATTTTGTTGAATAATGTTTTATTGAATGAGGATTGGTAAAAATTTAATTTCATTATTGTAACCTAGTTTATTTTTCAGTTGATTAAATAATAAATTAAAAAATAAAATAGTTATTCTTTTAAGTTCGCAGTATATTTTAGTGGTTATTTGTTAAATATATTTATGTTATGATATGTTATTTAAGTTTACTGTAAAATATGAAAAACAAATTACAAAATTTCTAAGCCAAGCAATATATGTTAATTTTTTTTTGTTGTTGTTGGTGGTGTAAATCATTGTTTCTAAGTTACACACACAAAAAGTAAAATTTGCTTTTTGGTAAAATTAACTGAGTTGATGAATTTAAATATTTTTTTTTTTTACATTTTGAATACATTTCTTAAATATTTTGTAAATGTGCAAAAAATTCTTGATAGGTAATTGCTTTTATAGTTTTGCTACATTTGAAATCACCACCACCACACTGTTACCAACATTATTACCAACATACTACTGTTTTAAAGCCAAGCTTGATGATATACCTATTTCTGAAACTTCAGCTCTGTCATTCTCCATAATTGCGATACCTTCATTGATCGGTTTTCATAGACAATAGGGTACATAGGCATTATCAGTAGCCTAATAATTTTTATTTTACAATGTATACATATATTTTATGAAAGTACAAGATATTTAAAAATATGAGCAGAAATGAAAATCTAGATTGATGTATCAGATGGAAAAAAAAAAAAAAAAAAAGCAATTTAGCAAATCAAATAAAGTTATTTGAATGTAACAGTAATTCATTAATATAACAGTAAAGTGTTACAATCTAACGAAAATATTCTTATAAATCATATAAAATTGAAGGGTATAAGTAATTGTTAATTTGAAAATAGGATTAATCTTTCTCAAACTTCAATGATGAAAAAAGAATATTAAATCTTGGTTCAGGGTTTATGCTGAACCTGGCTTTGCTTTTTTGGGTGATTTTTGGTGAAATGCACATGCCATTATATATAATACGTACACCATGATAAAAACAAAGTAAAAATATCTTTGCAAAAAAAAAAAAAAAAAAAAAAAGAAAACTAACCTGTAAATTTTGACTGTCATAATGGTACATTAATCACTTACCTCTTACTTATGAAAGAAGACCATCGCCATAACATCAGGCTTTTTGGCAGTAAAAGGTAACCTTAGATGCCCCCCTTTCTCAAAACTTCATTTGGCTGTTGGAAATTTCTCTTTTCTTAAAGTTTTTAAAAATTCATATCAATTCAAATTATTAATATATTTTTCTTCAAATCGATTCCTGATATTCATCTCTATATAGAGGTACAAAATATAAGACTGGATGGATAAAGTAACAAATAGACATTAGTTGATGGAAAACAAATTTTTCATTTTTGAAGAAAAAAAGGAAACTATTAAAAAAATCACAAAAAATTCAAAAATAGTTGTATGAAGTATGAATAAACTTTATCGAAAAGAGGACAAAATTTATTTTATTGGGTAAAAAGATTGAATTTCGATTGTTTTTATTAGTGGGCAATTGCCTGTGAACTTGGAAAATCGGGCAAGTACATAAATCATTCTGTTTAATATAAAATACCAAAAAATCAAATAAAAAATCCAAAATCTGAGCCTCAGGTGCATTCGGACCAGTTTTTATTTATCTGAAATCAAATTTGCAGACCTCTATGTGTAACAGATTTCTCTAACCATCACTGACACACAAACATTTTTCTTTTATTTGTATAGATGATAACAGATATTTTAATACATGTTTGAATATTTTTATGATAATTGAAGTTTGATACACAAAGAACAGTTTTTGAAATATTAACATTCAAAACATTTGTTGCAAGAGATTTGCAACAAAAGACTTATAAATTAGACAGACTTATAAAAAAGACAATAAAATTGAAAGAAATATAATAAGGCGGTATTACCACAATCTCCCGGTCCTAGGCCCTGTAGAAATAAGACAATCTGAGAAAATAACAATTTCTTTAAATATTATAAAAAAACTGATACTTCAATGAAATAAATCTTATGTAATAATTTATATTTAATACAATTATACTGCAAAAGGATTAATTCTTATCTACAAGAAATTTGATTGTGGCTAGCTGACAATGGTTTCAATAGTTTTGCAACGGAATTGATACATAAAGGTGAGTAATACATGAACGTCAAGAATAATACACTGAGGAATATCTGAAATAATTTATATAAAATAATGAAGACAGCATATCTACAAAATTATTACATTTTGAAAATGTACCTATTTGTTTTCCTATGAAGATTGCAACAACAAACTTACAGATGTAATCAGTTCCTACGTACACATATGGTATGATTATTTCATTTTGTGCATTTTCCTCCAAGAAAGGCACATTTCATATATTTCTGGCATTTACTGGCTGGGTTATATCTATTTCATGTGATTGGAAAGATGAATTTGGAAAGAAAAGATAAATATTTAGTGTTATATATATATTGTTTAGTTTCAAATTTATGCAAAGGTAATTTGTTTTCACTGTAGAAAAGGAGTAATCAAATTAGTAATTGATTACTAATTTAAAGTCATCAGTAATTTGCATCAAATTCTGTTCACTAAATAACATGAAATCATAATAATCGAAATTTATAGAACTTTAAAAAAATAAAATAAATTACAAAATCTCTTTACAATTTCAAGCTTTTATTACAAACAGAAATGAACAGACATGTATGGAAAATAATACAATATTAGGAGTATATATTGAAGATTTTTTTTTTCCATCAATTTATAAACCACTATATGTGCACCACTGGTGGCACAAAGCATACCAAGGTGATAATTGTTGACATTTTCTCCTGGTACTCTTTTTTATCCACTCCTTGCTTTATCCAATACTGAGATGGTCTCCATGAATTGCTTATGCCAATCCTGAATTGATGGACATAAGAACAAACAATTTAGGGAAACTGTCTCAGTATTGGATAAAGCTAGGAGAGGAAAAAAAAGAAAAAAAAATAGACAATTATTGTCTTTATGTGCTTTGTGCAACCAGTGCTGCACAGATAAGAGGTTTATTAATTGATGGAAAGAAAAAAAACCCTTCAATATATGCTATTAATAGTGTGATATTCCCATACATGTATTTGTTCATTTGTGTTTGTAATAAAAGTTTGAAATTGTAAAAAGACTTTGTGGACCCTCTGTACTACATGTTTATTTACATGAATAATAAATTTACTGTGTGCAAGCTTACAGCAAGTAAAATAGAATGTTATATTAAAAAAATTGCAAACAAAAATGCAAAAAATTGCACAAATCTATTTCAAATTTTAATCTATTTTTTATGTGACGCATAATGAACCTTAGTGATGTCATCAGGTGTTTATACCTTTCTACTTTTATTGCACTGTTATCTAAATTTTGAATGTAGGAACTTATGATCTGTGGTATTTTTTGAAACATGACACTTGTAATACTTAGCAAAAGAAATACTAATTGTTACTTCAAGCCTAATGCTGAAGAAAAAATTTTCCCATCATTAACTTCATATTGAATTAAAAATAACTTAGAACAAGTCATTCACAAAAACCTTCATAGAAAATTAATACTGGCATAAAACTGAACCACCTGAATACTTGATATGTATGTAATACAAAATAAATAAATAACACATTGGCTTAAAATATTAGATGGCTACTAGAAAAATACTGAAATATTTTTTGAACTGAAAACATTTCTTATATGGCTCTTGCATTAAAGAATAAACCTGTTCATGCAGCCAGCAGAGAAATTTTTTTGTGACACAAAATAATTTTTTTAAAAAGAAGTTTTACACATTATAAAAAAAGGTAATAAATAATAATATGCATACTCTAAGTGAAAGAGGTGTATGTTTGGTTGGTCTTGTATCATCTGCAGAAGCCTGGTCACAAGACTTAATAAGCCGTTTTGTAAGATTTATGGCAGCATGGTAACATTCAACTTCCTAAACAAATAAAAAAAAAAAGTAGTTAATTAAATTATATTGTTTTTAAATTTCATTTCATAAAAGATGGATTAAATAAGACACATAATAATCTAACTATTTTAATAGATTATAGTATGATTTCAAACATTATTTTTTTAAAAGGTTGCAACAAACTTTTAAATACAAAATTAGAAAATAATTTTATTTATAAATCACTGGCTATAAATATAGATTCAAAAGTATTATATATATGTGATAAAGAAAAGAATACTTACAATCAACTTCTGCAAACCAGCTTCATCTTCAGTCACATCATTAACTGTCAAAACTTTCCTATTCTGAGCTTGGGTAGAATTACACTCTACTAATAAAGCTTTTACTGGATCATCCTATATTATATATAAAGGTCAAGGTATCAAATCTGGTGAAAATTGCACAAAATTTGATAAATGCAGAGTAAACAAAAGATTAAAAAAAAAAGCAATGCTCCCCCTTTTTTTACTGAGTAGTGAATCTTTTTTCTAAACACTAAAGCTTATTTTATGATACTAGTACAAGAACAAGAGATAAATCCTGCACCTTGGAGTCCTGCATCAGGTCGAGTTACTTACTTTTACCCAAACCCCACCCATGGTTCGGTTTCTAGTTGCAGGTCGGGTATCAACTTTTTTTATTGTGGGTCAGGTTGGCTTTTTGACTCTTGCGGGTCGGTTTCGGGTTGACTTGATTTTTTAAAAGAATGTTCAAAATATTTTTTCACATTAAAAGTCTATTAAACCGCAGATCAAAGTTTCATGAAAGCAAAATGCGTCTAGTCTTAGAATTAGTTTCTGGAAGTTAATATACACATACTTTTTCAACTAATGGTACGATAAGGATTATAACGAATGCCATCTGCATTGCTAAAGCATTTTTGCTGAATAGTTACAATTCTAATATCCTAGTCTTAAAACTTCCAATGTTGTTATGACATAAACCTACTTGTGTGATAAACAGGAAGACAGGAAGAATCATTTAGTATTTTGCTGTGTATTGTATTTTTAAAGTACGATAAGGCAGAATGCTAATTGTGTAATACAAGGTATACTGTTATAACTGGGACTTTTGAAACTGCAACAAACTTTAAAGCATATTTAAAGATTAGATTTTTAATTTTATACCATCACATATAGATTGAAACTTTAGTTTCTACTTTCTTTGTTTTCATCGTATCAAAGTTTGGGTATAATTTATCATACATGTGATATTCATTTAATTGAGTCGTATACGGGGCATGGTTCGGGTACTATACGACCCATGCAGGACTCTAATTTAAATACATATTTCTTTTCATCTGAAACATATTTATGCTCAAACTTTTTGTGAAAATCTCAACAATCTGAGTGGTAAAAAACTTATATATGAGCCGCAAGAATTTTTCTAGTGTGAACCCAACCTGCAAAAAGAAAATTAGATTCAGTCTGAGCCGAAAAAACAAAATTTCGGTATAACCCGACCCAATGTTTGACTCTATTCAACGATCCCAAGGTGTCCACTATTCATGGGTTTTACTATATTTGAATATTAAAGAATATTGATTTGTTAATTCTTCTATGAAAAATATAAAAATGGTATTAGAGATACAATTGTAGAATTTTTTTTATAATGGCATTAAAACATGATTTACTTTTCTTTCATTGCAGGTTCAGGCCGGGTTGACAAAAATTATTTTTGCAGGTTCAGGTCGGTTTGCGGGTCGAGGAAATTTTTCTTTTTTGTTGGGTTCAGGTCATGTTAACTTAAAATGGAATTTACAGGTTCGGGTCGGGTACAACTTGACCCATGCAGGACTCTACTGCACCTGTTCTTGAGATAAGAACATGACAAGTACTTTAGGTTAAAAAAAGAATATTCATTCCTACTAAATGCAGAGGTTTTCTTAGATTTTATTGTTTTTTAAATTGTTGCATTTTAATATATCCAAGTAAAATATACATTCTGATACATGAAAAAAAAAGATTTTTAAGTAATATGCTAAAAAAAGCCAAAAGTTTTATTATACAAATAAAAGAAAGCTCAACTGCCTTGACCAGAAAAAAAAAAACAAATAAAACAAAAACAAAAAAAAATAAATAAATACCAATTGGCCATTTTTTTTTTCAAAAATTATTTTTTAAATAAAACTACATAAAAGTTATATTTTCAGAAAATCGTTAAAAAAAAAAAAAAAAAAAAAAAAAAAAAAAATGAGAAGTGAGTTACTTTCTAAAATACATATATTTGGATTTATCAGCATTCAAAATTTCATTCCTAATATAAACAAACTGCTTCTAAAAGAATTGATTTTTACCATTCTAAAAAACATGGTGAACAATATGCATTTCGTTTGCCTGCAGAGAATAAAATCATTTTCTGATTTTATTCTGAATTTGCTTATTAACCTGAATTTGCTTATGAAATTAGATAGAAGGGTAAAAAATACAATGTTAAAAGCACCAAAAATTTTAAATTTTAAGCATACCGGTTTCGGTAGCATATAGCATACCTTCCTCAGTGCTGAGGAAGGTATGCTATACGCTACCGAAACCGGTATGCTTAAAATTTTTGGTGCTTTTAACGTTGTATTTTTTACGCTTCTATTATATTGCACCAAGCTCCTTCTTTATAATCAATGAAATTAGACTTAGTTTAGACAACTCAACTTGATTTTTTGCATATTGATTTATGAAATGGAAATAGAAAAACAAACAATTATGTCGCGGAATGGCTATTACTGGCTAGCTGGAAATCATCACAATTGCAAAAATTATTTTGAAAGGTTTTTGCTTTGTTGATTAGTATTTTGCTCTAGTTTCTTGCTAACTGAGGCAGTTAATTTGACTAGACAAATGTTAATGAAAAGTACTATAAATGGAATGACTATAAATCGCTTTACAATGAGTGCATTCAACATTAAAATATAGCAAACTTTGGCAGATTGCATCTTTTTTTGCTACACAATTATTGGATTGACTCTATTTAAATAAGTCATCTTTTAGGCTTGTGAGTTCTGTATATAAAATGAAAAATTATATATATTTTCCGTTTTCATTAATTTACTTTTTAATGATTTATAAAAATTTGTTTAAAGTATAGCTTGCATGTTATGATAATGTATTGTTTCTGCTTCCTCAATTAATTTAGTTTCTCATCACATGACATAATAAATTATGTTCTTAATTTTTGATAATGATATGATGAAACACCAAGATTATATTGTAACGGCAGTTTTAAAATAACTCAAATTACATCAAGCGTATTTGTCATTAACAGATTTTTTTTTTTTTTAAATATATATATTGGTGCTTGGGCTTTTTATTTTCAAACAAACCAGTGCTTTAAAAGAATCGATTTTACCAATGTGAGGAAAAAATGCCTAGAATATTTCCATTGACTGTTGTCTGGAATAAACGAAAAAAAAAAAAAAAAACTGTTGTCTGGAATAAATTTATCAGTAAAAATGAAAAAATGAAGCACAAATTTTTTTTTATAAAAAAAATATGTTGACATATATATATTAATTACAAAACATAAGAAACTTTTTTATTAGAAAAACTGAAACATTTGAAACAAGTGGTTAAGTGTGATCGCAAATCGCGCAGAGGGTTACATTTAATATGTCTTTTAAAACACTTTATACACTCAGTTATAAATAAAAAATAATATTTTTAAAAGCAAAAAATTGTCTAAAACATATTTAAAAAGCTGAAATGATTCAGTAAAAATTCATATTAATTCTTTCACTTTTCAAAAAAAAATCACTAGATGGCGCCAAAAAAGAACATTAACATATATTAAAATTCGAAATAAAAAAGAAACAAAACCTTTTAATTCCTCAAGAACGCATATAGATAACTTGAAAAAAATTGTCCATAAAAAGTGTATTATTTCAAAAAAATGCCAGTAGATGACAGTACCAAACAAAAAAATTATGGGAATTCAATATATATTCCTCTGATATCAATCAGTTTTTAAAAGTTTACTTCTTTTTATTTAGGATTTTTCCTTCTCAATTTTTTGGGGGGTGGACACAATACTTCACAAATTTGTTTTAAAAAAGAAATTTCACTTTAACAATTACAAATTTAAGTTAAAAAAATGTCAATGCAAATCCGTTTTTTAAATGTTTCTTTTTCTTTCTTTTTTTTTTGGGGGGGGGGGGGGGGGGGGCTGGGGAAGAGGAACACGTAATACTTTGCAAATTTACTTTTAAAAAGAAATTCCGCAAAAAAATTACAAATTGAAAAATTTCAACTTAAATTGGCAGGATTTGAACTCACAACCTTGCGCATATGAACCCATTGACTTTATCAACAGGACTTCTATGAATGAATTAGTTGAAATTAAGATTATGTAATATTCACAGAAATGGTCTAATTCATAAAAACTCTAATAATATAAGAATTTCTCAAAATTTTCTGATTTTGGGAAGGACAGGAGGTATTCAGCTCTATGTAAAAAAAAAAAAAAAAAAAATCAAGTCTGTAACTTAAATAGTTTCTGAATACGAGCCTGTGATGGACAGACTATAAGGGTTTCATGAGATGAACAAAACCCTAAAAAAATGATATATTTGAAACAATTAAAACTGCCAATTTATATTATTATCATATATGATTCTTTTTCACATTTATCTCTAATTTACAATCTAATACATGTGGCAAAAGAGAGAGGAGGGACGCTTTTTTGCGGGAGCGACTTCTTACTCATATTTCTTAATGTAAAATTTCTACATAATTATTCTATTTTGGTAGATTTATCCTATTGTTTAAAATATTAAGTAAAAAGAATGATAAAAGATTTGTCATGCAATGTTGTACATATTTGTGCTATTTCACTCAACAGTGAAATGGAATAGTCTCAAATCAGGATGAAGAGTTATTAAATACATAAATAAAAATACTATCTGACATTTATCAAAGTAAAACATTGAATTAATTTAATTTACAACTTAAAAATTTGACACACATCTTTTAAAATTTCACTTTCAGTTTTTAGAATTTGACTCATAATTCTGGTAGCAACGTCAATTTGAATTACAGATTTTCCAATCTAGAGCAATCTCCATTCATATACAAGTATATTTATTAATAACTTTAGAACTATCTTCTCAAAGTTATTTTGTTTTCAGCCCTTCGAGTAATATTCCACTTTTTGTTATTTTAATTGGTGAAGAAAGTATTGTAACCACCTCACAGAAAATTTGCTAGGCGAGATCATGAATAAATTTGTATTTATGTTGCAAAATCTTTATTTAGATGCTTTTGTGATATTTCATTAGTAATTTTGTATAGTTTAAAATACAATATTTTATATATTTATTTTCTGTTTGAATATAAAATTTATTTTCATGACCCTGGGCTTCGTGCAGGGCCTTCAAAATGAATTATGTTATTGCTATACACTGCCAAGTCAGTGGACCCCTGAACCAACTGCCTAGATGGGTGAAGCCTGGCTAGTATATATATAGTTTCCTAGTGAGAGATATAACTTAAAAGTGAATATTGCTCATGATATTTAAAAATATTTTCATAAAATTGAACATATTTAAGTTATGATTAAAAAATAAATCAGCAAGTTCAAACTTTATAAAATAATAAAAATAGTTTTATACTTAAACAGAATAACTGATCAGAAACAAAAAAAAAACTAATTCAATGAAAAACTTTCCATAAACAATAAAACATAAAAAGTAATAAATTAAAAAAAATCAGAAATAAAATGCACCAGAAATACTTGCATGCTTTTTTAATTTAAAGTTTTAGAGAGAAACATATCATTTGAAGAAAAGATATTCAGCTAAAAAAACAAACAAACATAACAGAGTTTTGATGCAGTTATAACTCATGCATGTTGAAAATCAATCAGTACTAAATGTTTTACTTGTCAGTTAGGGCAAAATCTTAATGAGAATAAATTCTATCACTGTCATCTTTGCCAATGACAATTACTTAAATTTTATAATTTGTGGCATATTTTACTACAAAATAAAACATTTTTGGCCATTAAATACTATTTTCTTAACTCATTAAAAGTTCTTAACATTTCAATAAGTGTAGTTCCCCATTTCTTAAAAAAGTAAGAGTTTATTTTTATTTTTTTTTTCTTTGGTGATGAAAAAAAAAACAGAATATAAAGAATTACATTAAAAAAAAAAAAAAAATCCCTGCCGGCCCGGCCTACAGGCAGAGGTAGATTTTGAAGTCAAATAAAACAAAAACTAAATCCTGATTATAGATAAATCCACTTTAACAATTTTATCTGGCCGCTCTTGACGAGTTTTTATTTCATTTTCATATAATAGCTGGTTTTATCAGAATCATGTTAGGGCGGTATTCAAAAAAATACTTTTCCATGCTCAACAACTCGAAATTTTCTGGCATAATTCCAGATTCATATTTAATTTAAAAAAAAATATGAAACTTGCTGACGTGATTTTTGAAGAGATTTATAAGCGACCTGTGTTTTTATTTTTTGTTCAATTAATTAAAACTTGATATATAAACAATTATTTTCTCAGAAGGACAATATTTTTCGTTTCTAATACAATCGCTTCGGGAAATTCCGTTCAAAATGCCCACTTTGACATCATTGTTTGAAATATATTCTGCCTCTATCTAAAAATCGATTATTACGGTACATTATATAGTTTCTGAATAAACGAATCTACCAATTAAATGTGTTTGAGAGCAAAAATGAATTTAAAAACCAGTCAGAAAATAAGCAGTTTGGATTTAAGCGCATCCTTAATACAATGATTTTTCCAACACAATCCGCTTCGGTAAATTCGGTTCAAAATGCCCTTTTTAACAGCATTTAAAAAAATATATTCTGCCCTTATAAGAAAATCGACCATTACGGTACATTATATAGTTCCTGAGTAAGAAAACGTACCAATTGGAAGCCTTTGAGAGCAAAAATGAATTGTAAAATGAGTCAGAAAATAAGCAGTTTGGATTTGAATACACCCTTACTAAGATCAATTTTTTACTTCAACCGGTATGTATTTTTAATTTGTTTTTGCTCTAAGAATTGGTCCTATCCAAAACTTGTCTATATAGATGTTGTAGACAATATTAAGAAGATATATGATAAATTCATGGGGATTTTATATCTTTTGAATTGACGGAGTTATGGATTTTTTTCTTCTTCAAACCCCCTTTTTGTTTTCGTTTTTAATTTTTTTCGCGGTACGAATTGGTCCTATCAAAAACTTGTGAATATAAAAGTTGTAGATAATGTTAAGGAGATTCATGATAAAATTAATTGGATTTGATATCTTGAGAATTGAGGAAGTTATGGATTTTTTTCTTCTTCAAACGCCCTTTTTGTTTTCGTTTTTTTTTTTTTTTTTTTTTTGCGGTACGAATTGCTCCTATCAAAAACTTGTGGATGTAAAAGTTTTAGATAATGTTAAGGAGATTTATAATAAAATTTATTGAATTTGATATCTTGAGAATTGACGAAGTTATGAATTTTTTTCTCCCAAAAACCCTATTTTTTGCGCCCCTTGAGCCCATTTTTAACTTTATCAAAAATCTGTGATACATAAATTTTTGGCCCTATTTTTAGAAGTAATAAAAACTTTAAACTGATTTGATATGTACAAAAATTAAGAAGTTATGGGGGGTTTTCTGTTTTCACAAAACCCCTGCCTATTCCCTTCCCCTTGGTCCGATTTTGCCCATTAACGAACTTGACCGAGATTTTATGCCCATTGATTTTATGTATCAGTTTGGAAGAGATTGGTGCAGAATTACGAAAGTTATCGTGTCCAGAAGAAGGTGATATATATATATATATATATATATATATATATATATATATATATATATATATATATATATATAAAGTTTTTTACTGAGGGTGGTTTTGGGTTCTAGGGCTCATGATCGGTGTAGATCTGCAAAAATTTTTCAGAAATTCCAACATAGGAACGATCCCAATAGGTAGTATTTCATACGAAATCTACCTAAAACCTAATAAAAAGTTAATTTGCAGTAAAATATTAACACTTTAGCTACCAAATGTACTCTTTTATGGACACACCAATACTTTTCCCAAATTAATAGCTTATAAGCGGAACTAATATTATGATTATTCTATTTTGAAATTTACCATTTCATCATCTATGATAATTTCAGGATAAGTCAAGTCACTTTTATCAGGTACATAAGAATTGTTAGAGGTGATCACTGATACTAAAACTTGACGCGTTTTTTCAGATGGTATCCAGGATTCCTCAATTTCTCCGTTTGATGCAGGAGATATTATAAACTGATTTGCGGCTGGTGATTCAGCTATTATAGGTTGATTTAATTCTAACACATTTGAATCAGGAGAAGTAACTGCAGCAATTTTATCAAAAAAGGCTTTTCCATCTCTATCTTTTCCAACTTTTTCCTCAGCAAAAAACTTTAAAAGTATGGGCTGGCCAGATGCTTCTTTTGCTGAAAAAAAAAAATTAATATGCATATAAATATTTCTTTTAAACTATAATCTTATAGAAAAAATTACTAAAATTGTAATGACAAATTTAGTCTTTAATCTTTAATTGATAACGATGTAGCACCTGCCAAAATTTCATGGAATAAAACAGTTTAATAAGGAACTTTTAAAAAGTTTATATGCAACCTGAAAAATTAATTAAAATGAAAAAAAATTACATTTGGCTACCTTAACTTTTAAAAAATTATTATTTTAAACTATATTTATCATAATATTATTTTTATTAATTTTAACTTTTCACATTATTGAAAAAATAAATTTCATTGATGTAATTTATAGTTTATTTCAAAACGATTTAATCAGCAACATGTAATCAAGGTAAAAAAAAAATTAAGATAAAGTAATCAATTAATCAGTATCTAATTTTTGTAATTATAAAATGAAAAACCAGCGATTTATGTCACTTTGACACAATATTATATTATTTTTTTCAGTTTTACCAATGAAAAAAATATTTGAAGCAAAGCATAACATCAGTTTCATTGGCACAAACTTTTCACATTTTTGATCCATGTATAATTAGTGCAATAGCTCATTAATAAGTATATTTCCAGAAAAAAATGGATGCTATGTTTGCCAGTGAGAGCTTTGCATAAGAACTGATTTCTGTATTCCATAGATACCTTTACATTGGTGCCCCAATCTCAGTACTGGCAGAATAAAAATTACAGAAATTCACTTAATCAGAATGAAATATTTCAGTTTTATAAATCCTCACTTGTTATACATTACGTTATTTTCACATGCCTTATTCCATTCTAAGATCAAGTGCCTTAACTGCAGAATGGCAGACTGATTTCACTAATGAAAAATGATGTCATAAAGATGCATTTTCAATCATAAAAAAAATTACTATAATTGGGACAAAATGACATAACTTTTCTTTTCATCAGTATAGGTTAAGGCATCAAACTCAGTACCAGAAGAATGAAAAATTGTAGCAAAAAAACAGATTTATGAATGAAAATGCATGTTTTCTCTTAAACATGATGTTATTTTTACTGACAGAAGAATATTGCCTTTATGCGATTAGGACTCTTTGTAATGTAGAGGAAATTTTAATATCCCTTTCAACTTAATCTTCATATAGGAGGAATGAAAACCAATGCAAATTATGTAATTGAGACACAGTCATTGTAAAAAGTTGCATTTTCTGACTAAACGTGTATATTTGCAGTCTAAATTATGTATGGTGTAATAAATATCAGATATATATCAACAAACCCTGATGGTCGCCATACATAAGATAAGAAAAGCTAATTTATAACTATAATACAAATTTTAGACAGCTTTAACATTGCATTTAATAAAGAGAAATGCACCAATTTACAAACCTGAAAAATCAAATTATAAAAAATAAAAAGCTTAATTTTTGTCTCCTTCGTTAATATCCCTCCGTGGACTTGGCATATCCATTTTTATGGATATTATTTAATTTATCGGTCATTTATCAAACATTGTGTGCAGTATAAGGGGATCTCAAGTACAAAGTGAAAATTGAAAAGTAATAAAGTCTTGATGTGCACTGTTTTTCAGAAAATTACATTCTCTAAATTCAAAAGTTTAAAACAATTTTTTAAGCCCATTTGACCTATGGACTTTTGACTTACCCTATATGGCCATTGATGATCAGACACTTTCAATTTTAGACATTTTGACAAATATTTATTTAAAGCTATATTTGTCGGATTTATCTGGAACTTCAGGATTATGAAGAATATGTTCGACTTCATATTTATCAACAGCAGTTTGATCAGCAGGACAATTAGGGGGCCAATAAAAAATCAAAGAAAAATAATAATGTTTGGGATTACTCTGTAAAATAAAATGCACAAAATGATCTATCATTATAGCTTACAAATACATGGATATTATACAATATATGTATTCATTTGTGGAAAATAGAACGTATATTCATGAAGATATCGATTTTTTTTTTTTTAAGTTAAAATTTTTTTTGTATGTTTTTTGTTTATATCATGCAGGTTTTTTTTACCAAATTTAATGCCAGTTTCAGAAAATGTGACAAAATGTAGTAGAAATAATATGCTGTAATTGGAATATAAATATATTAAATATTTGATGAAATATGAGCAATTGAATGAAATATTTTTAATCTGAGCATGCACGCACAGTAAAATATATTATTTTCATGATTTGATAGTCCACTTTACGGAGCAACTCATAAAAAAAAGCCAGTGAAATATCGTGAAAATTCAGAAAGATATCGGCAATATAGTGAGCGAATTTTTAGTTGCTCTCTAAAAGCTACTAAATGATAAGGGATTTTCCACTAATTGTCATTTTTTATTATCTGGCTTTCAGTAAAGGAGTTTGTAATTAATGAATGTCAACGAGCAGATTTAGAAGAAATGCTTAGATTTTGACACTTCTTTTTTTCTTGGAAGAGGCTTGTTCTGGGTATTTTTCAAGAACTAAAGCATCAATAAAAAATGAAAATTAAAAACGACAATTTATAGAAAACCCCTTATAATTTAGCTGTTTTTAGAGAACAACTATAAATCAGCTCAGTCTATTGCCAATATCTTCTTGAATTTTCATGATATTTGATTGGCTCTTTTTTTATGAGTTGCTTCATAGAGTTGACTATCAAATCATGGAAAAAAAAAATGTTTTTTACCGTGTGCACATGCACGGATAAAAAATATTTCATTCATCTGATCATATTTAATCAAATATTTAATATATTTACATTTCAATTACACCATATATTTCTACTACATTTTGTCAAATTTTTTGAAACTGGCGTTAAATTTGGTAAAAAAACTCAGCATGATATAAATAAAAAACCTGCAAAATTTTTTTGAATGTTTAAAAAAATTCGATATATCTCCATGAAAATATGTTCTATACTTCCACAAATGAATACATATATTGTACAACATCCATACATTCGTAAGCTATAGCAATAGATCATTTCGTGCATTTTATTTTACAGGGTGATCCCAAACATTATTCTTTTTCTTTGACTTTTTGTTGGCCCCCTAACTGTCCTTCTGATCAAACTGCCATTGATAAATATGAAGTCAAACATATTCTTCATAATTCTGAAGTTCCAGAAAAATCCGACAAATATATCTTTAAATATGCAACAAAATGTCTAAAATTGAAAGTGTCCGATCATCAATGGCCATATAGTGTATTTAATAGCTTACTTAAAACTTAAATATACATATGAATGAAAATATTAAGAAATTTCCTACATTTCCTAACAATTATCCCTTTGGGATTGTAATATGTACCATTTCATAAGAATGATCCCATTATTTCTCTTTTCTTTGCAAAAATTAATGCAATCAGATTGTCACAATTTTGACGAAATAATAATAAAAAAAAAGACTTTTGAAACTGAAAATAAATTATAAAAGTAGAAATATATTTAAAAAATATATATAGCTAGTATGGGTTCATCTACAAATGCTTTCAGTTAAAAAACAATTATTAAAATTGGTTCCATCATCCGCCCTGAGCAGATAAGTAGATAACGATATACTTCAGTGGACACATGATTTTTATATGTTTGCATCAAATATTTTTGGAATTATTTTCATAAAGTAAACATATACTAGCAAATTTTGTATTTAAAATATGATGGAAAAAAACAAAAAAATTAAATGCATAGATTACATCAAAATCTGTCAAAATGTAATTTGTACATACAGGTATAAATCGAGGCAAAAATGGGGGCCTATTTGGAACATTCCTTCATAAAAATATAATGCCATCACATGCATCTGTATTTTGTTGAATAGATTAAAGTGTTATTGTAAAAGTACTGAATACATACTATTTAATACATCATTTGCGAATGTAACCCAAGTTCTGAATTATTGTACATCTATAGAAGTTAAACCATTTTGAAGAATTGTAACATCAATGAAATCTTAAGTAATACTTCAATTATACTATACACAAAAGAACTATGTTTATCAACATTTACCATTAATATTACAGATAACAATATTCTTTAAAATTTGAGGAGCAAATAGAATACAAGCATTAGTCTATTTAGTTTTAAAATTTTTAAATAATATTTACCACCAGATGTTGTTTTAGTAGCTTGATCAGTAAGAGGCTCAGAGGGTAAAATGTCAGTATTAACTTGTTCAATATTTTCATTAACTTTGACTGTTGTTTCAAGATTATCAGAAGTTATTTCTAATGATTTCACACTCTGAGAATTTTCAGCCAATGCATCGAAAAACTGAATACCTTCAGAATCTATCGAGGCATTTTCCACTGGAAGACTAAAATATTTACTCAAAGAATTTGGTTCATCTTCTGAGTTAGCCTGAAAGATATTATACCCATGTACATTAATATACATGCAGAAACTTCACAATTTAATTTATCCAGTATCATTTATAAGCATAACTAACTTTTGAAAATAGTTAGGGGAAAAAAATCACACGAAAAGTTGACTGATCACTATATAAAAGATTTTTCTTAACATAAAAAACTCCATACAACAGCTGTCGTAAACAAGCAACTATTATGCAGAGAAATTTTTTCTCATAATAAATTAACAATTGTGATTTCTGTTGGATCCCCCCCCCCCCCCATCTGTAGTTCTAGCACCTGAAAATCATTTTTTTGAACCTTGAAACTATGTTTTATCAACTGTAAATTTGATAATTACAATACAGCTTATAATAAAATCTATTAAACAAAACTTATTCCAGACTAGTAAAATCTTTCAGATTTTTCAATATTACACTTATTAAAAAAGCAGAAGACATAAACTACATTTTCAACACATACAAAAAATCTTTTCTACTTTATTTCATTTAGCTTTATTTACAAAAAAATGTAAAAAAAAAAAAAAAAACTAATATTGATTATTTTTATTTTTTTTAAATCATCGTCAATTAATGAATAATAGTGCTATAGTCATAAAAAACCCAGAGGGTATATGATTGAGAGTATAAGGTGTAGCAAGCATTATATGAGAAATGGGAGTATACAGAACTTCTAACAAAAATCCAGAGGATACACGGCATATACCATCATATACACTCCTGATGAGTAACATCTACCTTGTATATACTTAATAACATCTATTTTATATCACTACCGTTAACTGATTCAGACTTTCATGATAAATACACCTGAAACCAAACAGTAGAAAATGCAAAAGAACAGACATACATTGTACATTTTCTCTGAAATTTGCATATTTTTTTCAGATGAACATTCATTCATTAACTGAATAACTTACTTGTTTAGCTATAATTTTAATAGATGGCAAAGGATCATCTATACATTGCACATAAAAAAATCAGCTAAAAGAATTATCAAAATTAATCTCAATTTGAAGTTATGTATGATTATTGATTGTATGTATAAGTAGGTCAAATCAACTTTTTTTTCTAAAATAATGTCAATAAGTATATGACCATGTTTTATTTTAACTTATCCTAATGAAATCATATTTTACAGCTAAAATATGATCTCTAGAACCCTGGTGAAACTTTTTATTTGAGAGATTTAATGTAAAGTTGAATTAAAGACCTCTTTTTGGTTTTTAGAAAACTAAATAATTTAGTATCCAGCATTTGAGCAACGCTGCTCTATGTGATATTCTCCTTTCTTTCTATAGCTCATCTGTTATTGCAGATATTTTAAAACTCATTCAAATATCTGTCACAGATTACATGGAAATATTTTGTTTTTCAGATTTGAAATTTGCATTTCTTAACTACTTAGAGATGTAATCAGACACATAAAAAATAAATAAATAATATATACTTTTAAAATATGGTTTAATGATTATTAGCATGTAATATAGTGTTATGAATACTTACAGAAATAATGATTTAATAACATAATTTATTTTTAGAGAATATTTTCAAAATACAGTCGGACCTCGTTATCCTGACACCCGGTTTTCACGTCAGTTTTTCAAAGTCCCGATTTTTCATATGATTTTAATGTAAATAAACTCCGGATTTTACGTCATTGTATAATGTTCAACTCCGGATATCCCGGCGGTTTAGAAAAATTGTCCATTTTATAAGCACGGAAATTAAGCAGTAAGAAATATCTTAGCCAAACTTTTCACAAAAGTGTCTAAAATACCCATTGAGACAAATCAGAAATTTTACTTCAATCCTGTATCTGAATAAATGAACCCAAACTCTATGAATGGCTCACTTAAGCTCCAGATAGACATATCAGTCTACTCGCAGTCTTTTTGTTCTGGTCAGGTGGCGCTTACTTTTGGTTACAAGGCATTTTTCATCCGACTATAACCGAAGAATTGCATTGCATTGAAACGATCAGAAATTGTCTCACATTCATTTCTGAAACAACGAATATTGATTACAATTCATTGTATAATATTGAAAAAAGAATTGTAGGACGCACATCTAGGGATAAGCAAACCTTAATTCATTAATATTCCATGTAACAATAAAAAAACAAGTCACCATAAATATGATTTTTATTCTTTTCAATTTTGTTTTTGTGTTTATTTTGTTTAATAATAATGTTTTATTGCTTAAAACTGCAAGACTAGTTATGAATTTCAAATGGTCTTAAATTACTTAAAAATACAGCTTTTTATAAACATTTTTCTCCAACTCCGGTTCCCGCTATACCCCGCTTATGACGACACTTTGTTCTGGTCCTTAGAGTGTCGGCATAACGAGGTTCAACTGTATACAGCACTGTATGTTAGAAATTTTTAAAATAAATTTCAAAGCTTATGAAGAACAAATTTAAATATTAAGATAGGAAATAATTAACAATTTTATTTAATAATATATATATATATATATATATATATATATATATATGGGGCATTCTCACAATCTTTTGATTTTCATGTCCCTGAATAATAATTTTTATTTTAATACACTTTTTTGTGTTTTTTTTTAAATTTCATATACTGGGGAACATCTCATTGCATGATTGCACAACAATATTAAGGAGATAAATAAGTTTTGGACGATGTTGGGGGTCCAAACACCTGGAAAACTCCTATACCATCCCGTGTCTCTGATGCTGATTTTTAAGTTTGGAGCTGTCTGGATAAAATTGTTTCAATAAAAATAATTCGATGTAATTTTTTTATGAAACTGGAACTATTGTTTTATATAAATATGTAGCTAAAAATTAACCTGCACACATTTTTAGGGTTGTTATTTTTTAAACTCTGTCCCTGGGTTTTAGATTCCTTACCATCCCTCTTCTAAAATTATACAGAAAATCATTTCAGATGCAGCCACAGAATTTTTTTCAAATTTTTTTTCATGCAGAAGTATGCTAGAGAAATAATGTCTAAAATTCTTTTGCAGGAAATTTACTGTAGTATTTAAATCAGCATTTAAATATCAATTACAAGCATCATGGTCTTATTGGTAGTCTCACCGTCCCCAAGGTTTATTCCTGCACTTTTCGAGGTAAATTAAAAAAAAAAAAAATTTAATCCAATGTTAACAACTGTTTCTAAAAATCGATGAACATTGTGGCTATCACTTAGTCTTAACATGATTTTCCTAAAAATAGGTGGTAATTTTCCTTACCATTCCATCCTTACCGTCCCTTTTTTCCAATACCATCCCCTTTTTTTAACCTTACCGTCCCTTCTTTAATACCCCTTTAAGACAATGTTATACAAAAATTCTGTATTAAAAGTACTACATTGTTATTATTTCTTATTTGAATGTCCTGTGGGTACTATGCAAATTCATTATAAGTAAAAATTTAGAAGAAAATAAAAAATAGGGGTAAAATGGTAAGGAAAATTAAACTCGCAAGTTTAACTTAAACCTCAGTTAAATAAAGAATTTTTTGCTGCTGACCATTTTTTCTTTATTTTGAATCGTTAAGGCATTCGTCTATCAGATTAAAATGTTATTTTAGCAAGTTTAATTTTGTCAGATTTTTTTCCCCAAAAGTCAAAAGATTGTGAGAATGCCCCATATATATGTATATTTTTAAACGATGACTTATGCCTGAGAAATCTAAATAACATATTAACAGAAAATAAGTGCCTAGTTACTTAAAATAAAAAGGTTGGCATAGTTCGAGCTTTATAAAGTGAGATCAGTTGCCAAATTTTACAAATAACTACTATTGAAACAAAACTGATGAACTATTAAGCTTGCGATTGTTTAAGTATTACATAATCGATTCTAATTACACACTCTGCAGTTACAGCAGAATGTTATTCAATGTTCTGGCTTGCTTGGAAAGGGGAAATGCAACATTTTAGGGAGAAAGAAAGTTTATTTATTATTGGTTACTTATTTATTATTACTATAAAATAATTAAAAAAAAGCAGAAAAAAAACATTCATTATTATTTTTTTTTAAAATGAAGTTTTAAAGTTTCATAAAACTTATGTCCTTTTTTAAGGGGGGAAGCATATAGTAAGGTTAGATGATTGATTATTTATTTATTGTTGCTATAAAGTAAATAGGCAAAATATTTAAATAAAACAAACAGATTCCAGCATTTGTGTGCTAGGGGAGGTGGAGGGAAGTAGATTTTTCTTTGAGGGGGGGGGGGGGGCAGACATTAATATGACTGATAATTTATTTATTGTTATAAGAAAGTAACAAAAATGGCAGGAAAGCTTTACAAAATACATTTTATAAATTAAAATTAACTTTTTGTGCTATGTGGTGAAGTGAAAATTTCAGGGCTGGAGAGGGGTGCAGTTGAAATTTTTTAAAAAGCAAAAATCTGCCAAAAGCACAGAAGATTCTCACTGTCTTGATTATTTTAAACTTCCACAGTTGTTTTGCAGTGAAGCCATTTGTGGCAAAACAAATGAAGAAATTCATATTTTTGTGGAAATTGCGACTTCTTTGTCTATCTTTCACAATTGTACTGTGATATAAGTCACATTTTTTAACACATTCTGCTTAGGAGTTACACCACTAGGTAAATTGCTTTTCTTTGTATAACAGATAAATGGCTTCAGTAAACAAATTTTGTAAATACAGAAAAAATTTGTTGGACATATGAAATAGTGAATAGATTGCCCGAATATACATGTCAAAAATTTCATTCTCTTGCCGAGGCCATTTTCTTTATCTCGCCAAGAACCCTATAATAGGAAAGGACAAAACACACTACTGATTATTTTTATATTGAGTAATACAGTAGACTCTTCCAAATCTGCACAGCTTGGGACCAGAGATTGTGTGAATTTTAGAATTTTGTCGATTTCAGGTCATTGCTTTATTTACATTTTTTAAACAGTAATTTGAATGTAATAATGCAATCAAAATTAACTAAAATGATAAAAAGTAAAAGTCAAGTAAATAATTAATAATGTATAATTAAATATAGTACATAATAAAGATGGGATAATTTTCCCTGAATTATTCAATGAAACTTTACTCATAAAGGTATCCTATTAATTCACATCAAAATCATAAAGTAAGGAAGTTTTATTTCAGGTTTAACAACTTTAATTATTTCAGTCTTAAAAACCAAAAAAGCTTGATTAATACATAAATATATGTGGTAAAAAGATTGTGATTACCAGTGATATCAGAAATATCTTGATTTTTTAAAGAAATAAATTTATACTTCCTTCATGAAAAACCACGAATTCAGTCATATTATTGAGAATTTCATATTAAAATATTTACATAAGGATATAAAACTAAAAAGTTCTGTAATTTTGCCTCTACATCTGAACTGAAAGTTTCATTGTTTACATCTGTGATGATGTGCAGATTTTAGGCGTTTGTGGATTTTAGGGTTGTGGATTTGAGGGAATTTACTGTATATAGATGCAAGATTTTTAAATATCATGATATTTTCGAAAATATAAAAAATATCCGATATTTTGATATACAGTATGGAACCATTTATCCAGAAACCAGTTAACCGGTAAACCAGTTATCTGGAATGCTATTTCTAATAGACTGATTTCAGAATCTTTGCAGAGAAAAGTGTCATACACTGCCAGTTTGACATATGCATTGCTTGGAACAATTGTATAATTTGATGACAACATCTAGTATTTGAAATGGAAACATATTTAGTTGTATCTTAGATGTTTTAATTTTTATGCAGAAAATTTTTTGTTCCCAAGGGATTCCCATTAATTACCTTCCTTCAAACTCTGATTAACTACTGATCTTTCTTGCATCTGATTTTTAATCCAAGTAATCTAATAATTTAAAATCAGACATAATGCCACAACCACATATATTCCGCAAAACTTATCAAATGGATGTTGCTTTAATGACAACCAGTTAACCGGAAAAACCAGTTATTCGGAATACATCTGACCCCAACCATTCCGGATAAATGGTTCTGTACTGTATATCCAATATTTTCAAAATAATAACTAAAATATATTGCACTTAACAAAAAAACTTAATTATATTAAACATGGAAATTATTCCAGAGAGAAACATTCGCCATGCATACAATAATTCAAATGAAAATCAAATTTCAAAGTGCTGCATTTGTAGCCTTGCCAACATATAATCGTGAGAAATTTTCCAGGCTAGGTATCATTCCATGTGGTTTAGTCGGTAGAACGTCAGTGCGCTATACTGATGGCCCGGATTTGAGTCCCGGCATGGAATTTTTTTCACTATGTTGGGCTTTGCGCCTCTTAAGCAATTACTTTGAAATTTGATTTTCATTTGAAAAAAAAAATAAGAAAACTTAATTAAAAATATTCTAAAAATGCATTTTCTTTTCTTTTTCTTTTTTTTTTACCTAGAACAAAATTGAAGATGAACTAAATAAAAGTAGAAACAATTAGGGATTGACCGAAGCAGCCATTTTGCCGAATACCGAATATTCGGCAACCGAATACTTAAATTTTGTTTAGTACACATTTTTGCATATATTAGCTTTTTTAATAAAATTTAATTAAAATTAAAGTTAATAATTTATTTATTAAATTAATAATTTAATTCAGTTACATTTTTATTCTTAAATCTGATTACACACACACACACAAAAAAAATTAATGACTTCTTCCCACCCACAAATTCATTAAACCATCACTTATTTTTTATTTTATCACTAGTCAATACCCAAGATAACCTAAGGAAGTATTAAACTATAGAGGCTATTATTAAGGATAAAGATTGCCAAAAAAAAAAGTTCATTCAAATAAAAAGAAACAATGTTGTCATTAAACTGATTGTCTAATTATGAACATATTGAATAGGAATGTTCTCAAATACAAAAGGTATCATATCAATTTGTACATTTAACTTTTTCCTGTCAAATTATTGATAGATATCTATATTTTGGTTAATATTTACACATTGTGATGATGAAGATAACAAATTTGAGCGATTGTAAAAGCTATAGGATAGGCACAAGGGTATACTTATTTGATGTGTGTATTTTCTTTAAATATACACCTTAGATATACAGAGATGAACTCTGATATACTTATTTGATGTCTATAGTAAAGAAAATACAGATTAAATAAATTTAAATTACAAAAACTAATGTAGAAGTAATTTAAATGATAAGGGAAAGATGCCCATCTTCCTTACTTTTTTTCCCTCTGTTGTAGACAGTTATTTTGATTTCACCCCTATGTAGACTATTTTAAGAAGGAGTATTTTTTTTTTAAATTAAAAATGACCTTTGACTTGTTTTTTGTAGTGCAGCTGAACTCTGAACTCATGCACATAATATTGAAACTCATTGTTTAGCCTATTCTACTTCTAAGTAAAAAAAAAATTCTTCTACTTCTAAAAAAATACTTATCTGCAGTTAATCGGCCGAATACTTTTAAGTATTCGGCCGAAGCCGAATATTTGGTTTACACGCCGAATCACAGAATACCGAATCTACTATTCGGTATTCAGTCAACCCCTAGAAACAATTTGCTCTATGCACCTACAAAAAACTAACTAAAGGATAGGGGTGATTCTGTGTAAAAAAAAAAATTCTGAAAGTCACAGCAAATTTTCTGAAAGATTACAACAGAGGATGAAGGGGAGGGGGGGAATCCACTAGCGGCACATTTGCATTTTTTTTTTGCGATCTTTTGACGAAATTTGCCGTTTTTTCGCAATCTTTTGATGAAATATGCTGTTTTTTCGTGATCTACTGACGAAATTTGCTGTTTTTTCATAATCTTTTGATAAAAATTGCGTTTTTTTGCAATTCTTTATGAAATTTGCATATTTTCCATGATTCTTTGATGAAATGAATTTTCTTTTCATGATCCCTGGATGAAATTCACGATCCTTTAACGAAACTTGGGTTTTTTCGCGATCCTCTGATGAAATTCGCATTTTTTTTCAGCGATCCTTTGACGAAATTGTCGATTTTTCTTTGAATGATTGATGAAATTGATCTTTTTCGGCGATCTTTTATTGAAATTCACGATATATTTTACATGCAAATTTTCGGATTTATGACCAATGTTTTTAAATTTTCAGAAATGACTGCTTCAATTTTTCGGAACAGAATTGCACCTGCTATAGGATTTAGTATCAATCATAAAAAATTGAAATTTTAAATACAAAATAATTTTTTTTCATTGAAAAATTCAACATAAATGTAAGCATAAAATGTCTTATTTCTTATTTCCTAACATGTTGTACAGTTTAAATTCAACTGAACCAAAACTGGAAAAGATTCTTTTCTAATGAAGCTGTATATAACGGATTATTTAAATTAGACAGTTTATCTTTCAATTCCTGTTCTGAATTAATTATATCCCACACAATTATTAGTTCTAAATTTATAAAATAAAAGCTTCAAATCTAAAGCTTGAAAAGATATTTGTTTTCTTTTTTGTCTAAAAAAGTCATAGCCAGAAGGGAAAAAGTTCTCTATCTACAGATTGGCACAGTCAATAACAGTTGAAAATTTCATTTACACTTGTTTTGACTGAAATTATCAAAAATATCTTGCACATTGAAATTTTGAAAATAAATATGAATTGCAGAAAATATGAAACATCTTGAAATTTTGGAAATAAATATGTATATGAAAATATCAAAAATCTTGATAGTTTGAAAATAAATATTGGACATAATATATCATGATACATATCAATGAACCCTGAATTGATGTATGAATTTAAAAAAATGGATTACTTGTTCTGATGGCTGGTTTTCAAAAATATTATTATCTAAACTAGCAGGGCGACTTTGCATTAAAGGATTTTCGCATATTTCTGTAGCAGATTCAGAAGCAGAGTCAGAATGAAGAGCATCTTGGGATGATACATCTAGAGATATAGTTTCCATAACACCAAATTTCGAATCTGAATCCACTCTTTTAATGCTAGACTCATTTTTAACTTCCAGATGTAAGTCTCCAATAGTTCTGGATGACACAATACTTGATTTCCTTGTAACACCCTCTAAACTAACATCAGTAGCCTGGATTACTTTAACATCAGAAACCGAGTTAGAGTTTCTTCGGATATTTTCTGTTTCAACAGGCAATTCAGGTGCTTTGTCATCTGTCTCATCCATAGTACCAACCTGCAATCAAATTACATAACCATTAAAACAAATTTGCTACAAATCTATAATTACACTAATGATTATCAAGACTATTAGTCATTTCTAATGTGAAATAAATTTACTATGTCTGGATGCTAAATTGCATAATCATCATCTTTAATTTCATTTCTATATTTTACAAGGGTCAATGCAGGTTTTTTTTTTTTCTTTTGGGAGGGAGTGAGCATTTTGTTAAAAGTTTTTTCTTTTTTAAATTTATTATATTTTTATGAAAAATAACATTTTGTATTGAGAGATGATGAAATCTAGTACTCAAACTTGAATCAACCATTTATTAATAGTGTAACTTCTGTAAGTCCTTCTACTAAAGATTTACTTTCTGGTGAACTAGTTTTGTATGCAAACTACACATTTTAAAACATAACAAAATAAAAATAATTAATGAAAAGTTTTTATAGAATGGAATTTTGTCAAGGGGCCCTAAATTGGCCCCAAATTTTTCCTGGATCGACTCCTGCTTTAACTTTCCTTAGGAAACATTTATGAAAACTAAATAGTGAATGCATACACAAGCAATGAAAAATTAAATTTATTACTATTATAAAATTAAAGTTAAATAAGGAAAAATTATATAATAGTACAGAAAAAGATATTCAAATAATAGGATTTACATCGAAAGAAAATTCAAGGAAGTGTTTGCTAGTGCAACTTTGCTGGTTGGTTCTTCCAAGTGAATCCCGAATCAAATGAATCACTTTCAAGTAGGGATGCACCGGATATTGGATACCGGATATCCGAAGCTCCTTCGCCTGCCGGATTCGGATATCCGGCCGGATATCCGATCGGATATCCGGCACTAGATATGTTTTTAGTTATATAGTGAATTATTTCTCTATATAATGTCATCTCATAACAATAAATTACAAACATGTTTCACACATCATTAAAACATTTTAAACATATTGAAATATAATTTACAAAAACTATATCTCTTTGAATATCGGGGCTTGCAATTCAAGTTTTCCCAGGAGGGGAGTTTCATACCCAAAATTTATAAATGCAGGGGAGTTGAACTGTTAGAAAGAAAAAAAAATCATTAAACCCCTTATTTTTTATGTGCTACTTAAAGAATTACATTTATATAGACATGACAAAATACCATTGAAACAATTTAAATTAACAACTCAAGATAATTATTCAAAATTTTTATTTTATTAAAACAAAAGGAACAGAATCAAGCTTCATATATACCATGTCTATTTTTCAACTTTCACCTAATGTTAGATTTTATTCTATTTTGCGTACTTTAGCCTCTTTCACAAGTTACACTTTTGACAAACAGCACAGAGCGATTTTTATAAGTTTAGAAATTATCGGAAACACATGGTTATGCTCTCTGAAAAAGTTTTAGAAAACTTTGCAAAATCTGATGTGCATTAATTTTTAACTTACATGAATAATGCATATCGGTGATGCTATGTCACTTCTGAGCAAATTTGTTTTATTATATCCTTAATGGAATTATATTCAAAACTGTAATCCCTGGTATTTTCGTTAATTGAACTATGTTCTATGCATCGGAATTTTAAATCCATATCCAAAGTTTGAAAAGGGAATAGTCAATTGATTTCTTCTATTACACGAGAAAAGGTTGATTTCAAAAAGTCATGTCCTAATTTCTGTTAATTGCGAGAAACAACTAATTTGTTGTTTCTAAATATGTTTTTTTACTTTCTTCTATCTTCAATAGAAGAAAGTATTGTAATCGAAATTTTTTTCGACTTCCGGTTTTCGACGGATTTGCATGTTTTAGGGGTGAGAGATTACAAAAAACAAGTTTATAGAAAATGTCTGTCTGTCTGTGTGTCCATCTGTCCGTCCGTCTGTCTGTCGCCATTGTACCATCAAAAAGTGTATGAAGTTATGTATAGAATTAAACCAAATTTTTAGTTTAAGTTTTTGGATATGACAAGCAGGTCCTCCCTGAATTTGGAAAAAATTCGCCGGTAGGGGGCGCTGTAAATGCGTTTTTTGTGCGATTTTGAATATTGTACCATCGAAAGGTGTATGAAGTTATGCATAGAATTGAACCAAATTTTTATTTTAAGTTTTTGGCTATGGCAAGCAGGTCCTCCCTGAATTTGGAAAAAATTCGCCGGTATGGGGCGCTGTAATAGCGATTTTTGTGCGATTTTGAATATTGTACCGTCCAAAAGTGTATGAAGTTATGCATAGAATTAAACCAAATTTTTATTTTAAGTTTTTGGATATGGCAAGCAGGTTCTCCATGAATTTGCAAAAAAATCGCCGTTAGGGGGCGCTGTAATAGCGATTTTTGTGCGATTTTGAATATCGCACCATCGAAAAGTGTATGAAGTTATGCATAGAATTGAACCAAAGAAAAATTTTAAGTTCTTGGCTATGGCAAGGAGGTCCTCCCTTAATTTGTAAAAAAATCGCTAGTAGAGGGCGCTGTAATAGCGATTTTTGTACAATTTTTCTGCCTTTTGAATATTGTACCGCCGAAAAGTGTATGAAGTTATGCATAGAATTGAACCAAATTTTATGTGTTTATTTTTGGTCATGTCACGAAGGTCCTCCCTGAATTTGGAAAAATTCTACCGGAAGTGGGCACTATAATTGCGATGTCTGTACCATTTTCATTATTGTACCATCGAAAAGTGTATGAAGTTATGCATAGAATTGAACCAAATTTTTTGTGCATGTTTCTGGCTATGGCAAACAAGTCCTCCCTGAACTTGAAAAAATTCCGAAAGAAGGGGGCGCTATAATTCCGATCTCTGTGCCATTTTCATTATTGTACCATCGAACAGCGTATAAAATTATGCATACAATTGAACCAAAATGTTTGTGCTTGTTTTTGGCTTTGGCCAACAGGTTCTCCTTGAATTTGGAAATATTGCGCGGTAAAGGGGCTCCGTGCTAGCGATTTTTGTATACTTTTCTTGATTTTTCGTAGTTTTATTGTGCATCGGCGGCTCATGCAGCGCTTCATGCAGAACTGGCGGCTCATGCAGAACTCGCTTCCTGCTATGCCGGCTATTCGCAAACAGCTGATAACGACAGAATATGGAAAAATTAATAATTTTAACAAATATCATGATATAGATTAACTCGTTTTTAGTCCGTTTAATTGACTTGAGCAGAAATTTAAGATGAAAATCAAAGTTGGTACAGTATTGAACTAATAATATTGAAGTATTGACATGTGTAACTAGGTTTTGAAATATTAAGATGTATAAGATAGAAGAAAGTTTTGGGATTGGCACATCCAACTAGTTTTTTTTTTAAGTTCATCAGTTTTATTTATTTTTTTTTTTTCATGTGCACCACAAGTGTAATCTCATTTTGTTTAGTGCTGACTATTGTCCAAGTTGGTAGAGCTTAGTTTCCGGTGGCTGTTGCTGCTCTTTTAGTTATTTCCTATTTTGAGCACACAGGAAAAACATCGCAAAATACGTAAAACGGTCATAGAAAAAAAAATTGCCGATTTCGTCAATCATGGTGAAAATAAATAAAATAATTTGTTGATTGGTTGTGAAAAAAAACTGAAGTTCATGAAAAATCGACAGTGGGAAAATATCACGAAATTTGTCAATCGATCATAGAAAAGTATCGTGAAATTTGCCAGTCCGTCACGAGCAAATACCGTGAAATTCCTCGGCCGGTCGCAGACAAAAAATGCAAATTTTTTCAATCGGATGCAGAAAAACAATCGTTACTTTCATCAGCATGTCACAAGAACAAACAATGAAATTTGCCAATCGGTCACAGAATAAAATTTCTAAATTTGTCAATGATTGCGGAAAGAAAATTATGAAATACACCAATCGGTCTCCAAAAAAATCAAGAAATTCGTCAGTTGATCGTGGAGAAAAATTAAACTTTTTTGGTCAGATGCAGAAAAACAAACATGAATTTTGTCAATTTGTTGTAAGAAGAAACTGAAATCTACAAATCAATAGTGGAAATTATCGCAAAATTTGCCAGTCGGTTCCGACACCCCATCGTCGTTTTACAAAGAATCATTTTCGGAAAATGATTTTAGGTAGCTTTCCTTACAAAAAGCTACCTATTGCAGCCGTTCGGAGGAAAGAGATTTAAAAAAAATTTGGTATATTTTCATCGATCATGACCCCCAGACACCGAAACCACCCTCCGTTCAAAATTGATATATATATCTGACCTATGTCCCACTGTAACTCTCGTAATTATGAACCGATTTTGATGCAATTTGGTGTGTACATAGTACATACAAATGTCTCGATCGAGTTCGTTGGCCAGCTTCATCCGCCGTTTTGTTTCAAAATGGCGGCCATTTAAAAATTTTTAAAAAATTTAAAATTTCAAATGTGATACCAAAAAATTAAAAATGGAAAAATATTTTTTTCTTATGTATTTGACCTTTATACAAAGATTCCGGAGCAGTTTTTGTTTCGTCTATATCTTAAAAAATGGCTGAGTTGCAGCATTTTGAATTTCTAGCGTGACTGACATTTTGAAACGTCTTGAATTTTGTCACGCGATAAAAGGCGTATTTATGAACCGATTTGGATGTAACTTAGTTTATACATAGTACATACCAATGTCTCGACCGGGTTCGTTGGCCAGCTTCATCCGCCATTTTGTTTAAAAATGGCGGCCATTTAAATTTTTAAGAAAAATTTAAATTTGAAATGTGGTTCCAAAAAATTGAAAATTGAAAAAATATTTTTTTCTTATGTATTTGACCTTTATACAAAGATTCCGGAGCAGTTTTTGTTTCGTCTATATCTTAAAAAATGGCTGAGTTGCAGCATTTTGAATTTCTAGCGTGACTGACATTTTGAAACGTCTTGAATTTTGTCACGCGATAAAAGGCGTATTTATGAACCGATTTGGATGTAACTTAGTTTATACATAGTACATACCAATGTCTCGACCGGGTTCGTTGGCCAGCTTCATCCGCCATTTTGTTTAAAAATGGCGGCCATTTAAATTTTTAAGAAAAATTTAAATTTGAAATGTGGTTCCAAAAAAATTGAAAATTGAAAAAATATTTTCTTCTTATGTGTTTGACCTTGATAAAAAGATTCCAGAGCAGTATTTGTTTTGTCTATATCTTAAGAAATGGCTGAGTTATAGCATTTTGAATTTCTAGCGTGGCTGACATTTTGAAATGTCCTGATTTTTGTCACGTAATAACAGGCGTATTTATGAACCGATTTGGATGTACCTTGGTGTGTACATAGTACATACAAATATCTCGAGCGAGTTCGTTGGCCGCCATCTTGTTTCAAAATGGCGGCCATTTAAAAAAATTTAAAAAATAAAAAAATTAAAATGAGATACCAAAAAATTGGAAAATGAAAGAGATATTTTTTGTATGTCTTTGACCTTAATACAAAGATTCCGAAACAGTTTTTGTGTCATCTATATCTAAAAAAATGGCTGAGAAATAGCATTTTGAATTTCTATTGTGGCTGACATTTTAAAACGACCTGATTTTTGTCATGCGATAACAGGCGTATTTATGAACCGATTTGGATGTAACTTGGTCTGTACATAGTACATACTAATGTCTCGACCGAGTTCGTTGGCCAGCTTCATTCGCTATCTTGTTTCAAAAGGGTTGCCATTTAAAAAAAATTAAATTTAACTTTTAAAACGAGGTATTAAGAAATTGGAAAATGAAAAAGATTTTTTTTATGTGTTTGGCTTTGATACAAAGATTCCGAAGCAGTTTTTGTTTCTGAAAATTTGTTATTTTGTCTATATCTTAAAAAATGATTGAATTTATAGCACTTTAAATTTCTAACATGGCTAACATTTTGAAGCGATCTTGTATTTGTCACGCGATAACACACGTATTCGCCTATTTCGATGTAAGAAGGCATGTGGATAGTATACATCAATACCTCGACCAAGTTCGCTGGCCAGCTTCATCAGCCATCTTGTTTCAAAATGGCGGCCATTAAATTAAAAAAATATATATATATTTAAAGTGATGTGCACAAAAATTAGAAATGGAAAAAGGTTTCTTTCTTAAGTATTTGACCTTGATATAAGGATTCAGGAGCATTTTTTGTTTGTCTTTACCTTAAAAAATGGCTCAGATATAGCAGTTTCAATTTCTATTGTGGGTGACATTTTGAAAAATCTGATTTTCTGCATGCGACAGCACTCGTATATATCAACCGATTCCGATGTGAGTGAGCATGTGAACAGCAATTACTAAGGTCTCAACCAAGTTCACTGGTTAGCCTCATCCACCATGTTGTCTTAAAATGGTAGGCACTTTAAGAAATCGCCGAATTTGGTAGCCAAATATGAGTTACTTTAAAGAAAAGCAGCTTGGATAAAGCTGACTAATTTCGCGAAATTCTCATTCATTATATTGATAAAAATTAGTATTGAATCTCCTATATTCAGTTTCCACTATATTGAGCTTCGTGTGTTTGAATGATATAAGTTGGCTTTTTCAAAAAAAGGAATATGAATGCTACCTCTTCCTCCTGGCACTGGCCGGAAGGACTTTTTTGGAAACAGGAGCCCCCCGCCCCCAATATTCTTTAGGGCATGAATCCTGCCATCCCCATCTCGAAATTCAAGACATGTATCTGCCATTTAAGCCGTGTAATGTATATTAATAATGTTGTATAAAAAATGAAATTTAAACATTAAAATATTCTGTTTATTTGTACAATGAAATGCTGATAATTGCTACGGGATTTGGGATTGACTATATTGATAATTGCTAATAATTAACTTGTACAATGAAATGCTGATAATTTGTGTAACAAATTTCAACAAATTAATATACCTATAATTGTAGAGTATTTTCACAAAGAAATACCTTCTTTTTATAATTTAAACATAAAATATCTACTAATATACCGAAGATTAAAGAGTTATTTTCTCCAAATATAGGTTTAGTTGATGCCTTTTTTCTGTTTTAATTATTTAATGCTGTTTTTGCTTTGAGTCACATTTAGTTTTATTTTAAGTTAAATTATTGTAATTTATAAGTAAAAAGACAATTACTTTTCATTTTAAATACTTTATTTATAATGAAGTTACAAAAATAACTAATTGGATGTGCCAATCCCAAAACTTTCTTCCATCTCATACATCTTAATATTTCAAAAAGTAGTTCCAAATGTTAATACTTCGATATTATTAGTTCGATATTATACAAACTTTGATTTTGATCTAAAATTTCTTCTCGTCAATTAATCAAAATAAGAATAAGTTAATCTCGATCATGATATTTATTAAAATCAATAATTTTTTTCGTTATTCTGTTGTACACCAGCTGATTGTGAATAGCCAGCTTAGCAGGTGCGAAGTTCCCATGGCTTCACGAGCCACCAATATACAGTACAAAAAACTGCAAAAAATTGAAAAAAATTTACAAAAAACGTTGTCACAGTGCCACCTTCTGGCGGAATATTTCCAAATTCAAGGAAAAACTGCCGGCATAGCCAAAAATATGCACAAAAGATTGCTTCAATTCTATGCTTAGCTTCATACACTTTTTTATGGTAAAATAATGGAAATAACCCAAAAATCACTATTATAGCGCCCCCTTTCAGCAGAATATTTTCAAATTGAAGGAGGACCAGTTAGTTGTTAGCCTAAAACATACCCCCAAAAATTGGTTCAATTCTATGCATAACTTCATACACTTTTCGATGGTAGAAGAATGAAAATGGCACAAAAATCACTATTACAGCACACCCTTCTGGCGGAATATTTGCAATTTAAAGGAGAACCTGCTGGATATAGCCAAAAACATACACAAAAAATTTTGTTCAATTATATAGATAACTTATCATTACATATTTAACATACGCTTTTCGATAGTACAATAATGAAAGTGGCACAAAAATCGCAATTACAGCACTCCCTTCTGGCAGAATGCTTCCATATTGAAGAAAGAACTGCTGGCCACAGCCAAAAACATACGCAAAAAATTTGGTTCAATTCTATGCATAACTTCATACACTTTTTGATGGTATGATGACAGACAGACATTTTGTATAAACATGTTTTGGGATCTCTGACCTCGAAAACGTCTAAGCCCACCGAAACCAGAAATCGAAAAAATCTGTTACAATACTTTCTTCTATTGAAGATAGAAGAGAGTAAAAATAGGCCTGTTTAATTGTTAAACATAAAAGAGAGAAAGAAACTTCATAAAGTCATACTTTAATAAACAACTCCAGACTTTGTTTCACATTCTGAAAGTAAAGGTACAATTTTCTAAAAGATGTAAACAAATTCTTAAATTTATTATAAAGAGTTCAAATATCAATGTTAGGAAAGCTGGCAATTCTTTAAACTTTTGAGAATTACCTTTTACTCATGAATAGTGGACTTATTTCATATTTTGCATTATAAACAAAAGTTGTTCGGCATTGTTTGGGTCAAACGATTTCTCTTATCCTTATATATTTGCTTTGCTACGCATTGCCGGATATCCGGCAGAGAAGTCGGATATCCGGTGATTGTGATTCGGATATCCGACGGTATTTCGGATATTGAAAAATCAGCCGGATATGCCGGATATCGGATATTTGCCGGATATCCGTTGCATCCCTACTTTCAAGAGAATTGTGGTCCCCACTGCCTCCGACAGCATACATTCAAAAAATTTTCAAATGAACCTAAGATTAAAGGCCCCACTGCCTCTGGCAGAGTGCACAAATAATTATTTTTCATCTTTAAAAAAAAGTAACTTGTCCTATCAAAATGCATGGAGAGATTGACTTAGATTAAATGCAAATTTTCAGCATTGTTGTTCAGATTGCGATAAGAACTGATTTAGTATCCTTCCAACTCGTATTTAATCACAGAAATAGCAAAATTAACATATTCAGAAAAAAAATCCCATCACCTTTCTTTAATTAATTAGAAAAAAAAAACTATTTCCCATATATATGTTATTTAAATAAAAAAAATAAAATCTAAACCTCTGTTGATACAATTCCATTAAAGACCATGACCTACAGTGCCTTCTGTTCTTGACCATGGACCTTGGGTGCTCTATACAGTAATATGTTCTGGTCAGGTGATCAGTCTAACGCGGGAGCATTAGTTGTTTAGTTCCCAAGCAAGGTTGGTAATCATTTTATCAACCATAAAGGGATTAAAGTTTGAGTGAACTTTGTCTATCTTGAAGTTGAATTCTGGAACTAGAGTGCTAGTATGATGTGTTAACCACTAAGCTATTGGGCTTCATTTAAAAAATAATCCATCTTAAAAGTATAAATGTTTCTCCATTTATTTTACCATATTTCATCTTAAAAAATATTACCATTTTGTTTTCCATTTCAGAAAATTTAATATTTCAACATGTCATTTAAAAAAAAAAAAAATCATTTGCCAGTAATATTTCATTTTTCAAGTCTTAGAATTTGGATCATTGCTTTGGTCCAGATTCTTTGAGATTTTACTCAAAACTTTTTTCGAGAATTTTCGAGAAATTTTTTACACCAAAATTATTATTCTATGAGGCAGGGCCTAAATAAGATCTTTGATTACTTAGAATTGTTTGTACAAGTTCTGTGTGACATTACACAAGCTTGGAGCACAGAAAAAGAAAGAAAGGCAAAATATTTTGAAAAAAATAAATAAATAAATAAATAAATAGAGGACACAAAGAAACATGGAAAAGGGGCAGGGCAGGATGCATTTTCAATATCTAAAAAGGACAGAGCACTTAAAATGAAAAGAGCAGTGCGCCCTTTGAAAAATGTCAAATGGACACAATAGAGAGCATGAAAACAAAGAAACTATCCTTGGCGCACTTATCGACACTATAAAATTTTTTTTCGTCAAGAGGTGGATGAAAACACATTCAAACCAAAGATTTTTGGGCTTAGATGGGGTATATTCCCAGATGGCCGCCATCTTGGATGTTTTAAGATTTGTTGCCGATTTTATGTTGGCGATCATTATCGATATGTGGAACACCGTGTGATATGTGTGTTCTGGCAACACCTGAGAAGCTCATTTTCGCTTAGGATTTTGTGGATGTGTTTTGATATCGTGTTGCATTGTTCTGTCTTTTTATTTTTATGTTAAATTTATTGGATGTATTTGATCGACTATGGTTTCTGTAGTCCGTTTAAATGCTCTTGCTGAAGTAATTAAGAAATATGAGGAAATTTTGATGAAAAAAGGAGGTTTGTTTACAGTGTGTCAATGCGTATTCATAAGACTATTTTGGAAAATGACAGTGATGTTATGACAGGTACATAGGTGCCAAGTTGCCACTAATCCTCTGTAATATATGGGTTAATTTAACCCTGGTTTAATACATTTCGTACCGGAATTTTTTTTCAGAGATAAAATTAAATAAGTTCCACATAGAAAACTGGAATTAAATAAATAAAGATTCATCAAATAGTTTTTCTGGTTCGAAACTTTGTTAAACTGGGTTAAATTAATCCTCGCATTACGGAAGATTAGTGCAAGCTTGGCACCTCTGATTTCATGCTTGAGCTTTCAAAAAAGCAGATGTCTGTTAAGGTATGTTGATAATTTTATGTATATTTTGCTGTCTTACGAGTTTTTTACATTTTGAGATTGCTACAAAGCGAGAACTGCTGAATTTTCAGAATGCAACACAGTGAGTACTGCTAAATCCAATGATGTATTTTTTCGGTTAATGAGCGCGGAGTGCTCATACACCGATTACTGATTGCCACTTTAGCGAGTTTCATTTTTTATGTATATTTTGTTGCCTTACGAGTTTTGTACATTTTGAGATTGCTACAAAGCGAGAACTGCTGAATCCAGTGATTTTTTTTTTTTCGGTTAATGAGTGCGGAGCGCTCATACAATGATTACTGATTGCCACTTTAGCGAATTTTGTTTATTATTTACATTTTATTTTCGTTAAGCCAAACATGCATATAAACTGGTGCTTGGTGACATTTACTACTTGGCGGAGAAGGGGTTTTCACGCCAAGAAAAATTCCAAGATGACGACCCCGGGAATTTATGACATCTGTTCTGATTTTTGGTAGGAAGGCTTATAAACAAAATTTTTTCAAAAAAGGAAATTTGTCAAAAATTGGGGAGGAGGCTTACATTTGGATAGGGGCTTATTTTTTGGAATTTTACAGTATGCAAATGTTTTTCTACAGATATACTGAATCCTATTACTAGCAACAGAAACGTTGCTAGTCATAGTGACATGCTAAATACTGCCAATGGAATATGAGATAATTATCTAAGACCAGAATATATGTAACATATATATAATGTATATAATTTTAAAGTCCTTATTTTAGGTAAAAAAGCACTCAGAAAAAAAAAAAAAGAGAAAAACTCAAAAATTGCTGTATACTAAATAAATTTTATTGAAACCAGATTCCTTTTATTTGTGTGGAAAAATTACTACAAAATTCGACAAAATCCTTAAATTCACGTAAAACTAAAATTAAATTCAAAAATAGTTTTTGAGATGCATAATTTCAGACATTATATTGGTATCTTCCTGCAAATATTATAGCTATGCACACTGAGGTCTCTTCAGAAAACTGCAAACAACAAACATCTGTTTCTATAATTATTGAAAATTGGGAACAGATGTCATAAGTTCTCACGGCCGCCACCTTGGAATTTTTTTTGGCGTGAAAACTTCTTTTCCGCCAAGTAGTAAATGTCGCCAAGCACCGGTTTATACGCATGTTTGGCTTAACGAAAATAAAATGTAAATAATAAACAAAATTCGCTAAACTGGCAATCAGTAATCGTTGTATGAGCGCTTCACGCACATTTACCGAAAAAAAAAAACATCGCCGAATTCAGCATTTCTCGCTGTATAGCATTCTCAAAATTCAGCAGTTCTCGTTTTGTAGCAATCTCAAAATGTAAAAACTCTTAAAGCATCAAAATACACATAAAATTATCAACATACCTTAACAGAAATCTGCTTTCTTGAAACCTCCAGCACAAAATATCTCTCATAACATCACCGTCATTTTCCAAAATAGGCTTAATACGCATTGACATGCTATAAACAAACCCCCCTTTCTTGTCAAAATTTCCACATATTTCTTAATTACTTCAGCAAGAGCGTTTAAACGGACTACAGAAACTATAGTCAATGAAATACATCCAATAAATTTAACATAAAAATAAAAAGACAACGATAGAACACGATATCAAAATACATCCACAAAATTCTAAGCTTCTCAGGGGTTGCCAGAACACACACGTCACACGGGGTTTACATATCAAGTTTGTCATATCCGTAAACAAGGCCAACATGCCAACAAAAAATTGCCAAACAATTCAAAGCAACAACGGCTGAGGGAAGGTACGGCATCTAAGCCGAAAATTGTTCTCTTTTAGTTATTTAAAATCAATTAATTTAAAAATCAGTAAATTATTTGAATTTTTCTGACTATTGGAGCTTTTTAGAGCACACTTTGCATTATTCTTATTGATTGGTTTAAAAAAAAAAAAAAAAACGAATAACAGCAAAAACTGACCTTTAGACTTTGACATATATAAAACTTAGGTACTACTTGATTAACCTGTCGACCAATTTCGCCGAATTTTACAAACTGACATAACTTTTTATTTTAAATAATGAAAGAATAAATAAATTAGTAAAACTTTAATAAAACTACAAATAAAAAGTCGAATTAAAAATCACTGGATAACGTAACAATACGTGTATCGTGTTTAATGTCAAGTGAATGTGACATTTACGATCATCCATTATTGGCATTTGGCGATAGCTTTTTGGTCGACGGGATAATCAAGTAGTACCAAAATTTATTAATATTCTTGAGTGATAATTTGTATACAAATAAATGTGTTAACTGAGTTGTTAGTTTTAAAAATCTGCTATTAATGAAAGACTTTTGAAGCCGATAAATGTATACAGAAATGTGTCAAACGTTTCACATGTAAACCCTGTAAGGCAATCATATTATTGCAGTAGTTTAAATTCAAAGCTAAAGTTAAACACATAGAAAAAGTTATGTGAAAAAACTACATGTAATGCTATTTACTATGAAAATATACATTTAATTTTCATAATATTATTAAATGCTTTACCTAGAATAGATTTAAAATTGTTCAAGTAAGAGAAAATATACCGGCAAAAAAGAACTTTCTTGATGTCAAATTCTTTCGTTTCAATTAATTTTTACATAAAATTGAAAGTAACACGTTATTTAAATACTTTGGATACATTTTTTGGTGTATACTTACAGTCACTGCTATAACAGAGAGCATAAAAAATATAAAAGAAAAATTATTGTTTTATTCTTCATTAAAACAAAATAATAAAACACGAAAAAGAACAGAATTAAATTACATTTAAAACTAAGCTGATAAATGAATATAATTAAAACAAATTCATATTTCCTATGATACAATTGAAATAATAAATACCTAAATTGAACTGTTTGTTTTGATTACTCGTTTGATTGATTGGTTGATGGTGGGAGGGAGGGTTTAAAAATCTTGAAAGTCCAAGGAATATATCCAACCGCAATCGTATGCTCTTAACGATTGCATTTATTAGCGCTGAATGCATTTGAAAATGCACTACTTAATGGTATCTTAACTGTGTTGATAACCATTGAAAGTTGTTTTTGTTTTTGTTTTATATCAAAAGGATAACACTGTCTGTTCAAGCGTCAGATTAACAAGTTTATAGTGTATTGTAGTGTCTACTTACTTCACATAAAATTTGATGAGAGGAATTGAAGTTTTATGAGAATATTTTCTCATGTTATGAGGTATGTGTAACTATGGTATTATTTCCCACTCTTAGCGATTTTAAGCCTAGCTATCGGATAAATATTGCAGTTTACACCCGATAAAACTGAAACTTTCACTGTTATAATAAATATAATTACATTTTAGATTTTTTTTTTTTTTATGATGTAAGATTTCACTTATTATTTTAAAAAATTTCTATTAGTTTTTGCCAACTTTATATTTTAATCACTGTGAGTAACAGTGCTAATGAGGCCCTAATATAGGATCTTAAAGTGTATTGTATCTGAAGTATTTATACTGCAACCTCATCTACGTTATATAGTAATTCAGGCAGCTGTAATTCTTTATTTTATTATTTTTTTCAAAGCGTTTGATTTATAAACATTTTCTGCAGATACAAATTTTGTGTTTTTTTCATTTCAATCAGGTATGTGTAACCTATGTAGCTATTTAAAGAAAATTATAATAAACGTTTAAATTCGTAAAAAATGATGCTATTTTATAAATTTTTTGCTTTGTACATTTTTAATGCTTATTATGCCAAACCAAACTATTTTATTAGTTATTAAATTAAAATTTAATGTTATTTCTTAACTTGCATAATTTTATACGGTTGGAGATATTTACAAAGCTTAATCGTTTGCTGATGAAATGAATGAGTAAATCTATAAAGTACTGTTATTGAATTGTTGCACTTACTAAGTTTGCTGAAATAGGAAGGGAGTGTAAGCATTGCAGAAAACTTCATATTGGTATCAGAACTAATTTTCTTAACTGAAAGTATTTCCAAGTTTATTTACACTTGTTATTATGAAATAGTAAAAGCTAATCACCTTGACTAAGTTATTTTTAATTTTTATATATACAGCCTATATGAGTATGTGTCATAATTAAGTTAATTTACGAATAAGATATAAATTTTCTTAATGTATTGGTGACATTTGTACTAAATGTCACCAAAACATTAATAAAAATTCCAATTTTTGAAATATTTCTAATTTATCAGGAAAAAAATTCCTTATGTTAGCCGTGTGCAAATCTCGCATCCAATAGCATATTTTTTCCTCACCAGTAGCAGCTTTTACTTTTTTGCCTGTGCAAATTAAAGGCAATGTGTTTTTTTATTTTCTTTTAATGTTAAATGAAATGAATGCAAGTTTCAATATTTTAAATTAAATTGATGCAATATAAATGATGGCGATAGGAACAGTATTTGGTGATTTTATCACTTGTGCCTGAGCTAACATACAAGTACCAGAAAAACTTTTATTATGAATATTTTGTAGAAATGTATGAATTTTATATTAAAGGTATCTTCAAACTTTATTTCAATATACAGCAATATTTTAACCATTTCATTAGTTCCTACTAGTTTAGAGCTTTTTTGCAAGGTTTAAGAATTCACTTTGTTTGAGCTTTTATAAATAATTTATTTTTAACATAATATATTTTTATTTTTAACTTTATGTTTCATATATTTTGGTACTTTCCTTATTATCACAATATCGTTGGTAAATTGCTGGCATTCTAATCAGACCGTAAATATGCCGTGTGTACAAATGTAGAAAAAAACGTGACAGAGCCTGTCATGCTGTAACCTTATGAATATTCATATACAGGATGTTTGTAAACTGTTTTTACAAAATAAGAGAGGCAGTAGTACACAAGATCAAGAACTTTTGTATAAGAAGCCAGGTTCACAATTCAGTCAAACATGCGTTATATTTTGCTCAAAGCTAAACCTTAATTTTCCTATATAACTAACAAATAACCGGTCAAGTGTGAATATTTCTCATGCACAGATGTTCCGTACAATAAATGTATGAATTAAAAACTGGTCATTGCATTACACAAATATATCATTAAAAGTTGTTATCTAAGCTTTAAAAGCCATAGTCATAAACATAAAGACATGGGTGCATAGAGTATGCCACCCATGTCTTTATGTAGTGTTGACTCTAAGCTGCTTTAGCAGGGCGCAGCACTCGGCGGCCCTTTTAATTTCTTTTTTGCACCCGGCTACCCTTTTTAACATTTCCTATGCACCCTGTGGCAATTCAATTGATCCCGAGAAAATATCACAAATTTTAGAGACTCTAAACGAACCAGTTCAAAATATTTTTTGTGAACAAGGTACAGGTGTGTCCTTTTTGAATAAAATGTGCCCTTTTTTAGAATAGTTTTCTCTTTTTGAAATAAAGGTACCCTTTTTTAGAATAGTGTTCCCTTTTTGAAAAATACCCTTTTTTTAGAATAGTGTTCCCTTTTTGAAAAATTCCCGCCCGGCGGCCCTTTTTTTCTAGAGTCAACACTATTATGTATCTCCGAACCATCTGTGTTGTTAAGGGTTAATATCTCAGCGAATTACTTACAATGTTTTTTTAAATCGTTATCAACAATTCTTTTATACATCTGCGACAATAGGTACTTCCAGTCCTCCTCAACTCTTTTGCTGAATGCCTGCAAATCGAAATTTGTGTGTAATGAAAAAATGCGATTTAAAAAAAAATATTATGTGACCTAGGGTAATCCCTATAGTTTTCTTGCAAGGTTTAAATTAACTTCTACTACCCCTAATTTTTTCATAATTTTTGTTTCTGTAGATTCAGAAATAGAGGGAGGAGGGAACATATTTTTGCATTACATTTTTGATGGTATCTCTGAAAATATAATACCTAAAATTAAAGAAATGTATTTTTGTTTTTGAATTTGGTGTTACGAAAGCTTTAAACAAGCTGTACACAATATACAAAGAAAAGATTTTTTGGTACTTTTCGGTATATGTGGGTCAATAGCTCTTATTATTTGAGCCAATTTGAAATTTCCACTTTCGATAGTTTACAAGTATAAAATGGCTGTGACAGACAGACACAGGTGTGATCTTATAATGGTTCTGTTTTTACTTTTAAAGTACAGAACCCCAAAAAGAAGATATTTAAAAAAAAAATTCAAAAGACTAACTTTTCTTTGTGTAAAATGTGATGCCATCTCAAGAAATGCTGTAAATGACCAACATTTGCATTTAAACCACATTGAATTAGATGTGCTATAATTCAGAATACAGCTGATATTACATATGGTATTGTATTAATCACAAATTTACAATGCATTTTTACAATTTCTTTTGATGACATCACACGTCAAATCAGTCAAAAGTTAATTTTTGAAAATTTTGTGTAATATCTTCATTTTTGTTAAAGTTATGTATAAAAATTCAGATTCAGTTTGAAGTGAAACATGCTGTATTTTGGACTGAATAGTCAGATTGCGACCCTGGCTTTCTATACATTTCAAAATCTTGCCCATGAAATTTTACTTATTCTTGAAAATTTTGCTTTTTTGGAACAACAGTCAAGTGAGAGGAATGATACAATGGCTATTATAAAATTAAGACCACAAAAACTGGATGAAACCCAATTGTTAAGAGCACATAGTATTCAGTCACAATTTAAATACAGACCCGATAAAGTTTAATTTACAAAAAAAGAAATAAACTTATAGCATTGTTATTCGAAATTGTTGATGTCAATTCTTTCAATGATACTTTGTGTTTTGTTTTGATACTTCTTGTTATTATTTATAATTATAAAGACAGACGTTTGTGTGTGTCTGTTTTTTCCAGAACACCATTTTGTGTAGAGTGACACTGTTAGGCAGGAAGGTACCTGATTCATTTTAAATTTACACAGATTTCATATCCTGAAAATGAAGAATTTTTTCCTTGTAAAGTATTCTGCACTTGATGCTTAATTTTCACCTCAGCCCAACTCTGGTACTTCTTTATTTTTAGTGAATATTTAATTATTCTTTGGAACTTTATGAATTCTGCTCACCGGAACAGCACGGTATGTTATATTTTGCTGGTTTAAAAAGAAATATATAGGGGAGAGTGGGGGTACAATGGACCTAAGTACACAGTAGACCACCCTTTATATTTAATTTATTTTTAAAGCCTTTTTTTAGGCTAATTGATTACAGCACTGGATTTATTACACTTATAGCCTTCAAAACACACCATTAGACTCAGAATGAACCATTTTATCCTGACTGGTTGTTTTGAGCTTCTAAAAATAAAATTTTTTATCATCATACTTTTTTTTATTTAGTAATTAAGGGTTATAGATAGTAAATAAGATAAAACAGCTTTTCTGTAAAGGTAAGATACTTGTTTTTATTTATAATTTTAAATTTAATATGCTTAAAAGAAAGCTTTAAATAATATTTTTATGAGAATATATTGAACTTCAACATGGGGCACAGTGGATCACCCACTGCTGGGGTACAGTGGTACACAATCCACCCTGTTACTGTAATGCAGAATTTTTAAAATATTTAATAATTGCTTATTCTCTACAAAGAAATGTTGTTTTAACACTAGAAAGGTGGGGAATTTTACTTAAATTTTATAAAAATGTTTCACACCAGAATTTTTATTTTAAATTATTTAACTTATTTATTTAATTAGTTTTTTTTTTCTCTGTATCTATTAAACTAGTTTCATAAAGAAATTTCTGGTTCGAACAGATATATATTCATTTGGTTGTGGTCAAAATTACCGCTCGCCGTCTTTCTAGTGTTAAAGTAATTATTTAACTGTAAAATAAACTAAGAAAATCTTTATTTATTTAACATAGAAATATTTTGGTTTGTATTGACTGCTTGTAAAAAATATAAAAGTATCCTATTGACTGTAGCCTTTTATTACTAAAAGAATTTCTGTCCGGTTCTGAAATTTTATTACTCATTTTAGATGTAACATAAAACAAATTTGGAATCAAAACTTACGGTTATTAATCTGTTGTTATATCAGTGTTATTATAAAATCGCCCTCAGATCCAACAGTATTTCAGGAAATTTTTAGACTCAGAAGTACTTTGGAGTTTCATTTGCAAATTTTGATGACGATGACTTGATTTTATTTTAAAATAACTTCACCTTATTTGCAATTGTTCTTGTATCTTAATCTGTTGTTATTTAAAAAATATAATTTTTTTTTATTTGATAATTTTTCTGTTTTGTTTTGTTTATGTTTTGTTTGAAAATGTTACTTGCAAATTTGCATTATTATGTTATTTTGGAGGTAAAAGGGAAATAAAGAGGAATTAAATTAATAAAAAATAAATTTATATTGTATTTCAAATAATACTTAATAGTGGGCCACTGTGTCTCAGTGGGTGGACCAGTGTAACCCGCTTCTGGGACACACTGGTCCACTTTATGAAAGTATACAAATAATTTAAAGAAAAATGTGTTTGAAACTATATTCTGAAAAAATTCTGGCGCATATAAAAATGTTCAAGAATATTTTCAGGCAGATTGGACTTTCCATTAAAGAGAAAAAAAAATGTAAAATGCATAAATGGTCCACTGTGTCCCAGTCTCCCCTACATATATAATATACAGTAGCTCCCCAAGTTACATCACCCCACATTCACATTGTCTGGCCTAAAAAAGTTTTCTCCCTTAATAAATGCGCACTTTGAACTTCTTTGAAGGCTTTTGGTTCTATGAATGGAAATTTTCCTGCGACAGTCATTTGATAGTAACAAACAAAATAAGAAAAGTAAATGGCAAAGAAGAAAGTATTGGATTCGTGAAAAGTTTCGAATTACTGTTTTCGACGGATTTACACATTTCAGGGATCAGAGTTTACCAAAATATCTGTCTGTATGTGACACAAATTTGTAGGAGCTGTATCTCAAGAACTAATGAACGGAATTTAATAAAACTTTAGATTCAGTTATCTGATATAAATTGGTGCTGATTACGTTTCGTTGTAAGTCACCTGACAGGTGCGCTGCTATGCTGCATTTTTTTTTTACGATGTTCGCAATGCATTGCAATTACGATGTCTCAAGAACTAATGCATGGATTTTCAGCAAACTTCAGATTCAGTTAGACCCTGATATAAATTGGTCCTGATTACTTTTTGGTGCAAATCGCCCAGCAGGTGGCGCTGCTATGGAGAATTTTTTATGATTTCCACAATAGCTCTATCTCAAAAACTAATGCACGGATTTTCATTTAACTTCAGATTCAGTTAGAAGTTGTCATAAGTTGCTGCTGATTAGATTTTGGTGTAAATGACCTAACTGCTGGCGCTGCTGTGCTGCATTTTTCAGGAAGTATTAACATGTATATGAGATGAAAGAAAGTTTTGGGATTGCCACATCCGACTAGTTTTTTCCGTTTACACAATTGTACTCCCTCTTTTTTGATTAACGAAGAGAGAAATGGATGTAGGACAATATTTTAAATCTTGTATGGTTCGCATTTTTCGTTGCTGAGATCACTTGCATTAACGTAAATAAAAATTGTTTGGGGAAATAATCATAAGAAAATGCCAGGGATGCAGACTACAGTTTGTCATAGGTTTTTGAAATCATTTTTGTTTATTTAAATATTCAAGGAAGTATTTTTATTTAAACTGTAATGAATGATTTTTTTTTTTTTTTAAATTTTGCATTTCCCTAAAAGTTTATTATAATTTTCTAAAAGAGAGGGGCAAAAATATAGTAATTAATACCGTGACTACTTGCGTGTTTTTTACGCATGCTTGATAATTTAATCAGATAAGGACTAGGGATGCGAAAAATAGCCAATTTCGTCAAAGGATCGCGAGGAAAAAACACAAATTTTGTTAAAAGATTGCAAAGAAGAAACTAAGCTTTGTCATAACATCGTGAAAGAAAGGCCAATTTCGTCAAAGGGCTCTGGAAAAATGGCAACTTTCGTCAAAGGATTGCAACGCGACTTTTGTCAAATGATCGCGGGAAAAAGACAAAATTAGACAAAGGGCTGCGGGAAAATAGCAACTTTCGTCAAAGGATCGCGGAAAAAAAGCGAATTTCGTCAAAGGGACGCGGAAAAAACACAAATTTCGTCAAAGGAGCGCGAAAGAACGCGAATTTTGGCAAAGGCTCGCTGAAAAAAAATGAGAATTTCGTCAAAAGAACATGGAAAATAGGCGAATTTATCGAATGATCGTGGAAAAAACGAATATTTCGTCCAAAGATCGCGCAAAAAAAACGCGTTTTGTGATAAGATCACGAAAGGAAAACAAATTTCGTCAAAGGGCTGCGGAAAAATAGCAACTTTTATCAAAGAATAGCGGTAAAATGCGAGTTTTGTCAAATGATCGCGGAAAAACATGAATTTCGTCAAAGGGCTGTGGAAAAATAGCAGCTTTCGTCAAAGGATCGCGGAAAAAACGCTAATTTCGTTAAAGGGGCGCTGAAAACCCGAATTTTGTCAAATGATCGTGGAAAAAACGCGAATTTTGACAAAAGATCGCGAAAAAAACGCGAATTTTGACAAGAGATCGCAGAAAAAAACGCGAATTTTGACAAAAGATCGCGGAAAAAACGCGAATTTTGACAAAAGATCGCGGAAAAAACGCAAATTTTGACAAGAGATCGCGGTAAAAACGCGAATTCTGTCAAAGAATCGCAAAAAAACCCTCGAAATTTGTCAAAAGATTGCAAAAAAGCACGAATATTTGTAAAAAGATCACGAAAAAAACCCCGCGAATTTTATCAAAAGATCGCGAAAAAACATGAATTTTGTCAAGGGATCGCAAAAAAAACCTCTCTGAATGTCGTCTAAGGATCGAGGAAAACACGTGTGACAAATGATCGCGTAAAAAGCGCGAATTTTGTCAAAAGATCGCGAAAAAAACTCGAGATTTTCGTCAAAGAATCGCGGAAGAAACGCGAATTTTGTCAAAGGATCGCGAAAAAACACTAATTCTGTCAAAGAATCGCGGAAAATTTGCTGCAACATTAATGTTCATTGATAAGTGAGATAATGATGAAAAGACCAACAGCAAGGGATGGAAATATTGAGGAAGTAGGCACAACTGATATGAGAGCTTTTGTTGTGTTAAATGGTCCTCCACCAGAATACAAAAATACTATTTTATTTCAATTGAAGTAACTTTTGATATTATCACATCTATATATAATTTTGATATTATCACATTACATCAATCTTTTCAAAAATTTTAGAAATTAGTGTTCACATATTATTTTTACTGTTATTCTGTATTCTAACTTCACAGAAATTTTGACAATTTTTATGACAGATTTTTCAGACAATGGTGTTAAAAATTTTGAGGACAAAGTTAAATTATTTTTAAAAGTACTTTCCTTTTATGTTAATCACAAATACTTGGAGGAGGGGGAGGGGGGGAATGCATGTAACGTAATGCAAGGGATTGAAAATAGGCCGCTTGTCCTTAAGTTTTGCTGACTGTTTTTAAAGTTTCTACTTGTGTTGCAGACTGCAGAAACATTTCTGCTGCTGGGGTCCATCACATACACACAGAGCGAATCTTAATCTTTCTGTTATTAGTATAGATTAAAGTATCCTTTTTTCGTTATTTTTTATACGTGAGTAGTGTGTGTGTGGGGGGGAAACAACCATTGAAAATATTTGTAGAATTTTTAAAAGACTGGAATATAGCTAATGCTTTTAGTTTTCTGTAAGAATAGTTAGTTTAACTTAATTGTTGTTTTTTTTTACAAAGCAGTAAAACATTTTAATTTCCATACCTTTGTTTTTGTTATCTTCCTACATTCTTGGAGATTGTTAAAGAGAGTAAAATGATAAGGAGGAAACAAAACAAACAAAAAACAGAGAAATGCTGCTAGATTAATGCGAAATTCCAGTTCATTAACCCAAATTCTTGATGTGTAAACTAGGTAATTTTTTTTTAACTCTCAATTTCTTTCAAAAGTAAGTGGGAGATGAATACTATCAGAGCAAATATGGTGATGATGCCTGAACGGGATTACAAAGTCACACTAAAGAACATTTTATAATTGTATCCTTTATTTATAACATGTTAGGTTTCATGCAAAATACTCTGCTTTAGCATGTTTTGAAAACACTACTAATTTTATGAAGCTAATTTTTTTAAACCATTTACAAATAGATAATTTTCATACTGTTAAAATAGGTGTAATGAAATATTTTACGCCTAAAAACAAAAAAAAAAAAACTTTACAAATAAAACTGTATTGACAATATATTTATTTTTTCTATTTTGATATATTTCAAAAATCACTATTCTTTGTTAGTTAATCAATTAATCTAAGTGTTGTTTGTACACAAAAACCTATAATTACTGATTTAATAAGACAGTTTTGATGAACAAAAACTTTGTAAATTTCGTATTATTGTTGCAGGCGTTTTCTAATGTATGCACATCCAATATTAAAGCAGAAAGTTACTGAGATTAATTTTTTCTTAATTCATTTTTCAATCATTTTCATCATTCAATTTGGGAATGCAGGATAAATAAATATATTTAGAAAACTCAGAATTAATTTGGAATGTGAATTCAACAGTACAAAAATGTTAAATATATGTAAATATATTTCGCGATTGTAGTTAGGCGTTAATGATTTTAATCAAATGATTTAAATCAGTGATTAAATCGTGATTTTAATCAAATGATTTTTTTTTAAAAAATCATTGATTAAAATCATAAATTTTGGGTATTTTGTCTTATGAATAAACAACAACAACAACAAAAAAAAAACTTTAAATAATTTTTAAAGCTTAGACTTGTAAAAAATTAAGTATGGTAAGTGTGTAGAAAGCAAGTTTTTATCTGGCATAAAACACATTTTATTTTGAAACGATATTTAAATCTAATGTAATTTGCAATGTCATAATTTCCTTCAACTAATCAAATTATTCATTCTTTTATATAAAATAAGCACAGCAAGTAGGAGAGAGTGGTAATGAATGGGCCAATTTTTGGTTTGTAATTTTTTCTAATAATTATTTTGGCTCAGAATTGGCTCTTCAGTTACTTTACTTATTTGGTTATATACAAAAGTCATAAAAATTGGATTAGAAAATGTCTATAATGAATGATAATAGAAAATAGAAATTTGGCCCATTCATCCTCCCCCATGGGTCTGAATGGGCCATTGAAGGTAATGAACGGGCCACTAAATGAATTCAATGAAAAAATGTGGAATTAATCTTTTATTCACCAAATATGACAAAATGAATGGTACTTGACATGACATGATCAAAGCATAGCTGAAATAGTAAGTACGAGGGTGAGTCGGAAAATAAGTTTCCCCTGGCAACTGTGGACAGAGGTGTATATGAAAGACAAAAAATTTAATGAAATATTAAAGATAAGACGTAACTTTATTTTTCTACATAAGTGCCAAGTGAGTTGAGACATTTGTCATACCCCTTTATAAGTTTCAAAAAACGCTCCTTGAAAAAATCAGGGCTCTGCATCATTCTGTTCCCGTTAGGTATGGAGAGAAAGTGCGTTGTGAATTCGTGGTCAAAGGAGGAAGTGAGAGCAGTTGTCCGCTATGAATGGGCACGTGGGGTATCGGGAACAGAAATCCATAACCGCCACGTGGGAGTCTATGGGCCAGATGTGATGTCGAAACAAATGGTGCGGAGATGGTGCCGCCAATTCAGTTAGGGGCGTCAGCAAGTGTTGGACAGACCGAGACCTGGACGGACGTTCACGGCCACTACAGACGAAAGCAATGCTTGACTACTTCATTGTAAGCAATGCTGAAGTCACACAAGCTGTTCAACGCTTCTTTTATATACAGAGCCCTGTTTTTTTCTTGGGGGCTTTATGAAGCTTATAAAGGATATGACAAATGTCTCAACTCACTTAGCACTTAAGTAAAAAAATAAAGTTACGTCTTATCTTGTTTCATTACATTTTTTGTCTTTCATACACTAATCTGTCCACAGTTGCCAGGGGAAACTTATTTTCCAACTCACCCTCGTAATACACAATGCTTATCAAAATTTATGAACATCAAAAGTGATATTATTAGATCACATAATTGTAGCAGAAAAATGACAAAGTAATGAGATTATAAGAAAGAAAGAACATAAAATATGCATAAAAATAATAGATAATACACATTATGATTTAACGAAATTTATATTTTTCAAATCTAATATTAAGCGACATGGTTGTAACAGGGTTAAACTGCATATTAATTTAATTGACTATTTAGTGTAAATTTCTGGTATTATTTATTCTACCCATCAGATTCAGAATATAAACGATTATTCTAGTTTTATATCAAATGGGAAGATATTGGTAGGTGTGGCCAACATCTGGACAGTTCACCTTAATCATTTATACAATTTAACTTATGTTTCTAATAAATAACTAATATTTCTTAGGGTGAAAATATGCAAATTATTTTTTAGACATCACTATAAACCTATTCTAACTAGACAGTAATTTAGTCTAAATCCATGACAGCCAGTTATTTTTCATATTAAAGAGGAAATCAGAAAAAAAGAAAGAAAAACCATATTTTTATGATCAGGGCAAAGGTGGCCCATTCATGACCATGATATAGTGGCCCATTCAACCCCATCTATACTTCTGGAATATATTCAGGTTTTTTTAGTACATTAAATTCAAATAACATCCAAATACATCCTAAAATTAGTTTATAGATATGCAAAGACTTGCTAATACACATATCTGCAATGAAATAATAGATACTTTTTAGCTTATTTATTTTACTGAAAAGGGAAAAAAATTACTTTTCAATCAGATTCTTGAACATCCTACTCAAGTGGCAAAATGACTTCTCCCAAACAATGGAAAATTTGATGAGTTTGGTAGAAAAAATAGCTTCATCTATTGGTGGCATCTAAAATAATTTTATGCAAATACTTTTTCATATTTTGTTAATGGCCCATTCATTACTACTCTCCCCTATATTAAATTTCTGGAAGTAAAAGAATAAGTAGCTAGTATGTTATTTTCTCATTCTACTTTTACAATAATAAATTTTTAGAAATTGGAGCTAAAGAGGAATGAAAGAATGACAATTGCTCAGAAACTATTATAAAAGAGCGTTTGAGAGAAAAAGAATTACTTGGTATAAAAATGTTAACACAGGAAGAGCTTCTTATGGTAGACGTTGAATAAATGTTTTTATTTTTTTTTACTTGTGAACTCATGTAACACCAAATAAAGAAATTAGTTAAGGATTGCAAAGGCAATCCTTAACTTTAACCCCCCCCCTTTTTTTTTTCTTTAAATCCCTACTGAGTGTTAATGATGTTGCTATTTAATATTTTGAGGATTTCAGATGTAACTGGCTTTTTATATTTACTCTGTATTGTTGTATGAATGGGTGTAACTCATTTTCATAATTTTTGGTTAGTGTATATACTAAGTTTAGATTTAGGCGATTAACAGTAATTTTTAATACAAAACGAACTGCAAATGGTATTTGCTTATTTTGTTATTTTTGCTACTAACTAATGAAATTATACTTATTTGCATTTTTAATTAATTCTGTAATTACTGTGTAATTATTTATCATTTTAGTAATTAAAACATAAAATTGTATATTATTTTCCTAATTAAAGAGTAACAATTTAATATTAAATGCAGTTAATAGTTTTAATAAATGTAAATATCAATAGTATTTAATATGGTTTTATATAATTATTACAAAATATTAATGTATATAGCATTATTGTGTACTACTAACATTGTGTACTACAAATGAATGCAGATTTTATAATTACTAGCTAATAATTATAATTAATTAAAGCTTGAAAATGTAGATTATAATAGCAATTAGAGGTTTTTATTGTTTTGGAAACATAAAACTATTGGTAGTTATTCCGTATTTTAACGCCAGAAAAAAATCATAAAAATTTAAATCATAAAAATTAGATTTAAAAAAAAAAAAAAAAAAATTGATTAAAAAAAAATTCTGATTCTTTGCATTTTTTCTTTTTACACCCTAACAGTAGTTCTTTCAATTAAGAGCTAGTTTTAAAATAATTTTAAGTGCTGTGAAATAGTATTATTTAGGTATTAGGTAGAAAACGATTAATTCTGCCTATTCGCCGAATATTCGGCTTCGGCCGAATATAAAGTCCATTATTTGGCCTTGGCCGAATAAATACTGTGAGAAATGTTTTTATATTTACACAGTAAAATTTTTAATTTGACACTTTATGCTCATCATGTAATAATGAAAATTTTATTTGAAATTAACTAATACTCCCCCCCCCCCCCTTAACTTTCATACCCTGAATGGGTTATCTATTCATTTTATATAAGACAGTAATTTATCAATCATGTTAAAATTTTTATGCTGCATCAATAAGTACAAAAGTATCTGTAATAAACTAACGTAATCTATTAAATTTGAAACTAATCTATTCAAAATTTTCCTAATAGAGCAATACAAGCAAATTTTTATTTTTTAAAGCCGAATGGGAAATTTAATATTTATCGCTTGTTACATAAAAAAATCTTTCTTTCAATATTATCTTTAATTAGACCTATGAAGAACATGTCGTATATGCTGCAATAATTAAGATTTTCTTTTTTGAATAAAATGCGCTTAAAAGTTATAATTTAAGTAATTTTTTAAGTGTGTTACTAATTCTTAGTAAATAATAAAAGAAATGCAAGTATTAAATTTTTTTTTAATTAGTATGAATGTTTTGCATCACTTTCACTATTTAATTTAGTTTTTCTTTCATCTGAAACTTGAAATTTATGCTGTCTAGTACTTTTAAAATTTTGTGATTGGTTTAAAATGTAACAGCAACAACATGCATAATATCTATTAAATTGTAACAATACAGTACCTAACCCTTTAAGACCGGGATATTTTTTGGTAGAAATTTAAAGTTTGGGTGGTTTCCCCTTACTGATAGGACCGTATTTGATTGAAAAAAAAAAATATTTAAAAAAATACCCTATGTCAGGTTATGCCAAGGGAGGACCCACACAATTGTGTGGGTTCGGGCTTGATGCAGCCGTCTTTGAGCTGTATCTACACAATTGTGTAGTTTGGGATTACGTGTGCAAATATCTAAAAAGAAAAGTTTAAGCAAAAAAAGTTGTTGTTTATTGAGATAATTTTCATCAGCCACAATCAGGGTTGGCAAGTTTCTGCCAGAGTGGTTAAAACCAGCGGTTATAACCGGTTAAAACCGGCATGGCAGAAACTAGTTTCTGCCAGTAAGTGGCAAAAACTGGCAGAAACTCAGAAATAATATTAATAAGAACTTTAATGTGCAATGATTCTTAATTCATACATGTATTTGATGTGTAAACAATTAAGTTAAAAATTAAAATTAAAGATTATGAATGTTATTCAAAGTTGTAAAAAAGTTTCAAAATTATCATATAAATATACTTTGTTTATATAATAATAGGTACTAATTTTTTTTTACTTGAAAAACAGAAATTTTCAATGGTAGTCTGATGCTGTACAAGTTTAACTATTGAATTTTTATTTAAAAGTAAAAAAGGAAATTTACAAAAAAATCTGTGATATTTTAACAAATGTATTTTTCAGAGTATTTTTAAATAAATAATGCAATGCAATAACTTAAAGATTATGATTCTTGTGAAAATATATAAGTAAATAATTGAAGCACAATAAATAACAGAAAAAAAAAATTAATGAAATATCTTGCACAATTATTTTACAATATTGAAAGAACAAAATTGCCACTCAAATATACTATTATTACTTTTTCCACAGAACATTCCATAGCATAGGACAAAATTTTGCTAATCTTTCTGAACACACTGTTTCTTTGTTTTGAATGAAAGAAAAGTTTGAAAATATTCTTTCAAGACTATCATTACTTGCTGGCAATGTCATTATTGAGGATGCAAATTTGAAAAATCCTCATTTTCACCAGTATTCGTTTTTAAAGATGGACCACCACATAGAAGGTAAGGGCAAGACATTTTCTAGGGCTTCCTTGGAGAAATATGTTTCTGAGGCAGGAGTCGATTTTGCTTCAAAGGATATTATATGTGGCACAAAATTGGGATTAATATCAGAAAGCAATTTCCTTGCCTTTTCTTTATGCTCATATGTCAATTTTGATCCCATATACTTAGGATGAAGTAAATAAGTTAGCATATGGTAGTCGGTTATTACTGTATCAAATCTGCTTTGAACCTTTGTAGTTGTTTGTTTTGTAAATGCAAAATGTGGTTGGAACATTTTCAACTAACAGTCTTAATAAAAAAGCTAAAATCTTTAACAACGATTTTATGCGCAAATAACATACAGACACGACAAAAATATCCCATATAATCGTTTTTTGTCGTGTCTGTACGTTATTTTATGCGTAAAATCATTGTTAAAGATTTTAGCTTTTTTACTAAAATTCGCACAAAGTTTGATCTATGCTTATAACAGTCTTAAATTGAAAAAAAAAAAAAAAGTCAGATTTGTTCCTTTGAATACTGTATTTAAATGAAATGTTTTTTAAATTCATGGAATTACAAGATCCGCATATAACTATAACATTTCTATGAGCGATAATTTATAGTGTTATCATTAAGTTAATACGTTAAATTACAGAAAATTATTTTGAGCAAGTACTGAATATTTTTCTTTTCTTTTCATTGTTTAATTTAAAATAAGTATTGGATATAGTTTTGTATTTGATTTTTAAACTGAAATTTTAAAATACTCTAATAATTGTTTACATATAAAATTATATAACCATACTATAACAAAAATTTTATCTGTTACATTACTCATTTTTTCTAATACAAATCTATTTATTTTTTAATTAAAACTACCCACAATATTTCATTTGCTATTTATACGGAATAAAATGTACTTAAGGAATTTAATACTAGTAAAAAAGTCTCATATTATGTCATGAAATATGTTTATGCCAGTTGTTGCCAGTTTCTGCCGGTTAAAACCGGTTATAACCAGTTTCTGCCACTGGCAAGGCAGAAACCCTTTTTTGCCGGCAAATAGCCAGCCCTGCCACAATGAAAATGTTTGAAACAATTTTTGTTTTTGGACAGACCACTAAAATTTCATTTTCTGAGATGTGCTCAATGCTTGCACCCCTCTTAAGAGCCGTTGACAAATGGTATGCCCTTCACTCCGTTTGGATTGTGCCTGATCCTTCAAATTTATTTTTTTTAGTTTTTCCAGCAGCGGTATTTTGTTGAAATACCGATCGAAGTAGTATATAAAACTAGGTCTGAACCAGAGTAAGGACTACAGCAGGTCCTTGTGGACTAGGTCTGTACTTTCCCACTGGTAAACTACAAAATTTAAAACTATCCCAGGTGGTACTGTTACAACAGAGTGTGGTTTGTTTTTTTATACACTGCTTTACTGAAGCACGTCCTAAAAAAAAGGAATCGTCTGCTCATCTTATGGAAAATTTTCCCTGATCTCCTGGTAAATTCAAGCAGACACTACGGAATCTGTCGAGCATTTTCTGAACTTTCCATAATTTATTATTTATTCCTTGTGGCTTACTTGTGTGTCGACAAAATGGAATGAATTTATCAAACTTAAAAATCTCTCTCGTCGTATGCATATAACTCATATAAAGCTTATAAATCATATATGACATCTATAACTCAGAGCAGAAACATACCGTTCGTTACATGTGCATATTATATATCTAATACTATCAATTTTAAATAGAAATCATGAATAGTACAAGCCTATTTAAAATTAAACATAAGTTTAAAAAAAATCACTTAAAAATAAAAATTTTATATATTAGGAATTGTACCCATTTTGGAAACGGTAAAACCCGGACCCGCACAATTGTGTGAGTCATTTGTTTTTCAACGTTTGTAAAGCCTAATTAAATTTATCAGAGACAAAATCAATTAAAATCACGGAGAAAGTATATGAAAAGAAAAATTAAATCTAAGCAAACATTAAAAATTATATTTAAAAGAAATTACGACAGTACATACTTTTTGTCTATTGCTGTCAGATATATAGTCTTTTTAAAAGCAGAAAATAACCCTGTATTTTAGTTAGTGCCCCCTAGTGGTGTCTTATCAAAACATCTGAAGCCAATTAACTCATATAAATGTGCAGATTTGGTTTTAAATCTCACAAAAACAGGAAATAGTCATTCTCTTTTACTTTAGTATCACCCCCACAATTGTGTGGGTCAGGGCTTAAAGGGCTAAGATACTACATAGTCAATATTTTTTATATTTATTTTCCTTACAATTTTAATTACCAATTAAATTTTAATTAATAATTTTTACCCCTAATTTCCTTCCTCTAAATCTGAAAACATTCACTATACATTTCTTAACAGTGTTTGTTGTCTGCTGGTATAGACCCCCACCCCCCAGAAAAAGTCTTTTTTGTTAATTGTGAGCTTTATAAAATCTACACTTGTTTCTTTCCACCATTTTAGAGGATATTCCTTTCTATCAGTGATTTTTCTTAAGATATTAAGATTTCTGATTTTTTATTTTCTTTCATCTGAAAGTTGAAATTTGTTTTCTAGTACTTTTAAAAATTTGTCATTATTTTAAAATGTAGCAATATACATTGATATGTACTAAAATATACCTAGACAGTAATTGATGAGGAACTTTTGCCAAAAATTTCTTTTGCTGTTGGTGTGTGTGTGTGTGGGGGGGGGGGGGGGTATATTTTTGACGCAATTTTAGGCCGAACATAGCCAAATATTTTTTCAGAATAAAATAATGCTTTAAAAAATTTAATTTGCTCATAAATAATTTTTTGAAAAGAAAATAATAGACTTTAATTGTGAAATATACAAGAGTTGCACATATAGTGCAACTATATGTGCAACTATATTTTGTTTTTAGACAAAAATGAGTTTATTATTCGGCGGCCGAATAAACCGAATATTCGGCCATAACTAGGCCGAATAATTGGTATTCGGTTATTCGCTCCAAACCATTATTCGTTGCATCACTAGTATTAGGGTTTTTTATTATTATTATTATTATAGTATATTCGCTAGTATTTAAGAAAGAATAATTAATTATTCAGCAGTATCCACAATAGTATTTAAGAAAGATCACTCGGCAGATTCACTAAAAGGGAATCACTTTTATGCGTAAAAAAAGGCGTCAAATATATCAATATAGGGTTTCACTATCAAGTGTTTTCATCAAGATCATCTCGGTGACATTTACGCAACTATTTTTTTTTTTTTTCATTTTGACCTTGATTTATTTGCGTAAAAAAAAATCACTGAACATTTTAAAGAGATTGAATAGCCACCGTTTCAATTTCAAAGCTCTTAAGAATTTTAAAATATGCAATTCATTGTATTATTATTTTCTTAATTAGTTGCGCGTATTTCGAAAATGATAAATAAATATATTAAATAACCAACCACAGCTGCTGCTTCTGTGTGTTTCTTTTAAGGGACAATGGACGTCCTAGTTTGAACTATTATTTTAACACAATCAAACTGATTGGTAAAGTTACCATACGAATTGAATATTTCCAACTGAGCGAAAAAATGCCCAGGCTGGGAATCGAACCCAGATCTTTGGCTTTGCCAGTCGCCACGTGGCGACTAACTTTTGGTGTCTAAGTCGCCGTGCTTCTTATAGGGATGTCCCTTTTTCGCCGAATGATTTTCGGAGTTCTTTTTTTTTTTTTTTTTCTTATCAATCGCGGGATTATGTCTCCTCCATAGCACCGCGATATTTACCGCATTTCTTTTTTCCTTATTGTCGATAATTAAAAAATATGATTAAACATGGTCGCTACATTTCCGCGGAAATTTATTGTTTTCTTCTGAAAAACTGCAATGCCTGCAGGATTGGGGGAAAAAATGACGTTTGACGTGCGCCGAAAATTAATTCACCAGCAATGGTATACATAGGCGTAGCGTGACCAGAATTTTTTTTTTTTTTTTGGGGGGGGGGGGGGCACCAAGGCCGTACGAAGTAAAACGGCGCCCGTAGCGAATTTTCAATTTTGCGCCCCCCCCCCCCCAAAAAAAAAAATCTTTCTCTTTGTGATGGATGTAATAAAATTGATAATGTGCAGAAACATAAATAAATTCTGTCGTGTAAATATTTCGCGTTTATTTTGGAACTTTAAATGGTTTCATTTTAATTTAGAAATTCAGAACAACTAAATAACATAAGAGAAAATTGCACCTATTTGTTAGAGAGTTCAAGACGTGTTACGACAGGGAAAAAAATGATCAAAAGAAAAGAAATTCTCCGGAAAATGATCGGCGGCCAAAAAATGAATAAATAAACATATAAAACCGTGGTTCGCAGCATAAATTTCGCGCCCGGGGCGACCGCTCCTTTAGCCCCCTCTTTGTACGGCACTGGGGCACACTAGAGGCCTGCACGGATCGCAATTTCCAGGCCCGGACCGAGCCCGGCTTGCAAGTTAACAGTTTCAATCGAACCCGGCACGTTTGTATTTTCAGAGTTTACGGCCAATCCCGGCTCGTACAAAAATATGTGAAAACAAGCCCGGCCCGTGAAAAAATCAATTAAATCAGGCCCGGTCCGGCCAGACTCAATTTCTCAAAAAATTCCGATTTTTCTTAACATACAATTGCAAAGCTGCCATTTGCTGCTAAAAGCGACTATTTTCAGCATCCGGTGGCTGTGGCGATTATTTTAGGCCGAAAACCATTAAAAAGCGACTATCTCAAGAAAGCAGGCGTCTTTTTTCGGATTTCAACGACTATTTTTACTGAAAATATTCGATCTTTTTCTTCAAAGCGCCTGTAAAGTCATCTTCCCAAACGCTCTTTGCGACCGACGGTTGTTTGAGGAAATTCGCGATTTTTTCCGCGATGAATTCCAAAATTTGCACCCCCCCCCCCCAATCGATTGACAAAAATAGCTATTTCTTTCCGTTTTTTTTTTTTTTTTTTTTTTTTTTTTTTTTTTTTTTTTTTTTTATGTACTATCGTTGAAGGAGATTTTGCGATTTTTTCCGCGATCCTTTGCCAAATTACGAATCTACGACAGATTGACGAAATTGATTTTCTTTGTCAAAAGTCTTCTTTGTTTGTTTTCTTTGATCGTTTGTCAAAATTCGTGATTTTCTTTTCACGACTGACTTATAAAATTCGTGATTTTTTGTGCGATCATTTAGTTAAATTCTCAATTTTGTTTGACCAAATTTGCGTTTTTTTGTCCGCGACCATTTGACGAAATTTGGGATTTTTTTCTTGTGATCGTTAGACGAAATTCGCAAATTTGTGTCCATTCTTTTGACGAAATTTGCGATGATTTTTCCGCGACCTTTGTTAAAATTCAAGATATTTTTTACGGTTGTCTAGGAGATTAGCGATTTTTTCCGCGAATAATTGCAAAATTCGCGTTTTCTTCCCCAATCGATTGACGAAAATAGTTATTTCTTTTTGCTATCTTTTGCTTACGATCGTTGAAAGAGATTTCGAAATTTTTCCTATGACCTATTGCAAGTTTGCAATAGGTCCTGCCCCTCAAAAAACCTGCCCCTCAAATAAAACTTTTCTTCCTTCTCACCAAGAAACTCTTGAAATGAAAAGCCTAATGGAAAGTAGTATCGGGGATGATCAGCAAGAAGTTTTTACTGCTATGTTTCCTGCTGCTGTACATAATTTTTAGTGTGGAAGAACCAAGCTTTACTTCATAACTTAAACATTAGGGCCTTATTTTCTGGATAACTTGCTTTCTCATTTGAAGAAATCACTCTATTCTTTATTCGGTAATTTGAGCAGAAGCATAAATTGTGAAATAATATGTGGATGTTCATAAAGTCATCCATTTCAATTGTTATGGATACATTTTTTCTTCCCTTTTTAGGGTTTCGTTCATCTGACGAGACCCTATTCGTCTCGCTCCTCTGTCTGTCTGTCTGTCTGTCCGTCACAGAACCCGTTCTCAGAAACTATACATGTTGGAGACATGAAATTTTGGGTACTTATAGCTGAGCACCTCACATCATACAACAAATCATAAAATTTTGAAAAAGTCGTACATTTAACCCTTTGGGCTCCCGCATGTGTATTTTAAACAATTCTTTCTAAGTGAGCTCCTAATTACGTTGGAGACATGAAATTTTGGGTACTTATAGCTGAACACCTCACATCATACGACAAATGATAAAATTTTGGAAAAGTCGTACATTTAACCCTTTGGAGTCGCGCATGTGTATTTTAAACAATTCTTTCTAAGTGAGCTTCCTAATTAGTTTGGAGACGTGAAATTTTGCATACTTATAGCTGAACACCTCACATCAAACGACAAATCATAAAATTTTTGAAAAAGTCGTACATTTAACCCTTTGTGCTCCCACATGTGCATTTTAAACAATTCTTTCTAAGTGAGCCCCTATTTAGGTTGAAATTTTGCATACTTATAGCTCAACACCTCAGATCTCACGTCAAATAATAAATTTTGAAAAAGTTTTATGTTTAACCCTTTCAACTCCAGCTTGTGTATTTTAAGCCATTCTTTCTAACTGAGCCCGTAATTAAATTGGAGAGTTGAAATTTTTCATACTTATTGCAGAACACCTGAGGCCAGGCGACAAATCATAAAATCTTGAAAAAGTCTTACGTTTAACCCTTTGAGCTACCACATATGTATTTGAAGCAATTCTTTCTAAGAGAGCCCCTAATTAAGTTGGTGACATGAAATTTTCCATACGTATAGCTAAATGCCTCAGACCACGCGACAAATCATAAAATTTTCAAAAAGTCTTTTATTATTTACCCCTCTGGGCTCTAACTTGTGTATTTTAAGCAATTTTTCTAACCTGCGCCCTTTTAACCCAGGGAGAAATTTTCCAACTTTTGCCCACACCCCTTTGACCATTCTTTCATATTATGCACCATAGCCTTACATATTTTAGTTCCATTTTTTCCTGCCAGGTACGCCTACTTATCTCGGGTGCTATGGGCCCAATCCCCTCGACTAATATATCTACGGATAGTATGTAAAACGGATTTTCGTTCGGATAGAGGTTTGTTTATAATCAAGTGCGCCCCCTGGTTTTGAAATATGGAACTAACAGATTTTTCAAAAGGATAAAGTGTTTTGAAAGGAATATTAAACGAAACCCTCTGTGCGATCTGTGATCACACTTACCCACTTGTTTTGAAGTTGGTATGCTCTCTGCAATTAAACTACTTGGGTGACTGGACACCAGTTTCGCAGTTAGGGAAAATTTTTCTTCTACCGATCAAGTTACAACTACTGACCAATATCGATGATTGGCCAGCACCGTATTAATGGTTGATAACTAAAACGTTTTTGTTTTGGGGGAAGAGAGAGTGGGGGAAATGCTACATACTAAAAGGGTTTAACTTGATTGCATCTTAAAAAAGAAAATAAAATAAAATAACATCCATTTATCGTTTTTGTAAAAGTCTCAATAAATCACAATTTTAAATATGTGAATATAAACTTCACATTAATTTGTCTGAAAATCCCATGTACACAATACACAATCACATGTCCTTTTAAAACAGTGACTAATGAATTTTTTTAATAATTTGCACAATTACAACCTTAATATCAATTCTACGTTCAGCCTTTTTTGCGCCCGGGGAAAACATGGCCAATCCCGGCTCGTACAAAAATAAGTGAAAACAAGCCCGGCCCGAGAAAAAATCAATTAAATCAGGCCCGGTCCGACCAGACTCAATTTCTCAAAAAATTCCGATTTTTCTTTACATACAATTGCAAAGCTGCCATTTGCTACTAAAAGCGACTATTTTCAGCATCCGGTGGCTGTGGCGATTATTTTAGGCCGAAAACCATTAAAAAGCGACTATCTCAAGAAAGCAGGCGTCTTTTTTCGGATTTCAACGACTATTTTTACTGAAAATATTCGATCTTTTTCTTCAAAGCGCCTGTAAAGTCATCTTCCCAAACGCTCTTTGCGACCGACGGTTGTTTGAGGAAATTCGCGATTTTTTCCGCGATGAATTCCAAAATTTGCACCCCCCCCCCCAATCGATTGACAAAAATAGCTATTTCTTTCCGTTTTTTTTTTTTTTTTATGTACTATCGTTGAAGGAGATTTTGCGATTTTTTCCGCGATCCTTTGCCAAATTACGAATCTACGACAGATTGACGAAATTGATTTTCTTTTCCGTCACCACTTGCCCAAATTCGCATATATATTTTTCGCGACCAACTGGTGGTAGTTACTGTTTGTTTCAGAGATCTTTTGACGAATTTCCCGATTCTTTTCCAGATCGTTTGTCAAAATTCGTGATTTTCTTTTCACGACTGACTTATAAAATTCGTGATTTTTTGCGCGATCATTTAGTTAAATTCTCAATTTTGTTTGACCAAATTTGCGTTTTTTTGTCCGCGACCATTTGGCGAAATTTGGAATTTTTTTCTTGTGATCGTTAGACGAAATTCGCAAATTTGTATCCATTCTTTTGACGAAATTTGCGATGATTTTTCCGCGACCTTTGTTAAAATTCAAGATATTTTTTACGGTTGTCTAGGAGATTCGCGATTTTTTCCGTGAATAATTGCAAAATTCGCGTTTTCTTCCCCAATCGATTGACAAAAATAGTTATTTCTTTTTGCTATCTTTTGCTTACGATCGTTGAAAGAGATTTCGAAATTTTTCCTTGCAATAGGTCCTGCCCCTCAAAAAACCTGCCCCTCAAATAAAACTTTTCTTCCTTCTCACCAAGAAACTCTTGAAATGAAAGGCCTAATGGAAAGTAGTATCGGGGATGATCAGCAAGAAGTTTTTATTACTATGTTTCCTGCTGCTGTACATAATTTTTAGTCTGGAAGGACCAAGCTTTACTTCATAACTTAAACATTAGGGCCTTATTTTCTGGATAACTTGCTTTCTCATTTGAAGAAATCACTCTATTCTTTATTCGGTAATTTGAGCAGAAGCATAAATTGTGAAATAATATGTGGATGTTCATAAAGTCATCCATTTCAATTGTTATGGATACATTTTTTTCTTCCCTTTTTAGGGTTTCATTCATCTGACGAAACCCTATTCGTCTCGCTCCTCTGTCTGTCTGTCTGTCCGTCCGTCACAGAGCCCGTTCTCAGAAACTATACATGTTGGAGACATGAAATTTTGGGTACTTATAGCTGAGCACCTCACATCATACAACAAATCATAAAATTTTGAAAAAGTCGTACATTTAACCCTTTGGGCTGCCGCATGTGTATTTTAAACAATTATTTCTAAGTGAGCTCCTAATTAGTTTGGAGACGTGAAAATTTGCATACTTATAGCTGAACACCTCGCATCAAACGACAAGTCATAAAATTTTGAAAAAGTCGTACATTTAACCCTTTGGGCTTTCGCATGTGTATTTTAAACAAGTCTTTCTAAGTGAGCTCCTAATTAGTTTGGAGGCGTGAAATTTTGCATACTTATAGCTGAACACCTCACATCAAACGACAAATCATAAAAATTTGAAAATGTCGTACTTTAACCCTTTGGGGCCCCACATGTGTATTTTAAACAATTCTTTCTAAGTGAGCCCCTAATTATGTTGGAGACATGAAATTTTGGGTACTTATAGCTGAACACCTCACATCATACGACAAATAATATAATTTTGAAAAAGTGGTACATTTAACCCTTTGGAGTCGCGCATGTGTATTTTAAACAATTCTTTCTAAGTGAGCTTCCTAATTAGTTTGGAGACGTGAAATTTTGCATACTTATAGCTGAACACCTCACATCAAACGACAAATCATAAAATTTTTGAAAAAGTCGTACATTTAACCCTTTGTGCTCCCACATGTGCATTTTAAACAATTCTTTCTAAGTGAGCCCCTATTTAGGTTGAAATTTTGCATACTTATAGCTCAACACCTCAGATCTCACGTCAAATAATAAATTTTGAAAAAGTTTTATGTTTAACCCTTTCAACTCCAGCTTGTGTATTTTAAGCCATTCTTTCTAACTGAGCCCCTAATTAAATTGGAGATTTGAAATTTTGCATACTTATTGCAGAACACCTGAGGCCAGGCGACAAATCATAAAATCTTGAAAAAGTCTTACGTTTAAATCTTTGAGCTACCACATATGTATTTGAAGCAATTCTTTCTAAGAGAGCCCCTAATTAAGTTGGTGACATGAAATTTTCCATACGTATAACTGAATGTCTCAGACCACGCGACAAATCATAAAATTTTCAAAAAGTCTTTTATTATTTACCCCTCTGGGCTCTAACTTGTGTATTTTAAGCAATTTTTCTAACCCGCGCCCTTTTAACCCAGGGAGAAATTTTCCAACTTTTGCCGACACCCCTTTGACCATTCTTTCATATTATGCACCATAGCCTTACATATTTTAGTTCCATTTTTTCCCGCCAGGTACGCCTACTTATCTCGGGTGCTATGGGCCCAATCCCCTCGACTAATATATCTACGGATAGTATGTAAAACGAATTTTCGTGCGGATAGAGGTTTGTTTAGAATCAAGTGCGCCTCCTGGTTTTGAAATATGGAACTAACAGATTTTTCAAAAGGACAAAGTGTTTTGAAAGGAATATTAAACGAAACCCTCTGTGCGATCTGTGATCACACTTACCCACTTGTTTTGAAGTTGGTATGCTCTCTGCAATTAAACTACTTGGGTGACTGGACACCAGTTTCGCAGTTAGGGAAAATTTTTCTTCTACCGATCAAGTTACAACTACTGACCAATATCGATGATTGGCCAGCACCGTATTAATGGTTGATAACTAAAACGTTTTTGTTTTGGGGGAAGAGAGAGTGGGTGAAATGCTACATACTAAAAGGGTTTAACTTGATTGCATCTTAAAAAAGAAAAGAAAAGAAAATAACATCCATTTATCGTTTTTGTAAAAGTCTCAATAAAAGACAATCTTAAATATGTGAATATAAACTTCACATTAATTTGTCTGAAAATCCCATGTACACAATACACAATCACATGTCCTTTTAAAACAGTGACTAATGAATTTTTTTAATAACTAGGGGGCTCTGCCCCCTACGAGCTACGCTCGTCAACCCCCGTTCAGACACCGCAGACTCTAACAGCACGCTAATTTGATCGCCTTTAAAAAGATTTCGGAAGATTTTATTATAATTTGAATCTGACAATTATAATCTGACGTCATTTTCACCAAACTTTTCTTTTTCTTTTTAATATTCACGTCAAAATACTTTTGTTAGAAATGGAATATTATGATCATCTTAAAATGTCAAGTAAATGTCTCGCGCAATTTTTAAATTAAAACTGTTTTGCAATATTATTTTTTGTTCATTTTACGTAATAAGTGTAATATGACGTAAATTCTCCTATTTAGGACTTCTAACGCATGTTACTGAATTTATTATTTTACAATATTCTTTCTCATTTAAAATTCACGTGTAACTATAGTTTTTATGACGTAATTTTCAATGAGTTCCTGCTTTTTATATTTTTTGTTTATAATAGTCACGTGTAAAATAAATTTTTAATTTGAAGCAAACATTATTGCTTGCGCTGTTTATACAGCTGGCAACAGTTTAAATTAATACAATTTTCTAAAATTTGTAAAAAATATCTCTCGAAATGCTGAAAATTTGAATTTAAAATAGAAATAAAACCTCGAAAAATTATTCAAATTAAAAAACTAACTGCAATCTGCGCACCGGGAAATTCTGACGCATAAAATGATCTAAAAATGATTAAATTCCTATGTACAGTTTTTGCTCCTATAAAACTTTTTTAATGGAACGATTTTGTCCAACTTTGGCATTAAATATCTCTTAAAATAATTCTCCGATTTGAAAACTGTCTGCAACAGCGTGTTTATCAAACATTTTTCTATAATACTACAGATTTTCATATTTTTGTGTGCAACAGTTTTTTTAATATTAACGAAGAAAGACCTCCGGTCGCAAAAAAATCAAAACCGGCGGCGGCGGCGGCGGCGGCGGTGACAGCGGTAGTTACTTTTTTTTAGAATAGAGAGATTTGCACAAATACAACCTTAATCTCAATTCTACGTTCAGCCTTTTTTGCGCCCGGGGAAAACATGGATTCCCCCCCCCCCCCCCCCCCCCACCATCGATCTCCTCACGCACAATAAAAGTTACCGATCTCAGGTACCCTATGCAAAAAATAAATAAATAAAAATCATAAATAAAAATCATTTAATAATTAAAATTAGAGCAAGAAGTATGTAAACAACGCTCCCATAGGATTATAGCTTGAGCGTTAAGAGCCTACACTCACGCGAAGAACTAGAACGCATACTAGAACGCTAATGCTAAACGTATAAGAACGTTCTTTTTAAATTTTCTCGCTTGCATATTAATAGTTTAAAATGTTTTTTAGGGTTTCGTTCATCTGACGAAAGCCTATTCGTCTCGCTCCTCTGTCTGTCTGTCTGTCCGTCACAGAGCCTGTTCTCGGAAACTATACATGTTGGAGACTTGAAATTTCTCATACTTATAGATGAACACCACACATCATACAATAAATCACAAAATCTTGAAAAAGTCGTACATTTAACCCTTTGGGCTCCCACATGTGTATTTTAAACAATTCTTTCAAAGTGAACCCTAATTAGGTTGGATGAGTGAAATTTTGCGTACTTATAGCTGAGCACCTCGCATCAAACGACAAATCATAAAATTTTGAAAATGTCGTACATTTAACCTTTTGGGCTCCCACATGTGTATTTTAAACAATTCTTTCTAAGTGACACCCTATTTAGGTTGGAGGTGTGAAATTTTGCATACTTATAGCTGAACACCTCACATCAAATGACAAACCATAAAAATTTGAAAAGGTCGTACATTTAACCCTTTGGGCTCCCACATGTGTATTTTAAACAATTCTTTCTAAGTGAGCCCCTAATTAGGTTGGAGGCGGGAAATTTTGCGTACTTATAGACGGACACCTCAGATCAAACGACAAATCATAAAATTTTGAAAAAGTCGTACATTTAACCCTTTGGGCTCCCACATATGTATTTTAAAACAATTCTTTCTATGTAAGCATCTAATTAGGTTGGAGGCGTGAAATTTTGCATACTTATAGCTGAACACCATCATGCGACAAATCATAAAAATTTGAAAAAGTCGTACATTTAACCCTTTGGGCTCTCTCATGCGTATTTTAAGCAATTCTTTCTAACTGAGCCACTTATTAAATTGGAGATTTGAAATTTTGCATACTTATAGCAGAACACCTGAGGCCAGGCGACAAATCATAAAATCTTGAAAAAGTCTTACGTTTAACCCTTTGAGCTACCACATTGTATTTTAAGCAATTCTTTCTAAGAGAACCCCTAATTAAGTTGGAGACATGAATTTTTACATACGTATAGCTGCATACCTCAGACCACACGACAAATCATAAAATTTTCAAAAAGTCTTATATTATTTACTCCTCCGTGCTCTAACTTGTGTATTTTAAGCAATTTTTCTAACCTGCGCCTTTTTCACCCGGGGAGCACTTTTCCAACTTTTGCTGACACACCTTTGACCATTCTTTCATATTATGTACCATAGCCTTACATATTTTAGTTCCACTTTTTACCGCCAGGGGCGCCTACTTATCTCGGGTGCTATTGGGTTCAATTCCTTCGACTAATATACATACGGATAGAATGTAAAACGGAGTTTCGTTCGGCTAGAGGTTTGTTTAGAATAGAGTGCGCCCCTGATTGCGAAATGTGGAACTAACAGATTTTTGAAAAGAATAAATTGTTTTGAAAGGAATATTAAACGAAACCCTCTGTGCGATCTGTGATCACACTTACCCACTTGTTTGAAAAGACGAGTCTGAATTCTGACCGGGTTAGTGCCTACTTTTTCGATTTTGGTTGCAGATTATTTGTATAAAGTTACTTTCACTTTTAGTACTGTTTCCGAAACCTAAAAGTATAGCAACGCTAAAGATCAGTCTAAACTATACTAAGAAAAAAAAAATTAAGTATTAAGGTGAAAGCGAGAAATTTGAAGAGAACGCTCCCATAGGTTTAACATTAGCTTGCGAGTTTCTCTGTATTTCATATAGATATATACATTTTTGTATGAAACGACAAACAAAATCTTCATTTGGCGCCCCCATCGCCTTTGCTCTGGCGCCTGGGGCACATGTCCCCTCTGCACCCCTAGTTTCGGCCTGGACTATATTCTTAACAACAACAACAAAAAAAAACATAAAAAAAGGGGGTTACTATTCTATCTTGCATATATCTTAACCCTTAGTTTTTAGCCGTTTACAGTTGCCGGACTTCGCGCCCTTTGAGGTCGGATCTGGATGTAAAAATAGTAATTTTAGTAAAAGGCATGGGCGACATTTTTCAGTTGTCACCTACCTAGAAATGGCAAAAGGACGAGAAATGTAATTTGGCAAGATACAAGCAGGGGCGGCTGCGGCTTTACTATTCACGGCGCCCTGGGTGAGTTTTTATTATTATCACGGGCAGTCGCCCAAGCTCGTTTCATCTCTCTAAAACATGATTTGGTTGGTTGCAAAAAACAAATTGCCCCCAAAGTAATGCAAAAAATAATTCCACCAAAAGGAACAGAGCGACGTTTTTCAAGTTCCGCCTAGGGTACTAAAAAGTCCTAGAAATGACAAAAAGAAGAGAAAAGATCATTTTGGGGATAAAGGCAGGGTCGAGTTTATTAGCAATGGCGCCCTGTGCGGGATTTTTTATTGTACAAATGCATACTCTTTTTTTTTTTCTTTTAAAGGGTTTTACTAAAGCATTGTACTTTGTGCACTCTTTCCAGGGCTGAAATTAGCTATATTTTCAACCGAAGCAAACATCGATTTTGGCGCCTCCTTCCCTCCTTCCTGCTCAAAGTAAAATTACAAAGAGAAATTTACGAAAATTTCTATTAGCGGACTTATTTTAAAAATTAAAATGTGTAACAGAATGTGTAACAAATACGTAATATTGAAATATATAACCAGCTTTGTCAAATATTTATTCATTAAAATCTGGGGAAAAAATCGAAATGAAGCGGAATTAATTCCGCTTTATACAGGTTTCCATCTTAACAGTTATAACTGTTGGTATTCTTTCTGTTGGAACCATGTAGTTTTTCATTTAAGACAAGATTCCATTATAGACAGATTTCATTTTTCCATATTTTACTTTTGTTGTCGCATCATAAATTATTACAATAGAGGCACTTTAATGTCATAGTGATATGAGTCATATTGTTTTAGGAACTAAAAAACCAGGATTTACTGTAGGCATAAAAATGAATTCAAGTATTGTAAAATATCTTCCCGTACTATCTACACCAATTTTGTGGATTTACCACTTATACCATTCTTTTTATTTATAGATTAATTTGTCTAGATACTTTCCTGAACCTAATGCTGATTTTCAAATTTATGTGTGACTCAAAACAACATCAACAAAATTAAGTTTATACTTTTTGTCAGTCACCTGACCTCGCCCCTTCTAAGACCAAATATGGTGACATGCATGTAAAAAAGTAATTATAAGAAAAAGGATGGAGTTATTCATTTGCTGCTGCCTTGTATATTGTAGGCGAATTTTTTTTTTTTTATCTATTTGACAATTTTAATGCACTTTACTTAGCTTTTCTTTTTGATTTTTCGGTTGGAAAATATTTTTTACACAAATTTCACACGCACATATATATATATATTGTATAAAACGGCCAACCAAAATTTCATCTGGCACCACCTTCGCGTGGCGCCCAGGGCACATGCCCTCTCTGCACCTCCTACCTTAGTTTCGGCCCTGACTCCTGCTCCCGTTTGTTTTTATTGTCCCAGGCAGTCACCCGACCTCGCCCATAGCAATGCGGGACAAAAGAAAACTCAACGATGGTCAGCGAGAATGATAAAAAAATAGAATAGTCTTCATGGAATCTTTTCATCAGAAAAGTCAGAGCCAAACAAAATCTTCATTTGGCGCCCCCTTTACCTTTCGTTTTGGCGTGCGGGGCACATGCCCCTTCTGCACCCCTCTTCCCCCCAGAGAAATCGGTTGGCGTTTAGCAATTATCGATTAGAGACAGTTTCACACAGAAGAGAGGAGTAGAGACCGTCCTTGGAAAATGTTAATGATTCTCCTGACACAGGAAGGGATTTAAATGATAGAATGCATAGACATGGTACATTTGGAATTGAACAAAGAAAATAGCCTAAGAGAACAGCTCTTTTTTCTAATTCAGTTGCAGTCTTCTATTATAGATGAATCTTTTTATATATTTGTAAATTTTAATGCATTTGGTTCAGTTTTCCGTTTGGATTTTCCGGCTGTGAAACATTTTTATGCAAATTCGATATTTACATTTTTGTATGTAACATTATATACATTTTTGTATGTAAAGACAAAAAAATCTTCATTTGGCGCCCCCTATGATTTCTGTTCTGGCGCCCGGGTACAGAAGGTTGGGGGGTGCACGAGACCCCCGTGCCCCCCCCGACGCTACGCCTATGATGGTATACCCCAGTTAGCTTGCAACACAGACAAATTGGTGCCGAGAAAAGAATACGGTTCGGGCCCCATTCATGAAATTTGTAGCTCTGGGTATTATTCAGGTATGTTCTCACAGGTAGCCACTACGAATTTGCAGAATTCCTTGAATTATTATTCATTTATTTATCAGATTTCCGCAAAATCAATTCGTCAATCGGTCATGAAAAGAAATCGGGAATATCCTCGATCGGTCATGAACTTGTAAAAATCGTCATGAAAAAATCCGGCAAATTTCATCATCGCTAGCCATATAATAAAACCATGAATTTCGTCAATCGTTCACGAAATAAAACCGCAAGTTTCGTCAATCTGTCGTGAAATAAACCGTGATTTTCGTCGATCGGCCAGTAGAAAAAACACGATTTACGTCAATCGGCCGATAGAAAAAAAACACGATTTTTGTCAGTCGGTCGATAGAAAAAAAGTCCTTCCGGCCAGTGCCGGGAGGAAGAGGTAGCTTTCATATTCCTTATTTTAAAAAAGCCAACTTATATTATTCAAACACACGAAGCTCAATTAAGTGGAAACCGAATGTAGGAGATTCAATACTAATTTTTATCAATACTAAATCATTATGAATGAGAATTTCGCAAAATTAGTCAGCTTTATCCAAGCTGCTTTTATTTAAAGTAACTTATATTTCGCTGCCAAATTCGGCGATTTTTTAAAGTGCCTGCCATTTTAAGACAACATGCTGGATGAGGCTAACCAGTGAACTTGGTCGAGACCTTAGTAATGGCTGTGCACATGCTCACTCACATCGGAATCGGTTGATACATACGAGTGCTGTCGCAGGCAAAAAATCAGATTTTTCAAAATGTCACCCACGTTAGAAATTGAAACTGCTATATCTGAGCCATTTTTTAAGATAAAGACAAACAAAAAATGCTCCTGAATCCTTATATCAAGGCCAAATACTTAAGAAAGAAACCTTTTTCAATTTCTAATTTTTTTGCACCTCACTTTAAATATATATTTTTTTAATTTAATGGCCGCCATTTTGAAACAAGATGGCTGATGAAGCTGGCCAGCGAACTTGGTCGAGATATTGATGTATACTATCCACATGCCTTCTTTCATCGAAGGCGAATACATGTGGTATCGCGAGACAAATACAAGATCGTTTCAAAGTGTTAGCCATGATAGAAATTCAAAGTGCTATAATTCAACCACTTTTTAAGATATAAACAAAAGAACAAATTTTCAGAAACAAAAACTGCTCTAGAATCTTTGTATCAAGGCCAAACACATAAAAAAAAATCTTTTTCATTTTCCAATTTTTTAATACCTCATTTTAAATTTAAAATTACATTTTTTTTAAAAAATGGCAACCCTTTTGAAACAAGATGGCGAATGAAGCTGGCCAACAATCTCGGTCGAAACATTGGTATGTACTATGTACAGACCAAGTTACATTCAAATCGGTTCATAAATACGCCTATTATCGCGTGACAAAAATCAGGGCGTTTCAAAATGTCAGCCACGCTAGAAATTCAAAATGCTATAACTCAGCCATTTTTTAAGATATAGGCGAAACAAAAACTGCTCCCGAATCTTTTTATCGAGGTCAAAGACATAAGAAAAAAATATTTTTTCAATTTTCAATTTTTTGGTACCACATTTCAAATTTAAATTTTTCTTAAAATTTTAAATGGCCGCCATTTTTAAACAAAATGGCGGATGAAGCTGGCCAACGAACTCGGTCGAGACATTGATCTGTACTATGTATAAACGAAGTTACATCCAAATCGGTTCATAAATACGCCTTTTATCGCGTGACAAAATTGAGGACGTTTCAAAATGTCAGCTTCGCTAGAAATTCAAAATGCTATAACTCAGCCATTTTTTAAGATATAGACGAAACAAAAACTGCTACGGAGTCTCTGTATAAAGGTCAAATACATAAAAAAAAATATTTTTCCATTTTCAATTTTTTGGTATCGCATTTTAAGTTTTAAATTTTTGTAAAATTTTTAAATGGCCGCCATTTTGAAACAAAATGGCGGATGAAGCTGGCCAACGAACTCGGTCGAGACATTGGTATGTACTATGTACACACCGAATTACATCCAAATCGGTTCATAAATACGAGAGTTACAGTGTGACATAGGTCAGATATATATATATATATATATTGATATATATATATATATCAATTTTGAACGGAGGATGGTTTCGGGGTCTGGGGGTCATGATCGATGAAAATATACCAAAATTTTTTGAAATCGCTTTCCTTCGAACGGCTGCAATAGGTAGCTTTTTGTAAAGAAAGCTACCTAAAATGCGAATTTTGTCAATCGGTTTAAGGGGGGGAAAAAAATTCAAATTACATCATTCCATCCTGAAAAAAAAAATGCAAATATCAACAATCGAAAGAATTGAATTTCGTCAACCGGTCAGGGGAAAAAATGGGAATATTGCCCATTTTTTTCGTGATCATTTGACGAAATTTGTGGGAGGTTTTTTGACAAAATTCACGTTTTTTCTGCAGTATTTTGACGAAATTTCCCATATAAACGTTATTGATTTTATGCAACTTTTTCACAATATTTCAACTGGATTTTTTGGGTTTAGGAGCCACTGGCTCCTTTAAAATTTTGGGAATCTGCACCTATACTTACAAGGCCAATGGTTTACTGTTTAAGCTAACTGGGCCGGCAACCAGCCAGCATATTTCGCTCAGATAACCTTATCGGTAGTAACATCTGGTCTGTCATGTAGACAGCTCAACAGAATAAACCGCGGGTAAAGGAACTCCATATAAACGATGGATACATAGAGGAACTATTATTTTAACGCAATCAAACTGATTGGTACCAATCAGTTTGATGGTCTGCGTCAGTCTGCGGTTTATTCTGTTGAGCTGTCTACATGACAGACCAGATTTTACTACCGATAAGGTTATCTGAGCGAAATATGCTGGCCGGTTGTCGGCCCAGTTAGTTTAAATTGTAAGCCAAGGATCTGGGTTCGATTCCCAGCCTGTGTATTTTTTTAGCTCAGTTGGAAATATTCAATTCGTATGTCTAGTTTGACTTAAGGGGACCGGGAAAGCCCTATCTCCGCCATGTTAAATTCACCAACTTTATGTACCTTTTTCTCAGAAATGGTGAAAGATAGAGGTCTAGATTTTTTAGAGTAGTTAGAATAACATACTTTACGTATTTTAACAGACCATTTTCTTTTTAAGTGAAACTCAAAATTAATTATTGATTGAAAGTCAATTTTTAAATTAGCATTTTTGGTAAGATTTCGCTGCCTAAAATAAATAATTCTCTGCAAATCATTAAATCCCTGTGTTAAAGTATACAATATAACATAATATAAGTATTAAAAAAAAATCTGAGTTCTTAAGTTCAATAGATATTGAAAAAAAGGAACATAAACATGAAAAAGCCAAGTTTTGAGAAAAAGTCAATTTAAGATTTAAATGGCCATTAAGCTGTGAAGTACTCTTAGAAAGAATGAATAATTTCAACACTTATTTTTTTTATATATATAAACATGTGTGACACATCATTGGAAAGATAAAAGTTTAAACTATTTAATGATATAAAAAAGTAAAAATCTATTTTTTGGTTCAATTTTGCTTTCCCGGTCCCCTTAAACGAACCAAATTTGTAAGAAATAAAAGTAATAATGATAATAATAATTAAAAAAGTTTCGCTTAAACTTTCCTTTAACGAGTCATTCAGTTAAATTTTAAACTAGTGAAAATCCAGTAACATAGTGTTAAAGTGATAAAATTTTTATATTTATCCTGGACTCGATTACGAAAGTAATAACGTGATTGCTGTTTTGAGCAATTTTCTGTAAAGTTACTTCAATACGTACTGGACTTATTTATATCTTCTGATACGTTCTCTTATCGACGCGACGGGTAAACATATTTTTTAAATCAGTTTTGTTTCTTTATTTTGGAAATTTTTAATTTCAAAAGTTTAATCAGTTTTTGAAAATGTACTTTCCAATTGTATAGTGCAATGGATACACAATAATTGTTTAAATTTCAAAATGTATTTTGTATTTTAAATGTATTTTGAATGTTTTACTTTTTTAAAGTTATATTAATTTAACAAGTTTTTGTGAAAATACAGTATTGTCCAGCTACGTGGCTGACAGACTTTTCATATCGTATTAAAGTATGAAAATGGCACGAGTTATATTTTACCCCAATTTCGAAACAGGGCCGACTGCAGTAGCGCCAACTTTTCAAAAATATTGGATGGGCTCAAAAATTTTCGATTAAAATAATACATCCCCCCCCCCCCTAGTGCTTATGTGTGTGGAGAGAGAAGGGGAATAGGAGAGGATCACATGATTAAAGATGATAATTCGAGGTTATGTTTTTTCTAAGGAAAATTGTAAATTATTATAATTTAATTATAATTTAATAAATAATTTTATTAAATTATTATTCTCGTAAGTTCTTTCTTATAAATACATTAATATTTATTATAAGTAACATTGAAATTCCTAACTATCGACAGTGCGAAAAACCAAATGTCAAGAAAATCATGCATTTTAGACACCTAAGTGTTTTATCAATTTAAGACATTAAAACAGATTGCAAAATATGCAGGATTTCTTTTTTTGGTGCGCAAGAAATTTAACTATGCGTCTGCTGAAGGCTGTTTTTAGTGCTCCTGTAAGTCTAATTCATGCACTTACTATTTTTCAAACAAAAGTATCTTATAGGAGAGGTAATAAAACCAAATTTCATTTCAACGATTAAATAAATAAATAAATTAACGAATTAAATCAATTGAAATTGCGCCCCACGGACCCATATAAGTTGGCGCTACTGCCCGGCTGTAAGAAATGTACTTCGGGTTCCTGGGCCCAGCTCTTATAGGGTATTTTGTTACCTTTATGAGATTAAATTACCGTTTTTTAGTAAAAAGCTGAGTTCTAAAACAGGGTTCTTACGCGACTGGAAAACAGGGAATTGTCAGGAAATATGACAAGTGCTCAAAAAGTCATGGAAAAGTCAGGGAAAATTAAAAAAACTTTCTAAAACCTGGAAAAGTCAGGGATTTTTTTTTTTTAATGCGCTATCATGCGTCAACATTCTCCCGAGTTCACCGTGCATCCGCAAAAAAGTTCCGATTTTTCCCTTAAAAGGAGAATTTTTGCTATATTCACATTTTTAACATAAAGATGTTTTAGCTATACAAATTTGTCGCCAAATAGTCGGTACTTAAGCGAAAGAAATGTTGAGCCTTTTAAGGTGGCTAGGATGAAATATCATGAATAATTATATAAGAAAAAGAATAAAAATTATAAAGCAAGGCAAAAAAAAAAAAAAAAAAAAAAAAAAGAAAATAGATAAAAGAAAGCTGTAGCTGAAGTTAAAATGTTAAAAGACAAAAAAATTGAAACTTTTACACAACAAACTGCTTCTGAAACAACACAAATAAATGACATGATAATAGAAGTCTAAAAAAGGTTAAATGTTGAATATGTGTAAATTCAGTTATGTAAATAAAAAGTTACTTTGAATCCATCTGAGCTGTATTATATATATATATATATATATATATATATATATATATGACTTCTTGTATGTTGCTATTAACATTTTGCGTATCAAAAAAATATAAAAAAAATTACAAAAAACTAAAAATAAGCACAAAAAATTTTAAAAATACAAAAAATATATATAAAAATTAAATAGGTTGGCTGGGTGGTTAGATGTTAAATTATGGAGGAGGGTGGAGTTGTCTGGATAATTTATACGCAAATGTTGATGTAATATAAATATATTTAAAGAAGAAAAAATAGAGGGAATGGTACGTTGAATTTACGAGTTTCTATGTTTATTCTGGTCCTTATGAAGTTGCTGTCCTTAGTACTACTGTATAAAAACATTTATATTAAATTAATTTACATCAATTTAAGTTTCTTTTATTGATTTACTTCAATATATTTCGATTTGTAATGATAGACGCTAATACAGTTTATGATATATGTATTTATAAGTTTGTAGAAATGTTGAAATCTGTTGGCATATACCCTGCCCCCCATTCAGTAAAGAAACATCAATTTTATTAAGTGATTAATAGAAACAAACTTTTATATTATTATTATAGTAACTTATATGAAATTATTATTAAATTACTTAATTTTAACTGAAATAATAAAAAATAATTAACACATTATATTAAGTATGCTAAATGATTATTATCGATATTCTGTTGAGCTGTTTTAGAATGATATTGTTGTGCCGTCTTAAAGTGATTTTATAGGTTCAAATATTAGCAATATTTTAAATAAGCAATTTTTCTACAGTTATGTTTGGTAATCTACAATTAATGGCAGCACTATAAAATATAACTACTTATTTTAGACGTGAATTTATTCATATATAGACATTCTTAGTATTTTAATTTTATGAAGTTCCTCTAGATGGCAGCATTAAATAATTATTTATTTAGTTCTAATATAATAATGTTGCCATCATCTGTATCATATTAGATTATGTCTCTTAATTATTAATTGTTTAATTTTAAACAAATACTTCTTGATGTACTTTTTGTAATAATTTATTCCAGGATCATTAAAATAGCATGTAATAATTTTTATTATATGGATTATATGTTAATCATAATTGTTATATTGTATGAATATGAGTATTTTCTGCGGCAACCGTGGGGATTCGCTTGTGACTGTGCCAGTTATATTGGGGCGGGTTTGTTTTATTTTTGCTGTGCTAAAATTGGTTAAATGTTTGAATTGTAATATGGTCATGACGGTTCTCTTGCTGGGTATGTCTTAAATTCAAATTGTTTCATTTTTTAATGCTGTTCATTATTGCGGATATTGCATTGATTAATAATTTTTTTAATTCAATTTATTTGGCATGGTAAATTTATACTTATTGGTGTATAGTTTATTGGGTACATAATGGAATTCAATTCTTAGCTTATTGCTGGATTCCATTACAGAAATCGACCATGTTTTTTGCTTATATATGTATTTTATGTACCCTTGAAAAAGTGAAATACTATATAAGCTCCCGGCTTCATCCATCCATTTATTTGATCTATTGGCTTTTTGGTGTATCCGCTACCCGCATAGGGTATATAAGCCAGCCCGTCTCTGTCTATGATTTTGCTCAGCCTTGCTTTTTCTAGCACGCTATTCCTTTTCCCCTATCTTGCACTGAAGAAGAATCTCGCTAGTAGATTCGAAACAGCTGTTTGCTGCTTTTTATGTATTATTTGTGCATTTTAAACGTTGGTTTTTCTGCTTTTTAAAGTTTGATCTATTGTTTGTTTGCGATACGTCTTTTAATGGTTCAACATTATTTAGCTGGTTTTTTGTATCTTTTGTCTTTAATAGGGTATTTTATCAAAATTTGGTGGTTTTTCATATCTTTTATATGGACTAATTGTCCGCAATGTGCTAGTGAATTAGTGGTATTGTGCTTGATTCTGTATTACTAGTTAAAGGTTCCATCTTTATTTTGTATAATGTCAGTGTTATGAATTGTAGCTAAATTTAATTTAATTTTGATATTTGGAAATAGATGATGATTTGTAATTATATAATGGTTATGTATATATTTCTTCTCCTCTAATTAACAATAATATTAAAAAACTAATTTATGATGCATTAAATCATGGTTTTCCAAAAAAATTCATATATTCATTAATATACAATTAGTACTTTACTTACATGATCTTTTAAAACAAATTAACACATGCGTAAACAAAATTACAAAAAAATATATATAAAATAAAAAAAATCTATAAAAAATTAAAAATTGTAAAATAATATAAAAAAATTATTATAGGTTGGATGGGTGGGTAGATGTTAGAGTACGGAGGAGGATGGTGTTGTCTGGATAATACGCAATGGTTAATTAAAAAAAATGGGGCTTTTGTATTATTACTATATTTTTTATACGTATTTTATAATGATGTTGATTTGATATTTTATATGTAATTGGTGACTTTCATTAATATTATATTTAGCTTAATTAAAGTTTTATCTTATTTACAATCATTTGTTATTAAATTTTAATTTACTAAGGACAATATCATATTAATTACTAATAGTATGCCATTTTTATAGTGATTAATATACATATAAGTATACTATTTAATATAAATAAAGTTATACTGTATGTATTAAAATTGGGTAATTATTTTTATTATTATTCCTCTATTCTTTTTAATATTGATCTATTTTCACTTTGTGTTATAAAATTTATTATCGGTTTTATGTGTTTGAATGTCCCACATTCATACTTTTAGGATTTTTATGGCTGTATGAAAATAATCCACACACTATATTTGAGTTTTTTAGGTAATGGGAATTTAAGTATCTGATAATCTTCTATGTACTTCCATATGTTTTTTATTTCCTGTTCATTTTATAATTATCTTATATATAATAGTTATTATTAACGATTTTTATATTATTTTTAATATATATTTATATTAATTATTATTGAATTTATTTTGTTTTATAGCATATAGCTATATGCTATATATTATCAATGTTATAGAATTATTTAAATTCTTAGTGTAGTTTAAATGAGTAAGATAATAGAATATTTTGTATGCTTTTTTTTTTAATTTTATTAACAATAGTTTTTAAAAAAATATATAGTGTGGTTTATATTAGGTTTATAATTATCTATATATAAGGATTTGTTTGGTTTTGCTGTTAATAAAATTTTTTACATTCTAAGGCTTTCAATTGTTCATCTTGTGACATTTGAATAATAAAAATACTACTAGATGGCAGCACCAAAATTTGTCTTTTGACGATAAGTTATAAATTTTGTCTTTTGCAGCTCCTTTTCAGTTATAATTTCCTACACCAGGTGGGATTTTTTAGCTAAATTTTGACGATATTGTTAAATAGTAATTAATTAATTTAATAGTGCATTTTAGTTATTTTAAATAATGTAATTCTATTTATTTTATTTCATATTATATTAATTCCATTTATCATGGTATTTCAAAATGTATTAACTGCATCCTTTGGTATGAATTACTGTGATTTCTTAACTGTTTTATTCACCTTACTCTTTACGATATTTTGGTAGCCATGTGCGCGTGGATATATTGAAAAATACTGAAATATTAATCGGTATGTTGTGTATTATTTCTATTTTATATCCTATAAATATTTAAACAGGTTTTATTGATTTTTCTATTTCATATTATTTGTTTCTATTCTGTTTTCATTTTTAATCTATTCACTTGATTATAATGGTTGTTCGGGCACAGAGAAAAATAATTTTTAGCTTTAGCTTATTTTTCTCACAGAAAACAAACATATTGCTTATATCATTGAATTCTGTGCCCTTGAAAACGTAATTCAATATATAAGCTTTTTCATTATTTGTCGGTGTCCACTTTCTTATTTTTTCTTCCATAATAATTCTTATAATAAATTATTTGGCACTTTTTTTATACTTACAGATTTAATTTATAATATTACGGTTTTTGATGGTGGTAGGTTATGTTTAATTAATGGTTATATATATATATATATATATATATAAAACCATTATACATAACAAATCGTCATCGATTTCCAATTACTAAAATTAAATTTATAAATTAGCTAATATTCATAACACTGACATTATACAGAATAAAGATGGAACATGTAACTAGTAATACAGAATCATGCTGAATTCCATTATGCACTAGCATATTGCGGGCGATAAGTTTATATAAAACATATGAAAAAACCACCAAATTTTGATAAAATCCTATTAAAGACAAAAGATACAAGATCCAGCTGAATATTGTTGAACCAGAAAAAGCCGTATTAAAAACATACAAAAGATCAAATGGATGAATGATGCCGGAAGCTTATAAAGTATTTCACTTGTTCACCTTTTACATAAAATACATTTATAAGCAAAAAACATAGTCGATTTCAGTAACGGAATTCAGCAATAAGCAAAAATTGAATTCCGTTATGTACCCGATCGACTAATTACCAGAAATTATTAAACCACCATGTAAAATATTAATCAGTGTGATAACAGCAACAATGAAAAACATGGAAATATGAAAGAAATTAAATAAATTAAATCATAGACATACCCAGCGAGAGAACAGCCAAGACAAATTGACCATGACACAAACATATAACGGAATTTGGCATAGTATAAAAATCCTGCTTAAATAACTTGCACAGTTAAAATATATGCCACGGTTGCCGCAGTAAATAATCACAAGCATAAAATATAACAGTTATAATTAACATATAGTCCATATAATTATTGTTATTACATGCTACTAAAATGATCCTGGAATAATTTAATACTACAAGTACATGAACAAGAAATTGTTTAAAATTAAACAATTAATAATTAAGAGATAATATCTAATATAAGAGTAATATAAGAGTTCATGGCAACATTATAATATTAGAACAAAATAAATAATTATTTAATGCTGCCGTCTAGCGGAACAACAAGAAATTAAATTTAAGAGAGTCAATATATGATTAATATCAGGACTAAAAACAGAATTAATAGTGTTTAGTGCTGCCATCTATTCCAGACCTGCCAACCTTTGAAAATGAGAAATCGTAGCACACAAAATTAAAATTAATCTGGAGGTTGGTTGGTTGGTTTTTCTTGTTTCGCAGCCATCTTTTGACTTTCGTAAAAGGAATGACATTTCAGTTTTTAAACACAATATAATAAATTTTTTCCTCTGAAAAATTTTATACACTTTTTAGAGTTTCTTCACGCTTCGAAGCTTTTTTTTTTTTTGACATTTGTAAAAGGAGCCTGGATCCAATTTTTTAGCCAAGAGCAAATAAATTTTGACAAAATTCGCGATTTTTTTTCTGCGATCATTTCAGGATATTCACAATCCCCCCCCCCTCCCACACACACAATCGTAATTTACATTTTTCTATCCCGATTCCTTGTTGAAATCTGCACTTTTTAATCACGAACTTTTGACGAAATTCACATCATTTTTTACCGCGATTCTTTGACGAATTTTGTGTTTTTTACCACAATCCTTTGACGAAATTAGTAGTTTCATTCCGCGATCTTTCGATGAAATTTGCATTTTCTTACTGATCTTTTGACGAAATTCGCGTTTTCTTTCTGCGATATTTTGACAAAATTCATGTTTTTACCACGATTTTTTGACGAAATTTATTTTCTTTTGCGACCAATTGATAAAATTGATTTTTTTACACGATCATTTATCGAAATTCTCGATAGTTTATCGCGACGGATCGGCAAAATTCTCGATATCTTTTCGTGACCAATTAACAAAATTCACTACTCATTTCCACGACCTTTTGACGAAATTAGCAATATTTTTCCCTCGATAGTTTACCAAAATTCGGGATTTTTTGTGCTATCTTTTGAAGAAATTCGCAATTTCTTTCTGAACTCTAAACGAAATTAGCTATTTTATTCAGCGATCAATTGAAGATAATCACTATTTGTTTCTGAGATCTTTGACGAAATACCCGATATTTTTACACGATCATTTGAAGAAATTCTCAAGTTTTTTCCGCATTCGATTCACGAGTTAATTTGGGGAAATTCCATAAAAGAAAAAAAAAATTCACGGACTTCCAAGAAATTTCAAAATATACTCGCAAAAGAATCATAGGTCTGTGGAAGAATTTACAGGGGGAAGTACTCCACAGCATTTTTCATTATGCAGGACTTTCTTTTTTCCGCGTGAAAATTGTGCGATTTTGTACACTATTTCAAACCTTGCCTCTCAAAGAACCACCTCCACTACCTCCAGAAATTCTTGAAATGGTGCTCCTATTTTTAAGGAAGGGAATTCCTGTATAAATATTTACTGAAACACGATTCACTCGTGGTTAATACACAAAAAGAGGGTTTTATGTTATGGTGCAGCCAGATTTCTTTTCCCCGTGAGCATTTTTTAATGTCCGAATTTTCGTAATAATGACTAATTTTTTAAAACTTTTGAAAATGAAAATTTTGAAATTTTGTAAATTTCGGAACAGAATCACGCCTTAAAAATATGCTGCGCAGGATAAAAATCACAACTAGAAACAAAAAGTGCGTTTACTTATGTTTTTTGCAAAAAATCGCAGTTTAAGACCGATTTTCGTAGCATCGTAGTTCATAGGTCCAAATCGTAGCAACTACGATTTTTTCGTAGCAGTTGGCAGGTCTGCAGAATACCGAATATTACATTAGAAAAAATGCATTTTTTTAAATAGCAAATAATTTAACCTATAATATCACCGAGACTGCACAAATATATCATTCTAAAACAGTGCATTAGAATATTGATAATAATCAATTAACATTTTATTATAATGTGCTAAAATTAGTTATAATTATTTTTATTTTTTTAAATTTACATTTAAAATTAAGTAAATTAATAATAATTTCGAATAAGTAACTTAATTAATAATATAAAAGTTTATATTAATCAATAAAATTAATGTATCATACTGATTTGCGGGGGGGGGGGGGGCTAATATACCAACAAAATACAACATCTTTACAAACTTATAAATACATATATCATACACTGTGTAAGCGTATATCAATACAAAGCAAAATAAATGGAAATAAATCAATGATAGTAAATTAAAATGATGTAAATTAATTTAATTTAAAGATAGTTATACAGTACAAAGGACAGAAACCTCACAAGGACCTAAACAAAACATATAACCACGAATATTCAACGTACCAATCCTAGTTTTTTTATATATAATAAATTTATATACAGTAGACTCTCGTTTTTACGAACCTCTTTTTCACGAACACTTGCGATTTTACGAACTATAGAGTGGTCCCGAATACGCTCCCATAGAATCAATGTAATTTTTCGCTCCCATTTACGAACTACAGATTATGAAAATCTCTTTTTTTGCGAACTCAATTTCCGTAGTTCTGATTTTTTTTTTTTTTTTAAAGTTTCGGAATGCAGTGCCAACGTCAGTTAAACTCTATACAGGTACAATGAGACATCAGGTACATTCCAAGAATGTGTTGATTTTCCCCAATCTCTTTCGTAGGGAGGGGCATAGCAACAATTTCAAGTAGTGGTTGTCAGGAGTAAGGCACTTTTTTGAAGGAAACAATAACTGTGAAAGGTAAAGGTAGTAAAGGTTTCCATAGATAAAATGGGAACATGTCTTTTTCAAAATGTGATTTTTTAAAAAAAAGATAAGTGATTACTTCCATTCCTAATTTTTCATCTATGTTTTCATCTATGTATTTTCACCTACTAAGTACTAATACAGTCTACGTTTTCATATGTAATATTTTCAAAGCATGGTAACATATGTTTCTGTGTACTAAAATTATTTTTTGTGTATAAATTTGCATTTATTTCTTGTATATTTAAAAATACATGTATAACTTTATTAAATAATAAATAATCTTGAAATACTGCTTCAACCATGAAGAGGGGGCAGTTTGATAAAAATAGACATAAATAATGTACGTATTCATATCATTTTTGGTGTTTTTCTATTTTACGAACTTTCTATTTCACGAACTATTTGGGTGTTCCCTGCGAGTTCGTAAAAACGAGCGTCGACTGTATAATCAACATTTGCGTATAAATTATCCAGACAACACCGCCCTCCTCCTTAATTTAACATCTACCCACTCAGCCATCCTATTTAATTTTTTTAAATATATTTTGTATTTTTAATTTTTTTTTGTTTATTTTTAATTTTTTTTTTGTAATTTTTTATACATTTTTTTATATACGCAAAATGTGAATAGTAACATACAAGAAATCACCCTACTATAATACATTGTTTAGATCATAAATTAATTGTAGATTAATGAATATATGAATTTCTTAGGAAAACCATGATTTAAAGCATCAAAAATTAATTATTTAATGTTTTTATTTATAAGATGTGATGAACATAAATTTTTGATTCTATACAAACGATTAATTAGTATATTACGGAAAACTGAAATGTATAGACAGGATTTAAAATGAGTAAATGTATTAACTTTGAATTGAAAGTTTTTACGTTTGTCACAAAGATCAGTAATTATTTTGTTTTGTGCTATTAGGATTTTTAGATCTAAAAAGTTAATAGTATTATTTGTTAAAAGGTTTTCTGTCAATTCTAAATTAGTTGGATAATCAACTGGAAATTGAGCAAAGTTTGAATGTTTAGTATCAATTAAAATAATGTCATTAATATAGCGATACATTAGTATATCATCATTACAAAAATTACGTTCATATTGATATAAATCAGACATCAGACTGGATGTAGATCCGCCTTGTGGTATTCCTTCTATTTGTAGATAAATAATATTATCTTGTAAGATATAGTTATTGTATATTATAAAATTAGTTAAAGTGCGAAAATATTTTATATCCATAAATGTAGCTAGAGTTAATTTATTTTTATATGTTTTAAAAAGTGTGTTAATTATATATATACAGTGAATTCTCGATAAGTCGAAGTCAGATATGTCCAATATTCGTTTAAGTCGAAGTTTACACGAAGCCCCGAGCCCTTTATTACAATTCCAGTATTAAACTTTCTCGTTCTGTCGAAGTCTAAATCTTTTAAGTCGATTTTTTTTTCCGATAGAAAAATAACAGTAATTCGACTAATTTCTTAATTTCTCAGCCACAGCTAAAAAATATTGGCAGTTTCTCTTAGATAAACTTTTCTGCACTCCTTCGCTCGCTATTTTTACTCCCTTCCTGTTTCAGTGTGGAGTCTCTGCGAGTTTGCAATTTCAACTGTAATCTTCCCATCCACCCCCACCCAACCCCATTCATTTCTCTTTTACGCATTCCCATTTCTCAACAGGTATTCTTTGGAAACAGAGCAGGGTGCTAAGGGAATTCTAATTGTTAAAATTTCCCACGCTTTTATGCAAGGATTTTTTTTTTCGATTCTATTGAGATTTCATTGGAGTTCATTACTCTAATGTTGAGTCTTGTCATTTTAGTGTTTATTGCTTTCACATCGCGATACATTTAAAGTTGGGTCTTTCAAAATGTCGAAGCGGAAATTACAAATTCTTACAAAAAAAAAGTAAAATTGATAAAAGATATTGAAGACAATCCTTATTTAAAGAAAAAGATATAGCCCTGAAATATGGTATCCCTCTCAACACGCTATCTACCATACTGAAAGATAAAGAAAGCATTTTCAAAAGACATAAGTTAAGTGTCAACCCAAAGTGCAAAAGGATGAAGACGCGTGCCTTCCCAGATATCGAAACAGTCCTCGTAAATGGTTTACATATTACAGGACACAGAAGAATGTAATTCCTTTAAGTGGTGCGATGTTACGTGAGAAAGCTTTGGAATTATTGAATGTGGAAGGCTTCACTGAAAGTACGGTGTGGCTCAAAAAGTTTAAAGCCAGACACAACATAGTGTTTTGGAGATGAATGGAAGACAGTTTCATTGCCCAAAACTTCTTGCTGGTTATAGTGCGGACGATGTTTTCAATATGGATGAAATGGGACTTTTTAACAAATGTTATCCTAACAAGACGATTATGTTTAAGGTGGAATCATGCTCCGGTGGAAAGTTAAGTAAAGAACGTTTAACTGTCCTTGCCGGAGCAAATGCTTTACTGGTCATCGGTAAATGCAAAAATCCTCGCTGTTTCAAACATAAAAAGTCACTTACAGTACAGATCAAATTACAAAGCTTGGAGAACTCTAATATTGTTCGAGTAAATCATCAGAAATTTGGATGTAGTGTTTCATGCAAAAAAGCTTAAAGTGTTGATCTTCGTTGATTAGTGTACAGCTACAGTCAACCTTTGAACTTAAAATCTAGTTCAAATTTTCCCCTTCTAACAAAACTTCTAAGCTACAGCCAGCAGACCAGGGAATAATTAAATGTTTAAAGCATTCTTACAGAAAACGTCTAGAAAACGGAAGGCAATCGAGGATGATGAAAATCGAATAAATCAAAAGTGTGATGTGTCAGAAAGCAACAAGACTAATTTCGAGTGCCTGGAACAATGATGTGAAACAAATCACTATCAAAAATTGCTGCAGTAGATGTTGCTTATTTGCAAGCAATGTGGACTCTCGTGTTGTGAATGAAATCTACAAGATCAAGTTATTTCTGAAGATGATGAGACTCAGTTTTTGAATATTGACGAAAATTTTGCAGTTTGCGGAGAACTTAGTGATTCAGATATAGTTGAAGCAATAAAAAAAATGGAGAACGATCCTGAATCTGAATAAGATGATGAGGAAGTAAATTGCATTTCACCACCAAATAATCAAGAAGCACGTGCGGCAATGATGACACTACAGCAATATCTCGAAAGTAGAGACGTTGTGGACGATTCTTTTTTCCTTTCTTTACAAAATGTGAGCGACTTTCTAACCAGTGAAAGACAAAAAAGTTCCTTCAAGCAGTCATCCTTAACAAGTTTTTTTTTTTTCACAAAATTTGAGTTTATAAGTACCTTATGTGCTATTAAATTGTATTTTTTCTTTTGTGCTCATTTTGCCAGACTCCGTTATTACAGTATAATTGCAATTCCTATTTATATGATTGAATTATTTTTTATATATTTCCTGTATGTATTTAAGGATTTTCGATAAGTCGAACTTACGAAAACTCGAATATTTTTGCCGGTCCCTTCGAATTCGACTTATCGATAACTCACTGTATATTTTAAATGTCAAATGATATAGATTTTTAGTTTCAATTTTATGCGTTATTTTAATTTTCACATGTAAGTTTAATCATTAAGATCTTGAATTGTAATTTGTGTTTCTAAAAATGTCGTGAATTTTGGTCAGGGAATTGTAAGAAATATGGCCTAGAAACCTGGAAAAGTCAGGGAATTTTGTTATTCAAATAGAGTATGAACATGAACCCTGTAAAAATATTTGCACCCAAACTCACACCTGGCCCTTTTGCATATACCCCCTCCTTCTCAATGGGATTAAAATACTTTTTGTGAGTTTTAAATTTGAAAGTAATCTCGCCCCCCCCCCCTTCCCCCTTCACTCACACAATTTTTTTTATATTTACACATGAGCCCATTTAAAGAGAAGGCCGACATGGTTTCGGAAGCTGATTTCGTTTAAAACTGAGCTACCTCCCAGATCTTACCGCTGCATACAGCCGCGAAGCTTGCCTAGTGTGAGGGCCGACCCTGAAAAGGTAGGTTTACTTACGTGCGTGTGGAATGTTTGTTGAAGGAGTCGCGCTAAAGACTTTTGACAACTGTAACCCAAAACAGTATCTATTCATTTCAATTTCAAAAGAGACCTACCCTCGTAACCTGATAACCAGTTCATGTCAGGTACTAACATCTACGCGAAACTTGAACCTGTGTGATACCCCATCTTCTCTTAAACACCATCGCACACCCACGGCATACCAATTGAAATGATTCACCTCTTTTTTTTTTCTTTTATATTATTATCTTCTGAGGAGTCTTCTTTCTTTTTATATCTTTTCGCTGTCTGAAACTTACCGGACCAACTTGCTCCACTGTGGTGCCCGAATTCCCTTTTTTGGAGCCTCTTACCTTTTATAGATTGCTGAGTGCATGACCCAAGTGCTTGATTTTAAGGTTCTTAAATCAAATCACGTTATGAGACAATAAAGTGGCTGGAATCGAACGTGGAGATAAATCAAGGTGAAGGATTTATATGCCCCCCGCCTCCGGAGTAATTTTTATTAAAGAGCAGATTTATTAATTTTTGTGCCATGGGCACACATCCCTTTTTTTCAGGGAGGGGGGGGGGAGGAGAGGGGCGTGGGCACCCTTCAAAAACTTCATATATTTTTTAGTTCGGTTTTTTAGTAGATATATCAATAGATATTTTTTAGAAGTGGGGGTGAGAATAAGGGTCGAGTTCATGTGCTACAGTGTGTCCACGTATAACCTGATCGACCTTTATTTTCGCAACCGTTGGTCCTAGATGCATACTTCCAATTACAAAAATGGTTTAAATAAGATAAAGAATTATTTTTAAAGCTATTTGGGTCAAGAAAAATATTTATTAAAAAATTACGAAATTTAAATTTTTATACGTTCCCCCGGTCCTAAAAGTGATATTTAGTAAAAATTTACTGTGACACTAACAAGTAAGACAGAAAAAGTCCCATTCATCTAACATTAAAATTGACCGAGTTATGAAACTTTGAAATGCATGACTTATATCACTTTTTTGCATATCAAAACAGATGATTTCGACCATGCTTTCAGGGATCGTATATAAAGTACTTAAACTTATTTCAAGGTATCTGCGGTTTGAAAGAAATCGTACAACTATTACGATTGAGTTGACTGTATTAGTTAAATTTCAGATTAGTTAAAATAATTGTATTTTAACATATGTTGTATTTTGTAAGGATTTGAGGCTATGACTTCTTTTAACAAAAATTATGTTATTTTCATAAGGTTTTATTTAACTTGCAACGATCGTCTTTCCAGTTTAAAATTTGCACTCGAACTTTAACTGACTTTCAAATGTCCTATCGAAGTTAAAATTTTACATACTGACTTAAATCCGATTATAATGTAATATTATTATGATTTTCGACGCTTACCATCTTATACATACTTAGAACATAAAAAAAATTCGGATAGATTACCGTCAACAAGTTTAAGAAATGGTTTTAGATTAGATAACATAAACCTTCGATGTTTGTGTTTTTTAACTTTTATAATTACGTTTTATGTGTTTTTTTAACGCTAAATAAAAAAATTGCCTTCACGTTTAACCATCATGTCAGGATTTTTCGCAAATCGTAAATTTAAAGGTTAAAAAATAGCGAAAAATTTGATACTAAAAAGTAGATGCAAGACTTTTTTTATTCAGTTTAATTTTATTTAATTCAATAATTTATTCAATTTTGTGACTTATACTGGGTTTCATACAGCTAAACAGCTCAGGGGTCCGATGAGGTTGGGAGGAGAGGGGTGATCAATGTTAACTTTGAGCTTTTTAACTTTGAAATTTGCGATTTGAGAAAAATCCTGACGTGATGGTTTAAAATGAAGGTCATTTTCGGATTCAGCGCTAAAAAATACATGTAAATCAATTTTCAAAAGTTAAAAAAGCGGCACAACCCAAAATTTGAAAGACGGTGTAATCTAACAGCATTTTAAAATACAGTAAACTCTGTCTAAGGCGGAATCGGTCGGGACTGAGAAAAATTTCCGTGGTAGACAATATTCCGGCTTATGCAAAAAAGCTCTCCCCCCCCCCCCCCCAAAAAAAAAAAAAAAAAAATCCCTGGAAGAGGACGATCTTTTATTGATTCTCCTGACTAGAAAATCGGTTGCAAACTGAAAATGTGAAAGATCCTTTGTCTTTTTAAAGATAAATGAGAAACTTTATTCAATTTCTTAGTACTGCTGTAATACATTCATATTGGAAGTTTATACACACACACACACAAAAAAAAAAAAAAAAAAAAAAACTTCGAGAATGAGAAAGAACGCTATAATTTTGAATTTGAGTACAATCATAAAGTATAATATATTGTACTTTCAAAAATACGTAATCATTTTCATAAATGTTCATTTTACTAGAAATATTAACTTTAGATGCAATTTTGCATATGAAAAAATGGCATAAGCATAAATTCCTTAAAATTTAAAGTTTCTGTTCTTTTGAATTAACTTTTTTAAAAGCTTACGGAATTTTAGCTAACATGCTCGACATTGAGTTATTTGACTTATCAGTTTTAAAGTTTAATAAACAAAACGCTTTTCATTTTTGAATTATCCTTTTTCCGCCTTATGCAAAATTTTGGTTTCGGTGGGACCTTAAAATCCTTTCCGTTTCCGCGTCAGACAGATTCCTCCTTATGCAGCATGAATTAATGTAATTTTCTATGGGTTCGCCGGGACTTGAAAAAATTTCCGCGGTAGACAGATTTCCGGCTTATACAGAGTCCGCCTTAGACCGAATTTACTGTATGTATCATTTTTGTAAAGAATTGAGGTTGTTGTTTTACATCCTTTTATTTCACAAAAATTCTGTTATTTTTATCCTCTTATATGTTCAGTACAAATTGTATATTTTGCAGTTATGTGTCAGAATGATTAAAGATTTCAAAGTTATATTGCAATGCTAATTTTACTCTCAACCATTTCTTTAATATATCTGACGATAATTATATTTCTACTAAATTTGTGAATGACCCCTAATTTGTAGCAAAAAATATGCTCCAACTTTAAACAGCTATTACTCGGTCACTTTTAAACGTAGAATAGCGGGACTTTTTTTGGCCTTACTTGTCAGTGTAACAGGAAAATTTTACTAAATATAACTTATAGGACCGGGGGACCGTATAAAAATTTAGATTCTGTAATTCTTCGCTAAGTTGTTTTTTCGCTTCAAACTTTCTTTTATCTTAACTCTGCACCTAATTTTAACCATTTTTGTAATTGGAAGTATACATCTAGGACCAACGGTTGCGAAAATAAAGGTCGGTCAGCTTATACGTGGACACACTGTATAAAATATTTAGACTTCTTTTGGTCTTGGACCCTTTGACGCCTTTTCGTAAAATCTGTAATCCTTCGCGTCAGACTTGGCTTTTTATTGAACATACAGAGCTTATACGAATACAATTGCCCTAAGAATTGATCATACGAATCCTGTGTTGTAATTTTTGACCATCCTGTAGTGTTAGGCGGGGAAATTTTGAATGTTTACAAATCTATACAAATTGCATTTATTTGAAAAAAAAAAAAAAAAACTGTATATTTGAACATTAATGAGTGTAAATGTGTTCATTTTTATACAAAAAAGACAGAAATGATATTAGAGATATAATTGTAGGCTGTTTCCATAATTGAATTAAAATAGGGATTCATTTACTTTCACTTCGTGGTCGGATTTGAATATTTCGCGTTCTGGTTGAAATGTATCGGGTTCTAGTCTGTTTCCGGTTGACAAAATTTATTTGTCGGGTTTCGTTTAGACTTTAACCTTTAATTGATGTCACAGAAATTGTGAGACCTGTGAGACCGCTCCATCGAAATATGAATAAAAGCCGCGAATGTTTTTGTACTAAATTTTTTGTACAAGAGTGTTATAATTAAAATTCACCTATTCAAAAGTTTCTGGTGTTAGTATTAAAGTTCCAAACAAAACAAAATTTCAGTAGTGTTTGTAGATAAACTGAAATTTGCAAGTTAAACTATGAAAATTGAAAAAAAGTACCGGTCTGTGAGACCGGTAACATCAGTTAAAGGTTAAGCAGAATTTTCGGACTCGGGTCAGGTACTATCCGATCCGTGCAGGACTCTAAATCAGGTAATGTTTAAATTTCTCAGGCCACTGGACCTCTAAAAGTTGTGAGATCCATAGACTACTTTGTAGACGTCTACACGGACCGAAATTTCCAGGCCCAGCCCGTTGTAAAAACTGAAAGTTCGACCCGGCCCGTGCAAAAATCTATTAAATCAGGCCCGGCCGGGCCCGAGTCAATTTCTACAAAAAATTCCGATTTTTCTTAACAAACAATTAAGATTCTTTTAAAGAGTACTTGCATTACATATTTATGAGAAAATTTTACAGTATATTTTAGATTACTATGTGTTCGCTAGACAGAAGATACACAATAGCAACATTAATGATTACTTAGACTCTTAAATATTACATTAAAATAAAGATTCATTAAAAAAAAAATAGTTTAGAACAAAATAAAAAAAGAGGTTAAAAAACTTTTGAAACTGTATAATAAAAACTAGATTTTGAAAATATTTCTCAGTAATTTATTAAGGTATATTTTCAGTGATTCCGTTAACAGAAGTTCATTATCGCTATTCCTGTTTTTACAAAGCATATTGCCTGCCCAACATGTCCTGGGAACAATCCGAGTCTGTCGAAAAAATTCAGCTCGGTCTCGGACGCGATGAAACTGTCCGATGCCGATCTCTACGCTAAACACGTTATATTCCTGTATTGATGTTGTCAAACTAGCATGGGCTCGTGCAGCACATTTATACTTATTCTCACGAAAGTAATATGCATTGAAAATGGCCCATAGAAATTGGTTTCGTTTAAATTTTTATATCGGGCCGGTCGGCCCGTTTAATTTTTTTGCCGGCCCGTGTAATTGCCCCGGGCCCGTCCAGACCTCTACTACTTTGTTTGCACTCCTCTATTTGTAATTCGGCGTTGCGGAAAATCTTTGAAAATACCACACTTTCTCTCAGATCGTTGATGGTGGGATTTTGAATGTTTGTAATATGGAGACGAATTTAGCGATTTAACACTTTATTTTCTATTATTTTTTTCTTGAGTTTGATCAACGGGCTATCCTACTTTCAAAGGCGCCAGTTTCTTATCATGGCTGTCACTGCTGTCTTATCTACGTCAAAAGGAACATCATACTGGTTTTAATTTTGTTATTTTCATGCATGTCAAGAAGTGTGTTACGTAAAAGACATCGCACCTCTCTCCGGCGTGATGTATTAGTTTTCTCTTCTTTTTTTTTTTTATTTCGATTAATGAGATGGTCTGAATGCTACTGTCTTTGCTGACAAGCTTTGACTTTTCAACAGCTTTCGTGTTTGTTATATATAGGTTTGAAATTATAGCATTTCGATAGCAATACGACATTGAAATTGTTCAATTTATGTGAACTCTGCATTGAGAGATACTACCAACACTATGATTTGAGGGAGTTAGTTTATTATATGAGACCAGAAGCAAGTTGATCAGTTTATTCTAAAATTAAAACTAGAATGCTTTTATAACATTTTCGTATTATTCTAATTCTAATATATTAATTTAAATATATAGAAATCTATATGCAAGAGAACGTCAAATTCACCTTGATACGTTAAATTAAAACATGAATACATTAAATGATTCATAGCTTTATTACTAAAATAGGTGTAAAAACAATTAAAAGGTTTTAAACATTAAAACCAATTTTCAGATGTTAAAAATAAAATTTTCCGAGCGCTTTCGACCAAGTCCTAGTCATCATCAATGGGGTGAAAATGAGAAGAAGAGCAAACCTGCATAATGCATACCGGTTTAAATATTACATTGAGAAACCAAAACTGGAAAAAAAAAAAGAGAAGGGGGGAGGGGAGGAGGGCGGATGAGTCCATGGAGCGACGTAGATCATTCCAAGCCATTTTCTTTCTTTTTTTTTCCTGTTTTGGTTTCGCCCTGCAATATTTAAACCGGTATGCATTCTGCAGGTTTGCTGATCTTTTTCTCATTTTTACCCCATTGATGATGACCAGGGCTTGGTCGAAAGCGCTCGGGAAGTTTTATCTTTAACATTTGGAAATTGGTTTTAATGTTTAAAACCTTTTAATTGATTTTACACCTATTTTAGTAATAAATCTGTGAAACATTTAATGTATTCATGTTTTAATATTAATTTAAATTAGGCGCCTTCATCTTTCTTTCCCGATCGCGAAATTCCATGTGAACCTACTTTGTTGATCGCAGTAAAAAGTTTAAAAAACAAATTGTTTTCATTTTTCTGCTTCACCGAAGCCATTTTCAAGACAAATGAGAACATTATAAAAGATGCACGATTTTTAATGCAATCATTTAAAGCTCCATCATTCACGTTCTCTCTTAGATTACTCACCTTATTTTATTTCTGCTTTTATGTTTATTTCCATACTCCTAACCATGGGATAACTCAACTCATAATTTTGGTACATTAAATATGTGTCGTTACATATTGAATTTTCTCGTATAAGATTGTAATGTATAATACGGCTGATTAACTATATCGTATTTTTATAAGAGAAACCATTGAAATTGCAACATGTGAAAATTCAACACTATTTAACGATGCAGCATTATTTTACCAAAATTATGTGTTAAATCAATCAATCGCTAAAAAGTGAAAATCTGAATATAATTTAAACTGAAGTAAAGGTTTATATGAGGACGTGAGTTTCAAAACTCGCCTTATCCAGAAAATCAAATTTTGGGAAATCGCGAAAAACCCCTGACTTGGCCCATGGTTCTCATTGTAAACCAAGATTTTACAGTGCATGAAATACACGATAAAACCAGTTTTTTTTTTTTTTTTTTTTTTTTTTTTTGTAGATTGTGGAGTTTTTTTAATGCAGGTTCACCAATAGAATAGATTGATAGAGAAAACTCGATTTTTTAAATTTTGGATAAGGCGAGTTTTGAAACTCACGTCCTCATATATACTTTATATAAATAATAAAAATATTACGTAGCTATTATAAATATTTCTTTCATTTTTGATTTTTTTCCTTCGAAAAAATTATGTTAATAATAGTTATTCTAATGTGAATTATCTCAGCGATTGAGAACACATTATTAACTATACAGTAATCAAAAGTAAGATCAAACCGATGAGCATTAATTGTTTTGAAATTTCACCTCCACCTATTTACTTTCTTTGAATTTGTCTGGTCGTCGAAAACTTTAAAATAAATAAGTCTGTTGGATACACGCTCCAATAATTTTGTTTTCCTATTCATTTGAATACAACCTTCGTTTTCTGTGTCAGTAATGCTGTTGCAGCATTAATAATATTTCAGAGCTGAGCTTTTGTGTTTTCATGGACAAATAATATTTCTCATACGCGTTTTTAATTATTCACGGAATTCCTGCGTGAAGTCTAAATTTGTGTCAGAATAGGAATTTTTTTAAATTCACATTTATTATTTTCTCCCTCAAAAAATATTTTGTTTTGTGATTAGAAATTAGAATAATAATGAATTCAGGCGTCAGTGTAACCTTTGGGGGGGGGGGGGGGGGTGCCATGAATACCACTATTTTTCTATAGAAATCTTCGCTTTATTTTTATATATATGACGAGCTCAGATGATAAAAGTGGTAAGTGGCATAATCATCATTTTGAGAAAAGAATTGCAAAGTTCCAAATGTTTATATGCGTTTAATGTCAAATGCCTCCTTTATCAGTTAAAATCTGTGTGAGTATTAGGTTTTTTTGAAATAGTAATTTGACCCTCGCAGTACTAAGATGGGGTCAATTTGACCCCATCTGGACATTTTGCAGTTTTTTCCCCATTTAGAATATGTGTGCTAAAATTGTTTTCTAGGAATTCTCGTATAAAGATCTCTTCCATAATTTTGTCTGCTTAGTAAGTTTCGAAGTCATTTTTTGTTGTTGTTTGTTTAATCGTTGAAATTGCGAATGAGGTCACATTGACCCCCTCTTAAACAATCAAGGAATAAATTAAAGCTTTCTATCATGTCAACCAGTATTCTCAGAAGTGTAACAAATGCAGACAGTTCATGCGTAAAAGTCATATTTCATGTGTTATTTTGTGTCTTGATTGCCAGAAAGAAGAGCAACAGAACTGAAGACAGTTAAAATGCGTTGCTACCATTACTTCTTATAAAATGTTATTGCTTTTTCTACTTGAGTTTTTGTGCTAATTTAAATATTCGTAATATAGTGGAAATTATATTTTCCCCTTTCTAATCTATATTTTATCTTTTGATCAGTTTTCTGGCTTAAACATTACAATTACCTATGGGGTCAAAATCTTAGGCATTTAAGTAATATTTTGATCTTAGTGCTGTAAGGGTTAACAGATGGTAAAGGACCATTGATTATCTTCAATCATATGATTAACTCAGTTTGTAAATTTTGTCACATACCACCTCCATCACCTGAGTTCTTCATGTATATATATGCATATAGCAGTCGAATGTTATGACTGTTAAAAACGTAAACTAACTGATTAGTTATAATAGACACCTGATCTTGTATATTGGTACGTAACTAAAATTAAATATGAAAAACGGTAAAAATTATAACTACGAAATTTATAAAGAGTGCAGTTATTTATATATTTTCTTGTTTAGCAAATTCTTTTTCTTCTCTTCTTTTTTTTTTTTTTTTTTTTTTAGTCAAAATGAATAGTACTTTATAATGGCTTTGCTTTATACATAGAAAAGATAACGGAACATTAAAATTATAGAGTGCTGCACCATGTTAAATATACTTATAATAATAACTCTAATTAAATAATGTGATAAGGATTTTGTTGTCAAAGCTAGATGATTTCATTTTATGTATTTAAATACCAGAAATTTATTTATTTGTATCATGCAGGTTTTGGTACATAATTTTTGAATTTACATTTCAATTTATAGATTTTGAAAAATGCCAACATAACTTTTTTTCTCTCTTGTTTTTTTACAGCTCCATGTAAAAAAATAAACTGATTATCGTTTTTGGTCAATTGCTCCTTGAAACATTTTGTTTTTTTAACTATACAGTTTAAAAAATTAAGTAATTTGTACTTTATTCTTGTGCTGGCTTATATATGAGATTCCTATTGCTATAAATTAAATATTTAATGGGTTGTAGTTTTTTTTTCATTTCATGCCATTTGATAATGTTCTGTATTCATCTTGAAACTATTATTTTGATTATATTGGTTGTTTTGAGTACAGGGGAAATTTTTTTTTCAGCTTATAGCTTTTTTCCCACAGAAAACAACCGATTTGCTTATATCATTGAATTCTGTACTCTTGAAAACGTAATTCAATATAAGTTTTTCATTTTTTTCGGAATCCATATTCTTCTTTTTTTTTTCTTCCATGTTAATTCTTGTAATTAGGTATACGGTACTTTATTTTACACATACAGTTCTATATTGTTGGTTTATGGCGTGTAGTCAATCATTCACAATATTGCAGTTTTTGATGATGGTCGGTAATGTTTAATTAATGGTTATATATATATATATATAATCACAATTATTGAAGGTGGTCAGTAATGTTTAATTAATGGTTATATATATATATATATACATTCATTTTACTAAATTACGACTGTATGTGTGGAACGGATGTCATTTTCAGCAAATAACTCATATCGTTGAAATTTTTGCGATAATTTGAAATTGTCAGGGAATTTTGATCTAAAGTAGGGGAGAGGGGGGTGGGGCACATGTGAACAATTTTTACATTTCTGCCTATTTCTCAAAATTGTTATGAGCTATTGAAACAAAAATTGATTTATATGAATATTTACACTTTGTTTGTTCTTTTGGGGGGGAACTTTTGGATGCATTTATAAAGAATTTCTAACTTATATCATCATTCTATAAATTGTTTAAATTTGTTCACATGTGCCTCGGTAGAAGGGTAATTGTGAACATACCTGGGGCACATGTGAGCACATGCATAAATAAGAAAAATAATTTTCTTGTGATTAAAAACGTGATAAAAACTAATTAGATGCCCTGTTTCTAGTTGTGTGAATAAATCAATAAATGTTTCAACATAGATGCAAGAAATTATTCGTAAAATTGTGCACTGATATACCTACTCCTTTTGATTCACTTTTAATTGCTGTCTAACTACCAGTAAATTAAAACTGTGAAGCAATCCTAAAAACATTGAATTTATAGCTCAATGTTTGACAAGGGTAATTTAATTAAAAAAAAAAAATGCATTTACAGACTTAAAAAGTACACTTGTGAACTGTTCCCATATGTTCTGTTCACAAGTGTCCCATCTACCAACTTCAGCCTAACTTATAAATTAAAAAAAAAAGATATTTTTAATTGAAATAAAAAAACAAAACTTTTTGTAGACTTATCTAATTAATGCCACTATAGAATGCAATGCTGATATTCTACTTTAAAAAATGTCTTGAATGAATTTTTACTTGAAGACTTTTTTACTTCAGACCTTCTAAAACAAACAAATTGCATCTACCAGAAATCAAAATGGCGTATTGTTCTGAAAATTCAACCAAGAGAGGCTACCAGTACTACCATCTATTGGTAATTTTTTTAATTTTTTTATTTCAAATTAACTGAGTGAAATATGTACTGTTCACATGAGCCCCCTCTCCCCTATTTGTGACCACTCTGACTAATCGAATAAATTTATTGTGTAATTTCCTAGAAAAATGACAAAAGTGTTATTCTTATGATTTCCGGTTTAATATCTTGTAGTGTGATTTTTTTTAAAAATATCACTTTCTCCAAGTAATCACTATGCATTAGAATAGCGTTGCGAAAGGAATGCCAATGGAAATTTCATTATTTTAAATACTGACGAACAGTTGGTACTATTTTTCATATTCCAGGAGAAAAAAAAATGGTTCTTAAAGAAAGAATAATCTATGATCACATTTCGAACTTACATTTTATTTCTCATGCAGTTAATTATATATTTACTCATTCATATTCAAATACGTATTTATTTTCATCTGAAACATAGTTTTACTCAAACTTTTTATGAACATCCTAACAACCCGACTTGCAAAAAACCTAAATGTGACCCGCAAGAAATAATCTAGGGTGAACCCGAACCGCAGAAAGAAAATTTAAGTCATTCCGACCCTAAAAAAGAAAATTAAGGAAAGACCCGACCTGATGCAGGACTCTATATCAACGACCTCGAGATGTCCGCTATTCAGAGGTTTTACTATGTTTGAATATTAAAGAATATAGATTTGTTAATTTTTCTATAAAAATTAAAATTGGTGGTGGAGAATATAATTGTAGTTTACTTTTCATAATTGCATTAAAACATGATTTAGTTTTCTTTCATTTCAGGTTCGGATCAGGTTGCGGGTTGAAGTATTTCGGGTGCGAGTTGAAGTATAAATTATTTTAGCGGGTGCGAGTGGAGGATTTTATTTATTTATTTTTTTTTTTTTTTCATCGGTTTCGGATCGTGTTGCGGGATGACTTCAATTGGAATTTTCGCATTCTGGTCGGTTATGCGGAGGACTCCCGATCCTAGGCAATACTAACTATATCTAGAAAAAAGTTCTCCGTGCTCTGACAAGTACAACGGTAAATATTCCATTCATTCTTCTACGACTAAATTTCATCGAATTATGACACTTTGAATTTTCTGAAATTTCGGATCTTTCTGTCACTATCGTATAAAGAATCAACAGTGTTGATGCATTATATAATGCTTGCCATCCAATGCCAATCATTCTTCTCTACAAGGATGTTTTACTGCACTGTTTGGGCTTTTTGTTGGGTGCCATCAAGACTATTGTTTCTCGAAGAGCTGTCAGTCTTGTTCTTTTTCCAGATTTCTGTGATGCGTTTGATGCTTTCCAGTCCACACGAATGATTTAAGTGTTCTCCCTGTTACCTCTTTCACCGGCTTTATCTCGCGCGGAACAGCTGATGTTACCTCAAACCTATTTTTAAGTATACCTTCCACCTTGTATTTTTAGGTTTGCCCTGAACTTGCCGTATTTTCTTGGGTATTTTACGTACTTATTTCCCTATTTCGTATGCAGGGTTTAACCAGTTTTCTCTAGCATTTTAACTAAAATGCCTAACTCTAGTACTTTTGTTTCTTTTTGAAGGGGGTGGGGCGCATTAGAGGAGGAATTATGATAATTTTTACTGTTCACTGGAAATTGATATTAATTTCATTTGACATATGCATTTTAATGTATTACAAATGTTAGGAAATAAAGTGTTATTGTAAAATTTTCCTTGGCCAGTGGCAATAGGATTTGAGGTGCGACGTTTTATTTTCAGAAAAGTTCCTACAGTCTTTCCTATTATGAGCACTTTAGTACCACTATTTTCAAATAATAAACTGTGACTTATTCCGTCGTAGAGTATTCTAAGGTTAAATGAGTCGAAGTTTAAATGCGATTACCTTCCATTAAATGCTGATACAGTAAGCAAATAACGATTTCCGATGTTTTCAGGACTTTCGTAACAATTGCCCTGCGAACATTTGTATAAAAATTAGAAAAATTTCATTTTCTAATTTTTTTTTCTTTCTCTTTTTAACAAAAATTTGACATCTTTTCGCAAAATACGATCCCCTTACCCCTCTCCCCTCAAAAAAAAAAAAAAAAAAAAAAAACAACTAAAGGTAAATTTTATGTCAACTCAACCAATTTTGTCATGCATTGAAGAATATGTTCTTTTTATGTTAAAAAATATACTCCCGGTTAATAAAAGAATACCTATAAAAATTTAAAGAAATTATGTTCGATCATTATATGGAGCTAAGTCTGATGTTCGTTTTAACGCAAAGCAGGCTATGTTAATGATAATAAGAAAAAAAAGCTGCAATATCTTTTTTGAGAGTTTGAAATTTTTATTGAAACTTGCTGTAAGTAGATCAACCTAACAGAAAATGCTGAAATAAATAAATAAATAATGATGTGATATAAAGCCACACACCGTTTGATGTTCTTTTTGTTTCAAGCAATGACAAAAAATCTATTTTTTTTTTTTTTTTTTAATGTTTACCAACCAAACTTAAACAACAAATTTTAAGATGCATTTTAAATAATAATAATAAAAATAAATAAAATAAAAATGGCCAGACGCAGTTAGATCATGTAAAATTCCATTCTATGAATTAAAATCACTTTACATTCTTTATGCGAAAATACTTTTCAAAAGTAAGGGATGCTAAATATACGATATATACTATATACAGTCGAACTTCCCTTTTAATGGAGTCCCTATTTAAGTTTTCTACTGAACGAAATTTTGTATGGAGCTTTGATTTAATTAATCTCCACACTATGAAAAATATATTCTATATAGGGAAGTTAATTCCACTTCCGTGAGTGTATAACATACAAACAAAGATCCTGCAGTTGCAATGGATGTGTGAATTTATTTCAGCGGATTGTATGAAAATGGAATTGTTTGTTTATTTAATCATTTCCATTCAAAAGAAGAAACTTTAAATGCCTTCGATACAATAAGAAGGGGGTTCCAGTTTTACGAAAATGTTACAGATGAATTGTTCGAATACTTACAAAAGTGCGAAAATTTTTATGAACAGTGTATATTTTATAACAGGGTTCGTACACTTCAAGGACCTTTTACCAGAATTTTCGTAAGATAATATTTGCCTTATTTAATTAAAAAAAAAAAGAATCAAATCAGATATAGGGACTAGTACTTTACGAAATTTCTGGTAGTAAAACACTTTAAATCCCCTGATTCCCTTGCTGCGTACGAACCCTGTATAAAAGACCTGTACAACGAAATATTACAGACTTTTTTATCGTTAAGGATTTGGAATACTGAGAAGAGGAAAGGTACACTACGCTTCAGTTTTTGTTTACCTCTCTTTATTATGTGTGTGGGTTTTTTTTTTTAGGCATTATTCAAATTAATGTTTTCTCATGTCTACATTGCATTAAAAAAAAAAAAAAATACTGCCCGAATTAAAATACATTTTTTCAATATTTTCACTTTATGTGTATTTTTTATTTTATGCATGTGTATTTTATTATAAAAAACTTCATGAATTTGAGTTGATTTCGATTTAACGAATTTTCTTTATAACGAAGTGTTTTGAGTGTAACGATGCGACTTCTTTAAATGGAAGTTTCGCTGTATATACAAAAAATGTTTTCTATTCCCCCACAGAAATTCATTATTTATTTAAAGAAGAAACATAACCGTCTAGATATGCAAAAACTTCTTATGAAGTCTCAAATGAGTGCATTAATTTAATGTAATATGCATTTAATGCATAATTTATTAATATTTTTAATATATGCTTGCATTCATAATAATACTTTTTCATTTTTCTAGCCTTTCGCTATTATTACAGAAATGACCTTAAAAGTACTGCTTTCCAGGATTCCTTTTTATTTATTTATGCTTCTGAAGCAGCTGACAAAATATTAGTAATTCCGTGTGTTATCGCTTAATCTAAAAATTCTGCAAAAACAGATGTTTCCTTGTTCTTAACTGTAACAAAATAATCCTCTGTCAAAAGCCTGGCAATAATGAGTTTACTGTAATTTTGAAAAGCGCCATTGTTGAATCAAGAGTTCGTTAAAAATTGAGTCCCCCCCCCCTTTTTTTAAAATGTTTATTGCACCTTAATTTCATCTAAATAATGGAAACCCTTTTTATTAGTTGCTACTCTGCTTTTTTGTTTCCATATACTCGAAAAGCTCAATAGAAAAATTAACCAATAAACGAACCATAGATTTCGTGATGTTTACAATTTTGCAAACAAATAAAGAATTTCATAAAAGGAAAACTAGCCAATTCATGTATTAAGTTCTCAGACTTGGACTAATTTTTTGGAAACTTTTTTATGAATTGGCATAGTGAGAAATACTTTAATAGGAATAACCAACTTGTTTTAAAAAATTACGAAATATATTAATTATGAATATACAGAAAAATAATGCTGAGTAATTTATTTCGGCAATTATTATTGAAGCTATAAGAAGCATTTAAAAGTAATTTTCATTCGTGTGTTTTTACTGTTAAAGCATGATGCTTAGTATTATAATTTGTTGTTTCATTATGCCAAAAATATTTAAAGCTTGAATAATCTTCTGTAAAATCATTTTGAAATATCTTTTTTATTTCCTTCAGGTATGCTTCTCATGCTTACTTAATTTAGAGTGAAACAGACAGAATGAAATACTGAAAAATTTCCTGTTTAATTTAGAAAAAAAATATAGTATATTATGAATTTAAAAATTAATATGAGATATTTTTACGTAAATGCGTTATAAACCTCTTACTCAAGATAATTTTGAAATAGCTATACTATTATATACATATAATATATTTATTCTGAGGTACGTGGCGGCGAAAAAGCGGTTATTTCTTTTTTGCCAATGGCAATGAGTAGTTTGCTTGTTTAGAAAATCAAACCTGAACCTAAATTTAGCCAGCTTCGTTATTTGTTGTTGTGTGAAATATTTTGCCAATTTCTCGCAAAAAATGAATTATTTATGATTACAATATTTTTATTAGTTGTGATGTGAAATATATTTTGCCTATTTCTAGCAAAACAGTGTGTTGTCTTATAGTGCACCGCAGTGATGTACAGCTAATTGTTGATGTTAATTATTGTTTCAATATGTTTGAAAAGTCTCTCGGGCTTCGGGCAGTAAAAGTAAAAATGCACTGCTAACGATTTTTTGCCGTTGGCCATTTAACGGCATCCTTTTGAGTGCCCCAGTAAACGTACTGTAAGTGCTACACACTTCATTTTCCGAACATTATATGCAGGGCTGCCACAGACGACTATTTTTTAATTCTATCTCGCACCACTTTTTCAAAACAAATTTTTTTCGTCTACACTTTGACAAAATGTGCTAGAGAAATGTACTACAAAATTAATTTTTTAAAAATAGTGGTGCGAAAAGAATATAAAAAGTCCTTCCGGCCAGTGCCGGGAGGAAGAGGTAGCTTTCATATTCCTTATTTTTAAAAAGCCAACTTATATTATTCAAACACACGAAGCTCAATTAAGTGGAAACCGAATGTAGGAGATTCAATACTAATTTTTATCAATACTAAATCATTATGAATGAGAATTTCGCGAAATTAGTCAGCTTTATCCAAGCTGCTTTTATTTAAAGTCACTTATATTTGGCTGCCAAATTCGGCGATTTCTTAAAGTGCCTGCTATTTTAAGACAACATGGTAGATGAGGCTAACCAGTGAACTTGGTCGAGACCTTAGTAATTGCTGTGCACATGCTCACTCATATCGGAATCGGTTGATATATACGAGTGCTGTCGCAGGCAAAAAATCAGATTTTTCAAAATGTCACCCACTTTAGAAATTGAAACTGCTATATCTGAGCCATTTTTTAAGATAAAGACAAACAAAAAATTGCTCCTGAATCCTTATATCAAGGTCAAATACTTAAGAAAGAAACCTTTTTCAATTTCTAATTTTTTTGCACCTCACTTTAAATATAATTTTTTTTTTTAATTTAATGGCCACCATTTTGAAACAAGATGGCTGATGAAGCTGGCCAGCGAACTTGGTCGAGATATTGATGTATACTATCCACATGCCTTCTTCCATAGAAATAGGCGAATAAGTGTGGTATCGCGTGACAAATACAAGATCGTTTCAAAGTGTTAGCCATGATAGAAATTCAAAGTGCTATAATTCAACCGCTTTTTAAGATATAAACAAAAGAACAAATTTTCAGAAACAAAAACTGCTCCAGAATCTTTGTATCAAGGCCAAACACATAAAAAAAATCTTTTTCATTTTCCAATTTTTTAATACCTCATTTTAAATTTTAAATTACATTTTTTTTAAATGGCAACCCTTTTGAAACAAGATGGCGAATGAAGCTGGCCAACGAACTCGGTCGAGACATTGGTATGTACTATGTACAGACCAAGTTACATTCAAATCGGTTCATAAATACGCCTGTTATCGCGTGACAAAAATCAGGTCGTTTTAAAATGTCAGCCACAATAGAAATTCAAAATGTTATAACTCAGCCATTTTTTTAGATGTAGACGAAACAAAACCTGTTCCGGAATCTTTGTATTAAGGTCAAACACATACAAAAAAATCTTTTTCATTTTCCAATTTTTTGGTATCTCATTTTAGTTTTTTTAAATGGCCACCATTTTGAAACAAGATGGCGAATGAAGCTGGTCAACGAACTCGGTTGAGTTATTTGTATGTACTATGTACACACCAAGTTACATTCAAATCGGGTCATAAATACGCCTGTTATCGCGTGACAAAAATCAGGTCGTTTTAAAATGTCAGCCACAATAGAAATTCAATATGTTATAACTCAGCCATTTTTTTAGATGTAGACGAAACAAAACCTGTCCCGGAATCTTTGTATTAAGGTCAAACACATACAAAAAAAAAATCTTTTTCATTTTCCAATTTTTTGGTATCTCATTTTAAATTTAAATTTTTCTTAAAATTTTAAATGGCCGCCATTTTTAAACAAGATGGCGGATGAAGCTGGCCAACGAACTCGTTCGAGACATTGGTCTGTACTATGTATAAACGAAGTTACATCCAAATCGGTTCTTAAATACGCCTTTTATCGCGTGACAAAATTCAGGACGTTTCAAAATGTCAGCTTCGCTAGAAATTCAAAATGCTGTAACTCAGCCATTTTTTAAGATATAGACGAAACAAAAACTGCTACGGAGTCTTTGTATAAAGGTCAAATACATAAGAAAAAAATATTTTTCCATTTTCAATTTTATGGTACCAAATTTCAAATTTTAAATTTTAAAAATTTTTTTAAATGGCCGCCATTTTGAAACAAAATGGCGGATGAAGCTGGCCAACGAACTCGGTCGAGACATTGGTATGTACTATCTACACACCGAATTACATCCAAATCGGTTCATAAATACGAGAGTTACAGTGTGACATAGGTCAGATATATATATATATATATATATATATATATATATATATATATATCAATATATATATATATATATATATATTGATATATATATATATATATTGACAGGTTGTTTGGGGAGCGTTGTGCACATAAAAACTGGTTTTAACCCCGCAGTTGCATGTCGCAAGTGCATGCCGGCCTGTCTCCATGGTTTCAATTTCTTCTGGTTTTAGTTTGAATGTTTTTAAAGTTTGCTGTTTTTAAAGTATGTTGTTTTTAAAGTATGTTGTTTTTAAAGTTAGTTGTTTTTAGTTATTTTGTAGTTGTCATTTGGTTTAGTTTATTTATTGTTGGTTCAGTTCCGTGGTTTCGAATTTTTGGTTTGGTTTTGGATATATATATATATATATATATATATATATATATATATATATATATATATATATATATTGATATATATATATATAGATATATATATATATATATATATATATATATATATATATATATATATATATATCAATTTTGAACGGAGGGTGGTTTCGGGGTCTGGGGGTCATGATCGATGAAAATATACCAAAATTTTTTGAAATCGCTTTCCTCCGAACGGCTGCAATAGGTAGCTTTTTGTAAAGAAAGCTACCTAAAATGGTCACCTGTGGCAGCCCTGGTATGGTAGACCCCAATAATATATATCAATTATATCGCAATCCGACTGTATTTGTGCGAGTTTGAGGCGGATAGAAAGACGGCGATACAAACTGACTGAATTCATAAACACTTTTCAATTATGTTGGAAAGTGTCAAAAAGAAAGTACAGGTACACTTTAGTGATTTAACAAAAATAATTAGGAGAAGTTGTGTAGATTTCTCTCCATGGATATACCCTTTCTTCTTGATGATCGAAATTATTGTTCTTCAAGGTTATAGAGACCCTAAATCATAAGGATTGTAACTAACTTCTATATTCGGGTGCTTTGAAGTATTTCGATGCAATAAAATTCAGTTATTTACACTTTATTCAAGGGTATAAGTGTGTGATGAACTTAGTCTAGTTAAGAACTAGGCCAAGAGGATTTGTAACGTCAACAACATTTTATTGATCGACGATAAATATTGATGGTGTAGTTGAGTTTGTTAAACAAATACGATCAGTGTTAGAGATAAAAACTCGGTGTTAATTCAAGAATGAAGATCGCGTTTAGAGTTATACAGGATGCTTAATTTCTGTGTAACAAACTCTTAACACGAAATTTCTATACATTTATCAAACGTATTGCCTTTTCTAAGTTGTTATTCGTATTTCTCCTTTAAAATTATTTATATTTCCAAATTTTTATTATGATACAAAATATTTAAGAATTATATCGTAGCTGATCATCTTATAAATATTTTTTTCCTCAGGCGAGCGAAGCTCTGTGCTTATCATTTTAAATTAGGGATGCAACGGATATCCGGCAAATATCCGATATCCGGCATATCCGGCTGATTTTTCAACATCCGAAATACCGTCGGATATCCGGATCACAATCACCGGATATCCGACTTCTCTGTCGGATATCCGGCACAGCGCAGCGAAGTGAATATATAAGGATAACAGAAATAGTTTGACCCCAAACAATGCCGAACAATTTTGTTTATAATACAAAATATGAAAGTAAGTTCACTATACATGAGTAAAAGGTAATTCTCAAAAGTTTAAAGAATTTCCAGCTTTCCTAACATTGATATTTGAACTCTTTATAATAAATTTAAGAATTTATATTTACTTCTTTCAGAAAATTGTACCTTTACTTTCAGAATGCAAAATAAAATTTGAAGTTGTTTATTAAAGTATGACTTTATTAATTTTCTTTCTTTTTTTAAAGTTTAACAATTAAACAGGCCAATTTTTAGAAGAAAGTATTGTAATAGAAATTTTTTCGATTTCCGGTTTTCGACGGATTTAGATGTTTTAGAGGTCAGCCTCCTTCAATATGGAAGCATTCTACTGGAAGGAGGGGGCCACGTAATCGCGATTTTTGTGCCATTTTCATTATTGTACCACAGAAAAGTGTATGAAGTTATCCATATAATTGAACAAAATTTTTTGTATTTGTTTTTGGCTATGTCCAGCAGGTTCTCCTTTAAATTGGAAAAATTCCGCAAAATGGGCCGCTGTAATAGCGATTTTTGTGCCACTTTCATTCTTGTACCATCGAAAAGTGTATGAAGTTATGCATAGAATTGAACCAATTTTTGGGGGTATGTTTTTGGCTACGGCCAGCAGGTCCTTCTTCAATTTGAAAATATTCTGCTGGAAGGGGGTGCTATAATACGGATTTTTGTGTTATTTTCATTATTTTACGATTGAAAAGTGTATGAAGCTAAGCATCATAGAATTGAACCAATTTTGTGTGTATATTTTTGGCTATGGCCAGCAGTTTCTCCTTGCATTTGGAAATATTCTGCCAGAAGGTGGCACTGTAACAGAGATTTTTGTAAAATTTTCTCGATTTTTCGCAGTTTTTTTTTTTTTTTTTTTTTTTTTTTTTTTGGTGTATATTGGCAGTTTATGAAGCGAAGGGCGCATACTGCTAAGCTGGCTATTCACAAACAGCTGATGTACAACAGAATAACGAAAAAATTATTGATTTTAATAAATATCATGATCGAGATTAACTTATTCTTATTCTGATTAATTGACTGGAGCAGAAATTTTAGATCAAAATCAAAGTTGGTATAATATTGAACTAATAATATTAAAGTATGGTAACATTTGGAACTACTTTTTGAAATATTAAGATGTATGAGATAGAAAAAAGTTTTGGGATTGGCAAATCCAACTAGTTATTTTTGTAACTTTCTTATAAAAATTTAAAATTAAAAGTAATTTTCTTTTTACTAATAAATATCAAAATAATTTAACTTATAATAAAACTAAACGTGACTTAGAACAAAAACAATATTAAATAATTAAAACAGAAAAAGGGCATCAATTAAACCTATGTTTGGAGAAAATAACTCTTTAATCATGGGTATATTAGTAGATATTTTATGTTTAAATTATAAAAAGAAAGTATGTAGTATTTCTTTGTGAAAATACTCAACAATTATATGCATATTAATTGGTTAAAATTTGCTATACAAATTATCAGCATTTCATTGTACAAATTAATTAATTATTAGCAATTATCAATATAGTCAATCCCATATCCAAATCCAGTAGCAATTATCAGCATTTCATTGGTACAAATAAACAAAATATTTTAATATTTAAATTACATTTTTTATGCAATATTATTAATATACATTACAGGGCTTGAATTTCGAGACGGGATGGCAGGATTCGTGCCCTGGAGTTTATTATTGTGTCCTATTTATTATGCCCTATATTGGGCGGGCGGCTCCTGTTTCCAAAAAATCATTTTCCGAAAATGTTTCTTTGTAAAACAATGATCAAGCCTCAGGACTGACCGACAAATTTCGTGATATTTTCTACTATCAATTAGCAGATTTCACAGGTTCTTCTTACGACAGATTGACAAAATTCATAGTTGTTTTTCTGCATCTGACTGAAAAATTTTGTGCTTTTTCTCCACGACCGACTGACGAATTCCACGATTTTTTCTAGATACCAATTGGGGAATTTCATAATTTTTTTTCTCGAGATCAATTGACAAATATAGCAATTTTATTCTGTGACCGATTGGCAAATTTTCCTGTTTGTTCTTGCGACATACTGTTGAAAATAACTATTGTTTTTTTGCATCCGATTGAAAAATTTCGCGTTTTTTCTCTGTGACCGGCTGAGGAATTTCACAATATTTACTCGTGACGGACTGGCAAGTTTCACGATATTTTTCCATGATTGATTGACGAATTTTGTAATATTTTCCCGCTGCCGATTTCCCATGAACTTCAGTTTTCTTCTTGCGACCGGTCGACAAATTTTGTTTATTTATTTTCACCATAATTGACGAAATCGGCGATATTTTTTTTATGACCAATTTATGTATTTTGCGATGTTTTTTCTCTGTGCCCAAAATAGGAAATAACTAAAAGGGCAGTAATGGCCACCGGAGACTGAGCCCTACCAAATTGGCCAATAGTCAGCACTCAACAAAATGAGATTACACTTGTGGCACACATGAAGAAAAAAAAATGGTGAACTTAAAAAAACGTTTAGAAATAACAAATTAGTTGATTTTTGCAATTCACAGAAATTAGGACATGACTTTTAAAATCAACCTTTTATCGTGTAATAGAAGAAATCAATTGGCTATTTCCTTTTCAAACTTTGGATATAGATTTAAAATTCCAATGCATTGCAATTCCATGCAAAAAAATCTGCAACCGAAATCGAAAAAGTAAAAAACAGCCGTATGAAAGATCAAGCAAAAAGAATCTTTTAAAACTTTTCAAATTTAAACAATTAAAAAAAACATGCCCGTTGGTTTAACATTACGGAATGGCCATTTTCAAGTTAGTGAAGGGTCCCCTTAAGTGTTTAACTGTGTGATGTGAATGAAAAAAAAAAATAAATTTCGTAACAATATTACGATAGTGTTAGAAAGTGTTTTATAATGTATGACTAATGTATGATTTTTTGTTCTTGCTAAAATTTCCCATGGGTTAATATAGAATTTCATGATTTGAGAAGGGAAAACCAGTTTCACTGGAATGTCCCCTTAACAAAAGAAATTACTTGGCGGAAATAAATGTTTCTTAAAATCTTACAAAAATAAAGTATTTCTTAACAAAAATAAATAAATAAATAGGAAGGATTCACAAGGAGTTTATTTAATATTATTAATTCATACTCAATAGATTGAAAAAATTTCAATATAAGCATAACATTTATTCATTAATCTTTCAAGTACAGTAAAACTCCGGTTATCTGAAAAGCATGGGGCCAAAACATTTTTGTTGACTGGGGTACCATAAGAATTTTCAGATAAATGGGAAGCTTTCTTATTTACCCTACCAGATGCCACTACTCAGCCTTCTCCCCTCCCCCCCCCCCAATCTATAATTGCAATGAAACAGATTTGAATGATGAAATATTGCCAAGCTACACATTAGCTTCTGGAGCAAAGAACGGCTCCTTGAGAAAATTAAGAGACATTACAGGAAACGGTTGATACAGTTTTTGAGTGAAGGACTGACTGATGGAGCAGAAGTTGTTGAAAATTTAAAACTTGTGGATATGAAGACAGTTGACTACTGGTTAGATTCTTGATGGGAGCGAATGAAAGTGAATTAAAATTAAAACGTTAGTAACATTTTTACATAAATTATGGCCTAAAGTTGAGTTGCTAGTCTTTGAAACACAGTTGCAGTCGGCAGAAACTGATGTCATTGGAATTGTGGACAGAAATGATGACAATATATACACTGAAGTGTTTTTGGACATGTTGAATGCATTTAAAATTCCATAGTTCAATTTTAACGAAAATACCAGGAATTACAGTTTTGACTATAATTCCATTAAGGATACTAGGGGATCGAACCAGAGCTCCTCGGGTTACAGAGTATAGGTAAAAATAATTCTTTTTTTTCTTTTTTTTTTAACTCTAATTATTATTTTTTTACATGTAATTAGGGATTGACCGAATACCGAATAGTCGATTCGGTATTCGGTGATTCGGCATGTAAACCGAATATTCGGCTTCCGAATAACTGTGGATAGGTATTTTCTTAAAAGTACAAGAACTCTCTTTTATTTAGAAGTAGAATAGGCTAAATGGCGAGTTTCAATATTACGTGCATGAGTTCAGAGTTTAGTTGCACTACAAAAAACAAGTCAAAGGCCAATTTTAATAAAGAAAAACTTTTTCCTTCCTAAAATAGTCTAGATAGAGATAAAATCAAAACAACTGTCTGCAATAGAGAGAAGAAAAGTAAGGAGGATATGGCATCTTTCCCTTATCTTTTAATTTTAATTCTTTCTACATTAGTTTTTTTTTTATTTAAATTAATTTAATGTGTATTTTTTTTAATATGTACATCAAATAAGTATGCCCCTATGCCTATCCTATAGCTTTTATATCCATTAAGTTAAAATCGCTCAAATTTTTTATCTTCATCACCACAAAGTTAAATCATTATCTAAATATCAATAATTTGACAGAAAATACTTAAATGTACAAATTGATATACCTTTTGCATTTGAGAACATTTCTATTCAATATGTTTATAATTAGATTTAGACAATCAGTAAATCAGCTTGATGACAACATTGTTTTTTATTTGAATGAACTTTTGTTTTCTGACAATTTTTATCCCTAATAATAGCCTGTATAGTTAAATTAATGAATTTGTGAGTAGAAAGAAGTCATTTTTGTTTTTTGTCTAATTGGATTTAAGAATAAAAATGTAACTGAATTAAATTATTAAGAATTTAATTTTAATTAAAGTTTATTAAAAAAGGTAATACTATATGATAAATTGTTTATTAAAACTTTATAAGTATTCGGTTGCCGAATACCGAATATTCGGTGTACACTTTGACCGAAGCTTCGGTATTCGGTATTCGGCAAAATTCCTACTTCGGTCAATCCCTACATGTAATATATATTTTAGATTGTCCACTAACATAAAAAAGAATTTTTATATGAAAAATATCAATTATGCAATCAAATAAAGTTTTAAAATTTATTAAAAGCGTTACTTTCACATGCCAGGAGCTCTTAGCCTAAGATTTTGCGACTTAAGGCAGTCTTTCTGATCATTTCAGTGCTTTAAGCGCAACGGTTCAATCCCATGATTCTTAAATTTGTTTCTTATTTACATTATTTTATTTATTTTTCTATAGAGGAAGTTTTAATTTTGTTATGGGACATCAGACTGAAACAAATGCTGACATTTTTACATTGTTTTAAAGGCAGGCGGATTAATATTTCATAATCGAGCTACACGTGATAGAGATACATTTAAAAATAATTCATGCTTGAAAATCTCTCTCTCTCTCTCTATATATATATATATTACGCTATCGCACGTGGCACAAAAATCTCAATTATTTGTGAATTGTTTAATGGCAACCCCCGAATGAAGCGCTTCTCATTGGCAGTGTTGAATCCAGACCGTTACCTCCGGGGGGGAAATTTTGATCCCCGGGGGGGACACTAGTATTCCAACATGGAATTTTCTCTGATTTCATTAATGTACTAAAACCTGCTAATGTTTAAGTATAACTTCTATGTTTAAGTATAACTTCTTAATATTAATAAAAACAAATCTTCCGTAACAATGATGTCCACTAAAGAAATAGAGATTTCGCTCTTGTTTTAAATACTTTAATTTTATAAAATATTAATAGCAATTTAAATAAATAATACCATATAATGTGTATAACATTCAGTTACTGTAAAGTACTAAATAGTAATTATAATATTCTATATGTAAAACCATCAAATCTACCTACCATCAAAACTAGTCCTTATTTCTTATAAAGCACTGTGATAAATCGCATAAGTTCAGTATTAAATTTGTAATTGCTCATCTTTAAACTAAGCGAATGCGTCTTGGTTTCGAAGATGCATAATGTGTGATCACTGCATCGATGAATTCATCTGTTGGCTCCTCATCACCTTCGATAGATACTTTAATACACGATTGTAAAGTATCCTGCCCCATGCGATTTCTAAGTTTTGTCATAATTCTATTCATTGTGCTAAATGACCTTTCTACACTCGCTGTTGAAATTGGTACACACAATACACACTCGGCAAGTTTTTTCAAAACTTCGTATCCAATATCAGCTTTTAAAATGAAAGAAGCGACATCTGAACTGGTATCATTTAAATTACTGTGTGCAACGTACTTAAAAGAACGGAGATCTGCCACTGCTGCATCCTCTTCCTGAATTCCAAAAAGATGGCACAGCTCCTTACACTGATTTTCATTTATTTTTACAAATTCTCCAAAGCTTCGAAAAAATGCACATAGTTGTATTAAGCACTGTGCTTTATCATTAAATCTTTCTTTAATTTGATGAATCATTTTTTCTATAAAAGTTTTTGCACTTTTTAAGCAATTTTTTTTTCGTGTCATTAAAATTTATGCTCTTAATTTCTGATGCATCACTCTCGAGACCTTTAATTTTAATGTGCAATTCGTTATTATCATTGTCACTATCACAATAGTTGGCAATTTCTTTCAAGTGATCAACTGTCCCAGAAGCAAGTTGAGGAAGAAATGAAATGGTAAGAGTTTTCTTTTGAAGAATTTTGCTTAAATTCGATACAGCATTAAGTGTTTCATCCATAACGACTAAACTGATTATAAAACTAATATTAATCATTTCCAAGAGAATAACATCAGCTAAACTTGCTAAATCAGCACCATCCTTGTGTATGTGTTCGCATGCAATCATAATCGATTTAAAGGATAAAAATACAGCATGAACAGTACGGTAATTGCTAAGCCAGCGCATATCCGTTGCCTCAGGTATGATTTGAACGGGTTCTTCTAAAGCTTTCTGTATTTCGTGCAAAATTCTTCCTCTCTTAGGAGAACTATGAAAAAGTTTATAAATATCTTTAACTGTGTGAAAAAATCGTTTAATCATTATAGTCTTGTTTCTTGAATTAGTGACAGCTAATGATAGAATATGGGATCTGCAATGAATGTAAGGCACTTCGCATTGTTTAGCTTCTGAAATACGAGCACGAACACCAGTTATACTACCACTGAAGTTTGCTGCACCATCAAAAGAACATGAAAACAATTTATCATATGACATATTTCGTTTTTTTAAAGCATCATCTATAGCTAAAAATACTGATTCAGCATCAGTTCTTTCTAAGTAGGTTATGCACAAAAATCTTTCTCTTACTTCGCAAACTGGATCATGGACGACGTGCCGCACCATTAGTGATAATTCACTTTGATTGTTTATGTTCGTCGATTCATCTCCCATTATAGAATAATATTTACCATTTAGTATTTTGTCATCTGCTTTGTCTAAGATTGTGCCTATTGAGCTTAATATTTCAGAAGCAGTTGACTTACTTGTGTAAGTCGATCTTTCACCTTGAGACTTAACCCAGTCGCGAAGAGTTTCATTTTCTCTCATTAAAATTTTTTGAACTAAGGATTCATATTTTGTAGTGTGGGGTATCTCCTCTTTAGCTAAAAAATACCCACTTCTAATTAAAGAAGATAAAACTTGTCTATTTTTATCCCTTTCGTCTTCGCTGTATTGGATTATTTGTGTGTGTATAGGAGCATTTAAATTCTGTAATCTTTCATTTTCCATAAAAACAGATTTACAATGTTTGTCTGATTTTGAGTGTTTTTCAAGTTTTCCTGTACTGCCAGTTGCTTTCCTAAAATTTGTGAAGGGCACTGATATGAATACTCCACTTGTTTTTTGAAATACCTCTACATCATTTTTTAAATGCTTTTCACACAGCTTGCAAAATGCACCACCACGAGTTCGATCAAAATACAGCCATTCATATTTAGTTTCCCACTGTTTTTGATATTTGAACTTGCGTCCAACATTTTTATCTTCCGGTTGAGGTTGTCCACTAACAGTACTACACGAAGGTATCGCGGGTGGAACTATCACATTACAGGTTTCACTTTCATTCAAAATTAGTTGAGAATTATTATTTTGATTTTCAACAGATGACTGTACTAAAGGTTCTTCACTACGTCTTCTTTTTTTAATTTGGATAAAAGAAAATAAATTTCGACTGTTTTGACATAATTCAATATCAAAAATAATCCCTATCCAATATTCAATTTAAGCTGTGATTCTTATCTGTAACAATCAAGACAGAAAAGCGCAATAGATTAACCAGACACAGTGTCGTCTAGAACTATGTGCTACACTGTACTAACGTCACCTAATTGCTTATTGGTAGTCTTTGAAAATGAAATTTCCCTAGCATTCTACAATAAAATAAGAAAAATAAAATATTTTATGTTAGCAAACAAGTAAATACCGGATGTAATTTATAAAGTTTGCATAGAAATATTTAGACATTTTCAGTAACTAAATCTTTTTTAAACTATCAAGTATGAAATCATTTCTGTGCCTTTAATTCAGTTGTCCATACCCACTCAAACTCCATTATAATAATGTTTTTGACAGCATAATCAATTTATCATTCAATAAATGAATTTGGTTTTTCCAAGAGAAAATTGCATTTAGATAAAGCAGTTATTTATGTAATACGGGATAAACAAATGGATTATTACTGAAAGGATTAACTTTCAAGATATTTTATGAGTGAACGGAATAATAACAATATATCATATTTTAATTAAGAAACGCACAAATTTAGAATTTCACAATAAGGAAGTAATAATATTTATTTTATGGGCTAGTACTTTGTAACAGAAAAAGTTTTATTTATGATACATGAAATTAATATTATAACCTCAAAAATATAATGAATAATATTTCACTGGATAGGAAAAGCTTATTTAGATAAATTATTATCGTGATATGATACATTCAATGAATTATTATGTTTATTGTTAAGATTGAATAATGGATATTAAGCGAAAAAATATATTTTATGGTATAATTTAAATACATTTTAGAGAAATTGAGAGTCTAATTAAAAATATCTAAATAATTTAATAATTGATACAATTAGAGTAAGTAAGCCAAAAATATGTGATTTGACATCACACCTGTCAATAATGGAATCTTCTCCTAACCAGAAAACTTTTACGGTCCCAATGAAAAAATTGTAATATATTAAAAGCAGCAAATATAAAATTGAAAGAGGTGGAAGAAAAATTTCGTTACAGACACATTTCCGTCTTAGAAAGTATCACGCAGTGCACTGCTTTTGCTGGAACCGTATTTTTTTTTTTCGTTTAAGAGAGGATTCCGCATTCCGCTGTAGACAGGTTCTGTTTCCCAGACTTTACCGCATTTATTTTTTTCGAAAATGTTAATGAAATACATTTCTACCAGTTCTTTTATAATTTTACAAAAAAAAAAAAAAAAATGGAATTATTTAACAACAATTTCTTACAGTTTAATCTCATATATGGCACCAAAATTAAAATTTAAGTTTTACTGCCGGTATGCTTTAAATAAATATTATGCAAGTATTAGCGGTATGCTAATTAATAATTATGTAATTTGTTTCTTCTTCTTCTTTTTTTTTAAATCTTGTAACTGCTATTGTACACAAAAATATGACACGCACCTATTGTGCAAAAAGTTAGCTGAAAGGTTAAATATTAATAAACAGAATAAACATTAATTTCGTAATTTTTTTTTAACTTGTTCGATTTTTCGAATAGCTTGTAAGACTTACTTATACAAAGCTGTTATATGTCGTAGAAACTGAACCTTTCTATAACGGAATAATACCTTAGAAGGAACATTTCCCTGTAATTGACGACAAAAATGCGATGCAAGTATATCTAGTTTAAGACAGCATTTTATAACGGTACCTTGCGATTCCATCTTAACAGGTTTTTCGGGAGGATTCGAAGGAAAATATCACCACTAGAAAAAATAAGGAGAAAGTCAAAAATTTCCTCCGGGGGGGACATTTTTTAATCCCGGGGGGACATTCCCCCCCGGGCCACCCCCTGAAATCAACACTGCTCATTGGTTATTGTGTAATAGTTTTCAAAAGGGAATAACAATAAATAAAAAAAAAAAGTTTAATTAATAACTATAGGAAAAGCAATTTATATAATAAAAAAATAAAAGTAAATAAACAATTTATTAATAAATAAACAACAACATCCGGGTTACCATATCAAGCAAAATAACGAAACTTTGGCGCCAGTTAAGTACCCCGGTGTGTATACGACATTGGCGTCAGAAAAAAATCGCGCCAACGTGGTGCGTATAAGACATCTGTGCCGTCTTTTACTTTTTTATTTATTTATTTATCGAAGAACAAACATACGACTTCATCTCATTTAAAATACAATAAATAAATAAAGGTACTTTTCCAGTATAGGTACTTGGCGAAATAGAGAAAAGGTCCATGGCTGAGGAAAGAAATTTGGCAACGTACTTTCTGGCAACCTATTTAATCAAAATATTTTTTTCCAATAAAACTACATAAAAGTTGCCATGATCAGAAAGAGTTTGTACTTTAATGTTAGCTGGGCGCAATTCTCGCCAATGGCATTTTTTAACTCGCCAGCACATTTTTTTTATTTTTCGAGGGGTAAATTAAAACAATGCTTTGATGTTGAAATTAAATAGTTTATGGTATTATTTATTCTTTTTCTTTTTTAAAGATTTTCTTTTTAAGTGAAAGTCATGAATTTTAAACGTTTCAGTTTTAAATTAAAGCTATCCATTTTAAATAAAATGAGTGAAAGGATTATATTTTAATCATGAAATATGAAAAACGGGTACAATGTTTGGCGATTTATCACCTGTGCCCGACTAACATATAAATACCGAGTTCTTGATTTCTCTATCTGTTGGCATGATTTCAACATTTTGGATATTTAGAACTATTTTTTTGAAGGAAAAAGATATATATATATATGAATAAGTTTACTGTCGATATCATCTATGTATATATTTATCTAAGTGATTATTTTATCTAATTGATTAATTTTTTAATTCAAGTTTTTTTTTATCTAAGTGATTATTTTATCTAAGTTATTTTATCTAATTGATTAATTTTTTAATTCAAGTTTTTTTTTCAATGTACAGTATTATTGTTTTTATGTATGCATTTATTAGTACATTATTATTATTTTATTAAGGATGGGTACCAAGAGCATTAAGTATTTTCCCAGGCAAGTGTTTTGCTAAGGGGAAAGCTTAATTGCCAGTTACTATCTGTATGTATGATATTACGATGTAAAGTAAAGAATTGGACAGTTTTGGTACAAAAGAGGGACTTTTATGACCTCATGTTTTATGGGACAGCTGCAGGATCTTCGTGTGGGAGCCCGCGGTCTCGTGGGAAAGTGGGGTTTGAAATATCGGATGTAGGAGGGTCGGAAGGCCCTCTGCATTTCGGGGACCCACTGACCACTGGCCGACACGAAGGCGGGTCCAGACAGCGGCGAGTGGTTGGAGATTTTAATTATGCTGAATATGTTAATTCGCATCCACCACTCAGGGCCGCACATGCAAATTTTTAACAGAGAGAGATTTTCTTTTTCTCGAAAAAAATACAGAGTTACAAAAAGAGTTCTAGAGTGCGGTAGTTATTTTTTTTCAAGCCCTTTTTGGCTGATCTGCCCATGTTTACTTGCTCTGTCTAAGACGAGCAATATAGTAGTGTTAATTTTTTTAAAAAAAATGATTTAAACATTTTTGCTTTTGGCCCAGACCTGGGTGGAATTTAGTGTAAATAAAACTAAAATTACGGAACACGAATATGTGTGTTGTGGTTCTACAAACAAAAAAAAAGAACTTTTGGATATATATATATAACTGTCAAGTCTTCAACTCTAAAAGGATCTTGTGACCCCAATGGGGAAAAAGGTACGATGTTATGGATGTTCTCTTTTCTATTGTGTACCGTTTTAATATCAAATGTTTTGAATTGGGAATAGGGTGCCCAGGAGAACTTGTCAACTTCAATGAATATCCAAATTAGTGTTTTTTTTTTCATGAGTTATTATTTTGGATGGTAAAAGTATGAATTATTTAATTGTAACTTAATATAATTTGCCTGTGGTGTAAATAAATGATGTATTATTATTAATTCCCTTCTTTGTTATTATTTGTTAAAAGTCTTGCTAATTACTTATTTTACGTATTTAGAAATTACCTGACTGCTTAATATTATTATTAGACCATATATGTAAAAGCCATAATTAAATTTATCTTGTAGGGTTGGTTTGTCTGGAAATTGGGGAGTTATATTTAGTGGTTTTAATTATATTATATATTTCCCTTCAAACCAATTGGCCATAGGTTAGTTATCTTCTAAACATTTCACAACGCATTGTCTTATTTATTCAAGATAACCTTTTAGGTAAATGACCGTAGGTTATCTATTAACTAACTAGGCTTTTACGATCACCAGGTCCTCTATAATTAGAGGCCCCTATAAGATAGATTTTCTTTTGGATCAAGTAAGTTCGGAGAAAAGGGTGCGCCCAACACTCTTGTTAGCTTGTGTTAGGGAATTTATAGATAAATTAAGATATTCATTAACCTAATTTTTAATAGTTGTCTAGATCTTGCCAGCATGGGCTTCCCCGATACTTAGGTGGTGCCGTGATCTCTTCCTTTGGGAACGTGAGGTTATTATTGTTTTATCTTAATTATAATTACATTTTGGGTCAAATTAATTACATTAATAATTTTTTGTTTTTATTCAATAAACTTATACCTTTTTTATACTTTACGTATTAACATTCTAAGGATATTTAGGTCTAAATTATTATGCAGATAATTTCAATTTTTTCATCCTACATATTAAATTTTTTTTTTTTTGTTTTGTTCGAATGACAAAGTTCTCCTGTGGACAAAACAAAGATTGGCACAACTTTTATAACAGGGTTCAGTCATGACAAATGATAATATGAGAAAATATATTATTGAAAATTATATATTTACTTTTTATATATGTTTTTCTCAGGTTTAGGAGTTTGTTAAATATATCGAGTTGAATTATAATGAGTAATTGTATATTATACATGTGCATTAAGAAATAATAATAGAGGGGTATTATTATGATAAAAGAAAAAATAAATAAGAAAAAATAAATAAATAAAAAGAAAATAATAAAATTTTTCTATAATTTATCAGTGCAACTGATAGAAAAGGTAGAAATACATAGATGTAAAAAAAAAAAAAAAAAAAAAAAAAATATATATATATATATATATACAGTTATGTGTGGCTGAGATGGTGCACTTGAAGAAAGATTTATATACATTACATTAATTTTTCTTCTCCTCTATTTTTCGGAAGAATTTATTTTTTTTTTGGAGTATGCGTTATATTTACTGTGATTATTTCTCTTATTCCTAAGGGGTTTTCTTTGAATGCTGTGTTTATATTTCTTTACATTTTATATTTGATTTTTCATGGTATTTCATATTATTAATAATTTTTTGCAATTGGAAATGTAATGTTGGCATGATTTCAACATTTTGGATATTTAGAACTATTTTTTTGAAGGAAAAAGATATATATATATATGAATAAGTTTACTGTCGATATCATCTATGTATATATTTATCTAAGTGATTATTTTATCTAATTGATTAATTTTTTAATTCAAGTTTTTTTTTATCTAAGTGATTATTTTATCTAAGTTATTTTATCTAATTGATTAATTTTTTAATTCAAGTTTTTTTTTCAATGTACAGTATTATTGTTTTTATGTATGCATTTATTAGTACATTATTATTATTTTATTAAGGATGGGTACCAAGAGCATTAAGTATTTTCCCAGGCAAGTGTTTTGCTAAGGGGAAAGCTTAATTGCCAGTTACTATCTGTATGTATGATATTACGATGTAAAGTAAAGAATTGGACAGTTTTGGTACAAAAGAGGGACTTTTATGACCTCATGTTTTATGGGACAGCTGCAGGATCTTCGTGTGGGAGCCCGCGGTCTCGTGGGAAAGTGGGGTTTGAAATATCGGATGTAGGAGGGTCGGAAGGCCCTCTGCATTTCGGGGACCCACTGACCACTGGCCGACACGAAGGCGGGTCCAGACAGCGGCGAGTGGTTGGAGATTTTAATTATGCTGAATATGTTAATTCGCATCCACCACTCAGGGCCGCACATGCAAATTTTTAACAGAGAGAGATTTTCTTTTTCTCGAAAAAAATACAGAGTTACAAAAAGAGTTCTAGAGTGCGGTAGTTATTTTTTTTCAAGCCCTTTTTGGCTGATCTGCCCATGTTTACTTGCTCTGTCTAAGACGAGCAATATAGTAGTGTTAATTTTTTTAAAAAAAATGATTTAAACATTTTTGCTTTTGGCCCAGACCTGGGTGGAATTTAGTGTAAATAAAACTAAAATTACGGAACACGAATATGTGTGTTGTGGTTCTACAAACAAAAAAAAAGAACTTTTGGATATATATATATAACTGTCAAGTCTTCAACTCTAAAAGGATCTTGTGACCCCAATGGGGAAAAAGGTACGATGTTATGGATGTTCTCTTTTCTATTGTGTACCGTTTTAATATCAAATGTTTTGAATTGGGAATAGGGTGCCCAGGAGAACTTGTCAACTTCAATGAATATCCAAATTAGTGTTTTTTTTTTCATGAGTTATTATTTTGGATGGTAAAAGTATGAATTATTTAATTGTAACTTAATATAATTTGCCTGTGGTGTAAATAAATGATGTATTATTATTAATTCCCTTCTTTGTTATTATTTGTTAAAAGTCTTGCTAATTACTTATTTTACGTATTTAGAAATTACCTGACTGCTTAATATTATTATTAGACCATATATGTAAAAGCCATAATTAAATTTATCTTGTAGGGTTGGTTTGTCTGGAAATTGGGGAGTTATATTTAGTGGTTTTAATTATATTATATATTTCCCTTCAAACCAATTGGCCATAGGTTAGTTATCTTCTAAACATTTCACAACGCATTGTCTTATTTATTCAAGATAACCTTTTAGGTAAATGACCGTAGGTTATCTATTAACTAACTAGGCTTTTACGATCACCAGGTCCTCTATAATTAGAGGCCCCTATAAGATAGATTTTCTTTTGGATCAAGTAAGTTCGGAGAAAAGGGTGCGCCCAACACTCTTGTTAGCTTGTGTTAGGGAATTTATAGATAAATTAAGATATTCATTAACCTAATTTTTAATAGTTGTCTAGATCTTGCCAGCACTATCAGAATCTTCCTCTTTGGCGAAGGATCGAGCAAGTAAATTAAATTATGAATAAAAGTAACATGATACAATGCCTAGGATACATTTAAGGGAGACCAAACTGGTCGCCACGGGCGAATAGTTATTTTAAAAACCATAATAACTCAGTCATTAAGATACAATTTTCAAACAAATTGCATTTGAAAGTAGGTTTTTTTCTCTATTTGACGGCGTAAAAATTGAAAATGCGCGATATTTAGAAATTTAAAAAATCGCTGATATAGCAAACATTTTAATTTAATTTTTTTTTTCAGATTTTATGGGAAAATGACAACAAAATATACCGTATCTCCTATTTTCGACTATTTTCCGTTTACTTTCAATGACTTTTAATAAAAATGTGGTTCTTTTGTTGCCACGATTAGAAAAAATATATTAAAAACTACAAAAATATTAATATCTCAAAAATAAATTGAGATACAGCTTTCAAACAAATTGTATTTAAAAGAGCATTTTTTTCCTCATACAACGGTGTAAAAATTTAAAATGTGCGACGGTTAGAAGTTTAAAAATTTGCAGTAAAGAAAATTGCAAAACCAAAATTTTATTTTAAATTTCAAAGTGTTGCCATTCGCAAAATGACGTATGCGTTACGCACAGATATGTTTGTCCTTTATAATATAGATAATAAAATAAGTTTGTTCAGAAGTGACATACAATCACCGTAGGATATTGACAATAGAATCACCGATATGCATTATTCATGCAAGTAAGTTAAAAAATAATGAACATCAAATTTTGCAAAGTTTTCTAAAATTTTTTAACAGAGCATAACCACGCGTTTCCGATAATTTCTAAAGTTATAAAAGTTGGTCTGTGCTGTTTGTCAAAAGTGTAACTTGTGAAAGAGGCTAAAACATGCAAAATGGAATAAATTCTAAATTAAGAAATTCATTTAGCAACCCAATTGTTAATTGCCCATAACATTAGGTGAAAGTTGAAAAATAGACATGGTATATATAAAACTTGATTCTGTTCCTTTGTTTTAATAAAAATAAACATTTTTGATAATAAATTATCTTGAGTTGTTAATTTAAATTATTTCAAAGGTATTTTGTCATGTCTGTATAAATGTAATTCTTTAAGTGGCAGATAAAAAATAACGGGGTTTAAAGATTTTTTTTTTTTCATTTTTAACAGTGCAACTCTCCTGTATTTTTAAATGTTGGCTGGGAAACTTCCCTTCTGGGGAAAACTTGAATTTCAAGCCCTGATGTTCAAAGAGATATAGTTTTTGTAAATTATATTTCAATACATTTAAAATGTTTTAATGATATGTGAAACGTGTTTGTAATTTATTGTTCTGAGATGGCATTATATAAAGAAATAATTCACCATATAACTAAAAACATATCTAGTGCCGGATATCCGGCCGGATATCCGAATCCGGCAGGCAAAGGAGCTTCGGATATCCGGTATCCGATATCCGGCAAAATCAATATCCGGTGCATCCCTATTTTAAATTGGTATAAATTTTCCAATAAATTAATTTCCTCCATAATTTTGTTTCCATTGGTTGCGATAATATTTTAAACCTTAATATAACATTATCAGATTCTTAAATTGAATTTCAGTATGTGAGATTTACACCACACTTTGATTTAAAAGAAGAGAAAAGGGGAGAAAGTCGTCAGTTCATTAAGCTGCGCAAGCAAGCTTTGAAATCAAGAGAGAGATTAACCCTTAGACAAATTATTACTTCAAACATAAAGCAGTAAAAATTTCCTGATTTGCCAATTATTGGATATCCTGGGGCAGGAGCCTGAGTCAGCAGTTCGTTTGTAAGAAGTGTTCATAGCTTTTCGGCAAGATTTATTAAAATTTAGTGGCAACAAGAAGAATTATACTCGTTCTTTCTGTTTGAAAATTGAAAGAAAGATATTTTTTCCTCCTTTCTCTTTTGTTAAGTTCGATAAAAGGTATTTCTGAGTAGGATTCAACGCTATTATCGTCTGTTTAATATCGATGGTAAATTCAAGAATGAAATTTTTTAAAGCATTTTCGCAATTTATACTTCCGAACAAATAATAGTAATGACGATGATAAAGATAAGTTACGATATGCAATTGAAATTGGATTTTCGAAAATTTAATCGGAGTAATAAAAAAAGTTTTAAAAATGCGGTCTTTAACCCCTAAGTTTACAGACTTTTGTTAGGTTTATTGTCTGTTACGTAAACACATACTGGCAGTCAGAATATGGTATGTAGTATAAATTCTATAGATTTTTGATCCGTTTATTGACGGAATTTGCTGAAGGGGAATTTTTAACTATGCCATGTGTTTCCTAACTGAGCTAAATTTTAGCGTACGATGTTGTTTAATACAAATCTGTAAATCATATACAGGGCTGCACAAAACAATTCAGATATTTTCCGGACTATTGTTGGTAATTGCTGCATCTTTCACCTCATTAAACTGTGAAGTTTTATTACAGTTTGCCGAATGTGTTGGAAAGGGTTTAATAATCTCTGCTTTTCGCATATTTTTTGTTCTTGTTACTTTTCTAAAGTTAATTTAAACAGACACGCAAAGAACTAAAAGAAAAGAGAGAAATTAAAAAAACAGTCTCATGTATTTATTTCCAGAAAACAATTTCATTTTAATAAAGTTTAATCTTTAGCTAAATTCGAAACTATACAGTCTAAATTAAATATAAAGAGGAATAGAAGTGGCAAAAAATAACGAGTTCTAAAAAACTTCTGTGTGGTTATTTTGAGAACTTTCACATTTTTAAAATGATCTAAAAAAAAAAACTAATATTTAAAATTTTATGAGAATCCAGTGTTATCTATATTTTTTGGTCAACATGAAAGTTATAAAAAGGAAAAGTATATTGACATGAGTTATGGAACGTTATTCTGCTTTAAAAAGGCTTTTGTTCAGTTCCGCATTTAAATAGTATTTGATCATGTTTCCATGTTTCCACAATTAACCCCTTAACTGCCTCGGACGTATATATACGGCTGTAGAAAATACATGCGACAATTAAAGAGAGGGCGAATTCCAATTATAGCGAGGCAATTTTCACCACCTGGGCCATCATATATAACAGTATGTGCATTTTCTTACTGTAATTTCAGAAAACTAATATACCCCTTCTTTAAATGCAGAAATATGCGATTTAAGTAAGGCACTGGAGATTGCGTAAGATTTCGTCGGCAGTTAAAGGGTTAAAGAAATAATTTAAAAATTAAAGGACCCCCCCCCCCCTAAATTTTAGTCTTTAATTGAAGTCTTGAGTGATTTCAAACTTCATTTTTGGAAGTATTTCCACAATTTTCTCTCGTTGTGTTATGCTCATTTTTTAGATGCGTGACTCTTGATAAAGCACGATCATTCTTCATCCAATTTCTTTGACCTTTAGTTAGTATTTTTAATTAGTATTTTATTCATTTCCCCTTTTTAAATGTTATGCAACACAGTGTCCATTTTAAATCAATCGACTCACGTGAAAAAAAGAATAAAAAAAAAGTATTTTCTCATTGTTTCAAAATTTTGAAAAAGCATTTCCTTTCGCGTCCTTGTTTTTGAAATGTAAGGTGAATAATTAAAATATTTAATTAATTCTATCATTTTTGTAGTTGAGTATTAACTTTATTATTCCTGTGACTGCTGCTAGGTGAGCTGTGAAAGGAGGATTATTTTAGGGTTCTGCATCGGGTCGGATAAACTGATGTTACCCAAATTCTGGCGATTCGGTTCGGATTAGGTGATTAATAGAGAAAACACGATTTTTTAAATTTTCAATAAGGCGAGTTTTGAAAATCCCGTCGTCATATACAGTCGAATCTCGTCATCCCAACACTGTAATGACCAGAAAAAAGTGTCGTTATAATGCCGAGTGTCGCGGTAACCGAAGTTGGAGAAAAATATGTTTGTATATTTTTAATTAATTTAAGACAGTTTTAAATTTATAACTGTTCTTGTAGTTTTAAGCAATAAAATATTATTAAACAAAATAAACACAAAAACAAAATTGAAAAGAATAGAAATCAGATTTATGATGACTTGTTTTTTTATTGTTACATCAAATATTGATGAATTAAGGTTTGTTTATCCCTAGATGTGCTTCCTACAATTCTTTTTTCAATATTATACAATGATTTGTAATCAATACTTGTTGTTTCAGAAATGGATGTTAGATAATTTCTGATCATTTCAATGCAATGCAATGCTCCGGTTTTAGTCGGATGAAAAAGCCCGTGTAACCACAAGTAAACGCCGCCTTACTAGGACAAAAAGACCGCCAGTAGACTGATACGGCTATTTGGAGCTTAAGTAGGTTCTTCATAGTGTGTGGGTTTATTTATTCATATAAAGGATTGACGTAAAATTTTTCATTTACCGCAATGTGTATTTTAGACGCTTTTGCTGAAATTTTGGCTAAGACATTTCTTACCGCTTAATTTCCGTGCTTGTAAGATGGATTATGAAAAATGGACAGTTTTCTTAAACCGTCGGGATATCCGGAGTTGAAAATTATTCAACGACGTAAAATCTGGAGTTTATTTACATTAAAATTATATACAGAAAATCGGGACTTTGAAAAACTGACGTTTTAAGCGGAATGACGCGAAAACCGGGTGTCGTGATAACGAGGTCCGACTGTATGCTTATTTTTAAGCATAAAATATAAAATTGTTGGCTATTTTTCTCAAATTTATATTTAAAAAAAAATATTTATTTTTTATCCTTTCGAGTTGAAGTACGTTAGATTTTGAGTTGATTTCAAATAGAATTTTCAAGCTCATGTCAGATATAACCACTAACCCGACGACCTCTAGATTATTTTTGCACAATATAAGTAATACCTTGCTTTTAGATATGCGCGTGTGCGAGTGGTGTTGCATAGTAAATCTTTTGTTTAAAAAAATAATAATAATAATAATAATAATAACAATAAAAAGTGGAAGATTTTTTACAGCGAGATCAGGAGAATTGAACTCTTCTTTGGAAAATCAACCACTATTAGAATTATCCAAATAAAATTATGTACAAAATAAAGGTTATTGTCCCGTTCTTTTTCATATCATAGTCTTTCTCTCCGTAATAATGTATTATTAAACATTATGGCATTATACGGGAAACTGTATGTAAAGTTTCATTATGTAATTGATAGTAATTTTTTTAACCGGATTAGTATCTCTTGATAAAGTGTGCGAGATTGCCTCAATCCCGAATAAGGAAAAGTGCAGTGCGGTATCCCTACTCCGCCCCTTTCCCTTTAAAATCCTATCCGAGGCGTCTGATGAGTTTCTGCGAATTATGTAGATTTTGCAGAATTCTGGAAGATCACTTCGTCAATCGGTCACAAAAAATATTTCCAATTTCGTAAACTGGTCGTGGAAAAAACGCGAATTTCTACAACCGCAGTCACGGGAAAAAAATTCGGAATTTTGTCAATTGGTCGCGGAAAAATATCACGAATTTCAGCAATCGGTCGCATGGAAAAAAAAAATCTTCAATTTCGACAATCGGTCGCACAAAAAGTGCGAACTTCATCAAACGATTGTAAAAAAATCGCGAATTTTGCCAAACGAACCCTTAAAACTAAATTCTATCGGTCATGAAACTTATTTATTTATTTATTTATTTATTATTTTTTTTTTTTCCCTCTATAGAGATAAGAAAACTTTCATTAATAATTTTCTACTTTTCTCTTCGCTAATGATATAAAAGTCCATACAATTCAGAAATCTTCAAAGGTTCGAATCTGTGCAGATTTTTGGGAATGTACTGTATATAAAATGATTTAATAGAACAAATGATTTGATAGCATTGTAATGATTGTTGCAAACATAATGTTACTGTTTAAATGCAAAAAAAAAAAAAAAAAAAAAAAAAAAAAAAAAAAAAAAGAGAGAGAGAAAAGAAAAAGCAACAATTAAGAACTTGAATTATAAAAATTCCTCTAAAATTTGGACTAAACGGGAAATTCCCTCTTAAAATTAAAACCCTATTTCAAACCCTAATTGGTAGGGTGGGGGAGGGAAGGAACAACAGAGGGAAAATTAAATGCAGCGTAGCAATATAAACGAATACATTTATCCATCCTTGTTACTTACTCCATTCATTTCGTAATCTTTCTTTAGTCTCAGTTCTCAAGTACTGGGGATTCTGTAGAAAATAAAAGCATCTCTGTCCTTCTCGTCAAGTGAAGGAAAAAGACTACTTTCACAAATTTATCATTCTCTGATGAAAGATGTGAAAGCTGCCTTGTCGTCAACCTCCTGTTGTATTTCCATTTAGTAAATAAACAGTTCGAAAGTAAATAAAATTTGTCATTTGCTTTATATAAACATACTAGCAGAAATACCTGGCGTTGCCCGGGGTTTTAAACGTGTTTGATTAGAAAAATCAATTTTAAAATTGAACACCGTACGGACGATGAATCTCGCGTAAATATGCTCTCTTTTTTTAATACGTTGAAAGCCTTGAGAAATTTCGCTTTTATACCTGTATTAAAAAAAAATGTTGGAAAAAAATTGAAAAAGAAAAGTAAATTCATGAAAACCTCTTCATGATATCTCTTTCTCTTGTAAAAGCCATGCACTAACCATTCGATTTAAATATGAGGTGATACGTGAATTAACCTATATTATTCACAACTAAAAAGAAATGGCGCACCTAGTCTTTGTCGATAATTAAATAAAAAATAATAATGCACTCGTGACATCATAATTCACTTTTATATTTTAACAGAATAATAAGGCTACTATAATTTGTGACTCGAAAATTTTTGAAATTCAATATTTGAAAAACGGCATAATCATTAGATTTGAAATTTATATATATATATATATATATAAAAAATACAATTTTTTACCTTTGTAACGCAATTTGTCCAACAATTTTCTGACAAATACTTTTCGAGCTATTAATTTTTTCAGTAACTTCAAATGTTTCATTTTCTGAGATTAATCTGTGGCAACGATTAGCAAAAAAGCCAGTCGTCAGCAACGAGTAATTTTTTATTAAAGAGGATTATGCAGAGCTTCTAGCATTTGATTCAATCTTACATTGCGAGAGAGAAATGGACAATTTTAGTCAAATGTTGAAGAAGAAGAAGAAAAATAGAAAATCTATTGTAAAATTTGACAAAAATGAGGCGTGATTTTTATATAGTATGAAGGAATTTTTGTTTCGTATTTAGAATTTTAGAACTTGTATCGTAAAACATTCATTAACTTTTAGAAAACATAAAATATCATTGAAATCTTTGTTTACGTTCTACATGCGGTTTTTATTACTCTTAAAACATATGACGCATAAGAATTAAACTTTTATGTAAAGCTTTCAAAAGAGTAGTTTAAGATGTACAAGAGAGTCATATAAATAATAAATTAAAAACAACAGATCTGAAATCTGATATATGCACAACAGATCTGTTGCGTTTATTTTACCATTTTCCATGGTTCTCTTACACAAAGCTCTTAAAATCGTTATTATCTGACTGCACTTTCTAGGTGCATTTTAATATAAAATATAGTAAATTAATTTTCGTTGTTTAGTACTAAGAGTATCACAGTAGAACATCGATTTTATACTTCAAAAAAAAAAAAAAAAATCTACATTTTTTATGCTATTTGGTATACTAGTTTACAACAAATTGAACGCACATTTAATTTTGGCGCATTTGTACTTCCACTTAATTTGTAATTTAATGAACTCGGTTTTACATTTCCATATTTTCCTTTATTACAGAAAAATTTCCACTTATGTTACATTTCACCGCACTTATATTTTCCCACAATTCACGTCTTTTCGCCGTTTAAACAGGTTACATTTTATTTCGTTGAAGCCCCCCCCCTTTTTTTTTCTATGTTGAGAATGAAAATTCTATCTACCATCCCCCTCATGCAGCGACAAAATGCCCTCCAAACAAAAGCCCTGGCGCCCTTCTAACCTTGGATATGATAATTTACAAAGTTTTTGGCTGTTTTCCCAACAGATATGACAAAATCATTGAGTTTGTTTGCTTTACAAATCAAGCATTGCAGTGTATTCGGTTATAGGATTCCAATTTTAACTTATTTTACTGTGATTTCTGGGATTATCATATTTTTAGGAACAGTAATCTAGGACGCTTCATGGAAATTGATGGCTTAACAAATTCAATGGCGGTCTCACTGCGATTATAAAGAAATAAAATTAATAATCTTAAAAAGAACGTCAATTTCAGGCGAATTACGTTTTAATAATGATTCTTGAAACGGAACTTACGTGTCGTTTGTCATTGCGTGTGTAAAATTTTATATGCATAATTTTTTAGTGTTTTTATTATATAAAGTATCGTATGGCTGTGGTATTATTTGAAAAGCTGTAGTGCTTTATTTCCTAAAAATGTTCAGATTTTGTGGTTCACGAACAGTGTTTGGGGAATAATAAATTAAATGTAGATGCACTGCATTTTTTCAGCAAATTCAATTCGTTCAAACGAATGTAACCTAAATAGATTCGAATAAAGTACATCCCAAAGTTACCAAACAAACTTTAAAACCGAGTATGTAAAACCCGGGTTCTGTAAAACGAAAATTACGGTGAAATACAAAAATGATAAAATTAAATGTGCGTGCATATTTTTGTGTCAAATTTCTGAAAAGCTTACATTTTGTGGAATGTTAATACAAAATTAAAGAAATAAAATAAGTATTAATGAATCTTGCAACGGAACTTACGTGTCGCCACAGGATGTATAAAATTTTAACGTGCATAATTGTTCAATGTTTTTGTTATCAAGCACTGACGTTCTATAACGGCGAGTAGCCTTATGTCTAAATAATTCGCTGTTGTTAAATATGCAACTTGGCAATAAAGACAGTTAAATGAACTGTCTGAACAAGCCAGATATATTTTGAAATATTTTTATTGCTTATGTATAACTTCAAAAGCTTATAAACTACTATTTAATTTGCATGTTAGATTTGCTAGGTATGCAATAGTCTGATGGTTATTGAATGCCCAGGTTGTAGCTGGAGGACTTTAATTCCATAACCAGCCATTAAAACTTTGTTGTTTACCTAAAAATCTGTGGTATGTAAAGTCCTCTCTCCGGCTGTTTCTTAGGTGTAGCGATTCTGGACGATTTTCTCCTCCGTGTTATGATACAAATATATAAAGAATACTCTTCCTTCGGACGTTGGAAATTGAGTAAAAAATATCGGATTTATTTATTATTATTATTTTTTTAATTAGGCGACACAATTGCAAATGTATAACTGTCCAGATGATTAGGGAAATTCCAACAACTTCTTTGATATAAATTCAGTCTTATTTTTTTTTCCTTTCCCGATCTTCTAAGTGTCGTATACCTAAATTTAAAAGTAATCGTTATTTAGTGGCTGTTTAATTAGTAAAGGACCTTTATTAACAAAGAGGTTTCATTTTTCTTCTCCTTTTTAAGATAAAGTGTTTATAACTTAGATTTATTTACTTACCATCAGTTCATACTTTTTTTAAAAAAAGGCTACTTCACTCACGCGAAAACATCTGCTCGCTAATTTTATTCCTATGGGAAATTTTTTTTAAAATGTCTCGTTTGCATTTCAATATTGCTGGGCAACATATAACTATGATATGTTCCCGCACCATGTTGGTGAAATCAAAGTAAAATTGCGTAATTTGTTATTTCTGTTTGTATAAATATTTTTTTATAAAATATAATTATGAGTGTAAAATTATAATGTTTATATATTTAAGTAAAATAAGAGTGTAAGTTCATACAAAAATTATTAAGTTGATTTTAAATAGTAAATATATATTTTTAAAAATTGTTGTATTGTAAAATGAATGTATAATATTGAATGGAGTTCGGATCTCAGACAACAACAATACGCAGACGCCATGGTGTCGTTTTATGACAAGCCAATGGAAAGTGGTGTATAATTAGAAGTCGTAAAATCATAAAAACGTTGGAATCAATTTATGGCCTCAATAAAAGTGTTGGGATAAATTTATGACTTTTCAGACCACCCAAACTTTAAGGCAGATAATAATATTAAAGTATATGTTAGGGGCCGTTTGCAGACTGCTAGCTAATAGGCCTATCGAAGTATAATAAAAAATCTTCTCACATCCAATAACAGTGGACTAGACAAAAATAGCTCCACCCACTGCAGGAACTGGTGTGCAAGAAGAATAAGTTTTAAAAAAAGATAGTCTGAAAAAAGATGTAGAGGATGCAAGAGCTCTCCTGAAAGCCCGTGCAATGAGTCCCGCAAGCCCTAGTAAAGCCCAGGCGAGATGGACCTAGCGGAGCGAGCCTAATCCAGCCTAATCAAGCCTAATTGAGGATGTCTTCCTGAGGTACCTATCGGAGTGAGCCTAAACAAGCCAAATTGAGGATGCGTTCCTGATGACACATTGCCATGATCCTAAGCAACGCAACAACTCGGAATTTGACAAATAAAGGCCACCATCCCATATATTAAAAGAAGGTACTATTTTACACATTTTCTTTTACCACATAAGTTCATATGAATAATCTTAAAAAATACTTTTCTGATATTTTATGGTAGAGAGTTATCTGAGATCCGACCAAACCAATAATTAAATAAGATTAAGGTAATTTTAAAAATGAAAGAGAGTATTTCTTTTAGCAAAAAGAAACAATTATAATAATTAGAGTACGTGAAAATATTGTCTTTTTTTTAAAAAAAGATTAAACATACTTAAAATAATGAGAAGCAAACAAAAGTGTTGCTTTCTATTTTTTGAATTATTATTATGTTTTTCTGTAAATAGATTTGTTCAATGTAAATAAATTATTTAATCAAGTTTTAAAAAGTTTCTGTAATTATTTAATTAATAATATTTAAAGTGTGTCAATTCATTTTTTTTACAGCTTAAATTTTAGTTTAATTCATAAGTGGAAGAGTTCATCTAAATAAATCACAACGCAAACTCTTAATTTTATTCGTAATTATTCAAATTTAATAATTACTTTTTGACGCGAATTATAATTTAATTTTATTAATGCTTCGCGTTGCTCTTCTACTAGAATGTAGGTAAATACGATCACTTATATTATTTAAATTTATCTAGGGTATATAAAACTATATACCAATTTGCTATGAGGTTGCTTGGATGATTTGGACCAATTAACAATTTTGAATATATTTAATAAAAAAATAAACAGGTGTAATTATCTGTCCAGCATCCCCCCTTCATAGTACAAATGGCGCCGTGACTCAGGAACGTTCATTAAGTACAATGGTGCTCTGACTCAGGAACGATCATCTGAGGTAATTAGATAGTACAATGGTGCTATGACTCAGGAACGTTCATCTGAGGTCATTAGAAATAATAATAATAATAATAATAATAATAATAATAAAGGAAAATAAATTTAAGTATTATTTTAATGTCACAATTTTAAAGATATTGTAGGTATGTAAGTTTAATTGATTAAAATTTTATTAAAATTAATTTTATTATTGTAACAATACTGACACACATATAATAATTTTATATAAATAAAATGAATAATATATGTTAGTAAAAAACAAAAAGGAAATAAAAAAAATAATTCTGGGATTTATAATAGGTAAATTTAGGAATTACAATTTTGTTTTTTTTTTCTCTTGTGGTTGGATCTCAGTTACCATTGAAAAATAATGGCATTCACATCACAGATGACACATTTGTAAAAATAATTTTTTCTTATATAATGTATAAATAATAATAATAAGAAGAATAATAAGTAAAATTTTATAATATGTCTGATATAAAAATGATTGAAATGTCAATAGATCACGATTTTTGAAATTGTATCACCTTGATACAAAAGAAAATTTATGAGTCGTACTACAAAGTAGTAGTACAATATTTACAAAAAAAAAAAAAAAAATAAGATTGTTTTTTCTGTAGAAAAAGACAGATATTTTTCTGTTAAATGAAATTATGTTGTTTTTTATATATACGTGTATTATAAATATTTTAGGGGTGTTGCGTTGTCGGTGAGACTGCAGGTTCGGTAAATTCAAATTATTTCATAGTGCTTCGAAGAATAAAAACGTCTTCATAACTTAGTTCTAATATATTGTAAATAAAATTCGTAACTTGAATAAGTAAACACACTCTACAGTTCAAATTAAACTTCTTTCTTAAAAAACAACTATGTACATTTTATTTACAAATATATAGGTATATTAATATTATTATTACTCTCATTTGAGAGTTCCATTATTACCGTCAGACCGGTTCAAAACAAACTTTACATCTACATTGAAAAGAAAATCGGAAAACAATAAAAAGGGGGTTGCCACAATGCCGACTAACAGAAAATGGCAAGCATCGCCAAGTTGGCATTCTCAACATCCTGCCCCGGGCTGAACACTTAGTTCAGCATCTATATTAAACAATTTAATAAACATAAGAATATACTTACATACATGACAAATTTTCAGATACATACTTACATACAGCTACAGATATAAAAGCAAAAATAATAAGAATGCTGCAATCTACGAAAGAAAATAAAACACATGAATTGTATGAAAATTAAACAATAATAAGGGTAAATATGAGTAACAAAACAAATTAAATGTTCGATAATAGTTCTTAATTTTAGTGTAAGAGTTTTAGTGTCTTTTAGTCCACTAAGTCCAATTCAAGATTATATAGCAATTGCACAGGTCGTTTAAGATCGCCTTTTGCAGTCTGTAATACACATGATCTGATTTTCGAGTCACGACCAAATATGAGTTCTTTAACACGACCACACTTCCACATATGTTTTGGGAGCTTTTCATCATGAATTATCACTATATCGTTAACTTTGAACTGAGGCGATGAATTTATGTTTTTTACTTGAAAAGCAGATCTAAGTTCTAACAAATATTCGTTTCTCCACCTTTTCCAAAAGTGGTCAGTAATTTGTTGCTTATATTTATATTTTCTCGTCAACAAAATCTTATTGGATTTCTCTTGCGTACAGACTGGTAATCCATAAGAAGGTAAGGACATTAATCGTTTACCAACTAAAAAATGAGATGGCGTTAAAGGTGATGGTTCAGCATTATCGACACCAGAGGTTTCAAAAACTGGTGTTTTGATGATTCTATCTTTCGGTAAAGGTGCTATTTCCACCTTTCCAGGAATGGCATTAAGTTTTCGACATATCATACACGATCTTAAGACGGATTTTACAAATCTTCTTCCCTTTAATATAAAATACCTTTCACGAAGGTGAGCTAAAGTGACAGCTACACCAAAATGGTACATTCTTTCATGAGCATCCTTAATTAGTAATTTTACAAAATAAGATTTATTAGGAAGTATCCACGGATGTTTTTCCTGCTCTGTAACTTCAGAAAACTGAAGTCTTCCGGATAAAACAAGTAAGTCATTTTCATCGAATTGTGGATTAAGGTTGTACAAAGAAGAATCTTTATTAAGTGGTTTTTTTTGTTTAAGTGCTTCTATTTCAACTTTAAATGAAGTTTCCTGAGTTTGTTTAATCCAGTATTTTTCTGCTGTTTCTATTTCTGAGGTAGTTAAAGGTCCTAAAATTTTAGGGTTTTTCGAATTGGCATTATGAATAAAACGCATTATCCAAGCAGTAATATTATATACGCGATTTAAACTACTGAACTTTGCCATATCAAATACTGGCTTAGGAATAGAGTTTGATTCGTTACACAATAATGTTAAATTTGGTTTTGCTTTCATTTCATTAAAAGCTTCGGGAACCATTTCTATAGCCTTTTTTGAAGGCCACATATCTTCTGATAGTGATAACCAAGGTGGGCCGCACCACCATACATTATTACCCATTAACTTCGATAAGTTTTCCCCTCGCGTAAACAGATCTGCAGGGTTTTCTTTTCCGGGACAATAATTCCAGTCCTTTGGATCTGTCAATGACTGAATTTCGGTTACACGATTGGAAATAAAGGGTTTCCAGTTTGTAGTAGAACTCCTAATCCACCAAATAGTTATCTCTGAGTCCGACCATAACTTTATATTTAAATTCGAAATATGTAATTTTTGTTTTAAATATTTCCACATTCTAGCGGCAACTACTGCACTGATCAATTCCAGCCGTGGAATAGTTAACTTCTTGAGGGGGGCTATTCTACATTTACTCCAAACAAAACTAGTTTGAATTTCGCCAGTTAATGAAATGGAACGCAAATAAGCAACTGCTCCATACCCTTTGGGACTAGCATCACAGAATATGTGAATTTGTGAATTTTCAGAAATGTTCATCATATTAGGAAAATATTTTCGGGTTATTTCAAATGTGCGTAAATGTACAACTTCTGAACACCAAGTGTTCCACTCGCATTTCAAATCTTCAGGTAATTTATTGTCCCACTCTAAACCTCTTTGCCATGTTTCTTGCAACAAGGCTTTAATACGTATTACAAATGGATTCACAAATCCTAATGGATCATAAATTTTCAGTAACATTTTAAGAACTGTTCGCTTCGTGGGATCATCGATGTAATATTTTTCAAAGGGCTGCGCATCTAACATCAAAATATCAGATTCAGTATTCCATATCAGTCCAAGCACTTTTAAGATACTACCTGTGTTTTCCTCACTTATACCTAAGTTACCAGATTCCCACATTTCCCTAAGTTTAATAGAATTTGTTTTTAATTTCCTCAAATTCATCCCAGCTTCTTTAAGAATTTCAGAAGCTGTAATTGATAAATAATAAGCTTCGTTATCTAAATCTGATCCGGAAATTAAATCATCGACATAGAGGGAATTATCTAACATATATACAACATTTGGATGTTGATCTCGATATTTCTTTATATGATGTTTAATTGTGGCAGCCAAAATAAATGGTGAGCATGTAACGCCAAATGGTACACGTCTAAATCTTAAAATTTTGAAAAAGTTGTTTGTGTCATTATCAAACCAAAGAAATTTAAGGTAATCTCGGTCTTCTTCAGCTACAGAAATTTGAAGAAAGGCCTTTTCAATATCTGCACAAAACGCAGTATTGAATTTCCTGAAATTAATAATAATTTCTAATAAATCGGGGTTCAAATTTGGGCCACCGTACAAACAATCATTTAATGATTTGCTATTTTCTTTTGAGGAAGCATCAAATACCATTCTAACTTTAGTTGTGGGTTTATCATCTCGCAAGACAGGTCGGTGGGGCATAAAATAACCGCTATTTACAGTTTTATTAGAACATGCTTCCACTATGTTATTTAATTCCTGTTCAATCACAATTTCTTTATATTTCTGCAATAATTCCTTATCTTTAAGCAATTTTCGATTTAAGTTAATAAATCGGTTTCTAGCATTGTTATAATTACTTCCTAAATCTCTTCTATCATCTTTCCATAACAATTTAGCTTCGTATCGGTGCTCAAGAAAATGCAAATTGTTTTCGAATTTTTCGATTATCTCTTTATCTAATTCAGAAATATTTTCTTCAGTGTTCATCCCTAAAGTTTCTAACTCCCACAATGTTTTCAAATCATTTTGAATAGGTTTCATAACCTGAGTGGACAAGACCCCAGCTTGCTTACTCTCACTATTTTTATTTACGTCAATTGTCCCGCAGAGGGAATGCCCAAATAAATTTTCACAGACGAACAATGATTTATTTATGGGGTATGTTTTGTCATTAATTTGATATAAATAATCAGCTCCTATTAATATATCAACATCACTATTTTCCAAATGTTCCCACGTGTCAAGACGAAATTTGGAAAGTTTTCTCTTAATTTTGATTGGAAGAGGAGGAATTTGTATCAAAGAATTAGTTATTAGCGGTGTGACTAATGCTTCAATTATTATACTACGTTTTCTATTCGTCAAGTGAATTAGCTTTAGCTTAACGACATCATAACATCGTTCTTCAGATTTTCTCGAACCGAAAGTATAGACAATTAATTTTTCCTTTCTAATGATCTCAGGTTTTAATTTTGAAACTAAATTTTCTGTAATAAAAGTTCGATGACTAGCAGAGTCAAATAAACAAAGAGCAGTTTCTGAATTTTCACCCGCTTCCACTTTTACATGAATTGTTTGCAATATTACTTCTCTACTGATATTATTTATATTGCCTTTGCAATGATATACGGAGGAAATAATGCTACCTGAATTTTTTGATTCTTCTGTTTTTTTATTAGAATTACAAAGTATAGTATGATGATATGTTTTACCACACACTTTGCAATTTTCATTCGAAATTTTACAAAAATTCGCGATGTGAAATTTACGGAAGCATTTAAAGCACCTTCCTTCCCTTTTTAATTTTTCTCGCATTTCCGGAATGGTGAAAGACTTACACTTTTCAGTATCGTGATCAGTTTGATTACAAAATATGCAGTTATTTTTAATATTTGTGGTTAAGGCAGAAGCTGATGGAATGAATTTTTTATAATTTTTCTTATAATTTTCCTGCTTCTCAGGGATTTTTTCAAAATGGTTTAATTGGACAGTGGTCTCGCGAGATTCAATTTCATCTTTAATGAAATTTATCAGCTCATTAACATCCCAGTCAGTGTTTTTAATTCGTTTTCTATTAAATTCTAGTGCAATATCTGATGGAATAAGTTTCAGGAGAATCGGACATAACAATTGCCCATATGAACCTGAGGCAACACCTAAAGAATTAAGATTTCTTATTTGAATTTCGCATTCATCATACAAATCTCTAAAAGCCTTAATGTTACTAGAATTTCGTACTGGTTTCAAATTTAGCAGTTTAGTCATGTGACTATTTATTACCAGGTCATTACGACCAAAACGATTTTTCAATAATTCTATAGCATGAGCATAATTTTCCTTAGTCAGCGAAAAGCCTGCTATAGTATTTGCAGCACTTCCGCCCAAAAGTGACTTTAAGTAGGAAAATTTATCAGTCGGAGTTAAATGTTCATTATTGTCAATCGCATTCGAAAACTGACTCCAAAATTCGAGCCATAAACACGAATCACCATAATATTTAGATATATTAAGTTTAGGAAGTTTAATCAAATTTTGATTCAGAATTTTCTGACTTTTTAGTAGAGAACTATTGTTGCTACTACTATCACTTTCAATGTCTGAAGAATCTTGTTTAGTTTCAGGAGTAACTGTGTTATCATTTAAAAATTTGGAAATTTTATATTTCCATTCAATAATATTCTCATTATAAGATTCCGATTTCTCGATTTCTTTTTCAAATTCAGTACTTGGAACCAGTGGTTCAATTTCAGAATTTAATGATTTTAAAGTTTTCATTTTGTCATTCAATTGCTGTTTCAAAAGATCCAGCTGTGATTTTCTATTCTCAAGCTCTAATTCTTGTGTATTATCTAATAAATCCCTTATTTTATCAAATATTTTTGTTGTTTGACTACGAATCGTAGCTCTTTTTTTTTTCAATGTTTCGAAATCCATCATAAAATAAAGAATTCAATTTATTCAATACAGTTCAGTTAATAAATATATTCATAATTCTACTTATTCAATATAATTTAATCTGAGGTACTTACCTCAATCGATGATGAAATCCAGACATCCTGGAGCTTTGACGCCAGAAAAATGTTGCGTTGTCGGTGAGACTGCAGGTTCGGTAAATTCAAATTATTTCATAGTGCTTCGAAGAATAAAAACGTCTTCATAACTTAGTTCTAATATATTGTAAATAAAATTCGTAACTTGAATAAGTAAACACACTCTACAGTTCAAATTAAACTTCTTTCTTAAAAAACAACTATGTACATTTTATTTACAAATATATAGGTATATTAATATTATTATTACTCTCATTTGAGAGTTCCATTATTACCGTCAGACCGGTTCAAAACAAACTTTACATCTACATTGAAAAGAAAATCGGAAAACAATAAAAAGGGGGTTGCCACAATGCCGACTAACAGAAAATGGCAAGCATCGCCAAGTTGGCATTCTCAACAAGGGGTATTTATGTGTGTAAAAGAATAATCTACAAAACAACTTCATCTCCTAAGAAATTTTTTTTTAAATTTTAGTGTTGTTGTTTTTATGTATTTATGCAATTTAGAATATTTTCATACATATGTTGTAATATAGAGAAAATAGTATGAGATGCAAAATATTCTTTTAAGAGGTATAGGATCTATTTTGAATTGATATTTTGAAAAAGTATACATTGATTACTAATACTTGTTAAAAATGACTCAGACGCTGGATATAGATACACGTATTAAGTTAGTGTCACCATTTGACAATAAAAAGAACAAAAACATTATATTTTTCTTAGAGGAATTTGATAATATTTTCAATTCGACAGATATACAGGAAGAAACTAAATTATTAATTTTAAAGGCTAAAATTACTGGGGACGCAAAACATATTTTAAGTAAACAGATTGAAACATATAACGAGACCAATTATAATTTATTTAAAAATAATTTGGTGGAGTTATTTGGTACAAAACTAAGCTTCCTTAATGCTCAGAGCAATTTCCTAAATTTAAAACAGGCCGCAAGTCAAACGATAGAGGATTTCATTTTGGAATTTAAAAAGGGTGTAAAATCTTATATCGAAAGTGCAGGCGAAAATGTGGATAATAAGGAAGAGAATTTTATCGAAATCTTAAAAATGTCGAATTTTTTAAATTCAATTAGACAGGATATTGCACTAGATGTGCGTAAAAATGCGCCCAGGTCCTTCAAGGAGGCATGCGAGTTAGCAAAACTTATGGAAAGTGCGTATAATGAATCAAAGTTTGAGGAAATTAACGCAATAAATAAAGAAAACAAAGATCTTTATGAGAACATTATAGAATCAAGTAAGCAAAACAAAGAGCTAATCGAGAAATTAAAAGGGGAGATTGAAAAACTAAAAAAATCAAAGAAAAAAAATCATGCAATTAGAGATGATAGTGTTCCGCGGAATAAGAAACTCTTTAATAAACACAATAATTATCAGGGTCCCCATTTCAATAACAATTTTCATTATAATGATTATGAACGATATTATAATGATTACTACAATTCCTTTAATTACCCGACGCATTATGGGATGTATGATTATTCACAACCTAACTGGAATTCGGGAAATAGGGATTTTGGATATATTCCTGAGAATTATGAGCAAAATGGTTACCAATGTGAAAAGCGCAAAAAGAAAAAAAAATGGGCGAAGAAAACAGCGAAATCGGATCAAGATTCGGGATTTTCAGAGACGGAAATCGATAAAATAAATAAAACAATCGCAAATATAACAAATGCAGACAAAGATAGTCTGCCAATTATATCACTAAGTATACAGGGCGTAGAAATACAAGCGTTACTGGATACCGGAGCTGCTGTATCCCTTTTATCACCCTCCTTATTCAAAAAAATTAAAGATACAAACGTCAAAATCAAATATTTGGGCAATCAGATCCAAATTAAAACTTTAACAAATTCAAAGATTTTTTGTAAACAATGTGTAAAATTAACTTTTCGATTAAAAGGTATATTCACAACAGGCACATTTTATGTCACTAATGATGATTTTGATAGGCAGTACCAAATGTTATTAGGGTACGATTATCTCAAAGAAAATCATATGATTTTGGATTTATGCAATAAAACATTAAAATTTAAAAATCAACAAATTAAATTAAACGTTGCAAGTGAAGTAAATAATTATGAAGTGAATAACATTACGCCATGTAATTCAGGGGAACATTCAAATAAAAGTATGTTTGCCATTACTAAAAATAGAATTTTTCTCCAACCTGAAGAATCGAAAATTGTAAAATTAAAATGCCCAGAGGATATAAATATGTCAGATATAATTATTTTTGACCCCATTCAAGAAAATAGTAAATTTTCATGCGAGACTTCGTTACACGAAGTTCAAAAAAATAATAACATAAATATTATAATAAAGAATAAACTGTTAGAAAAGTTAATTATTCAGAAAGGAACTAAAATGGGGGAAATTATAACGAACTTTGAGTGCAAGCAAGATGACTCAACTGATAATATAGAGAAAGGGACATTTTATGAAATAAATAATTTAAATATAGAAGATGTAAGAAAATTGCGAGAAGCAGAAATTAAAGAGACGGATTTCGATTTAAGCCATTTATCAGAGGAAGTACAACAAAAATTTCGAAAAATTTTAATGGGCAATGTTCATGCATTTTCAAAAAGTTATCAAACATTGGGGCAATCAGCGTTTGTTGCACCAAGTTTTCAATTGAATCATGAATTCCCGGTACAAGCTAAGCCATATAAATTGCCTCAGGCAGTAAGACAGTATGCGAAAAGGGAAATCGAACAACTGTTACAGGCTAAAATTATAGAGAAGACTGACTCCGAATATGCTTTTCCAGTTATTTTCGTTAGAAAGAAAAATCCGAGTAATAACCCGAATGCAGAACCCAAGTTTAGAATGGCAACGGACCTAAGACTATTAAACCAAATTTTACAACCTTATACTTATCCGATGCCGGACGTAAAAGACTTATTACAAAAAATAAGCGGTAAAAAATACTATACGGTGCTAGACTTACATAGTGCCTTTTTCCAGATAAATTTAAAACCAGAAGATTGCAAAAAATTAGCATTTGTTACGGAATTTGGAAAACATATGCCACTTCGTTTATCTTTTGGCACACGAAATTCTAGCGCAATTTTTGCAGAAGTAATCGATAAAATTCTGGGACATTTTGACAAAAGCAAAGTATCATACTACATTGATGATGTGTTGATATCTGCAAATACAATAGCAGAGATGACGAAAACCTTAGAAGAAGTTCTACAGGTATTAATAAATCACAACATGACAATCGAACCTTCAAAAATGCAAATTTGCAAAGCAGAAATAGAATTCCTAGGATTTAGGGTGAATCAAATGGGATATTCTCCATCTCAAAAGAATATTGAAAAAGTAAAAAATTTAGTCAGACCAAAATCGAAAAAGGGGGTCAGATCTTTATTGGGCTTAGCGAATTATTTTCGGACGCTAATACCCAACTATTCCGACAAAGTTAACCCTTTAATAGAGCTGACTAAAGATAAAGTTAAATTTAAGTGGAGTCCAGAAGCAGAAAAAGCTTTCCTGATAATTCAGGAAGAAATTGTACAAAAACCAACGCTCAGACCCCCCGATTTTAACAAGGAATTTTTCTTATTCACGGATGGGAGCAAAGTTGCAATTTCAGGTGTTCTAGCTCAAGAAAAGGATGGTCATTTGCTACCTGTTGAATTTTTCGGGAGAAAACTTAGAGAACCGGAAAAAAATTATCCGAGTATTAAATTTGAGTTATTAGCAGTGCATGAAGCAATTATGCATTTTAAATATATGCTTTCAGGTAGAAGATTTACTGTGTTAACTGATTCGAAAGCACTAACTCAGCATTTACATTTACAAGATAAATCGGAAATTATAAACAGATGGGTAGCAGATTTACAAGACTTTAATTTCGACTTCGAATTCGTCGAAGGGATTAACAATCCAGCAGACTATTTGAGCAGGAATTTAGATAATCTTACAACAGACAGAGAACTCCAAAATAATTTGTTTGCAAGTAACGTAGCACTTACAGACGAAAATATTAAATCGGAGCAATATGCAGACGAAAAATTAAAAATTATAATAAATAAAATCGAAAAAGACAAAAATAATAGAAGCACGAAGAGATTTGCTTTAAATCACAATAAATTATTAATTTTGAAACCTGGTTCAGATAAAAAGGAGCTTTTAATTACCCCGGATTCATTAAAAATTGCAGCCATAGAAGAAGCTCATAAAGCGCATTTCGGATTTCAAAAAACTTATGATAATGTGAAAACAAGGCTTTTTTGGCACGGAATGTACAAAGACATTAAACAGTATTGTGCAAATTGTGTGCAGTGCCTCACATCTAAACAACACACAACAATAAAAGTCCCTGTTAAAAAAATGGTGAAAGATCACGAAGTCGGTACAGTCCTGCATGCTGACGTCATTGGACCTTTAAACCTCACGTTAAGGAAAAACAGATACATTTTAATTATAATTGATTCGACATCGAGATTCCTGGAAGCTGTTCCCCTACGAAACGTAGAGTCACAGACTATATTAAATGTACTAAATAAATATTTTGCAAATTATGGGATGTGTAAAGAAATTATCTTTGATAATGCAAAATATTTACGTAGCGAAATTACGAAAGAATATTTGGAATCTTTAAACATACAAAGGAAATTTGTGAGTGTATACCGTGCGCAAGGAAATGGACTTTGTGAAGTTACCAATAAAATATTAAAAACATCAATTGTAGCTATGTCGAAACGCACTACGGAATGGGACATAAGACTGGATTTTTTTAAACTAGCGTATAATTCCTCGAAACACCGCGCTACGGGATATAGTCCCTCACTGCTATTTTTCGCAAGGGAAATAAAAAATCCCTTCACAGCCCATATTCCTTCTGAGGAAATATATACCCACTCTTATGTTAAAAGCAGAATACAGCATATGAAGGAAATCAAAATTCAATCCCTTGCAAACCAGGAGAAAATAATGCAAGAATATATAGATGAAGAGGCATACGAAAAAGTAAAGGATTTAAATTTGGGTCAAACAGTATATCTAAAATGTATTGGAAAACCAGGCGCATTAGAGCCAAAATTTCAAGGACCCTACGAAGTTACTAAAAAGTTTAGAAACTTTAATTATTTATTACAATATGTTCCAGATAAATCAATAGAGCCGATCAAACGACATATGGATCAGCTGTACGCTCCGAAATACGCAACAGGTCATACAGAGGCGGAAATTACGAATTTACAAGGGTCTCAGAAAAAAATTAAGGGTGAGAAAAATTACAAAAATAAATGTGACATTTGTAAAAGAAAATCGCACTTAACTGAAAATTGTTGGTTCAAATTGAACAAAAATACGAGTCAAAAGGGTGACAAACTTACTAAGAATTATTATAAAAAAAATAATAAATATTCTGAGAATATAGACCCATATTTACAGTATCAAACAGATCATTATGATCAAAATATGTCGTTATATGGTTATACACCATATACAAACTTATACGGGGATGTTATACAAGATCATTACCCTTTCCCCCCTCCCCAAGAGTATCCATGGTATATGAATTGGTATTAAAAATAAATCAAAATGCATAATTAATCGAATTTCAAAATTTAAAAAATTTTTCAAAATTTAAAAATAAATTTTTCTTTAAAAAAAAAAAAAAAATTGAAACAGAATTAATAACTTGCCTTTTTAAAATTCAAAATAATAATAAGAAAGGATAGGAACATGGGAACGCCAATTTGTCTCAGGGTTACAATATTGAGCAAATGTGCAGGGCGCACCCGAAAACATACTTATAAAATTATGTAATGTGCTTCACAAAACTTCAATGGAGCAGTGAAATATTTCGCTCCAGGCATAAGTTATATATTTTTTTTTTTTCGAATATGAATTAGAAAATATAAAATCTTAACAAAGCCAAATAACATTAAAACTTAATTAATTTCATAGTAAATAATGTTGGAGTAATTTTCAAAAAAAAAAAAAAAAAAAAAAAAAGAGAATTTTTCTGTCTTCTATAAGGGTAGCCTTTGCTAATAGCCTTACAATTTAGATGACAAAATTTCAGAATTACTCTTTAAAATGAGTAGGTGTAAGCTATAGGTTCAGGGTAGTTAGAACAGCTTTATAGCATACTCATATATATATTTTTTTTATATAAATATATGGTTGACAAGGAATAAATTATTAGTGCACTCTATATTAGGATAGCGGTCAGCTATAAGCCTAAATATAATAAAATATACAAAAAGTGCTAAGATTTATTCCGGTAGTTCAAGTACAACTTATATGCTAAAGTCTAGAATTTAGACAGCAGGGATAAGTTTTATGAACAAAAGTGTTATAAAAAAAAATTAAAAAAAAAGGATTTTGGTGTAGCACATTGGTTTTTTAAAAAAAAAAAAAACACATATATGTATAACAATGGACAAGGCAAGTTATTTCAACATGATTGCACACAAAAATAATAGTAAAAATACACAAATAAATAATTGAAGTAAAATTAAAATTTTCTCACCAAAGGCTTTCTGTATAGGGTACAATTTTGGCCTACGGCTGGATATGCACCAACACCAACAAAATATTTGTAGAAAATTTATCAATTCACAGATACATCAATATATGGTCCACCTAGGCATAAATTTCAGGATTCTTGGCTGAAAAAGGAATCGAAGAAAAAATTAAGTATGGTATAATTACTAGATGTTATGCTCAGAAACAATAAAATTAGTAATATTATATTGTAAAAAGCAGCATTTTGAGTTTTCTTGAGGAAAATTTTTGATTTTTAGGTTTTACACATTTATGGAGTGTCTAGCTCAGTGTATAGTTCCTAGATTTAATAAAAAAAAATAATAAATAAAAATATAAGTTCGTGTTGTTTTCAAAATAAAATAACAAAAGGTATAGCAATTAGCATTTACAGTTAAAATTTATGGAATTTTCATCAAAATTAACATTAGACAAACATAGTTTATATTATATTTAACTTGATAAGCTAATTTACTTTTATTAACGGTATTCAATTAGAATTAAAGTAGGCTTAAATTCAAGTTAAATTAATTAATAACATTGTTGTAGTGTAAAATTTTACGTAAGACTATTATATTTTTATTGTATATATAAAAATATGCGAATTTAACAATTAATAAAATGTATTAGCAAAATTATTTAATATAAATATTAAATGACATCTTGCTAAAATCAGCTAGACATTAGATTTTTTTTTTTTAAATAAAATATTTTATAAATTTATGTTAGTTTAGAATTTAAGCATTTTTTTTTCTCTTTACTTTCCCTTAGAATTAAATGCAATTCTAAATTTAACACATATAAATATACATAGTATTGATAAATTTGAGGGTGTGAGTTCATAAATTTTTTTTTTTATATAATTTGGCCAATTTAACATAAGAAAACAAAATAAATAAATAAATATATTTATATATATTGGCCTTAATTTTATTAAAATATGTAGTATGGCTTAATAAATTTATTTACTTAATTTTTTTTTTATAGTACGTACAGTAATTATTTTAAAAACTTGATCTATAAAAAAAATTGGATGTGGTTGTTTGTGAGTATACAAAGATTTTTTCTGCTGGCAGAAGTTCTTTGGTCCGGCCGGGTACTCATAGAGGGCTGCATACGATTTTACGTAGTAATTATCATTTACTTTTTTTTTTTTTAAATTATACAAGTGTATTAAGTACATTTTTTTTTATAATTAAATAATAATTATTAATGTTGGATCAATAATAATAATTTATTATCTTTTATTTTAAACATATCATTAAATTCTAGATAGTAGAATTCACATACGGAATGTTAATGATAAATAAAATTTTGAATAAATAATTTTTTATTTCATTCAGTAAATAAATAAATATGAAAATTTAACAATCTTTTAAGATAGAATTGTTGGCTAAATAAATAATAATTTAAGACAAAAAAATTGTTCTCTTCTTCGTCAATGGCATTTTCTGACAACACTATTTAATAGTATTAAATGAAGGTGCATTTTTAAGGTCAGCGTAATGCATATTTTGCATTTTTGAGAGGCCGTAGAAGTCATTTTTCCGTGTTGTTTACATTTTAATAGTAAACAATATCATGAATCAAAATTTGTGTTTGTTAAAAAGGTCTAAAAATATACAATGTAATCAGTTAAAGAAAATTATATGCATTTTTTTTTTTTTTTAATCCTGAAAGGCAATTTGGGTTAGATTTAAACCTGGATGCATAAAAAGGCCACCCTCGCTTCAGTTCCAGTATGAGGCAGGAGAATGCACATGCTAGAATCGCCATTTTTCCCCTGCAAAATAATAAAAAAAAAAGCAGAAGGTTTACATTAGATACGATACAAATACATACACTGTTTATGCATAGATTATGTTTAAAATTACATACAGGCATGCACAGTGAGTTAAGAAGAAAGTATATCAAGAAATTATACTAATTAATACGGTAATTACAAGCATGAAATGGTTTTAAATACTCACTTTTTGAAGTCGTAAAATTTTGTCACAGCACAAATCACCTCACAGAAAGCGATTAGTAGCTTGACCACCCCCCACTTTTCGGGAGGATCGGCGACGGTCAAAAAACTGGTTTTATTCTCTCCTGCTTCTTCTTTTTTTTTTTTTTTTCTCTCGTATCGGGTAAAGTTGGATTGGAAAGCATTGCGTAATGATATATTAAAGGAGATGAATTAGCTTGTACATTTTGACAGATCATACATGTTTGAAGTAACAAATAAATAAAATAATGTAACAAGTTTGTATATAATATTTTTTCTGATTATAATTTGAATACATCAGATTAATTATGTGAAAATATAACATGTCATATTACAAGCATTGTATTTACTTTTATTCAGTATAAAATGTGTTTTAGATACAACACTGTGTCATAAGGTTGTATGTGATGAAATAATATGTCAAATGCGTATGCCATTATTTTTCTTATAATGAGGTTTATTTCGGCATATTAATTTCAGACAAAATTATAGCTTTGAATGTATTTTGGGCACTTAAACTGTAAAGTTACAAAATTAGTAAACATGTGTGTGGTAAAGAAAAAAGGCTTCGAGAAAGACGTCTGATTGTCAGTACAGAGGTCTTCTATAACTGTGAATGTCAACAGACAACTATGCTATCATGTGTTGAACTTTCTGTTATGAAACAATAGAAGAACTTCTTATAAAATATACCAGAACCATTCATAATTGAACTTTACAGTCTTCGATCAAAAACTGTGTAGATACACAGTCATATGGACACGTACATTCCTTCAAGCTTTAAAAAAAAAAATAAAACCAGCAATCAGTTTTTATTTTTTTTTTCTTCCGATACAGGGAGAGATGCTGGGCAACATATAACTATGATATGTTCCCGCACCATGTTGGTGAAATCAAAGTAAAATTGCGTAATTTGTTATTTCTGTTTGTATAAATATTTTTTTATAAAATATAATTATGAGTGTAAAATTATAATGTTTATATATTTAAGTAAAATAAGAGTGTAAGTTCATACAAAAATTATTAAGTTGATTTTAAATAGTAAATATATATTTTTAAAAATTGTTGTATTGTAAAATGAATGTATAATATTGAATGGAGTTCGGATCTCAGACAACAACAATACGCAGACGCCATGGTGTCGTTTTATGACAAGCCAATGGAAAGTGGTGTATAATTAGAAGTCGTAAAATCATAAAAACGTTGGAATCAATTTATGGCCTCAATAAAAGTGTTGGGATAAATTTATGACTTTTCAGACCACCCAAACTTTAAGGCAGATAATAATATTAAAGTATATGTTAGGGGCCGTTTGCAGACTGCTAGCTAATAGGCCTATCGAAGTATAATAAAAAATCTTCTCACATCCAATAACAGTGGACTAGACAAAAATAGCTCCACCCACTGCAGGAACTGGTGTGCAAGAAGAATAAGTTTTAAAAAAAGATAGTCTGAAAAAAGATGTAGAGGATGCAAGAGCTCTCCTGAAAGCCCGTGCAATGAGTCCCGCAAGCCCTAGTAAAGCCCAGGCGAGATGGACCTAGCGGAGCGAGCCTAATCCAGCCTAATCAAGCCTAATTGAGGATGTCTTCCTGAGGTACCTATCGGAGTGAGCCTAAACAAGCCAAATTGAGGATGCGTTCCTGATGACACATTGCCATGATCCTAAGCAACGCAACAACTCGGAATTTGACAAATAAAGGCCACCATCCCATATATTAAAAGAAGGTACTATTTTACACATTTTCTTTTACCACATAAGTTCATATGAATAATCTTAAAAAATACTTTTCTGATATTTTATGGTAGAGAGTTATCTGAGATCCGACCAAACCAATAATTAAATAAGATTAAGGTAATTTTAAAAATGAAAGAGAGTATTTCTTTTAGCAAAAAGAAACAATTATAATAATTAGAGTACGTGAAAATATTGTCTTTTTTTTAAAAAAAGATTAAACATACTTAAAATAATGAGAAGCAAACAAAAGTGTTGCTTTCTATTTTTTGAATTATTATTATGTTTTTCTGTAAATAGATTTGTTCAATGTAAATAAATTATTTAATCAAGTTTTAAAAAGTTTCTGTAATTATTTAATTAATAATATTTAAAGTGTGTCAATTCATTTTTTTTACAGCTTAAATTTTAGTTTAATTCATAAGTGGAAGAGTTCATCTAAATAAATCACAACGCAAACTCTTAATTTTATTCGTAATTATTCAAATTTAATAATTACTTTTTGACGCGAATTATAATTTAATTTTATTAATGCTTCGCGTTGCTCTTCTACTAGAATGTAGGTAAATACGATCACTTATATTATTTAAATTTATCTAGGGTATATAAAACTATATACCAATTTGCTATGAGGTTGCTTGGATGATTTGGACCAATTAACAATTTTGAATATATTTAATAAAAAAATAAACAGGTGTAATTATCTGTCCAGCAAATATTTTTAAATGTTTTTGCAGTGGATAGCTGAAGTCGATCTCTATAAAGCCCCTCCCACCCCCACCTTTTTTTTTCGATTTTGTTTGCAGATTATTTTTTTTATGAGGATACTTTCACTTTCGAGACCAGTTTCCAAAGTGAAAGTACCGTCATAAAAAAAAAAACCTGTAAACAAAATCACAAAAAGTTAAAAACGGCCTTTGCAGAGATCGACCTCAGCTATGCAATAAAAAAAAAAAAAAAAAAAAAAATTGAAATGCAAACGAGATATTTAAAAAAAAAAATCTCCCACAGGATTAACATTAGCGAGTGGATGTTTTCGCGTGAGTGAAGTAGCCTCTTAACTTTCGTAAGACTAGGATCGTGGTGAATTATTATAGCTATTTAAATACGCCAAAAAAATTTCTTTTTAAAAAGAATCATCATTAATAGCTATTTTTAAAACAAAATTACTTAAAGTGACGTACGTATAGGTATTAGTTGTTTCTGTTACGCAGGGCCGTACTAAAGAGACCGCGGGCCCCGGTTCCCGGTAATAGTTTGAGAATGGGCCCCTTATAAGTATAATACAATAAAACCTGCTTGTACGAAAACGCAAATGACCAATGAAAATTTCTGTTTTATACAAATTGTTAAAGGTATAATTGCATAATATATATATATTCTTTTTTTTAGGGGGGGGGGGGGGTTGGACCAGGATTTTTCCCCATCTGTAGTAGAATTCCGTTATAAATAGGCTTTACTCTTATTACACACACAAAAAAAATTCTGGATAGTACCTTTATTTAAAAACCTATAGTGTATTTGCTTACAATTTTATTATTTTTCTTTTACAGTATTGCAGTTTATGATGCGTTTGTAACACTTTTTGATTTCAAAATTTAAAAAAAAAAATACATTGTAAATTTAATTAAATTTTTATTGAACTCATCAATTAATTTTGAATGAAAAAGTTTAAAGTATGAAAAAACAAAAAAAATGCGAAACCGTAACCTGTGACTCTACCCAACTTTCCACCTGATTAACTGTTTGCGCGTCTGAAATCCGCCACGTCATTAAACACTATTTCACTTTCTTGATATCAAATGAACTTTCAAATATTTGATACATACACAGAAGTATGGGTACTGAGCTATATACACCGAACCTATAATAAAATTTTATTATTTGTGAACTATTTTAATTTAAAATTTTGACGTAAAAAAGTAAGACTCCACTTTTTCAGGTATTAAAAAAAAAAAAAAAAAAAAAAAAGACCGAAGACGGGTGCTTCAGAAGCGTCTGGCCCTGGTAATTTGTACCGACTCTACCCCCGTCTGTACTTCTGTACAAGCCTGCTATTACGTTTATAATAACACTATCACGCAACAAAAATATATCTTCTCCGCGTGGCTAGTCTTGTTGTGGTAAAACATGTTTTTCAGGCATAATTAGGTTTTTAATGCCAAAGTATGGTTCTTGGCTGAAATATCAATTTATCGCCCGATTTTGGAGCTTTTTTTTTTTTTTAAAGGTATCTGACTACTTTTAAAATGCAGTTTTCGACCATATTTTGCATTTTATCTTTATTACATTTTATTAAAGCCAAATTCTTTACCTTCCCAAATCTGTGCTCCTTTTTATTGTACTATAGATAAAAGCTGAGTTATAGTAATTTAAAAACTACTTGAGAGCTGTGAATGAAACCGGAAGTGCCAAACGTTTCAATGGAAACTTTTTTTTTTTTTTTTTTTTTTTTTTTTTCATGCAAAAACTGTCAAAAATTGCCTTCTAAGAAATAAAAGAAAAGGCTATGATTTATACATGCAGCAAATTTCAGATCCGCATAACTGTAAATAATTTTAATAAAACATAAATGTAAGCTTTAAATGCGTTTTATGGGAAATGAACTTTTCAATGAAAATTGCACTCGCAAAACATGATATCTCGAAAAGTTATTGAAATATCATTATGAATTCCAATTGTATATTATTGACCCTGTTGTGTAAGGCGGTGAACTAAACATTTAATTTCAGAATAAATGCCCCCCCCCCTTTTTTTTAAATGCTGTTTTTGTGGAATGGTAACTATGAATTAAAAAAAAAAAAGTTATCATGTAAACAGATGCAATATGCCATAACTCATGAAAAATGTATAATATCTCTTAGCTTTTAGTTTATTTCCTTCACCATTGTCATACAAATTACGTGTAGGCAGAAAATGCATATACAGTGTGTCCACGTATAACCTGACCGACCTTTATTTTCGCAACCGTTGGTGCTAGATGCATACTTCCAAATACAAAAATGGTCAGAATTAAGTGCAGGGTTAAGGTAAGAAAAAGTTTGAAGCGAAAAAACAATTTAGTAAAGAATTACAGAATCTAAATTTTTATACGGTCCCCCGGTCCTATAAATTATATTTAGTAAAATTTCCCTGTTACACTTGTAAGTAAGGCAAAAAAAGTTCCGTCATTCTACGATTAAAATTGACCGAGTAATAGCTGTTTAAATTTGGAGTTTATATTTTGCTGCATATTAGGGGTCATTCTCAAATTTAGTAGAAATGTAATTTCGTCAGATATATTAAAGAAATGATTGAGAGTAAAATTAGCATTGCAATATAAATTTGAAATCTTTAATCATTCTGACATATTACTGCAAAATGTACAATTTGTACTGAACATTATAAGAGGATAAAAATAACAGATTTTTTGTTAAATAAAAGGATGAAAAACAACAGCCTCAATTCTTTACAAAATGATACATATAAAATGCTATTAGATTACACTGTCTTTCAAATTTTGGGTTGTGGCATGTTTTTTAGCTTTTGAAAATTGATTCATGTATATTTTTTAGCACTGAATCCGAAAATGACCTTCATTTTAAACCATCACGTCAGGAATTTCTCAAATCGCAAATTTCAAAGTTAAAAAGCTAAAAGTTAAAAGTGATTCCCCTCCCCTCCCAACCTCATCGGCCCCAAGAACTGTTTAACTGTAAGAAACACAGTATAAGCCAAAAAATCTAATAAATTATTGAATTAAATAAAATTAAACTGAATAAAAAAGTCTTACAGCTATTTTATAGTATCAGATTTTTCGCTATTTTTTAACCTTGAAATTTACGATGTGCGAAAAATCTTGACATGATGCTTAAAAGTGAAGGTAATTTTTTGATTTAGCGTTAAAAAATACATAAAATGAAATTAAAAAAGTTAAAAAATACAACCATCGCAGGTTTATGTTATCTAATCTAAAACTATTTCTTAGACTTCTTGATGGTAATCTATCCGAATTTTTTTGTGTTATCCCCTAATATAAGTATGTATAAGATGGTAAGAGTCGAAAATCATAACAATATTGCATTTTGATCGGATTTGAGTCAGTATGGAAAATTTAACTTTGATCGGACATTTAACAGTAAGTTAAAGTTCGAGTACAAATTTTAAACTGGAAAGACGATCATTGTAAGTTAAATAAAACCTTATGAAAATAGCATGATTTTAGTTAGAAGAAATCATAGCCTCAAATCCTTACAAAATAAAACATACGTTAAAATACAATTATTTTAACTAATCTGAAACTTAACTATTAAAAGTTAATCGTAATATTTGCACGATTTCTTTCAAAGCGCAGATACCATGAAATAATTTTTAGTACTTCATACACGACCCCTGAAAGCATGGTCGAAAGCATCTCTTTTGATATGCAAAAAAGTGGTATAAGTCATGCATTTCAAAGTTTCATAACTTGGTCAATTTTAATGTTAGATGAATGGGACTTTTTTTGTCTTACTTGTTAGTGTCACAGTAATTTTTTAGTAAATATCACTTATAGAACCGGGGAACCGTATAAAAATTTAAATTTCATAATTTTTTAATAAATATTTTTCCTGACTCAAATCGCTTTAAAAATAATTCTTTGCCTTATTTAAATCATTTTTGTAATTGGAAGTACGCATCTAGGACCAACGGTTGCGAAAATAAAGGTCGGTCAAGTCATACGTGGACACACTGTATATAATGCGGTAGAATTTTCTGCAGAGCGTTTTGCGTATTGGGTTAAGTTTAACTAAATTTTACCATCAATTCCTCAATTTAGCAAAAAGTAATCAATATATGGACTATTTTTTTCTTTTCTTTTGGGTTTCGAGTCACAATCTTTCTAAAAATAAGTACTATAATTAAATGTCTTTAAAAAGTTGCTCCTTACGTAGTCAGATACCTTAATCATTTAAAATTTCAGAGATCAAACCCATCTCATTGTGTTTTTCCTGTACATTTTTAATGTGATATCATGGAAATTTTTATTCTGCTTATTGTGCGAAGATCGAATGTAGGACGTACGGTAGAAGTCTGACGGACCGACATTTTCAAGAACGGGCAAAAAATCAGTGAAATCAAATCTGACTCGATTCAGTTTATACAAAAAAGCCGATATGGAACATTATTCTGCAATTAAAATTCTTTCAAAAGAAGGCTGCATACATACCTATACAAAAATTAAAAAATGGAACATTGCTCAGCTTATATGTACGAAAGGTCGTGGAATACGGAATAACAGCGCTAGTCATATTTTAGACAATTGCATTCAAATGAAGACTTATTAAAAAAAATGTAAATGTACAGATTCACGGTCGTCAATCGCCATATGGCGACTAAATTTTTTGCTGGTGCCACTAACTTTTGGCGTGTAACTCGCCACGTTTTTTCTTTTTTTTTTTTTTTTACTGATCTCATAGAAAAAATAAATGATTGAAGTGTATTTTGATTTATATAGTGCAAAAATAATCTCACACATTCACATTTTTTTTATATGTACTTTTATATGACAAAATCAAAATAAGAAATTTTATTTTCCTACCAACTATCATGATTGCTTAGCTTATATATATATATATATATATATATTTTTTTTTTTTTTTTTTTTTGTAAAAAATATGTATAAGCTAAAATGTATCTTTCCCAACTTTATTTTCTGACTATGCATAGTTTGAAATTAATATAATACTTAACATTTAGGTTTCAAGAATTTTATGATTAAATTAAATAAACACATTTGATGTAATTAGTCTGTGTTTTATTGTACGTGTGTGTATATATCAAATAAAATATATCTCACTTTTAATTCTTGAGTTTTTTTTTTTTTCTCCCCCGAAAACTAAAAGCTATATTTTTTTATGCGTTTCTTTCACGGCCTCTCTATTTTTTGGGTTTAGGAGCCACTAGCTATAGGTCCAGATATTTGTAATCTGCATCTATATTAAAATGAGAGAAAAAGACTGTTAAAAATGATAATTTTTAAAGCTCTGTAAAGGAAAAAAAGTGATTTAAAGAATGTTTTCATAAAATTTAAAAAACAATAACTTGGTAAATAATAATAAAATTTATTTACCAAGTTATTGTTTTTTAAATTTTGCAGAAACATTTCTACCAAGAATAATTTTGAAAATGTCGCCGTTTGTGCGATGAAACGTTCATTAATCTAAATAAAGGTATTTTATCACTTTTATAGCATTTTTTAGCTTAAATATTTTTCTGTTTATAAAATGACGGCTCGCCCCACAGTAGATGGAGCCAATGTATATTGCTGCGGACATTGGTCAAAAATCTACTATTGAATATTTAATAATAACCAATATATAACCAATAAATCGAAAATGTTGCGTATAATAAACAAAATATAAAAGAAAATGAACCCAAATAAACTTTAATTATTTTTTTTCCCTTTAAAAACTAAACGTTATTATATATTACAGTAACATAAACAGTTTTAGTGTTTCGTTCCTCTGACGAAACCCTATCCGTTCCACTCCTCTGTCTGTCTGTCCCAGACCCCGTTCTCAGAAACTATATATGTTGCAGACTTGAAATTTTGCGTACTTGTAGCTGAACACCTCACATCAAATGACAAATCATAAAATTTTGAAAAAGTCTTATATTTACCCCCGTGGGCTTTAACTTGTGTATGTTAAGAAGCCTTTTTTTCTAACTGAGCTCCTAATTAAATTGGAGACGTGAAATTTTGCATACTTATTTATAGCTGAATACTTGCAATCACACGACAAATCCTAAAAGTTTCAAAAAGTTTTATATTTACCCCTCCGGTCTCTAACTTGTGTATTTTAAGCAATTTTTCTAACTCAGCCCCTAATTAAGTTGGCGACTTGAAATTTTGCATACTTATACCTGAACACTTGCGATCACACGAAAAATCATAAAATTTTCAAAAAGTCTTATATTATTTACCCCTCCGGGTTCTAACTTGTGTATTTTAAGCAGTTTTTCTAACCTCCCCCCTTTTCACCCGGAGGGGCTAACTTTTGCCGACACCCCTCACGTGATATATCATTGCACAGCCCTTTGACCACTCTTTCGTATTATGCTCCATAGCCTTAAATATTTTAGTTCCACTTTTTACCACCATTGGATGCCTATATCGGGTGCTATAGGCCCGATCCCCTCTGCTAATATATTTACGGTTAGGTTGTAAAACGGAGTTTCGTTCGGATAGAGGTTTGTTTAGAATAGAGTGCGGCCCTTTGTTGCGAAATGTGGATTTTACAAAAGGATAAAGTGTTTTGAAAGGAATATTAAACGAAACCCTCTGTGCGATCTGTGTGATCAATCACACTTACCCACTTGTTTGATAGATTTTTTATTTTTTTTTTTTAAATTATCAAGTGTATATAACATTCATGTTCAATACTCGATGGAAAAGCTATTACGTTGTGAGGTTTGAATGTATATTTTCTTTTGCGAAATCCTGGTCTGAAATATACGAAAACATATAGGGTAGGCAGGGGGGGGGGGCAAAAACCCGCACCGGCTGATATAATATCAATACAGCATTTTTCAATGTTAAACAGTAGTCAACAGTTAGGCTTCAATCGTACTAGTTATGTGTTGATAACATGCGAAGAAAATTGCATTCCGTGCAGAGGAAATTAGGTACAAGTTTAAATTTTTCATTTTTGGTGTAATATTTTTTAAAAATTCAATTGATTGTTGCGATGATAATACTGCAAATGTCTACAAATCCATAAATTCAGTCAAAAACGGAAACTCTTTAGCTTCTAAATATCTTGTAGTTTACTTCGATTGCATTTTTGTAAACTTTTAGTTGGCTGGTTAAACAAAAAGGGGCTTCTCTCCTTCACTTCGGGTGTTCATTCAAAATTAATGGAAAGTGCTTGTCTTTGCCACCTTGATTAGCAACGTAAATAGTTATAAGTTTTTACTTGTTTTTAATTTTCACCTTTTTTTTTAAAATTTATTATCACATATTTGCATTATTGCTATTTATTTTGAATTTGTAAGTAGTGAAAGTAAAAAAAATGAATGCAATGAATTTTTGCCACCCTAAGCCTAAGCTCAATGGTTTTCGTAAAAAGCCATGTACAATTATTAGCATATGCTCGGGCCAGGTCTGGGATCGGGCAGTCTTCCTACCGATATGGCGGCATTCTCTTTAAAGAGACCCGAGTGCAAGAAAAGTTTTGCAGCCCAAAATTACTTCAAAGAGGAAAAGGAGTATGTTATTCACATTAAATATTCCCAAAATCGCGAGTGTTTCGTGCAAGCCAAACTTTTGGTGGTCCTAATTTTATTTTTCAGTGTTAAAAACAACAAAAAAAAGTATATTTTATTAGTCTTTTCGTTGACTCTATAAAGGTGAGACTGAAGTGCACTCCTCCTAGCGCTAGTCCCGGAAATAGTATGTTGATCAGATATGGTGTTGTCATATATTGCAATTGATTGGTATGAATTACAAAATATTCTCTGTAGAAAATAATGCATTTAGCATTACAGAGTAAAATTACAGAATAAGTTACAGAGTAAAATTACAAAATAAGTTACAGACTAAAAATGAAGTTTATGGCACATATTTTTTCTGCATAAAACATGAGTCAGAATTTTCTTGAGGTGTCGAAGGAGGTTTTCAGCCTATGCAAATAACGAGCTTGCATGATTTCCTCCCGTTGCTAAAAAAAAAAAGAAGAAGAAAGAGAGGTCATCCTTTTCCCTTTTACTACTGAACTTCGGTAGTTCTGCCATATTATAAAAATAATCGAATTACAGTGTTGAAAAGAAAAATCCAGTACTCACCGTGCAGATATAAGAGGAATTTACGAGCGGAAATGGGTGATGATTATTTTAGATCACTCCCTATATTTTCCTGCAAAGTTAGTCGTAAATTGGAATCTTCGTTCATACACTTGTTATAATGAGCTACTTTCTTCTTTCTGATGATAACGGTTGTTTACATATTGCACTTACGTAATTTCCGTTACTTACAGTGATTTAATGATCTGAAGAAGACACACATTTTTATTTATTATCTACACGATTTATTAATGCATATTTACATAGATGGTGTCCAATAACAGGGATCGCAGCATATAGGACAAATTCTATTGTTCTTACCAGTATCTTTTATGAATAATCCTCATGATACGTTCTTATTGCAAATTCTTGTAAAAATGTCTCTTGAAGATTATTGATAAAAGATACTGGTAAGAACAATAAAATTTGTCCTATATGCTGCGACCCCTGCAATAACCATAATATACAAACAAAAGTTTCAGGAAGTTCTTTACGGTTATTTAGATAAAAATATGTGTATTCAAGTTTAACTCAATGTTTGTTTTTATAGGACCGACTAGAATAATAACTGAGAATAAATATGGATTCAGATTAATTTTCCCGATAGCCTATTTTTTTAAACACAAACCAAGAATATTAAATCTTTGCAACATAGCTCAGTTATTAAAATTTAGTACTTGTAAAAGACCTAGCACAAAACCAACCTACAAATTACGTATAAATCAAAGGCCAGGAAGCGGAAGGTCTGGCGAGCTATATTAAGGGAGGTCAAAATCCCTCATGGAATGTAGTACCATTGTATATGCATGTATGTTCTTGTAATAATGAGTAGCCTTATAGTAAGTCCTTATTTAAAATATATATATATATATATATAAGAAATAACTATCCGTGTCAATATTAGGTCTCGAGATGAAGAGAGAATTGCAGTGTTGCCAATTCAGCAACTTTTCTTTTCATTAAAATATCTGCCACTATTTCTGAATACTAAAATTAACCTTATTTAATAATCAGTGCCATTATAGTGGATATTTGATTGAAATATCTAACACTATTTCGGAATAGTAATATTCATCATCTTTAATCTGTTATTTAAAAAGCCGTTTATTATATACGGAAATAGAGGTAGATACACGAATGCAAAAATCCGCTAAATTGACAGCACGGGAAGACAGAGAAAGAATTTAGTCTGAAGGCAGAAATCTGCTAAATTGACAACACGGGAAGACAAAGAAGGAATTCAATCTGAATACAGAAATCCGCTAAATTGACAAACCGAAAGTATAGCATATTAAGCGGGGTCGCGCAATAACCGTTCTCATATTAAACGTGATTTTTTTTGGCGGTATTCAAGGGACTAGAAAAACTTCGCGTATTAAGCGGGATCGCGTCTTAACCGGGTCCAACTGTATATTTATTTAAAAATGCAACGTTAATCATTTGTGAGTCATAATTTTTCATAAACTCACGTTCAAGGGCCGCCCTTTAAGCTTTTACCGAGCTTTACATTTCTTAACTATGCTTCAAATATATTTTTTAAACTTATTATTCGCTTTTTAAACTTTATCATTTTCTATAATTTTAGCCTGTTATTGTATTTTTATGTATTCTCTCACTTACTTATTATACCATCTCTTTTATAAAATATTATTCTTTAATTTTAACTTAAAACCTTTACATAGGTTATAAATTACAATTAGACTTTTTATTTTTCAATGGCTCACAAGTAATAAGGCAATCCTCTATAGATTGAGAGTAAAGTTGCGGCCAACTCTGAAGCCCCTCAAAGACTGTACACTGTTAAGCACTGTTAAGACTGACTTTCAATCTCCTACCCCCTTTTCCTCTAAAATTTATTTCGAGTTAAATTTTAATTGGTCGTTCATAAGATTTTTATAGATTCTTGTTCAGATTTTAATTAAGTGATTTCAGCTTTTCTTTGTGACAAAACTATTATAATTTTGATTATTAGTTTTTTTTTTTTTTTTTTTTTTTTTTTTTTTTTTTTTTTAAGGATTGTGACTTAAAAAAGCTTGAAAGTAGATTTCTGCATTTAGACATCCATATATATAGATTTCAGCAATTGTGTTATCATTAAGTCCAAAATAAATCATAGATTAAACGTCTTAAATTTTCTAATATATTAGCATCATTAGAAACAAACGCTGTCTTAAAGGTTAATATGAAATTATAACTTAAAATATGTGAACGGTTCGGTTATAACAGCGCCTACCATGAAAGATTGAATGAACTATATTTAATTTGAGAGCATGCATTCATACAGCAATAAAGTTATATATAGTTATTTATTGCATTTTTTTTTTATGTGTTATTTTTATTGTTGATATATCTCAGCAGTGTATACAATCAATCAATAAAATGTTTTTCTTCTTTTAGAAATTAAAAATATAATGTTATTATTTTTTTAATTTTAATTTTAATTGAGAATTAATTAATTAATTAATTGATAATTAATTTTAATTCGAGATTGTTTGACTTTTGAGATGTGTATGAATGTGAAATTTTCAAATTGATCGAACGATGGCAAGTTTGTTAAATATTCAATCAAAATTTCGACCTGAACAGCATGTCCATAAAAAGAATTATTATTATTATTTTAAGTAGCTTTGTAATGATAATAATAAAATCAGAGATTAAGTTCAGGGCCGTAGCCTCTGAAATTTTATAGACCTATGTTTATTTATCGAAAAAATTTAAAATACTTCACTTTAAGAAATTTTCACAACCAGTGTTGAATTCAGACGCTTTTCTCCGAGGGGGCATTATAGAGTTCCGGGGGAGGGGGGATTGCACTTTTTGACCATTGAAAACACAAAATCTCCCCTGGGCCATCCCCTGAATTCAACACTGTTCACAACGTTAACTAACTCACTACATTACTTATTGAATACGCACCGACTTCGCGAGGACAAAATAGCCAGTGACAATGATTCTACCACTAATTTTGATTTATTTATTTATTTTTGCTCTGTTTGATCACTGTGATTAATGAAGACAAAAGTAATATTTTAAGTCGCCAACTATGGTACAGTTTATTACAGGGTTCGTTGATATATATCAATGGATATATATCTTGATATATATCCAATACTTGGACTTTGAAGAGAGTCTTTTGCAGAGTTCCTGGAGCTAAGCATCTTACCTCTAATAGAGAAATGGACATGTGGAAAAATATAAAAACATAGCCGATGTCTGACTAAACCAGAACGCCAGAAACGCGGGAAAGAGGGAGTCCCCAGATGATAAACCAAAAAGGCCCTTTTAAGGCACCATACATTATAAATACATAAAAAAATACAACAAAAGAATAAAGATAAGAAATAAAATAAATATATAAGAATGAGCAAAAAGAGAATAAAAATAAAATATTTACAAAAAAATATACAAAGTGAACACTGACCGTAATGAACATTCAGGAAGGTGAGCCCTATCAAATCAGGGAGAAACTGAGAAATTATCCCGGGTCGATGTTTTCGGCTTGATGAATCGTAGCTCTTGGCCTACGCCAACGGGCACGTTCGTCGTAAGCAGAAATATTATGCAGTTCTGGATTTTGGATGTTAGGAATTTTGTCAAAGAACTTAACAGCTTGCTTTTGAATTGTAGATCGAATTGGAAGAGTGCTAAGATCGTGATGTATAACAGTATTACGCCGATACCAAGGTGCACGACAAATACCCCTAAGGGTCTTATTCTGAACAATTTGAATTTTCTGAAGGTTGGTATTCGCTGCAGAACCCCAGATCTGCGCACAATAGAGAAGAATGGGACGTAACACTGAGTTATAGAGCAGCAACTTGTTTCCCATACTCATCTCATTACTGTACAGGAGATGGGCAAGATCATTTTTGGCTTTATAAAACTTTGGACGCTATAGTCGATGTGCTTGCGCCAAGTGAGAGTACTATCTAAGAAAACACCCAGATATTTGACTTCCCGTCTGAAACTGAGATAGGAACCATCGAGATAGAGTTGTGGAGGAGGTGTGCGCTCACGGGTGAAGATGACTGCCTGTGACTTACTGGAATTAATTTTGATGTGCCAATTAGTGAAAAATTTTTCAAGTGTGTTAACGTGTTGTTGAAGATGGTCGTGCATAATAAGGCAGTCTTTGTCACGAGCCAACACTGTAGTGTCGTCCGCATATATAGCCAACAAAGTATGAGGAGAGGTGGGGATGTCAGAAATAAAGACCTTGTAGAGCCAGGGACCCAATTTAGAGCTTTGTGGCACACCCACATTAATCGGGCGATGTGTTGAAAATATGTTGGTGTAGCGGACGCAGAATGTTCTGCTACGAAGGTACTTGAGAATAAACAAAATATATGCAGTAGGAACTTTAAGTTTAATAAGTTTATGTATGAGACCCATAATCCAAACAGTGTCAAAAGCCTTCACAACATCAATGAAGAGTGAGCCAACATACTCCGAGCTGTCCAGTCCATCATGGATGAACTCAACCACCCGAAGCAGCTGGTGTGCGGTGGAGTGTTCAGGCCTAAAGCCAAATTGTTCTGGAATGTCAGGAATAAAATTTTGAAGGAAAAATATGTTCGGTAACCTTACTCAGAAGAGGAAGCAAACTCACGGGTCTGTAACTCTTAGCTAGAGAAGGATCCTCTCCGGGTTTCTTAATTGGAACAATAACAGCTTTCTTCCAAGTAGTGGGAAAATGATGAAACTTAAACATAGCATTGATAAGAGTGGCTAGATGATCAGCATACTTAAGTGGGAGATTTTTGAGAGCCGAATTGGTGATCCCATCAATCCCAGGGGCCTTTCTATTGGGGAGATTTTTGATCACTGAAATGACCTCATCGGTAGTGGTCGGTTCGATCGATCTAACAGGCACATGGTCCAAAAACCTGCTAACAGTATGCTCAACACGATCAATAGTGTCCGCATTAAATACGTCACTATGAGGTTGAAATTGTCGTTCATACTGATCTGCAATCACCTCTACTTTTTCTTTGTCGATGCATTTACTACCAGCATCCGTATGAAGAGGGGGGATGGGGGTGAAAGGTTTCCTAACTCTCTTCAGATAATTCTACAGGGAGTTATCCGTAGGAGTCAGGGAGGTAATAAAATCAGTCCATTTATTAGATTTAAAACTTTTAATATCCCTCTTAATGATAGCATTAAGACGGTTAAGATCAGAACGAATGCTGGGGTCCCTGCTGGCTTGCCACAATCGCCGAAGGCGATTACACTGTCTGATTTTAGATTTAATTTCAAAAGGAAGAGATTGAAAATTTTGCGTGGCCTGGTGACATTTAGATGCCTCCAGAGAATTTTGGATTAATTTGGTTAAATTGGTGACAGCCATGTCAATATTCTCGACAGAATTTAATTCGCCAAAAGGGGTGGGAGCATCATTGATTGCATTGGTAAAGGATTGCCAATCATAAACATAAGGAGAAATAATAGTAGGTAGGGAAGGATTGCAATCAATGCTAATTTGAATCGGGAGGTGATCCGATGTGAGCGCCGAAATAGGGGTAATGACAAAAGGGTAGTGGATATTGTTTAGCAGTGCCAGATCAATCGTAGTACCATTTCCCAAAGGGCCAAAACGAGTGGGGGAAGTAGGTGCAGCAATTTCTATACCATTATTTGTACAGAAATTATGAAGGGTTTCCCCTAACGAATCCTTGTTGCTATTGGGACACCAACTGGGATGATGGGCATTAAAATCACCTGCAAGGATAACATTATCATCCAGCCTGAATAACTTACTAAGGTCTGAGGGTAAATCCAAATGGTTCGAAACCCGGAGATAAATGGAGGAGACAACAAAAGAATTTTGATTATCTAAATAAATTTTAACGTTTGTATTCTCAAGAAGATTGAGAGACAAGGAGGGAATTTGAGCGTGAGTGACCCTTCTACTCACGAAAATAGCAGTCCCGCCATACGGCGAAATTCCAGTACCATCTGTACGTGGAGTGAAGTAAGATTTAAAATTTTGAATGTTGAGGTTCCTAAAAGAAGTACAACGAACCTCCTGTACAAGAATGAGATCCACAGGGTTGTCAATAATAAAATCCCTGAGCTCATCGAGCTTCGATCTGAGGCCATTAGCATTCCAAAAAAGAATTTTGAAAACCCCCATAATTATTTGTTTTTGTCAGAGCTTTTCATACTCGTTAGGCTATCAGCATTAAATATTGTAAGAATTTCAGAGACATTTTTGTTCGTAACAATTTTTTGAAGTCTTTCCAAAAGAGTACAGAATTTGGTCAATTTATCAAACATAATATCAAAATTTTCAGGATTAGTCATAATAAAATTCAGAAGATTAGATTGATCAATCGATGAATTAATAGCATTATTAACATTATTTGATGAAGACATAGCACGAGAATAAGATTTAGTATTAGTATTAGTATTATTTACACTTTTAAATATAGGTACATTAACATTAGAAACATTTGAAACACCTGGCTTATTTACAGTAGGAAGAGCTTGCCCAGTAGTGGCAGATTGAGGGTTAACACTATCAGAGACAGCGATGACCACCTCGGGAACTCAGCTTTCGCTTTAGAGTGTTTGTGCAATCCCGAGGGGTAGACCACATCCACTCCTCCCGACTCTCAACCAGAGTCTGAGAGGGAGCGTCGGGTCCCTGATCAAGCTGCTGAGATTTATTTCGGTTACTGTGAGATTTACAATTACAATCACAATTGGTTACCCAATTTTTCTGGGCGAACCGAAGATTTCACATCGAGATATATGACTGTATGTAGTGATTACATGAGGATCATTTCACCTAATGTGATTGCATAATTGTTTACAATTTTCTTGGATATATATACGTCACAGTACATTTAACACACAATATTTAATATGACAATTAGAAACACATTACAACACAATATCAAACACCTACTATTTACATGACTGTGTGTAGTGATTACATGAGGATCATTTGAATGTGATTGCATAATTATTTACATTTTTCATGGAATTGCAGGGATTTCACAGTACATTAAACACACTATATTGAACATCACAATTAGAAACACATTACAACACACCTACTATTTACAATTTGCGCATACAAGAGTTTGGAGAGATGCACAAGATAAAAATTCAAAAGTGATAGAAGTTTCTGGCACCCGCTAATAACCCGTTTCTCCCTCCATGCTACACCCTAGTGATGGAGTCGGACTAGAATGGCTCTGGATTTGAAAAGATGTACTCGTTTGTTTCTATAAACCTCATGCATTGTATGATCTTGTTGAGTAGTTGTGGTTTCTCTTTTACATCCCGCCACCAACTTGCTAAATTCATACGTGTGTGTTTTTTGAGATGATAATGCGATGTTAATGTACAGTATAATACATAGTGTAACGATGTTGACGGCAAGCCACAAATGCATAGTGGGGAGTCTCTTTTGTTAATTTTGTATAAGTGTTCCTGAAAGGGGCCGTGATTTGTTAAAAATATGTGTAAGTATCTGTTGTTTACGAAATACTTGTGGTCAACCAATGGCAAGAATTCCTTCGTATATCGGCCTGTGTCTGAATCCGTCCAGCCACTATCAGAGACATTAGCAACAGCATTAGAGAAAGATAAATTTTTAACAACAGGTTTCGCTTTGAAACCCTGATGATGTTTACGAAAGGTGGAAACACGACCATTTCGCATGTTCTTGGGGTTTTTCATACACCCACCAACATTTGCCGTATGATTTTCCCCACAATTAGCACACTTAATCCCTGCTCTGTCCGTCACCTGGCATTGCTTAACATTATGCTCTCCTGAGCATTTAAGACATACTGGCTTCAAAAAACAGCACTTACTTGAGTGGTTATACTTTTGACAGTTATAACACTGCTTTGCCCCCTTAAATTTGTAAGCTTCGACCTTGATGAAGAAACCCATCAGGTTCCTCATTTCGAAAATATGCTTGAATTGGTCATTAACGAAAACGTCGACCAGGTAAATGGGCATGGGAAGCTTGGTCCGGAAATTTTTGAGTTGTGATACTTTATGAACACTATACCCCAGGGCACTTAGTTCACCCTTAATATCTACAATGTCGAAATCTATGGGTATACCCTTAATAAGCACCTTCCTAGGTCGTTCATTTTTCAATTTCATGCCAAAAAATTCAATTTTTTGTTCAGACAAATAATTTTGGATTTTTCTGTAGATTTCTACAGTACTAGGAAAGAATTTTATCAAGTTATCTTGCACTTTTTTGTAGACTTTGCAATGTGCTAAATTGTCTATATCATCTGAAATTTTTTTCCAATTTTGTGTTTTCACATAAAATGGCTCAGGCCTAGGTTCTTTAGGGACTGTATGTGGAACCTCAGTCGTTCGGTCAGTGATATTGTTCTGAGCATTGCTGAGTTTCTCAAACTGATTGCTTAAGGCAATCGGATTAGTAATTTTGGGTTTAATTACCTTAGCCGTTTTTGATGGGGTCTTAAAACCGTCATCAGAATCAAGAGGTCTCTTAGCACCGGCAGCCGGAGCTTGCATAGCCGGGTAAGAAGCTTCAACACTCTTAAGATAAGTATAAAGACCAAGTAAATTATCCTTAATTAAAACTAATTGATTGGGTTCCCTCTTATCGGCATATGTTAAAAATAAATTCCACATACCATCTATGGCGCTGAAGAAATTTTGTCTGGTCAGGTCAGCACCTCCAGAAATCAGAGTGGCAAGATCCTTTAGGGTACTTAGCACGGAGATTCCAACATCCCCTTCAGAGAAATCATCATAACAGCACTCAATCCATTCGTTGAGTTGCTTAAATTCATCACCAAAAATGACAGTCAATGGTTTACAGCTATTATCTGTACTTTCCTCCATCGCCGACATCGTACTCTTACGGAAAACACAATTCTAAAAAGAACAGATTTACTCGCAAAAGGATGAAAATCACATTCTGCTGTCGAAGCTAGCATACGACCATTAAATAATACGAAGCTTGAGAATTATGTAATGACTATTTATTTACATTTATTAAATAGCCATCGCAACATCACGCTAACAATAATGGCGACACGTGAACGCTAGACAGAACTCATATATGTATATCCAATATTTATTTTCCAAATATCAAGATTTTTGATATTTTCATATTACTTGCTATTTATTTTTAAAATATCAAGATTGTTTATATTATTTATATTTGATATTTATTTTCAAATATGACTGCGCAAGATACTTTGGATATTTTCAATCAAAACAAGTGTAAATTAATTATTCAACTGTTATTGACTGTGTCATTCTGTAGATAAAGAACTTTTGTCTCTGGCATTACCCCCACCCCGTCATCGGAATATTTTTTTTTTTATACCTACTGGTTATAATTGTATGCCATTTTTATAATGAAATACAAAGTTGTATTTGGCGAAAAAATTTCTGTTAAAAGAAATTTTATGGCCAATATTCCTGGGATGCTATTTTCACAGGTAAAAATACCCCGAACTCAATTTATGTATGGTGAAGTTAAAAAGTATCATAAGTCTCAACATAAATTGTCAGTGTTATAAAAATAGAAGGATTGAGGAAATTCTGTTTACATTTTAGCAACATTGTTTTTTGTTCCTTGATATTTTAAAATTATTTTTTAGCACTATAAATTTTCCCAAAATATTTTTAAAAGGGTACCAATTGCCATAATTATACAGAAGTCATTAGTTGTGGCTTGATCAGCATATTCAGCGCTGAGTTTGTTTGCATTTATTGCTCATATTTAATGAGGGAAAAATACATTAGTGAAAATTTTGAATTGTTAATTATTACTTGACAGATTTTTATGGTTATCCAGTTTGTTCTGCGCCAGATTATCATTATAATAAGGATTTTTATATTATTAGTCGTTTAGATTTTAATATCTTTCTCTTTTTTTACAGCCGCTGTTTTGCATATGGACGTAGGTCATTACGTTGACAACATGAGCTATGGATCAGGCTCCCAGGGACCAAGTGCTGATTACTGTCATCTTATGGCAGAACTTAGTAAGTTAGTTAATCCTCGTATTATTTAATTATACTAAAAAAAAAAAAAGAAATATTGTAACCCTTTAATGCATGGTGTTATAATATTTTTCAATGTACCATTAAATGCTGTACATACTTACCACGAGTCTGTCCAAAAATTTTCCCCAGGGTCCTGTTTTTGTGAAATTGTGAACAATATACAACATACAGTTTTTTATATTTGTGAAAAATGCAGTGCAGTTACAATTTTGTGAATTTGAAATGTTCTTTATATTCAGGTTCATTTTTAGGAAGATATATGTACATAAAACACGTATTTTCTCTTTATATATGTAAAAGTGACTTTTAAATGTTTAAATTTGTAAAAGGTTCAGTTTAAAGATGAAAACGTTTTGTGAAAGACCTATTTTTAAGAGAAAGAATTTTGTGAAGGATCTTATTTTAAGGTGAAAAGTTTTGTGAAGGGTCCTTTAAAGGATTCAATTTCTTCAACTGCCTTCTTCCCTGCTTACCCATGTTCCAACTACGCTAGGGATAACGAATGTAATGATATCGGTTGCATTTACTTGACGGCATTGCTACAGGAATGTAGTGTAGGGTATACGCCGTATACCCTCTGGACTTTTTTAAGGAAAACCATATACTTTCTGTTTCTCAAGAAAGCTATAGTATATATACACTAGGGTGTACTCTCTGCCTTGAGCGTATACTCTCTGCTTAGAACATATACTCTCTGCTTTTTTTATGACTACACCACTGCATTGCTATCCTAAATATTGCATTATTTCACAATAACATAATTAGAGAGAATTAAGTGTTAGAAGCATGATTTCTTCTATTCTTATTTATAAATAATAATAAAAAGTGTAAATTTAACAAAAGGTATCTAGTAAATAATAAATTATAGGGTTTTTATTGATTCTGTTGTTCTGTACCATATATGTCACACTGTTTCGAATAGATAAACTGTATTTTGTGCAACTTATGTCATGAATCATAAAATTCAAAATTTCAATTTAAAACTTGACGTAATATTTTTTAATATACACGTTATATGTAATATCATTGCAAAAGCATACTTTAATTTTCAGAGTTGAGAAAAAAATTCTACAATATTTCTATGAGTATTTCAACAGTAAGAATCAAAACGTGGATTGTTCAAAAGTACTAGAAACGTGAAGACTTGGGATTATATTTTAAGTTAAATTACTTGATCAGTGCAGCTGAAGAAAGAAAATAATTATGTGTTGACTCTGAATCGAGAGCAATGAGTTAGTAGTTATGCAAGAAAAGATAGTCAAAAGGAGACAGATTACCCAGAATTTGTCTTTTTATATTTAGATCGTTATGTGAAAGGACCCCCCCCCCCAACCACCTTAATGAAATTGAGTAATGATTTTTTTCCCTTAGTTAAAAGATAAAATAACATAAGTTAACAAATAAAAAATTAGCTCTACTGTAATGAAACTGAATGGTGATTTTTTGTTGCGTAATTAACACAAAATAGGTCTACCTCTAAAATTAGTGAAGTTAATAAGTTAGTGAAAAGTATAAATCATGTATTTCAACATAATAATCTAATATATATGGCTGCCTACATGAGAAGATATCCTTTAATCAAGACTTTGATTCTGAAAAGTTCAAACTTATATTTATTTATGTTAATCAGTTGAAAAATTCATTTGATGCCGTGTCTTGCTGTGTTAAAGACATAGAAGAAGTAAGGTTAATCTGCAAAATTTAATTGAATAAATAAAATTATTTAAAAATATTGTAAATATGTAGAGTTTTAGCAGGAAAAATATTGTACAATATGAATTATTTAAAGTTTTGCAGAGTTATTAAAATAAATATAATTGGATGCATTTAAATGGAAAAAATATTATAAAATACAAAACTTATCCCCCCTCCCCTCTTTTGACAAATTTTGCTTTTTGTAATTAATTTGAGGATTAGAGAGATTAATTTATTTGTTCACTTATTCGTTTCATGTTTATTTTTCACTACAGTTTTGGACACAATGTTCGGATTTGTTATATGATGCTAGTATATATGTACATTATGTATGTACATTTTGCATGTACATTTTATTTAACATTACAATGTTTTGCATTTTTCAGAGGCTCAAAATTTTGATGTTATGAAATTTTCATCATACCGTACAGCTTGCAAACTCAGGTTTATTCAGAAAAGAATAAGTTGTAAGTGAATCTTCTCTGATATTTATATTTAACTTTTCTGAAATTAGAACTTCATTTAAAAAAAAGATTCATTTTAAAACTAAATTGCCACTTTATTTTATATATCTCTTCCTACTATGTACCTCAGAGGCATCATTTAGGGAGGGCTGGATAGGAGATATGCCCCCTCCCCCTTCTGAGTCTAATATATTTTTATCATTATGTGTTTATTTTTCTTCTTATTATTAGTTATGCTTTTATTCGTTTTATCAATCTATAATAATAAATATATTAATAATTACTAAAGATGGGAGGATTGGACTTTGTGCTGATATATAAAGAAATAATGGACAACGTTAAATAGCACAAATACAAAAATGTGTATAAAAGGATGCATACAGCTGTTTCAGAACTTCTAAAGCTCAATCATCAGTGCAAAATTTAAAAATTAAAGTTTAAAACATAGAAATATGAGAGTTAAAAATTAAAAGTTTAAAACATAGAAATATGAGAGTTAAAAATTAAAAGTTTAAAAACATAGAAATATGAGAGCTAGAGAGGCCCACCTCACAGCTCGTGGTCTTAGATGAAGTAACGGAGAGCATTCAAAAACAACAGTGGAGTAAATTGTTCCCACACACATGAAGAGACCAATGAAAAGCACTTAGCCATTCTGTAAGATCCCAAGCAGAAAGGAGAAAAGGGGGTGGAGGGGGGAGAGGGAGAGAGAAAATTAAAGAAATAGCCAAACTTTGGGTGTACTGGACTTATCATTAACCAAGCTGTTAAGAGTTCTTCCATATATGATAAGCTTCCCAGAAAACTAGATTGCAAATTGATGAGCATTTCTGAATTATTGAACCTTCGGGAAAATTAAAAATTGGGATTGTTAGACCACTATAAATAATTGCATGGAATTATAACAATAAAGATATTCCTTTGAAAATATGTATGAAAAATCAACGCAAGTTCATTTCATATGGACAGAAAACTGAGATTTTTGTCTGAAGAAAGAATTTTGCTCCCGCTTATTATATTACAGAACCTAGTTGCATGGCAACCTGTTGTGCTGCTTTTCAAATGTGTGAGATCATTCAATTCTTTTGGGGAAAGTAAAATCTAACTTCGTTGTAAATTTAAAAAGGAATTATAGTATTAATATTTTATTAAATACAGTATTTCAAATTAATAAATTATATTTACAATTTAAGTCAAATCTTTCCCAATAAAAATGTACATATTCCGTAACTTTATTTGCCAAAAGATTCTCGTTCTACCAAGATTTAGCTTCAAATTTCGGATTTATGAACTAAAATAAATACTTAAAGAAATATAATTTATCGCGCTGAAACATTTTGTTTTTAACGCCCTTGTGAAAAGTTTTAATTGCCATCCTAAGGAAATAAATAGTTCAGAATCTGTTTTTCTACTTTAATTACAAAAGCTACGATGGGTTCGACTGACGATTTTTTGCTTTCTAGAATAAACCAATTCATGAAGCTTGAATATGTGAAAATAAGTTTGTTTTTTATAGAAATTTTCTAGAAAAATATACAATTCAATCACAATATTATTTTCACTATCTATGATTCAAAGTTAAGTTCAATTTGAAAATGATGTCTAAACAAAGAAATCTAATAATCCTTATCATTTTCCTTTTTTCTCCCTTTTATCCTCAAAAATGGAGCGATTTAGTTACCATCATTACAGAAATATCATTAAAAATTACGAAAAAAAATAATATCTCAAACAAATTGAAAGTTTAAAATTCTAAGGGCTATATTGAAATCCTCAATTTTTTGATGGCGTAAAAATTGAAAATGTGCGATGTTTAGAAATTAAAAAATTTGCAGTAGCGAAATTTCATCGGCAGGTGTTGCCATCGCAAAATGACGTGGGCACAGGTACATTTGTCCTTTATAATATAGATATAAAAATTATGTTTTTCTCAATTAACGATTGGGAGAAACATAACAAGGACTATAAGGATTTAATCTCATTATCAGCCTGTCTGCTAATTCCGTTCTGCAATGTTAATCTAAATGGCTTAAAAGGAAAAAAAAAATTGTCTTTTTTCTGTATATTCTTAAAGGATGTTTTTTTTTTTTTTATTTATCTTTGCAAAATGTTTCTGAAATGTATATTTAATTTTATATTTCAAATGTTAAAATTTTAGGGAAGATCCCAAGCTGCAAATAAGACTTTAACACGTACAATAAAATATGTAGTTTGGAAATTTTTTTCCAAAGAAAAAGCAAATAAGTATTCTTTTAGAAGGACATACAGAAAAAAAAAAAAAAAAAAAAGTTAAAGATTTTAACTTTTTGATGAGAAAATTGAAAAATTGTAATGCATTCCAAGCACATAGAATTAGCATTGGAGATGGGAATTTGTAGTTTGACATATCAAGCTTTAACTTTCAGTGAAACAGCACCGAAAACTGGCGATATGAAGCAATTAAAATAATAAAACTTTGTAAAAAATCACCATAAAATTAAAACAACACACAGGACGCGTTTCGAGCTAAAAACATAACAGCTCGTCATCAGCTAAGCATACACGTGTCCGAAAACGAACGTTCGTTTTCGGACACGTGTATGCTTAGCTGATGACGAGCTGTTATGTTTTTAGCTCGAAACGCGTCCTGTGTGTTGTTTTAATTTTATGGTGATTTTTTACAAAGTTTTATTATTTTAATTTAATTTTAACTTTCAGTATTCTTTTTTTCTTTTTTTAGTAATATACAGAACTATCCTTTTTATCTCTAATAATTTTATAATATGTAGATACATAATTATACTAATGATAAATACTTTAAGAATTCAAGTAACACAGATTTTCTTGCTTTGAAATTTATAGTGTAACTTTTATTTCAGTACACTCAGTAGACATTTGGAATATTATTGAAGCTTTTCGAGAAAATGGGTTGAATTCCTTGGAACCAAGAATGGAAATAAATATTCCTAGATTAGAAACTCTAGTATCCTCAATTTATTTTCAATTAAATAAGCGCCTTCCTTCAACACAACAAATTGATCTAGATCAGTGTACTTCTCTGTTGCTCAACTGGCTTATGTCTGCTTATGATCAGTAAGTTTTGATTAAGGTATTTGTAATCTGTATTTGTAACATTTTGCTGATGTGTGTTTGCCATGTTGTTGAATGTTTTGTTTAATTTACAATTGTATTTATATGTTTAATATGCAATATCTTAAATTATTATATATGTTTAATATGCAATATCTTAAATTATTATATCTGTATTATAAAGCACAAGATGTCTGTGAGTAATGCTGATGATGTATTGACTGTGGCAATACCTGACCAGTAAATTTGGCTTTTCCTGCAATTCTTTTAACTTTTAAACATAGCGCAATTTAATTTTTTACATTCTTGAATTGGGAAAAAAAGGATTTTTTCAAAATAAATTTGTTTGAAAACTATAGCTCAATTTACTGATTTTTTATGTTTTTTTAAATGATTTTCAAGCATGAATCTTTAAAAAAATTATCTCTATTGCATGCAGCTCAGTTACGAAAGATTAACCCATTTGCACTTAAAACAATATAAATAGTTCAGCATTTGTTTCCTGCTGATATTTCATAATGAATTTTAAACATCATCAATAAAGAAATAATATAAATAAAACACAATTTTAAGAGATATTATTGAACAAATCCCTTAAACTATCCAAATTATTAGATTAAAAAAGGCTGCTGTAAGTAGTGAAATCTTTGCTGATTTCATCAGATATTAGGTCTTGGTGGCTGATAAAAAAGTATTGATTTTATAAATTACAAAATTTTATTTCAATACTTAATAGATATTTTTGATATAAAAATGCTTTTCGGTGATGTTAGGGGATAATTATTAATTTAAAAAAAAATGATTTTTACCCCTATGTTCTGTAACTTAGGAAGACTGGGTTGGATCGCCTAGTTCAGCTATAAATATCTACTATTTCATAAATTATTTATCATCTGTATTGTAAAAGAAAAATATTTGCCGTCTTGTATTATTATCGACATAATTGTGCAGAGTAAAAAGGCACAAATAAAGATAGTTTTCTTTTTTTTTTTTCTATCGATTATCATTAACTTATAGCCGACTTACAAATTTAAAGATTTAAGGGGTATATTTAGTTGAAAAACACAACAACAGCAATAAAACTAAAACAACCTATCAAAATACATATTTGTAAATAGCAATTTTTTTTTATTAATTACAAAATAATTTTATGTAATTTATGTAGTTTTTGAAGCGACTAATTCACTTGATATTGTAGGAAAATTTGTATGTATCTGCTATTACATAAAAAATATTTTAATCATCTACCAAAAATATAAATGTAGTAATAAATAAGTATTGCCCTGAAAATAACCTGCAGAAGTAATAAAAATCTATGATTTTCATCACTTGTCTTGCTTTTCTTTTTACCAGAATCAAAGGGTATTTTTTAATGTCTATTTTGAGATCTCTTAGTTTGATTTTTAATTCATACTGGATTTTTTTCTTTAAATGTGACAACTTGCATATTTATTTATAATGTTATTAGTTGCTTACTTTAAATCTGTTATAAATATTTAGAATTAGATTATTACAAAATAAATATATAAATCAATAATGATTTGAAGTCATTATTGAATATTATTACACCTCTGGTGATATTTTCCTTCTGCATTTCCCTATAATTGTAACATAATAAAATCTTATTTGTGATATTAATGTGATAATTGTAGTTAGAGCTGGATGATATCAGAAATTTAACATCACAATATATCCACGAGTTAATATCGATATTGGTGATATATCATAATAACTACCTTAAACTGTGTAAGAATAGAAATATTGCTAATTTCGGAAAAACAAATGGTACAGTAGCAGCAATTTAAGTACCATCAGATGTAGAAAGCAACGAATCAATGTCTTATACCTATATATGTTCACACAGCATCATTAAAATATGTTTATATATATCTATGCAGAATAGAAATATTTTAGAAAAAGAAACCAATGTTTGATATCTGTTTGCACTTATACCATTTGTTACATAGTATTTTTCATTAAAAATAGTATGTTTTCTTTTCTTCCTACTTTATGGATTATTTATTAATAACATTTTAACTATTTAATTACTTTGCGTATAACTGAGAATATTTAAAAAAAAAAAAAAAAAAACTAAAATAAAATATTCTTAAATTTAGGACAGTGACGATTTTAATATAATTAAAATAAGTAAAAGCAGGGGAAGGACTAAAATTAATTTAATGCCACATGTCATGCTAATATACTTGTAATTAAATAGGTTTCAGCGGATGATAGATGCAGCAGACATGTTGTTTTTCAATCTTTCTCTAAGGAATGAATGGATTATTAATCGAAAAAATTCACTGTATTTATATCTTCTTACTTATTTACTACAAGAAAACAACATTGAAATCTTTAAAAATATATATAAATATTCAAATCACATTTCAGAATAGTTTTGTACTAATGTAAATTTAGTTTTTGATAAATATTCCTTTTAAGCTTAAATATCAAGACAGGATATGTTAAATTCATGCAAGAAAATTTCGCTCTAATGAAAATACAACAAACTATGCAAAAGAAAAAATATCAATACACAATATGAATAAGCATTGTATTCAGTAGCATAGTAGATGTTACAGTCTGGGAAGCTCTTTTAAAAGCAACGAATCATCACAGTGAATGAGTGCTTTGTCCTCGACTTTTCCACAACTTGACGAGGGGAAAAAAAAAAAAAAAAACGTTTATCATTAGTAGACTCTGATTGGCAGCTTGGAAGCCGAACATCCAAGCTGTTGGGCTAAGGACTCAACAATAACCAGCTATATTCTGTATCAACTGGAACTCAGCAATAATCAGAGCTCGTTTGATTATTCATGACATATCAATAGCTGTAGTTATATCAATATGTGTGGACCAATCACAACGGTGAGAGAAGAGAAATACGATAAGTGTTATTCAGTATTACGCAGACAGGCAGTGGAATAAACTCGAAGTTTTCAGCGAAGGAATGTTTCAATAATTGGGATATTTCTAGAGATAATCAGCAAAAAGAAAGATAATCGAGGTAGATTTTCTGTTTTGGAGAAAATGGAGGGTGAAAACATTGTAATTCAATATTGGGCTATGACGGTGTGTGCAAAGCATTATTATTTTATTTGCTTTTGAGATATTCTACGCTCTTTTTTCGATTTTATTGGTATACATCAATAGAGTCAAGGTTTAGATATTGTTAATGCGATATTTAAAAAATATCAATATTTGTCAATATATTGATAAATAATCCAATCCTAATTGTAATAAGTCTGGTATGAATTTATCATTATGGTTTGTTTATACCAACTTTCTCTTTTCAGGGAAGATACTGGTAAAGTTAGATTGTTTTCTATTAAAATTGCCTTAGCTACAATGTGCTCTGGAAAACTGATGGACAAATTAAGGTGTAAGTTTAGTTAAAATTTGTTAATTTTTAATTGAAATGTATTTTGAAATTATAATGATATATTAGCTATTTAACAGTGTGCAGGATATATGACATACCCGGGGAGCATATATTTTTTTATTTTGCCACCAATTCTTGCAAATAATTGTCATCACCTACTTTCATGATAGACTGTTATTAAAAATTCTGCGATAAAATAAGTCAAGTTACTTTTTCGAAAATAGAGGTGACAAATGTAAAAATTGCATGCCCATACCCTAAACGTGTGCTCCCTACTTGAGTCTTTAGTAAAATCTTGAGTTATTTAATATTTCGTGTTACCTAGTCTTGATTTTACCACACATAATTTTTGCTTTGGGAAAAGACTATTGGTATTGAAAATTATAGTTTATTGAGAACTTAAGGCTGTTCACTGATCAAAAGGGACTACTTTCTGACACATTTTAAAATTCATTTTTGTTTGGAAATGCATGAAATTGGCAAGTGCCGTTTTTCTAAAACTATGCAATAGAAAGACACTTTCCATTTTTTGGTAAACACAAAGATCTTTCAGAAAATACTGTCAAACTGGCGATTTGAACCGAATTTCTACATGCAGCACTGCAGAAAAACCTGAAGTCATGTATCCAAAATCATTTATAACTCGATAAGTAATTTATTTATCAAAAAGTGGGAAACTCATTCGATTCCAAATTGCTTCAATAGTCAGGCCTACCAATTTTATGGCTTTACGTTTAAAAATGTGTCAGAAAGTTTCGCGTTGTTGAGCAGGAGGTTTTGAGAACCTTAAGAACTTTGCTTACACTTAAGAATGCTTTTTTGTATACATAAACTTTGTATACAAATTCTCATTTTGTTGAAAAACAGTCATGAGGACAGATTCTCATTTTGCTGAAGAATAATCATGAGGCCAGATTCTCATTTTGCTAAAGAACAGTGATGAGGAATATTTTTTGGGTTTAAAACAGACATGTAATGTGCCTGCCATAAATGGCCAATTGTTATAACCCTATCACTTTCTCCTCATCATGGCTGCCAATTTTAATTTAGGGCTGTCAACCTTTTTGCCTGAAAGTAATTTGTTGCCTAAATTTTACTGGTCAACTTAGCCTTATTTACTTACAAAGCTTCTGTCATTAGATAAGGAAAATTATTGTATTTTAACATAGTGATAGTTGTATAGCCCAAAGGCCAGAGGTTAGGTATCCCTGGTTTAACTCTTTTGTTATGTATTTTTTGCACCTTACTGTAATTGGTTTTTAATATAGAATATTGAATTGATTGAATTTCACATTCAGCACTTGTTTTAAGAATAGTTTAATTTTAATGGCAACAGTAGATGTATGTTATGCGCTGCATAAGTAACTTTGTTAGAAGTGATTGAAAAATGGAGGGGTGGGTAGCAATAGTGGAACTTTCTCTCCTGACAAGAAAGATAATTAAAAAGTCTTTTTTATTAAATTTTTCTAGAATGTATCATTTTATATTAATAAATTCATATTTACTACTACTATATTATATTCTATCTTTAATTCTATCTTTAGTATTTATCTGAAGTGTAGTTCTTTGTTTTTATTTTGTTTTTGGTTTGATGTAGTTATTTTTTTTTCTTGTTTGCTTGTTTTGAGACTTTTATTATTGCTGACTATTTTTTTTTTTTTTTTTAATCAATTGGCTAAATCTGCCACATTTAGGGTACTAGAAAACTTTGAGAAAATGCAGTACAGTATTCTAAAATGACTCTTGTTTTCCTATGCTTTTGATAATAATAAATTGACCGGGGTTTGATCCAGGTAAAATTTGGTGCCTATTTAGGGCACCTCAACAAAAATCCGTTTAATAAAGCCAAGTGCTTTCACAAAATTCCTTTTAATAACACATTACCCTTTACAAAATTCCATTCCATAAAAACATATTCTTCATTAATTATTTTTATTTTGTTAGGTTTTAAAATGTGTAATTAGCAAATAAAACAAGTTCATCGGAAAAGAAAACTTTAGAAAAAGACAGAGTTAATAAATACTTGGTTTGAATTTGAGTAAAAAGTTAGAGTAACAAATCTTTTATTACAATTTATTTTTCTCAAAAATATAATAAATTTTATAAAAATAACTTTCATTTTCCTCAAAATGGGCCCCAAGAAATATCCTGCATCAACCCTTGTTTATAATAAAACCAGCATGATCTGCTCTGTTTTGTTTCTTCATTATTCTATGCTAACTAAAATATCTGATGTCTTCCAAACATAGCTTACTTTGACAATCAGGACTGTACTGTATTCAAAGTTCATCTTTTCTTAACAAGTATTTGTGATTAATATATTATGGTATATATAATTTAAGCATTATCTTTTCTAATCAATTTTCAGATATTTTTTCACTTATTTGTGATAACAATGGTCTCCTGGTGCAAAGCAAATTCGCTGATTTCCTTAGAGAAATTCTTCAAGTTCCTTGTTCAGTTCATGAATCACCTACATTTGGGTATCGTGATAATCTTCCATCAAGTATTATTGATGGGGTATGTATACAAGAGTTATCATGGTGCTTGCTTTTGACGCTTTAATGTAATTGTAATGATTGTTACATTAGATTTTGACATTTTAGCATGAATTTTTTTAATACATAATGTTTATTCTATTCTGTATTTTTAACTTTTCTGTTTGTCAGGAAACATGCGTATCATGTTTCCTGTTTTTTAAAGGTGACATCCCTATTTTGTAATTTTCTCATTTTCCCCCCCTTATATTCAAGCATTTTTCATGTTTTCTTGAATATTTAATAAATAAATACACACACACACACACACACACACACACACCAATACCGTCCTACCCGCCCTCGTCAATAACTAAACTTTTTACCGACGTTTGGAATACCCACTGAAATTTTATTAATAGCATTTAAATATTGTTATAGAATGTTAAGATATGCAAAATATACATATGAACACCAAAAAAATTTCATTCGAAGAAAATTTGTATTTTTTAGAGCGAAAAGTTTGTGGGAGTAAAGTACAATTATTTAGAGTAACTCGAGTGTTACTCGTTTCGAAATTTTACACACTCAACCCGGGTAACTTAATCTCGAACTAAGATGTCCTGGGTGGTTACTCTATTATTCAATGAATTGCCTGACAAAGTGTATAATGTTATTGAAGCGTTTGAAGGACAATGCCAATTTTTCGAAAGGATGTTTTAAGCAATAGGGATGAAATCGTTATGATTTCGAGTTATTCATGCTTAATCATCTGCTATTGTTAATTAAAATAGTACTTAATTGACGCTATTATTAGTTATGGGTAGTAATAAATGATTATTATTGACAAGTAGTAAATAATTGACTTATTGACCGCGGTTAGTTAATGATTAATACGATTTAATTAATGTCGTCTTTGAAAGAAAATTGACTTTTTTTTTAATAAATTTTGTGAATAAATATTAAATTTTGTTTAAAATATTAAAATATATGTCATTGGCTGTAACAAATTCTTTAGGTAAGTCTTTTGAAGACGGTTGCTTGTTTAATTCGGTGCAATAATTGTAGAATGGTGTCTTTTTTATGCGAAATGAAAGGATGCTTCATACGGGGGGGGGGGGGGGGGGGGGGGGGGGGGGCTTTGATGGTTGGTGAAAATATATCGAAAATATAATATTTGCAATGGAGATGAAAGCGTTATGATATAAAGATATTCATGCTTAATAATTTACTTACATTTGATTATGGTACTTAATTGACGCTATTGGTACGTAGAAAAATGTAAGTAATTGGTGAATATTTTTAATTGACAAATGTTAATCTGTAGTAGTTAACCACTGATTAATATTATTTAAATTATGTTACCTATAAATAAAAAAAATAAAGTAACTTATGCAAAAAATATTCTTTTGTTTTTAAATTAGTAAAATATTAATAAACTCGAACAGAATTTTAGCCAGATCTTTTGTTTACAGTTGCTTGCTTAATTTGCTTAATTTCATCATGTCAGGATTTTTCGGAAATCGTAAATTTCAAGGCGAAAAATCTGATACTATAAAATAGATGTAAAGCTTTTTTATTGAGTTTAATTTTATTTAATTCAATAATTTATTCAATTTTTTGGCTTATACTGTGTTTTTTACAGCCAAACAGCTCGGGGTCCGATGACGTTGGGAGGGGAGGGGGGATCAATTTTAACTTTGAGCTTTTTAACTTTGAAATTTGCAATTTGAGAAAAATCCTGACGTGATGGTTTAAAATGAAGGTCATTTTCGGATTCAGCGCTAAAAAATACATAAGAATCAATTTTCAAAAGCTAAAAAACATGGCACAACCCAAAATTTGAAAGACAGTGTAATCTAGCAGCATTTAAAAATAAGTATATTTTTTAAAGAATTAAGGCTGTTGTTTTTCGTCCGTTTATTTAGCAAAAATTCTGTTATTTTTATCTTCTTATATGTTCAGTACAAATTGTATATTTTGCAGTAGTATGTCAGAATGATTAAAGATTTCAAATTTATATTGCAATGCTAATTTTACTTTCAACCATTTCTTTAATATATCTGACGAAATTATATTTCTAGTAAATTTATGAATTACCCCTAATTTGCAGCAAAAATATTCTCCAACTTTAAACAGCTATTACTCGGTCAATTTTAATCTTAGAATAACGGGACTCTTTTTGATTTACTAGTCAATGTAACAGGAAAATTTTACTAAATATAACTTATAGGACCGGGGACCGTATAAAATTTTAGATTCTGTAATTCTTCACTAAATTGTTTTTTCGCTTCAAACTTTTTTTTATCTTAACTCTGAACCTAATTTTGACCACTTTTGTAATCGGAAGTATGCATCTAGGACCAACGGTTGCAAAAATAAAAGTCGGTTAGGTTATACGTGGACACCCTGTATATATATAACGACTTCTGTAAAGATTTCTGCTTAAGTTTCACCCATAGGTTTAACATTTTCTTTCAAGTTTCTCTGTGTGACTTGTATAAGCTCTTAAGAAAATTATTGTTAAATTTTTTATTATTTGTTTTTTTTTCTGGTAAAATTTTTTTTAAATGATACATGATTTTATTATATATTCAGATAAACTTCAACTTTAAAAATAAATATTAGAAAATCGACAGTTTTTCTTGTGCTTGTCGACATGCATCGATTATCTAACGAATGTTTAAATATGTGTAACAGATAAAGCGAAACATAATGATAAAGGAATACGACATTTTAAATTATTATTATTTTTATTAATACAATTAAAGGGTTTATTTATTTTCTTTCAAAAAAAAAATGTAAGAATATTTTCAACTTTATCATATTCTGAGTAAAAAGTTCAGAAATAAAAGGATTATCAGAAATGGAACCGATTCATTAGGACGCTACTTCAGTCAAGCGAAAAGATCCGCTCGCTAATGCTAATCCTATGAGCGAAATTTATAAATGTATCTCGTTCGCATTTCAATATTTTTAAATGATTTTTTTTTTTTTTTTTTTTTTCATTGGGTATCTCAAATCGATCTGTACAAAGACAGTTTTTTACTTTTTCGATTTTGTTTACAGGTATTTTTAATAAGGACACTTTCATTTTCGGAACCAGTTTTGAAAATGAAAGCATCCTCATAAAAAAAGAAGAAAAAGGAAAGTGCGCAGTTAAACTGATGGCATTGAGCTCACAGGCTATTCACACTAATTGTTATTATAGTCTTATTTCAAAGAATAATGCCCCTAAAAAAATAAATGAAGAGGGATTAGACCAGTTTCCCCCCTATATACTTAACCAATGAACCTCCAAATCAAATGAAGGAAGCGCCATATCGGAATAAACTGGTATATCAAATTTGAAGTAAATTGAATAATTCTGCATGAAAAACCCATTTATCTAATTAAGGGGTGACTAGCCTCCGTCCCCTTTTATACTTAATCAATAATCCTCCAAATCTAATCAAGGCACCTTCTTAACATAATATACCGGTATATGAACTTTGGAGCTAATCGAATAACTCTGCATAAAAAACTCATTTATCTAAATTAAGGGGGAGGGGGATCTTGACCCCCTTTTCTCCCTTTATACTTAACTACTGAACCTCCAAATCTAATCAGGGAAGCTCCTTAACACAATAAAACGTCATACAAAATTTTGAGCAAATCGAACAATTCTATATAAACCCACTTATCTAAATTAAGGGGGGCTAGTCCCCTTTCCCCCTTTATACTTATGTAATGAACTCACAAATCTAATCAGGGAAGTTCCTTAACATAATACACCGGTATACCAAATTTGTAGCAAATCGAATATTTCTGCATGAAAAACCCATTTATTTAAATTAGGTGGGGGATCAGCCCCCTTTTCCCCCTTTATCCTTAAGCAATGAACCCCCAAATCTAATCAAAGCAGCTCCTTAACTTAATAAACTGGTATACCAAATTTGGTGCAAATTGAACAATTCTACATGAAAAACCCATTTATCTAAATTAAGGGGGGTAGCCTCCCCTTTCCCCCTTTATACTTAAGTAATGAACTTTCAGCGAAGCTCCTCAACATAATAAACCGACATACCAAATTTGGAGCAAATCGAATATTTCTGCATGAAAAACCCATTTATCTAAATTAAGGGGGTGATTAACCCCCCCTTTATCCTTAAAGAATGAACCCCCAAAACTAATCAGGGAAGCGCCTTATCAAAATGAACTAGTATACCAAATTTGGAGAAAATCGAACAATTCTACATGAAAAACCCATTTATATAAATTAAGGGGGGTAGCCCCCTACCCCCTTTATACTTAAGTAATGGACTTCCACATTAATCAGGGAAGCTCCTTATCAGAATAAACGGGTATACCAAATTTGAAGCAAATCGGATAATTCTGCATGAAAAACCCATTTATCTAAATTAAGGGGGGCACTAACCCCCCCTTTTCCCCTTTATCCTTAAACAATGAACCCCCATAACTAATCAGGGAAGCGCCTTATCAAAATGAGCCTGGAAAATAAAATTGAAGCAAATCGGATATTTCTATCAAGAGTTATCGCGTTACTTACGTACATACGTACATACAATACAGAACAGGCGGGCACATAGGCTCTCAGGCTTTGACAGCCTGTGAGCTAAAAATAAATAAAAAGATAATAAAAAATAAAAAAAAAACGGCCTCTGTACAGATCGATTTCAGCTATCTAATGCAGAAAAAAAAATCATTTAAAAAGTATTGAAATGCAAACAAGATACCTTTATAAATTTCTTCCATTGGATTAGCAGTAGCAAGCGGGTCATTTCGTGTGAATGAAGTAGCCCTCCCACATGTTTATGTGAGTATGAATGAGATCGGTTTCATTACGCATTAATTATCAAAGCTTATTTAAAATGTTTATTTTGATTTCTATAAAGAATAGATATCTTTCTATAAAGAAAGAATAGAAGATATTACCTTTAAGGTTTTTGAAATGCTCAATGCAATACCATCATAGTTAAGTCTTAAGGTTGGTTGGTTGTGTTTATGACGGCCAATTATCAACACGAGTGATATAGACCCTAAGGGGGGGGGGGGGGGAGTGCCCTTCGTGGGGGTCTTTCTAAGGGAACCTAACCCGTATTAACGCTTGTTAAGTCTTAAGGCTGTTCTTAAATCCAAAAGGACAAGTTTATGACATAAGTTTTAATTTATTTTTGTTCGGAAATGCATGAAACTAGCAATTTTTGTTGATCAAAAACAATATAATCGAACTGTTTTTTCCGTATTTTTTGCAAACGCAATAGATCTTTCAGAAAATAGTGTCAAAGTGGACATTTTGAACCGAAGTTCCCGAAGAAAGCAGAAAACCAGTCAGCGAAGGGAGAAAAACGTCTTTGTTACGTGATCAAAATCGTTTATAACTCAATAGGTAATTTATTTAACAAAAAATGGAAAACACAGTTCGTTTCCAAATCGCCTCCATCGTCAGGTCTTCCAATTTTATATTTTTCCGTTAAAAAATGAATTTGTAAATGTGTCAAAACTGTTTGCGCTTGTTGAGCAGAGCAGTTGAGAGCCTTAATAAAATAACGACACGACCCCCTCCAAATGAAAAAATGTAGAACCAATAAGATAAAAATTTTCAACCCCATATAAACATTCCTGACCGATGGTCAATCCGAAATATTTGCTTTTTTTTTTTTTTTTTTTTTTTTTTTTTTTTGCCAGTTATTATCATTATGCGGCAATGGTATGTAACAAGCTCTTCCGCCCCGGGAGCCAAATGGAGTTCCTGTGGTGCTGGGAGAGAGACACCCTGTATTTTTGACAATAGAAAATATTATTCGACCTTGGCTTCCTATATAAAAAATAGTTTGTTGTGGCGTGGTCTACCATTTCTTAAAGTTTGCCAGATCTTATTTTTTTTTTTCTTATCACTCTCTATTGATTAATTTTTATGGCGTTTGTGTCATTATTCATTAATATTATAAAATTACGATCAAAATCTTCTATCCTAAAATCAAATTTGGAGTTATTTATATTTCGGAATTTCCTATTTTAATATTACCCCATATATGTGTTATTAAAACAAAATGCTAATTAAACTTTTTATTGTTTAATTTTATTTTTCTGGTATTGACTAAATAAACATCGTAGGTTTAATACTGATGCTTTCAAAAGTTTAACATTGAATTTTTTACCAACAAAATACGGACTCATATGGCATTTTTAAGATAAGAAATTATATTAAAAGTATTTCTTAATTTGCTATTAAAAATATATTTAAAAGGTTTCGTTTTTTTTTTTTTTTTTTTTCATTAGAAAAATCGCTTTTTTTAAAGTTAAATATTTTATAAATATATATATATATATATATATATATATATATATCAGACCTTTATTATGAAAGTTTAAGTCTAATTTTAATTATCTGCTTAAATTTTAATACAGAATGTTATAAAATCAACATTTACAATTGTTATGGGATCATATTTTTAAAAAAGGAAGTGTATTCTGAAATCAATTATACGTATTGCAATAGAATATGTGCATTCTTTGCGAGAGAAAATACGTTAATACATAAGAAAATGAATGTTACTCTTCCCCTATCTGAAACACGGAGTAAGATACAGATACGACTGTTATCAAATGGCTATTTACGTTTCCTGCCCATTTCTAGGAAATTTTAAGCCTGGCATTCCAGTGTGAGTGACCACGACCAGATGTCGTCAAGGTATGGGGTGCAATCGCTCTAGGCAAAGAGCGGTTAGTTTTAGCCCGAAGACATATATTTTGAAAAGGGTTTTGGTCAGGAGAAAATAATATTTTGCCTTTTTCTACCTTTACAGAAGATATTCTTCGAAATTCTTTTAAAGAAAGAAAAATAAAATAGGAATCATAAACCTTTATTTTTTATGAAATGCATATAAATTTTACTGTAATTACTCAGATTTTAAAATAATATTAATAATTTTACATAACTTTTTTTTTTATTTAATAGCCAACATCAGCAATTTTCATATATATGCATTTATCATTTTATTTTTCGTTTAAAATCTCGAAATATTTTCAACTCAATCATAAAAATTCCATGCATTTTAATTCAGATTCCATACAACTGATGATTTCTTATTAATAATATCTATAACAGTAATTATCTATGATAAAAAACGCGTTACATATCCCTTAAATCAGCTGTTCACACATATATAATCATATATATATCTAATATATAAACAAGGAGGAAAAATCGATATGAATTAAAGGTTGGTTGGTTGTGTTTATGACGGCCAATTATCAACACGAGGGATATATGACCTAAGGGGGGGGGGTGCCCTTCGTGGGGGGGGGTCTTTCTAAGGGAACCTAACCCGTATTAACGCTTGGAAATCCAAGGTTCGAAGAAAACCACGAAAACTCCGAACGATTAGGCCGACGGGCGCGATTGGGTTCGAACCCAGCACTTTCCGTCTACCAGCTTCGAGAGCAGAACCTCTCGGCCACTAGTGGGGCCTGATATGAATTAAAATACATTAATGTTTTACTATATACCTATTAATACTGAGGTTTTCAAGAGCGTGGGCCAAAAAGCTTTTTCAGATGAAAGAAAATGAAAAAAAAAAAAAAAAAATAGGTTTTCGTGAAACACACAATTTTTAGCAACTGTTTTATTTTTATTCTGTTGAAAGTTAGCGTGGTAAAACTTTTTTACACGTACAGAACAAAGTAAAATTTGCGAAATTATTACATTTTATCAAGGAATTTCGAATCGATTTTAAGCGAAATATAAATTCATTACTATTTTCAAGTGACCGCAATATAAAAGCAAATTAGTATTAATTTATTATGTCGCACTTTTAGCCCTATCAACATAAGGTAGACCAATTAAACTGTGATTTAAGCGTACACAGGGCCAGTATTATGAATCGGCAAACGGGACATTGGTCCATGATCCCATAAGCTTGAAAGGGGGAGGGGGGGGGGGGGGTCAGTTGGCAGAATTGAAAGAAATTAGCTGTTGAGTTCCATTGTTTACATACTTTTATATCGTAGAATAACAAGATAGGTAACTCTTAATCACCACTACTGTGTTCCAGAAACTAATACCTTTCTTGAAACTACCTCGCAATGCCCAAGAAAGGTATAACGCGACTTATGGGTTAATTCTATATCATGAAAATCATGTCTAAAAAATGTCCAATAATACAAGCAATTAAACGTTATATAAGCGTGTTCCAATGTTTTATTTATTTTTTCCTTTTTGCACTGCAATTGGAAACTCGCGCCTTTTTGCACCTTCACTAAGACATTTTTACATCTAAACATGTGTAATTTTTAAATAGTACTATTTCGGGTGCCATGGAATTTATCAGTTTTTTTTTTTTTTTTATAACTTATACATATACATCCTTAATTAAAATTAATTCTTAAGCGAACACGTATTTTTCTTCACTGCTCTATAGCGAAAATCTTTACCAATTTTAAGAATCTTTTTAATAGAAAAATTTGAAATAAAATTCCATTTTCTGAAATTTGAGTTTAAATATAAATGCAAATTTTGTGCATTTATGAATAAAATTAACTTCGTGAATAGGCCGGTACAAAGTTTAAATTGTACCATTCGAGTAGAATTACAAACGTTTCACGTACTACACAACACAAGAATGGAGACCCAAACAGTGTTTATACCAAGGGTTCACGTGTTATTGCGGTAACGAATTAAAAAATTAGTAGAAAAGAAAATCGGAAATTGTACGTCAAATGTGGAAAATGACGTATTATAGCTAGTTTTGTAAACATTCAGATTTTGATGCAATAGCTGTTGCACTCTCATGCAAAAATACATGAATATAAAATTTATTATATACATTAAATCCAATAATACGGAAATGATATGATTTCATCTTAAATCTGACGTAATCACCATGGCAAAATTGAATCATGACCTATCAGAGGATATGAGGGAATTAATTACGTATGACAGGATTTAATAGAAGAAAGAAAACTTTTATTAATATCTTTTAAATTTTTGATTCGGTTTTCAAAAAATGTGAAATAACTCGACACAATTCTGCAACGATTATACATACTAAATTTTTAACCATTCGGTTGTGTAGTTTCTGCGCTGTTATATGCGGTCAGACGGACGAGCCAGATGACGATTATAGGTGCTACATATTTATATAATTACGAACGCATCTAAAAAAAGAAGATTTAAAACAAGTATAAAAATTGCAGCCTCCCAAAATCTTGTGGTTTCTCTTGACAGATACTGAGATAATACGAGTGGGAAATGTTCACATATGCATACATTTGTGCCTGTGTGTGAAAATTTCTATGAAATTCATGAAATACGGGAAATGTTAAAAGAAGGGATTGAAGATTTAGTGGATATCCACAATTCACATATGTATAAATTGGGCACTCTTGTTCGCAGTTTCTTCATTTACTTGTTTATTGTGAGAACCTCAAAGTAGTAATTCTCTGATTATATTTATATACTATATAAGGATATATCAATCAATAGAAAGAAGTCATATAGTATCTGTGTATATGAGCTCACTCAAGTTTTCGTGCTTGGAACCCTAAATTACTAAATTAGGCACTGAATATAACGTTCTATGCATGGTAATTCCTTATTCTTTTCCGCCATTTCTCAGGAAATATTTGTAAGCTTTTTTAAATGCACATGGTCATACAATGATACTATGCGTTCGTAGATTACGCATTCTTACCCTACTATATACGGCGACATAGGTCAAGAGAACAGTGGGTCATGTTATAGAATATTTCACAAGTATTAATCATATTTTCAGATAGAGGGAGAGTGGATTAGGTGTGAAAGGACTCTTTCACAAGTCAAAGAAGAGTTTTTTGTCGATTCAGTCTTATACAATTAAATAAATGTATATATATATAATTTAAACAGAAATATGCATTTTTAAAGAATTATAAAAGATGCATAAACAATGTTATAATATTAGCAAATTTTTTATAACATCGTAAAAAGATACTTTCTTCTAAATGCAAAATGATAATAAATGTATTTCTGGTTAAAAATAGTTTGTAACATTTCAGTATCGTTTCTATATTTTTAAAATGATTTTTTTTATTTCAACTATTTGTAAATAAATATTTCTTATTGATAAACAGAAATTGTACCAAAATAAACTAAAACTATATTGAAAGTAACAAAATATTAAACTTAAATGTTTGAAAGCTTTTTTTTTCTTTTGGGGAGAAGGTTCAATTTTAAGAACCCTGATAATTGTTTCATATATGCATTCCTTTTATGTAATTAGACTTATAAACATATTTTAATCATGTATCTATAATTTTTTTTTTCAGTGTATAAAACAGAAAAATAAACAGGTGCAATAATTTATTAGTATGAATTAAAAAAAGAAGAAAATAGAAATAAAAGTTTTAATAAAATTAAGAATAGATGCAGTACTTGTTTATCTTAGAAAATAAAAATATGATGGAGCTATCACAAATAGAATAGCGCACTCGAAAAAGAGAAAGTGCAAAAGAAAAATAATAGTGTGTGCTCGAAAAATGGCATGAGACTGCATGGCGCTGAATATACCTAAAACAATTTATAATTCCAATAATAAAATCACTTTGTCTATTTTTTAGTATATTAAATTAATAATTTCTATTTCAAAATTCCGACTTTATTGCAATGCAATTCATTTTGATATTTTTGTAAAAAGAAGAAATAAAAATAAACGGAAGCACAATAAACATTCTTAATATTTTTTAAATTATTAAATTTCTTAAGTTTGTTGAATTATGATTTTTTTAAGTATGTTTTAAGCTTGACTGTAGGCAGCTTTTTAGCAAAATTTGTTAATCCATTTATAGATTTTATACACGTCAAAAGCTTTTTTTTTATTCTTTGAAATTGTTCAAACTGATTTTTTAAATAAAATATGACCAAGGGAAACGTATACATAGCTGCTAACTTGTACGGATTTTTGTTACCCCTAAAATTTACCTATACCCCTAAAAAATACCCTTAAGACTATTACCTCATTAAAGTGTAAGTAATCGTTAAACTTCATAGATTGTATTAGGCAAAATTTACTATTGAATTTTAGTAGTAACAAAAATCCGTACGAGTTGACAGCTATGCGTGTATGCAGTATATACAGTAATATTAATTTAAAAAATTACATAAAAGAATTGCACTATTCTTTCCTATTACGAAATATTAACCCATTTACACACGAAACGATATAAATAGTCTAGCATAAATTTTCGAATAGTATTCCATAACGAAATTGAAACTTTATGAATAATTAAAAAATATTATAAATAATATAAATATAACACAAATTTAATAGACAAGTAATTTAATTACTCTCTAAAACCGCTGAAATAATCAGAAAAAAATACTTCTGTAATTAACGAAATCCTTATCGATTGTTTCGGATATTAACATCTGATTTGGTGCTGATACAAAAGTATTGCTTTTAATAAATTTCAAAACTTTATTTGAATACATTTTTATATTTTAAAATTAAAATGATTTTTGGAGTTGCTAGTGTGCAATCTAAAAACATATTAATTATAAGAAATCTATTACAGTTAAAAAGTAAGATTCTGCCAACGTTCTGTAACCGCATTGTCCAGTTAAATCCCCTAATAAAAAGTTTTTTTTTTTTTTTTTTTTTTTTTTTTTTGTAATGAAATAGTAGGTTAGATATATATACATGCAAATTATTCTGCAAAACGGGATTTACCTTCAAATTCTGTCAATATTGGTCGTAGCTGTGAGGCATTTTTATAGATTGTGTGTGTGTGGGGGGGGAGTTCTTGATTTTTTATGCGAATCTTAAATATTCGAAAATCAGTAGTAGATGTACTGTTTTCATCGAAGAACCACAAATTTTTGTCTGAGATGCATGGCGGCTACCCAACAAGTGTACAAGAATTAGAAAAGAATCTTTCATTTAAGTCGCTTGTTCATTCCACATAAAATCCATTTTCTCTTACCCCTATACCTAGATTCATGGAATTCGGATTGGAGCAAGAATTGATCTTTCGTAAAAGTTTATTACCAATAAGAATTAAAATATTTTTTCTAATAACTCTTCTCCCCCCCCCCCTGAGTCTATAATTAAAAAGGAACTGCATATTAGAATAAGACTTTAAATAGTTTATTCTAATGTTGTTGTTTTTTAATGTTTATACCTTGTTTTGACAATTGAAGAAATCAGATGATAAAGGTGGTAAGTTACACAATCATCATTTTTTTCAAAATGATAGGAAATGATAGGAATTTTGAAAAAAATAGGAATCATATTCTTTTATTTATTTTTCAAAATTCATGCAAATTTTACTACAATTACTCAGATAAATAATAATAATAATAATAAATAATACCTTATAACGTTTTCTGTTTAATCGCTAATAACAACAACATTGCATATGTATGCATTGATTATTTACAAATAACTCTTAAATTTTCAGTCACAATAACAAAATTTTCAAACACAGTTATAAAAATTTCAGATATTTAATTCAGATTCTTTCAGAACTGAACAATTTTTTTTATTATTATTATTTATATATACAAGAATTATCTGTTTTATAAAATTCACTATATATCACTTAAATCAGTCGTCAAACGAGCCATAAAAAAGAATATGCCAACCATCAGTTAGCTGTATAATCAAAGATATATCTAATTTATAAACAGTAAAAAAAAAAAAACCTGAATAAAAATACATGTATTAAAATACTGCAGTTTTCAAAAGTGTCATCAAATACGTTTTTTAAGATAATACAAAATGAATAATTAAAAAAAATTCCAGATCTATATAGTATTTTTAACAACTGATAAAAATCTTTTAAAATCAGATTCTTAAAACTCTCATGGTGTGGAAAATTTAGTTCAGCAAAATCTTTTTTACAGGTACAAAGTAAAGTTTGCAAAAGTATTACATTTGTTATAGAAATTCAGAGTCCACTGGTAATCGAAATATAAATATCTAATGACATTTTCAAAAACATATGATGTAAAAACAGAAAAGTATTAATTTGTTATGCCGCACTTTTAAGGGACTACACTGTAAAAAAAAAAAAAAAAAAAAATACGACCAGTTTTCCTGTAGGAATCGAAAAAATAGTTGCCCTTATCGTACCGGAAAAATTTCCGACCGAGCTCGGAGTAAAATCCGTAAAATCGGAATAAAGTCCGTAAAATACCGTTTTATTGACTATTTCCTTTTTTATTCGGATTTTATTCCGAGCTGGGTCGAAAAATTTTCCGGTACGATAAGGGCAACTATTTTTCCGATTCCTACAGGAAAACTTGTCTGATTTTTTTTTTTTTTTACAGTGTACTTCACTCACGCGGAACCACACGCTCGCTAATGTTATTCCTATAAGAGAATTTTTTTAAATATCTCGCTTGCATTTTAATATTTGTACATTATTATTATTATTATTATTATTATTATTATTATTATTATCCATTGGATAGCTGCATAACTTGTACAGCACTGGAGAAGTTATTTAGAATACCTTTAATTTTCAAACTAGTTCCGAAAGTGAAAGTGTCCTATTAAAAAAGAACTGCAAACAAAATTGAAAAAGTAAAAAACGGACTTTCTAGAGATTGACTTCAGTTATTCAATGTAAAAAAAGAAATTTTTTTAAAATATTGAAATGCAAACGAGATATTAAAAAAAAAAAATCTCTCATAAGAATAACGTTAGCGAGCGTGTGTTTTCGCTTGAGTGAATAGCCTCTTAACGCTATCAATATAGTTTAGGAAAATTAAACTGATTATAAGTATTCACCGGGAGGGCTAGATTGAGACCTAGGTAATCAGGGCCCTGGTCAAAGTATTCATAAACTTGAGGTCTCTCAAATCTATACACTGTAAAAAAAAAAAAAAAAAAAAAAAAGCGAACAGTTTTCCAGTAGGAATCGAAAAAATAGTTGCCCTTATCGTACCGGAAAAATTTCCGACCGAGCTCGGAGTAAAATCCGTAAAATCGGAATAAAGTCCGTAAAATACCGTTTTATTGACTATTTCCTTTTTTATTCGGATTTTATTCCGAGCTGGGTCGGAAAATTTTCCGGTACGATAAGGGCAACTATTTTTCCGATTCCTACAGGAAAACTTGTCTGATTTTTTTTTTTTTTTTTTACAGTGTACTTCACTCACGCGGAACCACACGCTCGCTAATGTTATTCCTATAAGAGAATTTTTTTAAATATCTCGCTTGCATTTAAATATTTGTACATTATTCTTATTCTTCTTCTTCTTATTATTATTATTATTATGCATTGGATAGCTGCATAACTTTGTACAGCACTGGAGAAGTTATTTAGAATACCTTTAATTTTCAAACTAGTTCCGAAAGTGAAAGTGTCCTATTAAAAAAGAACTGCAAACAAAATTGAAAAAGTAAAAAACGGGCTTTCTAGAGATTGACTTCAGTTATTCAATGTAAAAAAAGAAATTTTTTTAAAATATTGAAATGCAAACGAGATATTAAAAAAAAAAAAATCTCTCATAAGAATAACGTTAGCGAGCGTGTGTTTTCGCTTGAGTGAATAGCCTCTTAACGCTATCAATATAGTTTAGGAAAATTAAACTGATTATAAGTATTCACCGGGAGGGCTAGATTGAGACCTAGGTAATCAGGGCCCTGGTCAAAGTATTCATAAACTTGAGGTCTCTCAAATCTATACACTGTAAAAAAAAAAAAAAAAAAAAAGCGAACAGTTTTCCAGTAGGAATCGAAAAAATAGTTGCCCTTATCGTACCGGAAAAATTTCCGACCGAGCTCGGAGTAAAATCCGTAAAATCGGAATAAAGTCCGTAAAATACCGTTTTATTGACTATTTCCTTTTTTATTCGGATTTTATTCCGAGCTGGGTCGGAAAATTTTCCGGTACGATAAGGGCAACTATTTTTCCGATTCCTACAGGAAAACTTGTCTGATTTTTTTTTTTTTTTTTTTTTTTTTTACAGTGTACTTCACTCACGCGGAACCACACGCTCGCTAATGTTATTCCTATAAGAGAATTTTTTTAAATATCTCGCTTGCATTTTAATATTTGTACATTATTCTTATTCTTCTTCTTATTATTATTATTATTATTATGCATTGGATAGCTGCATAACTTTGTACAGCACTGGAGAAGTTATTTAGAATACCTTTAATTTTCAAACTAGTTCCGAAAGTGAAAGTGTCCTATTAAAAAAGAACTGCAAACAAAATTGAAAAAGTAAAAAACGGGCTTTCTAGAGATTGACTTCAGTTATTCAATGTAAAAAAAGAAATTTTTTTAAAATATTGAAATGCAAACGAGATATTAAAAAAAAAAAAATCTCTCATAAGAATAACGTTAGCGAGCGTGTGTTTTCGCTTGAGTGAATAGCCTCTTAACGCTATCAATATAGTTTAGGAAAATTAAACTGATTATAAGTATTAAACTGATTATAAGTATTCACCGGGAGGGCTAGATTGAGACCTAGGTAATCAGGGCCCTGGTCAAAGTATTCATAAACTTGAGGTCTCTCAAATCTATACACTGTAAAAAAAAAAAAAAAAAAAAAGCGAACAGTTTTCCAGTAGGAATCGAAAAAATAGTTGCCCTTATCGTACCGGAAAAATTTCCGACCGAGCTCGGAGTAAAATCCGTAAAATCGGAATAAAGTCCGTAAAATACCGTTTTATTGACTATTTCCTTTTTTATTCGGATTTTATTCCGAGCTGGGTCGGAAAATTTTCCGGTACGATAAGGGCAACTATTTTTCCGATTCCTACAGGAAAACTTGTCTGATTTTTTTTTTTTTTTTTTTTTTTTTTTACAGTGTACTTCACTCACGCGGAACCACACGCTCGCTAATGTTATTCCTATAAGAGAATTTTTTTAAATATCTCGCTTGCATTTTAATATTTGTACATTATTCTTATTCTTCTTCTTCTTCTTATTATTATTATTATGCATTGGATAGCTGCATAACTTTGTACAGCACTGGAGAAGTTATTTAGAATACCTTTAATTTTCAAACTAGTTCCGAAAGTGAAAGTGTCCTATTAAAAAAGAACTGCAAACAAAATTGAAAAAGTAAAAAACGGGCTTTCTAGAGATTGACTTCAGTTATTCAATGTAAAAAAAGAAATTTTTTTAAAATATTGAAATGCAAACGAGATATTAAAAAAAAAAAAATCTCTCATAAGAATAACGTTAGCGAGCGTGTGTTTTCGCTTGAGTGAATAGCCTCTTAACGCTATCAATATAGTTTAGGAAAATTAAACTGATTATAAGTATTCACCGGGAGGGCTAGATTGAGACCTAGGTAATCAGGGCCCTGGTCAAAGTATTCATAAACTTGAGGTCTCTCAAATCTATACACTGTAAAAGAAAATCGGAAAAATAATTGCCCTTATCGTACCGGAAAAATTTCCGACCCAGCTCGGAATAAAATCCTTAAAATCGGAGTAAAATCTGTAAAATACCGTTTTATGGACTATTTCCCTTTTTTAAGGATTTTATTCCGAGTTAGGTCGGAAAAGTTTCCGGTACGATAAGGGCAGTTATTTTTCCGATTCCTACAGGAAAACTGGTCGGATTTTTTTTACAGTGTATGCTTTAACACTATCAAAATAGGCTATTGAACTGGATCTGAATTATCAGGGGTAGAGATTAAGGCATGTTCTATAATCCAATAAGTTAGAAGGAGAGGAATCAATGGACAAATTTTTTTAAAAATTGGTTGTTTAGTTTCAGTATTTACATAGTTTTATATCGTACAATACAAAGACAATTAACCAATAATTACCGTTGTTAGGTCTCAAGGACGCATATGCCTATATATTTCATTAAAAAAAAAGAAAAAAAAGAAAGAAAATGCGTTTCGATATTTTTTGTTTGTTTGTTTGTTTGTTTTTGCATTTGATAGCTGAAATTGATATTTACATTAGGCCCATTTTTACTTTTTTTTTTATAACGACACTTTCACTTTCGGAACCCGTTCCGAAAATAAAAGTAACTTTATTAAAAAAAAAAAAAAATTGCACCCAAAATAAAAATAAAATAAAATGGGTAATATAGAGACTATTCAATGAAAAATAATAATAAAAAGTGGAAATGCACCCGATATACTTGAAAAGAACCTCCCAGAGCGTTAGCATTAGCTCGCAAGTGTCTTCGTCTGAAGAAACGGGAAACTGAATAATATTTTGGCAATTGAAAACCTGCTTTCGCCTGCCCTTTATCTAATATAAGCAGACATAGGTAGAATGTCCCACTGCAAGTCATTAATTAAGCCTTTGACAGGAACAAGCATGTGCAGCTCGGTAGTAACAAGCCATACAGTATAAACTTCGGAATCGTTTGCGTTGAAAAAGCTGAAATGATCATAAATGAATTTTCGAATCCAACTAGAATAGACCAGCAAATCAAATAAAAGTTCATATTTTAAAGAAACATTTTTTTCAAAATAATACACGATTTTAGTGTATATTCAGATAAATTTCAACTTAAAAAAATGTATATATATTATACTGTGTTAGAAAATCGATATTTTTTTCTTGTTTCTTTTTTTCTGTATCTTAAAATTTTTTTTAAAAGATGCATCAATTATCAAATCGATGTTTAAATACGTGTTACAGGTAAAGCGAAACATTATGACAAAGGAACAAAACCTTTTTAAAAAACTATTATTAATAACAAAATTAATGAGTTCTTGTTATTTTCTTTGGAAAAAAATATTTAATAATATTTCTAGCTTTATTGTACTCTCAGTAAAAATTTTAGAAAATAAAAGATTATCAGAATAAAACATATGAATTAATGCCACTCTACTTCTTTATGTGAGTATCAACCAGATCAGTTACATTAAGAATTAATTATCAGACTTTATTTAAACAGTTTATTTAGTTTTCTATACAGAATATTACCTTTAAGATTTTTCAAATGCTTAATCTAATACCGGCGCGGTATAGTTAAGCTTTAATAAAATATCTAAACTCTCCCATCCCATCCCCCATAGGAAGAAAAGTCGAACAAACTAAATTTTTCAACCTCCTATAAATATTCTGCTCCGACACGTTTAATCTGAAATTTCTACGTAGTTTTTTTTTTTTTTTTTTTTTTTTTTTTTTTTTTTTTGTGGGTGGGGGGGGGGGGGGGGGGTATTGAAATTACAACCTATTTTATGTTGATCAAAACTGTTTAATTTATGACAAATTCTTGAATTCCATTTTATTTATAAAAGAGGATATTGACAAGCATTCTTATACAGAAACTATTAAATAGGCTTTTTCCCCTTTTTTATAAAATGGAAGAGAATCTTTCAGAGAGTTTTACCATGCATTTTGAGCTATATTTCCGGAAGTGACAGTCGCGGATAAAAGTCGCCATGATCAAACAATCGTTTATAACTCAAGGTGTAATTCATTTATCGAAAAAAAAAAAAAAAAAAAGCTGTTCAATTCCAAATCACTTCAATAAATATACCTACCCGGGTCATGCTTTAATGTTTAAAAATAAATATGTAAATTTGTCAAATGAGGGATGGGGGGTTATTTTTAGAACACTTTTGCACCGATAAAACTGAAAGAGTCAGACACACATATGCACAGAAACAAATAAATAAATAAAATCGTAGAAAAGAGAATATCGTGAGGTATTTTGTGTTTGTGGTTCAGGCTTTCGGCCTTTTCAAAATTAATGTAACTTTAAAGAATCTGTAATTGTTTACACAGGAATAAAAATATATAAATAAATAAAATTAAAATCTGACAAATTTGAAAGGTATGAAACTTAAATTAGAATGATATAAAACAGAAGTTTGTTTCGTTACGTAAAGTCTATAAGTTTTTTTTTTTTTTTTTTTAAATCTTCCCATAGTTTTGACATTACTAAGTAGGATTTTCAATTGTTTTATAGTCGTTATTGCTAGAGTCCTGTGATAACATTCATTACAAAATACATCGTTAACAAAACAGAATTGGAATTATAATTCGATTTTTTAACACAGCAAGGTAGGCTCAAATAAAATTGATTTAAGTGTATTAAATTGGTGATTTTTTTTTTTTTTAAAGGAATTTATTAAAAAAAATATTTCTATTACAAGTTTAAAAAAAAAAAGCTGCGACGAGCAAGTATAAGGTTTGACCTACCGATACCTCCACCTACCGATTTATCAAATTTCTCAAAATCTCTCAATCTTCAAATTTAACATAGCCCCTTTTCTTCAATGGCTGCATTGAAGAGATCCTTTAAGAGGCTACTGCAGTCAGGCGAAAACACCCGTTCGCTAATGTTAATACAATGGGAGAATTTTTTTAAGTTAAGATAATTTCGTTTGCATTTTAATATTTTTAAGTGTTTTTTCAATAGATACCTGAGGTCGATCTGTACAAAGGCCATTTTTTACTTTTTCGATTTTCTTTGCAGATTTTTTTATGATGATGCTTTCACTTTCTAATCCAGTTCCGAAAGTGAAAGGGTCCTAATTAAAAATACCTGAAAACAAAAGCGAAAAAGTAAAAAACGGCCGATGTAGAGATCGATCTCAGCTATCCAATGAAAAAAAAATCATTCACAAATATTAAAATATGCAAACGAGATATATTAAAAAATATCTCCCATTGGATTAACATAGCGCCTGACTCACAGTTTTCGCCTGACTGAAGTAGCCTCTTGCAGGGTTTAATTTGCGTCGGAGAAAAATCGGAGTCCAAATCTGGCACTTCTCTGTTTTCAGTAAATATTTAAACATTAGTCGAAATTCACCAGAGCTCATAAATGCAGGGTTCCGGAGCGCATTTTTCCCCCAACCATGATTTGCCATCTCGTAATTCCGAAAAACCGAAGCCTAAATTACCCTTTCCTTTCCTTCCAATCTCCAAGTTTTTGCATTATTTTTTTATCAAAACACTTATGTGTGACATTAGGAGATGGAGATAAAACGTACTCAATTTTTATATCAGTTTTTGGATTTGGAGCTCAATCTGTTTTATATTCGAAATTTTATTTATTCATGTATAGAAAAAAAATTTCCTCCTTCAAAATTACGTATTATATTCTATTTCGAATCATTTTGATCAGAATGAAAGGAAAACAGAAATCGTGTTTTTCTATTCTGGTGATAGTTGCAAGTTTATGTCGGCCTTGCATTGATACGGCTCCACTCAAGAGACTGAAAAATGAATTTGCTTTCAGTTCGATTTTCTTTTATTACAGTAGCATAACTTTTAATTGGTTGGATTTTTTTCTTAATTATCATTTATTATTATTATTATTATTATTATTATTATTATTATTTAGATATCTAACCTGAAAAGAATATTTTCTGTTTTTATCCAACGAGCATCAGTTTTTTTTTTTTTTTTTTTTTGTTGTTGTTTGTTTGAGGTTTATTGTCTCCTATTACGTAAGTATAAAAATTACATTAGTGATTTTTCTATTTACTTTGTATCATGAACGCTGTCCATGTTAAGCCTCTGCTTTGCACATTTTACGAAGTTACTTTCATTTGTAAGTAGATACGGGACATTCTCACAATCTTTTGACTTTTATGTCCCTGAATAATGATTTTTATTTTAGCACATGTTCTTGTGTTTTATTTATTTATTTATTTATTTATTTCATATACTGGGGAACATCCCATTGCATGATTGCACAACAATATTAACGAGATAAATATGTTTTGGACGATGTTGGGGGTCCAAACACCTGGAAAACTCCTATACCGTCCCGTGTCCCTGATGCTGATTTTTAAGTTTGGAGCTGTCTGGATAAAATTGTTTCAATAAAAATAATTCAATGTATTTTTTTTCTGAAACTGGAACTATTGTTTTATATAAATAAGTAGCTAAAAATTAGCCTGCACGCGTTTTTAGGGTTGTTATTATTTTTTAAACTCTGTCCCTGAGTTTTAGATTCCTTACCATCCCTCTTCTAAAATTATACAGAAAATCCCTTCAGATGCAACCACAGAATTTTTTTCAAGTTTTTTTCTCATGCAGAAGTATGCTAGAAAAATAATGACTAAAATTCTTTAGTAGGAAATTTACTGTAGAATTTAAATCAGCATTTAAATATCAATTTCAAGCATCGTGGCTTTATTGGTAGTCACACCGTCCCCAAAGGTTTATTCCAGCACTTTTCGAGGTAAATTAATTTTTTTTAATTTATTTAATGCGATGTAAATTACTGTTGCTAAAAATCAATGAGCATTTTGGATAACACTTAGTCTTAACATGATCTGCCTAAAATAGGTGGTAATTTTCCTTGCTGTTCCATCCTTACCGTCCCCTTTTTTCCCATTTCGTCCCTATTTTCCTATACCATTCGCCTTTTTTACATTACCGTCCCTTCTTTAACACCCCTTTAAGACAATGTTATACCAAAAATTTGTACTAAAAACACTACATTTTCATTATTTCTTATTTGAATGTCCTGTGGGTACTATGCAAATTCATTATAAGTAAAAATTTAGAAGAAAATAAAAAGTTTTAGTGGTAAAATGCTAAGGAAAATTAAACTCGCAAGTTTAACTCAAACCTCATTTAAATAAAAAATTTTTCGCTGCTGATCATTTTTTCTTTATTTGGATTTATTAAGGCATTCGTCTATCAGATTAAAACTTTATTTTAGCAAATTTAATTTCACCAGATTTTTATTCCCGAAAGTCAAAAGATTGTGAAAATATCCCATACAATTGCCATGTATTGTTATTCTATCAGAAAGCAATCGAGCAGTGTTTCCCCTTTGTCTATAAAAGCATCTAATCTTTAAAATAATGGTGTCAATTTTTTAATTTAATCTGATTTTCAGGGACTCACCACAAAAGATAGTTATGCGGAAATAATCGATTATAGTTTAAGGTATGCAAGTTTTATAGGAAATTGAAAACATTGTTCTATTCTTCAGCATATAAGTATTAATTTTTGTAAATTTCATTTATCTTTTCATAAAAAATGCATAGCTACGAACTATCTCTTTTTTTATATGTTAACACTATGTCCGAATCCTAATCCTTACCATATTTAATCGCAGAATTAACAAAAAATCGCAATTAACATTATAATTAGGCAAAGATTGCTATTCGGAAGAAATGGGAAAAATGGAATATTGGACAGCTAAAGTATATGCTGACAGATATATTTAAAATTTTTATTTTGCTACAGAAGAAAAAAAAAATGCCTTTAATTTTGCAAATAATGTACAAATTATAAATATGCAGATTGGAATAAAATGTTTATTTTGCTAAAGAAAAAAATGCTTTAAATTTCGTAAATAATGTACAAAATATAAATATGTAGATTGGAGTGACAGGGGGAGGGAGTGGGAACGGTACAGTTGTTAGTACCGGCACCGCAAAATATAAGGGCTCCGGTACTTTTTTGTTAGAAATTAAGGCCTGCTCTTAAGAGGCTACTTCACCCGTGCGAAAATACCCGATCGCTAATGTTAATTCTGTGTAACAATTTTTTTAAAGTATCGCATTTGCATTTCAATATTTTAAAATGTTTTTTGTGTTGGATAGCTGAGGCCAATCTTTACAAAGAAATTTTTTAACTTTTTCTATTATGTATAAAGGTTTTTTAAAAAAAAATATTATTAGGATAACTTCACTTTCGAAAACGGTTCCTTAAATCCAAGTATACTAATATAGTTATATTTCAACAAATAGTAAATTGACTGACTTAAATAAGCACTTCATATTTTAAAAAGTAGAATTTCTGAATGCGCCTTACGCAAATTTCTATGCATAAAACAATATAGAATTTAATCAATCTCAGTGCTATTAGGAAAAGAAAAATATTTAGAGTTCAAAATAGATTGGAAAAAAAGAAGATGTGCGTAAATATTTCTTTAAAAAAAAGTTTTGATTTAAGCAATGTGTTAAGGCTTTTTCTTTTCTTCTTTGAGTATTTAATTTAGTTTATTTATTGCAATGACCTATTTTTTAAGCATTCAAATATCATATACTATTCATTTCTCGAAAATTATTCTCTTTATTACAGAGAGAGTGTAAATTAAAGTTTGATCGTAAACAAACGAATTCAGGAATTTAAAAAATTTAATTTGATAATGAGAGCATACATAAATTGAGTAATTCAACACAAAATCTACGCACATTGTTTGAATCATAATAATGCAAAATTACTTGCAAAGCAATTAATATAAATTTGGAAGTGAGATCAGGATATTAATAAAAAAAGTCATTTATCCCTTTATTTTCTGAATTTAAAATACTTTCACATTTCTTTATTGCAAGTCTTGCGAGATAATTATAATGAAATGAAAATGTCATTGGAATAAATTTAAAGGATTATATAAGCAAGAGATACAAAATTGGGATTATTACATACATCATTAACTCTATGAGTTATATCTCTTTTTAAATATTATTGTAAGTATTTCTTTAGAAGGAACCAAATGTTAAAAAATCTAGATAGTCTTAATTTTTAAAAGAAGAATGATTTTAAAATCTCAAAGTATAGGATTCTCTCTATAGAACTTCCCCCATATTTCCAATATACGCATGCACTTTCTTTAGAACCCAACTTTAGAACTCTTAATGATTTACACTTTGCACATGTTTTACTAACCCGCCCCGAAACATAATAGACAACAGATCTCTGCACGAATTCCAAGATAAGCAAACTTGTATCAAAGTTGTATATCCAGTTGATTCAACTGAAAAGGCATACTGAGTAAAACACCTCATAATATAAGAAAGCTTCCGTTATTTTATTAAAAGAAAATTTTTCCTTTTATTTTGATCTTCACAGTTATTATAGGGGAACTGCAACAGTGAAATATTTCAAAAGCTAAAATGTAGCAATGTTAATAAAAGTAAAAAATAAAGAGTGTTAAATGCCCTATTAAATTTTGCAGTTTAAATCTATTAAATTACGGTTAAACGTTGAGAAAACAATTTAGATGACAATACAATTAGGGGAGGCAGGGGTGATTAGGATAACTTTTTTTGACAACTTGAAGTTTGACAATTAATTGCCAGAGAATGAAGTGGACTATATACTAATGATATGTATAAGTTTACTCAGTGCGTACTGGTATCTTGAAATGTGTAAAGAATTATTTTAAATGTATCATATTACCAGGTAAAAAGTGTCTTTTTCAGGTCAAAATGCCTGTTTGATCCCAATTACCCTCATGAAATGGGAAATTGGGATCAGGGACGAAACTAGCCTTTTTTGCACCCGATGCAAACATGGATTTTGGCGCTCCCCCCCCCCTCCCCCTCTTCCGCAAAGTATATTTACAAAAAGAATTTTACTGATTTTCTAATAGCCGACTTATTTTAAATTTTAAAATATGTAATACTGAATTACGTAATCTACAATGGCAGATCCAAGGGGAAGGTCACGGGGATCTTGAACCCCCCACTCTGAACACCAACAAAAATATTCTAAAGATCATTAAAATGCAATACACAGTAGAGTTCCAATTATCCGAGTCCCGCTTAACCGAGTTTCCGCTTTAACCGAGTTATTTTCTTCTGATGGACTGATGGCTTCCATTATTATGAAACAGCCATTTTAAATGAAGTGTTAGGTGAAGATGAAAGAGCAGCCGTAAAAAGTTAAAACTCTGATTTGCTGGTCAGAATGGGGGGGGGGGGGGATGGCGTTTTTTTTATTATGACCATTTTTTGAAAGGTTAAGAGCAGCCGTAAAAAGTTAGAACTCTGATTTTCTGGTCAGAATGAGTAAAAAAATGGCAATTTTTTTCAGAAAAAAAATATGCCCCCCCCCCCCCCCCCATTCTATGAAACAGCCATTATAATGGAAGACATCAGTCCATCAAATGAAAATGATCCATTCCAAAGGTATAATCCTTCATTTGGCGTCCCTTCGTTCTGGCGCTCGGAGCACATCCCCCCCCCCCCCCCACCCCCTTAGTTTCGGCCCTGATTGGGATCCTTGTTATTTTCTCTCATGCCTTACAAGATACAGTCATGGGTATTAAATGGGATTAAAAGATCTCTGTGTGCACAGCTGTGTGCGCATCTTACAGCAAGATATTTTTGGTTTTACAACTACAACTATTCTCAGAGATACAGTATTGGAAAGATAAAAATGCTGGAAAAAACATTTTAGAAGGGATTTTGTTCTATGCGAAAAATCTTTTAAAATATCCACTTTGAAAGCATTTCCTGAGCTATTCAATGTCATAGAGCGTGAATAAGAACACCAGCTTTAGATTCATCCGAAATTAAAAATAACTTCCTGTATGTGCCAAAAGGTAGCCATTTTGGATTTAGGCACAGAGAAATATTTCTCATAACATAAGTTTATCACATATATATATAAAAAAAAAAACAAATAAGATTTTAACATTTTTTTCAGTTGATAAACCAATCCCATGTTTATGTATGTACGTGTTTGATTCTTTTTTTTCCCCTTTTTTTTTACACTCATAAACTTTACATAGCTGCCAACTTGTACGGATTTTTGCTACCACTAAACTTTAACAGGAATTTCTGGCTTATTTAATTATCAAAATTCACTGCAATTTGGCGATTGAATTAGGCAAATTTTTCTATTAAATTTTAGTGGTAGCAAAAATCCGTACAAGTTGGCAGCTATGACTTTAAAATAAAACTTATATTTTAACTTAACTATTTTTGTGTAAGAAAACGTATATTTTAATTATATAAGAAACTAATTTTGAATTACATTTGAATACGCAATTAACCTTAAATTTTAAGCAAAGTATTATTGTAATTAAAATGTTAGAACTATTTAAATCACGTTTTTTTTTATTAGAAAAGTTTGGATTTATTTTAATTTTTTGCTTGCATTTTTACACAGAATGACATAAAAACAACATTAAAAATTGTTATTAATACATATTTTTTTAAAAGAAAGATATTCTGAGCTTAATTATACATATTAAACTGGAACATTAAGAGCCAAAAAAGTGCTAATATATTTAGCATATAATAAAATTAATTAGCATAAATGGAAACATATTATGTTCTTTAATATTTTTATTAAAAATTGCATTTTAAATTTAAGAACTTCACTGTTCAATTTTCCACGTCAGTATATTATCTTATGTATATAACATTTATACTTAAAAATTTGCATCCATAAATATTTATATCGCTTTCCAGGAATTTTAAATCTATAAATTATCTTTTATTTTCAGATATTTTTTTTTAAATCGAAACCATAATATATTTAGTCTCTGTGAAAAAATACTTTTCATTGGTGTATTTATTTGTACCGTAGATTTCATATAACTTGATACACACAAGTATTAGTTACTTTTTTTAAAATCCTTGACATTGTTTTGTCAGCTTAAACTATCAACACATCGTTTTTTATCATAAGAAATAAAAGAATTATAAACACATATTAACATTTGAATTAAAATAAAATGTATTCAATGGAATATTAGTTTTTTAAATAAAAACGCATATAAATTTGTTAAAATTCGATTTGCTACAGATATTTTTTTCTTCTTCATTGAGCGAATAACATTTTATTTAGCCATCTGAATGGGTCTATCCTGCTAGAAATACCGGACCTATAGTTCGAAGAAATACTGCGATAAAAGAAAGAATGTATTTAAAACCCGTTTTCCATTCATTCTGTCCTTGTATGCTCGACTCGAATAGTTAGCGGAAATATAGTCTGGTCAGTAATCAGTCACCGGTCATTAACAAAAGCAGCAAATAGAATTATCCCCAGATGTCTTGTCTTGCCTTGCGGCGGCGTGTTAGGGGGGAAAAAAGTATTTCCAAGTGGTTAGAGAGACAGCTTTGAAGAACTTATGAATCTTGTATTAAATGCGTTTTTAAATATGTTATAGTTAATAACAAACAAATATAGATAATAACAAGAAATTTAAATATGTTATAGAAAATAATCAAATAATCATTAATAATAATAAGCATTATATATATATATATATATATATATTATGTGGTGTTTATGTATTCATATTATTGGTCATTGTCATTATCCTTCAATGGTATTTTTGTACAGAAAGTTTAATAGATATATATATATCGCGGTTTTTGTTGGTGGTCGGTAAAGTTTAATTAATGGTTATATATATATATATTAGATTTATCGTATTTTCAGTAAAAGAGTTGAGAAAAAAAGATTATCTTACGGAATATATGCATGGAAGCTATTAATTCATTTACTATTTCTTATTTATGTAAGCACCAACTAGATTGGCTGTATTATGAATTAATCGACGATAGTTTATCCAAATAGTGCATTCAGCTTTCATTAAAGAATATTACATTTAAGATTTTTGAAATGTTTAATCTAATGCTGACAGAAAGGAGCATAGAAAAAATATCCCATTATTTTGTTTGTTATTGTTGTTTATTCATATGATAAGTTTAATGCACCAGGGCCGAAAGTAAGGGGAGGGGCAGAGGGGGCATGTGCCCCGGGCGCCACAGGCAAGGGGCGCCAAATGAAAGATTATACCTTTAGAATCGATCATTTTCTTCTGATGGACTCATGGCTTTCATTTATTATGAAATCCATCAGTCCATCAGAAGAAAATAACTCGGTTAAAGCGGAAACTCGGTTAAGCGGGACTCAGATAATCGGAACTCTACTGTATAAGCAAACACTGTAAATAGCCGGTAATACATGTGAATTCTTTTATGTGAACGAACTATAATTGCAACAAACGTCACATTCAATTTTTGTAGTTCAATATTACATATTTTATGATAACATATTTTAAATTTTAAAATAAGTCGGCCATTAGAAAATTAGTAAAATTCTCTTTGTAAATATACTTTGAGGAAGAAGGGGGGGGGGGGGGGGGGTGCCAAAATTCATCTTTGCCCCGGGCGGAAAAAAAGGCTAGTTTCGGCCCTGTAATGCATATAGAAATTCTGGATAGATAAGAGACAATTTTTAACTGCACAATAAACACTCTGGACGGCATTTAACCCGCAATTTCTAGATGGTTTTTTAATATTATTAAAGTTACCCACTATTTAAGAATCATTTTAATATTCTTAAATCAAAATTGACAGCTTTATGACGCATTCCCGAATTCGTTTTTGTATGTAAACGCATGCGATTGGCAGCTGCTCTTTTTCAGAAACTTGGAAATCTAATTTCTTTTTCCATTTTTCGATAAAAGCAGAGGATTATTCAGAAAAGGCTGTTAAAGTTGGCATTTTGAACTAAATTTTCAGACATGGCTGCCAAATGTCGTTATGGGATAAAAATCGTTTACTCGAGGTGTTTTTTATTTATCGAAAAAAAATGTACAATTCCATATCGCTTCAATAACCATGCCCGCAAGTATTGACACTTTTATGTTTAAACATGAGTCAGAAAGTTTCTCGTTATTAAGCGGATTTTTTTAATAGGCTTAAATGTTTAGAAAGCATGTTTTAGTATACTAAGGAGGCTTTGCCCCCTACTGTCATCTACGAGCTACGCTCGCAATCTCCATTGAGACACCGCAAACTGTAGAAACACGTTAATTTGATCGGCTGTAAAAAGATTGCAGAAACTGAACTATAATTTAAAAAATCAGTGGCGATCTTCTTGTAAATAGATTTCTATTCACTTCTTTTTGATTGCGGAATTTTAAGGCGGGATCAGCTGCTGTTAAACAACTACTGACTGTTTTCATGTTTGATTAAATAAGATGAGTTAAACATTTGGAAAAAAAAAGGGAGGGGTGTAATATAAAATGAGCTATGTAAACAGAGTCTTATCCTCCTGGTATTTTTCTAACAACGATATAAGAAAATTGTTTTAAATAAGACATTTTAAATGTATCGCTTTATATCTGATATAATTTTCACAAAAGTTTTCTTTCTCTTTTTAATTTTCACGTGAAAATACTTTTGTTGTTAGAAAGAAATTATTTGCGTTTTCTTAAAATTCACAACAATAGTTAAAATTATTATCTCCAAATATGAAATAAATGTCTCGTGTGAATATATTTTTAAATTTAAACAGTTTTACAATATTATTATTTTGTCATTTTAAATAGGAGATAATTTCTTCCAATTAAGATACTTAACACAGATTAATAGATTTATTATCTTAAAATTTTCTTTCTCTTTTAATATTCACATGTACTAAATATAGATTTTATGACGTAATTTTCAATATTTTCCTGCTTTTAATACATAATCATTTAATTCTAATTTGAAAGTTTTTTCCCCTGTTTATAATAGTCCCATGTAAATATATTTTTGTGTTGAAGGAAATATTATTGTTTGCGCTGTTTTACAATTGGCAACAATTTAAAATTGTAATCTTTTCTAAAACATGTAAAAAATAGTCTCTCAAAAAGCTGCAAATTTGTATTTTAATGGAAATTAGCCCTAAAAAAATTAGCCAAATAATAAAAAAAATAAATGCAGTCGGCACACCGGAAACTTCTAATGTAGTATATCCTTAGAAAAAAGGATTAAATTCTTATGTATAGTTTTTGCTAATGTAAAACTTATTTAATAGAACGATTTTGACCAACTTTAACATTAAATATCGCTTAAAATAAAATTTTTATTTAAAAACGTATTTATTATTTATTATTTAAAAATGTATTTATCAAACATTGCTCTATAATACTACCATTTTCATATTTTTGTGTGCAGTACTTTTCTTAATACTACCAAAGTAAGACCCCATGTCACGAAAAATTCATTTACTGCGGCGGTGACAGCGTTAGTTACCTTTTTTTAGAACACAGAGAAACATGACAATAAAAGAATAGGACTGAGAAGCATTAGAAAATATGTAACACACGAACTTGTCTGCTATTATTTCACACGTACTTTTCATTCATTCTATTTTACACTGAGAAATGGACTTTTATTATAAAGTTTTAAAATAGTTCTTGAACATATATCTATCTATCTATCTATATATATATTTTTTTTTTTTTTTTTTCTGATGAGGTGGAGGGGCGATACAGGGCCGAAACTAGCCTTTTTTGCGCCCGGGGGAAACATGAATTTTGGAGCCCCCCCCCCCCCCCCACCCCCCACTCCTTTCTTCCTCAAAGTATATTTACAAAAAGAATTTTACTAATTTTCTAATGGCCGACTTATTTTAAAATTAAAAATATGTAATTATAAAATATGTAATATTGAACTGCAAAAATTGAATGTGACGTTTGTTGCAATTATAGTTCGTTCACATAAAAGAATGTATTACCGGCTATTTACAGTGTTTGCTTATACAGTAGAGTTCGATTATCCGAGTCCCGCTTAACCGAGTTTCCGCTTTAACCGAGTTATTTTCTTCTGATGGACTCATGGCTTTCATAATAAATTAAAGCCATGAGTCCATCAGAAGAAAATGATCGATTCCAAAGGTATAATCCTTCATTTGGCGCCCCTTGCCTGTGGCGCCCGGGCGCATGCCTCCTCTGCCCCTCCCCCCCTTAGTTTCGGCCCTGAGGCGAGATAAAGTGGGTGCTGTTTATGTTTTTCCTTCCGTTTTTAGGTAGATTTCGTATGAAATACTACCTATTACATTCTCCCCTATGTTGGAATTTCTGAAAAATTTTTGCAGATCTATACCGATCATGACCCCTAGAACCCAAAACCACCCTCAGTAAAAAACTTTATCTATCTATCTATCTATCTATCTATGTATCTATCTATCTATATATATCACTATCTATCTATATATATCACTTTCTTCTGGACACGGTAACTTCCACAATTGTGCACAAATCTCTTCGAAACTGATACATAAAATCAAGGGGTATAAAATCTCGGTCAAGTTCGTTAATGTGCAAAATCGGACCAAGGGGATGGAAATAGGTAGGGGTTTTGTGAAAACCGAAAAACCCAATAACTTCTTAATTTTTGTACATATGAAATCAGTTTAAAGTTTTTATTACTTCTAAAAATAGAGCTAAAAATTTATGTATCACAGATTTTTGATCCACTTAAAAATGGGCTCAAGGGGTGCAAAAAATAGGGGTTTTGGGAGAAAAAAAATCATAACTTCGTCAATTCTCAAGATATCGAATCCAATTAATTTTATTATAAATCTCCTTAATATTATCTACAACTTTTATATTCACAAGTTTTTGATAGGACCAATTCCTAACGAAAAAAAAAAATAAATAAATAAAATAAAAATAAAAACGAAAACAAAAAAAGGGGGGGGGGGGGTTGAAGAAGAAAAAAATCCATAACTCCGTCAATTCACAAGATATAAAATCCCCATGAATTTATCATATATCTTCTTAATATTGTCTACAACATTTATATAGACAACTTTTTGATAGGACCAATCCTTACAGCAAAAACAAATTAAAAATACATAGCGGTTGAAGAAAAAAATCATCTTATTAAGGGTGTATTCAAATCCAAACTGCTTATTTTCTGACTCATTTTTAAATTCATTTTTGCTCTCAAACGCATCCAATTGATAGATTCTCTTATTCAGAAACTATATAATGTACCGCAATGATCGCTTTTTTGATAGAGGCAGAATATATTTCAAAAAATGATGTCAAAGTGGCATTTTGAACAGAATTTCCCGAAGCGATTGTGTTAGAAACGAAAAATATTGTCCTACTGAGAAAATAATTGTTCATAAATCAAGTTTTAAGTAATTGAACGAAAAATAAAAACACAGGTCGCTTATAAATGTCTTCAAAAATCACGTGAGCAAGTTTCATATTTTTTCTATTAAAAATGAATCTGAAAATGTGCCAGAAAATTTAGAGTTTATGAGCATGGAAAAGTACTTTTTTGAATACCTCCCTAACATGATTCTGATAAAACCATCTGTTATAAAAAAATGAAATAAACACTCGTCAAAAGCGACCAGATGAAATTGTTAAAATGGATAAATCTCTAATCATGATTTAGTTTTTGTTGGCGAAATTAGTATACTTAACTTCGAAATATACCTCCGTCTGTAGGCCGGGCCGGCAGGGATTTTTTAACTTATCATGTATTTATCTTAATACAATGGGTTTTGCCTGTATAAATTTTTGTGTGTACGGGGAGAAGTTTTAAACCCATTAAATGCCCTTCTAAGCTTCTCTTTAAAAAATAAAGCATTAAAAAATTTTGTCACTAAAATTCGAAAACTTATTAATCTTGTTCAAAATCTAAATATTTTTCTTCTTAATTTTTCATGTTATTGCCTTAATTCTGCTTCATCCAGACTCCAAATTGGTGTAAAATTCCAGTTCAGGAAAGTCTCCACAATGTAAAAATACCCTTTGTTCATCGTTACTCTCCCCCCTCACGTTTATTTCTTTTCTTTTTCTATCGCTGTAGATACTGATATTTTATCTCCCTCCCCTCAAAGTCCACTCTTAACCCCTTGGGGATGAGCGACCAGTATTCTTTCTGCGTATGGTGCTCAGAATCAGTGATTATTCTCAACAGAAAATATTAATTGTAAATTGTGCCTTATTTAATCCGAGCATTTTCCCGATTCAATGAGGCAAAAATTTGTGTTTTAAAAAACTGGTGATAAAAGATTAAAAATTCAGTAAAAGACGTTCGTTCCTAAGGGGTTAATAAAAATATTGGAGTTATTAAATGGAGTTTTCCTTTTGCTTACTATAACATATCTGTATTTATATCTAAAACTTTCGCGCTTTTCATGGCTGGAATGACTAAAAGCCTGGATTCCGCTTACTTATATTTAAAAAGGTTGTACACAAATTCTGTGTTAAACGTGGAAAGTTCAAATTGGGGCAGTAATAAAGACTATTGACCCACATATTTACAGATTATAAAACATTTACAAATATTTTTAGAAAAATGTAGATGAGCTAATGAAGTTGCTTGGGAAAAGACATAATTTCTTTGCATCGCGTGAAAGCTTTCGTAACGCTGAACTCAAAAATATATTTCTTTTAATTTTAGGTATTATATTTGCAGAGATATTGTCGAGAATGTAGTTCAAAAATATGCCCCCCCCCCCCCATCTATTTCCATATGTACTGAAACTAAAATTATGAGAAAAATTTTAGGTAGTAGGCGTTGACTTAAACCTTGCAGGAAAATTATAGCGATTACCCTAGGTCACATAGTTTTTGAGAAAAGCGCATTTTCCCGTTAGACACAAATTTCGATTTGCGGGCATTCAGCAAAAATGTTGGGAAGCGCTGGCGGTACCTATCGTACCAGAAGTATAATAGCATTGTTGATAACGATTTTAGAAAAAAAAAATAGTCGGTAATTAGCCGCGATATTAACCCTTAAAGTCACGGGCGGTTATTTGGACATATATAATAACAGGGTCGGCGTACTCTATGTACCATCGACTTTTAAATCCTAGATAACAACTTTTAATGATTAATTTGTGTAATGCAATGTCCAGTAGCAGTATAAAAGCAATAAACGTCAAACTGTTAAAAACAGACTAATTTAATTAGAATTAATCACATAAATACTATGAGATTCTATGGACTAGTTCGCATTGAGTAGATCTCTCAATACGCCTCCCGTGTCTTTAAATTTATTTAAAACATATCTGGAAAAACATGGCATGGACTAAAGCGGCGTTGCTACTTTGCGACTTCCTTTCGAAGCGCGCTTAACAAAATGCCAAGTTTAAACTTTGAACAAGGGTTTTGTTTTAGCTAAACTGTAAAAAGAAAAAATTATTAAGACGCTAAATTTAGTTTAACCAAAAACCCATTTAATCATTACTTCATATAATCAAATGAAGTTTAAATATGCATTACTTTTATTGTCAGTACCGAATTAAGTTCCTCATAAACAGATAAGATAACATTTAAATAAGAGTTATACACAATAGCAATGTTTGACATTATTTAGGCTTTATATCTCTTTAAATTTTTATGGTATACCCATTCATACTTTTTCTAGTATATATACAGCTATACCAAACCCTGCGTTGTGCAGTTTTTTACAAAGTCTTATTTTTCCTTCAGTAACAGTTTTTTTAATAATACAGTTAATAATTCATATATTTGTTGTACGGAACCCTCTGAGAGCGAGTAATACTCGCACTTGACCGTTTATTTCTCTTTAGTTTTTGTTAGAAACAAACCATTCTTAAATAAACATAAAAAATATGTTTATTTAAGAATGGTTTGTTTTCATAAAAAATATTTTTCAAATTTGTACAGATACAACAATATTTATTATTAAATTAAAAGTGCACCACATGAACCTTTCGCACTGCAATATTTAGGATTATTTGTGTAATATGTTTTCATTAATTTTTAATCAAACAAGCGGATATGAATCGATATGTGAATGTACGATATAAAAATCCTGTTTAAACACTTCGAATGGTACCTTATTCATCGTAGCACGTTTTGTATCTGCATAAAAATAGAATGTTCGCATTCGAAATTCTATATAGTGACTGTGTATTATTAAATTGTAAGCTTTTTGTAAGCTAATATAATGTTACACATTTTGTTCAAATATTTCGCAACTGAAAAAAACTTTAAAGGAAAAATAATAATGAAAAATTTCAATTGCAAAATACCTTTAATAATTTAAAATTTTCCCAATTATTCTACCTGGATTTTTATCTTAGACTTAAAGTTTTCTGGAATTTCCTGTGGTAACTAGTTTTTATTTATTTATTTATTTTTTTCGAGAAAGGGGGCAGACAAAGGTTCTGATTAAATGGTTTTTAGAGAGCCGAGAATTTTTCATTATTTTTAGTTTCATTATCTTCTTAATAAATAAGAATTTTTTATTTCTAAAATCATTGTATATTCAACATTTGCTTTATTAATATAATTAAGATATACTAACTACAATAAAGAAATTAACTACGACATTAAGATTTCATACAGTTATTATGTAGTCCATATTTAGTTATTTAATTTTTTGCACACTTACAATAATTTAAATTAATCTTTAAATATAGTAAGTAAAATTTTACTTAAAAAAATAAATTTAACAAAGATATGAAAAACATATCCGGTAGTTTTCACCACAATTTTCAAATATGTAGATTTTCTACTAGTCCGAGTGCTACACGACTAAAATAAGGTGAAAACTGCAAATCGTGATAAGAATATACCGATTGGTCAGTATCTACTTTATACTAATACAATGCATTTTAGAGGGGGAGGCATCGCGTAAAGTCGTGGGAATTCAAGATGGCGGTTGTTATTCAAAATGGCGTCATTTTCTGAATTTTCTTACTATCCATCATATAAATGTGTGTTTCAGGTCGATTTCGATGTTTTTAACGTCAAAAATTTCGTTTTTATACTTTCTGTCATAGTTGAATGAGTTTATGAATTCAAATTGTTTGTTTGTTTGTCTGTCTGCCTGCTTGCCATTCCATGACCTAACTCGCTTAAATATCGCTACTCGCTTAAATTCACTCAGATTTTCATGTAATTTATATATGTTACTGAAGTTTACAATAACATGTTCCGAATAAAAACTGAAGTGTATAAGTTTATATAGTCCGTTTACAGGGCCCTCAAAATAATTCCATTATGTTATTGTCGATTAGTGTGGGTGCTACGATTGAGAAAACTGCAAATCGTGAGAAGAATATGGGGGCATTCTCACAATCTTTTGACTTTTGGGGAAAAAAAATCTGGCGAAATTAAACTTGCTAAAATAACATTTTAATCTGATAGACGAATGCCTTAATGATTCAAAATAAAGAAAAAATGGTCAGCAGCGAAAAATATTTTATTTAACTGAGGTTTAAATTAAACTTGCGAGTTTAATTTTCCTTACCACTTTACCCCTATAACTTTTTATTTTCTTCTAAATTTTTACTTATGATGAATTTGCATAGTACCCACAGGACATTCAAATAAGAAATAATAAAAATGTAGTACTTTTAATACAGAATTTTTGTATAACATTGTCTTCAAGGGGTGTTAAAGAAGGCACGGTAAGGTAAAAAAAAAGGGGATGGTATAGGAAAAAAGGGACGAAAGGGTAAAAAAAAGGACGGTAAGGGTGGAACGGTAAGGAAAATTACCACCTATTTTTAGGAAAATCATTTTAAGACTAAGTGATAGCCACAATATTCATTGATTTTTAGAAACAGTTGTTAACATTGGATTAAATTAATTTTTTTATTATTATTTACCTCGAAAGGTGCAGGAATAAACCTTGGGGACGGTAAGACTACCAATAAAGGCACGATCTTGAAATTCATATTTAAATGCTGATTTAAATTCTGCAGTAAATTTCCTGTCAATGAATTTTAGACGTTCTTTCTCTAGCATACTTCTGCATGAGAAAAAATTTTAAAACAATTCTGTGGCTGCATCTGAAGTGATTTTCTGTATGAGTTTAGCAAGAGGGAAAGGATGAAAAACCCAGGGACAGACTTCAAAAAATAATATGAATCGTAAAAATGTGTGCAGGTTAATGTTTTGCTACATATTTAGATAAAACAATTGTCCCAGTTTTGGAAGAAAATTACATAGAATTACTTCTATTGAAACAATTTTATACAGACAGCTCCCAACTTAAAAATCAGCATCAGGGACATGGGACGGTAGATGAGTTTTTCTGGTATTTGGATAACCAACATCGTCCAAAACTTATTTATCGCGTTGATATTGTTATGCAATCATGCAATGGGATGTTCCCCAGTATATGAAATTAAAAAAAAACACACAGAAAAGTGTATTAAAATAAAAATTATTATTCAGGGACATGAAAGACAAAATATTATACCGATACCAAACCGATATTATACCAAAATAGTATACCCCATATACCGATTGGTGAGTATCTACTTTATAGGCATCGCGACAATTCGTAGAAATTCAAGATGGCGGCTGTTATTCAAAATGGCGTCATATTTTGGAATTCTTGCAATTTTCATACTATTTATCGTATAAAAGTGTGTTTGATGTAAAATGTATGTGCAAAATCTGTAAAAATAAGTGCGGCTGTAGAAAGGTTGGACTTTCTTGCACATTATTGTGCAACTGCAAAAACTAATATGAGAAATACGATGATACAAAGTAAAGTTTTTATATTCTCTAACTTTAAATGTAACATGAAATTTTTTTAATATCTTGTATAATAAAGGGAATTTTTCATTAACACATACTGGACAATTGCACCATAAACTATAGTGAATAAAGACACACAACCTTGCTTAATGGTACACAAAACACGAACTTTAATAAGCTAAAAGTTAAATTCTACGTTTCGAGCTGTTTCTATAGCCGTCTTCCGGAAAAATATGATGGTATAATGGTTTTTCATTCTAAAAATGTCGAAATTGATATCATAGACACTTTTATATGATGTATAGGAATAAAAATGGAAATAATTTTGAATAACAGCCGCAATCTTGAATTCCTATGAATTTGCATGGTGCCTCAACTTCTAATATGCATTGTATTAATAAGAAGTAGATACTGGCCATTCGGGATATCTTTAAAACAAAATGCAGTTTTTTTATACCTAGCAGCTCCACTAATAACAGTTGATTTAATTGATGATCTTTATAGAATTTATACACGAGTTACAAACACGCTTATTCTTTTTTTGTTGTGTCACAGTTTTCACAAAAACTTACAAATATATAGATTTTCTTCTATTGAAAAATTACTTAAATGGTGAAAAAGAATCAATATTACAATACTGCAAACCGAAGAAACCAATACACACAGAATTTGCCTTGATTGGAACTTAACCGCTTTAATGAGTAACCGACAGGAAACTCTCTTAACTATCCTACTCTTCATTTTGAGTAACTAAAGTTGTTAAAGTACCAACGTACTTAATAACAAATTGAAATTTGATAAATTTTACACGTTACTACATTGTGTTAGGAAATCTTCACGGGGCAGCGCTGTGCAAATTATGACAAGGACAGTCGTAGCATTTAATAATAATATAATATTAATTTAAATTAATTTAGCTGTGACTAGTTAAATCATTTACAACATATCAAAATATTTAAACTTATAAAGACAAAGAAAAACATTTAAAAAGAACAATAAAAAAAATTTATTTACCCAGAATCACGTTTATGTTATTAGAGTAATACAAAAACATATGATTCAAAAAGATTATTTGTGTTACGTTTTTTCATTAACTTTTAATCAAGCAGGCTGATACGAAACATTTGTGATTGTGCGATATGAAAAATCTGTTTAAACCTTTCGAATGATACTTCAGTCATCGTTCTGTGTTTTGTATGCGCATAAAAAAAGGAATGTTCGCTTTCGAAATACTATATGACTGTGTGTTATTAAATTCTAAGCTTTGTGTTAACTAAATAGAAGTTTACAGATTCTGTTCGAATATTTCGTAGCTTAAACAATTTTAAAAGAAAAATAATAATGATAAATTAAGGTTGCAAAATACCTTTAATAATTCAAATTTTTCATATTTATCCTACCTGGAATTTTTACGGTAAACAAAGTTTTTTGTAATTTCCTGTAGTAACAAGTTTTTTTTTTTTTCCAGGGAATGGGGCTGACGAAGTTTCTGATAAAGTGATTTTTAGATAGCAGAGGAAATTTCATATTTTTAGTTTCATTATGTTCTTAATACACATTAATTTTTTTGTAAATCATTCTTCATTCCGTCTTTGATTAATTAACTTAATTAAGATTTACTAACTACAATAAAGTAGCTAACTACAGCATTAAGATTTCATGTTTTTCTTATACAATCTATATTTATTCAATTTTTTACATACATAAAAAAACATGTAAGTTAATTTTTAAACATAGTACGTAAAATTTTACTTAAATAAATAAGCTTAACAAAGGCATGAAAAGAATATCCGGCAGTTTTCACGAGTTACAAATGTATAGATTTACTTCTATTGAAAATGTACTTAAATGGTGAAAAATGATCAATTTTTCGATACTATATACCGAAGAAACCAATGCACACAGAAACTGCCTTAATTGGAATTTAGCCGCTTTAATGAATAACCGCTAGGAAACTATCTGAACTGTCCTATCCTATATTTTGAGTAACTAATGTTGTTAAAGTACCAACGTACTGAATAACCAATTTTAATTTGAACTTTTACAAGTTACTAAATTGTTAGGAAATCTTCACGGTGCAGTGCTGTTCAAATTATGACTAGGACAGTCATAACATTTAATAATAACATAACATTAATTTAAATTAATTTATTTTTATCTAGTTAAACAATTTATTATATATAAAAAAAATTAAATTTGTAATGACACTGAAAAACGGTTAAAAGAGCAATAAAAAAATCTGTCCTACCCTTCATTTTGAGTAACTAAAGTTGTTATAGTACCAACGTACTGAATAACCAGTTTAAATTTGATGAACCTTTACATATTTCTAAACTCAATTAGGAAAACTTCACGGTGCAGCACTGCGCAAATTATGACTAGCCTAGTCGTAACATTTAATAGCATACTATTGATTTAAATTAATTTAACTGTAATTATTTAAATCATTAACTATATATAAAAATATTTAAATCTGTAACGACAATGAAAAATGTTAAAAATACCTGGAATCATGTTTGTGCGATTAGGATAATACAAAAAAAGTTATATGATTCGAAAAGGATTATTTGTGTTACTTTTTTCCATTAATTTTTAATTAAACGGGCTGATACGAAGCGATTTGTGAGTTACGATATGAAAAATCTGCTTAAACCCTTCGAATGATACCTCATTCATCTTTGTGTGTTTTGTATGTGCATAGAAATGGAATGTTTTCTTTCGAAATTAATAAAAAAAATTATATCATTTAAAAACAATGTGCGACTCCTGGATAATACAAAAGAATCACGTTTGCGTGATTGGAGTAACACACCCACACACACAGAAAAAAATTATATGGTTCAAAAAGAACTATTTGTGATACTTTCTTTCATTAAGTTTTAATCAAAGAGGTAGATATGAAACGATATGTGACTGTATATGAAAAATGTGTATTAACTTTTCGAGTGATACCTGATCCATCGTTGTTCGATTTGTATTCGCATAAAGAAATAATGTTAGCATTCGAAATACTATATAGTGACTGTGTATTATTAAATTCTTATGTCTGTTTTAACTAATATATGTTTACAGATTGTATTCGAATATTTCGCACTTGAAACAAACTTTAAAAGAAAAATAATAATGATAAATTAAGATTGCAAAATACCTTTAATAATTAAAAATTTTCACATTTATCCTACCTGGATTTTTGTGGTAGAAATAAAGTTTTCTGTAATTTCATGTGGTAACCAGTTTTTTTTTTCAGGGAAGAGGCCTAAGAAAGGTTCTGATTAAGGGATTTTTAGATAGTCGAGAAATTTTCATATTTTTAGAGATTTACTAACTACAATAAAGTTACTATAAAGTAACTAACTACAGCATTAAGATTTCATATTGTTATTATATAACCTTTATTTATTTTTTCTCACAGATATAAAAAAATTAAGTTAATTTTTAAATACGTGTATAGTACGCAAAGTTTTACTTACAAGAAAAAAAAGTTTAACAAAGGTATGAAATGCATATTCGACAGTTTTCACAACGAATTACAAATATATAGTTTTTCTTCTATTGAAAATGTACTTAAATGGAGAAAAAGAATCAATATTACAGTAACCGTATGGCGAAGAAACCAATACACACAGAAATTGCCTTGATTGGAATTTAGCCGCTTTAATGAGTAACCACTAAGAAACACTCTGAACTGTCCTACCCTTCATTTTGAGTAACTAAAGTTGTTATAGTACCAACGTACTGAATAACCAGTTTAAATTTGATGAACCTTTACATATTTCTAAACTCAATTAGGAAAACTTCATGGTGCAGCACTGCGCAAATTATGACTAGCCTAGTCGTAACATTTAATAGCATACTATTGATTTAAATTAATTTAACTGTAATTATTTAAATCATTGACTATATATAAAAATATTTAAATCTGTAACGACAATGAAAAATGTTAAAAATACCTGGAATCATGTTTGTGCGATTAGGATAATACAAAAAAAGTTATATGATTCGAAAAGGATTATTTGTGTTACGTTTTTTCCATTAATTTTTAATTAAACGGGCTGATACGAAGCGATTTGTGAGTTACGATATAAAAAATCTGTTTAAACCCTTCGAATGATACCTCATTCATCTTTGTGTGTTTTGTATGTGCATAGAAATGGAATGTTTTCTTTCGAAATTAATAAAAAAAATTATATCATTTAAAAACAATGTGCGACTCCTGTTTAATTGCCTACATAAGTTTAAATAATCCTTTTTTTTTACCATTTCCGTCGCCATATATCTAAAAAGTCCTTCCGGCCAGTGCCGGGAGGAAGAGGTAGCTTTCATATTCCTTATTTTAAAAAAGCAAACTTATATTATTCAAACACACGAAGCTCAATTTAGTGGAAACCGAATATAGGAGATTCAATACTAATTTTTACCAATATTAAATCATTATGAATGAGAATTTCGCGAAATTAGTCAGCATTATCCAAGCTGCTTTTATTTAAAGTAACTTATATTTGGTTGCCAAATTTCGGCGATTTCTTAAAGTGCCTGCCATTTTAAGACAACATGGTGGATGAGGCTAACCTGTGAACTTGCTCGAGACCTTAGTAATTGCTGTGCACATGCTCACTCACATCGGAATCGGTTGATATATACTAGTACTGTCGCATGCAAAAAAATCAGATATTTCAAAATGTCACCCACAATAGAAATTGAAACTGCTATATCTGAGCCAATTTTTAAGGTAAAGACAAACAAAAAATGCTCCTGAATTCTTATATCAAGGTCAGATACTTAAGAAAGAAACCTTTTTCAATTTCTAATTTTTTTGCACCTCACTTTAAATATATATATTTTTCTTAATTTAATGGCCGCCATTTTGAAACAAGATGGCTGATGAATCTGGCCAGCGAACTTGGTCGAGGTATTGATGTATACTATCCACATGCCTTCTTACATCGAAATAGGCGAATACGTGTGTTATCGCGTGACAAATACAAGATCGTTTCAAAATGTTAGCCATGCTAGAAATTCAAAGTGCTGTAATTCAACCATTTTTTAAGATATAAACAAAAGAACAAATTTTCAGAAACAAAAACTGCTCTGAAATCTTTGTATCAAGGCCAAACACATAAAAAAAATCTTTTTTATTTTCCAATTTTTAATACCTCATTTTAAATTTTAAATTTAATTTTTTTAATGGCAACCCTTTTGAAACAAGATGGCGATTGAAGCTGGCCAACGAACTCGGTCGAGACATTGATATGTACTATGTACAGACCAAGTTACATTCAAATCGGTTCATAAATACGCCTGTTATCGCGTGACAAAAATCAGGTCGTTTTAAAATGTCAGCCAAAATAGAAATTCAAAATGCTATTACTCAGCCATTTTTTTAGATATAGACGAAACAAAACTGTTCCGGAATCTTTGTATTAAGGTCAAACACATACGAAAAAAAAAATTTATCATTTTCCAATTTTTTGGTATCTCATTTTATTTTTTTTATTTTTTTATTTTTTTAAATGACCGCCATTTTGAAACAAGATGGCGCATGAAGCTGGCCAACGAACTCGGTCGAGACATTAGTATGTACTATGTATAAACGAAGTTACATCCAAATCGGTTCATAAATACGCCTTTTATCGCGTGACAAAATTCAGGACGTTTCAAAATGTCAGCCACGCTAGAAATTCAAAATGCTGCAACTCAGCCATTTTTTAAGATATAGACGAAACAAAAACTGCTCCAAAATTGTTGTATAAAGGTCAAATACATAAGAAAGAACTATTTTTCCATTTTCAATTTTTTGGTACCACATCTCAAATTTTAAATTTTTAAAAAAAATTTAAATGGCCGCCATTTTGAAACAAAATGGCGGATGAAGCTGTCCAACGAACTCGGTCGAGACATTGGTATGCACTATGCACACACCGAGTTACATCGGAATCTGTTTATAAATACGCCTTGTATCGCGTGACAAAATTCAGGACGTTTCAAAATGTCAGCCACGCTAGAAATTCAAAATGCTATAACTCAGTCATTTTTTAAGATATAGACGAAACAAAAACTGCTCCGGAATCTTTGTATAAAGGTCAAATACAAAAGAAGATAATTATTTCCCATTTTTAATTTTTTGGTACCACATTTCAAATTTTAATTTTTTTTTAAATTTTAAATGGCCGCCATTTTGAAACAAAACGACGGATGAAGCTGGCCAACGAACTCGGTCGAGACATTTGTATGTACTATGTACATACCAAATAACATCGAAATCGGTTCATAATTACGACAGTTACAGTGTGACATAGGTCAGATATATATATATATATATATATATATATATATATATATATATATATATATATCAATTTTGAACGGAGGGTGGTTTCGGGGTCTGGGGGTCCTAATCGATGAAAATATACCAAAATTTTTTGAAATCGCTTTCCTCCGAACGGCTGCAATAGGTAGCTTTTTGTAATGAAAGCTACCTAAAACGCCAAAAAATAAATATTATTATATATTTATATTAATTCAGCATGAAATTCCTATTATCTATGAAACGTAAATCACAGCGGTATTTTTTAACAGTCAGAGCCTGGTCTGATTTTTAAGATAGGCGGTGAATACTTAAAAAAGGTGATTTTTAAAAGAACGAATTGCACTCTGATTGATTTAATAATCATCTACATAAAATGTATGACATGTCTGAAAGAATGACTATTTTTAAAATTGAGGACATTGTTTTCTGCTAAATTAAAATACCAAAATTTCGTCCTATTGAGGAAAGTTACAGAAAACTGAGATTGGTAAGCAGCCAAAGACATTAAAAAAAAAATCTCATAAATTTTGTAATTGGTATAACGGAATCAGGCAAGGAAAAAAGCATATCAAAAATAAATAATTTTATTAAATTAATATGTCTCTATTTAAAATATTTATGTATTTATAGGTCTATATATATAGTATTTTATTATTATATTATATTAGTTAAATTGCTGTTCATAACGTGGTTTTTCTAAATTTTGTTGATCATGCATGGCTTTAGAAGGGAGTTCTTAAGCATTATCGTTATAGGCCTGACTAGTGTCCGGGCATGCAGAGCAGCTATCCGGGCCTCCCCATTTGAGGGGTGCACCATGGTAGAAATCAGGATTTTCATTAAGAGGATGCTAAATGGTTAAAATTTGCCAAAAGTTATCAATATTCTTTTTCACAAAAAACACTTTAAAATATTTAGGAAGGGAATTTAATCTCCTTTCCTCCCTTGGTTCCTATAGCCCCTACCCCTTCCCCCCACAAAAAAAGAATGAGCTACGTCATCAGAAAACTAATGATTAAAATTGTGTTATATAGTAGTCAATAATTTTCAAGTGAAATTATTTATTGGTATTTTCCTCTTTAAAGGAGCATGTTAAAACAATTTATGATAACCAGTGGAGGAGGGTTGGTTGTCTTTAACCCATCCTATGACTTAGACAGATAAGGAAATGGAAGGTTCGCAAACATTTATATCATAAAACAATCCATCATTTTTTCTACAGTTATCCACTTATTTTCCTACTAATATTTTTCTTAAACTTGAGGCGTCTTGTGATGATACACTGTATACAGATGCGAGTACTTCCTGGTATAAAATTTATATATATATACTAAAAAAGAAAAAAATAATGTTTAATCTAGTCACTTGAGCATACTATTCACGAACAATTTCTATGGATAGCCAGAATATTGGATCTTCAAAATGATATTTGCCCTGGGTACTACATAGTTTAAGACCGGCTGTGGATTTGCTACAATTTACAAGTCTTTTTAGCTTAGTCGAAAAATAAGAATATATATATATAAATTTTCCTTTTTAAATATATATTATATAAATATTTCAACGAACGCACCCAATATAAAATTATATTGGGTGCGTTCGTTAATTAACAAAATTGGTTAAATCGTTTCAAAATAACGACCTTTTGAAAATCTGAATAACAAGCATTAAGGTCATTGAGTGTATACGTTTAGTTCATTACAAATATGTGATTTATTTCAGAGATTAAATTAATATAATTTGCAGTTGTTTACTTTGGTGTCAGATACACTAAAATAATTTCATTGGTATTCATTAAATGGTTTGGGTTCGAATCTCACTTGTGCATCATAAATGAATGATGCTTTAGCATCATCATACTTTACATTCTTGTGTCGTCACAACAATACCCCTCCCCCTCCCACCCCCCACCCCCCCCCCCCAAAAAAAAAAAACTAGAACGAAATTTGGGCATTTAGATTCGAAAATAATGGCCATTTGAAAATTTAAATAACACTACAGTTAATGGAACTATATTTTCAAACCATCATTTATATTATTATATATGACCATCGAATTATATTATTTTAAAATTATTTGATTTCAATAAAAGTCTTTTTCTTTGTTAGGCGAGACATTAAAATTTTTTGATGTCCTTGAACATAGGAAATACATTATAGCCCGTGGGCATTTTTTAATCTATGATTTCAATATTTTTTTTAACAATTTTGTTTAAAAAAAAGGTAACCTATTGTTCTGACTGAGAAGTAGACATCTGCACGGGCCTATGCTGGAACGGCAGATTAAAGACAATTTTTAACGGGCAGGGCCGAATTAAAAATTATGGGCCTGGCGCGTTCATATCGGACCTATAAAATGATTAAATGGGTCGACTAACCAGATATAGAAAGTTAAAAGTATCAAACTAAGCCGATAAAATACTAACAATTTTAAATGAACGTGACCGGTGTGAGGATAAGTATAAAATGTGCTGCACAATTGGATGCTTGATTGCAATTTCGGTTTCGGTTTCTGCCGAAAACGTAAGCTTTGCCCAAAATTCTTTTTCGGCAAAAATGTTGCCAAAAATGCGGCTGGACCGACACTCCACCAAAACTATCTGTATTCCGAAAATATAATTTTTTTCTTCGGAAGTTTGCGACGTTACACATTGAGCTGTATCGGCTCAAATGAGACATTCTGTATTTATTTATTACTATGAACTTCACTGTTTATAATTAGCAGTCATTTCTGACTCAAACGGCGAGTGCAAATTATAAAGCAAGCAATGCATATATGACGCTTTTCCCGTGCTGATTAAAAGCTGCAGACTTAATAGTAATAGAAATTTTATTGTTTGAAATCGTAGAAGTGTTTCGAGTAGACTTTGAGAAAGTTTTATTATAACAGATGAATCTGTTATAGAAGCAACAGGTGAAAACACCCGTTCTTTAATAATAATCCAATTGGAGAAACATTTTAAGGTATCTCGTTTGCATTTCAATATTTTTAAATGGGTTTTTTGCATTGGATAGCTAAATGTTCGATCTCTACAAAGGCTGTTCTGCACTTTTTCGATTTTGTTTGCAGTTATTTTTAAGTAGAACAACTTCACTTTCGGAACCGGCTTCGAAAGTGAAAGCATCCCCATAAGAAAGCCTGAAAACGAAATAGAAAACGTAAAAAACGGCCTTTGTAGAGATCGACCTCAGCAATCCAATTAAAGAAAATCATATCATGTAAAAGTATTTAAATACTAACGAGATGTCTTCAAACAATTCTCCTTTGGATTAACCTTAGCGAGTGGGTAATATCGCGTGACTAAAGTAGCCTCATCGGACAAGCAATTTATTTTCTAAAAAGAATAGTAGTAATGATCAACTTTTGATAACGGAAATTCGGAAATATTCCTTAATAAGTTAGAGAAAAATATTTTTTTAAATCTCCCTTTTTTATCTTTTTTTTAGCTTCAAAATATAGGATGCTTTAAACAATTTTTTTCTTTCATTTTGAACATATTAATGTTTTTAATGAATCTTTATTCGAATTTAGAGACCAATGAGTCTAAGTGATAATTAATGTTGCTATTCTGTATGCTCTGGCTTCCAAACGTATAATAGTCTAAAATGTATACTATTAAATTTTTCCATAAACATATATTCAGTATACTAGAAAAGAATCTTAATTGTACGTTAAGAAAAATCGGATTTTTTTAAATCAAAATTCAGTCTGGATTGATTTCTTTGACTTTTGCTTTTTTTTTTGACCGGCCCGGGCCTAATTATTTCTCTTTCTGGTCGGGTGGGGCTCGGGCCAGGATATCCCGGCCCGTGCAGACCTCTACTGGGAAGAAACGTGATGTTTGAAACTAACAATTTGCTCAATTAATAACAAGTTTAAACACTTTTTTTTTCTTGCATTCACTGAATTTTTTAATTTATGTCAGAACTTTATTCCGCGAGAAGTTTACGCTGTAAAGCTATGTTAACTAGAATCGTGAATTTAATATTTAAATTTTTATTATATTTAAAAAACTACACAGACAGATATTTTTCTACCAAAAAAGTAGATAAATAGCGAGGAAAAACTTACATAGCAAACCTGAATAACAGGCGGAACAAAACACACATGGGTTGCCAGCATTGGAATATTGTCGCTTTAGAGAGTAACCGCTAAATAGAGAGGAAAATCTTATATAGCAAACCTGTATTACCGAAGAAACCAAACACACAAGGGTTGCCATTATTGGACTATTACCGTTTTACCGAGTAATCGTTAGGAAACTCCCTGGGTTTGAGGCTGCATTTTTACACACTGCCAGATGGCGTTACACAGATTTTAGATTTTACATAACACACGGTGTGTATGAATGACTGTGGAATAACGCTTTTCTGAGTAACTTCGAAAAAAGTGGTGCAATGCATAGAAAAATGCTTCAGGAACGTCATGGTATGCTTAAACAAATCGAGTACCCGGCAAAAGTTACTCGAATTGAAATTGGTTACTCCTTACGTTGGTGTTTAAACCACTTTAGGTACTCAAAAGGGAGGGTAGGAGAGTGCACACACACACACACACACACACACACACACACACACACACACACACACATATATATATATATATATCATATTTCAAAAATTCTTAACAAAGCTGTAAATTTGACTAATATTTCCATCAAGAATTTTTATCCAAAGTTGCTACAAACGTAATCAAATGTAAATTAATTTTTCTAAAAAATGTCATGATTTATCAATAAATATTGTTAATTCCTTACAGTTTAACTAATTAATGTTAAAGAATTTATATATATGTACATATATTTAGAATGAGACTCATTCTAAAGATACATATATAATGCATTTTTGCTTTAAAAAAATTAGTATATTCATTTAAAAAAAAAAAAAAAAATCTCCTTTACTTCTTTCTCTTTACTATATTTATGTTTATATTTCGAAACTGCATACTAACCTAGAAAATGTTTCTTTAAGAATCTCCCTTCCCCCCCCCCCCCCCCCCCTCCCTCTTTCCAAAGTTGGCAAGTATAGGTTGTAATATTTGAAATATTTCTAAAAATTCTCCTTTTAAATTTTTTTAAATAAGTTATCTTTTTCAATTTTTTTTTTTAATTTCTGATTAAAGATATTAATTTAATTACACTGATGTCCAAAATTAAAGTCACAAACACAAAATCTGTGATAGCTGGAGAAATATATCTGGTGTATTGCAACGGAATTTGGTCCATCTTGTATTGCTATTGAAGCTGCATAACCAGCTGTTATACTGTTAATGTAGGTATTGGGAAAATGCTTGTGGCAATAAATATCATTATTCTAAAAGTGTGTATTTTAATGCCTGGAGTCTCCTGGAAGGGAGGTGACATTGTGCAATGCCTATTCCTAGACCATCCCATACATGATCTATAGGATTGAGCTCTGGAGACTTTGCAGGCCACTCCATTTGGTGAATATAATCTTTTTCCAGAAAACATCAACAATGTGTGCCCTGTATCGCCTCGAATTATTATCCCTAAAAAAGAAGTCTGGGCCTGCAACACCCTGGAAAAACCTCACATTGGCTTTAAGGACTTCATCCCTACAGCACTATGTAGTGGCACTACACGTATCAAAGACGTGTAGTGGTGTACAATTGTCTACCCTGAGACAAGTATTCCTCTGTCCTTAATGTAGTCATTTCCCTTACACTGGAGGATGATAGCAGGCTCCATCATCACTCCAGACAAAAATTCGTCAAGAATAACTTTTTGTGCTGAATTGTAACTCATCAGTGAAAAGAACACAGCTACATTCTTGGTGTGTCCAAGAATCATGTGTTCGGTTCCACGATAAATGGGCTCTCTTGTCAGAGGGATATACACCACTGAACACCAGTTGTAAAGTGGACTCTTTGCTTGGTGTCTGTATACAGTTGGACTTGCAATTTTTGTCCCAGGTGCAGCAGCAAGGCCACGAGAAAGTTCTATAGCCATCCTCTGCCTACACAGTTGTGCTCTTAATGTCAAGTAACGATCCTGTGCTGGTCTTGTTGCTCTCGTGTGATCTTTGGTGGTCCTCTTGATTGTAGTACCACTTATTAGGCATTGAATCTACAGTCTGCATTCAACCCTGTTGAAGCCAAAAACTCAGATGCTTAAATGACCAAATTTCATGTTCTGTTAAAAAACTTTTCCTAAACACCATTTATTCAAAACTGCATGCTAACATTGTTACCCATCCCCAAAAATATATATGGTCCATATTTTATCAATTTTATTGGTGGCTATTTTGAATTATTGTCAAAAATGTGTTTCTGACTCTAATTTTGGACACTAGTTTGTATTATTATTGCAGATGAAATATTTTACATTATGTTATAGAAATTTCTTAAGATCTTCTATGCTGTGCTAAGTTGTGTATTTTATTTTTGTAAGGTTGATAAGATGAGGGAGGGAGCAGCTTTTGTTTGACAAGATTAGTGAAATTTTGAAAGTAAAATTTAAAATTAATGATGAAAAAAAAAGAATTCTTCTTCTGTATAAAAATTTTCTTTAATTTCTTAGTATATAAAGGTACGAACTTAACAATGTAAAAAGAATAAAAATAAATAAATAATCACGAATTAATCTTTTGATTGTGGTGTATTTCATTTACTTATTTTGCAACTTAAAATAAAATGTGTGTGTGGGTGTGTGTGTATAAAATTGTCAGTAAAGCTTAACTAAAAAGAAAAATCAATAAAATACTTTCATGTTCATCGATTGTGACATATTTTTAAAATTTAAAAACATAAAATTTTTATAAACATTGTAAATGGACATGGATAAAATTATTACAATTGTCTAAACTAATTAAGGAAGAAAAACTTGCAGGCATAAATTGAATTTGGTAAAATGTCTATCATCAGTAAAACAACATGTACATTAAAATTTACGAATTATAACATTTTTTTCATTGTTTGTCTGTCTGTGCACATGTAATATGTATGAAACCGACTTCTAGTTAATAATGGAGTTATAAAATGATCGTAATGATATATTGTGGAGTGGCATAATTATTTTTCTTAAACTGTATTTCATAGTATTAGCTATGTCTTGTTACTGTAGGCAATTCTCTTTTGGAAATATTTGACGTAATTTGTCTACCCAGATTTTTTTAGATATAATTTATACAGTAAAAGATTATTGTATAAGTTATATTTAACATATCCTGCATGTGAGGAATGTAATTAATTATATTAAATGTTTAATTACTTGCTATGAATTCATTATCTATACAATTGATTCTGATGTTTTCATGCTCTATTCTAGAAGTACCATCTCTGTTTACGTGTTTTCTGTGTTTTATTTCTATTTTTAACATTAAATCTGATTTTTCTTTTGTAATTCAAAACTTAGTGGTACTTGATAAAACTTCTGTTAAATCCATATTTTGTGTCTGTATAAATATCATTATAAAAATGTATCTGATTCATTTTGTTCAATTTATTTTCAATTTTCAATAGAAACATGATAATTTCTGACTTTATAAATATACATTTTTTTCCAGCAAAATAAAGTCACTGTGAATGACTTTTTAGACATCATTATGTCTGATCCTGCACCACCTTGCATGGTGTGGTTACCTTTATTGCATAGGCTAGCAAGTGTAGAAAATGGTAAGTATGATTTTTCTTAACTGTAAACAAACCCGAAAATTCTTTTCTTTTATGTGATTGTATCATGTATATTAAATGATCAAGTAGTTTTGGGTGTCTGAATGGTCTTGAAAACAGCTGAAACACTTGTATCTTGTACTAAATTGAGCAGGAGAAAACAATTAGCTAGGTCCTGAATTCGAAAGAATTGTTTTGACAAGTTGAAACAAACGCAACACTGAAAATGCTGCTATATAATAATAATAATAACAATGCACCCCTACAATTTTCACAAAAGTAGCTTCTATACTAATTTGCATAGAGATTATAGCTAGCTAGGTCCTGAATTCTCATTTTGACAAGATAAAACCCTCGGCAGCTCAAAATGCTGCAAAAAATTAAGCCAGTTCCAATAACTTTCATGAAATAAGCTTTATGTACTATTTCAAATACAAAAAAATCATCTGATTTCAGAATTTTTTATATTTTTTTAATAAGCTTAAACAATTTTTTGTTGTTAATCTTCTGTAATCGGAGTACTTACCATTGATCAGTAACAAGATTACAGATAATCTCAAAGAAGGTACTGACATTTTTCAGGATACTCTCTTTCTGTATTAAAGCTAGCATAAGAAGGCAATCTTGCCAGGCACCAACTACAAGAAAATTCTTTTTGATAGATTACAATTAAACTCTACTCTAAAGGTACTGCTATAAATTGAAAACAATTCTACCAATTTTCTTTAATCATTGTTGTAACCATACTAAGTTAAAATTCCATATTCTTGTCTTGTTTGCGCCAGTTATGGTTATGGATTTAAATATGAGAATTAGACATTTTACCCTAAAGCCATGTGAAAAGCAGGTACTATTTGTAGCATTTTTATGTTTTATTGCAATTTTCGGCAGTTCTTGTACACTTTTTATGCTTTCTGCAATGTTTTCCACCCATGTGTAGAGTGTGTTTTACATGAAAATAATTATTTTTGGAAATGTTACCTTAGCTGTGTTACCAGGCTCCTTACTAAACCAAAACTCAATAAATCGCTAATTCATTATTTTAACCTCTTCAGTCACTTGGGGACCTCTGTTCTTTTCCTTTTAAAAACTAAAATGTTTGCTTTTTTTTTCTTTTTTTTACATTTTCACATCACTTCTTAATAGCTGAATGTCTTTTGAGTTCAAAGCAAATGGATAAATGGCAGCATCTAAGCTGATTCCCACATAAAATAAATGTTATTTTCACCTGAGTTTGCAAAATGCCCAAAAGATTTCATAAGTTTCAAAAATTTTCATAAGTATTTAACTTAAATCTTTTTCAATAAAACATTTTGAGGATTTGTAGATTATTTACTTGTGAAAAGCTCTTAAATTTATGATTGCATTAATTTAGGTTAATGGTTATTAAATTGATGTTTTAAGGGGGTTTGTAGTTTTAGATTCATATTTTTGAACCTAAATTACTAAGCGCCTAAATGATCAATTTCAGAAAAAATATTTTTTCTATTATTTACGATGTCATTTTGTTTGGGAAAAAACAGTGAATAAGCATTTGTATTATTATTTTAGTTTCGGAACTGAAGAGGTTAATGAAAATCATTAGAGCTGTTTTCGCCCTAATTCATCCTGTTAATGAAAATTGTTAGAGCTGTTTTTGATACTCCAAAAATATAAATAAATATACAAGATTTGCTTGTTTAATAGTATAAGATATATCTATTGCTTTTAAAACTTTTTTATAGGTTATAATTAATGTGATTTTTTTTCTTCTAGTGTTGCATCCTGTGCAATGTGATGGGTGCAATAGAGAAGCTTTCCTTGGTTTTAGATATCGCTGCCAAAAATGTTATAATTATCAGTTATGTCAAGATTGTTTTTGGAGAGGCAGGGTATCTGGTAATCATTCTAGTCAGCATGAAATGAAAGAATATACTTACTATGTGAGTTATTTCTTTACATAAAAAAATATTTTTGTTACATCTTTTATGTACTTATCAATCTTATAATTTTCATTTTCAGGATTTTATTGATTTTTACTTATTTTATTTTAACTAAGATGTGTCAAAAACATCGAAACACGCTTTAATTTTTTACCTGATGGATGTTCAGAATAAGATAGGACTTGAGGTTATGTTGATGAAATAGTCTTGCCATTAATTTCTTAAAAGTTGCACTTTTTTACTTTTTGTGCCATCTCTTGGTCCTATAAGTTATATTTTAAAAAGTTTTCTTTATGCTCTGAGAAGTAAATAATTAAACATTCCATTCTTCTATGACCAAAACATACTAAGTTATAATTCTTTGAATTTTATGAAATTTCTGGGATTTCCAGATCTAAAAAACTGTCTGTATATCTTTAGTACCAGAAAGCTCCAAAATTCCATGAAATCCAATGTATCATAACTCAGTGAGTTTTGGTCATGAAAAATACAATTTTTACGGTTTTATTTACCTGGGCATGGAACATTTTTTTTTCTAAATATAACTTATAGTATCCAGAGACTGTATAAAAAATTTAAAAAGTTTTATAAAATTAATGGAAGAATATTTTTGTCAACATAATCTTAATTCTTTTGTAAATTTCTCTAACAGGTAAAAAATTAAAATGCACTTTAACCTTTTTGGGATACCCTCTATAGTTTATTGGAAAAAAAATAAATTAAATTATTTTATATCCAAACAGCATTTTCATTAATAAAAAAGTTTTTTGTTAGTGAATATGTTGTCATGTTATTTATTACATATATATATTACAACATTCTTTATCAGATTTTGAATTAAATAATTTTGCCATATCAACTTTTTTTTTTCTTTTTTTTTTGGGGGGGGGGGGGGCTAATTTTGATTACAAATCATTTGATTTTTGTTGTCAAAAATTCAAAAGTGAAATAAATCAGTAATTTTTTAAAAAAATATTCATAAAAATAGTGTATTTTTTGTTAAAATAATGTAGTTTAATTTTTTTTTTTTAGAGAACTGAATCCACAAAAATGTGGTAATTACTGTAATCAAAGAAATATTACTTTTAAAAGCAAATAATAAAAAAAAGAAAAAACAAACTTAGATGAAATATTTTGAATTTGAATTATATGAGTTTTTCTGAGTGCAAGCATAAATAATATTGTATGATTCTGATTTTAAAGTATATTAAAAATGCGGTTGGTTCATTCTTAAATGTTTTCCACATTTTACTATTTTCACTGCTTTTTATTTTTATGTAGTTATGCTCTTTTTTTTTTTTTTTTTTTTTTTTTTGCATGAAATAAATTATTCTCGGCTGTTAGACATTTTAAACCAGCTTTAAATGGTATTTAGTAATTGTTTTCTAGCCTGTATTTGTAAAAAATGTAAAAAATGTATGATTTATAACTTCTGCATCTTTGTTATTAAACAGAGGTAACTACAGGTAGATCTCGCCAAATGCACTTGTTAGTTTGCCACTGATGACCAAATTATTTCAACTAATGACTGTGTTTATATTATTTTACAGAATTAATTCTTTAACTTAGTTGAAGAGTTAAAGCAATTGATGATATAGCATTATAATATTAATTATTCTTCAATCAATTTATAAAAACGTATCTGCTTTTTGAATGAAAATGCATGATTAAATAATGTGTGTGTGGTGATAAGAGAGGGAGGAAGGGGGAAGGCATAAATATTTTTTGCTGGCAACTAGAAAATTTTCATATTTGTGGAATCCCGGCTACAAGAATAATGTGACGTTTACATTTAATAAAATAACTCTGTCCAACGCGGTGATATGCATTTTGGATGTGAAAACAAAATATATGCCACATATATATATATATATATACACCACATACATTTATAGAATTGTAGAATTAATTATATAATTCTAATTAGTTATAAATTGTAGAATTGATAGAAGAGATTATCATATCTTCTTTTGTCATTGTTAGAGAAACATTTCATACAATATTTTGAATGTGTACTTTTTATTTTTATTTTATTTTTTGGTTTAAGTAATTTAAATTCTAAAGTTTGTTTCCAAAAATCATGCAAAGATTTGCTAAATTTAATGTGTATAAATTTCACATTTATAGTCTTATCCACTTTTACTTCAAATTTTGTGATTGCACCAATGTCACAGACATATTTTTAAAAATAAGCATGAGAATGAAACAAAAATGTCATTGAGTATGTGTAATCTGCAAGACTAAAGTACCTTTCTGCACATTTCTTACCTCAAATTCTCTCCAAATCAGATCCTGCTTTTCAGTTGCTTTGATTTTTGTTACGTGTAAAACTCAAAATGTCTTTTTTTCTGTTTTTAATTTTACATACTAATTATATTTTATCATCATGTAAAGCATCATTTCAGTAAAAATTAAAGAGTCTGTTACTCAAGGTATCTCACCCTCATATTTCAGTTATTTATGATTTAAAGTTGAAGAAATTTATATATATATATATATATATATGTATTATTCTGTCATCCATTTTTCCACTTATGAATTATTATTTTACTGATAGATGCATGTTTTATTATTCACAACATATTTTGTTGAATTAAAACTTTTAGAATTATTCTGTTAGCAAGTAATTAAACACAAATTTGAGTTATTACAAATTTAGTTATTTCTAATCTCATTGAGACTTTGGTTGTGCATCACAGAATATTAAAAAATTACAAGAATAGAAAACTGAGAAACTGTCATGTGATCCGATTAAACAAGTTCAATGGGAGGTTCATGAAACTAGACACACCTTGTTTGTGTTCAGTATTCTTCTTCACATTCATTTAAAAAAAAAAAAAAAATCTTTCTCCTATAAATTTAACATTTAAAAATATGATTATAATTATTTTAGTATTTATTATTCTATATTCTAAAAACTGATTATAATTTTTTTATTGTTGAAATTTTAATTTTAGTCTTAAAGAGATTATGCTTGATGTGTGATCTCTGTTATTTTTTTGTGTGTAATAAATATTTAAATAAGTTCGGTAAATAATAATTTCTTTTCTTTTAGAAATCACCTAGTAAGCAATTAGGTCATTCTTTGAAAAAATCCTTTCGCTGTGTTCCAGAAAAACAGGTTAACTCAATACCTAGGTTTCCTGAAGAACCTGAAAAGACTCTAAATTTACAACATATTGTGTATGTTACCTTTTTGCAGTATTTTGTATTGATTCTTTTTTTTTGTTGTTGTTGTTTATTATGTCTGTAAATGATGGGTTGTTTCATGATTTTTTTTGTAAAAATAATCTTTGTCACCTCATAATTAATATGATTATATTATTTGCAAAAGCAAAATTATGAAGAAAATCGGAAATGGTAGTATTAACCAGAGATGAGATATATCAAGAACATGTTTTTCTCAATATAATGAGTAGGGAACACGACTGTAGTTCAGAGAGCATTTAATTATCTAGCTCTCTTTGTCGGGTAATTAGTTTCAGATGTTCAACCTGCTTTCCTTTTGTCGGGTTTAACTACCTTCTATGACTAATCGTCTTAAGTAGAAAGATGATAATTGATTGCTCTTGAAACAGTGGTTGTGTTGTATTGTCATTATATGGATGGAAAAAAAGAAGTTCTTGATACATAGAAATTTCAGGTGACAAAACATTGCAGTTGCCATAAAGAATAATAATAACAAAAACTCTCCCAGATTATGTGGCAATTTTACTAGCAATAACTCTGTAATAGTTTCTCCTGCATCTAATTTAGCATGAATGATTTAAGTCTTCAATTTTTGCCAATTGGATAGTGCAGAAGACATTCTACCAAAAAAAAGTTACTTTTTGGGTACATGTAATTAATTTTTGACAGATTATTAAAAGAAAAAATGAAAAATAAATAAATTAAAAAATAAACAAATGTAAATAAACAAATGTTCTTTCTCTATATAAATGTCTCTTAAAAAAAAAATAAATAAATAAAATAAATAAATAAGTGTTCAGAATTTTCTCCAAATTTTTTTTTTACCATGTACAAAATGCTAAAAGGTTTGTAATTTTCTCAATCATTTCCAGAAAAAAACAACAACAACAAAAAAAAACATTTTCAAGTAATAATTTTTGTAAGTAACCTTGGATGTCACTAGTAAACAGCACTTATACTAGATAATTTGATTTGCAAAACAGACAGTTGATTTTCTTTTGTACATTTTCTGAAGTTAAAAAGTTGTGCTTATAATTCAATATATAAACACCGTACATCCTTACAGAATTAACACATGAATAAAATATATTGCAGTGGCTCCTTGTTGTATCATACATTCAGATATATTGTTCTTTTTTTCATGTCTCCTGAAAAAAAAAAAAGTTTTACTTTGACGGCATTATTGTGTTTTAAGTAACCTGATTGTATTTGATTACGATAAGTGTAATGCTGTATTGTTAATTTTTTTGTAAACTAATGTCTTAGAGATATTTTAATGTCTATGAGATAAGTATGACATTTTCTGGTAGATTTTTGTCTTTATAATTTTTTAATATTCTCAGTTATGTCACTCTCATATATCATGCTTTATTCTTATCTCCTGATATGCGTGATGAAAAGAGGGCCTATTGTATTTTGATTGTTAGTAAAATGTGATTTTAAAGAGTATTTTTGTATTTCGCCATTAAATGTGCATAATGAGCAACATCCTAGTAGATGACATTCCTGCACCTATATAATTTTTTTTAAATGACATTTTAGGTATATTGTTATGTCCTTATCATGAACAATAATTGGTGTTAAGAAATTTTAAGTGCAATGCACACACATTCTAGATAACACTTATTCTAATCAGTTTTTGTAATTGTAGTATATATTTGTTTTATAAAATTCTCATCTCTTATTTTCTGCTTTAAGTTTACAATTTTAACTGAGGATTAATTACTTAATAAGTAAAAAAAAAAAAAAACTCTCTTAATTTAATCTATATATATTAAAAAAAAAAGGGCTATGAATGTTGCCTTTCTTGTTACTAAACATATTCAATATGGATTTAGTTAAAAAAAAAAAAAAAGGTTTAGTTGAACATTTTACAAAGTCAAAAGTTTTTTTCCCCCTACTAAATTTATACAGGTTTCTCTTCTTTTATGTTACTTCAGTCAGTGCAATTTTTAGTTAGTGCAGTAATTTGTTTTCAAATAATCCCTCAATTAATGTGAGGAAAGTTTTGATTATTTTCGTAATGCACAGAATGAGGAGTCCATTTTAAAAGCAAAAATTGACAATTTGTTGTGAAAATAAAATAAGAATTTCGGCCTTCAGCGCAGCAAATCAGCAGTCAATTGTTAAGTCATAAAAAAATTCCATTGTTTTTATCCAAAATATTTAAAGAATGTGTATTCATTTTATTTTATTATTCTTATAATTTGGAAATGTACATGTAAAATATTTTATTTATATGTGTCTGTACCTACATGTCAGTATTTTACACTTCTTCTGGTAATGATTTCTTTCAATGTTTCTATGTTACTCATACTTAATATTTCTAAAACAAAACAACAATTTTGTATTTTTTCCAATTTAAAAATATTTCCATCAGAATATTTTGTTTTTTAATATTATATCATGTTCTTATATTACTATATAGAGCAGTATTTATTCTTATGCTATAATAACTAGATTTTAAAAAATAATTCATAAATAAATCTATTAATTGCATATTTTCTTTTTAAATCGTCAATTATTCTAATTTAATTTTCTATAATGATTACCAGGCCTCCTTCCCCTATACCCAGTCATAATGGTTTTAGTGACATTGGTAATAATTCATTTGACATGTCTTCACTAGATGGGAGATCAACAACTAGGAGGTAAAATTTAAATTTTTATTTCTAGATATAAAATTTGTATTCTGATATTTTGGTATTTCAGGGAAAGTACATGCCTTTAAAAAAATTATGTGAATATTTATTTGCATTGTATTATTTGTTTATAGGCTTTTACCTTATCTTATATTATAATACAAGCAAAAATTGTGTGTGTGTGTGTGTGTGTATGTAAATTTTATCTTAAAAACGGCTCTATTGATTTTGACTAAATTTTACATTTTACCATTTTCGGGCACGGCAAGACCACGGACTAGGTCATGTAGTCAAGAAAATACGATTAGTGGGTCATAATGGGTCAGGGTCAAGCTAATTATATCTAAAAACAGCTCAATCGATTTTGACTAAATTTTATATCCAACTGTTTTTGGGCACAAGAAAACTATTAAGTTAGGTCACATGTTCAAGAAATTTTGATTAGTGGGTCATTTTTGTGTCACTTCGGGTCAAGCTAATTTTATATAAAAAACAGCTCTGACTATTTTGACTAAATTTTGTAATCTACTGTTTGGATTACGAGAAGACCAATAGGCTTAGTCACATGTTGAGGAAAATTTGATTAGTGGGTCACTGTGGGTCAAGCTAAATTTATACGGAAAATGGCTCTAACGATTGTGATGAAATTTTGTTTTCTATCGTTTTCGGACACGAGAATACCATTGGGCTAGGTTGCATGGTCAAGAAAATTTGATTAGTGGGTCATTTTGGGTCACAATGGGTCAGGTGTCAAGCTAATTGAGTAAAAAAAAAGGCTCAAAACATTTTGACAAATTTTTGTAATATACTGCTTCTGGGCATGAGATGACTATTGGGCTAAATCACATGTTTGAGAAAAATCAAATAGTGGGTCTAGCTAATTGTATCTAAAAACTGAATCAAATAATTTTGACAAAATTTTGTATTATGCCGTTTCTGGGCATGAGAAGACCATTGGGCTAAGTCACATGTAATGTTCGAGAAAATTGGATTTGTGGGTCATTTTTAGGTCACTATGGGTCAAGCTAATTGTATCTAAAAAAACAGCTCAAACAATTTTGACAAAATTTTGTATCATAACCTTTCTGGGCATGAGAAGACGATTGAGATAAGTCACATGTTCGAGAAAATTCGATTAGTGGGTCTTTTTTGGGTAGTGTTGTGGGTCAAGATAATTGTATCTAAAAAATGACTCAAATGATTCTGACAAAATTTTGTATTATACCGTTTCTGGGCATGAGAAGACCATTGGGCTAAGTCGCATGTTCGAGAAAGTGAGATTAATAGGTCATTTTTGGGTCAAGCTAATTGTATATCACTATGTCTCAGGATCATGTCAATTGTATCTAAACAGCAAGAATGATACAGTGAGAATAAAATATCGAACTGAACACAAAGCTAATTTTGACTGAGCTTAGCTCGGTCATCCCTGCTAGTTATTATTATTATTTTGTCAATATCTGATAGTCAGGCTGCACAATATTTTCTCCAAAAGTTATTTGCCATCGCAATTTTCAAAAGGAAATTTTCCCATTACTTAACTGCAAAGTTTCTGTCATTAAATAAGGTGAAGTTATTCTATTCTAAAATAGTGGTAGCTTGGTGGCCGCAAGTCACAAGTTGTGCATCCGTATTGTATGCAAACTATAGATTTAAAAAAATGAATAATAATAAAAAATATTTTATATTCCCTTTTCTTGAATAATTTTAGATTCTCTACAAAAGGATGATTAAAAATAAGTGTAATATTTTGATAAATAATAATAATAATAATAATAATGAATGATTTTTCAACTGCTATCCAAATGTGTATAATAATTTCCTTTTAAAATTATTTTCAACTATTCTAAGAAGGAAAGATGTATCTATTTAATAACAAAATGCTGGTAGATTTTTTATAAAAATTAAATTGGAGTATTAAGTAAAACTAAATTGACTGTTATTTTCTTTAAAGAATTCTACTGTATTTTAAAAATGTATTGTGAAAAGGGTTATTTTACTTAGAACTTTGAAGTAACTTTCAAACTTTTTTAGCATGAAAAAAAGCTGAGCTTATTTAAGTAAATCTACCTAATGTGTTAATGGCCTTCAAGAAAAATACATTAATTGCATCACAAGATGGTTCAATTTATCTTGTTATAACAACTCAACAATTCTTATGTACTATGGATAGGAAGGGTGAAAAGCATAGAAAATATATAGAATGCTGTATTTATCCAAATCTAAGACACTTTTTTTTCCTCCAGAATTGACTTCAATTAGGTGTGTCCTGCTGTCGTGTATAACTCGTAACACTGGAAAAACAGATGTGTGTGTGAGAAAGTTCTATACTGAAAAACTTGTTTACCACTTAGTACCCCACATTCTTATATGGACATATATGATGGATGAAAAGTTTTTTGTTTTGTGAGAATAGAAAAATTGTTCTTCCTTGCTACTAACATGGCCTAAGTTTTCCTTCTTCTTTGAATCATTCTCTCACTTTTGCCTTTTTAACTGTGTCTATTACTCATATGTGCAGGTACATATTGTATGAATTGTTAGTTGTTCCCATGTTTGCACTTGTATAAGTTTAGATACACAATTTGCCATAAATGTAAGTAAATTATTTTTAGTTTAATAAATTACTGTATTCTATTTTTCAATATTAAACTGTTGGTATGATAGTCTGTAAAATTTAACAAGGAGTTCAGTGGACGATAAAAGCATAATACGGCCTTATAGTTTGTCTGAATATACTACCAGGTAACCATAATGTCTGGCACACTGGCCAGATAAAGTATGCTTGCCAGATATGTTTAGTATCTCGAGTAAATATGGTAAGTTGTTCATTCTGTACATAGAACCAAACTTAAAATAGAAAAATAGCTTTTCAATAATAAAATCAATAAAACTACAATAAGATTTATGATTTATTTTTTCAGTGTTTCAAATTTTCTTTGTATGAAAACTTTTATAAATATAGTAAATTACATAATTTATTAGAAAGGTTGAATGTATTACTATTTTATTAAATTATTTTTGCATTCATATATTTATGTATACCTTGGTGTGCTTTAAGGGTTAGTTTCTTCTGTTACTGTTTATTTATCTTCACAGTTTTCATTGTCATTCATCTATTATTCATTAAAATAGGCATATGGCAGGATTCCAATTGATGACGAATCATTCTTCATTTGTAGGTTTTCAATTCAGGGTTCTTAGCTTCATAGAAAGTCAGGAAATTTCAAAGTAGTCAGAGAAAGTCAGGGAAATTTTAAAATATGTAGGAAAAGTCAGGGAATTTACAAATATTTTCTAAAAAGTCCTGGAAAAATCTGACCTGAAAAATGATGCAAAATCCGTCAAATGTTCTCGGGAGTGGTGGGGGGATTTCTAAATTTCTCAAAGGATTGTGGAAATAAATAGCAAATTGCATTGTATGCCTGTTTGGCCTGGGAAGTTTTTTAGATTTTGTTAGGGAAATTCCCAGACATGTTTTGATGGGAGCCCTGTGGTTAATCAGAGACATATTTCTGATGTTATCATAGAATCAGGAGCTGTTGATACTATACATATTAACCAAAAACTTTTTTCTTATGTGCAAAGTAGCCATAAACAATACAAATTAGATTTGGAAAATAAATGGAAAATAGAAAAAAGGTAGCAAAGGAAAAAAAGCTGGCAAAAGAAGGACAAAAAAATTACATGAAATGGAAGAAAAATAGAAAAGCTGCTGAATTAGAAGAAGCAATTGAAAATTAACTAAATTCACTGAAAAAAAAAAAAAAAAAAAATTAATGCTGAGGCATTTAAAAATTTTTGTCAAAAATAAAAAAAATATTTTATGTAAAAGTTTAAGCTATTTAATTAATTTCCTTTTATTTGTGTATTCCATAAGTTATTTAATGCAGTAATATTTTTTTCTGCTTTTATAACAGTTGATATTATTATGATATAAATTTCTGAATTTCATCAAGACAAAATGAGGGATACTGGTTTAATGACTTTGCAACCAGGCATTACTTTTAGTTCTATATTGAATTTTGAATTGTAGTTAATTGATATCAGCAAATCATAAACACATTTAAAATGAATTCTTAGAGGATTTTTTTCTTATAATTCATATTTCTTTGAAGAATATTCTAATCTATGTATTTCTTTCTCTAAATAATTTTAAATTGTGAAATAGATCATAAATTCTTATATACACTATGCAAGGATACTACCTGTTATGGATTTTGAGTAACCACTAAGGTTTTTAACCAGGGCTGCCAACATTTGAGGCATTCAGAACCAAAGTGGATAAAGTTCCCTTTTTCATTCATTTGAGTTTATTCTAAATTCTTGCTGGATCATAAATTGTTATATACACTATGCAAGGATGCTATCTGTTATAGATTTTGAGTAACCATTAAGATTTTTAACTAGAGCTGCCAACATTCAAGGCATTCAGAACCAATGTGTATCAAGTTCACTTTTTCATTCATTTGAGTTTATTCTGAATTCTTGCTCTATAAGGCCAAAATAACTCCTTAATAGAGATGGGAAATATAGTTACTTTTGGTTAACAGGTTACATCGTTCCACACTTGTACAGGTAACAGGTTCCAACAACCTGTTATTTTTATAACATATAACTAATCGCTGTATATCCGGTTGACGGATGTTTTAATTAGAAGGTCTTTCAAAAAAATGTCTGAAGTAATTTTTTGATGTAATTATAAATGCTGTTTTATATTCAGATGAATCAGAATCAGTTTGTGGCTAAAAACTTAATTTTTGCAAGACAAAAACTTACCTAGTTATAATACTTTGAATTTCATGCATTTTTCGCATTTTCTGACACTAAAAGCATGTTTTTCCATTTATGGTGATTAAAACATTGAAAATTCATAAAATTCCAAGTACCATAACTCAGTAAGTTTTGACCGTACAAGAATAAATTTTTGCTGTTTTACTTGTTAAAACATGGAAAAATTTCTTGTAAATAAAACTTATAGGATGCAGGCATATGTATAAAATTTGTAATTCCTTACCTATTTAAAAAGTAATTGTTGTAATGTAAATCGATTTTTATGGGATGCAAAACAAAATTTGAAACATTTTTGAAACTGACTATGCCTCTAAAGCTAATGGCTTAGAAATTAGTTATTGGTTAACAATAAGAAACACGCACTGTATAATATTAAACACAGTTTTAAAAACACGATTTCTAAAAAAATTTGCATATAGCTTAGATTATGAAACACTTTCCAACACATTCCGAATACTATAACAAAATTTCACAATTTACAAAGGTGGAAGATGACGTCTTAATGAACAATTTGGAAAATGCAGAATGCATTTGACAACATGATTTCTGCGATTACCATGAATAGTCGTTAAAATATATGATTTTTTTTTTGCAGCCCTGTATATGATCTACAGATATCCATGCATGCTACATAATATGCTAAATGTCAGTGCAGTTAAATCCATAGCACAGTTAAAAATTTCTGCTCAGCAATTTCAGCTAATAGACGAATGTTGTTGAGAACTTTTGTTCGACCTTGTATATGATCTAGAATTTATACACACCAAGTAATATTTAAAAAATAGTTAAATTTCAAAATGAAAACGCACTTCCAGCAATTATTATGCGTAGACTTCAATAGTTCAATTATTGCTCATTTTCTTCTATATCGAAATACTTTTGTGTGTTCCTGTAAATAAACGATAAGTTCTATGCACATCATATTCTATAGTAAGAACCTTGCAGTACACCTCAGTGATGTATATCAATTTAAATGTGTTTTAAATACTGTAATATCATTAAAATACACGGCAAGTGATTTCCCCCCATATACCGTAATGTAATGGAATTCTTTTGAATGGCCCTGTAAATGAACCAAAAATGCTACACACTTCCTTTTCAATACCAAACAAGCCATACTAAACCCCAAGAATAACATATATCTATTTCATGGCAATCAGACAATATTTACACGAGTTAGGGCAAGGACAGACAGATAGACAAAGAAAACGAATTCATAAACACTTTTCAACTATGGTGGAAAGTACTAAAAAAGAGAAATTTGATCCCCGACTTCATAGCAGATATATCTGTCAAGGCATATTCATAGCTAATTTCACAAGAACACAAAAATATTATTTATATGCTTTTAATCAAATGAAATTCATCCAAACAAATTTCGTTCGTACAAATATGCTTTTCAAATTAATTATAACTGTACTAAAATTAAGTTTTCTCACAAATTATAGGAGGCTATTTTCTTTCCTTTTTTTCAGCGAAATAAAATCACAGAAATTAAATGTTTTCCGGCTCCCATTAAATGCAATGATAAAACAAAAATATTAAAAATACTTGGCCAAAAAGCAAAATTTATAGTGCAAGAATCACCCCCCCCCCCCCCAAAAAAAAAAACAACAACAAAAAAAAACAACCCTCCATGAGTATGTAGTAATAACCCTTTTAAATATTCAAAGAAACTGTCCATAAATATCTCTCATTCAAAATATCAACACAGATTAAATCCTTTCCCATTACTTCCTCATAATTACTCGATGTGCAAAACACTCTTTCATTCATTCCACTGAGACAAAATTATCCTTTAGCGTATTTTTTTAACCTAAAACACTTTGGTAACAAATGTTTCAAAATAAGCAAATGTTATATTGAGCACAGAAAATTTTAAGAGATAAATAATTGCAAATATGTTTTATTATCTTTGTTTATTCAGATGTTTACCAAATGATAATGGATCATTGTATACGTTAAGAACTAGATTTACTGATGGCGTAATGAAAATTTTTCCAAATGAATTGAGGAATTATTTGCGGTTAGTTTTCCATTGCTGTTTTCAATTGAAATCAATCTAAGTTCTAATGTACACATTTTAAACACGGTAATCAATTAAAAAATGATAAATTCCTGCATTTTATTTGGATGCAGTCAAATAGTGTTTCGTAATTTTTGAAATGGACTTTCTATCCAAAATCGAGAATTAAAATTTTTAAGGCATAAATTTATAAATAAATGAATTTTACTTAAATGTTTCAAAAAGGTACTTTTTATAAATTTAATGATTCTAAACTTGAGTTTTGCTGGGGTTTTTTTTTTTTTTTTGGGGGGGGGGGGGGTGGAGAATTGAAGCTTTTAAATTATGTAAAATTGTTCAATTTTAGTATGGAATATTGAACAGGGGTGTTGTTGTGCTATCTTAAAAAAAAAAAAAAAAAAAAAAAAAATCCCTGATTTTTGCGACTCTATGTTCAAAGAAATTTATTGTAATTCCTATTCCTCATTTCTGATGTGTAACTGAGCTATATATTTGGCAATATAATTCATAGGTATATAAATTTTTTAATTTACTCATTGAAAATTAGAAGCAAAACAAAAAAGTGTAAAAAGTGTATTTTTAGTTGGAAAAAGATTGGTTAGGTCAAAAGTTAGACAAAACTTTGCTGGGTTTTAGAAAGTCAAACTTAGCTTTTTGTTAAGGAAATGCTAGATGAAAACATTTAATATATATATTAATATATATATATATACGAGTTATGCGTACAAAACATGTCAAGCATGAGCTCTTTTCTTACCAATTTTCAGATGTTTTTCTGAACTACTATTTGTTTCAGTGTTTCGTTTATGCTCTGCTTTGCACAGTCAGAATCGAAGAAAGTGATGGTGGTGACCTAGCACCAGGCGCCAAGCCAGAAAAGCGCTTAATTAGTGCTGCAAGTTGTTACTATTCATGCATTGAGGATTGATGAAATGTAAGATAATTTTTTAGCATCACACATCTAACAGAGTCGCCTATAACTAGAGAGTGAAGATGTGCACGTCTCAAGAGAAACGATTTAGGACGGTTTTAGTGAATGTTGTTCTATTTTAGAGACACAAAATTGAATTCTTGAATAAAGCAAATGAATGAAGACGCTGCCATTTAAAACCATATGTATTTAATTAACAGGGTCTTTTCGGTAACATATTAATAGAATATTAGGTGCCAACATAGTAACAGTGTTTTTTATCCTAATACGTTAAATAATGCCCATCCCTACTCCTTAATAACATCATAAAAAATAGAAAATGTGCAAGGCCTTTCGAAGGCACTTTATCTTTCATATTCATGTGCAAAGAACATGTGCTACTACTTTGAAAGCAGGAGCAAGACTCAAAGGAAATGAAAAGGAAAAGGGCAAGTTAAAGAAAACAGGCAGTGGGAAAGCAGAAGGTAACAGCTAATCACTCCTGCTTTCAAATTGATAGCACATGTTCTTTACATCTGAAGAAGAAATACAAAGTTTTTTCGAAAGGCCTTGCATATTTTCTACTTTTTATTGTGTTAAAGAAGTTATTTTGTCCTTATTGGTTCACGCTAGTTTTTCCAATATTTTAACTTGCCCTATAGGCGATAATTTGTTTGACACAATACAAAGTCTAAATTTGAAAATGTGGGCAACAGATTCTGCTAGTCATCTGTGATTCTTCATGAAATGCTGAGTCCATTAACTTTACTTGCAAATATATCTGGATGATGTTTTATGTGCTCGATATACATTCATTTTGATTTTTTTTTTAGTAATATATCCTGCAAATTATGGTAATTTTCAATAATCTCTTACTGTAATGAATTAATTGATTATTAAAATCTATAACAATTAGTAAGAGACTGTAACAGATGGCATCTCCGATTGATTCACTTAGAGATTTCATTTCTGTATCTTTTTCTAATCCTACTATGTTTTTCAATAGTTTAGAATCTAATCGTGGTGATGATGAACATAGGTTAATAGCAAGGTATGCAGCCCGTCTTGCTGATACTAGAAGTACTGTAAGTTTTTCTTTTTTTCCCTCAGTAATTCCCCTTTCTTATGTAATAAGTTTTGTTTTTAAATTTTACATTACTTTGTTATTATTCTTATTGTTTTGGTATTTAAATGATGTGTAAATATAGTATATGTTTTAAGGTAAATTTCTTACAATAAGAAATTAAAGCATGATTTTATGCCAAATTAATTAATATCTAATTTCACCCTTAAGGTTTGTTTTTTTTTCACCTCCCAAGAGTTCATGAGAAACATGGAAAGGATTGAAAATATTTCTAGATTTCTTTAAAATAGAAATTTTAAAAAGTTTTATCACCATTGACTATTTTTGTAATTTATTTTGCTTTGTCAGATGTATACATCTAAAATAAAATATACACAAACGCGATGATGTCACTTTAAATGGAAAATTTAAATTAAATAATTTAATACCTAAAATAGATAAGTGTAAAAATTAAAATTTTCTATTAAATAAAATTATTTAAGATCTCTAATATCTTTTATGTCTGTTTTATGCAGTTTATAGTTTTGAACATTTAAATCATATGTGAATTTAATTAAGTCACCTTAAAAAACTGCAAATGAAAAAAAAAAAAAAAGTGCAGTGAAGATTTAAATCTACCTTTGCAATAAATAGTGTAGTAGTTTGAAATTTATTTAAGTATGCTTTATGCATCTATATTTTTTAACCCCCCACCTACCAGACAGGTCCAATGGAAGAACAGAAGAACATTCCAGAAAAAATCACATGCAGAATTTTCAATCTTTTTTTTTCCCATGAGAAAAATCATTTTGAATGTACCTGTTGGGTTCATTAGACCCATCTGGTAGGCAGAGGGTTGACTAATGCTCTGTTTTATTGTGTGAAATATGGCATCTGTTTTCAAATAAATTACCATGAAAATAAAAGAATAGAATTACAAAATTCCAATGAAGATTTTAATTTAGCGTTGCAACAACTCATGCACAGTGTGTGTACAGTTTTTACACGATTTTTAATAGAATTTTTTGCCTCATTTAATCACAAAAATATTGTAGGATTAAATGAAGTGATTACAAATTCTGCAATTTAAATATTAAATGGAAAATTTCCAATCTGAAATAGTGGTTCCAGACTCTTTGGAGATTCCAAGGAAAGTATGTACTTTCAGAGGTACAAAGCTCCCACTAATCTTCCATAATATGTGGATTAATTTGACCAGTTTAACAATGTTTTGAACCAGAAAATTTATTTGATGAATCTTTATTTATTGAATGTCAGGTTTCTGTGTGAAACTGGTTTAATTTCATTTCTTTAAAAAATTTGTGGTACAAAGCGTATTACACCTGTGTTCAGGGCTTAGTTTCTAACAAAAATGTACTGAAGCCGTAATATTCTGCAGTATTAACAACTGTAACATGCCCCCCCCCCCCATGTCATTCCAATCCGCTTATTTATATTTCAGACATTATTTGAAAAATGTAAAGCATCTTTTTTTTCTTTAGTAAAATAAAAATTTAAAATATCTACCAGCATATACTTAACTGTCAACTGTTCCTCTCTTTAGTTTATCACTTTTCCAAATGGAAGTCTTTGCCTAATGTTAATTAATTGCAGAATTCTGCAATTTTCTAAAGTAAAGATCATGATTCGGAAATAGTGTTAATACAAAAAAAAGAAAGACTGTATGCTTTAATATAAAAAGACCAAACACCACTTGATTGTTTTCTATCAGAATAACAATATAACAAACAATACATGACAATTATATGTACAAATGAAAATGACTATGTAAATGTGCAGCAGAGCCTTTGCATGGACAGCGTTCATGATGAAAAATAAATGGAAAAATCACTAATCTTATTTTCATACTCGTAGGCAGTAGAAGACTAAAAACGTCAAACAAACAAAACCTCAAACTGATGCTCGTTGAATAAAAACAAAAGAAAATATTCTTTTCAGGTTAGATATATAAATAAATAAATAAAAATAAATGATCCAATTAAAAAATATCCTACTACTGTCACAAAAGAAAATCAAACTGAAGGCAAATTCATTGTTCGCTCTCTTGAGTTGTGCCATATCAACATGTCGCCACCATCAATGCCAGACATATCTAAATCATCACTAGAATAGAAAAACACGGTTTCTGTTTCCCCTTCATTCTGATCAAAATAGCATTAAAATAATTTGAAATGGAATATGTAATTTTTAAGGGGAGAAAGTTCTTTTTTTTCTATACATGAATAAAAAAAAATTTGAATAAGATAAATTAAGCTTGAGACCGCCTAAGCTCAAAGACTGATATAAAAATTGAGTCCGTTTCACTTGGAGATGGGAGGAAAAGGAAAGGTTACTTTAGGCTTCGGTTCTTCAGAAGCACTATTGCACTGGGCTCCGGAGCCATGTATTTATGGACTCTGGTGAATTCTGATCAATATTTAAATAGGTACTAAAATCAGAGAAGTACCGGCGCAATACAGAGGCTCTGGCGCAAATTAAGCCCTGCCTGGGTTTAATTAACCCACATGTTATGGAAGATTAGTGGGAACTTAGCAGTTCTGCACTTTCCTTATGCATTAGTTCTAAATGAAAACAACCAAAATTATTTAATAATATTAGTTTTTATGTGGGTGTTATTATGTGTTCAAATGGTTTGTAGAATAATAATATTTAAGTTTCCTGAATTGAACTTTTTTCTGTCATACCAGTTGATACTGTGCTATGAGAGTGGACTCTTCTCAACTTGCAGTTTTTCTGAGATTATATATTTTAAAGGTGACTTATCAGAAAGCAATTAGTGTAAATTTCGAATTACGTAATAAAAAAAGAATGTATTTAGACTGATATTGAATTGTTAAAAATGCTTTTAACATGATAATACTTTTGAATAGAAAACACTTTATATTCCAGAATTGTTTTAAAGTAAAAAACTTAATTTTTTCATACTATTTATGTTTACTTATATATTTTTAAAATTATGAATTAAAATACCATTGCACCAGCAGTTAATTTCAGAAGTTGTAATTTTTTGTCTATTTTTTGGTATTAGATGAGAAGTCCATCAGACTTAAGTTTAAATATGGATACATCAAGACAACGAGAACTTATTTCTCAGCTAGAAGCAAAAAATAGGTCAGTATGTTTTAAGCATTGTTTCAAATAAAATTTCAGGAATTAGCTAGTTTTTGGGATATTTTTTTTAATTTTGCCATATGTGTTTTAAAGAAAATAAATTATTACTAGACATTTTCCATAAGGCTAACTTTCTAAATATTTAATACATTTTATATGCATTTTATTTTTTGCATTTAAAGAAAGGGTTCTTTGTACTTATTTTTGTTTTAGATAAAATGTAAGTTGGTAATTTTTTAATTTAGAGAAACTTTTAAAATTAAATCATGTACTAACCTCTTAAAACAACCAAGATTATTGTGTGGGATAGGTGTGCATGCATTCCTTCTCCTCATCCTGGCTCAAAAATTATCCCAGGGTATGTTCACATAAAAACCTCACACTTTTAATTGCTTTAATTTTCTTTAAAGATAAATTTTCATGTTTGTTCATTAAATGATAGTGTGTTTGGCTTTTCAGTTAACTGAATGTTAATATATTTATGAGCTTTTCATTTTGTTATTTCTGTTATTTGGATTTAATAATGTTATTTACCATTATATTTTTTATCAATTGTGAATTTAAATTTTGTAAATGTACTAAATTGCTGTTTTGTAATATTAAATTGTGATACTTAAATAATTATATGTATTTAATGTCAGTAAAAAATAACTATACTTTTATTTTTAACTATACTTTTATTATTTACTATATATTTTTATTATACTTTATTTTGTAAACTACAATAAAAAAATATATATACTTATAAATTTAATGGTTAATAATTTGTTATATTAGGCCAATCTTAATTTTTTTTTCGGCCCATAAAACATTGTCATTATTTTGCTGTGGTGTTTGAAAATTTGTCTTCATTTAACTGTCCCGGGCCATTACAGGCTCTACTGGAAAATTATGTGTGCTAATGTTAGTAAAACAAAAAATATTTTATTGTGTAGTGCTAGCATGTTATGCCTGTAATTTATTATTAATTTTCATTCAGTTAATACTTTTATGAATTTAGGGAAATAATGCGAGAAATAGTAAGATTACGGAAGCAGCAGGAGCAGGAAGATGCATTGCAAAATGAACAGCAAAACCCGACTCTTTTAAATGAACTCAGGGCTCTGAGACAGAGAAAAGAAGAATTAGAAAGCCACTTATCTACCCTCCAAGAGAGTCGAAGGGAACTTATGGTCCAATTAGAAGCTCTCATGAAAATGCTCAAAGTATACTAATTCTCCTTTTATATTATCATATTTTTAACATTTTATTTCAATATTTTTTAGTATTTAAATGTTTCAGAGATAAAAACAATGCATGAAATATTTTGCAAACAAGTTTTTAATCAATATATTTAATAAAATTCGTATTTTTATGCAATCGTTTATTGAAATTTTGTATGTTAGTAAAAGATGGGTATGCTATAATTAACCTTCTTCCTTGTGTGGCAGTATTTTTGCATAGCTGTTTAATATTACTCAGTAGGAATATTATAATGAGAAAAGCATCAGTATGAGGATTTGTATTTGAATACCTTCTTGCTTTTGAATACCATTTATTTCTTATGTACTGGAAATATGTACACAAATTTCAAAATTTCGTTACATCAACCTATGAGTTCAGAAATGACACAATGGAAAAAAGCCTTTCAAGTGATGAAAGGAAGAAATCAAATGCATTTCATTCCTGTCTTTTAATTTTTTTACCCAGTAAAACCCAATTTGGGTTTTTGAGAGTGAAAAACAAAGTAAAAATAAAAATAAATAAATAATTTGAAAAAGAAAATTTATTTTGATATTTGCTGATGAATGGTAGGGTATAATAAATTTTTAACTAGTAGATAATTTTAATGAAATTATGAATGCAGAAATTAGTTGTTTATCCCTTATATTTTATACATTGTGTAATTTAATGAAAATGAACTAGAAAGATGATATTCTGATCATTTTAAATCCAATTAAAGGTGTTTTTTATGTATTTGCTCTTTATATTATTTGCAGGCACTTTATTATTATATTTATGGCTAAAATTATAATTATTTCTACAAAAATAAAATAATTACTACTATGTACTATGTATTACTACTTTTCTTTTCTTTGAATGTTAATCCCCCCCCCCCCCACACGCACACAAAAAAATTAACTAAATAAAATAAAATAGTAATAATTGTATTGATGTTTCTTTTTTTTTTTTTATTTGGCCCATATTGGCCTTTTAATGCCGTAGTATTTATAATCTAATGCTTACATAATGGAAGTACATTCAATATTTTCGCATTAAATATAAGAAAAATATTTTATGTTTACAAATGATTCAATATACATTGCAGGTTTCTAGCTGAATATTTAGAAATAATTTTAGTCCAGTTATGAAATTAAGAATCTTGAACAAGAGAAGAGTAAAATTTCAAATTTTCACTTCATACAATTTGATGAATATACTTGATCATTAAATCCTTTTATAACTCAGTTTTATTTAATTTTTTAGTACTCGTTAGTTATCCCGTAGAACAAATTATTGTCACCAAATTGTAAGATTAAATCCCAATAATGGTTGATCGTAAATGTCATATTCACTTGACAACACGTGTTTACGTCATCAAGTGATTTTTATTTCGATGTTTTATTTGTATTTTTATTAATGTTATACTAATTTATTTATTTCTTTCATTATTTAAAATAAAAATTAGGTCAATTTGTATAATTTGGCGATTTATATAATTTGGCGAAATTGGTCGACGGGATAACTAACAAGTGCCATTTTTTGTTTGTTATTAAGTAATATTTATTGTTATTAAGCATTACAACTTCTTTGCAAACTATTTCTTCATTATGTATATGCAACTTTTAACTGAGGTATATACAGTCTGCTCAAGAAGAAAGTAACACCATAATCTGGAAAAAATAAGAACTGTGATTTTTTTAAAAAATTATTATTATTGAAATAGACTTTATTAGCTGCTGTGCAATTACCTAATATTACATCCAATCACCTCCATTACTTATTATAAGTTGATATCTTTTTCCATACTTTTGATGAGGTTTCCTGTATATCCACTTGGAAAAGATTGCCATATCTTCTTGATTTTAAATATCAGCTGCTTCACCATATATACTGGTTTTCCTGTAAATTTCATTTTGATGTGCGACCATACATTTTCAGTCAAATTTGTATCTGGGGACATTGCTGCCATTCCATCACAATGATGTTATTTTGTCGTTTTTATGCAGTACGCACTTTTCTGTGATGTTTAGGGTCAATATTTTCTTGCAGCTCTTATCTTAACTTATTCTGTCATAACCAAAAAAGCTTTTCAACAGACTTCAGCAGTAGGTAGATGGCTCACTTTTTTTCGGCCTCCCTAGGTGATTACTGAGCCCTCCCCTGTTCTTGTTGTCCGGTCTAGTCCCTTCTCTGGCAGATTGTCCACATTTCAAACTTTATCCTTTTTTTAATGAATCCCTCAGACGACATCATTTTCACTGACTTTTCACTTTCAACTGTGCTAAGACTATGAGCCATACATATAAATAATATCCTCCATAACTTATTGATGTTTTGCGAATAGTAACTTTCACTTTTCTATGTTTTTTGAAGAGTCTGCATGTAATTTGCACCTTTTGTATGATTAACTAAAAATACTGCCTGGAATCGCTTTAGGAATTTTGCACTCGTTGTAATAATTATGAATTAATTCTCATCTACAATACAATTTGCTATCAAAGTAAACATTGTGCATAAGAACTCGGACTTATGATTAACACATAAAGCAGATGAGGCTGCAGTTGTTATTTATCAGATAGCGACGTTGCCTTTCTTGTTAAACAAATTGTATAAGAAAAAAAAAAAATCCCTGCCGGCTCGGGCCTACAGGCGGAGGTAGATTTCGAAGTTAAGTACTAAATTCACCAATAAAACTTAAATCAAGATTAAAGATAAACCCAGTTCCTTCGCTAAGAATGAGCTCTAGGGAGCTAAACATTTTGTGAAAATTCTAATATACACACACGCATGTATATGGAATAGGTTTAAAAATGGCTAAATCAAATTCAGAGAACCTCAAAGTGTTAAAATATGTTAATATTTCCATACTCGGGTTTTTATCATGTTTTAATACGTTTCTTCTAACTCAATGACGTTACCTATTCACCTGCTGTGGTCCATTATATTTTCAATATGACGCAATATTTTGTTGTTTTTTTTTAATTCGTCAAACTATTTATTTCATTTTGAATTTTCATGCAGAAATCTTGCTCTAGAAAACTTATGACGTAATATTCAATTTGTTTTGAATTCGTCAAACTGCTTATCTAATTTAATTTTTCACGTGAAACACTGCATTAGAAAAGCAATTGTTGTGGTGAGAATTTTATTGCTTTTTTTTTAATTGTTGGCAACAGCTATAACGAAAAATATTTATTTTTTCCTGCCATTGTTGTGTAAAAGCTGGTTTTATCAGAATCATGTTAAGACGGTATTCAAAATTTTAAACCTTCCCCATTCCCATTCCCTTGGACCGATTTTGCTCATTTTCAATCCCCGCCGAGAAATTAGCTATCTTAAAGTTGTTGGCGAGTTTGAAGACGTTCCATGCATAATTGCGACTTTTATCGTGCGGACAAAATTTAGTACATACATACATATATATATATATATATATATATATATATATATATATATATATATATATATAAACTTTTTAGGTGGGGGTGGTTTTGGGTTCCTGGGGTCATGTAATGAAAAGTTATGAAGGAATTTTTCAAAAGTCGCCATGGTAACGACTGCAATAGGTAGTATTTCTTACGAAATCTACCTAAAAAATTACATCTATCATCATCAAAGTACTGAGTAACATAGGAATGGTTAGTCTGCTTGGATATATCCATTGACATTTATACTACGACTGATGGTAAATCAGTTCACTTATAATTATTCAAACACTTTCAATTATAAATATTTTGTTTTACAGAATCATCAAACATCACCTCGATCCACTCCAAATAGTTCACCTAGGTCAGCTACATCCAAGTCTCCCCCTCTTTCTACACCCTACCCTGTGTCTTCATCTCGTAGTGCACCCACAACTCCTGGCAGCAACCCGCCTACATCTGAGAGTGCAACAGGAGTTCCAAATAATGCAATGATATATGACCAGTCTGGCAGCACAAGGAGCTTGAGAAATGATCTTCTAGTGGCTGCTGATTCGGTTACTAATGCCATGTCTTCTCTAGTGAGAGAACTCAATTCAGGTATATTCAATAATCCTCCACACCCCTTCCCTGTTAACGTACTTTTCTGTGTGGAAAGTACATTAGCAGGGGTGGGCGGTTCCCTCCTTTTCCCATTGAACGCTTTTTGTTTCTCAATTATGTGAAAATTTTAAGTACAGTTGAATGCTCAAAAAAATGAGGATAAAGGGATCAGTGCTTTGTTATAACAAAGTTCTTACAATAAGTAAGTTTGGTCACTGTTTATGTTTATTTATTTTCAATAGAAGTAAGATAATACATGAAAGTTTAATTAAATCTTTTATCATTGGCAAAAAGAAAAGGGATAATAGGTTGTGATTTTGTACTATTGCAATTCACGATATGCTAATTTTAGCAAATAAGTTTAATAAGAATTTATTTTTTAAAAAATATATATCATCATAATTAGAAAGTAATGCTTTAATGAAATTTTTCCATAGGAATTTTTTGTCTGTTTTATTGCATCCAAAACTGCCTGTAACAAAGTCTCAAATGGATATCTGAACATGTAAAACTTAGGCAGGAATAGCTACATTTATGATTCAAATTTTACCATGAATAATAATAAAAAAATAAATAAACACTGTGTTGCAACTTAACTTGGACAAGCGAGGCTGTCTGTCTTAAAGGTTGATATAGATCTGTAGTTGTATACAAGATGCTTCAAAAAGATTGAAACACATAGCCAATGTAAATTGCAAAAATATTCAAAATAAAATAGGATTAAAGATTATGTGGATGAAATTCCTGCAATTATTTTTCAAAAAGTTACACTCTATAAATTTTTATACTAGTTCCTGGGGCCTATTATGTTTAGAAAATTTTTCTTCATGTTCTGAGAATTACAGTTGGTCAAAGATTAGAAGAAAAAAAAAAAAGAGCGAACAACCCCATATATATTTAATTTCAAAATTGACACAGAAAGAAGCAAAAATATTCAATTGACTGAAATTTTTTTTTTTTTTTTTTTTTATTATTATTGAAGAAAAAAAAAAAAAGCTTAGGGTGTCATCTTTGTACTGAATTGTACTAATTCAAAAATTTTCAATAGAAATACCCAATTTTGACATCATATGGTAAATTTTATCTTAGGATACTAAATGGGGAATCATTTGTCAAATATTTAGGAACTATGAAGTTAAATTTTTGAACTCCTAATGTTGAATTAAGTTTTAATCATTTAAAAACAGCTTACAGTTCAGGTAGATTTTTTAAGAATATCTCAAAAACTGCTTCACGAACTGAACTGTAATTTTGGATTTGCATATTTAAAGCTTCTAGAAATTAATTTTTTCTATTAAAAAATTTGTAGGTTATATTTCATAATTTTTTTTTATAATTAATTTTCGAAAAAATATATATATATGAATTTGGAACCTGTGATTTTTAAAAATCCAAATGTATTTCTAAGATCTTCAAATATGCAGATCTAAAATTACCACTCATTATGCTAAGTAGTTTTTGAGTTATGCTTAAAAATCTATCTGAATTGCAACTTATTTTGCCGTGATTATAATGAATTTAATATTAGGAGCTCTAAATTAAAAACCTTCATAATTCTTAAACTGTTTGTTTGACTGACTTTCTGTTTGATATCCTGTGGTAAAATTTACCAAAAAGGTAAATATGATGTCAAAATTAGGTGTTTGTATTGAAAATTTTAAGAGTTTGATACAATTTCAGTATGGAGACTAAGCTTAATTTTTTAACATAAAATGCAAAAGACATAATTTCCAGTTGATTGGTTATTTTCATTTTTGTCTGTGACAATCTAGATATTAAAATTTGTGGGTGGGGTGTTTCTCTCTCTGTTTTTTTTTTTTGTTTTTTTTTTTCTTTCTTTCTTTCTTTAACTCAATTATACATTAGTAAAAATTATATTCTTCTATGATCTATTCTTCTTAACTGAGTTATGATACTTTAAATTTAATAAAATTTTCCAAAACTAAAAACAGAAAATGCACTCTGTTTGCCACAAAACCCTGAAATTACTTAAAATTTAAAGTGTCATAATTTGTGAGTTTTAATCATTGAAAATGTAACTTTTACTGTTGTACGAACTAGAGAAAATTTTTCTAAAGGTAACTTATAAGACTTAAAAATTAAAAAGTGTAATTATTTAAAAATGAATATTTCATCAACATAATCTTATTTCATACCTTATTTTGAACACTTTTGCAATTTACATTGCCTATGTATCTCTAGTGGGTAAACAATTCAAGTGCATTTTAATCTCTTTGGGTCACACTGTATATAGAGTAAATGAAAATTTTCTTTATGGCTGGTATCTAATAAAATATGAAAGAAATAAGATAGCAGAGTTATGTTACTTATGCGTTTAACGGCAACACTTGGTTTTTTTTTTTTTAGTTATATATATATGTACATTGTACACACACACACACATATATATATCTCCAAATAATAATCCAATTTGTTCTAATCCTGCTCCATTTTATATACATGAACATTTTCAATTTTGAGTGTGATTCTTCTCTTCAAATCGTTAATATCAACCACCAGAATACAGTGCATAATATCTTTAAAATTTATCCACAAGGAGAAAAAAAAAATCACACTGCATGATGTTTGATAATCTAATTGGCCAATCCATTGGTCTGGGAATTCCTGTTTTGCTTATACATTTACAAATCCTTCTTTGTTTACAAATAAAATTTTGTGTTATTGTTACATGTAGAAGCACCATAAATTGGCTATCTTATTTATTTCATATTTTATTGAATGTCAAAGTTGTGAAGATAATTCTCATTCACAGTGTGTGTATGATGATGCATCTATAAAGCTTTTATTTTTAAGGAGCTATTATACAGAATAACTTGGATTTCTCTTTGCAATATCATAAAAAATACTTATTTTACAGCAGATAGTAAATGTTTTTTCTTATTAGGGTCAGAAGATGAAGATGGAGGTGGTGGAAACAAAGTCCTAAGCAGTAGTCGAGGTAAAATAATATTTATTATGATTTATTTGGCATAAATATTTAGCCTGCCATAGCTACATTTTGGCAGTAATGGTATTCTGGTTTGCTAATAATTATCGGTTTAACTTTTTTTGTAAATGAGATCAACTTAAGATGTTTCATTCCCTCTTCTCCCTATCCCCTCTCCTCCCTCCCACACATAAAACTTGCAATTTAAAATTATCTTTAATTAAAAAAAAAATTATTAAGAAATTAATACATAACAAATTCAAAGCATTTTAGGTTGTTTTTAGTTGTAAACTTATTTATTTGATTACAGTTTTTATGTGTGTTTAGTTGCCATGAGATTTTGCATGCAAAAAATTCAAAATATCGACAAAAATGAATTTTTACTTAAGGGGGAAAAATGGCATAGAGACTTTCAGGGCTGAGTTTGTTAATAAATTAATATTTATTTTTTATTTACTTGTTAAATGCCCTCTCCTTTTGTTTTGTTTATTTCTAATTATTTAACTCATAAAATTTTGATGCAGTAAATCCTTTAAAATTGGAATTTATCTATAACAGAACAAACTTTAAACAACAACAAAAACAAAAAAATTCATGGTTTTGTTGAAAGGAATATCATGTAATTTACTTGCTAAGATGGAAACCTGTCTAAAACAGAAAATTTTCTAGTCCCTAGCTATTCTGTCGCAGCACGTTTTGTTATGCTTGTAATTTGTAAATAAAATTTTTTATCACCTTCAAATTAAGTGTTTTTTTTTTTTTTTTTTTTTTTTTTTTTTTTAATTTGGTATACTTTTTTTTTTTTTTTTTTTTTAATAATAGCTTGTTTACAGTCTAATTTATATAAGTATATCAAACTGCATAAAATAAAATTTGTCAGATTTAAAATTTCGTACTTTTGGTTTTAGATTTTGAAACAGAAGATACTGAAAGTGCTGTTGAAAGTCTCGAAGGTGGTGGTACTTTGTGGCGAGAAGAAAGGCAGAGAGCTCAGGAAAACCACTTTTTACAAGAAATACAAAATAGGAATAGTTGTTCATTATCTGGTCGCTCAGATGACAATGCAATTCAAGAAGAAGATGACCAAGAATTGTATGAGAATGATCGTAGGGTGAGGAAATTTTCCTTTTCATTTAGATCAAAGGATTTAATCATACCTATTAAATGTTGATAGATTTCTTGCTGCAAGATAACAACTTTTTGGTGATTTTTAAGAATTTTAATATCCTCTATTTCTGGACTTATATTATTAACAATAAAAGAACACAGTATGCTAAAAATTCTTATAAAACTGATTAAATCATAAATTTCAAATTCATAATGGTTATCTGATGTAATTATCCTTGTTACTAAAATAACAAAAACTAATTTGATATAAGATTCTCTGAAATTTTTCAGTGAAATTCATTCATATTTAATCAAATGAAAAATTCTATTAATTGTCTTTGAGATTTTAAAAGGAATGTTAAATTAAGAAGTAGATGTATGCATTTCTTAAGCAATTGAATTTAAAAATCTGTATTTAAAATATTCAGCGGAAGTTGTTGCATAAAATATATGTTGAGGCATACTTGTTTTATTTTCTCAGAAATAATTAAAATAGGTTGTTTTATTTTATTTTTCTTGCTTTGATCTAGATAGTAAGGTTTTTTAACTATTGCAGGTATGAAAGCGCCCCAACCCAAATGACTGATTTCTACTACTGAATTTTAATAGTATTTCTTACATTATTTAATGACTGAATTTCTGAGATTTAATAAAGCAAAGAATACTATAAAAATTTAGTGGTAGTAATTGGTCATTTGGGTTGAAGGCTCTGATCCTTGCAATTAACAAATTTTGTGAAGCATGTCTAATTTCTCAAATGTTTATAAAGCAATTGTTGAAACTTGTTGGGTTATGAAAGTGGGGTGCGGGGAGGCTTAAAAATTGGGAAAAGGAATTCCAATGGTATGCATATAAAGTAGGCCACTTTAACATTAGCAAAATAAGAAAACTTTGGCACAGTATATTTATGTATATATAGAAAAAAAAAGAGAAACGTGTTATGTTATGAATGAACATAAAATTGGGGGTTTCTCTCTATTCTAAGAAAAGTTACTAATGCTGTCATAATTGAATCCATAGTGCCCTTTTTAATTTCTCGGCTTATCCTGTGGAAACTATTTCATATAAAAAAAACAATCAAAACTGGTAATTTTGTAGAGAAATGTTTGATAAACATGCCAAAGCAGTTTTTAAATCGAAGAATTATTTTTATTGTGCTGGTCGTCAGTGAGATCTCAAATTCCTCTCTTTAATGTTAAATCTGTGGGTGCAAAATGCATTCTTATTTTTAAAATATCTCATGGGGGAAATTAATATTTGTAACTTTTGTTTTCTATGTTTCTTAAGAGATCTTTATTTTTTTTAAGTTTACAAAATATTTAATTTAATGTTTTATGAGTTTAAAAAAAAAAAAAAAAAATCCACGACCATAGGTTTAACCTTAGTGAGGGCAATTTGAGATCTCAGCGTTATTTCATGTTGAAATCAGTCAAGATATTTCAGTTACACAAGTTTTATATGATAAAAAATTATGCATTGCAAATTCACCCCCTTTGGTAGGCATATACTTTACTAGACTGTGGTAGCATGTCCAGTCATTTTTTTTAAAATTTGCCTAATTTTTTGAATTTATTCTGAATTTTATTATTTGAGTAGAGATTTAATTCATATTTTGAAATAGTTATTTTTTATCTACTGTTACCAGTTTTTAAAAAGTCTGAATAATAATATTTCTAAACACTGTATTTTCAAGTGAAATGTGTGAATATTAAAAAAGAAAACTTTAAAATAATTAAATTATTACATATGGTGGTGAAAATAATTACATGATTTGACGGCAAACATTCTGTCATATTTTAAACGATATTATAGACACTGAAAGTGTAACATCGTGACGTCGAATGTTTTCAAACAAACAACCAGTTCAGTGCAAGGTTTTCCCGCTGTGTGAAGGAGTTACCATCAGGAAAAGCATAACAACAGGTAGGAAGTGCATAGTACTTGTTTGGAGCCATCAGTGACATTTTGTCTTTTAAAGTCTATAGCAGTTATAGGATTTTAATATGTGGAAGTGAAAATTTCACCATATTCAGCAGATCAAGTGCATTTGCATTTATAAATCATGAACTTTAAAGCTTCTGCTTGTGAAAATGTCATCATATTTAAAATTAAATGTCAAGAAAACTTAAATATTTCATTAGTATTATACAAAATGGCATAGTTCCACAAAGTTGTCCATTCATAGTTCCTTTTCCCAGGTTTTTCTTTATTTTATTTTTTTGGAGGGAAGGGGTGGGGGGAGGTTATGATATTTTATTAAATGAAAAGCGCTTGTAGTTCTTTTTAGTTTATATTCAAATAATCATCGAGTTTATACTTTGCAGTCTTTTTTTCCTTTCTTTTTTAAAAACAGCAAATTAGTATGTCTTTAGAAATTGCAGGGTCTGGACAGGAGTTGGCGAGCATAGCTCATTATTTTATATTGATACAACTGTTTGATATTTTATTGTTTTGTGATTATATGTTTTGTTGTTTTTTAATACAGTCAAATTTTATTTAGATGAATTAAATAAAGGCAACATCATTTCTATGGCAGCATCAATATATCTATTTATTTTGCTTTTTCTTTGTTTTTAATTAATAATAATAAAAAATTTTAATTCTTGTTGATAGTATTGACAATTTATTTTCAGATTACTATTTGTTATGCTGAAATTTTATGTTAAAACTGCCTGGTGCAGGTTTACAAGTGATTCAGTTGTAAATTTCTTGTCATATTTGGAAATTAATACAAACAAATTAACAAAATTGTTTATTTGAATAACAGATTGAGTATAGTTTATTATGTTGATAATTTATATTAAGTTCATGTGAATGAAAATTGACTGTATAGTAATATTAGTCTTTTTAATGTTTCATATTCCATACATTTTGCACCATTTCCCTACTGTTTCTTGTTTCATGTTCTTTATGTATCTTATTTATATTTTTATACCGAGCACTTCCTTATTTTTCTGAAATTGTTTTAGTATTTTTTCTATTCCACTTTGTTATTTTGCATGTTTTAGTGTAGCATGTATTTATTGTGCATCCTATATCTTTGTCTTTTATTTTGTGTTTGCTGAATTAAATGCAAAAATGAGTTTAACATAGAGTGCTAACATTAGTAACTAAAGAAATATATTTAGAATCAAAACTTTAAACAACATTAAATGAAAAGTAAATCATTCTAATATGAAGTATAATAAACACAAAGATAATGAGATAATTTGAAGAATTTTGACCACTAAACCTACTTAACTCGGATAATCTGAAATTGATATTTTTTTGTGGAAAATTATCAGATCACATTTATACAAAGCACTTATCAAAAATTTATTTGAAAATAATAATAACAATCTGCTGCTTTAAAAAAAATTGTGAAACAAAGATCTTTACAACCATTTGACTGACTATACGATGGTGATTATTTAGATTATTATTTGGGAAATTTCTATCTACACATATTCTATTTCTATTACATTAAGAAAGATGAATTGTCCATATTTCTTAGAATAATTTCTTAAAAATGAACTAACATTCTGTGTGTCAAGTTTTTGGATTTTGGATTCTAAGTTGTTACAAACAAAGGGAGAATATATAACAATATAGTACCTGTTTTACTTTCAGTTATCTCCTCCCATCTTCTTTTCCTTGAAAGAATATGCTCAAAAGCACACACACACACATACACACACAAAAAAGGAAAATATATCCAAAGTAATAAGAACACACACACAAAAAAGAAAATTTTTAAATTGTGATGAGGGGGGGGGGGGGATACAAGCAAGATTAATTTTCAGAAAAATGATTGTTTTTGTAATTCCTTATTAAAGATCCTTGGTTCTTTGACCTTTAATCTTTATCTTAAAGATACATTTAATGAAAGTTTCTCTTAGTATCATTTGCTTAATATTTATTAATGTCTAACTAAAAATTCACTATTTATGGATTCTTTTATGTTCAATTTTAACTAATATTTTTTAACTCATTCAATTGGCAAAAATTTGGAGGCTGACAACTGAAGTTTAGGTATACAGTAGAACCCCACTAATTCGAAATTCCAGTTAATTCGAACCAATTTTATTTTAAAAAATTATATTTACCGAAAAGATTGTACTAAAACCAAAAAAGTACTTTTTCAGCATGCATAATTTTGTACACATTGAAGAAACCAATGCAATAATTCAAGTATCGCATTTGTATTTAATAAAAACGCATTACATTAACACATCACATACACATTTACGTTAACGACCTTTTGGGGTGATGAAATTTGTCTGTTGAAGTTATGTTATTCTCGTCTGTTGAAGTTATGTTATTCTCGACAAGGAAGCAATATTATACCAACTTCTCATACACAATATGTTGATGTCGCATTTTCACTCTGCTCTATATATCGCAGTGTTATTTCTAGAGCATTTGCAGCTTCAGAATAAGAAGCGAGAACAATCTCTGGCTCAACAGTTTCTACTAGATCAGAGTCATCTTGTGGCTTATTCTGAACTAAAAACTAAACTAAACTATGTGGCTATACAATCCAAGAAGGATCTGGGCCGACAGTGCCCATCTCTGTTTTCTTGACCCTGGGCGCCGAGGTGCTGTGCAGCATGCGTCCCGGCCAGGTGGTCAGTCTAACGCGAGACCCTCGGTGTTTAGTTCTCAAGCAAGTTTGGTACTCATTTTATCGACCCCAAAGGGATGAAAGGCTGAGTGAACCTTGCCCAGTCAGGAGTCGAACTCTCGACCTGTGGTGCGGTAGTCAGAAGCTCTGACCACTACACCACTGGTCTTCTATTCTAAACTAAATAGATGATTTCTTCATCTAGCAATTTTTTAAGTTCAGCAGTAATAAACATTTACTATCACAATAAACAAAGAAACAATTGAATATCAGATTAGTGTTTCTTAGAAAGTACTGATTGTTTATAAATCAATTATCATCACATTGTCGCACAGAAATATTCTGCTTTCTTAAAAGTATCAGAAACTTTGTGATATTGTTCAGAACTTATTGTAGAACTTGTCCCTTTTAAAACATCTCTTAGATCTAATTAGAAATCCCAATTAAGATGTCTTAGATTGTTTGTCAGTAACTAACAAAATTAAAGAACTCAGTCATCGATTCTATTCATTAGAAAGTGAAATATTCAAAGAATTTTTTCATAACTCTAGATTCTAATCCCTAACAACACATAGTAATAATTAATAGACTTTCGAGTCAGGGTATATTAAAGAAAAACTTCAATCTTAAAGAATGGATCTTAGGCTTTCTAAAATATTAAGAAAGAAGGGGTCAATTCTTTTTTTTTTTTTTTTTGCATATATACGGGAATTGCTCAGAACTGCCGCTGACTATCAAACACTAGCTAACAAAATATGCATGTATGTTTGGTAGTTACTTAAGCATGTAATGTAAATTTTAGGTAGGCAATCCACTGTTTTCAACTAATTGCACACACACAAAAAGTTCAATTTTTCAAGTCACTTCTTTTTACTGAAGTTATAGTTACAATATGCATGTAACAAAGCATATAACAACAATACAGTGATACGTTGTTTAACAGTGACAATCCGTTTCAAGATTATCATCATAAACTCAAACCATCATAATTGAAGGCTCTATTCCTATAAAATTTAATTGAAAAGGAACGAATTTGGCTTTACTCCACAACCATAGCACATATTAAAAATGCAGATAAAACTCATATAATTTGCTAAATAATACCCTTGTCTAATGAAAAAAAAATAATAATAAGTTAGCAGCTGATTCATTATCTAAAATCATTTTAATAAAATCTAATTGCTTTGGGAGTGCTTCTTATTGTATACACCTGTTGCGCACTATCCAAGATAAATAAGGATTTTTGGAAGCAAACTTTTTTGTTCCAGATAGGAATTGACAGTCATTCAGACACTTAACAAATTTAATCTCTAAATTTTATTCTGTGACTCTGTTGAAGTTTTGGAAATCTCAGAGATTCTCTTAGTGGTAAATTAACATTAGTTTTACTTTTCAGTCTCCACTTGTATTTATTACTAAAAGCAATGTTAATCTATCATTAATTGGTTTATCCTGATGAATGTTTCTTCTTTTATGATAAGTTGCCTGTGGAATATTTTCTACAAAAATAAGTCTTTTCACAATTAAAAACTTTTTGGCATAGGTATTCTTACATAGTTATTGCAAAGCTAATGAAAGTTTTATCTGTTGTTGCGTTTTGCAGCAGTAGATGGCTCTTCATAATTCATTTTATTAAGATTGTACAGTTAGATAATTAAGTGTCGTTAAGAGTTTTGTTTCTTACTTTTTTTTTACGCATCGAGTATGTTGTTTACTGAGGCTGTCATTAACTAAGGTACCATTGTACTTTGTAATGTCGCATGATGTGCGATGATGTGCAGGCACCTAAAATAAATAAATAAATAAAATAATTGTAGAAATCCTTCAAGTCATATTTTCTGAAAAAATAAGAATTTTTTTATGCTAATGTGCTTAGAATTCTAAATTGCCACTGTATACCTTAGAAATGACAATAGAGATTTAGAGGCACCAGGTTAAATTGGACACATAAAACCAAAATGTGGCCCTGGCCAGTATAACTTTTATATTCTGTTAAACTCAATTTATAAGCATTAATTTTAGCATTTTATTCTTTGCACTTACTTTATTTTCATTTCACTTTTTTATTTTATGTTTTTTCCATCTCCTGCACCCTCTTAGAAACCAACATTAGCCTTTGCATAAGATCTCTTGAAGTGGCTGTTCCTGTTTTCCTTACAATTCCTCTTGTAGGACTTGGACCCTTTTCAACATCATGCATCACTAACAACAGACGATGAGAGTTATGTTCGTACTGATGATGATGATGATGGTAACAACACAGATTGGGAAGAAACTATGCGGAGATGGGTGAATCGCTAACTTGGGTTTTCACAGTGCTTCTTTCTGTAATCTGAAGTCAAATCAGCGTGAGAAAAGGCAGCTAGATCATCATGAGATTTTTTTACAAGTGCCACGTTGCATTTGTTGACATGCATGAAAAAGTTGAATACCTATCTTTAGCATTTTCTGTGTGTGATATTTCATTTTAAAATGACAGGAAGCTTTTTCTTTAGTCAGTGTTATGAGTTGTGAATTTATTTGTCTGTAAATATTTTTAATTCAACTCATGTTTTTTTTTTTTTTTTTTTTTTTTTTTTTTTTAATAGATATATAAACGATTTAATCAATTTGTTTAAAATATTTTATTGATGAATATTTTTATGAATTCTTTATTTATGTATATATATATTATATGCTCTGTTTTAATGTAAAATCACATTCTGTTGCATCCTATACTTTTGTCAGAGAATTTTAAAGCAAATTGACTAGTACAAAAATAAATAAATAAATAAAATAATTTATATTTCATATGAAATCATGCAGAAATACAGATTTTATATTCATGTACATAGTCATAACACATGTTAAAGGAAATACTCCCTTTCCCCAATTTTATCAATAGTGTGGAGGGAAAAAGACTGTGGTGCTACAGATTATAACAGTGCTTAATGTGTCATAAATTTGGGGTATAAATGTTGTCGCATGAATTTATAAAAGATGGAGGGGGTGAGGGGTATTTGAAAATTCTGCAGCAAGAACTTGCATGTGTAATATAAATTTTCCATTTTCTGTGAGGAATAAGATATGAGCAAAATTCATATTTTTAATTGAAAAAAAAAAAAAAAAACTTCAAAAATATTTCTTTCCATTTTTCCCCCTTTGCTCCTTAAACTTTTTTTTTTTTTTTTTAAATAAAATAATAAACTTTCCATTATCCTGTCCATCTGTAAACATATATTGGCTCAAATTTATAGCAGTACATTAATTATGCTTTTAATAATGTAAATGTTTTCAATAGTGTCAAAGTATTTTATCCATATAGATGTTATAATGGCTATATTTCCATTGTTATACTAACTTTCCCCTTACATTGGATGAATAATTATAGTGAATATTAGCTTTATACTTCTAAAATACAAATATTTGCGGTTATTTAGAAAACTAAGTTTTAGAACCAACTTTTTAAAGTTCTCCTTAACTATTTTAGTTTTACCATTCAGCCATAGATTTGCTGAACTTTTCTAACATAAAGAAATGGCCTCTAGGAAAGGCTAAGTATCTCAAATTCTCTGTTCTTAGCTCATGGTATCAACTTTTGTCCAAGAACTTAAAATTTTTTTCCATCTGTGAGAGAAGGTGTCAAATAGATGGAAACTTTTAACTTAATTGTTTTGTCTGGTTTTTAATTGTTATCTGGTCCTCTCAACGCAAGCAGGGGATGCACTGAAACTACAGACTCTTGCAAATAGCACTTAGCTTGTGTTTTGAATCTTAAAATTGGATAGAATTTAATATCCGAGAGTAATATTTTTGGGACTAAAAAAATAAGTTTCCAGGGACAGATTCAGAATTAGACATTAAGAGTTAGAAAATATTTTAAATTGAAATTAATTTAAATTTTAGACTAACAAGGAGAGGGCCAACCTTGTTAATCACAGATTTTGATTATTTTAATATATGTTGTAGGGTAGAGACCCCTTACTGTCAGGTTCAACAGATTTTATCCAACGCTCCTTAGTTCTTGAGAAACCGGGGGGGGGGTCTAATAGTCGTACACAACTTAAATACTTACTTTGCAACTAAGAGGATAGGTTGGTCGTAGCTCAGTTGGTATGGCATTTGTGATCTGCAGGCGCGGGTTCGATACCTGAATGCGCTACGTTTTTTTTCTCATTTTTTGTTTTATAAATATACTTGTAATTATAACTTAATAATCTGATTGTCAATTAAAATTTATAATATTGCATATCAATTATGTTAATTTTTTAAAAAATCACTTTCAAAATGTATTTCATATATCCTTTATCAATGCAATAATATTGGGCAATTGTGTCAATTCGTGATTTTAAAGAAACATCATTTACGCATTGCTTTAACAAAGGAAGACAATCCGATAATACTATTATTTTGTTTTTAAAGTAACAAGCATAATTATATTAAAAATTAGCATCAGAATTAAATTACAACCGATTTTTTGCATATTAAAGATTTTTAAATTTGTAATATGTATGCTTGCGCTTTCAATTAGTTTGCTTTCCCCTTTATCTTCTTTCTGCTTTTATTTTTATTTTATTTGAATATTCTTTTATTTTATCATAACTAGATGGCCACAACAGATTGTCACAATTTTGGAATTTTTATCATTCAATAATAGATCAAAATTTTTTTTAAACCTCTTTAAAGGATGAAAAATAATAGTTTAAAAATAAAAAAAAGATAAATTTAAGTTTGTTAAAATTATAATTAATGTATGATATTAAAATTTTTAATTGAAATTATTAAATTATAATTACAAGTATATTTATAAAACAAAAAATGAGAAAAAAAACTTACCGCATTCAGGTATCGAACCCTGGCCCGCAGATCAGCCGGCAAATGCCATACCAACTGAGCTATGACCAACCTATCCTTTTGGTTGCAAAGTAAGTATTTTAAGTTGTGTACGACTATTAGACTCCCCGGTTTCTCAAGAACTAAAGAGCGTTGGATAAAATCCGTTGAACCTGACACTAAGGGGTCTCTACCCTACAACATATATTAAAATAATCAAAATCTGTGATTAATAAGGTTGGACCTCTCCTTGTAAGTCTGTTTGTGATTTTTATGCTCTTTGAAAATGTTTATATGAAACATTAAATTTGCTTATGTTTTCAGAAATACACTCAACCCACAAAGACATTGGAAAGCTGGTCAATCATTCAGAAGTTGCTTTAGAATAACTGAAATTTTCATGCTTGTGTACGTGAATTTTTTTATGATTATGTCAAAAAGTATAGTGTTTGGATTCGAGAATACTAAATAAGCCCTACACAACTGCATAAATATATATCAATATAAATCATTTAAGATATTTTGTTTGGCTATTATAATTTGTAATCATTATTTTAAATTTATTCTCTGGCAAAGTGAAGTAGATGCCTTGTACAGACTTTTTTTTAAGTTTTATGCAATAAATTACATATTTTTTTATATTTGCTTTTTCATATCATATGGATGTAATAAATGAAATTTCTTTTTCCATCTGATGCATTATTTTCTAAGCAATAATCATTAGCATTTTGAAGACAGCTTCTTCTCTAAGTAATTTCATCTTGAGTTTTCCTACTGTGATAACATTAAGGTTGACAGATCAAAGTGCTGGTATTGACAACGAAAGTGTGTATCTGGATAATTGTCTCAAAACTTGTCTGAATTTTTGTTTTAATGTTATATCTTTGACTTCAGCTTGCTAGGAATTCAATATCTTATCTGAAAAGTTGTTTAAAGCTTTATATATGGGAATTAAAGCTTATATTTTGGATGATATTTGTAATGTTGCGCTTATTTTTGCTCAGATTCATTAATGTATACTAAAGTATCAGGAATCTCTCTCAGGCAGAATAAGGAGAATATATTATGCTTAATTTCATTTTATAACTATTTTTTATGTTTAATGAACCTTTCATTTTAAATAGTTTTCTGTTGTATTCATAGAATAATTATTTCTTAATTTAAGAGGCTACTTCACTTATGCAAAAACACTCACAAGCTAACGTTAATTCTATAGGAAGATTTGTTTGAAATATGCATTTTGATATTTTAAAATAATTTTTTGTTTGCATTGGATAGCTTACATCAATCTTCACAAAAAACCCCCTTTTTACTTTTTTTAATTTTAGATGCAAAGGTTTTTTTTTTTTTTTTTTTTTTGTCTTAAATGAGGGTTTCTGAAAGTAAAAGTATCCCCCCCGCCAAAAAAAACCAAACTAGAGTGCGGATTGTAATAAGCTAAAATCTTAAACAACGATTTTTGCGCACAAATAATGCACAGAACGATAAAAAATACCCATACGATCATTTCAAGGCTACCTCAATCCCCTTCCTCAGTGAGAGGGAAAAAAATAAAAAAAATAAAAATGGGTTCGAAGAACCCCTCAGCTATAGTCCCAAAAACTGGCTTATGGATTGATTTAAAAGGCGGAAGCAAGAGTTTATATATCCCAAAGAAATGACGTAATTGAACAGAACTAACTGAAAAAGAGTCACTGCGCAGGATCTCTCCACACTGGTGAAAGAAAAGGGGTGCTGGTCATATCATTTACTAAGGTGGAAGTATGTTTATGAATATAGTGAGCTTCGAAAAAGTCTAGATCAAAAACTGAGTTACATTTTTGAATAATTTTTGCCTCTGGATAATTGAACTGGTGGTTGGAATTTCAGCAATGTTTCGCTATTGTAGATTTTTCAAATTCCTGCTTTCTAACATAATTCTGGTGTTCTTTCAGCCTAATTCTAAGTGTACGCTTCGTCTGCCCAATGTAAGAGAGGCCGCACTCACAAAAAATTCTGTAAATGCCCCAGGTATTATGATCATCAATAGGATCTTTTAAGATTGGAGAAAGAAATTTTATTGGTTGGAGAGAAAACAACTTTAAAACTAAACCTATTGAGAATATGAGAAATTTGTGTTCTGATTTTAGTAAAACAAGGTAAGACAATAACATTTTTAAATTCTTTATTTGCTGGAACAGAATCAGTGATTATCTGAGGTTTAGATAAAATGCAGTTAATGATATTCAAACTAAATCCACGATCGATGGCAATTGCTTTTATATAGTTAATTTCACTATTAAATAAATCAGAATTTGAGTAAAATAAGAGTATTGAAAGCTGCAAGTTTTTTATGTGGGGGATGACTGGACTTATAATGAGGGAGTAAACTTACAGCAAAAGGTTTTCGGTAAACTGTCGTCAAAAACTCACAATCATTACTAATTACCAGGACATCCAGAAAAGCTAGACGTTGTTGAGTTTCAATTTCAAAAGTAAACTGTATACATGGATCAATTGAATTAAATTTTGCGTAAAAATCGTTGTTTAAGATTTTAGCTTTTTATATTTAACTGTCGAATGATATTTTTTAAAGGAACCCTCACATAGGATTAACATCAGCTTGTCAGTGTTTTCATGTGAGTAAAGTAACCTTTAAGGAGATTGTGGAGTATGTTTTGTATGAATATACTTATTGTAATTGTTAAAATCAAATTGATTTTAGCTATAATTGTTATTTTTCTTTATTAAATTTCATAATGTGCACTTATAAGTAAAATTTTAAATGCAAACCAGCATATAAAGATTTAAATTTTGTTTAAAGACTTTCACATATTTACTCATGTAGTATAATGCACATTTCTCTAAAAAATTCAACACCCAAAAAATTTAGTGAATATTACACACAGAATATTTCTGACAATTATATGAAACCATACATACTTTTACTAAATCTTCTGGGATGGAGCTTACTTCAGCTTTTCTTTTTCTTTCTTCCATAATCGTATACAAGACTCATCAACATCGAATTTGTCACCTGTGTCTTGTTTCCATTTGCTTTAACATTACTGCAAAACTGGAATCTCAAACTCATTCAGCATATGGTAGTACACAAATACTACATCAAGGGAAATGATAAATTCGGGGGAAAAAAAAAAGTTCACTTATGCTAGCATGTCATTCTCCCTCTAACAGAGGGAGATTTCATATTTAATTGTGTTTAAATTGCTCTTTGTAATTATTTAAAACACATTAAAAGATGATAGCTGCATTTCTTTAATTCATACCATTATTTTTATGTAGACCACTTTACATAAAGTTTCAAATCCTTTATTTTGCTCACCCTTTGAGATGATCTTCATAAAGGGGTCTGGGTGTAAGAAATTTCTGTAGCTCATTTTTTTTTTTTTTTAAGAATGTCTTTTTAGTCTCATTAGGAGGTCCTATAAATACAGAAACCATGTTCAAGTTCAAAACTTTTGACATAATATTTTTTTTAAAAAATTTATTTTATTTTCTTAAAAGAGACTTTTTGTCTTGTTGGAGACCCTTATAAATTTGAGGACTGAGTATATTGATCTGGCCATCCTTCTTTTGGCTGATTCTGCCCATCCTTTCAGGTAGAATATTAGAGTTCTCCGATGTCAAGGAAAGAGCAGAATTCAACACTGCTCAGATGTCTCCCAGTTTGACAGAAGTGCCCCTTCTAACATCTGTTATTTCAGACTAGAATATTATACATGTAATGGGGTGAAAGTAATTATTTTTAAAATCAAAATCTTGTAAAAATGGTGTAAGTATTGCGATTCTTATTTATCATACATGTATATTGTGGAATTTTAACATTCCATTTTTTACAAGACTGTTTTTCCTTTTAGTTGTGATATGTGTTTTTTTTTTTTCTTTTCCATTTGAACAGTTCCTTTGCAGCTTTAACATGTTGTGTATTTCTTTATGTAGACCATAGCCCCCAAACACAAGATTATATGAGATGTTAGATGGGGAAATGAATTGTACACGAAGTTCCATTTGTAATATTTAAAATTTTGTATTTAAAATTATTGAATTATTGGTATTAATTATCATTTAAGATTTTTTTTTTCTTTTCTTAGAAGGACCAAAATAAGTTTATGGCTGTGCTGAATGCACACAACATTTTGTAATGAAATATATTTGAAGTGTAAAATGGGAACTGGATAAAAATATTTGTTCTATTATCAACAGATCAACAAACAGTTAAATTGTTTAATAATGTTTGTTTAGCATATTCTGTAAAAATAAAATAAAATAAACAATATATATTTTTTTTTATATTTTAAAATTATAACTTTGTTCATTTTATATTAAACTGGTTGTGTCATCATTACCCCTCACCTTCTCCTCTTCCTCTCCATAAGTTTTGTGTCTCGCGTTTAAAAAATATCATTAATTTATCGATTAATCTGAGTAATGCTTGTTCATGGAGAGATTCCTGATAGATGTTTACACATATCAAGCTTGTGATTTAGACCTGTTGTAGAACATATGTATGGTTGTGATGATCTGCCTCTTAAAATAAAATTTTCTTAAATTTTTAAAAAATGTAGAATATGCAGGATAATGGAGTGCCCTGAAGAATATGTACCAACAAGAAATTAAATTATCTTGTGCAAAAGTGATAATTTCTGTGAAAGGAAGAAAGAAAAAAAAATCATGTTTTGTCACCAACAGGTAGCAGATTGTTGAAATGATGCATTATTTTGCTGATAAAAATTAAATAATTCCTCTCTTAATAAATAAAAAAAACCAGAAAATTTTTAACATTATTACTTTTTTAGGTGCTTTAAAACCCTGTTTTTAGGTTTTTGTGGGGACCAAAGAAATAGATTATAAATTGTGGAAAATTATAGCGTACATACATTTTATGATATAATTGTGGAAAGTGTAAAATTTGGAAATGTAAAAATGAAATTCTATGCATGTAAATTTCTTATTGGTAACTATTAATTGAGGTACTTTGTATTTCATTTACTGCTCAAGTGTAATTAAAAATGTTAAATTGTGAACTAAATTTGTACTATTCAATTTAAATCTTACATGTTTCTTGCTTTCTGGATTCTGCATTAAAAATAAATTTATTATTGTTGAATTGAGGCACTTTCACTGAAAAGAAAACCCAGATAGCTTTAAAAAAATTCTGTAGTTTTCTTTTCTGCCGAAAAGAAATTCATGGAAGTTAGTGGATTATTTACAAATGTAATGTTAGTGAAGTAACTTGCTATTTTTGATGTACTGGTTGCATTGCTGCATTCTAAACCAAACTTAATACCAGGTTGAGTCAAAAGTTTTTTGGTCCTTATGCATAATCAAATTCCTGTATACTGACATTCATTTGGTGTAACATGTTTGAAATTCATTATTAGTTTGAGTGATTTAATTTTGCGTATTTTCTGTAGCTTTCTATAATGACAGAAACATTTAAAAAAAATGTTACTTTGCACTTTTTTCTGTCAGAAAAGGGTGTAATGCAAAAGCAGGGGCTTAAGGGGCTACTTCACACACCCAAAAATACTTGCTCGCTAGTGTTAATCCTCTGGTAGTATTTTTTTTAAATATCTTGTTTGCATTTCAATATATTTATTTTTAATTATTATTATTATTATTTTGCATTAGATAGCTGAGGTCAATCTCTGTAAAGACCATTTTTTACATTTTGATTTTGTTTGAATGGGGATACTTTCACATTTGAAACTGGTTCCAAAAGTGAAAGTACACTCATAATAAAAAAAAAAACCTGTAAACAAAATCGAAAAAGTAAAAAAAAAGGTCTTTGTTAGAGATAGACCTCAGATATCCAATCCAAAAAAAGAAAGAAAAAGAAAAGAAAAAAACATTTAAAGTATGGAAATGCAAACGAGAGATTAAAAAAAATTCCCATAGGATTAACATTAGCAAGCAGGTGTTTTTGCATGAGTGAAGTTGCCTCTTAAGAAATAAAGGATGCAGAGGGTATTAGATCTGTTAATAAATATACAAAACACAACTTATTCAAATGGCAGACTTCAAAACACAAGAAGATTTTGAGCAGTCTTTGTTGTGATTCACAAAGTTTTGCTTAAATTTTTTGTACACCAATCAAAGTTCAATACATGTAGATTAACGACAAAACTTGATCCTTCTCAAATGACTATTGAGAAGCAGCCTGATACAAAAATTTTAAAAAGCTTTTGACTGAACCTGGTGAAACAATAATTTTACCTATTTATGAGTTATGTTTTCTTAAATTAGTTTCATTTCTTATTTATCATAAATCATACTGAATAGAAACATTCAGATATTTTTAAAATTTTTTATGCAATACATTTGAAATCTTATGCATTTTAAATATAAATAATAATAAATCATGAGAAGGGATTCTGCTTTGTATGTTTTTTTGCTGTCAATTTAAATTTGTTTTTTTATGAGCTTTTGTCAAGATTGATTGTACTTTTTCTTTTCATTTTTAGAAAGTAAATTCACATTACTCCAGATGGAGTTTAAATAACCTTAAAAAAGTAAACATGTAAATTAGTAAATCTGTTTTTGAATCCATGGATAGGTTTCAGAGCGAGCTTAAATATCATGAATTTTGTGTGAAATTTTTGGTACTACATCATTTTCATAATTTTCTCAATTTGTCCTATAAAAACTTTTTTACCTCTAGTAATGATGACTTATTTCTCTTATAGTATAGTAATTTCTTCCTAGTGTAGTCCTGATAGCCAATTTATATGCCCTTTTGTTTTTTCCCATGTAAAAGGAAAATGAATCTCCAGTTTATAACAAACAAACAAACATTTGGTATTTAAAGTAATAATATGAAAAGGATAAATTAGTTTTTCTATCAGAAGTTTAAGAAATGCATAATTGTATGTTTTGTTTAAAAATTATATAGTTTGATTTGATATTCATATATATATATATAACCATAAATTTTCTAGGGTGTTTCTTTTTCATTTCTATAATCTAGAATAAATTCCTTTTTCACTTATTTCTAATGCAAAATAATAACTGTATTTTTATTTGTAAATTACATAAAATATCCCTTGCAATTTTCTTAACTTTTTAAAGTAAACATTACATTTTTTACTTTTTAAATTTTATTTTCAGCAGAATATAATGATATGTTTAGTTATTTTTAATCTTAATTCGCATATGGTAAAATTGGGAATATATTTCTGTACCTTGGAACAAAAAGGGCCAATGTCCATTTTTCTCAAATGGCAGGAAACCCAATTTAAGTTTGAGGAATTTTAAGAATCTTGCTACGATTTCTGTATTATTATTTTTCAAAGTTGTACCTTTCAATTCAGTAATGTTTTTCTCACTATAGTCTAATGTTACATTGATTTTTTTTTTTTAAATACATTTTTACCATATTTTCATGGACCCCTTTGATATTTTAGGATTGATTTAGGATTGATTAAGGATTGATTAATGGAGATTGGCCTTTTAAGCCATACAAATCTGAAGAAAAACAACGGTTTTGATGAAAAATTGTTTTATTTACAACAAAAAATTAATAATAATGTTAAGAAATGATACAAAAATGAAAGAAAACCCAATTTAAGTTTGAGGAATTTTAAGAATCTTGCTACGATTTCTGTATTATTATTTTTCAAAGTTGTACCTTTCAATTCAGTAATGTTTTTCTCACTATAGTCTAATGTTACATTGATTTTTTTTTTAAATACATTTTTACCATATTTTCATGGACATTGCCCCCTTGATATTTTAGGATTGATTTAGGATTAATGGAGATTGGCCTTTTAAGCCATACAAATCTGAAGAAAAACAACGGTTTCGATGAAAAATTGTTTTCTTTACAACAAAAAATTAATAATAACGTTAAGAAATGATACAAAAATGAAAGAAAAAACAAACTAATTCTTATCATTTTAATTTTGTTTGGGAAAAAAAAAATGAACAAAATTCAATAACGATTCGAATTTCTAATAAACATGTGTTATATGTCTTCTTCTCTCTCATCATATTCAGGCCCGTAGGGTAATAAGTCTGCTGAAGATCTTAGATTAATGTAATAGAGCTGATTGTAGCTGCTAATGTACTTTTGGAGAGACTTCAGATTTTTTAATTTTGTTTCATCCAACGATAACGGTATATTGTTTAAAGGCAGTAATTCATAACACTCATGCGCAGAAAGTCTTTTTTGTAAATAATCTTTCCCCAAGCCAACTAACTTGAATTCTTCTTCATGTGTCGATCTGTAGAAGTACTGATACCCGTGGTCTCGATCAAATTTTAGCTCCTTGACATTAGACCACTTCACTGTCTCTGAATCCTCATTAGTGGTTTTTCTATTGACTAGCCTAGAACGAATCAAGGAATGGAAATCTAAAAAGTCACATTGAGGCACTTCAATTACATTCAATGGCGGTGATCTCGGTATTGATTTTATAAAGTTGCACCAGTTGTGGGGTACTTCAATATCAGCATTGGTCCATTTTTTAGCTGTCTCTGTGGAAGCATGAATTGTGTCAGCTTATGTGAGTGTGGCCTGGTTGCACGAAATGACGAAAAATTGACTTCAATTGACTTCTTTTTTTGTTTTTCAATTCTATCATTAAATCACACAGCATCACGACCATGTATATATTTTTATTTTGACCAAAATATGAGTCACTGTACAAGTGGAGTTCTTCTATTTCTGGAGAAATGAATTTAATAAATGTCGAATACAAGAGGCAATTTCTTGGCCTCCACTGTTTGCGACAGTTTCATTCCACAGATAACAAAACTCTTGACTTCCTAATATGCTTGTGTGATAGACTGTGAGGTTATACATCCACAGTTGTCCCTTGTAAAAGGAGACACCATTTCTTAAATAAGGTGTAGGCAAACACTTCTCAAGGTCAAACGAAGCAGTCGCATAATTTGTATTGGATTTACTCTTTTCCTTATCTTCCTTTTTCCTTTTATAAGCACATTCTGCTAACTTAAGATGATCTTTTCTTTTTTTTTTTTTCTTGAGCCAACTTTTTTTCTTCATCACCTTCATTGTAAGTTTTGATTGACATTACATAACTATCACATTTAGCACATGTTTTTTGGTGGATGGAAAGCAAATTTGTACGCCTCGTTGAATATTTTACGATAATAGCTCAATTTTGCTGCCTTTTTATTATCTTGTTTGCACCCATTCTCGTATAACTTGAACATTCTTGAAACCGATAAGTCGGGGCTCAAATAATTTTTTGAAGTTCTTTCTCGAGAATAGTGACTCCTGTATGTTGGAAAGCTTGATATATGTTTTTATACCTTGAATCATTTCTTGGTCCAATTTCACATGATTGTTGTGCCTACCTCTAGAGTCCGGAGGGCAGATTTTGCCTGGCATCAGTTTTTTTTCCCACAATCATCCTAACCTTTTTTAGAGTCAGAGCGAATGTATTGATGTAAATTATTTGGCACACCTCAAACCTTTCACAGGCCAAGTCGAAGAAGTATTTCCTTGAAAATTTTCTTCTACTAGCAGTATTTTCTCCTAAGTGAGTACGTTCTCTGATTTTTCTTGTTTCCTCGACTGTGTTAGCAATAAATTGATTTTGACCATCAGACATAAGTCTATAAAATCCCTCGTGTAAGGCTTGCCTTTGATTGTGGGTAATTTTTTGGTAGCATCTCCTTTTACATGTGCAAGGTTCACTCATTATCTTTGCTTTCCTTAACACACCTTTTCCTGAAACATACGTTTCTCCTTTGGTCTTTTTATCCTTACATATGTTTCACTCCCACTTTTTTTCATTCTTAATATGTTTTCGTGTTTCCGGTGCATTAGATTTTTCCTACCTCCTCTTTTTCTCTTTAAAGGTGGCTCATCGTCTTGTACAGAGTCATCTGATATTGAGTGAAGATCGTCAGTGATAAAATCAGGGTCTTTATCAGAATCATCTTGACCATTTAGCAGAAAATTCATTTCCTCGATAATAATTGGTCGACACACAACTCTGCATGTGTGACTGTAAAACTTTTAATTAAAAAGATAAAAATCCTCTTGGTTATACACTCGACAGCGACGCTGTCTAAAAACACACAAGCTCACTGTTCTCAATTTAACTCACAATATAAAACAGTCACTTTAACAGTTAACAAGAACAAAACATTCAAACTGCGAAATGTCCTTAGATGCAGGAAAACTGAAGATTACTTACGGTCTCTTCCTATTCACTAGCGACTGCGAAGCCCAAGGTGTTGTTATCCAGGTGTCGTTCAATTCTGAACTCTATCGAAAATGTGTACGGCAAATGTTTTCAAACAGTTACTATTATTTGAATTCAGGAATATAAGTTTCACATTTTCAAAGTTTTTGAGAATACGAAATTAAATGATTATTTCTTACCTGAGTTTTCTTCTTGATTTGATTCTTTCATTGATTCCAACACCATGTTCACTAATCTTTTTCCTCTTGAATACATTTTGTTATAATAATTACAACACCACTTCAAAATACAAAAGAAAACTATATGGTAGGTGCAAATAAAACCAAAACATACACTACATGAAATCAACAGGTGGAAGGGATGTCCGGTAAGATTATGTTGTAATCACACTGGCCTGATAAGGAGGGGGTACTGTTGAGAAACTTTTCTCCAAAAGGTCCAGTGTCCAATTAGCAGTGACATTGGCCATTTTTACATTAATAGTAAGTAACATTGGCCTCAACAAAAAATTTTGTTTTCAATTATCTGATATTGGGAGGACTTTGGCCCTTTTAACAATTACTTTATATCGCATCCCAAATTCATTCATGCATTTAACTCATATTTCTCAATTTTGGCCATTGGTCCTTTTTGTTCCAAGGTACAGATTTAATCTTAACCATCTGTAAGACACGGCAATTTGTATGCTATCATGTATTATGTTTTGTTTCTCTGTGTATTTTTAACTAAGATATTACTAACACTATTTACACATGAGTAATTTTCAGTTTACTTTAGTTTGCTCATATTGGCTGCATAATATCTTATATGTAATAAAATATGGTGCTCTACACCTCACAAAACTTAGAAAAAGGAGAAAACTCATTAATTATGCAGAAGACACTATGGGAACTTCAATTTCCATTAAAGGTTTAAAGTTATACTAAAGAGCAATGTGAATAAGTTACTTTTGTGTGTGTAACACACAAAAGTTAGAAGTTTTAGTAGAAGATATATGGAAATACATAATAATTATTCATGATACTTTAAAAACTGTTATGCCTTAAAGACGATTGGTTTCAAATATTCCCCATATTACCCCATGTGGGTTTAAAATTATCTGTGTTTTAGCTTTAGAAAGGGAACTTTACTTTCTTAAGTTTAAATTTAAATAAAATTTAGAAATGTTTATGCTGTTGACCACCTAAATGTACAAATCTCTGATGTACAAATAAAATTTTTAAGACATTTTCAAACTAATACTTTTTAGTATTTTCACTGCAGTGACCTAAGTTAGAAGGAAATATTTTTACTATGTTCAAGTTTGGTTCTTTATTAAAATAGTTGTTGTCATATAGTTTGAAAAAATGAAGTTGTGTTTGTAGAACACCATGTGGTAACGATATATTGTATGATATGACTTAGATTATTTTTACGATTGTAACTATTTTTCAGTCTGTTTAAGCTGCTGAAAATGTTGAGTGCATAAGTTGAAAAAGTGAAGTTTTCCATTGTGCTATTTTAAGGAAATTGTTCTAGTGTTGTTATTAAAACCTACTCAAAACAGAATTCTTCCTATAGCGCTTTCTACGATTTTTTACTGTGAAAATTTTTAAATCTGTTTTCTAACTTTATACTGCAATTTACATTAATCTTAAACCAGGTAGCAAAGTACAACTATAAATACACTAAGGTGACTGCAAAGTTTATTTGTTTCATTTGGAATATGTTTTTGGAAATTTTCTAAAATTTCTTCATACATTACTGATTTCTGTCTGTTAGGCGTTTGCATGGACTGTACATATAAGTATATAGAAAAAATTACATATGTGAATTTCAAAGTTTTTATCATATCATGTACATGATTTTTGTGATGTCACTTTCATAGCTTCTGTATATTTGATTGTGTGAATAGTTATAACTTTGAATATAATGCTTGTATCCTGTAGTTTTAGAATTAATTTTATGATTTTTTTTGTTTGTTTGTTAATCTGAATACAAGATATTTTGTATTTTTTTTTTTTTACATAGTATGTTTAGAAAAAAATAATTTTACAAAATAATTTTTAATGAAAGAAATCTCTTATGCAATAAATTGCAATTTTTTATGTCTTTTTATTTATTGCAAATTAAGTCAAATGCTGCCATAAAGATTCACTTACAAATTAATTGCATAATTTTATTTCATTTGTACTAGAGAATTTTATTAAGTTACTAAAAGTGTTTATATAGGATGGTTGTGGATAACTTTCTTGTATTCAGATACATTTATAGATTTTAATTTTTAAACAGATTTTGATACATTGATTGTTAATTTCTCAGTAAACAATTATCTGATCTTTTAGAAAAAAAATATACATATTTCTTTGGTGATTAAAAATTGAAATATTGATGTATCAAAGGTGATTAAAAATTGCTAATTCTTTGTGTTTTTGTTGTAATGCAGTGTATTTTGCAGATTTTTTTTTTTTTGTGTGCGTGTTATTTAATAATGGCAATTTGCTAATGTTCTTGCATTTATTTATGAGTATTTTAGATTTTTGTTTTTTATTTAAACTTTTCACTCAGGTTGTTTCCAGTTTTATATCGATTAGCAATTGCAAAATATTATGAAAATAGTTTATAATTTTTTTTTTTTAAATGCATATATTATACTGAACTTTTCTGCAGAAATGGCACTGTATTATAACCAAAATAAGAATTTTAATGGAGGCTTTACAAATGTTAACTTTACAAGCTATATATATTTGTTGTAGATATTTTTTTCTACCATTTTCTTTAAAACTTAAGATCATTTGAATTTGTTGTACATATTTTTTTCTACCATTTTCCTTAAAACTTAGGCCATTTGAATTTATTTGGATTTTGCCTTTTTAAGTTTTTTTTTTCTTTTGGAAAATTCTACTGCACCTAGTTCAACAGTCACCCTAGCTATTGACCAAGCACATTCAATATTTTTACATTCCTTAAAAGCCTGTGCACACTTTGTAAGACAACCAAGTAAAATGTTTGTTAACCACTATATGTACAGATTTAGTGGATAAAGATAGCAATAGAAATATGCAAATACATTATGCACTTATATTTATTAGTTATAGAATTAGGAAGTCTTTTAAAAAAATGTTGTGAATTTAATGAATTAACAATTTGCTGCAGGCAGTTAGCCCTATATCTGTCCCTGTTATGTGGTATTAAATGTAATGCGAATGTTTTAAAACCCATTTATCTATTTTTTTTTAAATGATTGCATCATTATAATAATTAATTTTATTTGAAAATTCATAGCTATTCATTTCAGTTTATTCTTTCTAATTTTCTTGGCAGACAGGTGACAATCTTAGGATGATAAATTTCTTCTGGTGCTAATTTTTTAGTATTCAGATTACAGCTTTCTTTGCTATTATTGTTGAATAATACAGTTTTCTTTATTTGCATTTATTGGTTAAGAATTATTTTCTTTCATTTGAAGAAAAAAGTATTTCACATTTCTTTCACTCATACACACACACAAAAAAAGCAGAAAACCCCTCCCAACATTTTTTTGTTATAGTAAAACATTATTGATGTCTATTTAGTTACAAAGCAATTAGAGAAATTTGTTTTATGCTGTTGTGTTGATTTTTTCTCAAACTTTATGCCATATTTTCTTTCTCTTTATAATGACATAGAAATAGTATGTTGATATAATTTACTTTACTAAATAATTATTTTTTATTAAAGAAAATTTATTGACCTTAAGTGAGCTAACAGTAATATCCATCTATAGCAGTGGCTTTAGCTTGGATTTTTTTTTTTTCTTAAGGGGATAAAATTAAATATGTAACTAAAATATAAGTGTTATAAGATTAAATGAAAACTATTTATATGTACAATGCATATGAAAAATCTTGATCATGTAATTACAATGAAATATTTAAACAATAACAAAAAAAGACATTATTTTCTAATTTTCAATTTCCTCCAGTGAGGCAATATATTTAGAAAATTATTATCTTTCACTCTGAAGATTTCAAATTGTTTTGAAAAAATAGAAATATGGCATTCATGCTATACTGTCAAAAATTAGTTTCATATTGCATGATACATTAATAGTAGATCGTTACTGGTCTTTTACCTTATCTCTCATTTCAAATTTAGTTTTTGAAATTTGTTGTTACTATGAATAAAAATAGCAGTGGTCAGATTTTTTTTTTTTTTTTTTTTTTTTTGCAGATTTATATGGTTTTTAAAAATGAATTTCATTTTATTTCCCGAAATTTCTAGTTTGCCTTCTCAGCACACAATTTTTAAGATTTTTAAAACTCTTTAATGTTTTTAAATTTTATTTGATATACTTTATTGTAACAATAAATAAATAATTATCCATGTTCTTCACAATTTCCCATCCTCTTTTGCCGCAACAGCACAAATGTTTTAAAAATTTAAAAATTTTCATAATAATAATAATAATAATAATAATAATAGTACCATGTTTATTTTGTAGTAACCATAAATAAGTAATCAATCATCTAAATTACTCACTCTTCCCTGAAATTCTAACTTTTAATCCCCCCCCCCCCTCCTCCAGCTCCTTCAAGCACATAATTTAAAATCTGTGGAACCTTATTTCTTCAAAATATTTTCTGCCCTATTTGTTACTTTGTTGTAACAATAAACAAATAAGTAATAAGTTCAATTTCCCCCCTTGAAAAAGTTGCTCCTTTTTTGTCCCTGTCCCTAACAAAAGAGGAATTTCTAGATGTTTGGCGAGGAAAGGGGGAGGGGAATTCCTCTTTTTTGCAGTGATGCTGTTCTCACTTCTGAATTAGAAAATTTAAATAGAAAATATTGTATATATGCTCCATGTTTCTCTAGTTTTTATGCAACAAAAATTTTGATGGTACTTAATGAAAAAAAAAAAAAATGGAATTAACCATGAGATATTTCCGCTTCTTTAAAATAAATATTTCACTTTCCCTTAGTACTGTGATAAAAACTGCCTGCAACAAATTAAAATCTTTCCTGTAAGACACCTTTGAGCAGTGCGAACGTTTTTAAACTGTTGTTGTTACCTTTGCACATTTCCAGAGTCAAAGTTGTCATTGTGTACTCCCATACACATGTGAATGTAGAATTTTAGACATTTTTTATACTTAAATTTATGTTCCAGTTCATCAATCTCTCTGCTATGCTTTTATATCTATTTCCTCAAACGATTTTGCCTATATTGTGTTCATGTCATGTTCTTTTCTTTCTTTCTTTTTTTTTTTTTTCTGTACAAAAGAAATTTTATCTTTATTATTTCTACTTTATTGTTTATAACTACAGGATTTACTGTTAAGGAGAATATATGGATAATCTTTATTCATTGTACAGTTTAATTTAGATTTTGTAGATTTTATCTTTTATGAATGTGGATGCTTCATAAAAATAATGAAATAAATAATTAGTCTTTGAAGCAGTGTTTTTGTTCTTGAATTGTTGGGTGCTTGAACTTATGTGATCTTGTATGTCTTGTGTTCTTTAATTAAAAAAAAATACTTACATAATATATACCAGTGACGAGACATGAGTTTTCCCTATGGTTCATTGCTAGTTCACAACATTCTATCACCCCCACACCAAGGCACTAACTGAGGTCCATCCCTTCCTGAAAAATAAGCTAGAAAGGATATATACTTTCATTTAAAAGAAAGACATTCTATCTTAAAATATCTAAGGTTGAGTAGCCAATTATATTTGCATGATTTGATTGCTGCAGAATGCTGAAAACCTGCATGCATATGCTGAAACAGATTTGAACATCTGGGCTAATACCTTTTGCTCACCTAGTTTTAAATCCGATAGATGACAGCACTACACGTTTTAAGAAAATGGAAATTGGAAAAAATAATTACACAATTATCGCACTGTCTTATAAATAAAAACTAAACAACATATTTTAGAATATGCTCGCATATATTTTAAGATTCTATGTGTTTTTACTTTTCTATGGTCATTGCTGAATCTACAGATGATCGAACACATCACCACTGATATACATAATGTAGGTGTTTTTTTAGTCTTATTCCTTAAAAAAAAAAATATATTGTTGTTTGTGATTATTTACAGCAGTTTAAACCTTTTTTAGTCACAAAATCTCCTCAACTGTTGAACATTAGTAATTTTAGTAACACTAGTAGATAGATATTCATTAGGTATTGTTGGATTCTTAATAATTTATAATTTTAAAGTTTTTTCACTATTATTTTTTTACTATTAAAATTTTTTCACTATTTTTTTCAATTGACTGAGTATTTGGCGGGTTCTTGTGGATGAAATCTGTGGTACAGTATTGCAGGATTTGCTGTGAGATTTATTGGAATAAGAAAGACATGGGATTGCAATACCTCGAGAAAAATCTGACTTTCACCCAAGGATTTCTCCCATAATTTTTATCCTAACTGGAAGAGGGTATCTCCTGGTTTGATACTGCTTTCCCTACTCCCAATGTGAAGATTCTCCACACCACTAATTTTGCATGCCTGTCTTGTGGTATCGGCACGTCATTCCCAGGAATGACCCTCCTGTACTTTATATAATGGTTAATATACCATGTGACCATTCATATGATTTACATAGCAGTCAGTCACACTGACGATTTCCAGTTCAAATCCTGGGTTTTGAAGCCAGTCCTACATACTTCAAAAAGTAGAGTAAATCTTCATTAAGCTGGATTTTGCTTAGTACATACAGCTTTTTCCATAGTAGCCGAAATATAGATCAAATCAAAGAACATTTGAATTTCGAGATTGAATGCACCAAAGACAGCAAAAATTAAAACATATTTGTAGATTACGAACGTTTGAAATACTTGTGTGAATTAATAGTTCAAGAAATTAGCTTTTGTTATTTTCTAGTAAGTATGGATGAACATGATGCTGTAAATCAATGATTGTAAAACTTTCTGCATGCACATGCCAGAAAGCTCAGAATTATTTTTGTACTTGCATGCTAAAAGTGCCTAGAACATTCTAATTTCGAAATTATACTTTTGAATGATTATTTTTATAGAATTTTTACTAAAATAGTTTTTTCTATAACATAGCTTTGGCTTTGTCATACTGACTGAAACATTAATAATATATAAATTACATTTTCGTCTATTGTATACGTTTGATGCTGAATCTGTATCATATTTTGTTATTTTTAGTTACATGACTGTAGAAAAGTATGAATAGTGTTTTGTTGGTATTAGAGGCATTTGCAGTGGGTAGAACTGGGCCCATTAAGCATTTTATTATTTAAACTGTCATTTAAAATTCAATTGAAAAAAAATAAAGCCCTTTTTAAATTCTGTAAAGAAGAAAAGTTATTTAGAAAGTATGAAGGGTAAACAGTTTACCTTGATTCAGCCTAGTATTATCTGTAACGATTACAGAGAAATAAAAAACGTACTATTTTTGGTAATTTTTTATTTATGAACTTGGGACGAAACTTGTCCTAGTCGTTTGGTAGGTATAATTTGTATGGTTATTAACTGCGTTTTTGCTACTTATTTGCTGCAAAGTAAACAATGGACGTGTGCAAAAGGTACTTTTTTTTTCTTTTTTTCATGGTAATATTCTGCAAAAAATATAATTAATGTAAAAGTATAATTTAACAAGTATAATGTTGATTTTCACTTGAAAATTATTAACGCATCGTGTGAAATTTCATCACCCTTGGACTTTATTGGCAACATCAAGATGTAGAGGATGAGATGCTATTGGGCAAATGACCAAAAATGGTACATCTACCATAAAAAAGACATACCTGCGATCTTGGCCGTATTGATTTTGAAAAAAAAGTTATTAGAAATCTTTTTTTTTTTTTTTTGTGCAAATAAAACTTTAAAAATCGCTGTTTATCTTGCCAGAGAGCGCAGAATCGAACCTGCGTATTCCACTCTTCTGTTTCGAATTCGAACTTTTAATTTTTCCTGCTACTACTCTATTCTCATTCGTCAATAAATTGCCAAAAGGCCTGATCTGCACTATCTCGGTTCCTTGGCAGGACCGTATCATAAAAGTATATTAAGAACCACCTTTGACTATTGAAAATCTTTCTATTGGAAGTAATAGTGTTATTAATGGTGATATGAAGCTAAAAAACTCAGAAAAAAAATTACAAAACTTCAATTTTTAAATAAAAAACTAGCTAAGATCTAAATCAGGAAAAATAAATAATTTGGAGAGAATTTAAGGATATATAATTACAAAATGATGTGCGAGATCCTTAATAACAATCGCATCTAGACCATAGCTTCCTGCACCGGGCTGTTAGTATCCAACCAGAACCCAAAAATTCCTTTTTGATGTCCATTAAACCTGACCCGTTCCTGATAAAATATTTTATCTCAACTTTGAATTTAAGCTGAATCTAACACTTTCTATTAGAAACCGTCCTGATCCCAAAATACTTGAACGCGGACTAAAATAAAAGAAATTTTACTTGTTTTTTAATGAAATCATATATATACAGGGTGATTCGCTACCGCATGTACAAACTTTGAGGAGTGATACAACTCACTAAAGCATTTTTTGTATAAGAATGCTGGGTCGCAATCCACTTATTCAGTCATAAATGCATAGTGTCTCAATGCTAGTCGAACCCGAGTTTTCGTTCCCAACTTTAACGGTAATAAAGATATTTTATCGATATATTCAGCAGACTTACTTTATTTCGTGTATACATGTTACAGGAAGTCCATTGTAATTAGGTCAGTGATCCATATGTATCGTGAGTTACATTCCAAATTACGAAGTGTCTAGGCCAGTGTTGTTTGGACGCAGATCGTAGCCATTTCCATGGCAATTCTCAGATGTTATCCCATTTAATAGAAAGTAAAGCATGTCTATTGAAAATATCGATAAAATATTTTCATTATCGTTAAACCTATGAAGAAAAGTTCGAGCTCGACTTGCAGTAAGACACTTTGTATTTATGACTGAATAGATTGCGACCAGGGTTTGTAAATATCATGATATTTTCGAAAATATCAAAAATATCCGATATTTTGATATATATCCGATATTTTCGATATATATCCGATATTTTCGATATATATCCGATATTTTCAAAATAGTAAACTTACTGCTGATAGTAAATATTTTCAAGAATAATATGAATTAGAAGCTAAAACATATTGCAGTTAACATGAAAACTTAATCAAACAATGTTCTAAAAGTGCATTTATTTTTTACTTTTTTTTCCACTAAAAACAAAATTGAAGATCAACTAATTGAAAACAGATACAATTTGCTTTATACACTTATATAAACTGTAGAATTAGTATCAAGTTTGAAGAAAGTTTTATATTTTATAAAGAAAAATATTAAATACAAAAGTTTTTTTTAAATTGAAGAATTTTAACATAAATGTGAGCTTGTCTTATTTTTTATTCACTAACCTGTTGTACAGTTTAGATTCAATTAAACCAAAATCAGAAAAGATTATTTTCTAAAGAAGCTGTATATAAATGATTATCTAAATTACAGTTTATCTTCAAATGGCTGTTCTAAATTAATTGTCTGATATAATTATTAGTTGTACATTTAAAAAATGAAGCTTGGAAAAGATATTTTTCTTCTTTGCCTAAAAAAGTTTCTGCTAGAGGCAAAAGTTGTTTATCTACAGAATGTCACAGTTAATAACAGTTGAAAATTTCATTTACACTTGTTTTGACTGAAGAAAATATCAAAATTACCTTGCACGGTGATATTTTGAAAATAAATATCAAATATACAAAATATCAAACATCTTGATATTTTGAAAATAAATATCAAGAATTTGAAAATATCGAAAATATCAAAAATCTTGATATTTTAAAAATAAATATCGGATATATATCAAGATATATATCATGATATATATCCATTGATATATATCAACGAACCCTGATTGCGACCCAACTTTCCTTTATAAAAATGGTTTGTTTTAGAGAACTGTACCACTTCTCAACGTATGTACACGCTGTAGCGAATCACCCTGTATATATTTATAAAAAGTCTACAGCAACATCTTTAATATCAATTTGATCTTTTATGATGAAAAATGAATATTATCCACTCATTTATATTCCACTCGTATATAGTTTTTCACCCAAAGAAATATGCAGGGCTTTCTTTTGGAAAAATCTGGCATACATAGGGAATATTCCCTTTATTAGTAACTTTGGACCACATTGTATTACTATATTTATACTTACACAATATAACTATGGAGTTTATAATCAACTGGAGTACCAGTCAAGTTTGATGGAACCTGTAGTGTGGAAATTAAGCATAAAAGACATAAATTTCATAGATTGGCTCTGGCTACTTTGCTCGGTCTGACTCAGGAATTTAGAATTGATTTCATAGCCTGAATGCCACCTTTCGAAACATTCCTAATCATCTTGAGCAAAATCTGCTTGATTAATAGCCACCTTCAAGTCTGTCGACGGTTCTGCATCTTCTAATGTCTTACGAAAATTAATTTTAACTGTAATAATCAGTTTTGTTATTTTTATGACAAGAAGCTCAATTCTACTTCTTTTTCCTATTCTATTAATACATGAGATTAATAGAATAGAAAAGTGGTCACTTTCATTTTTCCTTAAGACAGTGCGACTTTTAAATGTTCCAGAAACACTAGGTGCTTACGCTAAGGAGCCTCAGTACTCTTAAAGCTTCGAAATATGAATTTTTTTAGATGTTGAATTCCTATCTTTTCTGTAATTGTTTCCTTGAAATTTCCATTAGAACAGAAGTTATGACTTTTAGAATTATACCCGCTCAATAGCTGAAGCGGCGTTTCCGAAACTTTGGAATGATTTTTCTCAAAATGACGTTTTTGGTCATAACGCGCAGGATATCTCAAAAACTTCTGAATATTTTTACATGAAATTTTCAAAACTTATGTTTCATGTTAGTCTGTGTAAACTGAACCTAAAATTTCCTTTTTATAGTTCTAAAAAATATATTTTTTAAGTGATTATACTGTTGAAATTTTTAAAATTTTGCGGTAGCTAAATACAACTTTGTATTAAAAATATAAAAATGATTTAAATACAAATTTATTTAAGTTCAGTGTATTTATTACAATCTGAAGTATAAGTAGGCACCAAAATTTCCCTTCTAATTGCAATGTTTATTTTGTAATCCTGCACGTAAGCTGTTATGCCAATTTTTTGCTTGTCAAATGTCTGACAGGTACCCCTATACCCCTATAAATATATATTCCCCTATAAATATATAATCCCCTATAAATATTAATTCTGCATCATGCAATTTTTCAAATACATGAAATGAAAGAATATACTTATATCTTTCATCCTAATAAAAAAATGTGTTTTAAAATCGTATACATTTTAAGATATTAAATGTTAAAAATGGTCTTTTTTTACATTTTTTCCAATTTTAAGAGGTTTGAGACCCCTAAATGAGCCATTTTCAAGGTTCTGTATTATCACTGTCATCTTTAGAATAGTAGTGTCAGCTGTTTTGAAATGTTGCAAAAATATGTACGTTAACCAATTTTGGACATAAGTGTAAAATTTGCACCCTTTAATCTTTTGGTTACGGGGTTGAAACAGCATATGTCCAAGCGACTATTTTTGTTATTCTATTCGTACTACTTCTTGAAAAATAATCTCTGCCATATACTTTAGTAGAATATTTTCTTAGAGATATCTACCACAAAGAAAAAAATTGTAAATTGTGATACGATAAAGTAAGTCAGTCGCCACACTCCTGGCCTGTCATCAAAAGGTTAATTAGACTATAGATATTTATCATTTTTTTTCATCTTTTGTGGTTAAATAATCCATCATCTGTTGTTTCTCACTTCGAAATTTATAACAATAAAATAAATTCGGCTATAGATATGCAAATATACCCAACTCCTTCTTTATATCATTATGAATACATTAAAAAATGTATCTATCATTAATCCAAATTATTTATTTTTATATTCGAGTCATTTTCATATATTCCATCGATTTTCTTCATAACAATTGCCCTTATTCAATCTAATCAACATAAGAATACGAAAGCAACACACAATTTGAATCATTCCACATTATGAGTCGCTAGATTTTGAACAATACTCCTTCAATTATTGAGAAAATATATTATATTTGTGATCCATTAAAGAATAAGGGAATGTAATTATTGATGGTCAACTATGAATCTTTAAAATGTGTGTATCACTATTGCCAAACTGAAGTTATTTTAGAAGAACAAGATTAAACAAGAAAGAAAAGTCATGCGTTAAACATAGATTATGAAACACTTTCCAACACTTCCTGAATGGTCGTTATTTAGGGAAGTAGGGTATATAAGATAACTAAGGTATATAAGATAATTAAGTAAACATTTTAGAAAACGCATAAACATTTGAAAAACTGATTTCAGCAGTTACCGTCCATAGCAAATAAGTATTCCAATTCTTTTGAACAGCCCTGTATTTGGCCTGTAGTAATTCGGAAAATTAGTTTAGCAAGAAAACGCATAACAGCTTGAAATTTCTCTTTCAGCAATCTCTATATAATAAAAAGCAGTGTAACGCAGGGCAGGGCGAATCCATCAATCTTACCAGCCTCCGAGGAAAAGACTCAAGGGTGAAAGGTTCCATTCTCTCATTGGTTGACAAGAAACAAGAATCCCGCGATTACTTCTCAAGGTTACAAATCCTGATAATTGAGCAGTGGTAGACACTTCTTCCTAACTGAGATTATTTCAAGTATTAAGTTGCAATCATATTAAATTTTCTTTGCGACATGTAAGGAATTTTAATCACGGAAAACAATGATATGGTATTTTTAAAAATATCCTTTTTTTCCCTGCAAAAAATTGATAAAACTGACTTTCTTTTAAAAAAGTAATCAATTTAAATATTTTAGACTTATTATTTTGTAACTTATTTTTATATTACACATTACTTATATTTTCCTTTTCTATATACAGGTGTATGTAAATTTAAACTTAAAGAAAAAAAAAATCAAACATATTCCATATTTTAAAAGGAAAAAATTAATATTTATACGAAAAGTAAAATTAATGATTTTTGATTTATAGCTTTGCATCAGGAGGACAGAAGCTTAAGGGATTAGTCGCCCCCCCCCCCCCTCCCCGAAATAATATCCTGTCATTTTGTAACTTATTTTTAAATTACACATTACTTATATTTTCTTTTTCTATATACAGGTGTATGTAAATTTAAACTTAAAAAAAAGAACCAAACATATTCCATATTTTAAAAGTAAAAAATTAATATTTATACGAAAAGTAAAATTAATAATTTTTGATTTATAGCTTTGCATCAGGAGGACAGAAGCTTAGGGGATTAGACGGATGGGATTCAACCCGCGATACTTATTTATTAATCAATATACATATTTTTAAAGAAAATGGAGGGGGGGGGGGTAAACGATAAAAATACAATTTCAAAGTGTTATTTAAAAAAAATAGTATTATTTCAATAGTTGCAGCAGACTGTTTTAATTACGCACTTTTATTGCATATTTATTAGATTTTTCTTTTATTAAGAAATCTTAATTTTGTTGTAGTATATTAGCCGGAAAACCTGGTTTACCCAGAAATATTGTAAAAGCTAATTGTGTGTTTATTAGAACATAAACTAACCGAACTTTGCTCATCTAAACGCTTCCATATAGTCAATTATTTTTTTATTAGTTTTTCAAATTTAAGTGAAAAACACAATTTTTACCCACCGTCCTAGGACGGGTATTTACACTAGTTTATACTAATAGATGGAAACATAGTTGTATACTTTTGTACAACCCTGTAGTTAACCTAGTACTTTTATTACACGCCACTATTAAGTTAAAATTTAGTTCAAACTGAAACACTCTTAAAACTACTGAAACCACATTTCCAGAAATTATCATTTATAGACGGCCATGTATCCAATTCTTTGCGTCCTGTATATTATTTTATCTATATTCTACAAACATTTCTTAGTAAACTAAATGCAGTTCAGCGTAAAAATACATAACCCCTTTAAAAATCACTTTTAAGCAATTTGCACTCATACCCAGTAACCATTACGAATTCTTTTGTGTAGCCCTGTATACGAATTATAGCATTTATACACACAGTATACTATGCATAAATATAGTGAAACATAAAAGCGCATAACATAATTAAAAATGCATTTCCAGCAATCATCGCTACTGTACAGTACTTCGGATACAATATAGTAACCTAGTATCTGAAATCTTTTGTGTGTCCCTGTAAATACTATGCACTTCGTATTATACATGAAATAAGTTATAGTAAACCTCAATGACGTATATCAGTTTCATTTTACATGAAGTAATTTACATAATTAAAATACGCCTCAAACAATTCGCTGCACCCCAATATCATTATGTAACGAAATTCTTTTGTATGGCCCTGTAAATGAATAATAACTATTCTTTGCACCGCATATTCTACAGAATGCATATTTTAGTGCACTTCATAAATGCATATAAATTTTCTGATGTTTGAAAGCGTGTAACATCATTAAAAATCCTTTTAAACTATTTCTTCCCATAGGCCCTAATGTAACGGAAAACTTTTGACTGTCCCTGTAAATGAACTAAACATGGTACAAACTTCATTTGAAATAGGGAACGTGCTATGGTAAATGTCAATAACATCCAATAATTTCTGGGCAATCCGAATATATTTACGCGAGTTAGAGCGCGGACAAACGACCATACGAACAGACAAACCGAAGTCAAACATTTTTCAACTTTGTTGGAAAGTGTTAATAAAAATCGATGCCATTGCAAGGAACAATTTTCTGCGCAAGAATGTCATTGAAGGATAAACTTATTTTGTGAGAAATTTGTATTGCATCAAGCACGATAGTTTTTGATTGCAGAATTAATGCAGTGTTTTTCCTCTGTGTTACTAATCGTTTATCCATCACAAATATTTTTATTTGTTAGTTGTTTGTTATATTTGTTTATATTAAAAAAGATCATTTTAACTAATTATATCCGCACAACTTTGATTCCCGATGTCTTTTTGCCTTTGATTTTTTTACTTAAAATAAATAAATAAGTAAAAAATTTTAAAATGATACTTTGGAGCAACTATATTTTTTCGTCATTAATGATGTATTTTTATACAATTATAATATGAGTAAAACATTTTTTATGTAAGCTGAAATTTTTTAATCTTAATTAATAATATAAGCGTTTAGCATCAAGCACGATAGTTTTTGATTGCAGAATTAATGCAGTGTTTTTCCTCTGTGTTACTAATCGTTTATCCATCACAAATATTTTTATTTGTTAGTTGTTTGTTATATTACAAACAACTAATTAACCCCTTCGGCTCCCGTCCCGAAGGGGTTAAAAATGATAACCACTTCTGTAGAGTGCAGAATCGATTCCGCCTTACCTCGGTTATGAATTTCAGATTTTTATGACTAGCACATAAATAATTCTCCAAAAGGTCCCTCATATCAATAATCATAATTGAACTGAATTGAAGAAGTTGGGGGGTATTACTTTGATAGTTTATAAAACATGTTTTTGTTAAATTTCGCTGTATTTTATCAAAAAAAAAAAAAAGGGGGGGGTTAGGCAGATCATTTTTTTAAATTAGTGTTCTCTCCAATAAACCCCTTAACCCCTTGGGGACGAGCGACACGTATTCGTGCCGCATGAAGCGCTCAGAATCCTTGTTTTTTCTCACCAGTAAAATTTTACTGTAAAATTTGCCTTATTTAATCAGCGCATTTTCTCGATTCAAGAAGACCCAAATTTCTGTTTTTAAAAAACGGTGACAAAAGATTAAAAATTTCGTAAAAGGCTCCCGTCCCGAAGGGGTTAAAAATGATAACCACTTCTGTAGAGTGCAGAATCGATTCCGCCTTACCTCGGTTATGAATTTCAGATTTTTATGACTAGCACATAAATAATTCTCCAAAAGGTCCCTCATATCAATAATCATAATTTTCTTAATATTTTCGTATGTAATATTATGTATCCCCCTTTTTTTAAACTTTTTTTTTTTTTGTCTTAAATTATCTTCCACTGAGTGCTACTTCGGAATTTCTTTATTCTAAAAAGAAAATTACTAATGCTTCCACTGCCATAATCGAATCTGTTGTGATCTTTTTGTATTTCTTCGCTCATCCTGCAAAAATTATTCTATGTAAAATCAAGAAAACTGGTAGTTTTATTGAGCAATGTTAGGTAAATGAGCTAAAGCAGACGGTTTTTAAATCGAGTAATTATTTTAACCGCTGGTTAACGTTCAAATCGGTCAAAATAGTTCAGTTACATAAGTTTTATAGGTCTAAAAAATTTTAAACATCTTTTAAAGGCATATACTTGGTTAAATTGGGGTTTGTGGTGTCCACCACCCTTTTTTATTTATTTATTTATTTATTTTTAGTTTGTTTTTTCAAATTTTTATTCAAAATTTCATTATCTTAATAGAGATTTAATTCATATTTTGAAATAGTTATTTTCATCTATTGTTGCCAGATTTAAAAAAAGTCCAAACAATATTTCCAAATACAGTAGACTCCCTCAAACCTGCACAGCTCGGGCCCAGAGGTTATGCAAATTTTTGAATTTTGCGGGATTTCTGGTCATTGCTTTGTTTACATTTGCAGTCAAAATTATAATGAATGCTTATAATATAGTAGAATATTAAAATAAGCCAGTGAAGAAATAAATTAAAATGATAAAAAGTAAGATAATTTTAAAAATGATTCAATTATTATAAAGAAAGTTCAATTAAATTACTATTAATAATGTATAATTAAATATGCATAATAAAGATGAGATATATTTTCCTTGAATAATACAATGAAACTTTTCTTATACGGGTAACCTATTAATTCACGTCAAAGTCATAAAGGAAGGGAGTTTTATTTCAAGTTTAGCCAGACTTAATAACCAAAAAAGCTTGATTAATATATAAATATACTTGGTAAAAAGATTGTGAATACCAACAATATCAGCAATATCATGTTTGTTTTTTTCAGAAATAAACTTATACTTCCTTCATGAACAAACAAAAGGTCAGTCACATTATCAATAAGCACATGTTACTCTCACAACATACATTAAAATTCTGTAATTTTGCCCCGACTTCTAAATTGAAAATTTCATTGTTTACATCTGCGATGATGTGCAGATTTTAGGAATTAGTAGATTTTAGGGTTGCGGATTTGAATAAGTCTACTGTAATGCATTTTCAATTGAAATATATATTTACACGCGAATATCGAATAAAAAAGAAAAATTTAAAATAATTAAATAATTTTGAGCAAAAAACATTTCGGCTCGGGCCCAGAGGTTATGCAAATTTTAGAATTTTGCGGGATTTCTGGTCATTGCTTTGTTTACATTTTTTAATCAGTAATTTGATTGTAATAATGCAGTCAAAATTATAATGAATGCTTGTAATATAGTAGACTATTAAAATAATCCAGTGGAGAAATAAACTAAAATGATAAAAAGTAAGATAATTTTAAAAATGATTCAATTATTAAAAAGAAAGTTCAATTAAATTACTTTTAATAATGTATAATTAAATATGCATAATAAAGATGAGATATATTTTCCTTGAATAATACAATGAAACTTTTCTTATACGGGTAACCTATTAATTCACGTCAAAGTCATAAAAGAAGGGAGTTTTATTTCAAGTTTAGCCAGACTTAATAACCAAAAAAGCTTGATTAATATATAAATATACTTGGTATACAAAGATTGTGATTATGTGATTACCAACAATATCAGCAATATCATGTTTTTTTTTGTTTTTTTTTTCTTTTTAGAAATAAACTTATATTTCCTTCATGAACAAACAAAAGTTCAGTCACATTATCAATAAACACATGTTACTCTCACAACATGCATTAAAATTCTGTAATTTTGCCCCGACTTCTAAATTGAAAATTTCATTGTTTACATCTGCGATGATGTGCAGATTTTAGGCATTAGTAGATTTTAGGTTTGCGTATTTGAATGAGTCTACTGTACTGCATTTTCAATTGAAATATATATTTACACGCGAATATCGAATAAAAAAGAAAAATTTAAAATAAATAGTTCTGAGCGAAAAACATTTAATGGTGAAAGTAAGTCATATTTAAAATATATTTAAAACGATTTGTTATAGCGTCTAAAGGAAAATTTTTCTTCTAGACGCTATAGCTAAATTGAAAACGTCAATTTAGCGACATTTTTTACTTAACCAATTAATACAAGTTGGTTTTCGAATATGTAATTGATCTTTCTTAAATAAACACGAAAAAAAGCCGTCAGCTGTTGTGACAGTGGTGGATGCGGGTATTTGTTCTGTCTTCACGAGTGTAGCTCGTAGGGAGAGTTTATAAAAATAACTTGTGTAGTTTCTGATATACGAGCGCTATAGATATGTAAATGCGTAACCAAGTTCTTCTTTATACCATTATGAACACACTAAACAAATATATTCATAATTAATTCAAGTTATTTATTTTTATATCCGAGTCATTTTCACATTATTCTATCTATTTTCCCTCTTAGCAATTATCCTTATTCTCTCTAATTAACATAAAAATAAGGAACTGACACACAATTCGAGTCATTTGACATTATGAGTCCCTAGATTTTGAACATTACTCGTTCAATTAATAAGAAAGTATATATTTAGATCCATTAAGAATACGGAAATGTATTATACTGATGGTCAATCATCAATCTTTTAAATGTGTGTTCCATTATTGCCAAATAAAAGTTATTTTAGAAGAACAAAATTAAAAAATCGATGCCATTATGAGGAAACAATTTCTCAACTCGAGAATATTACTGAAAGATAAATTTACTTTGTGAGTTATTTGTGTTGGGTAAAGAAAAGTTTTTGTTTTGCAATATTTTCTCCTGTGGTACTTTAATCATTTATCTATAGCAAATTGAGTTTTTTTTAATTTGTCAGTCGTTATATCCAGTTTATATATACGTTTAATTTAAACCAATTATATCGCTACAATTCTGATTCAGTTTTACTATTAATAATATACATATATATATATTACGCTATCGTACGTGGCACAGAAATCACGATTATTTGTTAATTGTTTAATGGCAACGCCCGAATGAAACGCATCTCATTGGTTATTGTGTAAAAGTCCTTTGGCAGGATTTAGGTCGAGGTAAATCGGGTTTATTTACGTTCCGCTCTTTCTCTGCAATTATGGAGCTTCAAAACATCATTAGAGATGCCCATAAAATATCTCGGTCAATGTTTGAAAGTGGAGAAGAAGCCTAATTAAGAAGAGAAAATCGAAATAGATTGGATCGAGAACGCCGCCAAACACACAGCATAAGCGATTGCCTAAATAGGCTTGATAACCGTCGCAATGCACGAAGCGTTGCTTCGGAAATTCAAGATCTTTTGACTCTATAATTGTTGTTTTTCCTACTTCAGATATATTTAATTGTGTTTATAATGAAGTTTTATAAAATGCATCATATTACCATTTCACAAATCTTATTTTTCCATATATCAATCCTCGATCTTATACCGATATGCCATTTAGGTTCAGCCGTAAGAACTTCCCTGACCTTTTCATTTTTTAAAAGTAAGTGTAATAATGGGAAGAGTTCCATATCCTGTTCTGGTTGGCGCGATTGGCGAATGAATCCAAAATGGCGCCAAAAGGCCGTTTTAGCAACTTGCCAAATTTTGAAAGATGGCAGAAAAACACGGTTTTTAAATTTTCATAAACATACTTTTATATTATAAACGTTATATTTGTATTATTTATATATATATACATATTATACATGTAATTATATACAGGGTGTTTCACTACCAGACCGACAAACTTTGAGAGGTGATAATAGACATGAAGACAAACATTATTAAATAGGAAACCATGGGGCGCAAACGTCTTCTGTAGGAGCTAGGGGACATTAAAGTTTAAGGTCCAAAACTTCAAACGAGGATAAAAAACGGAAAAAAGGGTCGATTCTTTTGCGGTTTTCGCTAAAATCATTCTTTATATCACGATTTTCTTAAATTTTTTTTAAAGGTTACGTTCAAAAATTGTCGATAGAGGGCTCTTTAGATTTTAGAGTAACGATCAACTACTTTTTACCTTTATTTTTTGTATGGGGTTAAAATTAGTCTAAAGTTTAGACTTTAACTTAAATTTTAAGCCCAAAATGGAAAACATTGGGATCGGCTAACTGGCGAAAATTGAACTGTGAACAGAGGGGGGGGGATTTTAAGCACTCATAAACATTGAACAAACTAATTTATTTTGTTGCGGTTTGCGTGTAGATCATTCCCTTAGTAATTATTTTATTCAAAATGACGTACATCTTTGGTGTCCTCATTTTTTGATAGAGGGCGCTTTCGACTAATCGCCGACATTTCAATGGCATTACTCCTGGGTATTTTACTACCAGGCCAACATACTTCCAGGAAGTATTAAGGATGCAAAGACGACTCGAAATCACATAGGAATGTAACGTTGGAAATGTCTTTTTTGCGAGTTATGGTTAAAATAAGCAGAGAAAAAAGCAACAGAAAGAAGCAGAGAAACAGCAACACGTTAAGGTGGCAGAAAACAGTTTATTTAAAGGTTTTACTACAAAAGGTGTTCGAAATTACGACCAGAAATAGTCCATCAAGCTTGACAGCGATGGTAGATGGCGCTGAACGGTAAGGCGCGTGAACAGCGATCACGCTGCAGTGATCATTTGCGAACCGGTTCCAAAGGTAGTAGGATAGAGTATTCGAATGATGAACTGGTCGACATGTTCCTCGTATATGGAGCTGCGGACTGTAACGGACACGCCGCTCTAAGGTTGTACAAGGAGCGTTTTCCGTATAGGCGTGCACCCCATCATACGACATTTTCAAGTGTGAATAGTGAGACTGGTTGTTTAACGAAAGTTAAGATGAACCGAGAACGAACGACAAGGACACCGTACAATGAAGAACAAGTGTTAGATATCGCAGAAAGCCATCCAAGCACGAGTACTCGTGTGATAATCCAACAGGTGGGGTTTTCGTACACCACCATCTGGAGGATATTATCGGAAAACAAAATGAGCCCATACCATCTGCAAAGCATGCAAGAATTATACCCTGAAGATTATCCTCATAGGAAGATGTTTGCTGAATGGTATTTGCAACAGATTGCAGCAGACAACACATTTGCGGCGTCTGTATTGTTTTTGAAGCAACTTTTACAAGAGAGGGAGCCTTTAGTAAACATAATGTCCATATTTGGGCTTTGGCGAACCCCCATGGTACGAGACCACGTGCTGCTCAAAGGCATTTTTCTATCAATGTTTGGGCCGGCATTCTTGGGGACTACCTTATTGGACCATACATTCTACCCTGCCGTTTGGACGGAAGGACATACTTGATATTCCTACAACAAGTTCTGTCGGAACTTCTGGAAGAAGCACATGTTCCTCTTTCGTTGCGCCGCTCTATGTGGTTCCAGCACGATGGGGCTCTCCACATTTTACCAATGACGTTCGGCGACACCTCAACGTAACTTTTGGACAGCGGTGGATAGGTCGTGGTGGCCCGGTTCATTGGCCTGCCAGATCGCCGGACCTATCATGCATGGACTCTTCTGTTGGGGTCAAACGAAAAGTTGGGTGTATGAGACTTCCGTACCTTCAGTTGAAGACCTCGCGGCTCGTATTTCTGTAGCTGCCAGAAAGCTATCAGAGATACCAGGAATCTTCCAGAGCGTGAGGAATTCCATGCGACGCCGCTGTCAAGATTGCCGGGCTACTTCTGGTCGTAATTTCGAACACCTTTTGTAGTAAAACCTTCAAATAAGCTGTTTTCTGTCACCTTAACGTGTTGCTGTTTCTCTGCTTCTTCCTGTTGCTTTTATCTCTGCTTCTTTTAACCATAACTCGTAAAAAAGACATTTCACACGTTACATTCCTATGTGATTCCGAGTCGTCTTTGTATCCTTAACACTTCCTGGAAGTATGTTGGTCTGGTAGTAAAATACCCAGGAGTAATGTCATTGAAATTTCGGCGATGTGTCGGAAGCGCCCTCTATCAAAAAATGAGTACACCAAAGCTGTGCGTCATTTTGAATAAAATAATTACCAAGGGAATGATCTACACGCAAACCGCAACAAAATTGATTAGTTTGTTCAATGTTTATGAGCGTTTAAAATCTTTAACTTTGTTCACAGTTCAATTTTCGCTAGTTAGCCGATCTCAATGTTTTCGATTTTGGGCTTAAAATTTAAGTTAAAGTGTAAACTTTAGAATAATTTTAACCCCATACAAAAAATAACGGTAAAAAGTAGTTGTTCGTTACTTTAACCTCTTCAGACCCCAGGGTTTATTATTATATATTTTTTTACTTCAGTTATGAATTTATGTTGACAAACCGATAACTAAGAAAGATTGAACACAGAAAAAAATTAAAATGTATTTTTTGTACATAAAATTCGATGATACATGGGGACCCAATAAGTACATTTTTTGACAATTTGTTAGGATTTTTTATTTAACTTTTTTTTCATTGCATTGAAAAAGCAATGCAAAACGTGAAATAATTATGCATTTAATAATTTTTTATTTCTAATGGACTCTACAAATGGTATCTTAACCAACTGAAAAACTGTTTAC